>OX463829.1:20470714-21720714 GCA_949825045.1 Argyresthia goedartella | reverse complement strand
GTTTTTCAAATATTTTGCTAAGCGTTGGTAGTATCGATATGGGTCTAAAATTGGTGGGGTCTGATGTACTACCAGCTTTGAATAAAGGTATAACTTTACTTAGTTTCATCAAGTCAGGAAACACACCATTATCTATACATTGATTAAATATACAACAAAGGTGAGGTGCAATACAATCTACAATGGAACTAATAATTTTTACTGATATACCATGGGCGTCAGCTGTCTTTTTCATTTCCAGGGATTTAAACGCTTTTACAATGTCTTCATTATTTACGTGCCTAAATTTAAAATCTGTTTTATATTCCTCAAAGTTTTGTTTAAGTATAGATTCAGCAGCAGCGGGAGATGAATTTAAAGACTTGGTTGTTGAAACTGGAATGTCCATAAAGAAATTTTCGAAAGCTTTTGCTACTTCTAGGTCTGTACTTAGCAATTGATTATCTATCTTAAGCTTGAAGTTATTATGTGTAGCTTTGGCCTTTCCAGTCTCTCTGTTTATAATTTGCCAAGTCGTTTTCATTACATTGCTACTAGATTCAATTTTGTTTTTAATGAAATTAGATTTAGCTACGGCACAAACGCGTTTAAACATTTTTGAATAACTACGAACATAATCTAAAAAGGCCGTATTTTTGTTATATGATTTCTCTTCATAGAGTTCATATAATCTTCGTCTGCTCCTATGATTTCCAACTGTCGCCCAATCACTAAACAAAGCTTTGTTATTAACTTTTATAGTTTTTGATTTAAATACCGTATCATATTCATTTTTGACAAGGTTAAATACTGAGTTGTACAACAAATTTGGATCGTCACTGTATGGTATTTCCCATAGTTTATCTAAAATATTATTCCTGTAGCGTTCAAGCCGAGTGTCACTAACGGGCACACATGTAATATCCTCTTTTTGGTCCTTTTTTATTTTAATATTGAATATACCTATCTGACCAGAGTGATCAGAGGTTAATTTATTGATGACCGATTTGAAAATGGGCGTAATGTTAGTAAATATATTGTCAATGCAGGTAGCAGATGTTGCAGTAATTCTAGTAGGCTCCAAAAACAGATAGTTCATGTTGTGACATAAAAATAAAGATTTTAATCTAGTACAAATATTATTATCCTCTAACAGATTAACATTAAAATCACCACAAATTATAAAAAAATTGTTTTTATCGCTGATTTTAATCAACACTTCATCCATTTTCTTTTCGAATAAATCAAAGGATGAATCTGGTGGTCTGTATACGCTCATTACAATAAGTTGTTCAAGTTCAATACAGGCTATTTCCATGGTACGCTCAACAGACAGGCTCACTATGTCAACTCGTTCCTTATATTTAAAACGATTATTTACAAGTATTAAGGAGCCACCGCGATCAGCTGTTTTTCTGTTGAACGAACTAGCAACGTGGTGGTTATTAAAGTTGAACATGAACTGATAACTCTTTAAAAAGTGCTCTGTTATACATAAAATATCAATATTATTACAGTTCATGAATAACTCAATTTCCAGTTCTTTACTTAACATGCCCTGTATATTTTGATGAACCACGTTTAAAATATTCTTACTTTTACATTTTTCATTACTAGTAACTTGATTAAATGGGCAAGATGAAGGTATATTTATACAAATATTGATATTACTGCCAGAGTTACTCTCTGTTGTCCTATGGGTTAATTTAAAGAGCTTGGAACAGATTCCAAGGAGTACATGTCATTATTATTACACTGCTCAATAGAAGCAGGCGTTTCATTAGTCAAAAACTTGACTGAGTTCAAAATAAAATAAGATAGTGACTGTGCTATCTGTTTTCCTAAAAAACCTAGATAGGTAATACCTATCCTTAGTCAAATAAAAATATTTTCCAATACAAATATTGGAAAATATTTTTAGCAAAATTTTTCAGTATGACGACATGTCAATGTGTGTATAAATGTATTATAAGCATGTCTTATATGATTTTCATGTTGTGACAAAGATTGGCTGAAGAGAAACGCAAACAAGATTATTCTATCTACATTTTGTAAAGAATTTAATTTGGAAAAGTATTTAGTAATTAGTTTTTTAGATACATTTTCCCTTCTACCAATTAAAATAATTAGGGTGGTTGGTTCTAAAAACTGCGATGACAACACTTTGTTTAATATTTGTGAATATGTGGCGCCAGGCATACAGTTATTTAATATTGCCTGGCCCACGCGCTGACTAAGTTGTAAACCCATATTTTTTCCAAGTTCATCGCTGTACATTATATACCTATCCTTTGTCCGAGAGAAGGAGGCGTTATTGATAACACTATTAGTACTCAAGTCGACTGACGGCGGCGCCTGGGTCAGTATCAGCTGTTCGGCCGGCTGCTCGGCGGGACACACGGGCAGTAGAATGTATAATTTTTGGAACAGAAGACAGGGCGGTTCGGTTAGGGGCTGAAGCTGCGCAGTTCGGGGAGCCGGATGAGCTGTTAGCTTATCTACGGAACATAAGAAGTGATAAGCAAGAAATGAGTAAAGTACCAATAAGAAGGTTTACCGCGGCGCGTGACCGCCTTACTAGTTCAATGGTTATCAATCAGAATAAAGGACCTCTTAAATGTTTTAATTTTAAAGAAGAAGGTCATGTGTAGTGTTATGCTACTTACATGCCATTTTCCAGTCTGTTCAGCTGGATACTTGCTGAGCTGTACAGTTTGGTATTTTGTATCACCTTTATTTTCATAGGACCCTGTTTTAATTGATTTTTTTTGTTTTAGACTTTAGTCTTTAAAAACTTTGCCTTGGGGGGCGGAACAGATAGTCCCCGCCACAATTGTTCTGTTTCACGTGAGTGCGTGCCCTACCGGGGGAGAGGCCCAACCTGGGAGGGTTGTGGTGAGTGGTGTGATTTAACGTAGCCGGGCACAACTAAGGTGTGTCGCTGCGTCTAAGTGTGACTTGTGCCGGCGTAGAGTGTACGGCGTCATGTGGGGTGCTTTCGGCTTGTGCAGTGTCTGGTGCGGGTGTTCTTGTTAGCCGCCTCCGCCTGCGCGTGCGCGGGCGGTGGATGTATAAGGGGCGGGTGGGAAGAGTCGGGTCGGGGTTGTCTGTGTCCGGGGGTAACAGTAAATTTAATTGCGCCGTAATGGCGTCTTCCGGGTCTAAAAGGATGTTACGGGGGCGTCTTCTCGGTTGGGTTGCCTCGGGGTTTGCAGCGTAGTCAGCCGCGAAACGAATAAGGGGGTTGGAGTGATGTTGAGCTCTATCGAAGTATCGAGTAGAAGCTTTCTTAATGAAGTCGCGGATGGTAGGCACTTTCAGGTCTTTGTGGAGATCATAATTTCGCACAAACCACGGGGCACCCGTGGCTCGACGGAGAAATTTATTTTGGAGGGTTTGGAGAGTATCTAGGTGGGTTTTGGCCACGTGCGCAAACACCACACTAGCATATGTAAAAATAGGACGGACGCAAGCTAAGTACAATCTTAGCTTATTGCGTAAGGAGAGTTTGCTCTTGGATTGAATAAGCGGGTTAAGCCGGCTTAAAACGAATTTGGCTTTATTCCTCACAATTCTTATGTGCGGTCCGAAGGTGAGACGGCTATCCAGTGTCACTCCAAGGTATTTCACTTGGCGAGTCCATGGAATAGCCCGACCAAACAGGGAGATTTGTGGTAAACGAGACCACTCACTGAGTGGTGTGAAGCGGGAGAAGAATATAGCCTGGCTTTTTTCTGGGTTGAGTTCAATCCGCCACTTCTTGAACCAATCGCCCAAGAGAGTGGCGGCTATTTGGAGCCTTTTAATGACTATTTCTCTATTCCTACCAGAGTAATAGAGAGCTGTGTCATCGGCGAAGAGGGCAAGCTGTACGTTGTGATGTTTGGGGATGTCACTAGTGAAGAGTGAGAATAGGAGAGGCGAGAGCACAGAGCCTTGTGGGACTCCCGCCTTAATTGGATGAGGTCTAGAGTGAGTGCCTTCCACTCTATACCTAAAGTTCCTATTAGAGAGAAAGTCTCTGATAATAAGAACCAGTCTGTCAGGGAAATTCAAGTTGTACAGCTTGTAAATCAGGCCGTTGTGCCAAACCTTGTCAAACGCTTTAGCCACATCGAAAAATAAGGCACCCGTTCCTTTCGGCTTCTTTTGATTGAAACCGTCCAAAATAAATTCGGTGATCCTGTGTACCTGGTGGACACAGGAATGACCGTTTCTAAAACCAAACTGCTCGTCTGGAACGAGGCCTCTACCGAAGGCTATTGCCTTCAGTCGTCTGTTTAACACCCTCTCATAGATCTTGCCAAAGGATTTAAGGAGACTGATAGGGCGGTAACTGGTTGGTATCGATCTATCTTTACCCGGTTTATGAATTCCTATCACATCAGCTTCCTTCCATGCATCCGGGAACATACAGGTGGCAATGGCGGAATTCAGAATGGTCACCAATAGGACTAGAAGGGGGTAGGAGAGGTTCTTAAGAACCCGGTTAGCAATTCCGTCAGAGCCAGGGGCTTTATTGGAGTGAAGTTCCTTGATAATAAGATTGACCTCATCGATGTTAACTAGCTCGATAGTATCTTGAGGGGGAAGTGATGAGCGTCTGACTACTTCAGAGTCCACCAGGTCTACGTGGGATTGGTCAAAAGGTTCATTTGACAATGAACATTGACCCTCTAAACTGTCAGCCAGACACTCAGCCTTGTCAGCATCCTCGAAAGCTAGTGATTTGTCGGGTTTGGAGAGGGCTGGGATATCCACGACCGCGTCCGATTTGAGAGTGCGCGCTAACCTCCAGTAAGCCTGATGATCTGGGGTGAGCTCTACCAGAAGTTGATCCCATCTCTGGGATTTGTGATTTTTGATGGCAGTTTTAACTAATTGCTGGGAACGACGCATTGCGATTTTGTTGTCAGTGCTCGGGAAGTTATCATAGGCTCTGGTGGCAGCGCGCATCTCACGGATGAGGTCGCGTATATCCTCAGGTAATCTCCACCTACTATCACCAGATGAGTTTACCGGCTTAGTACAGGCTTGAATTGACTTCTGGATGTGCGAAGTCAGCGACTCTATAGCTATGTTAACATCAGATTGAGAATCAATGACTTGTGGGATTCTTTCTAATTCTTCGGAGGGGGAGTTTCTCTTAAATGTGTTGTGGAGCAAAGTCCAGTCTATGGTTGATTTTATGGCGGGCGGGCGGGGTTCAATATCACCAAGTATAGATATCACGGGGCGATGGTCGGATATCAGTTCATGGAATACTTCTAACCCTCTTATTGGGAGAAGAATGTTTTTAAGAAGCATAATATCGAGGATGTCACCTTCCGAGTCCGGGTTGTTCTTAGGAAAGTGCGTAGGAGTCATTGGGGCTAGTAGTTCAATAGCAAATTTCTCGGTGGCTTTCTTTAAGAGAGGACCGTTTGAGTTTGTCACTCTACAGTTCCAATCGACATGTTTGCTATTGAGGTCACCCGCAATGATGACGGAATCACCCAAACTAAGAAGGGAGGAGATGTCAGCCTCCTTGAGTTGCCTAAGACTGTCTGTTGAGCCCTGTCTTTGGTAGCATGAGGCGATAGTAATAGTTTGATGACCCCTCATTGCTATTCGGCAAACTGAGGCTTCTATGTTTTGAAGCGGTGGACAGTCACACGGGGAGACGTGCAGGCTTCTCCGATAATAGATTGCCGTGCCCCCACGAATTCCATTAGTGCGATCATTTCTAATCAATTTATAATTAGAAATGTTGGGGTTTCTGTGTTGGGGTTTAAGGAAAGTCTCCTGTACAAGGAGAATGTCAATTTGGTGGTCTGATAGGAAGGCGGATACTAAGTCACTTTGTCTTTTCAAGCCATCAGCGTTAAAAAAGGCCAATCTCAATGCACTAGGTTTAATCCTACCGGGTGTGGTATCCATTACGGAGAATAGACATTTCGGTTCCTGAGAACGCCTTTGATCGCCGAAATCAATGATCTGTGAGCTTGACAGGCTCGCAAGGCAGCAGCAGGGTCCTGCTTTAGTGCTGCAGTATCAATTTTGAGTAAAAACTCATCAATTTCATCAGGGTCTATTCTGTCCAAGATGGTCAGTAGGTCTGTTAAATAGTCCCTAGTTTCTGTCGGTGGTGGAGGGGGTCTTGTTGAATTAAGGGGCATGGCTCTAGTTGATAAATCAGCTGGAGCTGTTTGAATTTTGCTTGGCTTGTTAGCCACAGCGGATGAATTGGGAGTAGAGGGGTACTGCCTAGAAGGGGGAAGAGGAGGGAAGCTGGTGTGATTGACCGCTGAACCCTGAACCCAACTAAGTGGCTTAGCCCAGGCATTGTGGCTCGGGCGAGGATGAACCTGGCCTACATTAGTTGGGGCTGGGGCATGGGCTTTCGCCCGTCCTGATAGGCGAGGCTTAGGTCGGGCCGGACAACCTCCGTAGGCTGCGGTGTGACCAAGCACACCGCAGTTGACGCACCCAGGTGGGCCGTCGGACTCCTTGGGGTCGGTTGGGCGTGTGCAAGCCCCCGGAGCGTGGTCCTCCAGGCACTTAACACAGCGGCCTTTCCTATGGCAGTTCTTGGCCGAGTGGCCAAACAACTGACAGTTGAAGCACTGGAGCGGCTTATTTTTTTTATGAGGGTTTTCAATTTTAAGCCCTGAAATGTGGCAGATCTCCATAACCTGGAAGATCTGCTTCCCCTGTGGTGACAGATCGACCACAACCAGCACCAGGTCGTACGGTAACTTGGAGCGACCATTGTACATCCTGTGCACTTCGTGCACAGGAATGTTCTTCGCCTTCAAGTCATCCATGATCTGCTCGCTCTCAATCTCCTTTGGAAGACCCCTGACAACCACCCGAAGTCTTCTATCCTCCGGTAGAGTCCAATGGTGGTACTCAATTTTAGAGGCGGTCAGGAATTTAGTCAGAGCCCGGTGGTCGTCTGAGGTCTGTAATTGGACTAAGATCCCATGAGTGGTGTTGGTGGCCCTAACAAAGTTGATTTTGCGCTCTTTGAGCGCTCCATCAATTTTTAGCCACATCTCTTTGTTTTTTATGCATATCTTGGGTGGCAGCGCTTTGCGCGTGCCCGGGACTGTAGCCGGGACAGCTACAGAGGGCGCTGGCAAGGGTTTGGCTACGGCGGAGGGAGTAGGGGTGGCCTTGGACGGACGACCGACCTTGGCGAGGGAGTTTTCTGGACCAATGATTGGAGTAGGAGGCCTCTTAGAGGCACGTTTCCTGCGTGGCCTAGCGGGGTTGAAATTGTCTTCATCCGAGGCGGAAGCATCTCCTTCCTCGGTGAGACCATCAAAAGAATTCCTGGGGTCAGAGTAAACCTGATCCATTGCGACTTCATTGGAGTTGGGGGTATTAACCGGGCGGCTGGTCAGTAGGGTCTGTTCAAGGGGGATGATGATGGGGTCTTGATTGTTATGAGTCAGCTCGCTCTCAGGCGGAGAGGCCGGCGACCGCTCAAACAAGGTTTGTTGCGAGAACAAAACTTGGGAGTTAGTCCACGACTCTCTCTCGGCATGGAGCTGGCTGAGCTCTTGGGACAGCGCCTGGTTACGGAGCCGGAGTTCATAAATCTCCTGCTCCATCTTAATCTGCACTAACAGGTGGGGGGGAAACAATAAATGTCTGTCACCGGAGGAGGGGACGATCTCCCTCCCTGCCTAGTGCAGGGAGGCGTGTGTGCCTGCGTGTGTTGTGTGCCTACTGTGTAGTACACGTAACCCACCTCAGGCGAAATCAAACCTCCAGCGGTACACTCACTCACTGTAATCCGGCACTTGGTTTTCTTTGATTGGAATGTTTTAACACTTCTCATTGGTCCCGATAGCGAGAGGGACGCGCGCGTGAGCGCGAGAGGGACGCACGATTCGAGACAGCGACCGATGCACGGGCGTATCGGTCAAGCGGCGAACGACGAGTCGTGTGGTGTGATAGGACCCTGTAGCATGTGGTGATCGGTTTGTATAGCAGGTCACTACCCGCTATACCCAGGATCGTCAGCTTTGTAGGCAGGGTCATTACGCTGCCTACGAAGCTGACGGTCCTGGGTTCGAATCCCAGTAGGGCAATATTTTCTATGCATTTACTTACATAAATATTTAACTCTATTAAATATATCGTCGTCTAGTACCTATAACACAAGCCTTGTTGTGCTAACTATGGCCCTAGTTCGATTTGTGTAACATTGTCCTCTAATATTTATTTATTATTTTATAGCACTAGCAAATATGATAACTAATTTCGCTATGACATACAAGTAGTCGGTGATAGTCGGCAATACATAAAACTATGATCGGTGGGTTGTGCCACTAGGCTACCAGTTACCACTATTCTCTGATAGTCAATTGTATCTACGGTCAGACATACATACTACATAAATACAGGTCAAACACTTCTCTTCTCTTTTTCGCTTCGCTGCCGGCCGTTCCGACCACAATTACTTATAGGTGGTAAAATACAAAAACAGTGTCACTTCTGTGGAGTGCAATCCCGCCGCGCCCCCCGCATCAAGTTACGACACGTTTTTTGTTTGAGAAAGCGACTCTATAAGCCAGTAATAGCATGGAGCATTACGTGCTCCATGGTAGTAGTAACTCAATGGTTGGTGCGAGCAACGAGCGCCTGATTCTCAAATCGTAGGTCCATGGTTCGAACCACGTTCGAACCTAGCTTGGAATAGGTTTGTTTTTGTTTCTTCCTTTTTACTGTCGATTAGATTTGCGGCTAAGCAGTTTCCAGAAACAAGTTTACTAGCCGTTGTCTGTCTACTTGCCAAGGATCGTGGTAGGTGGCTTCTCAGCAAAGCGTGAATTGAATTGCGTTTTTAAAGTCATGGAGTCAGGTATCTGCTTGGCTGACTGTACAAAGGCGAGCTTATCTCTAAAAATAGATTTCTAAATACTCGACAGATTTTTATACAGACTTACCGTATCGAAGAACGGCTAATCTTTGACATATCGTGCCATTATTGTATGTAAGCCATTCTTTGATATGTCAGAAATAAAAATCTGTCGAGGAGTAAGAAACATTTCACTAGTCACTAGCTTTTGATCCGGATTCGGCCAACTTACAAAAAATATGCTAGATAATGTAACATTATGCTCTGTGTCATAAAGATGATTTTAAACCACGATATTTTCAAGAGTCGTTTCTTCGATAGGTATGTCAGAAATTTAAATCTGTAGATAGCAAGAGAATTTTAGGTTGCTAGCTTTGGGAGCCGAATTCGGCCAGCTTCCAACTGAGGTGCCAGATAATGACATATCAGATCAGGAATGATACACTGTGACCGTGGTATTAAGGTTTATAATCAACTACGACATTTCAAAGAATAGCTGTTCTTTGATAAGTCAGAAATAAAATCTGTCGAGTAGTAAGAAACAATTAGGTTATATAAAAAGGATTTTGACCTTGAAATTGATTTAAAAAAATAAATTAGACCTTATAAATTAACTTCCTTCTTAGAACCCTAAAAAAGAGGTATTTATCAAGATTTGTTGTCTAACAGAAGCCCATTTATTCAAAACACCCACACAGAATGGCGGATTTATAGCGAATAGGACACTAAAATTTGCACACAAGTTGCTAGCGTTGGTTTCCTAAAACATTAAAACAAAACCAAAGACAATACCAGTTTTCAAAGACTTGTTACAATTGTTTTGAATTTTGAATAATTCCTTTTTAGCTAATACTCACGTATAAAGGCACTCCAAGGCTGGCCGTATTGGTCTTAACGCCTTACGGAATTGATAGAGCAAACTCTACTATCAAGATTAGTAGAGTTCTTGTACCCTAAGGCGCTGGAATTTTGAGAGTCGATATTAGAAATTGGTTCAGTCACAGATACTGTATTGCAGTCCGGCTGTACGCATCCTTGTGCAGTTCAGTCGAAGAAAGACCAGTCTTAATAGCTACAAACGACAGCTTCTGATTGATCGATTTGTTCTTTGCGATTGAAAATCCTTGATGCTAGGGATAGAAATAAGGATACAGGTTGAAAAGTGAAATTGCACCTATTACACATACTTCAGCTAATCTTGTCTCGCGGCTCTATGTGTGCATAGCTTACATAGCAGAGTGAAGGTGGGGGCGTGTTGCTGCTGCCACTTACTTCGCCGTCACTGCCACACAAATCAAAACTGCATAGAACAGCGAGACAAGATGACTTGAAGAATCTATACATTAATTTAATAAGTGAAGGAATCTCGAATCTGACACGTGTTAAAGGAATATGTGTAGGCTATCGTAAATTAAAACAAAGGCTGCTGTGTAATAAATAACACAAAACTATTGGGGGAAGTGTTACATTTCACAGTGGCGAGACACTTTTGAAGGGTTTCCCAGTCAGGGGTGTGAACAGTGGAAAAGCCATTTTGTAAATATACCATTGTGGCCATCTTCATATCTCCGTAGTAGCGCGGTGATAGGCTAGCTCCCTGTCACGCAAATCGGAGTATGGAGTTACTGGCTAAACGAGGGCACAACTGGGCCTCTGCCGTCCTTCGAATCCCGCCTGGGGAGGAAGAAGAACAAATAAATCCCTAGGTCTTGGACGTTTATGTGTGGCATCGCTGATCTGGTTCCCACAACACAGGGTAACCTAGTGTTCCTAACTCTTTATTAATCTGTGCCTAGTGTGGGGACAGAAGCAATGTTTGTGCCTGTATTTAAAGATTTTACATTACGTCGGTAGTAAGAATCTAAGAACTTCGGATATGTGAATTTCCAACCTACAGATTCTGTGTTTCTAGCTCACATTACTGAAGGAAAATATCAGCCATATGATCTAAGTAGGTAGTCCAATAGGTGACTTTATTGCACAAAGGTAATATACAGATAAGAAGACTGACATAAAAAAGCGTACAAATGCGAGGTTATCTCTAATATGAGATCTCTTCCAGAAATCCAAATTAGGATGAAATTAAATGTTCTTACACACACAGCTGTGTTGATGATACATTGGCTCGGGATTTTCGGGACATAAAGTTACGACGCAGAATTTCCAGAATGATGTTCCTAATCATATTATTGCGTCACCCTGTAATTTAATAGTAGTTTATGCGACTGATACATAATGCCTAATTATGTACAGTTACATACACTAGTGTATCTACCTATACACATATCATAAGCTCTCTTTGTTGTGTTCAGGAGCCGCATGTTTGACCGGCATTGTGGCATTGTGTTGTTTAGCTTGTTCTGTAGTACCAACTTCACAGACAAAGTAGGGGCGGCACGCAGGCAGGCGTCATGATATGTAGAAAATTTACACATTATGGTCATAATGTTCAATATTCAGATAAGAAATGAGTTTTTACAAAGTAGATTAACATTATGCTGATCGTAACGTGCGGTTTTTGGACGCAGTGAAGAGGGTTTATGATACGTGTGTAGATAAAAATAATAATGTACCTAGTATTAAGGTACTCCACATTTAGAGGGAAAGGCAATGTATGTTTCTGACAACCCTCATGAAAGCAATACAAAGCCAGACCGGATTAAAGGAATTACGGTCTATTATTCTTGTTGCTTTCGTGTGAATGTGTTTACCCCTTTCTGTTATTACAGCCTATTTAAATACAGGGTTCTAGATAGACTATCTAGGGGTTAGGCATTTGACATTAATTAATTGCACGTACGACAATACACTAATTACAAGTATTACAATGATAACAATTATTCTGTGATACTTAGTATCATTATGCAGGGTGCACTGGCACGTGACAGTAAGGCAGGGCTAGTATTTAATAAACGGTCAAGTGCGAGTAGGATGTGGGGCCCGCACACGAAGGGTTCCGTACCATTGTACACGGAGAAACGTAAAACGACAGACCTTGGTATACCTTTTTAATTTTAAATAATAAAATATTAAATACTAGGTAGGACCACATTCAAGGCCTTTCATAGAAAAATTTAAAAAGAGTTTTGTGTATTTAGTATGTAAGTATTGAACTCTGGTTAACGAAACTCGTTGCTTATTGAAACCAGAAGTGGATAGAAATTGAGTAACTTATTTACAGAAATAAAATCAAATATGAAAAAATAATTATATATATAATTCGAATGCGCAATAATTAATCGAATAGTGACAAATAACTTAGCACAAAAGTCCAGTTTTTACCGATAAACAAATAAAACAAAATGGCTAAGAAAATGGCTATACCATTTCTTGTAAGAGTACTTCTTTTAATTCAAACTTTCGGTTGATCCGGTAGAGCCCGGTGACAGACGGACAGACGGACAGCGGAGGCTTCGTAATAGGGTCCCGATTGGCACCCTTCGGGTACGGAACCCTAAGACGTTATTAGGCTAGTCTTTCTATGACTTGGAACTTATACTTTCTTTACGGAACCGATTCCATCAGAGCACCTTTTTTTTACAAACAGCGTATGGTCCTAGCGGACAATCCCCGTAGCAGATTAATTTAAATTACATCATCATTCATCATTTCAGCCTGTTAACGTCCACTGCTGAACATAGGCTTCTCCAATCGCACTCCGGCGTGACCGGTCCGTAGCCACCTGCATCCAACGAGATCCAGCGATCCTCACCAGGTCGTCGGTCCATCTCGTAGGTGGCCGACCCACACTGCGCTTGCCAGTACGCCCTTAAATTACATATTTACATACTATTAATCTAGTTTTTATTTGTCTTTGCTACTAAAAAAGTTCACCATTAAGGAGGTAAACTGCAGGTAAGTAGATATTTACGAGTTTCATCTTTTAATCTTGCGAATCCCCTAACATGATTGACGGTAACTGAAACAGTTTCTAGATGAAAATTCGTATACCTTTAGGCTTCCTCAAAGATATTAACCAGCATAATTAACAGCCAGAGTTAAACTGACCATGACCCCCAAGTTAAACATAACATAGCGTCACGCCTTTTCCCATACGGGGTGGCAGAGGCACATTTGTGCCCACTTTGAGCCAGTTAATCAATACTCCATTTTGCGTGACAGGGGGCTAGCCCATCGCCGCAGCTATGGAGTATTGAAGGTTTCCTCACGATGTTTTCATCACCGTTCACCGTGCATCTGCTGTGTGAGAAGCAAGCGTGAAACCCATTAGACCACGGAGCTCATCTGACCCCCCAAGTTAAGCAATGATAGCTCTTGTAGCCATTTGCAAATTCATTCTATTATTAATTGCCTATAGAACTAGCAAAAATTGGACACCGTTGTGCCGCTGTCGCTAGGTATATATTTTTTTGGTTTGCACCACCAGGTAATTCGCGTACTTCAATTCAACACAAAACGGAATCAGTCAAGGAACACCGATCTACGAGACCGTCTTCAGTCTATTATATTCGCATTTGTAAGAGGCATTAGCAGGAAGCCCCCGGCCCTCACAACATAAAAGTGTAATTACTACAGGGAAGTTGGCGGGGCACTTAAATATAGATTTACCCTTTTGACGGGAGGAGAGAGGTGTGAGATCCATCATATCTCGATTGTGCCTCAGATCTTTAGCTCTCAATTATTCCTGTTTTTGGGGTGGCTCGGATATTTCTATTAAGTTCGCGTGTTGGCAGATGTAAGTAAGAATTTATCAATGTTTTTTTTTGTTAGTGTCGGTTGGTGGATTGTCGCCAAGTCAGTTTATATTTTCCATTTGTGGTGCCAAATGTGCGTTTAATGTTTTAAGTGATAATGGTGTATCGCTGCTGTATCTTCAATGGAGTCATAGAATGTAAATATTATGCAATTGTTTAAATATTCACTTAAGTGAATATTTAAACGTGCGATTCTCTGCTCGTCGCTCAACTCGGCCTTGTACGTGTGGAGGCCTAATACTTAACTATGGATTTCTTGACAGGTTGATTATAATGATAAGCGGTTCTGAAGGCACTTAAGAAATAAACTAGTTAATACTTTAAAGTCTCTTTATTCTCGCTTGAACAGACCAGTTTCGTGACCATTAGGCAACAGACCAGATCAATTGCACGAAGTTGAAGACTCGTGTGAAGCTAGCAGAACACCCCGCCGCAGCCCAGAAGGGCGGATGCCGATCTGTTCGAAAATTCATTTAATAATTCTTTTATTAATTTATTCATGCTCCGCCCACTATCAATCCATTGCTGGGCAGAAGCCTCTTTTCTACCTACGTATACATTTGACAATACTACCTGACCATCCTTTGGGGAATGATAGTACCCATCATTATGAACAACTTTCCCTAAGAAACATATGGTCGCAAATGGAAAATAAATTGTCCCTGAGTACATTGACCCGATCAGCTGATTACAAGTCACTATGTCATACTGTATAGCGCACATCCTCACGGTCCTGTGTCAACCGCGTCCAGTAAGATCCTGTTTATGTGATTTATATCGTAGTCGACGTCGATGTAAGAAAATATTAGTGGGTTGGTTGTACTTTTAAGCAGGTAATATTTCGTTAGCTTGTTCACTGAGTGAATGTTAACGGATACTTACTAACTCAAAAAAAAGAACAAAGTGGGGTGAAAACGAACACTACATCATCGAATACAACTTAAGGGGTATGTCAGGGATATTTTGAAGCATCTTAAAATAGATATCTTGTCGTTGAATTTGATCATGAAATACCTTTACCCAACTCAATTATTTTCTTAAAATACGCTGAGTTATAACTGAGTTTGGCTTAAAGCTAATACAACTGAAAGAGGGGCTTTGCCACTTTCCTACCCACTGTCATTAGACCAATAACCTTCTTAAAGTTAATTACAACACCGTCTCCATATCAGTGCTCCTCGGGTCGCGTAGTTCGAGTTTCCATTCGCGATGACAGTGTTTTAATTAACTTAAAGAAGATTTGGGAAAGCCGGAGGTTCCATACGTGACTTGAATCCGCGCGACGTTATTGAGGCTTCCTCAGGTCGCTCATTTCATTCCAGCGAGTTGCACAGATAATGCGACTGTGTTGCTCAATCTTACCAGCATTCTCCTTCCATTGCTGGTAGTAGTCAACGGACCACCGGTATCCCCATCGCAAGTTCCCACTCCACCCGTCCCACTAGTGCAGATGCGGTGGTCTTGGACTATCGAACCGTAGACTGCACTGCACTCATTGTTGGCGATGACTTGCAGGTTCACAGCGCAGGGTTTGGAAGAGACTGACGCTGCTGCCTGGGAACGAATGGGGTTCCTATCATCAACATGTCATTAAACCGTCCCACGTATACGCCTTTCAACAAGGTACAGTGCTGCTTGAGTCCATTGCTTCCCGGGTATCGTAACTATGTCGTCGAATGAGTTTTTTCAAGGTCTGAGAATACATTATCTTTCCTTCTCGGTAGGTTTCCAGCTGACGTCACATGTATAGATTTCTTACGTTTGTGTACCTGCGTAGTCATATGGAAATAAGGACTTGCTCGTTGTGACCCAAATTCACGGACTACGACACTTCCTCCATTCAAAATAATTTATTCATTCAAAAAAATATCATGCACTAGCAAAGTATCATGCACTATTACAAATTAATAATAATATTCTATCTACAATAAAATAATATATCTATATGCCAAAAACTAACTAAACAATCCGCCCCAGGACATATCCCTGCCAAAGGTTCCCAAGACACTGGCAGCGTTACCCCGCTGCACAGCCAAGGAAATCCTCTGCATGAGACCCATTCAAATCTTTATAATATTAAGAGACCATCAGATGTGATTCCGTATCCCGATGCGACAGCTGCAAACTCGGCGAAGTTCTGGCTCAGTTCGCTACCAGAAGGGAGAGTTGCAGGTTGGATTAAAGCTGCAAAAATATATTTTCCGAACATTATTTAAGCACTATATCACCCTAATAAAATAATATCGAGGTTCAATCCCAACTGCGAGCTGGCGAAAAAGTAAACAGGTTGATTCCTGTCATTCAGTACGAACGCCCTCCCCCCACACCTACCCACCGCCCGAGCCTTCCGATCGCACAAACAATGTTTCCTTTATTCAGTCAGCATTGCGTCCTCAACACTCAATTTCAATTTGTCAATTTGTCAATTTGTTTATTGCAATAAATTACACGTTAGATGGAGGTGTTACAGTTCGCATCACTTAGCTACAATGTAATTTTACCCTTAAGGTGTAGCAATTAGTATAAAAATAAGTATTTACATGAAAAAATATGTACACAACAACATTCATCCTCATTTAAAGTAAAATAACACGCCTATAATTAATTAATAGTAAAATAGAAAACTGTGGTCATTTGATATTAATTTATAGGTCATAATAATAATGTCAGTCATAATAATTAGGAGATAATTTCAAAATGTACATACACACACAGGATTCCATGTCAAAATTATTAAGTTCACTTAGGATATGAGGACACACATGATCATCAAAAGTTTCCCTAGTGCTACAGTTAATTGCATTTAAAATAAGTTATAGGTCATAATAATCAGTCTGACTTAGGAGTTAATTTCAAAATGTCATATACACATGATTCAATGTCAAAATTACAAAATTCACTTAAGCTGTAAGGACATATAAACACCAAAAGTTTTTTTAGTGCTATAAAAAATTTACGATATTCTAAGACTACTAAGGCTTCTGGTAACTTATTGTAAACCTTTATGGCTATCATTTTTGTTCCCCGCGAGAAAGTAGTAGTTCTACATTGAGGAACTTCTAGTTTTTTATGATTTCTTTCGTTCAGACGATTGCTGACACCAGGTGGTCTTTGAGGGAATTTTTCAGGGTGACGTCTGACCAATTTACACAACTCAATTATATATAACCCTGTTATAGTGTGTAGCTTAAGTTTTTTAAAAGAATCCCTGCACGAATCTCTGTTACTACCAACGTTATCCAAAATACGGACGCATCTCTTTTGTAGGACGAAAATTTTATTTACGTCTACACTATTTCCCCACATTGCTAGTCCATAGAGGGTTCTAGATTGGAAGAAGGCGAAGTATGCCTGCAAGGCGGCTTTTTTTGTAGCTATTTTGTAAAGCGATCGTAATGCGTAGCAGAAGCTACTGAGTTTGTTCTCTAGGATCTCAATGTGTTTTTTCCAGTTTAGGTTTTCGTCAGTATATATTCCTAGGAACCTGGCATTTGGAACTAATTCAATATTTTTTTGGTCTAGCTTTAAGTTTAAGTTTATAGGTTTATTGTTGTAATTTCTGAAATGAATCAACTGTGTTTTGTTAGCATTTGTGTTAAGGTTAAGTGTCTTAAACCAGTTTACTATTTTGGTGACTGATTCTGAAATCACATTCGAAAGGTTTTCATTTTGGTCTCTTTGGAATTTAAAAAAAAACAGATACATCGTCAGCAAACATAACAACTTTATCGTTTACGATTTTAGGTAGGTGGTTTACATACAAGAGAAAAAGTATAGGGCCTAGTATGCTACCCTGTGGCACTCCTCTGCCTATGTTTAATGTCTCAGATTCAATATTCAACATGGTTTTGGATTTATCCAAGATAGGCAAAACCACGCTTTGCTGTCTACTTTCCAGGTACGATCTGAACCACTTATTTGTTTCTCCCCTGATTCCATACCTATCCATTATATCAAGTAGGATGTTGTGATTTACATGGTCGAAGGCCTTTGACAGATCTAGTAAGACAGATATAACATTTTCCTTACGATCCAAACTTTCTGCCACAAAGTCACACATATCAAAAATTGCATCTGCTGTGGAGACACCCTCCCTAAAACCAAATTGCTCAGGTGATAAGATATTATTCAATGACAGGAAAGCTCCGAGTCTGTGTCCCATTACCTTTTCAAATATTTTTGATAGTGTCAGAAGGAGAGATATGGGCCTATAGTTGTTAATGTCTAACTTATCGCCTTTTTTGTGGATCGGTCTAACTTGGGCCTTTTTGAGCCTTTGGGGAAAGACACCTTCACTTAAGGATTTGTTTATGATAAATTGTAGTGGCTTTGCTACGGTTTCAAAGATAAATTTTATTACACAGGCTGGTATGTGGTCATATCCGCAAGACATTTTGTTTTTAAGCGAACAGATAGTCTTTGTCAACTCATCCATAGACAGTGGTCTGACAAACATCGATTCTTGCGTAAATTGTGGTAATTCACAGCTTTCAGCAACAGTACAATGTTGCGGTGGAACACTAACAGTATTCGTAAAGAAAATATTGAAAAGATCAGGCGCATAATAATCGGATTTAGTGGTGTTATCACCATCTGAGAGTCCAGTGAAACCATTTATTTCCACCGATCTATTTCCTTTTACACTTTTGTTCACTAGTTGCCATGTAGTTTTGATTATGTCATTAGACTTTATTATCTTTTTCTCATGATAGTTTTTTTTTGCTATTGATACAACCCTGTTTAATATTGAACAATACAGCCTATAATGATTTATCAGAGCTTCATCTTTATTTTTAGTTTTTTTCATCCTGATAAACAATTCCCTTTTTGTTTTGCAGGACTTTTTGATTCCCTGTGAGACCCAACCAGTATCAGTTTTGTTGTCAACATTATTTTTGACGCGAATGAGGGGGCAATTTACCTCAAAAGCACTTAAGAGGACATCGTGAAAGCAGTCAAATGCTGCATCGCAGTTTGACTGTTTATATACATCCTCCCACGACTCGTTAGCCAGCTGGCTTTTTAAGTTCAGGAGATTATCGTTTTTCTCAGCCGAGCGGCCGATGATGCCTACCGTCGATTCTGTCGCATTTCATGTCAAATTTTCAACGTAAATAAACTCTGTTAGAACTCCGTTCAGAAATCACGGAGGCGGAGGTACTAGTGTTTTTACCCCTTACCACTTTAACACAACTCCGCCGTAGAAGAAAAGCTAGAATAAATATATTGGACTACAAATGAAGCCATTTATATCATTTAAATCCAATTCATTTAATTTTCTGGGTTTATTCTCTAATACAAAGCATACAAGTTCTTTCTCGATTTCTTGTCGAAGAATGTTTGTCTACGCTGAAGACCATTTTCGTCGTATGCCTCCGCCACAGATAAATCTGTGGCCTAAAGCTAGAGCCTCTGGTTACGGCAAGTCCCCTGGCCGCCGGACCCGAAGGCTAATGCGCACTCCACGTTTGTGATGATGGGGATGTTCACCCAGCTAAAAATAATGTTACCATGTAGCTCAACATAAACAGTGAAATTTTGTAACTTGTTGTTACTTGGTGTTTGGTAGATCGATTTAAAGTCTTAAAACGAAGATAGGTAGTACAGATTCCATTGCTGCCGTTCAGGCCGAACTTGGGTTATAAGAAGTGTTACTGTCTCGTTTTTATCGCTGTTTTATTGTTTTTGATGAAAAAAAACGGAATTTGAGAGTTGATTGGTAAAAATTGCGATTTTGAACAATAAGAGATTTCTTTTTAAAGTTCTTATGGTACATTATGCGAAAGAGACTAGCCCCCACGACACAGGGTATCCTAGTGTGGGGCCGCCTAGAGACACTGTGAAAATTTGTAGGCTTATTTATCAATAAACGATTTTTATTATTATTATATTTTTTTTTTAATAATTTCTAATTAAGTACTTTTTAAGTATCTAACAAAACTTGTTCTAGGCATCTGTAACTTGAGACTTAGTTTTTAAAGACCTTTGAAGTGCTAGAAAATTTACACTGCTTTTAAATAAGGTTTATTGACTCCATTAAAAAAACCGGAGGAGGTTTTAAAGATAAATAATTATTTATTCCAGAACATAGGAAATAAGCAAATCTTTATTAATTTTTTATTAATAACATGTTGACAGGTCTCTTTGTTCTACCAGAAGAGGGCATATGAATATTAACATTATTATTAATAATAATGTTGGGCATTATAATCATTATAAATAAGCATAGAATTTAGATTAAGTCAAATTTGTCAACAGCCTTCATAAAATATCGAGAAGGTATTCGTTGACACCGTAATATGCTTTGTTCGTGAAAAGACCCTTTATTTTATTTTTGAATGTGTGTATGTTTTGTATTTCTTTTACAGACTGCGAAAGTTTATTATAGTCAACAAGCAAAATATAATTTTATTATAATATGCAGACTAGTCTAGTTCCATTTTGAGCTTAATGCCACGACGCCCGCATTTAATATTTTGAAAAAGGTGCTAATTACTCTGGACAAATCCTTTAAAAGGTTTTGTATATTTATATACCTCAAACATTTGTTTTGTGCTTTAAAAATAGTCTCCTTGCCCGTCGCATTTCCCCAGAAGTTGATAGGCGTAAGGCAGATTCCAAAAATCAATGAAACGAAACAAGTACAGCGTCAGTGTTAACATGTATAATGCGTATGCATATATTGATTTAGCTTTTTTTGCAAATGTTCAAAGTGTGTCTTCCACGACATGTTACAGTCTATATGATGACTCAAAATTAAACTAAATTAAACTTTGTTGTTTCCGTAAATTCAATTTGCTCATTCAAGTAATTAATATTCAATGCATATTCCGTCCATATCCAAATTTATATTTCATTAATGGATAATCTGTATCTGTTCAGGCTTCTCAGCACCTAATGACCTCGTAGGGGCCCAAGAGCTACGAGGTAGCGTGACGATCAGGTGCCAAGAAGTGATGAACGTCGGCGATTCACCGAGCTGAAGTTATGTGGGGTAGATCTAACCTGGTCTGTGCTTCGGTCCCGTCAACCTCCTGTCTCTCTGCAAGGCCCGGGTGCACCCTAGGCACTTCTTGGTAGACAGGTTCTTCAGCCAACCAGGTATGACTGGCGGGCCAACGTGATGAGCACAGTGTCCAACACAGGTTATGTTTCTACTGGTAAATACAAATCGGGCACGAAAATCCGAACTTTATCTGGTTCGAGAGACAACAACACACTCAGCTATATTAACAATCCTGAGGGAATCCCGAATACATTCCAGATGCCCTGCGATTTAATTTCATTACCCTAACCAATACGCGTTTACATTGCGAGGGCTTTCGTCTGTCAGTTGTCAAAACTGCCAGATTGACAGCTAACGTCAAATTAAAATGACCGTTCAGAAACCATCGATCGAATATCGATTTGGAATCGAACAATCACCCGCCCGGACAGGCACCCACCTGTCCCCTAATCTATGGGCAGCCGAGACAACGTTGCTACCGCTCGTTTTAGAACCGAGCCTCCTACTAGAACCTCTGCAGACCGGGGGGTCCCGTCCTTGCCAGGGAACAAGTTAACAATGCGCCCCCTGCGCCAACGTAGTGGCGGTAGGTTAGCATCCTTAACCAGAACGAGGTCACCAACACTAGGGGGCTAGTTTTGTCAGTCCACTTAAGGCGCTGTTGTAAGATATGCAGATACTCGAGCGACCAACGCTTCCAGAAATTCTGAGTAAACTGCTGCAACATCTGATACCTTGACAACCGATACAATTTCACTCCCTCGAAGGGGAGCTCGGGCAACGCGTTAAGTGGCTGTCCTATCAAGAAATGGCCTGGGGTCAGAGCCTCCAGGTCATTTGGATCCGAGCTGAGCGGACACAACGGTCGCGAATTGAGAACGGCCTCGATCTTACAAAACAATGTCGCGAGCTCCTCAAAAGTCAGCGCGGTCTGACCTACTATACGCCCTAAGTGCGTCTTAGCTGACTTAACTACGGCCTCAAAAATCCCACCCCAGTGGGGGCAAATTGGTGGGCTGAAGGTCCACTGTATACCCCGACGGGAGAGGGCCGTTCCAATATCCACTTTATTTACATTCAAAAAGTTGACTATCTCTCGTAAGTATCGTTCCGCACCTATGTAGTTAGTGCCGTTATCAGAGCGGATCAAAGTTGGAAGCCCCCTTCGAGAAACAAACCTATCCAAACAAGCAATGAAAGCCTCTGTCGAGAGATCAGCAACGAGCTCGAGATGTACCGCCTTGGTGGATAAACAAGCAAACACACATAGGTACGCCTTGTATTGCTTAGCGGTACGCAATCGTGAACTCTTCACCATAAACGGTCCTGCAAAATCCGTACCAACACCTGAAAACGGTCTGACCTCATTCACACGATCAGGGGGCAAGTCCCCCATGAGAGGTTGCATCGTGGCAGCCTTAAGTCGATAACAAGGCATGCACCGAAACACGATGTTCCGTATGGCACCATTATGGTCACCAGCAATTCAACTAACGGCCCCCCCTTGGGGAGCAGAAGTGGGTGACGAGCCGAATACGACAGATTCGCATTGCGCAATCTTCCTCCTACCCGAAGTAACCCGGTCGAATCAACAAAGGGGTTGAGACGCGCGACGGCTCCCTTCAATTTCGAACGTCCACTTCGTATAATCTCCAATTCTGCCCCAAACTTCGAGGACTGTACCAACCGGACCAAATTCAACAGCGACTCGTTTCGCTCTGCCGGAGTCAGAATAGGGTTCAACGTTCGCTGATCGCGAGGAGTACGACAATTTCGAGCCAATCTCCTAATCCAAGTGGACACGTTTATCAACTTGTCAAGTGAGCTATACCGGTCCAGCAGAAACCCGGCGTCAGGGTCCTCAGCCTTCTGGGTAACATGCACGGCCGCTCTGGGGCCATGATCCGAAGATACTACTACATGGCTGTGGGGCCAGTCCGATTCTCTCTTGGCAAGCCAGGGTAGTCCCCACCACAAATGGTGTCTAACGAGTTCAGGAGCCTGACATCCCCTGGATGCACAATCAGACGGGTTCAATTCTCCTGGTACATGTCTCCAGGTCAGTGGGACCTCAGACGACACAATCTGGGAGACACGGTTCGCAACAAAAACCTCTAAGTTATGGACCGAAGCCTTCAGCCAGCACAAAACAATCTGGCTGTCCGTCTAAGCGTACACCGTATCCTCCAATACCACTGACCCACGCAACACTGTTAGAGTGTGATTCAAAAGTTTGGTCAAAAGAGCAGCCCCGGACAGTTCCAGTTTTGGAATCGTCATCCTTGTCCGAATAGGCGCTACCTTGCTTTTTGCCAAAACCAAACGCACGTCGACCTCCCCGGTGGAGGTGACGGTTCGCAAATAAACCGCTGCCGCACACCCTCGTTCAGAGGCATCACAAAACCCGTGAAGGGTTGCCCTGTAATCCCCAGCAGGGACCAATTTCCTCGGCAGCGATACATTATTTATGTCCGATAGCGAGGTAAACATTCGCGTCCAATCAGTCAACAAATCACCTGAGAGGTGGGTGTCCCAGGTCAACTGAGCCGCCCATAGCCTTTGCATAAAACATTTGAGAGCAAAGGTGACTGGAGAAATCCATCCATTCGGGTCGAACGTTCTCGCAATCGTTGACAGTACTGACCGCTTCGTCCAGGCCTTCGGTGTTTCTAAAACCACCCGATAGGTAAACTCATCATGGACGGGCCGGTACTGAATTCCAAGCACTGACAACATGTTAGGGTTGTCAGGATTCTCAAAAACGTGCGGGTCTTGTTGAAACTCATCTGGGAGACCAGCCATCAACTCAGGGGAGTTGGACATCCACTTGCGTAGTTCATAGCCGCCTCGTTCCAGAAATTGAATGAGCTCGTCACGTCGGTCCAGAGCTTCCTCTACACTGGCTGCCCCTGTGCAGACGTCATCGACGTACAAATCTTGCTCCAGGATAGCGGCGGCTCTAGGATAGCTCACACGGTCACGCGACGCTAACTCCCGCAGGGTACGCATCGCCAAATACGGGCTAGACCGTAACCCATACGTGTTCGTGTTTAACTCATAGACCTTGACTGGCTCGGCCGTGGTCTCACGCCAAAGTATCAACTGATACCTTCTGTCAGCCGGATGAATTACCGTTTGCCTAAACATCATCCGAATGTCTGCGACAAATACAATCTGGTGTCTCCGAAAGCTCGTGAGAATATCCGAAATATCACGACTCAACTTGGGTCCCGAATGTAGACACTGATTCAGGGACATCCCGTTCGAGGTAGGTGCTGACCCATCAAAAACAACTCGAATCTTGCCGGTAGGGGTTCGCAGGACGGCATGGTGTGGAAGGAAACAATGATCCTCAGATCTCCAGTCCACACCCGATACCGACATGTGTCCTAACGACTCATACTCCCTCATGAAATCGACGTATTTTTGTTTAAATACGGCGTCCCTTGACATCCTACGCTCCATCGACATCTATCTCGTCTCAGCCATCTTCCTAGATTCTCCTAGTGGCGGTCGATCGGCCCTGAAAGGCAGTCGAGTTACAAAACGACCAGAACGAAGGCGACCAGTACTATTCTGGTAAAACAACTCGCACTCTTCTTCGTCTGCGTCGACTCGACGAACGGTGGGAGGTTCCTCTATCTCCCAGAAACGTTGGATAGCGTCTGACAACGCTGAGCCAATAAGTATGCCATATGACTCGGCAGGCCTAACCATTGGCAATGCCGGACCCATGATCACGTGACCAAACTTAGTATCCACAGCAATCAACCCGTCCGGCTGAAGAACTCGCCGATCCGACAACAGAAACCTACCCAGAACGTCTGCTCCCAGTAGCAGGTCGACCGGGGCTGGAGTGTCAAAATCGGGATCCGCCAACTTGAGTCCTGATGTCAGGAATCGAACGGCCGGATTCAACTTCACCAAGGGGTGTCTGCCCATGACATGCGTCATTACTAAAGCTTGCACGGATATTTTTGTCAAAATTTCATAACGTGGAGAGAACGTGATCACCGATTGACCAACTACATTCGTAACCGTAACATTCCCCACGCCCCGTAATGATTTATTATACCTATTTAGCTTGAGGCCTAACCATTTTGCTAAATCATTCGATACAATGCAGCCCTGAGCTCCAGAATCTAATAGGGCGCGAACGTATGTTGGGTTGCCCGCCAAATCCCAAACAAGCACAGAGGCGATCGGTAACACCACCGTCTCCGGTTGGGGGGCAACAAATTGTTGGGCCGCAAATTCCTAGCGAGGGCCCCCGGGGCCCCAATCTGCCTGTAACCGATCAGGTATGCAGCTATACGCCAGAGGGTCCCATTGTACAAATGGCCCACGCGCCGGTGCCATTGCCACCCTACGATTCCCCGTAAAGGGGGGTTGGTGTGAATTCAACCGTGGCCGCTCCATGAGCGGGGGGGACATCACATGTGACCGACGAGGACGAGGCGACGAGCGGGGCGACAACTGAGGCGGCGTCCGAACCGCACCCGCATAGCTCGAAGGTGTCCCATGCCACCCGCCCATTACGGCCTGCTCAACACACCCAATGTCCCGCTGAGTCGGATGCTGAGTCGCAACCGAAAACTCAGGGCCCCCCATGTAATGATCCTGAGTGCGGCCCTGCCCCCTAGTACTGCCCTGTGCACGTGGGGACGTTGGCCCCTGAGTTGCGCTCCGAGTCGCAAACGAATTCTCAGGGCCCCATGCCGTGTCACCCTGGGTACGGCCCTGTGGTGGCTGTTGGCCGGACCGGTTCATGCACAACAGATTGTTGTGGGGCCTACCACAATATCCGCACATTTGTGTGCGCGTGCAGTCCCTAGCCATGTGTGGCCCGAGGCACAGGAAACACCAGCTCCGCTGCTTGGCCATCCGGCGCCGTCCCTGAACCCTAAGTTCCTCGAACTTATTGCAATTGGCCACAGCATGGCCAATCTGCCTACAACATGGGCAGGTCTCACCATGTGGGGTCAATTCACTCACAGTCCCATACAACTGCCGGTTGGTGCGGTCCTTCCTCGTCGGAGGGCCCCTACTCACAGCGCTCCCGGCAGCTCTCTGTGGCTCCGAAGGATGGGTGACCGTCAACCCCAAATTCTCTGCCCGTCGAGCCTCCTCTTCCAAAAATCCGACCAAGTCGGAGAAGGCAGGCAGGTCCTCGGCCGACCTCCCGTGAGACTGTTCGAAACGAGTCTGCACGTCAGCGGGTAGGCGGGAAAGTACAATGTACAACAGTAAGTACGACCATTCACCAACCGGAAGTCCAAGATTCTCTAGAGCCTTGGTGACGGACGACAATGGGTTCAAAACCTCCGTCTGTATGGCCCCGACCTTGTTCACAACCGGGATGCTAAACAAACGGTTCAGTTGGGCATCGGCCAACCTTCGTTTGTTGTGGTAACGTCTGACCAACAATTGCCTGGCCGTCTCATAGTTACCCTCCGTAACTGTCAAATGAGCGACCAGCTCCCTAGGCTCACCCCTCAATGCTGCCACCAGCTGAGCCATCTTGACAGACTTGGTAATGTCCGATCGCATGTGCACCAAACTGTCGAACAGATTGATGAAGCTCATCCATTCACCGGACACGCCGTCAAAAGTAGGCATAGTTATGGCAGGTAACCTGGACCCCGATCCCTGATGCGGCAGAGGTGCTTCAATGTCACCATCATGGCTGGACTCGCGCTGTCTACGTATGTCCGCAGCGTGATAGCAGCTGCGTGATAGCAGCTGCCATCTCCATTCATTGGTCGACATCCCCTATCAACCGTGACAGCCTGTCAGGTGCACAACCATCAACTGATTCCGCCTGCGCGGACAATTCGAGCACCCTATTGTAACGTTCTTTAACGTCCATAGACCGCTCCAATACCACATCATGCCTATCTAAACGTTCTATCAGACCGTGTGCGGAGGAAAACCATCTGAGTTCCTTAGAAACACCCTTCTGGATTTCAGATAACGACATGATCGGAACGATACTTACTCACAATTGCAGTAACTCAATTTTATTGGACCCTCCAGTTTATAACCCAAACGAGGGAACCCTAAACTACAACTTAAACAATGTTGTTTTCCTTAAACAATAGGAACCGAGTTTTATATCTGTATAAATTCTGTAAATACCAATTTAGTTTCCCTTTATCATAATAACACACACAGATAGTCAATATTAGTTCAAGTTATAAATTGCTATAAACTGAAAACAATGTAATAGCCTGCTATCAATAGATGTAACTACCTATGTTAACCAAAACATTCATTCAATAGCATTGCTAGACCACTAATAGATTGACTAACTGGTAATTCAATGCAAATTTCAATTCAATATCTGTCTGTCTACTACCAGCAATAGACTTATAGCTTACAATACTACCAATCTATGTGGATATAGGAACAACCAAGTTACTTAACCGCCTATACCTACAGATTGATAGTCCCAAATCGTGCCTTCCTGGAGCCCTTGACGGCTGCAAATCTCAGGAAGCCACGCTCTAGCTACCAAAATGTTCAGGCTTCTCAGCACCTAATGACCTCGTAGGGGCCCATGAGCTACGAGGTAGCGTGACGATCAGGTGCCAAGAAGTGATGAACGTCGGCGATTCACCGAGCTGAAGTTATGTGGGGTAGATCTAACCTGGTCTGTGCTTCGGTCCCGTCAACCTCCTGTCTCTCTGCAAGGCCCGGGTGCACCCTAGGCTCTTCTTGGTAGACAGGTTCTTCAGCCAACCAGGTATGACTGGCGGGCCAACGAGATGAGCACAGTGTCCAACACAGGTTATGTTTCTACTGGTAAATACAAATCGGGCACGAAAATCCGAACTTTATCTGGTTCGAGAGACAACAACACACTCAGCTATATTAACAATCCTGAGGGAATCCCGAATACATTCCAGATGCTCTGCGATTTAATTTCAACACCCTAACCAAAACGCGTTTACATTGCGAGGGCTTTCGTCTGTCAGTTGTCAAAACTGCCAGATTGACAGCTAACGTCAAATTAAAATGACCGTTCAGAAACCATCGATCGAATATCGATTTGGAATCGAACAGTATCGATGTTTGTAACTGTCAATGTGCGCCACCAACTTGAAGAAAAATATAAGGTGGAATTTTTCCTTTCAGTCTGGTTCTGAGTTCCTAATTTCAATAATTTATGTGATACCGTTGTAAATTAAATGAAATGAAATAGTTTATTCATGAGCAATAAAAACAGTTCACCTGTTATAACATAACATATTATGGTCATGTCATATATCCCTAAGGACGGGTTTCCCCTGTGTTTCAGGATGAGTTTATGATAACTAAAAATATAGAGAAATAACTAAGGATGATTTTAAAACGGGTTGCACATTTTGCCAGAGGCAATTATAAGGAGAGCGACATCTTCGGGAGTAAAGTAAAAGGCTTGAGATGCGCGCAAAAACTAGACTAATTTATTATAGGGAATCCTAGCTTATATACTAGGTTGGTACATGTTATTAATGACATGCATAAGACATAGTGCGTGATGAACATAAATATACCTTATCTGTGACGGTCGTCAACTTATCTTAACTCTACGTGAAAATATGACTAACATAGTCGACCGGCACTCACATAAAAAACGCCTGCGTTTTTTCTTCTTCAAAAAATGCAGTCGAAAAAACCATGTAAGCATTTGTAAGTTGTAATGGTTATCATTCGACAAACTTTCTGACAATAAAAACTAGCGAAAAACTTATCAGACAACTATAATACCTCCGTTCCTAAAATTAACACAACTCTATCTTTGCATAAACAATTGTGAACACATTGTGAACTCTTTCCACCGAATGGAAATATTTCAAAAATTAACGCAGGCAAAGATCAAAGAAAAAAAATATCATTTTCAAATATAGAAAACGTCAACCATATTAACAGGATTAATCTAAAGAACCGTATTACTAAGCCATAGCTTAAGAATGAGTTCATTCAAATTCGTTCCAATAATACGATGAAATCAACTAGCTTTAAAACCGATACTACCACATACAAACATCTCAACTAATCCATGGAATTCAGTAAGCTATCTTTTACTATTAACAGTTTAAGATAATCGCCGTGAGTTGCAACCAATTACCCAAGTTAAGACACTACAAAGAATCTCGAATGTGTATCGAATACCCGAGTTATCCCACATCAGAAATTACTTTCATTGAGAAACCTTCGTTACCAACTTTATGAACAACCCATAGTCTCCCCTTACCAAATCATCCCAACTCTATACTTTAAGAACGCAGGAACCAAAACAGAACCCTATGACAAATAGCTATTGCCTCGTCATACTGCTCTCAAAGATAAAACGAGGCGATCGGTTCAAACAATTATTCGAACTGTCGTTTATAAAAGTTTCTCATATAAAGGTAATCTACCATGGAAATCTAGTATGTTACGATATTTCTTGGGTCTTTGGTGTACGGTCCTCATCAGACATCATAGTTCAGCAGCAACATGAAAAGAAACACCGGTTAATAAACGATTCATAACACTACCGCATACACAAACCACAAACTATCAACCGGGATAAAATTGTATTATACTCCTAATGTATAATTATTTAATATCAGACGAACTCCTCAACGCAGCACAAAGCGTTTTAAACGATTTTTGTTAACAATAACGCCCCGTGACCGTGAGTTCAGACGACGAATCAGTACATTAGACCTCCCAACGATCTCAATGACCTTGTATGGTCCTTGATACAGACTTGGCAACTTCATACATCTTCCCGTTATCCGCCTTGGTACGTATAACAAAACTAAGTCATTCACCCGGAACGATCTGGGTTTTGATCTCATATCGTAATACCGCTTTTGTACATGCTGTGCATTCGCAATATTTCCTATCGTATGGGTAGGCTGCTGACTAAGGTCAGCAGCCTACCTATACGATTTACCCTTTCATCTATCGCTTCGTCTAAACCAACTGCGTTTAATCCTAATGATCGATCTACCACTAAGCACGGTTCCCTACCAAATAAAATATTATACGGCGACACTTTCGCTGACGCATGCACGCTAGTGTTATACGCATGTACTACCAAAGGTAAAACCGAGCACCATTGCCTTTGATTACTACGTAAATATTTTGATAACATCGAAGTTAACGTTCTATTCATTCGCTCTACAAACCGTTACTCTGTGGGTGAAACGAACTTGTATGTATCATTTTAGCCCCAAAGTGCTCTACCGTTTCTTTTACAATTCCCGCCGCAAAAACTGTTCCTCTATCTGAAATAATTTCCCTAATCGGCCCGAACCTACAGAAAACTTCCTCAACTAAAAACCGCACTACATCTTCCGATGTAACCCTAGGTAACGCCTTACATATCGCAAACCGCGACGCATACTCTACCGCGACTATAATAAAACGGTTATCTCTCGACGAACGTGGAAACGCTCCTAACACGTCGATTCCTACCTTCTCAAAAATATCCGAGACCCTAATCGGCATCAAATCTGCTACGCTTTTAACTAATTTCCTTTATTGACACGGCACGCACGAAGCTATATAACGCTCTATCTCCTTATCGGCTTTCGGCATGAAATATTTCGACTGAAACCTCTTCAACGTCTTTGTGAGACCCAAATGACCTCCTGTCCACGCCTCATCATGTAATTTTGAAACAAAGACCTAGGCAATACTAATACCTCCCTAATTTCTCCATCTCTACGTACGCTTTTATATAATAAATTATTTCTCAAACAAAAACCGCTACGCCACGCTTCCGGACGTTTGCTCAACCGCGTTAACCATCTACTACAAAATGAATCGTTCTCTTGATCCGCCTGTAACGACTCTACATTAATACTAAAAACTTCCAAACCATCATCATCAGGTTCAGAACGAGAAGAAGACTGAGGTCCTTCTGTTTCCCGTTTCCCTTCTTCCATTAGCGGATTCCTACTCAAAAAATCTGCCACTACATTGCTTTTCCCCGAGCAATGAACTATCTCGAAATCCCATTCTTGTATCGCTAACGCCCATCGCGCTAACCTACCAGACATATATTTTTTCGACTGTAACCAACATAACGCGCTATGGTCTGTAAAAACCTGAAAATACGATCCCCAAAGATAATGCCTATAGTGCTTTAACGCCCATACTAACCCCAGACACTCTATCTCCGTTGTACTATATTTTTTCTCCGCATCCGTTAACTTCCTAGACGCAAAGGCAACCGGACTCATTTTTTCAACGCCCTGCATCAATACTGCACCTAACGCCTCGTTAGACGCATCCACATAAACTCTCGTAGTAACCGACTTATCCCCAGAATAATAGGAAAGTATTGGCGCACTACACATAACCTTCTTAATATAATCGAACGAATTCTGCAATTCTTCATTCCATTGAAACTTTACCCCCTTTTTCAATAATTTAGTGAGAGGTGACGATATTCTCGCAAAATTCGATAGAAATTTTCTATAATACGAAAATAAACCTAATAATTGTTTCACATCCTTCGTAGATGTGGGAGTTGGAACCTGTTGCATAGCCTTCAGCTTTTTCTCACTAGGTTTTACTCCTTCATTCGAGATTAGATAACCTAGCATCTTATCGGTAAACTCCTCGAACGTTCTACCATACACAATTACATTGTCTACGTAAACCATAACCCCTTTAAATCTTAAATCCGCTAAAACTTTATCCATCATCCATTGGAAAACCGCTTGACTCGTTGCCAAACCGAACGGAACAACATTAAATTCATAAAGACCCGTGGTCGTGACGAAAGCCGTTTTATGCCTACCTTCCGTAATAACCGTCTGCCAATAACCTGAATTGAGATCTAACTCCGCAAAATACTTGACCCCGGCCAAACTATCGACAATGTCTTCTATCCGCGGAATAGGATAATGAACCCTACAAATTTTCTTATTTAATTTCCGATAATCTATACAAAACCTCCATGAATCATCGGGCTTTTTAATTAACACAACGGGCGCAGCATAAGAACTAGTGGATTCCCTAATAACACCTAGTTACAACATCTCCGCGACCTGCTCCTCAATAATTTCTCGTTGCACCGGCGAAACGCGATACGGATGACAACGAACCGGCTCTTCATCATAAGTCTTAATATCGACCGACACTATCTCCGACCTACCTAACTGGTCAGTTGCAAACGCAAATCTATCCGCATTCCTATCCAACAACGCCAATAATACCTGCTTATCATTCTCACATAAATCCTCATTTACGATAAACCGTTTATCTTCTACCCCAAACGCAAATTCGCACGAATCCGATAACCCCGAGAGTTAAACGTAATCGCCCTTTCTTAACTCCCGAAAGTCGATAGAATTTATCACGTCACGATCCTCGATAACCGTGGTTTCCCCGAAGTTCACTTGTTTCCTTCTAGAACCATCTAGAAATTCCGACCCTATCTTTTGTTTTGTAAGAATCCCTACGCGCATGACATTTTGTTTTACCGGTGTCGTGTTTTGTTTCGTATGGAAATTATTGAAAAATGGTAATTTTCCCTGGAAAAAACACATACACGAATGAACAAAATCAATATTCATACCGTTCTTTATTAAAAAATCCACCCCTAAAATAATGCTACAATTTAAATCAGTTATTACTTAAAAATTCCTGTGAAAAGCTAAAATTGTCCAAACTAAAATCTATAACACATTTCCCTACAATTTGCAGCAAACTTCAATTTACCGCCTTAACCCGTCTTTTCTCTTCTTGCACACATCTCGCACCCACTTGATCTGCAACGGCTGGGCTGATGCATGAAGCTGTAGCGCCTGTATCTAAAAGAGCTACCACGTTTACATTAGAAGAAATCAATAAAACTAATGGTCTGACCTGCTGATCCGCCTCGACTGCGACGATCTTCCCCATTGGTCGTTTCGCTTCTGTGCTACGCTGCTGAGCTCGTCTGAGGCGCTCATTCCACAGGTCAGCCTGGTCACCGCTATCGGCCTCTAGCGACGACGTGTTGCAAAATCCGCTTGCCTAGGACGCAAATTATAATTATTAGTACCAGGTCTAATATGTGGTTCCTGACCACTTGCCGACGGCGAAACATTCGGCGTTCGTCGTGGGTCTTGAGTAAGGCCTTGATTAAATGTGTGTGAAACGATCTGTCTCCCCCCCCCCCCCCCCCCCTCTATTGCTATGGGCCAAATTCGGTCCAAAAGTTGCCGGGTTCCTAAACACATTCACATTATCATCACTTCCCGGACTTAATTTCTCCATCTGTACCAGTACCGCCCTTAGCGCCCTCTTATCTACAAAATGGCTCAACAATAATTTATTTCTAAGATGGTTTTGCAATCCTCTTAAAAATTGCGTTATAAAAATATCATCTTTGGTAACTCTAGCCTTCCTCGCCAGATCCCCTAAATAATGGAAGTAGTCCAACAAACTTCTTTTCTCTTGCTTGGCATTGTAGAACTTCTCTGCAAAGTCTGTGCTTCCAAATTCCTCATTAAATTTATTCACCACCTCGTCAAATGTCTGGGCACTGCCCCTAATTTCCCTAAAAAAATATAAGGCTCCACCTTTTAAATACGAAGGAAATAATAATTTTAATTCCTCCGACGATATAAATTTCTTCCTCGATGCAGCATCTCTGAAGTCTTCTAAAAAGTCTTCAAAGGACTCCTGAGGACTCCCCGAAAAACAAGTTGACAAATCCTCCATCATGAAATAATTTCATAAAATGTTTCACAAAATGTCCGCCGCTATAAAAATCTTCCCACAATATTTTCCTATTCGATTCTTCACTCGCTTGGCAGGTCGAGGTAATTACTAAATAAAAAACTTAAGTACAGAAACACACTTCCCTTCAATGCACTTTCGATCCTTCCTCGATTCTTCAAGGTCTGGATCGACGATCACTATCCTCTTCTATTACGCCACTTCTTATGACGTCACCTTCCTTCTGAAGCAGTCTTCCTATTTCTCCGGTTCGTTTGGCGCCAACGCCAATGTAGTGCTCCTAACCACTATACGATCACTGCCTAATTGATAATTATAAATTATAAGACTTTACTGGTATTAACTTTTCTTTTTATTTGATTTCTAGTTACACTTTGTATAAAAGGGATCCATAACTGGCTCGATAGCCATTATATCTGGCCGAAGTCTATGGTGAAGTGTGTCACATTGACTTCTCACATCCAAGCCTCTTTCTTTTTAAAACTACAAAATAAGTAACAGTGTCAAAGTGAGCACCCACTCTAAAGAGGCCCGTATACAATATAATCGCATAAACAAATATCGAACCTTACAGTACCAAGCAGGAACAATCATGGTATGGGCAGGAATTCGTATAGGCGCGCGAACCGACCTCGTTTTTGTAAGAGGCAACATGAATGCTCAGAAATACCGTGATGAGGTGGTGGAACCTGTTATTATTCCGCATAGGGTGCAAATCGGCCAGCAATTCGTACTCATGCATGATAATGCTTGTCCACACACTGCGAGGCTGGTATCAGCCGCACTTCAAGACAACGACGTCACGGTAATGAAATGTCCTGCGCAGTCGCCCGATATGAATCCCATCGAACATGCGTGGGACATGTTGCATCGAAGGGCTATGCATGCCCTCCCTCCAAATCTGGCCACAGAAGAGCAACTTTTCTTGCACCTGCAACGAACCTGGGAACGCATACCACAGCAAGACATCGACACCTTAATTCACAGTATGAATAACCGATGCCAAACTCTTATTAACGTGAGGGGTGGCAACACTGATTATTAAGAGTTAAAATGTCTCACTTTAAGTTGTTTTTTTAAATAAAATTATCCATTTTATTCAATAATTTCATTCGTAGACTTAGCACCATTTTTAGTCTCTTTGTTATTTTATTTAAAAAAATATATTTGAAGATCTAAAATGTTTTTTATTTATATAATTAAGTTGGGCATTAACTGAGGTTTAATTCCATATATACTTCTCTGAACAAAATATTTATAGTTTATCAAAAATTTATGAAATACAAAATATCCCTAGACAGTGTTGATGTGTGTATTTTATTTGGGTTCTGTTTATTAAAACCCGGTACTGGCAAATTTATATCTAAGTTTTTCGTATACGTCTCTAGTCTATGGGATGTAATAGGCCTATAAAATGAAGGGTAGTGAGGACTTTCTCCATAATTTTCTCAAGTATTTAGAAATTTTTCATGGCCTTTTTCATCCCTCGAAGGTCTGTAGACACAAACAATAATATGGCTATCTAACTCAAAACAGGATACCTCTCTAGTAACTCAACAGTGAGTGCAAGAATAAATTTCACCTTAATATTATTTTTTATTAAGAACCACCTCTGTCAGCAGTCTTTCTATTGTAACAAATGACAATTTTGTAATTATTTATGTTAAAAAATATTATAATTTTATTTAACCAGTGTTCTGTAATACAAATAAATCGATGTCAGATTTTTTTAGAAACCATTCCAATACAAGTTCTTGGACAGGCAGCCTCTGGCTGGCTGTTTTTAAAGGTAATATTTAAGCGCGGCTTACCTTTTGTAAATTAAGTGTCTCTAATATGCTAGAGATTTCCTCTAATTCCTTAAGAACTAATTTAAATTACTAGGAAAAGATTTCCATGTTGCATGCAAAATATTATTAACCGGTGAATTCCCAATAGGGGTGCATGTCATGTAAGCAGGTTTATGATTAGTCTGTTCAATAAAATTAGCTGATGTCAAGTTGAACTTGGTTAAACTAACTATAGCTGCGTCGCATATATTATATGCCAACCATGTAGCTACTAATTTTCTATATTTATTAGACAGGTACAACGTATCCTGAGTCAGAGTAAAGTTATGAATAAAATTATTCATGTCGACATATAAAATATCATCTGATTTGTTTTGTTGTTCGGTCAATTTACAGGCATATAGAAAATTTCGTATTATAAATTTGCATTTCATCCTACTGTGTAAGTCTAAAAGTTTTTCAACACTTTTATTCAAATCGTTCCGACGAATATTTGAATGATTTCCCACCATAACTACAATAGTGTTGTACTCATATTTTAAACCACAACTAATCATATTTACAAGATCCACAAATTAAGTATCTGGATTTGGTTACTTTTTGTTGAAGCCGATAATGTACTAGCGGTCCAAGGCCTGCACCTAATTTGTCGGAAGAAGATTTTGCGGAAGAAAACAACTGCCGCTCTCCAAATCCCACATCCTCCCCATTCCTTATATCCTATATTGGCTTAAGGTTGAAGAGTCGGTCGATTGAAATCACCTGCCTTTCCCTCCCTGAATTCAATCGACCGACTCTTCAGCCTGAAGCCAATATAGAATATGTGGAATGATATGTTTATAAGAATTTTCGTCTTTGTTTCGTTAGTATCGAGCCCTACTGTTTTTAATAGTGCTTTCAAGTGCGTGACGATTTGGTCAAGGTGTTGTAAATCTTGACAAACGATGATGAGGTCATCCGCGAAGGAGAGAATAAGTGGTAAGACTATTTCTTCATCTTGGTCCAGTTTTATGTTGGGAATTTCTTCTTCCAGTGTTTTGAGGACATCATCCATTAATATTGTAAATAGTCTTGGTGACAGTGGACAGCCTTGTTTTACTCCTTTTCCTTTGTTGATCAAGTTACTTTGCTGTCCGAACCATTTGATGCAGGTCCGTTCATAGATGCAGGCTTTTATTATCCTATTGGTTAAAATCTTATTGGTCCTTGAAAGGAGAATATCCTTGAGCACGTTTAGGTCTATAGTATCAAATGCTTTGGCTATATCTAGCGCCAGTACATATGTTCTGTTACCCGCGCGCCATTCTTCGTCTAATACTCTGCGTAGTGTGAAGATGTGGTCATCGGTGGATCTATTGCGGAGAAATGCTGCTTGGTAGTTCCCGAGTTCTTTTGTTATCTCGTCTAGTTTGATGAGCAGGTATGTCGCGTATATGCGATATCCTGTATTACACATTGTTATACGGCGATAGTCATTGGTGTCTTGCGGGTTTCTGATTTTGGGGATAGGTACTTGGACCGTTTCATTCCAGGACTCCGGTATTATATTTTCTGTCCATGCTCTGTGCATTGTTTTGGTAATAACCTTTAACAGTTGTGGCGGTATTCCTTTGTACAGTTCAGGGACTACCTGATCTGTACCCGGCGCTGTTCCGTTACGCATGCGGCTGATTATCGTTTTTATGTCGGCTATTGTTGGACCATTTTCTAGATAGTCAGGGTTTAATGAAGTTTCGTTAGGGATAATCATAATTTTAGGGCCTTCTGATTTCCTTAATTCCTGTTCCCAGCGTGACATTGGGATAAATCGTTGTTTTTTCTACCGTCTCGATTGAAGCTGGTGTCGTCTGTAATAGTGGTACACGATTTGCATGCGTTTGCTTGGGTGTTTTTTTCCTAGGCCTTCAAAAAATGCTCTGCATTCTCGTTTTTCTTCAATCAATAATTTCCTCAAGACGTCGTCGGCATTCTTTGAGTTGTTTATTGATTGTTTGGTCGGTTGGTCGACGTCTTTTAAGGAATTTGGCCTTTTGTAAATTTGCCAGAGCAATTCGGTGTTCCCGCGATCTAGCGGGTTTTACGGAAAGTGTTTTTTGAGCTACTGACTTCATAACCCCTGTAATAGATTCCCACGGAATGTCGGGCGTATATTCGTCGTCATTTTCTATAAATTTGTAGTTGTTCGCCGTAAGTTCTTCCATAATCCCGTTATGGTATTTTACTTTTGTGTCATTCATTTCATCTCGTGCTAGGGCGGTGTACGAACACTGTTTATAGTTGAACTTTAAAGCTGTTATCGCTTTGTACTTAGTTTGGGTTGTACTCTTTGTTGATTCCATTTGCGTGTCGCCAGTTCTTGGAAGCAGGTTTAGTGGGTCTATTTCACCCCAGATTATCTTGTGGTCGGAAATATGCAGGTAGCTCCATTGTCCTCTGATGAAGTTAAATGTGTGTGGCGCATTATTCGAGATAATTATATGGTCTAGTTGTGATTTTGTTTTCCCGTTAGACCATGTGGCCCGACATGACTTGCGAGCCCAGGTGGTTTCTACTTTTAAGTTTTCGCGGGAACAGATATCCATTAGCATTTCTCCGATGATATTTGATGATTTGTGTAGGAGATTTGTTCCTATAATTCCCTTTTTCCTGTATTCCTTTGTATCGCCTAGTCCGATATGCGCGTTAAAGTCACCTAGCATTAATATTTTGGCTTTGTTTGGTTTCTTTTGAATAATCTTTATAAGTTGCGAAAACGCTGCGGTTGCTCTCGTGGAAGAGCTGGGGATATGTGCGTTTATTACATATAGTGTATTAGTGGCCGATGTTATTGTTGCTGCCATGGTTTCCAGGTCGCGATTTATATTGTGGACCGTTAAGTTAAGGTCCTTTCTAATTAGTATAGCTAAGCCACAGTGTGCGATGCTGGTTGTGCCTGATAGATACCAGAGATAGTGTTTTGACACGTATGTCCCCGATGTCATGTTTGTTTCCTGTATACAGGCTATATGTATGTTTCTGTTTGTCAATTCAGCATCAATGTTGAGTCTCTTAGGTATTTCGGCGCATCCTCTAACGTTCCAAGTAGCAATGCGCATACGCTCGCATGTGACTTTTGGTTTAAATATGGGGCTGTGTCGTATCATCGTATATCCGGTGTTGTCAGGGATGTCATCTATTGATGTTATGGTTGACCCTGAGGAGGTCATGGGTGTTGCCTTAAGTATCGGGGAAGGTATGTTGTTATCAGTTTGGCTGTCGGTTGCTAGATTCGTGGGTAAATTTTGTGATTCAAGCAAGTATACGCTGTCGTAGTGGTTTCCTGTGAAGTTGAGGTTGATAGATCCCACTGCATCCGCGGTATTCTTGGGCCTGTATGTGAGCGATGGTGTATTTTGCTGGTGGATTGTTACGTTAATTAGAAAGTATTCGGCGGCTGCTATTATAATCTCCTCTCCAGCCCAAGTGCCGTAATTGCGCAGATTTTTAATGTAGTCATTGAGGGTTTCTTCAGGCTCGGCGATTGCAAACTTTATGTTCTGTTCATCGCAGTTTTCTTCTACATATTTAACTAGGTCCTTACGAATGTGGGTGTGGTCGAGTGTTAATTGATATAGGTGATTAATTTGGTCAGCAATTGCGTGGAATAGGCAGTTACCATCTCTCGGCATTGATAAGGCTTTCATCTTTTTGGAATGTTGTTGAAAGAAAGAACTTAGAGCTAATTTGATTAATTTGAACTACCTACGTACCTATTGTTAATGGTACGGGTTGTGGCTGTCAAAGTTTGTGCGTATCTTTGCGCACTTATTCTCGGTATTTTCTAAGAGAATTGGAGGCTGGGCCTGGAAGCTATAAAATAGGCGTGAGAGAGACCCGCTTAGGACAAAGAGTCTTTGATTTTATTTTTGTTATTGTTCGTCAGCTGCCTTTCGTTAATTGCCTGTTTTCTGCAAGATGGTAAAATGATCCTTTTATGATGTGCAAGTGTTGGCTTTTACTCGCTATTTCTCAGAATAGGCTTGCATTATTGTTTATTTTATTTTTGTAACAGGTCAAGATGGGCTGGTTGGACCGGATGGTGGCAAATAGTTTAGTTTTGTTTTATTGTGCTTGGGTAGGTTCCTGCCTAGTTTTGTATTTTCGTATACCTATCACCTACCTATTTGTACGGGACTATGCCTATGGAATAGTTTAGAGTTGGCGTAGTAATTTGGAGCGAGAGCGGTATCTGTTTATGAAATGGTAACCAGCATTACGAAGGATGTTACCCGCCAGATATAAAGTTAGTTTTGCTGTTTTATCTGATATAGGGCTATCTTAATCGGAGCAATCTCACCAGGTTGTTGCTCAGCTAGTGAGACTCTCTGCACTGACATCACCTACTTCAGTTCACTTCATTAGTGAGGTCCGTGGCACGGGTCGAGGTTCAGTCCCTGTGCAAGGCCCTATTGTTTATTGCTCGTTGGAATTCGTTTTTTCTTAGCTCGTTGTCCAGAGAAAGGGCTTGTTGCACAAAAAAAAAACGTATTTGCTTCGCCGTTTTGCAGCTGTGTTAGTTTGAGGAATATTTTTTGTCGTAATTTATCTCTTTTGTTTAACTTTTTCTGTCCGGTATTGTTTGGGTTTTAGTGTCCTTATTCACGTGCCTGCAGGAAGTGCATGAAAGGGCCTGCCTCTTGGCGTGGGATAACACCACGACTCGTTGCGCAACTCTAGTTTCTATTGACTTAGTATTTATGATGATGTATCAAGCACCACGAATGTCTGTGCTGAAATGAAATAAGTCTGTTTCCCAGGTTGTTGCTGTTGAGAGAGCTTAATTTTATGGGTTAGATTCACTTAAGAAATACCTTAAATAATGAAGATTCTACGTCCTATGTAATCGTTTGTGTGTCCGGAGAAAGCAATTCATTGATAAGGTTAGGTTACTGCTGAGGAGATATCCCAGTGTCATGACACACCTAATGTGCTGGATAGGGTCGGTTAATACTCCAGGATAACGGCGTGTCGTTAGGGAGTACTGTTATGTATTGCGTGAGACGTAAACTCAGGGTCTCTTCTAGTAGATTCGTCTGTGGAGATAAATATTGGTTGCATGCGTTAGGACACTGAATAGGAACGGGCTCACCAGGCAACACTCGTTGAGTTGTCTCAGCTATGTGCACCTATTGTCGTACACAATATTGTACACGTATTGTCACAGCAGCGTGGCGTAGCCTATTATCTGGTACGGCGCAGCTCAGAACCTATCTAATTCACACTTTACGCACTCTACTTTCACACTTGTAGCTATATTAGACACTCTCATATCATCTCGCTGATACAAAATATCCGAAACGCGAGAAACCAGAGACAGAACAAAGGCGCGCGCCGGTTTGTAAACTATTGTTTGTTTAAATGCGTTTGCAAGATGTCGGAGGTCTATAGACACGTCCGTTCGGTCCGGCAACACAAACGTCACTCGATCCCCGACTGGAGGTGAATAAAAAAAAAACTCCGAGGTATTGGATGTTTATATGTGTGTGACGTTGCTTTTGGTTCCCACGACACAGGGTATCCTAGTGTGTTGTAATAAGTAATAAGTAATGTTAGTGCCAGGAAGTAAATGTTTATGTTTATGTATATAGCATATTATTATGTATATAGCGTGTTAGTAAGTACATATCATGGCTTTTTTTCGTAACGGATTGGCAAAAACACAAAGATTGCACCCTAATTGTGTAAAATGTTACATGTGCCTTAATGTGTTAAAATCACTTGTTCAATAATAATGGATATTTCATCTTTCATTAACTCAAACTACTTACTTTTCTTTAGAAAACAATAATCAAAGGCTTAAATAAGCTTTGGTGTTTCTCCCTTTTATTTTGATTCCTAAGCTCTCATAGATTCTGTCGGGTAGTAAAGCGTATGTAGAGGAAGACAATTAAATAAGACAGCAACTTTTATAAGCTTTTAATTATTTAGGCTAAAGATTGAATCCAAGATACATAGTCAGTCACTCTGGCAAAAGCAGCGGGGAAGCCAGCAGCACAGCCAGCAGCAGCTCCGTATGATGTTACACCAATCTGAGGGAAATAAGACGAATGTTATGAAGAATTCTTAAATGTTATACAGGTGCATAACATATAAATAATGTTATTAGAAGTTTTTTTTATGGGATCTCCGTATTTTTAGGGATTTAGGGACTGTCAAGACCGTTTTTCTTAGTAAGGCCACCGATATCAAATTGAAATTGTTAGCAATTACTCAAGTTTGTGCTATCTTGGAGCTGCCAGAAATCACACTTCTTGGACAACGCATTCAAAAGATACGGCCGCTTAAGCCGCAAATTTGATGAATTTGTCCAGTTTCAAGATTGGCCAAAAATGCTTTTGTCCGTCTCTTCTCGCCTACAGGTCGCATTTTCCAACAGATTTTGACGAAAATTGGCACACAAATTCCCTGATTTAATTAAAAATGTTACTCGATCGCAATTTTGTTTAGGGGAAGGGGGGAAGTTTGATGTAGTGTTATTTATCGACGAATTACAATCAAATTAAAAAGGCACACTATGAAAAATAACTAATTTATGTTTGTAGACCTGTTTTTGCAAAATCCTCTTTAAACCTTAATAGGCTTATTATGTTTTTGTGATTTATAAAAGTACAGCGAGTCAGTTTTGACTAAAACACTGTTAAGTTCGTTATTCTTTTAGGGTCTGAGGATGTCGGCTGAAGGAAGAGAATCCAAAGCCGTAAGCTTAATTAAAAAGGTCTGTGTATGTAAAAAAGGTTATCTGAGTGTTATGTCAAAATTTACTTTACACAAGATGTTGCAAAAAAAAACAAAAGGGGGGAGTGGAGGGGGAAAAATTTGGGGAACTTTGCTGTAGCGTTAAATAACGGATTTCAATTTTTAAGTTGGAGCGAGGTCTACTGTTCTCAGTTCCCACATAATCACTAGTACTAGCAAGGGAATCAAAACCTATAGGGTACTTCCCGTTGACATAGAAACATGAAATTTGGCATGATGCACAAGTAAAGTTAAAATTAAAAAAAAACGAATCATTTCTGTCTGTCTATCTGTCTGACCGTCTGTAAAGATACCTTTTTATCAGGAACGCGTAAAGGTATCAAATTGAAATTAATATCAATTACTCAATTCTGTAGTCTCTTGAAGTTGTGAAAAAATCAAACGTAATTAAAAGGTCTGCCACTATTGTAAGAATTTTGCTGAATTGGCTTGATACTGGCAAGGGAATCAAAACCTATGGGGTACTTCCCGTCGGCTCCTACTATCTCCTGTTGCTAGGTGTTTAGCCTAAGAAACATTGTAATTTCTATGTTGATATGTTATCTAATTCATTAACATATAATAAAGAACTTTGAAAATCAAGAAAAACAAACAATAACGAAAGTTACCGTTTACCTACCTACAGAATAGTGCAATTTGGCATGCACGAAGCAAGGTCTTATAGCAAGGAAAAATCCGGAAAACGTAACTTTGTTGTTTCCTATACATAAAAAGCGATGTATGCGGAAACCTCGGTTCACTAGTCCGATTCGCAGTTGGCCGAATTTTATTTAAAATTGATATACAGAGTGTAATCTACCTATGTTCGAAATTTTAACTAAATAGGTGAAAAGTAATCCTGGCGTTATAGAGCATACAAGCTCAGATGCAGGTTTTTTATGGAAAAGGCGGTAGGCACGTGATATAAGCTTGTTTTGGATTACGGAGATTCATAAACAATGGCACATTAAAGGAAAGACCCACAATGTGAGCCTTACACCCACCAGTAGGCTGATATAGGCTTTATTAATGACGATGGTTGAGGAAAAAAACAAATTACCAAGAACTGCCTTCCATTTCTAGTGAGGACCAGAGGGCCGCCAGAGTCGCCGCTGCAGGTGCCGTGGCCACCAGCTCCACTGGTGCAGATGTTGGTGTCATGTACCACAGCGCCGTAGACTGCACGACACTCCGAGTTGGTAATGATGGGAAGGTTCACCCAGCTAACTGTCTGGAAATTGCCAATGTTGCCGCCTGAAATGTTACAAGTTCAAGTTTCTGTTAAATGTAAGTGAATGTTCTGGAGTTGTTTGTCTTTTCAACGGTATAGTCTTAGACGAATCACACTATATGTATACAAGAAACAATACAAGTGAAAATTCGATACTGACTGCAATCATACAGAATATATATTTGTATGTAAGTTAGGTAGGGTGTAGAAAAGGTGTAGTCAAATTTTAATGGGTTGTTACGGACATAATTCTGAGCAACTTTGACTATGAAACTGGTTTGATCAAAGCAACTTTATTTTCCTTTCTATTCCATAAATTTTTAGCCGAGTGTTCAGCTGATTCGTATTATGTATAAAAAAATGCAACCGAATTGTAAACCCCCTCCTTTTTTGAAGACGGTTACAAATAAAGATGCTCTGACCAAAACGGTTACATACTGATGATAATAATAATAATAATAATACCTTGGACACTATTTACTCACATTGATCTAGCCCCAAACTATGATTCCCTGTATCTTGGGAACTAGATACCCGGAACGATACCCATACTTATATAGATAAATATCCTACTCAGATAGATAAACAACCATTACTAGGGTACACATATCCGTTCTCATCAAACAAATGTTTGCCCCCACCGGGCCTCGAACCTGGGACCCTTGGCTTCGTAGGCAGGGTCACTGTGGACTCGGCCATTCGGGTCGTCATGGTTGGACAGAATGATGTCCCTAACAACCCCGTAGAATATGAGTATACCTTTCTCTTTATATACCTTTATGTATATAATATAATATTTTGCTCTTCAACGAGATCAGAATGGTGAAGAAATTGTAAATTATACCCGTAATTAAAAATGCGCCCAGATATTTAGGATTCAACAGAGTTGCCCAAACAGTTTTTATACTAACCATCAGAAGTAAGACCATAGCCCGAAGCGAGAGCAATTTCCCCGACATAGTTTTCGTTGAGTTCAATCCCAACTGGCAAAGCGATGGGCTGGATCACACCTGGAAGATATTCGAATATTTCAAACAAAAATACTCAAAACAAACAATCGGTTGTATCGAAATATGCTTGCGGCTATTCTATGGATGAACACGACTCCGGTGTGGAATAATGGAAACTATTACTGATACCCGACGGTTAGTTTTTTTTAAAAACAGGTTGATTGATTTATTAACTGGTCTGAAAAGAAGATAGCATAATATAAATTGATTGGAACAAAATGAATAAGCCAGATAACTTACTGCTGAAAGTCACATGGGCGATACGCAGAATAGCGATATCATTCTCAATATTTGCAGAATTCCATCCGGGGTGCACGACGATATCGTTGGTATTGATCCTGGTGCCACCAGTGAAGAGCAGGTCTGATCCAAGCACGACAGTGAAGGAGTTAGCAGTAAGGATACCATCGCCGTAGCAGTGAGCAGCCGTGACGACAAGGTCGTTGCTGATCAAGGAACCTCCACAGACGGATTGGAAGACGAATAGAATGGTGATGACAAGACCAACCTGAAATTTTGAGAATTTGGTACTGAAGCATACAAAGCGCCAGTATAATTTAAACTTCGTGTTTTTAATTTCAACATGTATATTAAACAGAATATTCCATCACCTGGTAAGGAACTTCGGCGATGCTGGTGACAGAACCACCAACAATTCTTTCAGCACCGGAAGCTAACGCCTCTTCTTCCAATTTCCTGATCCTTGCAGCTTCGGGGATACCAAACCTCCTGTGATAGTCGTACGCCGTGACATCCTGTTGAGGAATTTCAAAGGCCGAAGCCAAAGCAAAGAACAAAACCAAACAGCTAAGTATCGCCTTCATATTCAAAGTTTATGGTATGAATTAATCTTTCGGATCTTTTTATTTATACTAGGTAAATTATCTTATCATTGACATAGGTAATTAGCGTATTTCGCCACAGCCCTGATTACATTATAATCTTGTGATTTTTGTAGGTAATTAATCTAGTATAGATAATCATCGAAATTTATCACGTAATTTTCTTTATCCTAATCCTAAAATCCAAACATTAAATACTAGAATTACACAATTACAAATCATTTATGTCAGAGGGAAAGCGATGTTTAGATAAATAGGTGAATATATATCTCTAATTAAACAAGATAATACATTTTGATCACTTGTTATGAACAGAAGGCATGAAACTATTATTATTATTATTAGCCAAAGCCTTTTACTGCTGGGCAAAGGCCTCTCTTCCCCTCTTCCACTTTTCACGCTACTGGGCTCTTTCCCACCAGTTCTTGTCGTGGTCCCTCAGCTCGTCACTCCAGCGCTTGCTGGGGCGACCCCATTGTTGTGGATGCATACGAGCGACTTGGCCGGCCCAGTGCCACTTCATTTTTCCACTACGTGTTTTATTTTAGTTTTGGAGCGCAACTCGGTATTCCGGACCCTCAGTATATATAGACCCTGCGCTCCATACTCCATCCTTCGCTGGCAAACTTCAACTCTGGACTTTTGGATGTCAGTCTGAGCTCCGTAGGTAAGGACGGGAATAATGCACATGTCCATAAGTTTACGCTTCAGAGTTAAAGGAAGATGACCTTTCATCAGCCTTTTCATCGACCAATAGCTCTTACAAGCGTTATCAATTCGTCTTTCGACCTATTGTAATGGTACATAAGAGTCAGTACATTTGATACTTCATTTTGCGTGACAGAGGGCTAGCCCATCGCCGCGCGGTATAGTTACACACATTGAATACAAGAGTCGATTCATTTAACGTTTGGGTTTTTGAGTAGCTCAGGGTAAGGTGGCAAAAACAATGAGCCGAGCGCGTGGTTTGGTTCCAGGAACAGAGGTCAGGTCAGGTTTTTTTTTGGCGCATTCCTGCGAAATGTGTAGGGATCAGAGCCGATTTGGCTGCGCGCTGAATAAATTATGAATAACTAAATAATGGAAGGTTATTATGGAACGAAACGGAGAAAGCTATTATGTTGACTGCAAATATACAATTGCGTTTGTTTCGTACGACGTGGCGAGTTTGACATCACGGGTTCGAATATCATTCTAGTGATCTTTGTCTAAGACGCTAGCGGTCGGGTAGGCTTAATTAATCGCAACAAGCTCATATGGTCAGCGATCAACAGATTTTGTGTATCGGCAATACCGAATGACTTGAGTGATAACCTACGGTTGATCACAGTGAATATGCGTACACAAAGTTTGTAGAACGGCGGATCTGCATGGCATGTTTGGTTGAAATTAGACCCTGTGTAGTTAGAGATAAGAAGCTTTCGCTTGGGCAGCGCGTGTTTCGCAAAGGACGCCATTTTTTTTTCAGACATGTGGGGTCTATAAATACGAGCGCGTGGGAAGGGAAAGCATTCAGTCTCAGCGTCAAGCTACTGTGACAGTCGACTTTCAGGAATTCTAAACAGTTCGGTCTGCCGTTTTACGCGTCTGAACTGGACGAATTGTGATTGCGAGTTACAGTGGATTTTTGTGAGTGTCTGAAGCGCCGAGATATACCTCGGTTCCTATCTTTTAAATCAACCTACCCTAAATTCCAAAACTATCCTTGGGTCGTTAGATAAGAACTTGTAGGTAATTGATCTGAGTCTGAGTCTGGGCTTGGAGCGACCCTAAATTCCTTTTTCCTTCACCATAGGGTTCTTGGATTGGCTCTTAGGATATTCGCGGGCTAATCCTCTCCTCATTCCTTTCGAGTAGCGAGTTTTGAAATTCCCACACACACAGTCATTAAACATAGTCAAATCAAACTCAACCATTTTCGAGTGGTGTCGATAATGGACGTGGTATAACACTAGGATTTTAGACTAGGCTAGACAGGAGTTTAGTTGCGGCTAAACCTAGGTTGGCAGGGCATAGGGAGACTGTTTGATCGATGAGGTTCCGCGGATGGAAATAACAAATTCAGAACAAAGTTAAACCGGTGTCAACACAGATAACCTACCCTGTTGATATTTTGACATTTGAGTGTTGTCGGGGACGCGCGAAGAGATCAAATAACAGTCTAAAGTTCATTGTTTAGGACCGGGTAGATTGTTTTGCTTTGCCTTGGGTCGGTTTGGATTCAAGTTGCATTTTTAAATTAAATGTAAATTTCGCTGGAAGTCTTATGTGTAGGCTGATTCAAATATTAATGATTGGGCTCGGTCGAGGACGTGCTGAGGTCAGTGAAGTTCATAGATCGGTATTTACCGAAGTATGCACTTCGCTATGGTGAGGGTTAAATCTCCAAAAGCGCTAATGACAACGTTTCGATAACATCCAGCTCAAATTGCGCAGAGTTGAAGGTTTCAAAACGTTACGGACCTTTTGAGGTAACCGCTAGTTCAAACCCATTTCGGAAAATCAAATCGCGATTGTGTAAACCGGTCTATTCGGATCGTTATTGCCGTGAACTAAATATATAATTGGAACCACCACAAGCCGCTACTAGCGAGCACATGAAATATCATTGAATACTCACGTCGTAAACTACGACGGATATCTATAAGATATCCCAAACAAATATTATAAATTGTGGTCGACCACTAAAAGAAGTTCCAAGCGCCCATATATACAAAAAATAAATGGTACCATCACACAAAATACAACAATGATCGATCTGGCGCAATACACCGCTTACTGATGCGAAATACCGGCTTGCGGGCATATATGCTTTCTCTGTCTAACTTGAAACTGTAACTTCCTGAACCAATCTTCTGTTCTACTATTGTACGCCTAACGAACTTCTCAACGAACGAGGAATTCAGACTTATCATTCTTAACTTACAAATTTACAGCTGAATCGGGACATCTCTTTTTGGGGTAGATAGAATAGACGATCATAGCTACTGATAGCGGTGGCTCGACCTTAGCCTTTAATGCCGTTACAGATTTTTCTGGTGCCGAGACCGAAGGATATCCTAGATATTCTGATACCTAGATATTCTAAAAGAATCAAGGTCTAACGCGTTACTTTAAAAATAACACAACGTAGAAACGATTTTAAACAGTTCAGTTTTGTAAGTAAGAAATAAGCAACAACAAAAAAAGGGGCATTGTTTTCACAATTCTTCGGACGAGCTACGACGGTTTAGTGTTCAGGAAATGGGCCGGCCTAGGAAAAACGTTAGTCGGGTAGTACAAGACGACTCACTTTCGCAGACAAGTGGTTTAAATAATGAATTGGCGTCAGGACAGGTGACTCAATTGTTATCTGAAATAGTGAGCAGATTAGACAGTTTGGAGCGGGGTTCGAGTACGAGCAATGCTAGTAGAACTTCGGACAGACAGACTGACAGACAGGAACTAGAGACGTTTGAACAATCGGTAGAAAAACGTCAAACATGCATAGTGAAAATGACACAGAAGTTGCCGACATTCGATGGGCGGAATTCGGAAAATCCGATGATTTTCTTAAGAGATTTAAAGGCTTATATTAAAGTCTCGGGAGATACTTCGAGGGCTTTGATATGGGCAACGGATAGTTTGGTAGGAATTGCAAAAGTTCGAATGAGCATATACAGAGACTCATGGCGAACCTATTCGGATTTTGAAAAAGATTTCAGAGAGGTATTCTGGGGAGATAATGAATAGGAATTAATTAAACAAAGATTCCTAACTGCGAAGTTCGATTCCAAGAAAGGTCAAAGTATGGAAGAATTCTTTGCCTCTCAATTGAATAGCGTATATGAGCTTACGATTCCGTTCACTGATACGGAGAAGATCAACACGATTTTCCGACATTTGCCGCGCGATATTCAGGTAGCGTTTTTTGCTAGAAAGGACCCAATGACTATACGAGATGCGGTCGAGTTCCTTCGGCATTTAGAACGGAATGTCGATGGGGGATTAAGTGCGTTGCAGAGTTCGGAGACAATGAATACGAACGACGTAAGGCGGAATAGCTACATGCGAGGGCAATATCGTGCTATGCGAGTAAATACGATGCGATATAACGCGATGAGTCGTAGGAATAATTATAACGCGGGAACAAGGGCACGAAACGAATTTGGGACGCGCGCTCGCGGTTATTTTCGCGGTAGAGGTAGTCAGCCTCAGGCTAGTTTCAAGGCAACAGAGTTTCAAGGGGGTAATGATAGTTCAGGAAATACAGAGGCAGGGCAAAGTTCAAGTGACAGGAATAATGCGATAAATCAGAATTCAAAAAACTAGTGGACTCGCGCGGGTCGTTCGCGCTCAGATATTTATTACGTTTTGGATGGACAGCCGATCAAATTGAAAGAGAGCCTAGATTGTATGATCTGTGTAATTTGGATTCGAACGTGGGTGTGAATGAATTTATTCAATTATTAGCGCATAAAGCGCACGGATATGCCGTGTGTTTAGATGAAAAATCGATATCGAATTGTAGAGATCGCAATGACAGGCGTTTACATACGATATTCAGAGACGACGATTCGACTGAGTGTGGGCGCGATTTATGTATTACATTGACATTACCTGAGATAGATGTGCGTATTGGGAATATTGTTGTAAGGAGTTTGATTGATTCGGGGAGCGAAATCAGTGTAATTAGTCGGAGAGTGTACGATGAAGTATGCAGGCAATTGGGAAAACCGACGGAAATACCGATCCCAAGTTTGAGAATCACAGGTGCGTTTGGGGTCAGTAAAGAAAAGGTTGATAAGTTAGTCGCGTTACCATTAACAATAGGTGAATGCGTTATCGATACTCCAATGCTAGTATTAACAAGGGTGCCTAAAGATTTAATTTTAGGGTTTGATTTTATACAACAGACGCGAGCCAGTTTAATGTGTGAGGGTAATAAGAGGCTAATTATACGAAGCGCCGGGCGGATGTGTGAAATACCATTAGGTACTGGCCCTAATCAGGATTCTTGCTGTTGTACAATGGGAGTACAGAACCAAGATACCAGTAGAAATATGATAGAGGAATATGTGAATCACACATCAATACCTGTTGAACACAAAACAAAGTTATTGCCGGTGTTAAATAAACATGCAGAGTTGTTTAGCCATAGGGTAGGTCGGACAAATAAATTTATACATGAGATAAAAATGAGAGATGAAACGCCTTTCGTAAAACGAAGCTATCCCATACCGTTCGCATATCGCGATAAAGTAACAAAACGTTTGGAAGAAATGGAACAGATAGGTATTATTAGCAGGCAATCTACGGATTTCAGCAGTCCATTGACTTGTGCACTTAAGAAGTCAGGGGAGGTTCGTATACTGCTCGATGCGCGACGATTAAACACGGGAATGGTTGGGGAAGTTGAAACTACATCTTTAATGAGTGAGATATTGCAATCGGGTCGTCGGATAAATTACATAGGGGTTATTGATATCAAAGATGCGTATTTTTCTATACCATTATCAGACGAATCTAAACGATACACGGGTTTTGTATATCAAGGCAGAAGTTACGTTTACAACGTTTTACCTAAGGGGTTGAAAACCAGTGTGGGTTCATTTTCGAGGGCGATGGACTTAATCTTAGGGCCAGAGGTTAGGTCATATTGATTAAATTTTGTTGACGATTTGGCGATTTTAACTGAGGGTGATTTCGATCAGCATTTGTCTCAAGTGGACACGGTTCTGAGTAAATTGAAAGACGCGGGCTTCACATGCAAACTAAAAAAATGCGAGTTCGCACAAAAAAAAGTCAAGTTATTGGGGCATATTTTGTCTACACAAGGTTTGCAGATGGACCCGGACAAAATTGAAACACTTAAATTATATCCGTCACCCAGAACTGTCAGCCAATTGAGGGCGTTTTTGGGGTTCATAAATTACTTTCGGAGGTTTATAAAAAAATTTGGAACGTTAACACAGCCCTTATACAATTTATTACGGTCTGGAGTCAAGTTCGTTTGGAGTGCGCAGGTGCAGAGTGCTTTTGACGAGATAAAAAAACAATTCTCAGAAAGTATAATATTGAGTCAGCCATTGGCGGGAAAGACGTATTATGTTCAATGCGACGCCAGCGCTATAGGAATTGGGGGCTATGTTTATAAATTAGATGATTTGGGGCAGGAACTAATTATAGGGTTTTGTTCGCAGGCATTTAAGGTAGCTCAGACGAGATGGGCTGTCAGCGAACAGGAAATGTATGCAGTTATATACACTTTAAAGCGATTTGAGATATATTTGCGGGGAGAAAAAGTTATTATTAGAACTGATCACAAAAGTTTGACGTTCATTAAGTCGTGGACTTTATTGGGAGCACGCGTAACTAGGTGGGTTATGTTTTTAGAGCAATTCGATTATAACATAGAGTTTGTGCGAGGGACTGATAATCAAATTGCCGACACGCTAAGCAGGCAAATAGCGGGACCTGGAGGTATGAATGACAGTATAAATGTTCAGCCGGGAATATTCTGGTTTCAGGCATCGAATACCGCAAGTGCTATTTCGAGTTTACGGGACATTGCGAGATTACAAAGTGAAGATGAGCGGTTAAATCGAATTAGCGGTTGTATCGAATTGTTGTTGTATACGGAAACGATAGGGTTTGATACTTACAAGCTAGTAGGTGATACGTTATATTTTCACGTGCCGAAGCAGAACGTACAGTTGTTAGTAATTCCGGAGGCATTACAGGAGGAACTAATATTACACATACATGAAGAAATAGGTCACTACGGCAGATATAAAATATTAGCACTGATGAAGGACATATATTATTTTCTTCATATGAGTAGCGTGATTAGCACGGTGATAAGAAGTTGTGACATATGTCAAAAGGTCAAACCAAGTACTAACAATACCGTTGGTCCTTGTGTTGGCGGAAAAGTTGGGTGAAAAAGTTTTCTCGGACCTTTATGGGCCATTGCCCGTAGGTAAATTCGGATATCAATATATATATATGTGATTCAAGACGTGTACAGTAAGGTAATAAAATTGTATCCAATGCGAAAAGCTACAGGTAGGAGCGTGCTCGCTTGTACAAAGAGATTTCATAGGGAAATACCTATCGAAACTATAATTACGGACTCAGGACCACAGTTCATATCGAAAGTTTGGGAATTTGGTCTCAAACAGCTAGGGATTCGGGTCACTCATACGTCGGTGTATTGTCCAAATTCTAATAGCGTAGAAAGAGTGAATCGCGAGCTAGGTCGACTAATTAGAACTTATTGCGGCGAAAGTAATCGAAGTTGGGTCGACGTGTTACCGGACATTCAAAATTGCTACAATAATATCGAACACACAAGCACAGGCTTTGCGCCTAATGAGTTGGGGTTTGGTAGGCGGGAACCGTTAACTATTGACAAGGAATTAGGCGATGAATGGTTATTAGGTCATAGTGTGCGAGATACGGAACAGGTGCGGAATGTAGCGATAGAAAACTCTAAAAGTTCTAGTGAACGACGTAAGCGACAGGCAGACAAACGGCGTAAGTTAGTAGTCTATCGTATAGGTGATTATGTGAAACTTAAGACTTTTGTGCGTTCAAATAAAGAACATAAAATCATGCGGAAATTTTCATTGTTGTATAAAGGACCTTATGTTATTTCGGCAGTGGTATATCCGAACTGTTATACTTTAGTAGATCCGGTTTCAAATGAGATATTGGGTAACTACAGTACTATAAATATAGCTAGGTATTATGTGAGGACGAATAAGGGCGTAGATAAATAAGATAGTGTATAAAAGTTGTATAATTAAGCTGTAAGCTGTAAATTTGAGTAACTACTTTGTAGATTTAAGGATCTTGCATGGTTTAGAAAAAAAAAAAAAAAAAGTATATATATATATATATATAGTAATACGAATTAGGATAAGTTGTGGGTGTGCGAGGTTGTATAGTAAGGTAGATAAATAAGATAAGACAGGAGAGAGCTCAAGAGATGTTCGTACGTATAGAGTGGATATGGACAAAGCATGGATTAGCATTGTGGTAATGAGATCCTTGCGCCATGTTTAACTGAGATAAACAGTGTCTCAAGGTCTGGGAGGGGGCTGTAATGGTACATAAGAGTCAGTACATTTGATACTTCATTTTGTGTGACAGAGGGCTAGCCCATCGCCGCGCGGTATAGTTACACACATTGAATACAAGAGTCGATTCATTTAACGTTTGGGTCTTTGAGTAGCTCAGGGTAAGGTGGCAAAAACAATGAGCCGAGCGCGTGTTTGGTTCCAGGAACAAAGGTCAGGTCAGGTTTTTTTTTGGCGCATTCCTGCGAAATGTGTAGGGATCAGAGCCGATTTGGCTGCGCGCTGAATAAATTATGAATAACTAAATAATGGAAGGTTATTATGGAACGATACGGAGAAAGCTATTATGTTGACTGCAAATATACAATTGCGTTTGTTTCGTACGACGTGGCGAGTTTGACATCACGGGTTTGAATATCATTCCAGTGATCTTTGTCTAAGACGCTAGCGGTCGGGTAGGCTTAATTAATCGCAACAAGCTTTTATGGTCAGCGATCAACAGATTTTGTGTATCGGCAATACCGAATGACTTGAGTGATAACCTACGGTTGATCATAGTGAATATTCGTACACAAAGTTTGTAGAACGGCGGATCTGCATGGCATGTTTGGTTGAAATTAGACCCTGTGTAGTTAGAGATAAGAAGCTTTCGCTTGGGCAGCGCGTGTTTCGCAAAGGACGCCATTTTTTTTCAGACATGTGGGGTCTATAAATACGAGCGCGTGGGAAGGGAAAGCATTCAGTCTCAGCGTCAAGCTACTGTGACAGTCGTCTTTCAGGAATTCTAAACAGTTCGGTCTGCCGTTTTACGCGTCTGAACTGGACGAATTGTGATTGCGAGTTACAGTGGATTTTCGTGAGTGTCTGAAGCGCCGAGATATACCTCAGGTCCTATCTTTTAAATCAACCTACCCTAAATTCCAAAACTATCCTTGGGTCGTTAGATTAGAACTTGTAGGTAATTGATCTGAGTCTGAGTCTGGGCTTGGAGCGACCCTAAATTCCTTTTTCCTTCACCATAGGGTTCTTGGATGGGCTCTTAGGATATTCGCGGGCTAATCCTCTCCTCATTCCTTTCGAGTAGCGAGTTTTGAAATTCCCACACACACAGTCATTAAACATACAAACACAGTCAAATCAAACTCAACCATTTTCGAGTGGTGTCGATAATGGACGTGGTATAACACTAGGATTTTAGACTAGGCTAGACAGGAGTTTAGTTGCGGCTAAACCTAGGTTGGCAGGGCATAGGGAGACTGTTTGATCGATGAGGTTCCGCGCATGGAAATAACAAATTCAGAACAAAGTTAAACCGGTGTCAACACAGATAACCTATCCTGTTGATATTTTGACATTTGAGTGTTGTCGGGGACGCGCGAAGAGATCAAATTACAGTCTAAAGTTCATTGTTTAGGACCGGGTAGATTGTTTTGCTTTGCCTTGGGTCGGTTTGGATTCAAGTTGCATTTTTAAATTAAATGTAAATTTCGCTGGAGGTCTTATGTGTAGTCTGAGTCAAATATTAATGATTGGGCTCGGTCGAGGACGTGCTGAGGTCAGTGAAGTTCATAGATCGGTATTTACCGAAGTATGCACTTCGCTATGGTGAGGGTTAGATCTCCAAAAGCGCTAATGACAACGTTTCGATAACATCCAGCTCAAATTGCGGAGAGTTAAGGTTTCAAAACGTTACGGACCTTTTGAGGTAACCGCTAGTTCAAACCCATTTCGGAAAATCAAATCGCAATTGTGTAAACCGGTCTATTCGGATCGTTATTGCCGTGAACTAAATATATAATTGGAACCACCACAAGCCGCTACTAGCCAGCACATGAAATATCATTGAGTACTCACGTCGTAAACTACGACGGATATCTATACGATATCCCAAACAAATATTATAAATTGTGGTCGACCACTAAAAGAAGTTCCAAGCGCCCATATATACAAAAAATAAATGGTACCATCACACAAAATACAACAATGATCGATCTGGCGCAATACACCGCTAACTGATGCGAAATACCGGCTTGCGGGCATATATGCTTTCTCTGTCTAACTTGAAACTGTAACTTCCTGAACCAATCTTCTGTTCGCCTAACGTACTTCTCAACGAACGAGGAATTCAGACTTATCATTCTTAACTTACAAATTTACAGCTGAATCGGGACATCTCTTTTTGGGGTAGATAGAATAGACGATCATAGCTACTGATAGCGGTGACTCGACCTTAGCCTTTAATGCCGTTACACTATTTGATGTATTTTTGGACATACTCTTGGATCTTGACTCGTCCACGTCCACTGCATGCTCAGTGTTTTTTGTCATGACCTTGGTCTTTCACATATTCATCTGCAGTCCCACCTCGAGGCTTGCCACGCTTAGGTATTGTTAAATCGACTGTAGCCCTCCTTTAGTACGACAAAATAATACGAAGTCGTCGGCAAAGCGAAGGTTTGTCAACCGGTATAATTTTACTAAAAATATCTTCTAACGTGCATAGGAAGGGTTTTGGGGAAAGCGAATCACCTTGCTTCACCCTATTGTGAATTGAGAAGAACGGGCCGGCGCTTTGTAGTTTGATAGCGGCTGTACTATTATCATATAATACGTTAATTAATGCCGGAATAAAAATAATTTATTTTTTGGTTGAAGACTGCTTTAAAAATAGATGTGTGTGTCAAACTGTCAAATAATTTTCTGTAGTCTACAAATGCGAGGTAGATGGGAAGGTGAAACTCATGTTTGAGCTGGTCGAGAGTGTATTAATGGTCGGTGGTTGACATTCCTGGTCTAAATCCTGACTTCCGTTAGCTTTGATTGATCGAGCGTAAAATCACTTTTATGTTTTTTTTAGCATCAATGATAGAATATTATGGTGATGGATACAAAACAAATATTCTATAGACACCCAATTTATTCTTCCTTTATTATGAACATATTCAAGAATTCTCTTTTATCCATGGCACATATGATGATATCCTTGTGTATGCAGCCGGTAAACCTGACGCACATCCCATGTCCGTACCAAATGACACCACACCAATCTGAGAATAATAGTAGAATATGGTAGAAGTCAGACCAAAATAGGAAAACAACATTAGATATCACAAATATCGGCTAAAAGATCTGAATTCGATTAGTACAGGACTGGATGTATTGGCAGAAATAGGAGGAAATACTTACCAAGCAGTGGAAGGAAATAAGCTGTCTATGATGATAAATAACATATTGGTTGTGTCTTTGTTTATTTGCATTCCACCTCTTACCAAAACTCTCGTCCCATTGACGCTTACAGCGAGAGGCCCACCAGAGTCACCATTACAAGGACTGCTGCCATTTTCACCACTGCTACAGATGTTTGTATCAGGTATGAACTCGAACACCATGCGACACTCAGTGATGGAGATCACCGGAACTTCGACCCAACTCAGCCGCTGTTCAGTTGTTACCACTTCATCTTAAATGAAAATAGAGCTAGATAGAGAAATAGAGCTAGCAGATATAATTAAGAAACGGTCAAGTACGCGTCGGACTCGCGCACGAAGGGTTCCGTACCACCGCATAATGGTATTCAAATTTCTTGCATAGGGATTAGGTATCTTTAATTTTCCTGTGTGTTGACCTCACCACGACCAAACCCCGTTATGACGCATCGCGATTTTGAACCTCACGCCATAGTAATAAAATTCAAAACCTATGACGGGAAATGGGCATCATATGATGCCGTGGGTTGTTGAGATAGTAAAATGTTAATAGCAAAATTATAAGCGTTGCTGATTTCATACTCCATGTCTACAACCAGGTGCATTTATAAGTTTGTATGTGGTATTGAATTAGATTGTGCCCCCCTTTTTAAATCGCTGTTCCTGTAATGATTAATTAAAAACCTATATTGCATTTTTTTGTATCAGTAGTTTCGGAGATAAGATGGGGGGGGGGAAGGTCTTTCTTGCCTATATATATATGAGATCCTCGAAACAAGCCATTTCATTATGCATGTCACACGATACGGTTTGTAAAATGTATTTTTTCAAACCGTTCCGATTTGCCCCCCATTGTGTCCACATCAATGTAAACCACACATTTTTCATAATTTTTCCTGTAATATTTAAGTAAAAACCTATATCACGTATTTTTTTTAAAATTTTAGGATTGGTGGTTTCGGAGAATTGGGGGGGAAGCGGGGAATGGATTTCCTTCGTGTTTGGGTTACATAAACACATAAGTGTAACAAATTTCAACTTAATCCGTTCAGAATTTGGTCGTTTAATATAAACACCTAGAAAAGACACATGAGTGATCCTGAAATGGTTCCATTTTTTCGTTTCAATCGTACGGAACCCTAAAAATACCTTTTTTGAAGTACTGTCCAACGTTTTTTAGGTTTCCTAAATAATTACCTTTTGTAGTCCATCCATAGCCAGATACAATGCCGACGTCTCCAACGAAATAATTACTATCGATTTCAATAGAAACAGCTATGGGTTTAATGATATCTGCAAAACATTATCATATTACAGTTGATACAAAACTTGAGAGGATACAATTTTTGAGGATTTCTTGATGAAGACGAAAGACTTCTCTAGTTTACTAATCAAGCTAATCATAGAAACTTGCATGAGCCACAAACCTGTAATCTTGACCGTCTCAATTCGCACCACAGCAACATCATTGGCAATTGTAGTGACATTCCATTCCGGATGCGCCACGATGTCTTCAGTGTCAATTCTTAGACCGCCGAAGAAGATGAAATCAGATCCCAGGACCACAGTGAACGACTGAGCCGTGGTGACTCCGTCTGTGTAGCAGTGTCCCGCTGTGACGACGAGCTTGTCGGAAATGAGACTGCCACCGCACATAGAAACCAAGGTGTCATCAATGCGGATGAGCAAACCTGCCTGGAATATCCGTTGAAATTAATAAAACTACATTTTTTTTTGTGAGATATGTTGAATTGAAATCTGTCCCCTTATTTTCTATCTTTAAAATGGATCCTGATCCCTATGAAAATTACGTATGAAGGATATTCACCAATCACAATCGCTAGTGACAGCCCGTGTCAAATATTCGTCTTGTAGCTCGATTTTGTATAACATGACATTGTGGCGTCACCTATCAGGTGTTCCACATACTAACATACAAGATGGATGTGAAACACACGCAACTGTTGACAGAAATTGTCACTAGATGTCATCACGGATCGCAGAAACAATTGACAATAGAACCTACATCACATAAGAGAGACTATACATAGAACGTCCGAGCATAAGCTTTCGGACCAGTAGTCCCTAAGCGTAGCAACCAGGAGCGCGGAGATCTTCCTTTTCGGACCTAATATCCACAGCCACCGCAGCCACCGGACCGCTTCAATATATAGATGTCGCAGTTAGTTGGTTAAATCAGACACTTAACTAACTCTTTAGACCGTTAATTAAATGCCGACGTTTAACCAAGTCACTATAGTTCCGTCAGACATGTGAGTGAACGAAACGTTTAACGTGTTGTCTAAACGTTGCTAGGCAAAAAGACATATACAATATAAATATTTTTTATGTGTACTTAAGTTTACGTTTTAAGTATATTTTGTTGTTCTTACATGTACAACCTACACGAATGATAAAAGGAGCTTCGCTTCGCTCACCCCCTTTACCCTTCTTTTGCCCTGATATGAGCTGTACAAATCAGCTGTTGTCGTGACGCCATATTGTTTTCCAACACGCCGGCGTTCGGTAAGACAGTTTGTTAAACATTTTCGACGATACTTTATTTAAATCAAAATGCTTGTGACTTGGTTAAATGTCGGCATTTAATTAACGGTCTAGAGAGTTAGTTAAGTGTCTGATTTAACCAACCAACTGCGACATAGACATCCTCATCGCTTCAACGTTCCCGATTCAAATCAAATCACAGTCGCTTTAAACGAGAGCTCGTGTGTAATAATCGTTTTTTGTAGCCATATAATCCATTTAGGAATTTTAATCGCTTTCGATAAATTGACCGATCTCAACAAGGTTATTTCACTCTACACGACCTGTCTTTTATTGCGACTTTGCTGGCTTATGCGATGTTGGTAAATTGTTCAAAGTTCCTGGTTGTCAGAATTGGATGATAAGGCTTCAGATTGGTCAAACGTCAAATTGAAGTTGGCGAACGAACAGCTTTAAAAACATAATTTTGAATGGTATCGGGATGCTGTCAGAGATATAAAATAGGACTAGTTGGTGAATATCTTCCAAATGTCAAATTCAATGGCATCAAATTCAATGTTGGAAGGAATTCGAGAATATGGAAACAGAAAACGTTACGTTCTATAATCCTAGGCGCTGCCCTAATTGACATCGGTACGTACGACTGGGTAAAGTTGTAGGTGTACACTTCCGGCTCATTAGTTTTCTGTACATCTACAACTTTACCCAGTCGTGCGACGACCGATGTCAATAAGGGTGACCAACACGATGCGGTGCGGCGCCGCAAGCCGCACGAAACAGGGCGCGACAGGGTGGAAGGGGAGGGGAGGCAAGGGGAGGAGAGGGTATGCCCATACAAATCCCACGTCCCGCCGCAGCGGCACCGCACCGCATAGTGTGGCCTCACCCTAAGTAATTTTAAAAGGATGGATGCTATGGTATACCTGGTACGGCACTTCAGCAACAGTGGTAAAGCTTCCACCGACAATCCTTTGTTTACTTGTGTAAACCCGTGTCTCTAGTATTCTAACCCTGTCAGCTTTTGGAATACCAATTTTCCTGTGGTAATCAAATGCAGATCTTGCCAATGATGAGGTGGCTATCATGGCCTCGACAAATGGAGACAATGAAATTGCAAATAAAACTACTGAGTGAAGAAGCATATTTGGTTGCCGATTCTTGATAATAAATTAATGTATTTTAGATTGATCTAGCTTGAGTATGCGGGATTTAATCTGCCAAAGAAAATGTACGTTTATTAATTATGAATATTTTTACACATGTATAGCGTTAGATCCTTAGTTACGGATTAGACTACTCTACTATATTAAGTGATCGAGGAGGATACTTTCATGTTTCCGAAGCTGAAGAGATTTAATTTTTGTGGCTACACTCTTATAACACTTACTTGAGGAGAGGGCTAAGTAATACCAGGGGGGTCTCACTCAACAAATTAGGTGCGTTCAACCGGCCAACCCGATGTTCGGGATTTCACTTAGGTCGCGTCGCGCGCTAGCCGCTCCTCATAAGCAACTTTTTTGTGATGTTTGCAACAACAATGACTTAAGTACCTTACATTTTAGGGTGGCTAAAGGAATTTATAACAAATAAAATTCGATTCCTTTTTAATTGAATACCTTTTTGTTTACCTATAAAAGTAAACACTTTGGACCCAATATAAAACAAATTACAATACCATAAGTAAGGAGGTAGGTAGGACCTAGCCTTAGAATTTGCCAATAGCCTGAGTGAGTACTATAACACCTCTCTTACTGTTCACGCACGAAACGAAACGCAGTGCGTGACGTCAGAGAGTTTCGATCTCGCGAGTGGATCGACGCCATTTTTCAAGTTTGAACACGAAATCTCGGCTCGCAACGCTGCGCATTTATCTGCTCATAATTAAATACCAGTCGGCACATTTCGCATCGGATTCTCATGCTTGTCTGCATAAACTGTGTATCCGACATTGACCAAGACGATTGACTCACCACTCGCTCTAGAAGATCAGTCCCCTCTAGTATATGACAATGATCACAACAGCCACAGTGCACCATGCTCCCCACGTTCAAGTTCAAATATTACACAACGAAGGCGGCGACAGTTTATTCATGTTAACAATAATCAGTCGATCTTAGACATCAGCGGAGAAACTAGCCAGGAACATGATGAGAATCAAGTCTACAACAGACTAAGCCATAACGCGACACAGCGGTTCCCTAGGACAAAATATGCCTCCAACGAAGACTTCTTCAACTCTTTAGAATCAAACACATCCTCAGTCAAGGCATTAAGTTTATACTCGGCGCCACGACTAAAGAGCTTTGTCCTTGAATGCGCAGTAGTCACTTTTCACAAGTGTTTGGCGCGGGGAAGTGAGGAGCGACGGGGGCGGTAGTCAGCGCCGGCACCTGATTCGTTGATCAGTCGCTTCCCGATGCCCGCACCGAAAGCACGTCTCGAAGCTTCTTGAGTACAGTCGCATACAATATTACCCAACGTTATCTTTCGCCCCGGTCGAATTACAAATTATTAGTCAGCGGGAAGAAAAGAGTGTGCAGCAGCGGGAAGAAAAGAGTGTGCAGGACTATTACTACAAGTATCTATATTCACTAGGCCCTAGTGACTAGGGGCATTCTATGCTAGGGGGTTATTTATATATAGGTTTCAACCTTGACGTTAACAAATGTTGTCAATAGAGAGTACCTATAGTTTATTTGACACAAAGTCAAACAAAATATCAAACAGAGAAAAAATAGAAGTGAAGAAAGTCCTGAACACTCATTCCTTCACACTAACCCTAAAAACGCACTTCGGAATTATGCCGCGACTGTACACATGCGCAGTAATCCCCGCCAGTTTCTCCGAGAGCTCTTTATTCGTGGCGCCGAGTGTACCTCATCTTAGCACAGTTTACGACAGTGAACAATATAAAATAATGCAGGATACTATCGAACAACTAAAAATACAACTGGATAGTGCCCATCAAGAGATTGAATCGCTTATGGGAGAGAACCAGGAATTACGAATAAGCAATGCTAAACAAGAACAAAATATAGAAGCACTTAAGAAAATATGCTCAAATGAACCAACGTCCAAAAAAAACCCATTAACTTTACGGAAGCGGAAAACTGACCCGAGACGATTAAGACTCTCTGGCAATCCAGACACACCAAACAAAAGCCTGAATGGGAGAGTGCTCTTTAAGGACAATACTCCAAAACAGCTGGATGAAGAAACCACACCTATACCACCAGAAAATACAATCAACTGACAGGAAAAACGTCATTCAGAAAAAGAAGAGTTTCAAAAAATAGCTCACGAAAGAAAGCGTTCTCCCAATATGACAAGTACAACCAAAAATAAGTCTACCAACACCTATTCCGAAAATAACTGTATCAAAGGCGAAAAACCATCGAAATTAACTGTTAATAACTGTCCCACAATACATATATTTGGAGGAAAACAATGCGTTGGCTTGGCGACTGAACTCGTGGAATCAAGAAACAATTACCTTAAACGGAAATACCTTAAACGGAAATACTTGCGATTTTGCATACAAAATCGCAAGCATCTAGTGACAATATATTGATGGGTATCAACTATGGAACCATTAACGAAAAAGATGTCGTCATACTGTCAGTCGGAGAACATGATAAAAACCCAACAAAATTATCAGTGGAACTAACCGCTTGTCTTAAGGCTTTGAAGAACAATACAGTTATTGTACTGGGTATTACGAATAGTGACTATTCAAACGAAAAAATATTGAATGACACGATCAAAATATTATTAAATGTGTTTCCAAACTGTCATTACGTAAAAATTGATGAAATCCTAACCAAAAAGATTTACATACAAAGACTTTGTTCCCAAATCAATAACGTTCTATCAAATAAAGATCACATCAATATGTCCATAAATAACGATAATAACGTGGCAGTTAAAGTAAACTTGAACGTCAGTAAATAGGGAACAATACCTTATTACTTTAAGAAAGCTGGTATACTAAATACTGAGGTCGATAAATCGAAACAAAAAACTTCACCAAAGAAAATGGAAAAATCTGCATCTTGCCAGCTTTTTCGTGTCTGATGGCAATAATGGTGAACTGTATATAATGCACCAGAATATACAGGGTTTTAAGAGTAAGGTAGACATTATTACAATTACTGTTAATGAATTAAGTGCAAGGTACAAAGACATTGATTTTATCTGCTTGTCAGAAACTCTTGTTAAGTCAGGAAATGAGAAAAATTTATACCTCAAAAATTACAAAATAGCCCCTCTTACTGTCGGTCAGTTAAATCACGAGGAGGTGTCTGTATATTTGCTAAGAATAACATTAAAACTAAAGAAATAAATATTGTCAAAAATTGACCGAACCATTTTCCTTTGAATGTTGTGGAGTGGAGGTTCCAGAATATAAATTATTTTTGTTTTGTCTGTATAAAATTCCAAATGCCAAACTCAATACATAGTTCCTTAATAAACTAGAACTATTACTACATAAGCTGAGACACAAACTAAACAATAGCAAATTGATATTAACCGGAGATTTAAACATAAATACACTGAAAGACGACAAGTGGACGAAAGAGTTAAAAAACATAATAGAAGCCTATAACATGGTTATTCATCTTAATACACCAACACGACATAATTAGTGTATTGATCATCTAATAAGTAATATGAATACGGCTTATGGGGAAACTCAACGTCTAGGATTGTCAGACCATGACACAACACAATTCTTAACTGTTCCTGTGACAAAAAGGAATAAGCAAATAAATTTCTGGTATACCACTAAAAGAGATTATGGAGATAGAATAGAATAGAATAGAATAGAATATGCGTTTATTCAAGCGTCACAATACACAACACATAGCACAAAATAGGAATATACAAAAATAGGAATACACATGGACAACAACAAAAGTGGGTATATTATGTGATGTAAATGGCTTCTTAAGAAAACAGCGTAGTGTGCTGGTTGTATACGGCGACGGTGAAATGGCTCCGGCTCAGCATTATGCTACAGGGCCTACAGGAGGACCTGAAGCGCTGGTATTCTGTCGGAACCGGTGTGACTGAGTGTGTTGTTTTGTACGGTGTTGATTAGACTACGTAATATATAAATAGCATAATATAAATGTAGGGTATATGAGTATAGAGTTTGTGTGTGGCATGTAAATAATGGTATGAAGTACGATAAATAAATAAATAAATAAATAAATAGGCACAGTAATTATGATAAATATGAATAATGTACAAACATGTTTGAAAAATGCAAGAGGTTTTGGGGGTCAGAAACGAAGGCTGCCGATGCAGACTGCAGAGATAGCTTCAGTTATCCGCTTTTTGAAGGGCTAGTAAATAGGCTTTGTATGCTGTTTTATAGCTGGTTAAAGTAATTTTTTCACGAATTGGCGGAGGGATATTATTCCAGCATTTTGTAGCCAGATATCTGAAGCTACCCCTGAAAGCAGCAGTCCGATGCCGGGGAATGGAGAGTATATTTGTTGAGCTGCGGTTCATGTGGTGATTGGAAACTTTCCAGGAGAGCTTTCCGTGAAGGTATTCAGGTATCCCTCTCTTTATAACACCGAACAAGAGCGCTGCAAATTGAAATTGTTGTCTGCCTTTCATTTTTAAAACATTTGCTCGATTCAGATAGGGCGTGATATGAGTACGTGGTGGGACGATGTAACAATAGCGAGCGCAGGCGTTCTGCACTCTTGTACCAATCGCTCAGTGCGCTTATACAAACGCGGCCCGTATACTGTGATGCAGTAGTTAAGCTTTGACAACACTAACGCCTCACAGAGCTCCACTCGTATTTCTTCTTTTAGGAATTTCCGAATTCTGTAAAGAATATTTAACCTGTAAAAACAGTTTTTGACGAGCTCGAGAACATGTTTGTCAAAACGCAGCTCCTCATCCATGATTAGACCCAGGTTCCGCGCTTCACGCACTCGCTCGACTGGTACCCCCGATATAGCAATTTGTGGATTCATATCGCCAATAGTATTCACCTGGTGTCTCGATCCGAGTATCATGAACTTTGATTTTTTTGGGTTTAGGACCAACGCATTTTTGGAGGACCAAGTTGTTATACGTTCTAAATCCGCATTTATCCTCCGCATAACATCAGGAAGCGATTCTTTGTTCACTTCAATATAAAGCTGTAAATCATCGGCATATAGATGATATTTGCAATGGTGAATGCAGCTTGTGATATCAGCGCAGTACAGAATAAATAACAGAGGACCCAATATCGACCCTTGAGGAACACCTCTACAGGTGGTGACTTTTTGAGAGTGATTTTTGGTTCCGTCACTATTTGTTAAGACTACTTGTTGGTTGCGGTCTTTGAGGTAAGTTTCAAATCCATAGTAGCTTAGCTTGGAAAGAATTAAATCCACATTGATGGAGTCAAATGCTTTAGAGTAGTCAAGTAGGACGAGAAACGTGGCATTCCCAGAGTCTTGGGATGCTAATACGTTGTCAACAACATCAAGAAGTGCCGTCGTTGTACTACGATTCTTTCTGAAACCTGATTGAAACTTTGGAAGAAGGCCGTATGTTTCCGCAAATGAAATTACTTGAAAGTACACAAGTTTTTCGAGAATTTTAGAGAGGTACGGTAGTATACATATAGGTCGTAGATCAGATATTATTTTGGGGTTACTTATTTTTGGGGTCGGACGGACAATAGATGCCTTCCAAGATGATGGGAATATAGAGGTAATCAAGGATTGGTTTAGAATATGAGTAATTATTTTAAGTGTTTGTGGTAATGTGAGAATTAACATATCCATTGTAATTTTGTCCATACCACAGGCGTGTGAGTTCTGTTTAAGAATAATTTTACTGACATCATGCTCATTCACTTGTTTAAGTCGGAAAACACCAGGACCAAACCTATGGTATTCGTAAAAGGTGAGATCTGATATTCTTACACGATCTTCCCCGGGGATATTCATAAAATGAGACATAATATCGTTGGGATCAGCAAAGTTGTCAGGAAGTTCATTTGGTTTTTTGAAGTTAGGAATACACGTTTCACGAAGTTTTTTCCATAACTGATTTGGGTCTTTGGTGTTATTGTTGATGTGGTGCTCAAAGTATGCCCTCTTTTCTGCAAAAAGACTGGTTATTACGAGGTTTTTAAGAGATTTGTATTCCTGTTTATGAGTATGAGATTTGGATTTCTTATAAGTTGCATGTACTTTGTCCCTTAGCTGCATCATCAGTCTGACATTATTGGTTAACCAGGGCATATGTCGATCTTTGAAGTCGAGATGAAAATGTGGTTAAGTTTAAAGGCTACCTAGATAGCCTATCATGGAATGAAGTTATGAATTGTATTTGAATCAGCGTTCAAATTATTTCATGATACAATAGTCCTACTTTACAATCAATGTTTCCCAACAACTAGGGTGAAGATTAGACGAGATATAAAAGTCAATCCTAAATGGCTAACTAAAGGCATAAGGCAGTCATGTCAAACAAAAAGAAAACTAACTGTCCAAAATTGAAAAGTGTGAAATTGTCCAGTGTTAATTCATTTAATACTCGATTTCCTAGTCGTTTAGTTCTTCCTCGAGCCAATACAGCATTGCACAATAGAAACTGTTACGCAATGGCTGTAAAGATATTTAATGGTATTCCAGCAGAGATACAATATCTACCGCTGCCCTTCTTTAAAATAAAACTAAGAAAATGGCTAATACATAATGGCTTTTATGACATGTCCGAATTTTATATATGATTTAATCTAAGTTTAATATAATATAAGTAATAGCACATACAACTTGGTACAAGTGGATCCTATTGTAGATTTTTGACAATTACACTGTTATTTTGATTACTGACTATTTTGTATTGTGAATTAAGTAAGTATCTGTAAATTTTGACATTAAGTAATTTGAATTTCAATTTGGTCATTTACAAAGGATTTAAAAAATATTATTGTTATCTTATACAATGTTAGGTAGGTACTCAATTAAAATTAATTTGCATGCCCAGCGACGGCTAAATGTGTGAGACTTATATATATATATATAAGAACTGTATGTAACCACATTTATAGCAAATAAATGAATCTTTGAATCTTTGAATCCATCGCTGGTGAATAGTGTGCGTGCACGTACAACGTTGAAACCCTATACCGCGCGTTACATTCTGCTGACCTGGAGGATCCAGGCCCTGGTGCTGAACCTGCAGTCGAGAATAGTAATCTAATGACATTACGAATAGTAATCTTGACATTACGAATAGAAAAATAACCAAATCGGATCGTTTTTCAAATATAGGAAGCGGGCAGTTTCACTGTGCGTCGCACGTCGCTACAAAGTTACGTCAGTCGAATGGTTGATTTTCGTTTGAGGATTTTTTCGAGAACAATATTTTATAGATAATCAATTTAAAGCCAATAGTAATTGAAAATATAATACATACTTGTGATACGGCACTCCCTGTTTTTGTGTTTTGCGATTTGGGTATGATTTACACCTTTTTACGTCGCAGGTCACCATTTTTGTTTTTGCTGCCGATATGTCAATCGGCTGTCACCGTCCAAGCGCGACTGATTGCAAACAGTCCAATTTTCCCGATTTTGTACTGTTTTTGTAGCGACACTTTCAAGCGCTCCGTGCCCTGTCCCTACTATTCAAGTCTGTGCCCTCCGCCCTTTTGCAATGCAATTGCACTACACAGGTTTCTCAATTTAGAGAAATAGCTGCAATCAAACCCGCTCTTTTACTCAAAATACGTAGACTTCATGACAGACTACATAAGGTTAGGCCATATGTCGCCTTGCCATCCCAACACATTCGCTCATAAACCGCACTTTTATATACCTCACCATGGCATATTTAAGTCAGGTACAGAAAAGCTACGTTGTGTATTCGACGGAAGCTGCAAAATCTCAAATGGCATAAGCTTAAATGAATGCCTACACACAGGCCCAGCACTTCAACAAGACATTGTTGACATCATCATGTCATTTAGAACTCACTCAGTGGTATTTAGTACTGACATCCGAATGATATTCAGGAATATTCTCATTCGCCCAGAACAAAGACATTATCAGCTCATTCTATGGCGGTCGTCACCCGACCAGCCCCTTCTCAATTATGCTTTCAATACCGTCACATACGGATTACGGTCCAGTCCATATCATGCTATTCGTACTCTGCTCCAATTAGCTGATGACGAAGGTCATCGCTACCCTCATGCTGCTCATATTATACGCAATTTAAACTTCGTCGATGACATACTCACAGGTCATGACTCTGTGGAATCTGCTCAGGCACTTCAAAATGAACTCATTGATTTATTGGCTCTAGGTAGCTTCCAGTTCAGCAAATGGACCTCAAACTCACCTCAGCTCCTTGATAGATTCCCTGATGATCAGTGTGACATGCCCAAAGATTTCAGCATCACTTCCGACTCAACTTCAATTAAAGTATTAGGCATACAGTGGATCCCTCAAACTGACGAATTCACTTATCGCATTTCTCTACCCCCCATAAAAAAGAGAGTGGACTAAAATTCACAAACACAAATCTCACGTAGGTACCCTACCGTGATCAAGCGAGACAGGAGTTTACATTACGACCTTGTGATGTCAGAGTAAAAGAAGCTCTCAGGCGTAATGATGTGGCGCTATCTAGCCTGCACGGGCAGGACAACAGATTCTGTGGGTGTTTAGCGATTATTGTACGTAGCGCAGGTGCGAGCTAGATTGCGCTTTATTGCCGCGCAGCGAGAGTTGCTATTTATTTAAGTATGTTTGCGGAGTCATCTTTCTGTACGGAGTACTATTAAGTATTCTGTGGTAATACTATTAACGACAAATACTACTCGCATCCCTACATCCCAGAAAGTTAGTGGTTGATCGGTTTTGTTTAGGAGTTTAAATAAAGTACGAGTATAAGTTCTGAAACTTATACTCGTACTTTATTTAAACTCCTAAACAAAACCGACCTACCTCTACTATTAGGATTAAATTAAAATAGTATCTTGACTATGCACTTATTTTGTAGTCTTTTATCCACCAAGTAAGCGGCATAAATACTCTGAGAAAAAGTGTAAATGATACAAGACTGCAATTCTACAGAGGAAACAAGGTCAGCTGACATCATGTAACTAACACGCCCTTTGTGCCCACAGTACCTTCATGAAGAAGTGTGAGCTGCATAGTATTTAACTGGGTCAGCAGTTCAGCGTGGATTCTCGGGTTATTCCAAGTACCTTAACTGCACTAACACCTTAGTCAGCCGATGAAAGATATAGAATTCCCCACTCAAAGGATCTAGAGTGTAAAGTGGAATGTTCAATGGCAATTCCTATAATATTTGCCCACAAATCCCCACTATCAGCCCGCTGAACCCCATTGGGGAGGGTAGGAGGGGGGTTGTGGACACATTAAATAAATATATAGTCCAGAAATCCCCACAAATGAGGATAATCAGTGGGTATTTCTGGAGTAACCCGGTTTCTCGGGGCGTTCCTGTAATGTGGGGAGTGGAAGAGTAAGTGACTTATACGCGGGCGATGTCAGAGATGGGGGGATGGTGAGAGGGGGAGATACACCGTCACTGCGATGTTCCTGAACGAGGTGCTAAATGCAAATCTACAAAATTTAAGCGAATGGCGAAATTAGATTTTGAATGACCATTATTGCCAAATGCGAAAATTGTTTGGAGTTTTCGAGTTTAACCAACCAATGCCAGTGATAATGTTTCTGCTCCTTTAACATATTTTGTTTTATTTTAACTTAAGACGCCGCAGTAGGCCAAAACAGCTTTTTGTAAATCCCAAGTTATGCAAAATAGTATTACAGCAGTTGTTTCTTTTTACTAGCTTATTAGTCATGATCATGAGTGTCGGCAGAGATACCTGAACGTATAATCGTAATTTATTTATTTTTGTTTGCTATGAAAGTCTCTCGAAGTTCTCACAATAATATTTTTTTTCACAATTTCGCACCGGATTTGAATTTATGTACCTGGTTTTTATTTAATCGTTACAAAAATATAAAGTAATTTTGCTCTGTTAGTCCTCTATAGGTAGGTAGTTGAAGAGAATTTTCTAACATTTGTATTCCTATTCCCCTTAAAGTAAGATGAAGGTGAAGGTCTAAGTTCCCCTGGGGTAGTGCCCAGCCTTAACAAAACCCACATGTTTAAACTTCCTATATATACATGAAACAAAAAACAAACACAGCGTCACCTCTTTTCCCACACGGGGTGGCAGAGACAAAATCGTGCCTCTGATTAGTTAGTTATTCAATACTCGCAATGGGCTAGCCCATCGCCGCAGCTATGGACATTGAAGGTGAGGAGGAAGATGCTTTCCATCACTGATAGAACGTCCGTGTAATGTACCCCCGTTAAAATAAATCACTCATCTCATCAGTAAACGGTGAGCACCGGATTTGAACCATTATCTCCTGCGTGAGCGGCGTGCATGATACCACCAGACCACGGAGCTGATAAAATTTAATAATGATATTATAAAAAAATGCATATTTGGTTGGTGCAGTAAAAATACTTAACTAGCTTTTCAATGGGATATAATAGCAGCATTAATGGTTTTCTTTAGCTCCTGCAACCTAGCGACTTATTATGCAATGAGTTAACGGAACAGCTTCATTATATTTATTTGTCATCTTTACTTCTACAGCCGAATATTAAGCATCCAGCGCCAATTCACAACAACAATTAATATAACTCGGCGCCAGCGATAAATATTTAAAAAACTCAAACAAAGGACATCAGGCATTCTGGTCTGGTTTTTTAAGTTCTTAACATGGCCTAGCTATTGGTAATAATCCTAGGTCTGGCCGCCCACTTTTTTTTTAGACCAACATTGTATGGAAATCGCCTGATGTCCTTTAATTTCTTTATTTATTATCAGTATTATATTTTAATGTAAAACTCAAAACTCAAACTATTCATATATATATATATATTATACAATTATTTATTATTTATTATTATATATTTATAGGCAAAAATAATGCACTTTTACAAGGCAAACATTGTCTCATTACACATGGAGAAAAATAAAAAAAAAACAAATATGATGAACTAAACTGAGTGATGAGTGATTATGGTTTGAGTGTGAAAAAGGAAATTTGCATTTGAAGTGGTGATTCCTGGTTGAATCTCGCACAGGAGAAGGAAACTCCATTTACTCTACCAGTGCTTCGGAAATACGCCCGTCAGAGAAGATAGCACCAAGAACTTTACGGGGATGTATTTTTTTCAATTTTCGACATTTTTGTTAATATTTTTTATGCCAACACAATATAAAAATAGAAAAACAATATAAAAATAATCTTATCTATTGACAATATTATAACTTCGCATCTATAAGTGCCGATAAGAAGTCTCAAAATAACAATTTTAGAAAATAAATAAAAACGGTCATTTGCGAGTCTAACTACAAAGGGTTCCGTACCACCGTAGAATGGTAGGGATGGTGTGGAGTGAATAGTTTGGATTTTACATAGCAAAATGTTGTTTACAAAGTTATTGGTGCGGCTACTTTCACACTCCATGTAGGTAACCAAGTGCATTCATAAGTTTGTATGTGGTATTGAAATAATTGTTGTATGGGAGCCCCTTAAATATTTAACTTATTCTGTTTTTAGTATTTGTTGATATAGTGGCAACAGAAATACATCGTCTGTGAAAATTTCATTTGTCTAACTATCACGGTTTATGAGATACAGCCCGGGGACAGACGGACGGACGGATAGCGGGGGTTTAGTAATAGGGTCCCGTTTGGCACCCTTCGGGTACGCAAATCTAGTAAAGAACTGACAAAAGCTGTAATGAACATAATTTATTAGAAACCAGACTGAACCAGTCCTCCCAGCCACACCCGCTCACGAGTATAATTTGTGCACCAGCCATCACCCCCCTCGCCATATTTGAGGGAGAGGAGCAAACCCCATACCTATGTATGGGGGTTGCTCCTCTCCCGCCTAGAGCCGCCGCAAGCAAAGACATTTTAGTGAACATGACCATAAACTCCGGTTTCGTGGTAACAGACTTGGATTCTACGTTAAATCTAATAAATTGTTATGAGTCACCTCACATAGCACTTTTGTACACTTAATTTTATTACCAAACTATTAAATTACATTATTGCAATCGTAAAAAACACTTTAATTATTATTATCATGGAGCTTCGAGCATTAAGGCCATGCATTTTTATCTTTAACATAGTCATTAAAAGTATAATATAAGGCTTTCTTTTGAGATTAACCCTAATAAATGTTTTAAACCTTTGCATGGGTAATTGATCAAATCCCTCTGGTAACTTATTATAAAAGCATATACAGTTATACGTATAGTATAGTATACATAAATCAACCATTAACCTTCTGAAACCGAAATCCAGGTACATTCAGTTATTTTTTTTAGCTTTAGTATAAAATTGATAACTCAGTGGTAAATTTTGTAAATGGACCTTTATATATATATTAAAATTCGACATCTGCGGAAATAAATAAAATTTTAGCCTCAAAATTAATCATTTAATTAATTTATTCAACAACTAAATTAATAAATCGTCTTATTTTTTCATGAAAGTTGCATGGTTTTCCTGGATTTTCGATGATTTTAGGTCGAATAGAACAGAAAATCCGAATCAGCGTTCCCCACTTCCTGGGCGGTCTTACTTGACTCTAGGTTTTTTTAATGAGCCGGAGCTAGGGCCATTTCAAAACAATGATACGAATCTAGTAGATTCTGTTATCAACTACTTACAAAAATAGAGGTAGTATAAAAAATTAGAGTTGCTTGAAATTATTTAATTGATGAAGTAAGAAAAAAATACTTATTAGAAGCTGGCATTATGTAGACATCTTGCAAATTTTGTTTGTTGCTTGAGAATTATTGATAAGGTGCTTCAAATGTTTTTCTCACCCATTCATATAAATACAACCCTTTTTGAATCAGCAAACCAGTCCCATTCGCATTGTACCTCAGCTAGATCCTAAAACTTAGAACAATGGAGTATTGCAGAAGTAACAAAACTTTTTGGGAATTCACTGATTCGCATGAGCTTGGATGAGATGCAGTGCCTGGATAGAAAACTGAACTGTAGTTTATTTAGGTTTTTGTCTCGTACATAGCGTACTATTATGCCAAAGGTTAAGTAACTTCTGGGAGGTCCCTCGCTGGGCGACAAACTTACATACTTTTGATGAAGATATATTTTTTTTTATTTTTTTTTTGATCCATCCGGTAAAACCGTCAGTGATGTGCTGAGAGGAAAGCACCCCCCGCCTAATACTCCAGATCCCGCTTTATTCACTCTCCCCAAAGACGTCACAAAACTCCCACCACTCCTTGAAATCGAAATAACTTGTGACCATGTCGAAACAGTTGCGAGAAAACTACACGGCGGCGGAGGCCCCACTGGATGCACAGCCGAAAACTGGAGAGATTTGCTACTCCGCTTCGGCCAAGCAAGCGCCCATTTAAGAGAAGCCGTAGCGCAGCTCACAACGAAACTTAGCAACGAAACCATACCCTGGAGCCAAATACAAGCATTAATGTCAAGCCGACTTGTTGCTTTAGACAAATGCCCTGGCGTAAGAGCTATCGGCATCGACGAATGCCTACGAAGAATATTATCCAAATGCATGATCTTAGCAACAGGCTCTGAAGTCACTGAAGCATGCGGCCAGTCACAGCTCTGCAGTGGACTGGGCAGTGGCATCGAAGGCGCCATTCATGCCATGACCGATGTCTTCCAAAGAGATTGCCAACCTGGTTCTAACTGGGGAATGCTCGTCGTTGACGCGAACAATGCTTTTAACGCCGTGAATAGACAACTAGCCCTCTGGGAAGCAAGAATATACTGGCCACACTGAGCCCGCTTTCTTTATAATACTTACAATGGCCACGCTGAATTGGTATTTCGCGATTCTGATACAAGACTATATAGCAGAGAAGGCGTAACCCAAGGAGACCCACTCGCAATGCCACTGTACGCGCTTGCAACACTACCAATAATTAACAAACTTAAAACCGAAAACACAGTCACACAATGATGGTACGCCGATGACTCCTCCGCGCAAGGCACTTTCCAAAGCCTACGACAATGGTGGGACAACTTAAACAAAACAGGCCCAGCATACGGATACTTACCACAAGGTAAAAAATCATTTCTAATAGTGTCAGAAACCGACAAGTCTACCGCAGAAAAGACGTTCTCCGGTACCAACGTCTCCAAAGAAGGAAACAAGGAAAAAGAAACATACGAGAACGAAACTCTAGAAAGCATTCTAACAAAATTACCATCCAAAAAGAAAAGAGCAATAGAAAGATCAATAGTGACAAAAATGAAAACAAAAACCTCAACATGGCTTTCAGTAATACCGACAAGAAAAGACAACTTCGACTTATCACCCCACGAATTTAGAGATGCCCAGGCCATAAGATACTACCGCACACCAATCTCCATGCCTGCGACTTGCGACGGCTGCGGCAATGACAACTTCAACGTGGACCACGCCTTGTGCTGCAAAACAGGTGGCCTTATCACACGCAGACATAACGAAATAAGGGATCTTTTCTGTGAACTGTGCCAGCAAGCCTGGGGAACGTCACGAAAGAGCCAGTCATCTCCGAAGGCGATACTGGGCTGCGCGGAGACTTGGCTTGTCGGGGGGTATGGATTGCCCAGAGGGAGGCGTTATTTGATATCCGTGTCATAGACACCGACACTCCCTCCCACGCATCACGCCCCGTAGCGGCTGTCCTTCGTTCAGCTGAAGAAGAAAAGAAAAGGAAGTACTGCGACCCATGCGAGACGCGCCACACCACCTTCACCCCTTTAGTAACCTCTGTCGACGGAGTTTTTGCTCCACAAATGATATCATTCACTAAACACCTCGCCGAAATGCTGGCGGACCGCTGGAACCGGACCCCTGCCACAATAATGGGCTAGCTACGAGCAAGAATTCAAACCGCCATCATCAGGGCTAGCAGCATGTGCATCCGCGGCACCCGCCATAGGTGGAATCGCACAGGCCTATATGAGGATGGAGCGGCAGTCCCACACGTCTTGAACTAGAATGAATATCTTATTTATATTCTCTGTACTTATTTTCATGAATCTTTTGCTGAATAAATTTCTTATCGTTTTAGATAAATTTTATTCGTTAAATTGTCAGGCGTCTGCTGTTCGTTGTGCCCTTGTTTGGTTCGAGTCACCAAAACATAAATAGTATTAATATATAGTAATAATATAATATAGTAATAGTTCACTTTTTTTTAAAGAGGATTTGCTTCGCAAGAAACTCATGCTTAACTACGCCACCTGCTTGGCCGAATAATGCTTTATTTTTAAGTAGAACTATTTCGCAGTAAAAGCTTTTCCAATATTTTACATAGCAGCCTTTAGCCGTAGATAAGCTTCGATCGAATCTGAGCGGTATTTTTACTTGGAAGACTGGAAAAGTGGTAGTCAGGTATTTAAAATCCATTCCGCATGTACTATTATTTAACAAAGACGTTTGAATTCCAACTCAGCATGCGTCAATAATCCAACTAATATCATAAATGTGAAAGTAGCAATGTTTAGACGTTTGGATGTTTGTGTGTTTGTGCCTCAATCACGCTAAAACGGCTGAAGGGATTTGAATTAAATTTAGCACAGAGATAATTTATGAGCTAGATTAACATATAGGATACTTTTTATCCGACTGCATCACAAGGAGGATAACGTTATCTCGGTAAATTATAACTACTAGAAACACGCAAATGCAGTTGCGGCCATTAGCTAGTAGATTATATACCTAACATTTTACTTTATTGCGTCAATGGTGCTCTACGTGGTGAACGGATATAAAAATATTAATTAATAAACGAATACTTACTATTCCTTAAAACGCGCTGGATTTCCTTCCATCTGGCTTTTTCTAATAAATCCGTGACGCGATTTGCCAGTGTCTGCTATGTAGATGTACTAAAATGAAATGCAACTGTTTATGTATAGCTACTGTAACTCAACTCGTAAGTGTCATGTTATTTCTTCCTCAACGATCCAGCATGGCATGGATGTTAGCTGTTGTAGGTCCAAAGAGCTACAGCAAGTGACAGTCCACATGTCCTTCGATGTTAATGCAATAAAAAACGGCAAAATGTTCCGTCCAACACGGTGCAACACTAGAATTTTCAAGTCATAATACCTTCAACTGAACCTAAGGGCATGGAACTTTGTCGAAGATTTGTTGAAAATTCACATAACATTTATGCTCAAAAAGTGTCACTACTGCTTATCGCAGGTGATTGATGATGACAGTATACTGAAAGACTCAAAGTATACCCAAGTTAACCCAAGTTCTATAGATATCAGTTTTTTAATCGCGGTTTTAACTGTTAATCAGGCACCACTGCCAGCAAAAACTATTATTTTGAGTGGGTACACCTAGTGCATACAACTGTTGGTGACAGTATTTCGCACCTGTGGCTCGGCCATTTAAGTGTCGTTAGAAGCGAGTGTGAACTCTTGCAAATTGCTTTTTGATGTTTTATAAAATATAATTTACAATGCATTTCCAAGCAGCAAAAGCGCGCGGAAAGTGGCACTTTTTCGCACTAGTTCTTTTACTTTTAATATTTACTACTCATGAAACTAACTTAAGATATAGATTTTGGAAAATAAATTAATTTTAAATATTCATAAAATATATTTTACTAAACATATATTTTGCTAGTGACTTTTGCCAGTGAGATTAGCCTTAGTTCTACTTTCCGTCACAAGACATGAGTGGCAGTGCGGCCTATAGATATGGTGAGCGGGCATGTATTTAAAATAATTAGTCAAACGCGGGTTGGACTCGCACACGAAGGGTTCCGTACCATCGTACAAGAAAACTTAACCACTAAAAATATCAAAAAATAAAAAAAGATAATAATATTTTGACCGAAAGTGGATTCGACCACCGAACCCTAGGATTGCGAAACCATTATCAATCCAATTGCGCCACCACAACCATGTAATAAGCCGCGAAATCTACGATCATATTTGAATCGTGTAATAGTTTGTTACATCGCGGCTTATGTTAAAAACATCTCTTGTATTTGGGACCCCCTCATCGGAAATCAACTATTTTCCGAAATAGTAGCATAAATAGCTATTATATAGACGGAAGCCCTTAACTAAATTGTGTTCTCTAAACACACAAGTGTGCGAGTGTGTGTTTCATGTGTATAGGAGGTTAAGGGCCAATATAACAACCACAGTATATTCTACCTGCCCTCCGCCTGACGCCTGTCATCGTCATAGTTTTTTTGTGACATGGTAATCTCTCCCTAAGGGTAATGGTACAGCGGATATTCAAACTATTTTTATTTTACAGAAAAGAGCTATTCGAGCAATTTATAATTTAAAACGCACACATGGCCGTACACAGGTAGGGTACCCCCCTAGAAGATAAAATTTTGACAAACCCGAGAAGATTACTGTTAAATTAATATATATATATATATATAATATTTTGTTTTGTGTCAATCAAAATAATTAATAAAACTAAATTTTCATGATTTTTTTGTTTCAATTTACCTGACCGAACATTTCCTCGAAACAGGTATGAGCTGCCCCCCCCTAGCTGAAATCCTGGGTACGCCCCTGAACGCACAGACTCCTTAAGAGAGCTTTTTAAAGAAATTGTCATACTAACTGTAGCTAGTCAATTTATTTTCGAAAATATAATGTATGTACGCAAGAACCTTACAAAATTTCCCAAACTTAGCGATAGCTGTAATGTTAACTTAAGAAATAATCACAGACTACTTGCGCCCCGGTTTAGACTCGCGAAGGTTAGCAATTCTTTCAAGGATCAATTCATTCTCTACTACAACAAGATACCTCTGAAGATCTTGAAATTGCCATTTGAGCAATTTAAAAACCATGTTAAAGCGACTTTGTCGAAAAAGGGATATTACAATGTTCAAGATTATTTAAATGATGTTACTAGACTGGGGTTAATTTGGCTCAACACAGACCTTGCTGTTAATAATTTTGTAATTATTTATTCCTGCTTATTAATTATGATAATGACATATATATATTTTGTATTAGTTAAGCATAAGCTATTTTTAAAAGAGATCTAAAAATCAATCTGTGGGAGTTTCTACGCCCTACTTCTCCCACAGTGGTCCAATGTAGAGAAGTGGCAAAAAATGACGATTGCTAAGTATATTTGAATATCTACAGTAATAAAGAAATTTGGAATTTTGGAATGGCTGAGTGTATGATCTCTTTCGCATTATTTGTAAAACTTCTACACTCAAATATAATGCATTACATCTTGCCACAAAGTGGAATTGGTATCAGCTGTGGGTTTAGCTCAAATTGCACAGTGTAATAAGTCGAGTACAACGGTGTCGGTGATAAATTCAAACTAGTACAAACTGCAATTAAGATATTGTGGGTACGAGGACTCTAGCTCACTGGAGATGAAAAACTGGGGCTGTGCTGTTATTTTGGATAGGGCTGCTCTTGACAGAATGGAGAGTTGAGTGGAAAAAATTGAGCATACCATGATTTCCGTCCTGGAATAAGTTTATGGTAATAATTGGAACAAAATATCATATACTCGTAGTGCATTGAACCTGCCTGATGTTAAATGTGTTGTTTTTATTAAGTCATTATCATAATTTACTCCGATTAAAATCTGGACTTGCTTAAATCTACAGTGACTTTTCATTAGCTAATTTTAGGGATTGTTGTTTTTTGGCTTTGCCGATGGCTTGATGGTAAATTATATTTGCAGAAGTAAACACTTACAGAGAAATCCTTAACACTTTCACCCACTGCACCTTGTCTCGCTATACTATTGATGGAGTATTATTTCCCTTTCACGTTTTATCCATCAGCGGAGATCAAACTAACCTATTTACTGCTCTACTAGTTCAAATATAAAGATGAAAAGTGGACCAAGTACACAGATTTGCACCGGTATATCGTAGAGATAAGAAATTCTGAGTTCAGTCGTTGAAGTTCCCAAATGTGATATAAAGAGATAAGTGTTAGATTTATCTTCTAAGGATAACCTGCAAAATAAGATTGTGTGTAATGATAAAAGGTATTTTGTATGTTATATAGGTTGTAACAGAAGGTAGTCATATTTTAAGGGCTATTATGGTCTTCATTCTTAACAACTTTCACTATGAAAGATCTTGATTAGAGCGATAAACAAACCAGCTGATTGTCCGGTCCTAAATGTATGGAGAAGTGAAAAATAAATTCGCTATAATAAAATCAGTTTCATAGTGAAAGTTGTTCAGAATGATGTCCCTGACAACGCCCTAAAATGTAAACATTTACATACAGGCACATACATTGCTTCTGGCCCCACACAAGAATACCGATGTGTCGTGAAACAGCGACTTTTTTTATTTATCCCCAGCCGGGGATCGAACCCGGGACCTCTCGTTTGGTTAGACAGAGCCACAACCGCAGTGCCACAGATGATGACCGAGCAAAGTACTTTACTTTACTTTACCAGTTGTGCTCAGTTATTCACTAATCCATTTTGCTCAACTAGGGCCTAGCCCTCCGCTGCGGATATGGAAATAAATTACCTACTGAAATAAAAACTAAAGGCAACCAATTTATTGTTAATAAAAGTATAGTTTTGACTAACAAACTAATTGTTCATCAAATTTAGTGCTCCCGTGAAGTTTCACAGAACCGTTTCGGTTGCTATAGGTCACTTTCTGTCCGAATACTAAAGTTCCTCAACTTTATATTACAAATTAGCCGATGAGAAGCGGAGCGGAGCGAATACTTCATGTAGTGTAGTATAAAATAGGGTGTACAATTTTGAACATGAGTAAATTTGACTAACATTTAGTAGATTTGGAATAAAATGTTATTTTTTGGTTGTAACTTTTATCATTTTGATAAAAAAACGAAAAATTGAAACTCACAAAAAATATGCAGAGAAATTCGTTGTTTATTCACTTCCCGAACTGGTTCGTTTTGGATAACATTAGTTTCAAATAAGGTAACGAATATACAAACGGGATTTCTAACTTGTTTCCATTAAAAACACGGGTCGGCCAACTGAAGCTTTCCACGAAGCTTACCGCCTAATCCGTTCGTAATCAAAATGGATTCTCCCTATGAACTAAAATGTCACTAGTAAAGTGTGAGGCTACGATATAGGCGAAGGCAGTGGACACTATTTTTTATGCATATTATGTTACATCTCCTAATTAATTTAAAATAAAAGTTCGTCGTATAAAATCGTGCAAATATTTCAAATTGAATTTTCTAGCCAGTACATTGTGATAACTAAATAGGTTGAATTTGTTGTTGCTAGATCTATTGTGATATACCCTTCCTTAAACTAAGTTACGTAAACATAGTGACATTTAATCAGCTAACCAACTTTTAGGGAATAATAGTGCCCATTATTATGAACAACTTTCCGGTCAAAAGTTATGGTCGCAAATAAACAATATTTCGGGTCTCCCATTGTAACCTATCAGCTAATCGTTTCACTTTAATGAGGTTCAGCAAATAAACAATATTTCGGGTCTCCCATTGTAACCTATCAGCTAATCGTTTCACTGTAATGAGGTTCAGTAAACAATAATCTTGTGACCCTATCTTCCTTTCGAAAAGTTGTTCATAATGATGGGTACTATCGTTCCCCAAAATAAGGACAGCTAATTAAAAGTCATTTGGCGGCAAATGGGCTCTACCTCATTTTCAATCATTCGTTTTTTCGGGTTCGAATCGTAAAACTCACTTCCCCAAAATGTGCACTTTTTCTAAAATTGTACTTTCCGCAAAATGGACGCTCCCAAAATGAAGACACTTGTCAAACTTGTCTTTTCGGGTTAGCGTAACAATCGGCCATCGACTCCAGTTTACTACTGTACGCTCATGATTGGTTTAGCGATAGTTACCTACTTATTGCGTGCGAAGTTCGAAATTACTGTCGTTTAGATTCAGATTCAGATTCATTTATTTGCTTATGATTTAGGTGGTAAGAGTTCTTAAATAACAAGTTGTTCCTTAATCAACTATATATTATAGCATGCAAATATTTTAGTTATAAAATTATTATTATTATTTACAGTACGCTTTAGTCATTTACTTTTGATTTCTTAGTATAAAAACCTCACTTAATGAATACAAATTATGTATTTAGAGTATCAAGGTAGCGGTCGCCGCCGACCGTTACCACGGTTACCATGAACGATTCGGTTCGCAGTGGCAGTCGGGTCAAAGACTGCTATCGCAACATTAGCCCGTATAGAATGTATCAAACACCTTCAAGCGCTTTCACAGCGGCAGCAACAGCTTAGTCATTGATGTTTATTTTTTATAAGAGTACTACCTTGCTCTTGCGAGGCCGAAGCACGACTGATAAGCTGCATAGTGTTTAAACGCCCTAAGAGCTTAATTAATTATTAATTAATTAAAAACCTAAACGATCAACCCGCAGCATGCACCTACACTGCAGCATGCATGTGGTATGTCCATGCTTCACTCCCATCAATATTTTATCAGAAAAACTCGCCGGGAAAAAGGGTATAGGTGAGAATGAATTTTTAAATTGCAAATGGAGATTGACAGGCTTAGCGATAATTAAAATTTGTTGCAGCCTGTGTTTTAACAAGGTTTGTCCCGTTCATCGGCAAATATATAATTAAGTTAATCTTTTATTACCTTATGGTTAAACAATAGATTTTTCATGCAATACAGACCGATATTAAGGTATACTTACCGATATAGATATTTAAATAGATAACTAGATATTAATTATACGTAAATGTTTATATACATAATATTATCTAATTGTGGCTCTGTAAGCTGTAGACCTCGCGAGCGATGTTCATTATTTCACACATGTATTTGGTACCAAACTTTTATACTCCTTGTACGTAACCAGGTGACTTTATAAGTTTTGTCTGTGGTATTACAATAAAACGCAGTCGGGTTATTTGTTTTATAATAATGCCACTTGTTCAACCGATAAACAAGAGTTCGGAAGTCAATTAAAAAAAAACACTATTTATTCAGAATATGGTATCGCGCCTTTTCTCAGATATGGTGACAGACAAAAAATAACCATGCAAGTCACAACAACCTGTGTTTTCTCAAATAGAACATAAACATAAAATATAATCTTGAAACTTAATAATGCTGCCCGAACTCCGGTAACCGAAAAAAAAAAACAATTTTAAAAGGTTTACTTAAATTTTTACTGCAATGATCTAGTCTTTGTAAATGGTAATTTGTCTATAAAACATACATGTGAAAGCACAGTAGACGAACCAATGTATTAATCTTCATACTCTACAAAATGGATTTAAATTTTAAGAAGAGCTTATAAAATGTTTAGGGTGGAAATCCGAAAATTAGACACTCCTGGTCTGTTACCTCTGCTTACCTCCCTTACCTAAATCATCAACATAGCCTATATGGCGACCCAACTAAAGTGGGGAAAATTAGCAGGGACACTTGAAAAATATAGAAGGAGATCAATTCAAGCAGATGACAGTGATACAAGCGTGGATTCGAGAGTAACTTATGCCGAATCAGATAACAGTATCTGGAACCCTGATAATTAATGTGACTTGGATAATGAATACAGAGATGACGAAGGTGTAGATGAAAATAACATAAAGCGGATCTAAAGAAAATTATTGCGTAATGAGAAAAATATCAAAAGCAGTTAAATACGGTAGAAAGAAACTTTATATTTCATCGAATGTAAAGTATATCGCCGAATAAGACAGATATCTCGATTTCAATAACTACGATCCACCGACGCTTCATCGTGTTAATAAAATGCAGATGCTGAAAAAACATTATGTCTGAAATATTTACGATAGTCCAACTCCATGCACATCAATAAGAAATAATTATAAACTGGCTGGTGATGGATGAAAAGAAGGTTGCGATGGAAGAAGTGAGTATGAAGATGAATGAAAACGGGATTGATGAACATAAAAGGCTAAACACAAAAAAATATATTGAACCTGAAAGATAAAAGCAAATATTACAAAAGAGAAAACGAGACTGTAGAATCAACCAAAGTACAAAAAGAAATAAACTATTTTAAATATAATATAAATGACAGTGTCTTGGTTCGATTCTATGAGAAAAAGCCGTGGGTACACAAATACAAAAATTTTTATTTGTTCATCATTGTTTGTAACTAGATTTTATATTATTTACAGTGTTTCAAATGATGGTACCCAGTAGTACTGGGTGTATAAATATTAACCTTATTATGTAAATTCTTAAATCTAAATTAAATCAAAACATATTAAGAGTAGTGGACAAATTTACAACTTAAATCAGTAACAGTATAAGTATTTTATTATTGCTTTATTTTATGACTATAGTAATATTGCAATGCTACACCGCTTCACAAACCGTGGGCTAAGACGAGAAAGAAACGGCAAGAAAACTCAATCCAGCCCATTTACTTTGATGCGGATTTGTTGAGTAATCAGTTATATTTCATTAAAGTTTTCAATGATTTCATAGTACATTTTATGTTTTAAGATTTCAGTATCCGTTTTTTTTAAATAAATGAAAATCCAAAGTTTTTATAGCATTTGGTAATAGGTTAAATATTTTCATGGCGACATAGAAAACGCCATTTCTATATAGCACGCATTAAGTATTATATAGCATGTTTAAACTACGTAGATTCCTTGTGTAAATTGTCTTTCGTTCTATAAAACGTGTATGATAGTTTTTCTTAACGAACATTAAGCACTCTAGGATAAATATCGATGGAAAAGTTAGAATGTCTAATTTTTTGAAGTAGGGTTTGCAGCTTTCGAATTTAGTCTATTGTGTATTGCCCGTTGAAAGATTTTAGATATTATAGGTATAAGAGCTACTGGTCGGTATTTAGTGACGTCTTTTTTATCTCAAGCTTTGTGAATAGGTTTTATAACAAAAGTTTTAATCGATTTATATAAGTGCCTTGTTCAAAGCACATATTTATAACGTACGATAGTACCGCGGCCAAGATGTGGGAGCTAGTCTTTAGTATTTTGGTGCTGATTTTGTCATATCCTACACTATTTCTATTATTTAGAACTTTTATTAGATAATAGACTTCCGTAACATCTGTTGGTACCATGAATATTGATTTTTGGTAAGATTTGGTTGGTCTGTGGGCTCCTTGGTGTTTGCGTCACTAGGCAACAAAAATAACTTGTGGGTCAGCTATCGTTTCTCTCGACATACTCTTGTTGTGTACGAAACGCTGTGAAATTGTGTATATTTTATAAATAGCTTTCTTCCAGTTCTACAGTATTTTACTGCAATTGCCTAGCACCCTACTTCTTATACTGGTGACCACCAATATACAAAACACGCACAGTATCTACCTGCAAACCCAACCAACTTCGCCATGCCAAATGACGCCGCTGATCCGTCCGTAGGGAACCCGGCCCCCGCGACGCTAGCCCCGGAGTCGTGCAAGATCGTCGTGAAGCTGCCGGAATTCTGGCCGGATGACCCAGAGTACTGGTTCGCCCAGTTGGAGGCGCAGTTTGTCATTTGCGGTATCATACAGGAGGACACGAAGTTCTATTACGTAATATCATTCATGGGCAAGGAGTAATCGGCCGCACTAAGAGACATTATTATTTCGCCCCCAAAGGAGGGCATGTACGAAAAGCTCAAAACCGAGTTGACCAAACTGGTTTCGGCGTCTAAAGAGAAGAAGACAAAGCAACTCCTGACGCACGAAGAGTCTGGCGACCGGAAGCCTTCGCAGTTTCCGCATCACCTACAATTTTTTGCCGGTCCTGCGGTTCCCTAACACTTCATCAAGACCATATGGTGCAGTAGGCTGCCCAACAATATACAAACCAGCCTCGCCACCGACGGCGATTCCTCACTTGAAAGAATTGATGATTTAGCGGACCGTATCCACGAGATAGCCCCGGCCTCACTTCAGGTGGCTGAAGCGAGCGCTCCAGCCTGGAATCGTCAAGGCATATGCTGAAATTGTCAAAGCAGGTGGTATAATTGACCCGGCAGGTGGTCGCATTATCAGCCCAAGCCAGCCGAGCACGCTCCCGCTCGAGATCTTACCGAACTTCAGGGAACAGCTCCCAGCTAAGTCACGAGGAGCATTTGTGCTGGTACCACTACAAGTTCAGTGCCAAAGCGGTAAGGGGCGAGAAGCCTTGCACATACAAAGCGCATGCGCAGCGGGCAGTCAGCAGTAGCGGCCAGCAATTGCCCTCACCCTACAGGCCGTACATTCATACTGGACAAGACTACCAAGATGCAGTTCCTCATTGATACTGGCTCGCATCTATGCGTCTTTCCCCTTTCGGCCTGCAAAGGAAAATGCACCAAAACGGACTACGAGCTGTATGCAGCCAATGGCACTACCATTAATACCTATGGATTTGCCCAGCTTTCACTTAATTTCGGATTAAGACGGGATTTTACTTGGAGTTTTGTCGTTGCCGACGTTACCGAAGCCAAAATAGGCATCGATTTCCACGCGCAATTCAACCTACTTGTGGATGCAAGACGTCATCGCCTTGTCGACGGATTAACTAGTATCTTATTATATGTCTGTGGGGTTAACTTCATTGTCATCCTCGGCTACGCCTGTGATGGAAACGGATTCAATTTCATCCGTCCAGTCTAACTGCAAGGGCAGCGGGCTTCACAACATCCTCAAGGAGTACCCTGACATCACCCACCCAGCTGGGTTCCCCAGTTCAAACACCCGTGGCAACCCGCCCGAGACGCCTGGCTCCTGACAAGCTCACCATTGCTAAGAAGGAGTTTGACGTCATGGTGAAGATTGGTACCTCCCGTCCATCCGACAGTCCTTGGTCATCGGCTCTGCACCTGGTATCGAAGAAGGAAAACGGTTGGCGACCATGCGGTGACTACCGTGCACTGATGGTTCTCGGAACGGGATCTCGAGATTTCCGTTCCTGTCCAGAAAGTAAACAACCACAATTGTCACAACGCTCGTTTTGTTCATCAGATGTATTATAGGTAAGTATGGTGATGGGACGTCATAACACATTGAAGGTGTATTTTTTGTCCCAAAATCATGTTTATAGTTTTACCATAAACCGCCACATGTATTTTTAATGGATGGGCTTCTATTAGACTCAACATCTTGAGTAATATTACTTTTTATAAGTTCTAGGATATGAGTAATCCAGTTCTAAGATTGATTCAAAGAATATTTCATAAATAATTAAAATATCTTTTAATAACCTAAAAAAAAAAAATTTTGATAATTCATAAATAAAAAGTTGACAAATAGTAACATAATTAATATTGCTAGCTTTTAGAGCCGGATTCGGCGAACTTCCAATCGGGATGCCGGATAATGACATCAGACAAAGTGCAAACGTCACCAGATGTTTTTTCGTTGGTTTCCTAAATCCTCAAAACCATACCTAAGACCATACAAAATTTCAAAGATTCTTATGAATTTTGAATAATTATTTCGGAGCTAAATTGCAAGTGTGATACTTGATGATGTGCTGACTTTACCATTTCGCTCTCAAATTACCGTCACAATGTTTTAAACAACAAGACAACATTATTTAGAACAAACGTGGAGATTGGTCTGCGCTAACCTACCAGGAGCATCGGAAAAGTAATTGCCCTATAAATTCTCTGTTCTAGTCTTTTTCTTTCCCATTTCAGGTAAAAACTTTTGGTCATTTTATTTACTTTGAAAAGGCACTCTCAATGTTGGTTAATAAGAAAATTTAACTTTGTTTTTAATCGCAGTATACAAAAAATACGACACAAGCTTTAGTCCACCTGATATTTCTGTTGATAGGTAAATAGGTATTATTTTGAGTTGCGGAAACCTACTGTATATTTGCAACTTTTTACAAAATTTGCCCTATAAAAATTTAAAGCGAATACAGTATTGGCTTGGGACTTTAATACCAAGCTATACGGTTCAAAATATGGTGGTCATACATCTTCCCTCTGCCGGAAAAGGGTTAAAGAGCCACACCTGCCGCTTACTACTTTAATTACGTCACACATTAATCCTGGTATAGCAGGGGTTGTCGACAGAGACGAAGCGAGGAGGGCGGCATGACGTTTAAGTTATTTCAACTACGAGTGGGTATGAGTATGTAACTGTGTTGCTAGCAAACAGGGGGTAAGAAAGGGCCATACATATTACGAATGACAGTGAAGGAACTGTGTTATTTTTCAATATAAGTACTTAACATAAACAAAACACAACAGATTATTAAATAAAAGTCTGATTTGTACGTAATTTCAGTAAACCCTTTTCAGTAAGTTGGTCTACGTAAGTGGCTGGTTTTTTGCATAAATAATAGTTAGGTATTAAGAAGTATCCATATTATAAGTTAAAAATCAATTGAATGCGATTACTAAAGAACCCCACTAAATAAAATGTAGAAGATATTCATACGACGCGCATGTGGATAAAGCTGCCTAGCTGTAAAGCCCTGGATTCGTTCCTGTGTGCCTAGTTTGCTAAAGGTTTTCATAAACCGTCTCATACAGAAGTATAGAGAGGTATTTTTCTCTGCAAGCGTGCTGTGAATTCAAGTAGCGTGTAATGACCCTTCGGCATATTATAAAGCTGCTTTTGCTATGGAATTTATTTTCTTTGCCATTTAATGTAAGCTGAAAAGAACTCTAACTGTACTTGTCGTTTTCATTGAAAGAAACCTCCTGACGTTTTCATTTCGTAGAGTAGGAAAGGGCGTAGTTACTAGTTAGTTGCTCTTGATACCGAAACTGTGTTTGTTAGTTGTTTGTATTGAATTGAATACCTAGAATAGAAATGTTATTTGAGCTCCGGTCGGTCGGGAGGGCGGGTCGGCATCATTACCACGTTGTTGAATGTGTTTTCGGGAATCGCAAACATGGATTTAAGGTATTACTTCTATAGCTAAAGTTTTTACCATATTCCCCACGAAATTGTGATTTCAGTACACCTAAAAGTAACCTGTAAAAGGGCCATGGGTAGCTGTTCCTGACCCATCTTTTAGTCTCATTCACACAACACACATCCATCCCTCCACGCACATTCCACGTAGCAAAGCTAGTGTCCAAAGCCCGCTTTTTGCCCCTCCGGGAGGTTCGGCGTGACGAGTGGCGAACCCTGTCGCCGCCTTGACCATTGTCAGAACAAAGTAAACCATTGCCCATCCCAGAGAACGAAGGGCTGCCCGGGATAAGCCTGGGGAGGGATTCTCCGGCTTCACAGCTGGTACCCTCCTGGGGTACATCAACATTCATAGCAAAATTTACCATTATTTTAACTTTGGGAACCTTTACGGTTATGGCAGTAACCACCTATGATGAGGCTGTGGGAGCCGGCGTTGACACTATAAGTGTTCATCCGCCGCCATCCCCTACGCGCCGTCCTGCCCAACGACGATGTCCTCAGCCGGTCCCGACCTTGGAATAAGTCCAAGCGGCCCGACTGAGGTGATCTGAGTGGTCCGCGGGAGATGTACATCTCCTACCCTCCAGCTCCTCGGACAATCCAGACCTTGGAGTATGTCCAAGCGGCTTGCCCGAGGAGCAGAGGGCGCTCCCCTATCTGCCACCTGGGGACGCGTTCCCTAGGGTACAGATCCCCGAGAAATATAATAAACATACAATAAATATGGAGACATATAAAAAATAATAGTAATTACACTATTATCAAACGAGTTCTGTGTTAAGTTAGATTAAGACCATACACTCTGTCATTTATGTAATCTTGAATATTGTAATATGCCTTCTTTGATAAAGTGGTTTTTACATGGTTTTTAAATTGCTCAAATGGCAATTTAAAAATATCCAGAGGTATCCTGTTGTAGTAGATAATATTAGAAATATACGTATAGGATTGAGAACCTCTCCTTTTTGAAGTCGGTTAATAGTAGTTTATGTGACTGATACATAATGCCTAATTATGAACAGTTACATACACTAGTTTATCTACACACATATCATAAGCTCTCTTTGTTGTGTTCAAGAACCGCATGTTCGACCGGCATGGTGCCATTGATAATTGCTCTGCACTTGTTTAGCTTGTTCAGTACCAACTTCACAGACAAACAACGGGCGGCACGCAGGCGGGCGTCGGCGTTCAAAATTTGAATGTCATAATTTGTCGAAAATTGACACACTATGGTCACAATGTATCAATATTCAGATAAGAAACTAGTTTTTACCAAGTAGTATAACATTATGCTGGTCGTAACGTGGGGTTTTTCGACGCATTAAAGAGGGTTTATGATACGTGGGTAGATAAAAACACAAATGCCCCACTTGTGCAAGTTTTTATTTAATTTAGTATTGAATTTCAACAGAAAATACGTATTTGAAGTAACGTCAAACAGCACTTAAAACACCCCATCAGAGGTAGTGAAATAAATGTTTTTTTTTTCCTTTTATGTGCGAAAAAGGAGAAGGAGATTGACGCATAGCTCTGTCCCTTACTCACAACAGGTATTAACTCCAATGTTCTCAATTTGAAGCCGCGATTTTTGGCATACAATTATAGTATTTTAATGATTTAATATGCTCGTGGTCTATTCGACATGACATACGTGAAAAAAAAAAATTCATACCTTCTGTGGTTCCGTTTTCCTTTTTAAGGTACGGAACCCTAAACCAAGTTTTCATGACATTCGATTCGATTCATTCATTCATTCATGCTCAGCCCACATCAACCCATTGCTGGGCACAGGCCTCTTCTCTATAGCGCCAACCCCTGCGGTCCTGTTCCATCCGCATCCATTGATATCCTGTCGACTTTAGTATATCGTCGGACCATCGGGCAGGTGGTCTGCCCACTGGACTTGTTGCTCCCCTTTTCCACCACTCCGTGACTGGTTTGGTCCACCGTCCGTCATCCTGTCTAACCGAGTGTCCCGCCCATCTCCACCTCAGTCTCGTAATCCGCTTACTTACATCTTCAAACTTCGTCTTCCGTCAAACTTCGATGTTTGGCACGCGGTCAACCAGGGAGATACCTAACATGGAACGCTCCATTGCTCGTTGGGCCACCTTGATTTTGTGTATAATTTGCTTAGTGAGCGTCCATGTTTCGGCACCATAGGTGAGGATAGGCAATATTTGGTTACACATTGGTTATATACCTTAGTCTTAAGGCATTGTGGTAGTTTGGACTTAAAGACTTCGTCTAGCTTCCCGAAAGCAACCCGCCCCAAGTCGACGCGTCTGATGATCTCCTTCACCTGTGCATCGCGGTCAAAGGATAAACGATGTCCAAGATAGACGTAATCGCTGACCATCTGTACTTTGTCGTTGCCAACAATTATGTTCGGTACATTTAAAGAGCGATTCGTCATGATCTTGGTCTTGGATGTTCATCCTGAGACCGACTTTCAGGGAAGCTTCATGCAATTCTGCGAGCATATGTTGTAGATCTGAGACGCATTCGGCGACGAGAATGAGATCATCCGCGAACCTGAGATGTCAATAGTCAATAGTCAATAGTCAAAGTACTTTATTACTGTAGATATTTACATATACTTAGCAAACGTAATTTTTGCCTCTTCTCTACATTGGACCACTGTGGGAGAAGGAGGGTGTAGAAACTCCCACAGATTGATTTTTAGATCTCTTTTAAAAATAGGTTGTGCTTAACTAATACAAATATGAAAAATTTAATTGTTATGATTAAAAAGCAGGCATAAATAATTACAAAACTATTAACAGCAAGGTCTGTGTTGAGCCAGATTAACCCCATACAGTCCTGTCATTTAAGTAATCTTGAACATTGTAATATCCCTTTTTCGACAAAGTCGCTTTAACATGCTTTTTAAATTGCTCAAATGGCAATTTCAAAATCTCCAGAGGTATCTTATTGTAGTAGAGAATGCACTGACCCTTGAAAGAATTGCTAACCTTCGCGAGTCTAAAACGGGGCGCACATAGTCTGTGATTATTTCTTAGGTTAACATTACAGCTGTCGCTAAGTTTGGAAAATGTTGTAAGGTTCTTGCGTACATACATTATATTTTCGAAAATAAATTGACTAGCTACTGTTAGTATGTCAATTTCTTTAAAAAGCTATCTTAAGGAGTCTGTTCGTTTTAAATTATAAATTGCTCGAATAGCTCTTTTCTGTAAAATAAAAATAGTTTGAATATCCGCTGCTTTCCCCCACAACAAGATACCATAGGACATCACACTATGAAAGTAACTAAAATATACTAGCCTAGATGTAGCCACATCCGTGCTTTGTCTGATGTTCCTAACAGCGTAAGCCCCAGAACTTAATTTACCAGCCAATTTATCTATGTGGGGTCCCCACTGCAATTTGCTATCAATGGTTATTCCAAGAAACTTCGTATCATTTACCAATTCTAACGTGCTGTTGTCTAACACTAAACTAGTCTCAACTTGCCTGACATTTGGAAGTGAGAATTTGATTCACTTGGTTTTACCAGCGTTTAAAAATAAATTATTAACTGTGAACCAATTCAAGGTTAAAGACAATACACCATTAACATCATCAAAATCTCCTTTTTGTCTTTCAATTTTGAAGACCATTGAAGTATCATCAGGAAACAACACTATGTCAGTTAATTTCTCCACCATGAAAGGCAGATCATTAATATATACCAGGAATAAGAAAGGGCCTAATATGGAACCTTGTGGAACGCCAATTTTAACACCCGATCCATCAGATTTTACGACGTTAACTTCTGCCTTTTGAATTCTATTGCTTAGGTATGATCTTAGTAGATCCAACGCTTTATTTCTAACTCCGTAATGATTTAATTAAATTAATAGCGTATTATGATCAACACAATCAAACGCCTTCGACATGTCGCAAACAACTCCGATAGCATCCTGTGCGGCCTCCCATGCAGAATAAATATGAGATACAAGGGTAATACCTGCATCCGTAGTCGATTTACCCCTAGTGAAACCATATTGTTTAGCGTGGAGTTGTTTTGTACGGTTGAAGTGTGAGAGCATTTGATTGAGTATCTTTTCAAATATTTTACTTAGTGTTGGAAGAACAGATATTGGTCTGAAATTTTAAGGATCACCCTTATCTCCCGATTTGAACAGAGGTATCAGTTTACTGTGTTTCATGAGGTCTGGGAAAGCCCCATCGTCAACACATTTATTGAATATATAAGCTAAGTGTGGGGCTATAACTAGAATTACTGAACCAATGACTTTGACTGATATACCCCACAGGTCTTCCGTATTTTTTAAGTTAAGTAATTTAAACGTTTTGACAATGTCCTGGGGATATACATGATGAAATTTTAAATATACATTACTGACGCTAGTGTTATTTTTTAACAAAGTCTCTGCTTCATATGGAGATGAATTTAGACGGTCCGTTGTGAGTACGGGTACATTGTTGAAGAATGTTTCAAAAGCTCGAGCAACATCAGCGTTGGATTTAACAACATCATCACCTATCTTTAGGCAGAAATCATTGTCCCTTGGTATAACTTTGCCAGTTTCGCGGTTTATTATTTGCCAAACTGTTTTCATTCTATTATTTGAATTTTGAATTTTTCTATTAATGTGTAAAGTTTTTGCAGTTCTACAAACCAACTTGAAAGTTTTGGAATATTTTTTAACATATTCATTGAAGAAGAAAAGAAAAGGAAGTACTGCGACCCATGCGAGACGCGCCACACCACCTTCACCCCTTTAGTAACCTCTGTCGACGGAGTTTTTGCTCCACAAATGATATCATTCACTAAACACCTCGCCGAAACACTGGCGGACCGCTGGAACCGGACCCCTGCCACAATAATGGGCTGGCTACGAGCAAGAATTCAAACCGCCATCATCAGGGCTAGCAGCATGTGCATCCGCGGCACCCGCCATAGGTGGAATCGCACAGGCCTATATGAGGATGGAGCGGCAGTCCCACACGTCTTGAACTAGAATGAATATCTTATTTATATTCTCTGTACTTATTTTCATGAATCTTTTGCTTAATAAATTTCAAAAAAAAAAAAAAAAGTTAAACCTATAACTATAACAAAAAACCTATAACTAAAGGTTTTTTGATCATACAAGATAACTCTACTTTTACGAATTCCAAACGTTGCCCAGTCATTAAATTTAGATTTACCGTTGTAGTCACTGACTCTCTTTAATTTGAAAACTTTATTGAATTCTGTCTGAATAATGTTGAAGAAGTTTGAGTAGATTTTGTTTGGGTTCTGTTCATTAAAATCCGGTACTGGCAAATTTATATCTAAGTTTTTCGTATATGTCTCTAGTCTATGGGATGTAATAGGCCTATAAAATGATGGACCAGTCTTATCATTAATAGCAATTGGGAATGAAGCTGTTTGACCACTGTGATCGGAGGGTAAGCAGTTAATTACACTTTTACTTGTGAATGCACAGTCACAAAAAACGTTATCTAAGCAAGTTTGGCTGGTAAATGTAATTCTAGTCGGCTCTAGAAATACATGACATAAATTAAATGATTTAAACAGAGTTCTTAATCGTCGCTTCAGTGTTGTATCTACAAGCAGATCTACATTAAGATCGCCACAAATAATTAACTTTTTTCTGTTATTACAAAGTTTAATGAGGGCTTCCTCCATAATTTTCTCAAATATTTCGAAATTGCCATGGCCTTTTTCATCCCTCGGTGGCCTGTAGACAAAAACAATAATATGGCTATCTAACTCAACACAGGATACCTCTATTTGTCTTTCAACAGTTCAACTTACATTATAAGTGCAAGAATATCTTTCCGTTGTTTCACCTTAATATTATTTTTCACTAAGATTAAAGAACCACCTCTATCAGCAGTCTTTCTATTGTAACAACTGACAATTTTGTAATTATTTATGTTAAAAGACATCATATTTTCCTTCAACCAGTGTTCTGTACCACAAATAATATCAATGTCAGAATTTTTTAGAAATAATTCTAATACAAGTTCTTTGCCAGGTAGCCCCTGGATGTTTTGATGGGCAATATTTAACTGGGGCTTACATTTCGACATATTTAGTGGCTCTTGTATGCTAGAGATTTCCTCTATTGTCTTATGAACTAATTTAAATTACTTGGAACAGATTCCAATGTTGCATGCAAAGTATAATTAACAGGTGAATTCCCAATAGGGGTGCATGTCATATTACTCTTAACATAAGCTGATGTCAAGTTGAACTTAGTTAAACCAGCTATAGCTGCGTCGCATATATTATAAGCTAACAATGTAGCTACTAATTTTCTATATTTATTAGACAGGTACAATGTATCCTGTGTCAGAGTAAAGTTATGAATAAAATTATCCATGTCGAAATATAAAATAGCATCGCTGTGATGACATATTAAATTAAATAAATGAATATTCATTCTATGCACAGATTTGTTCTGTAGTTCTGTCAAATTACAGGCATATGGAAAATTGCATAGTATAAATTTGCATTTCATCCTACTATGTAAGTCTAGAAGTATTTCAACACTTTTATTCAAATCATTCCGACTAATGTTTGAATGATTTCCTACCATAATTACAATAGTGCTGTACTCATCATAGATACCGCGACTAATCATCTTCTAGACTCTTCAGACTAGATCTACAAATGAACTATGTGGACGGCAAATGTTCGTTACTTTTTGGTTAAGCCGGTTATGTAATAGAGTCCAAATCCTGCACCTACTTTGTCGGAGAACAACAGAGTTTTTCTCTGAGCACATATTTTGGTAGCTGGCGGTACACGAGTGGAGGTGAGTGGCGGGACACACGTGTTGGAGTGCGGTTTGATGCACGTGGCGGCGGTTGGCGCGGCATTCGCGGCAGCGAGCGTCGCAACGTGCTCAACGGCGAACGGCGCGGCCCTCGGAGCAGCTTGCGGCATGACACACGCCTCAGCAGGGACAGCGAGCGGCGCGGTGCTCGCGCTGTTGAGCTGCGAGGTGCCTCCTCGTCGACGACGACGACGCTGTTTTTTGGTTGGGGCAGCCGTGGACGCTGCAACACTCTCGTTGAGGGGGGTCGAGACCAAAGTTAGTGATGTAGGCTCGTCCTCCTTGCTGGTCTCATTCTCCTCATTCTCAATTAGAATGCCCTCCAATTCCGCATTCTGGCGTTGTAGCTGAACTAACTCAGACGTCGCGGCTCTGAGTTCTGCTAACTCACTTTGCTCTTTGGCATAACATTGTAGTGTATTTGCTAGCAGGTCATGTAGATGCTGGATTTCTACTCGGGCATGTTGAAGGTCCGACTGTAAACCTTCATTTTTTCCGCGGAGCTCTTGCATTAAGGAGATTCTTAATATTCTGTTTGATTGCCGTTTCAAGGCTAATTTCCCCGAGTGCCCCGTTTATGTTGACTGCTTTCTCGCTCCAATCCAACGTCTTCATAATATCCTCCAGAACATTGGTGAATAATTTGGGTGAGAGAGTGTCACCCTGTCGGTCGCCCCGGTCAATAGCCACAGAGTCGGTGTTTCTATGCATGCGCACCGGAATTTTCGCGGACTTGTACAGCTCCCGGAGGATATCGACGTATCGCATGTCAATTCCGCAACGATGGAGAGAGTGAAACACGGCCCAGTGCTCTACGCTGTCAAATGCCTTCTCATAATCAACAAAAGCGAGACACAGGGGCTGGTTGTATTCTCTGCATTTTTTCATCAGCTGCTTGACCGCATGGATGTGGTCCATGGTCGAGTATCCGCTTATATTCGATTCGATAATAATCACCACGTTAAAAACATAAAAAAACCGACTTCAAGTTCAAGCCCTATTTCTTCTTTCCCTTTCGGGATGCGAATGTCGCCTTTGTACAAGATGATGATGAAACTATTGTTCTGAGGCGAAAAGATAGAAACGGCTTCACACCCATACCAACATCAAGTTAAGTCAAGTTACTACGTTTCAGGCAACAAGGGGTTACAGAGATGTGGAACGTCGTATGTTGTCTTATATTAAGCTGGGCGGCCACGGTTCATAAACTACAGGGTAAAACCAATGGATTTTTTTTATTGCAAGCGGACAAATATATGTTGCCGAGTCAGAAGTTTGGAAGGCATAGTCTTGCCAGATTTGGACGCCAACAAATTAATAAAACAACCACACGATGACAGATCCTTATCGGAAATTAGGAGACTACGAAATCTGTCTTCCGATAATCCATAATATAATAAAGCTCACTTTTCACTATGGGAAGTAATTTAATACCTAAATATTATATCCCATAGTGAAAAGTGAGCTAAGTACAATACAAATATAAGGCACATAAGTAAAAAAAACAAACAAAGTATGTAAACACCACACATAATTCACTAAGTTAAAAACTTTAAAAAACCAAGCCCTATTTCTTCCTCCCCGGACGAGATGCGAATGTCGTCAAAATACACGAAATAATAATAATAATATTTTTTTAATTTACACACATTGATCTAGCCTCAAACTAGGATTCCCTGTATCTTGGGTACAAGACAACGATACACATACTTATATGGATAAATATTATACTTAGATAGATAAACAACCATGACAAGGGTACAAACATCCGTTCTCATCAAACAAATATTTGACCCCAACGGGACTCGAACCCGGGACCCTTGGATTCGTAGGCAGGGTCACTGCCGACTCGGCCATTCGGGTCTTCGAAATCAACGCTACTGCTACGCAACGGCTACGAAAATTGTCCGTCTGACAGTCAAGTCCAGACGTATTCTACGATATTATAAAAGAATATACGGTATTTACAGGCATAATTCATCTTACGACAATGACCTTAAACACCACTGATAAGTCAGAGTAAAGCAATAATATACAATTTCGTTAACTGGATGATATCATAATTCCAATCGGTTCATAAATAGTACTATTTTTGAAGTAAGAAACGTTAAAAAATCAATAAAAAGAATCCAAGCGAATTAAGAACCTCCTCCTTTTTTGAGGTCGGTTAAAAAAGCATCATTTTCATAGGCGTCATGCTTTTTAGGGTACCGTACCCGAAGGGTGCCAAACGGGACCCTAATACTAAGCCTCCGCTGTCTGTCCGTCGGTCTGTCACCGGGCTCTACCGGATCAACCGAAACAGGTAGAGAGCGGAAATTTTCACAGAGCGGTATTTCTATTGCCGCTCTGACAACAAATATAGAAACATACGAATTAAAAGTACGAAGAGAAAATTAATTAAAAAGAAAAGAATTAAGAGATTACTTGTATGGCCATTTTCTTAGCCATTTTTTTATATGTCTAGCGGTGAACTGAACCGATCTTATCGGAAAAGAGCTTTAATTACGGGTATAGAGTTTTGTTATTTGTGATTATACGATTAATAATTGCTCATTCGAATTATAATAAATGATATTAAGTTTTTTTCATATTTGTTTTATTTCTACAAATAAGTTAGGTACTCAATTTCTATCCACTTCCGGTTTCAATGAGCAAAAAGTTCCGTTAACCTGAGTACCTGGTCCAATACTCACATGCTAAATAAACAAAACTCTTTTTCAATGTTTCGATGTACGGCCTTGAATAAAGTCCTACAAAGTATTTTATAATTTATAATACTTACTTATTTATAATACTCGTACCTACATAAGACTGTAGTTTTACGTCTTTCCGTGTACAATGGTATGGAACCCTTCGAGTGCGGGTCCGATGTCCTATTCGCACTTGACCAGTTTTTTATGATCAAAGTAAGCATCCCCTTATACCTCATACTGAGTTTAATCCAGCCTCATTCCGCATGCAAGGCAGGGCGAGATTTGTTAATGCTACGAAAAAGGTAGCTGCTTAAATCCTATACTTTCCACAGCGAGTCTCAAGTGAATATGTGTACACAAAAAGGCGAAGAATAAAGTTTCTGTTTTAGGCGGTCGGCCAGCGGTGTAATCCGACAGTTTTCCGATTCCACTACACTCCCTATATGCCGAATAAGAAAACAGGCAAAGGCGTGGAGGTGTTAGTTTTTGGCGTGAAAGAGGTAAGTTTTACTGATTGATTTCCCACCAGGACTGGACTCAGACTGGGGGACCATGAGCTAGAATGAAACAATGTCGCCACCAAATTCCAAATTCAAATTCCCAATGTCTTTATTACTGTAGATATTTACATGTACTTAGCAATCGTAATTTTTTGCCACTTCTCTACATTGGACCACACTGACGGGATTCAATCGACGGCGTTACATTGAGCTGGAAAATTAACCTAAAACTATACCTAAAATATGAACTTGCTCAGATCTTACTCAACAGCCTCTCTTTGGTAAGGCGAAGGCAAGGTCACGCAATGTCTTTTCTCAAATACTTACAATAAACCCGTAAACCGAAACAAATCACACGCAGATTATTCAATAAAACACTCGTGATTTGAACCGTCCTAGCCGTGACAAACACTCGATACAATTCGAACAATTTATTAAATATTAAAATTTTAACATTCGCGGCTATGCGGGGTCACCTAGTAACCAATAAATATCGCTGTTTTTAAGCAGATCGCTACAAAAAACAAAACCGGCCATCCGAGGGAATATTGTCACGAGTGACGTCCGGTCGCAGACCAAAAATGGTGCATTACACCGCCTACGGCAGATCGCCAGATCCATAACGTAATCGTGCCTAAATTAAATACGTTCCGAACCGAACAGTTACATTACACCTAAGAGTGCCGACACTTGCTTGGTATACGTAGAAATGCTTGAGAAATATATACTATAATTGAATACTATAATTGTTTACTGGGAATATGACTAACTTTTATTTGTTGTTGAATTCAACATCACAAGATATCTTAAAAATGAGATAATTGTGGAAGATTTTAAATAAAATGAAGGCTCCAAAATTTTTTTATATTTTTAACTCTCCTATTGAGAGAACCAGTATGGTAAATGTCCGAGTGGACGACACTGACCCAGTGGATGGTTTTTTTGCAGTTTATTTCAAACAATAAGAAAATGGATATTAATATAGCCCAAAACTGGGTTTAATCGACTAAGTAGGTACTGAGGTCATCTATGAATTTTGTTTAGAAGCTTTCTTAGATTCCTTGAATACTTTTGAATTTGAGCGACAGTGTTGCGAACAAGTTTTCCGAGTCGGCCGAGCTTCGTTATAGTTAGTGAATCTGTTAAGACCGTGCTTCGTGAAAGTGGAATTTATAGCCAGGATTTTGCGTATCTTTGGCAAGTGATAATTAAAACTATTAGATAATTAAAAAACCATTGATATTCTGTGTGTTTAAAAATCTCATTTTGATTATCATAGTATTTTAAAGGGCTATCAGACACCGGCACATTTTTTTTTCGTTACTATACGCAAATGATGTACGCAAACGTGTATGATACCCATGTCATTCACTCGTACAATTGAGATTTTTTCAACACTTGATTTGGAGCTTATGGAAAGGAAGTAGATATACATTTAAATTACTCTGTTAGTTTAAATCACATGTTTCTATCGATGGTTTGAGTACAGTCTGACATGGGTGTCAGAGACTTCTTTACCATGGAGGTTCAATAAATGACAGTTGCATATTGATTAATTGATTCACTGATTGATTCATTGGGTCATAAATGTTTATAATTCATTGGTTACAGGTATTTTGCAATTAAAAAATGCCTCCAAGAATCCAAGAATCGAAGTGTGAATGGCTAGAGTCAAGAGCAAGCACAAACGACTTGTAATCTGAGTGTCAAATTTTTTTTTATAACAATAAAATTATTTTTTCAAATTTATTTGTTTTCTTTTTATGTTCATCAGTATTAAATTGAGTAAACAATCATGAAAACTTGATGCAACGCCCTGTCAAATACTGGGACACAGACCAGTTATTTTCCTAGTCATTCAATAGGACATAAGAAATGTTGGCTGTCATCCACTGGTACAATTTCGGAGGTTGCGGAAAACCGGAATAATTCAGTAATGGTACGATTCTCATGTACTTTCTTGTTACCATATCATTAACGAAGAACCGATTAATACCTATATATTTGCATATGCGTCTAGTCTATCTATGTATGTTGATAATTGAGTTGTTTTTTGGATAATTTGCGAATTTGCTCCTCATAATGTGATGCTCTGGGACATTTACCTTAACTTTTAAGGGCATTTTCTTATTGGATTCTAGAAGGTTTTTAATGAAATTCAAAAAGTAAAACGGTTCCGACTTTTACTATTTAGTTGGTAGTTAGTGGTGCTTCTGCACGGCCTTCCCTGTACTCAAGCAAAGGGTAAAAGGCTGGGAAAACACTGAATTTCCTTCTCCAGTAACAAATCTACGTCAGACGCGACGGCGATAATCCAACATGTACGAGTATGTCGTTCCGAGATTGTTGTGTATCGACGCTTGTGTCTTTTTTCTTCTGAAATACATTGTTTTTAGGGTTCCGTACCCGAATTGTTTTTAAACGGGACCCTATTTCTAAGCCTCCGCTGTCCATCCGTCCGTCCGTCTGTCACCAGGCTGTATCTCATGAACCGTGATAGTATTTCTGTTGTTAAAAACAGAATAAAATAAATATTTGAGGCGGCTCCCATACAACAAATGTTTTTTCTCTCGTATTTGCTCGATATTGATAACGACAACAGGTAGACGCTTGAAATATTTACAGAATATTTAGTTATATATTTACTTTAAAAATAAATAAATAATTAAAAATAAAACAAATATTTAAGGGGGGCTCCCATACCACAATTGTGTTTTTTGCCGTTTTAAAAGAAAATGGCACTTGGCCGGATTTATTTATAGTTGCTTATGTAATCAAAAACTAACAAAATTGCGATGGGCAATGGCAACCGTTATCATTCTTTTCTAGGAAAATGAGTCCTACGCAGATGAATTACAGTACGTATGATAGAGAGCTGTTGGCAATATATGAAGCTATTCGCTATTACAAAAAATTGGTAGAAGGGCGGCCGATCGTAATTTATACAGATCATAAGCCGATTACTTATGCCTTTACTAAGATGTTCAGCGATATAGAAACTCCGCGACGAACACGTCAACTCATGTACATAAGTTGGCCGGATTTATTTATAGTTGCTTATGTAATCAAAAACTACTTGACTAATGAAGCTGAAGTTTTGCCAGTAGTTAATTTATAAACTAACAGTTAACAAACATTTTTCAAATTTGAACCAAGTAAGGGGGGAATGGAATGCAGTCATAAAACGATGTACAGAAGAGGGATTCCTTATGTAGCGTAGGGTGGTTCTAAGGAGGAACTTGGGGAAATTTCTCCCCTAAGGGGGGATATGGTTTGCTGGAAAAGGTCTCTTATTAGAGATATCTCTTATTGACGACCCGAATGACCGAGTCGACAGTGACTCTGCCTACGAAGCCAAGGGTCCCGGGTTCGAGTCCCGGTGGGGGCAATATTTGTTTGATGAGAACGGATGGTTGTACCCTAGTCATGGTTGTTTATCTATCTAAGTATAATATGTATCTATATAAGTATGTTTATCGTTGTCTAGTACCCAAGATACAGGGAATCCTAGTTTGGGGCTAGATTAAATGGTGTCCAAGATATTATTATTATTATTATTATAAGCTCGCCTTTGTACACTATTTTTATGTAAGTCTTGTTGTCTGTATATTATTTGTGTGCAATAAGAAATTATGAATATGGGGGTTTCCAGTTTGTAAAAAAATCTTTGTTTAAAAACTTTGTTTAAAAATCAAAAACTATTTGACATAAGAAGCTGAAATTTTGCAAGTAGTTAGTTTATAATCGCGAGAAAACGGTTAACGAGTTTTAAAAAAAAAAATTAACTTATTAAGAGCTGAGCTGTTTTGAGTTTGAGTTTGAGTTTGAACATAGCCCAATGGCATTGAGAATTAGACAAAGAAAACAAATACCCGTCGCATCGCGTCGAAGCAGACTGACGCATGCTCCCGCGCAGAGCCCCGCGGGGCAGCCCGAGCTCCGAGACCAAGAAAATTATAGAAAATATTACTAAACTCCTGTAATAATAACATTAAAAATAAAATAAAACAACCAAAAATTTACCCTTTTTTTTACCTATTTTTGCGTGTAAGTTTCATATAGGAAACTGATTTCGTCTCCGAGCGCTTGTTCATTTAGTTGAATAATAATGTTGCGAAAAATATTTTTAAGTATTAAATATAACAGATATCCGGTAATTTTAAAAGTTCATTCTTATCTCTAATAGACCTTTTATAACATATATTTATCCTACATTTTTATGTTGTCTAGTTAAGCCTAGAATTGAATCTAAAGATGCATTTCTGGCCATATTTAATCCCTTAAGGGGAGAATGCGTGGGGGGGCGTGAACTTTGTATTTTCGTGACTGACAGACAACGCACAGTGGATTGGAATTTGAAGAAAACTCTTGTTAACTGCTGTTTCGCAACTATAAACTACCTACCTTCATAAGGTTCGAGTCCCGGTGGGGGCAAATATTTGTTTGATGAGAACGGATGTTTGTATAATCATAATCATAAATCATTTATTTGCTTATAATATGCGTACAAGGAGTTCTTAAATAGCTAATGTCCTAGCATATTAACCATTTAGAATGGTGTGCAAATATTATAATACAAGTAATGGAAATAGAAGGTCAAAATTGGTTCAATTAAATTAATCACAGCAATCATAACATTATCAATAACAATAATAATTACAATAAATAAATGCAAGAACACATTTATAAACATTATTTTTTTAAAAAGTCACTAACATTATAAAACATATTTTCCAATAAGAAATTAAATAACTTGATTTTGAATAGATTAATTTTGAGGTCTTTTAGCTCTTCCGGAATAGTATTAAATATTTTAATTGACATGCATAGTGGGCTATTGGAAAACAGTTTGAGCCTTTGTGGTGGTAAATAAAGTTTGTTTTTACTTCGGCCTCTACAATTGAATACCTCACAGTTTTTCCTAAATAGGTCTGGATACTTTTTGACGAAAATACAGACTTCAAATATGTAGGTACATACAAGGTAATGGCAGTATGCCCAATTTTTTGAACAGAGGCTTACAACTATCAATATATCCAGCGCCACACAAAGCCCTTATATATTTCTTTTGTGTTATAAATGCCCGCTTAACGTCTACCGAGTTGCCCCACAATATCAGACCATAACGAAGTACCGGTGCAACGTACCCGTGGTATGCTGACAGAGTAGCCTCTCGTGTGGCTACGTCTCTCATCCGCCTCAGTGCGTACACGAATCTGTTTAACTTAAGACATACTTTGTCAACATGAGCTTTCCAGTTGCAAAACTTATCTATTGTCACACCTAAAAATATTGTAGAGTCAGATTCGGCTAGAATTGTATTATTATGATTAATTATTAGTTGATTGTGATTAGCATTATCATGAGTCTGAAATTGAATTAATTGTGTTTTCTCTATATTTACTTTTAAATTATTACATTCTAACCATTTACTAACGCTTTCTAATGTTTCACCTATCTCTGTTTGCAACTCATTTCTATTTTTACATTTAACTATTAAAGTTGTGTCATCTGCAAACAGTACGCACTCATTCTTAGTCATGTCAGGTAAATCATTAATATACAGCAGGAATAAAAGGGGGCCCAGTACACTGCCTTGCGGTACTCCAAAATCATTAGAGCGATATTTTGAGTGAAATGACTTTTTATGTTTATTATTTATCATTTCTATTTCTACACACTGAGTCCGGTGACTTAAATAGCTATTTATCCATTCCCAACAGTTTCCTCTAATCCCATACCTGTACAGTTTTTCAAGTAGAGTTGGATGTGACACGAAATCAAAGGCTTTACTCATATCTAAGAAGATAGATGCAACGGCCATTTTAGAATCTAAGCTTTGTAAAATGTTATTAATAAGAGAAAAGCAAGCTAATGTTGTTGAACGATTTTTTCTGAAACCAAACTGCTGCTCCTTTAGTATTTTAAACTGTGTGACAAAACTGTATATTTTGTTGTACATAGCCTTTTCTATTATTTTGGAAAGAACGGGTATTAGGGTCACAGGCCTATAATTGTTCATATCGTTCCTTTCGCCCTTTTTATAGAGAGGTTTAACAACTGATTGCTTAAGACGTGACGGGAATTTTCCTTCTGTAAATGATATGTTTATTATATGTGTCAAAGGTTTTGCAATGTACCGAGCACAGAGTTTTAGGATTTTCGTGTTTATTTTATCATAGCCAGTGGAGGCCGTATTTTTCAATGTCATTATTATATTAAATATGTCTTTTTCGTCAACTGGCGACAGGTATATTGATTCAGCTCTATGGCTTATTAACGGAGTCAGTACTTGATTATTTTTATCTTTACTGTCTGATGTGTTTGTTAAGTCTATAAAGAAGTTATTAAACAGCTCACTTATATCACTTGCATTTGTATGAAGTGTGTCCTTTATTTTTATACTAGTAATACCTTTTTTGTCTTCAATTATAGCAATATTATTTTTAATTATATCCCAGGAAGCTTTACATGTATTTTTCGAGTTTTTTATATAGTTTGTATTTTGAATTTTTTGACAGTTATGGATACATTTTTTTAATATTGTGGCATAATTTTTATATGTAATTTTATAGTCTTTTTTAGTTGATGAATGTGACATAATATATTTCATGTACAGACTTCTCTTAGTAATGCAACAGCGTTTTATTCCTTTTGAGAGCCATCTATTCTTTATTGGTTTGTTAATAGTTTTTTTTTTTTCAATCGGAAAACACATTTCAAAGAACAATACTATTACATCGTGGAATAAGTTGAACGCTCGCTCTACACTAGTTTCTGAAATTACTTCATCAAATGAGGGGCATGACATGACCTCAGTAAACTTTCTTAGATTGTCATCCGAAACGTCTCTCCTATACTCAAACCAGAAGGCAGGAAGTTTTGGAACATTGTTGCTATACTCCTTTTGGAAACTTATACTCTGGCCCGTTTCGTGGTCCGACAAGGCCAGGCAATGAACTTTAGCTTCGACTTCGATTGTAGCGTTAGTGACAATAAGATCTATACACGACTTCCTCCTAGTGGGCACGTCAATGCGGTTAATCATGCTATGATTGCTCAATATACTTAACAGTTCCTTTGAAAACCTGCTCTCTGTCATCACATCTATGTTCCAATCTCCACATAATACAATATTTTTACGTCTTAATGAATTTAATAAGCGAGATAATTCTTTGAAAAAGGTTTCAATCGGTGAATCTGGGGTACGGTAAATGCATATAACATGCAAATTATAATCTAGTAACTCTACTCCACAGCATTCAAAACTGTAGTCCTGGGGTTTTAAGTTTAACGTAGCTTTATACTCTATTCCGTTTTTCAATAGAATACATGTACCACCTCTACGTTGATGTTGCCTACAGTAGGATGCAGCCAATGTGTAGTTTACCAACCTTAAATTTGCTTCTGTACCGCGCCTAAGAAATGTCTCGGATAGACAGATTATGCTTATTTCTCCAATATCTGTACCAAGTTCGGCTAATGCAGCTTCGAGAATATCACGTTTTGATAATACACTTGCTATATTTTGATGAAATAGGGTTATTGTATGTTTTAAATTCAGATTTTGTTGATCTTTTTTAGTATTAATACCACACAAATTTTGGTCGAAAATATTTGGAAGATGTGGCTTAATTAATGTCTCAACATCATACGAACATTCAACAGTGGCGATCGTCAGATCTTCCGTTGGTTCCTGCGACGCCATTGAAAAGAATTGTTTTCATTTAACTGTTTGTCCGCACTTCCAATTCGTTTTACAATCCTAGATATGTCCTCAAAAACAATCTTTATGCCATTCCTATTAATATATCCATTTTCGTGGAACATCCGAAATGTACACATTAAGAGCCTATTAGAATCCACCAGATTTGCATAGTTACATTTTAAATTATCCAGATACAACCGATTATTAAATAATTCCACTCGAGCATTGAATATATTTGCATCGTATGAATATCTGTATGTAGGTGTACATAAAATAATATTAGTGTGTTGCACCAACACCAATTTTTGTCTTATGAATGTAATTAGTTCAGTATATTCACAGGCACTCTTAAAGTCTCTATCACCTATAAATATGATACAGTGATCATTTTTCGTGTATCCTTTCAGTTTAACCTCGATACTTCCCAACAACTCTTTCAGTCCTCCACCATTAATTTTATAGTGAATGATGCTTTCTGGTTCCAAAAACTCTTCCGCAATGTCACGTGTCATCTTACCTGTGCAGCTGCTGATTATACATAACTTAGTCGAATAAGAGCTGCTTAATTCGCTTTTGCTTTCTGAAATGTATATATTGCAATATGTATATATGCATTTTTGTGTATAAATGTTCGAAATCCATCTCTTCGTTATAATGTAAAAGTATTTCTTTCTCTATGTATTCTTTCTCGCTGGCTATGGATATTGGAGTTTCTACTTGGTAATTAGTTTGACATGTTTTATCGCAGTGTGTGATTTTTTTGTTGTTCTTTCTCAAATCCACTTTTTTATTTGTACTGAATAAAGATTTTGGCAATTGCCTTTTCTTGCAAGAAGATGGTAGAGTTTGTGTCGGTGACGTGCACAATGATTTCAGGCTGACTATTATTTTATCTTTTTCCTCTACATTTTTACGAAGCTCGTAGGTTTCAGACAGTAGTCTCTCAATTTCCAGGTTTGCTCCTGCTAGATTTGCTTGTAGATCCAATATAGTACTCTCCATTTCGTGAATTTTTTCGTGTGGATTGGAGCCGATATCTGGACAGCTTCTATTAATGTCCTGTTCCGGGTTTAGTGTATCACCGTAGAGTTCGTCATCACTTTTCTCTTCATCAGAAGATAGAGACGAAAAACTATTATGTACTGGAATGTTCGCCCTATATATAGGGCGCCGTCGCAGAGTAACATTTCTAGATGTATTTGGTGTCTCACATAAGGTTGTAATAGATAGTGGGAGGGACGTACCCTGTAATCCTTTGTTTCCTGAGTTGAGTCCCAATTTAGTTTTACAATCAGGACATTTCCATGATCTGTCATAATTATGAGCAGTCCTTATGTACTCTTCTGTCTGGATACCAAGACATATAGGGTGAAAGCTTTTCTTACAGCAGCAGCAAGAGATTCGCTCACATGTGTTTGTTCTCTTATTACACACCGAGCAGTTCATTTTTAACTCTAAATTATTTTGTTTTATTTTAGATAATATCTATTATGTATGTATTCGTTATTCCATGTACATGTAGTGACATCTATTGTTTCACAGATTAATTAACTATGTACTGTGCTGCCATCTATTTAAGTTTTATTGAACTTCGTTACCGTGCCCTCTATGTTATACTCGTAGAACTAGATAGTAGTTATAGATTCTTTATTGCTACTCTCCGTCAGCGGTTCCGCTACTCACCCACAGGTGGCAATATGGTGTGTTGCAAGTTAAAACTGTAGATCATTATTTTCCATTTTTGTGGTTGTTCTTCGGTTTTGAACCAGGAACCTTTAACTTGTGAAACGCCGGCTCCCAACTCACGCTACCGAGATAGTTACTCGTAGTTGGTACTACTCGTAGTAAGAAAAAATATTTTTGTAAGTTTTCGGATTTGAACCGAGGGCCTCCAACTTATGAGTCGCCGTTCTTCGGCTCACGCCACTGGGACAGTTGTGAGATCCTGCGAAATTTTGATATTGGTGCCGTCCGTTTATCTCGCGCTACATGGACGACATCTATTGTCGTTTCGCGCGCAAATGTGATGGATTGCACTGATTGGTGTACTTGAGGCGTCCTCCGTTTTTGGATATCAAACGGTTTCCAATGTCATATTTTTGCTTGTTTATCTTATTATCACTGATTATTTTCACATACAGTATTGTTTTTATCACTTAACTTTGTGTTATTAAGATTTATTTCACTGGGTCTTTTGTAATTATTGGTGTTTTTGTATTTTATGCACTGGTTATTTGTTTCGTCGATTTTATCCACATTATTCAGTTTCTGGTTGAGATAACACTTATATAGGGTTGTTGTCACTTATACTGCACAAATTAAATGTATTTAATGTCAATTACTAAAAACTGCATTTTTAAATAAAGTTTAACACGGAGCACCACGAAAAGCTGTGTTTATCGTAGAGCGCCCTCTCAACGTTGTACCCTAGTCATGGTTGTTTATCTATCTAAGTATAATATTTAGCTATATAAGTATTTTTATTTTATTTTATTTTCTTAGGGAAGCTTACAGCTGTAATTTTTACATAACATTGGAAATGGCATACTAAAAGCTAATTACAATCATCCACATATGGTCGTCTAAATAATAACAGCACTAACTTAGTTCTTAAAATAGATTAAATCAATTCACACAGAAGGGAAGATTTTAATAATTATACTGCTCACGCACTCCTCCATCTACGTTACCACGACTCGCTACAAACCTCCTAATGATAGTATTACCTAGTGATTGAACGCTGCTGTTAAAAATATCAATGTCCTGATCATCATCGATATTCGTTTTGAAGAGACGATTAAATGTCGAGCAGGCTCTGACGAGAAATTAATTTTCCCTGTAGTTGCTATAAACCAAGGGTAGCTGAAATAGTGGACGTCTACGAGTACTACAACTGGAGACCTTAAAATTTAATTTGTTGAGTAGATTTGGACAGTCTACGGTACCCCTAGCAATTTTCATGAGGAATGCTACGTCGGCAATATCCCTGCGCAAATTCAGAGGAAGAAGGTGGAGCCGTGAACATCGGTCTTCATATTCTAATTTAGGCAGCTTGAATTTAAATCCGAGATACCGAGTAAACTTTCTCTGAATTTGCTCAAGTCTACCGCTATAACTGTCAAAGCAAGGGTTCCATACCTGAGATGCGTATTCAAGGTGACTACGTACATAAGTACAATAAAGAACTTTGATAGTTTTCATATGATTGAACTACTTCGACAATCTCATAACAAATCCCATAGCCTTCGAGGCTTTACTAACGATGCTGTTAATATGCTGGTCAAACATCAGTCTACTATCGTGAAAAACCCCGAGGTCCTTACTTTCAGACAGCCTCGTCAATGGCATGTTTTTATATGATAGTTTGATGTATATGGTTTAAGCTTGCGAGTAAAAGTCACAAAGAAACACTTTGCAACATTAAGGTCAAGTTTGTTTGTCAAACAGTAGTTGTCAAGCCTGATTAAATCCTGTTGCAAAAGAACGGCATCCGAAGCCTTGTTAACTACTCATATCATCGGCAAATATTAATACATTTGAATTAATAAAGCTTGAGTCGATGTCCTGTACAAATATAATGAATAGTAGTGGGCCAAGCAAGGATCCCTGGGGAACACCGGATGGTATACTTGCCCACGAAGATCTAAAACCATTAAGTACAACAGCTTGACAACGGTTTGATACATAAGAGTTTAACCACGCAAACAGACTGCCTCTGACACCAACACCCCCGAGCTTTTTCAGCAGTAAACTGTGGTCAATGCGATCAAAAGCCTTACTGTAGTCTGTATAAATGACATCCACCTGGTCACCATCATCCATACGCTCGGTAACATAGTCATTTAAAAGTACCAAGTTTGATACAGTTGATCTACCCTTTAAAAATCCATGTTGCAAAGGACTAAAACTCGCTTTGAGACTATTATAGAGCTGGGTATTAACGATTCGTTCGAGAACCTTAGCGATTAGGCATAATTTGGAAATAGGTGCTCGACACAATCCCGGGATTCTTTTTTAGGGTTCCATACCCAACGGGTAAGAACGGAACCCTATTACTAAGACTTCGCTGTCCGTCCATCCGTCCGTCCGTCCGTCTGTCACCAGGCTGTATCTCAAGAACCTAGCTAGCTAGAGAGTTGAAATTTTCACAGATTATGTATTTCTGTTGCCGCTATAACAACAAATACTAAAAAACAGGATAAAAGAAATTTTTAAGGGGGCTCCCATACAACAATTCTTTCAATACCACATACAAACTTATGGATGCACCTGGTTACGTACATGGAGTGTGAAAGTAACCGCACCAATAACTTTGTAAACAATATTTTGCTGTGTAAAATCCAAACTATTCACTCCACGCCATCGCTTCCATTGAACGGTGGTACGGAACCCTTCGTGCGCGATTTAGACTCGCACTTGACCGGTTTTTATGAATTGGTGAGATATAAGCGGTTTTCCAACGAGCTGGCATTACACCCTCCTCCAGCGAGCGTTTGAATAGGATAGTTAAGGGAAGTATGGGTATCGTTGTCTAGTACCCAAGATACAGGGAATCCTAGTTTGGGGCTAGATCAATGTATGTAAATAGTGTCCAAGGTATTATTATTATACATAAGTCACGTAGTTTTTGATTTTTATACAAACTGAAACCCCCTTATTCATACTGGAACTTATAGCACGTCAATTTGATCAGTATTCTGAGTACGTGTGCAAATTTTCAGCATGTTATGACGGATTTCACTTTGTTGCTCAAGTCTTCTTACGCTTTATTATGTCTGTGAAGCTTCGCCCGATTCAGAAACGATAGTTTACGTATTGCTTGTTACTTTTTATATCACTCGAGAGTTTTAATGCCTAATTATGTACAGTTACATACACTAGTTTACACACATATCATAAGCTCTCTTTGATGTGTTCAGGAACCGCATGTTTGACGGCATTGTGGCTCTGCAGTTGTTTAGCTTGTTCTGTAGTACCAACTTCACAGACAAACTAGGGGCGGCACGCAGGCGGGCGTCGGCGTTTGAAATTTGAATGTCATAATATGTAGAAAAAATACTCATTATGGTCATAATGAGTAATTTTTCAGACAAGAAATGAGTTTTTACCAAGTAGTTTAACATTATGCTGATCGTAACGTGCGGCTTTTGTACGCAGTAAAGAGGGTTTATGATACGTGTGTAGATAAAATAAGTTTTACTTTTCCCTCGCATAATTTTGGTTTATACATTATCATGACAAATTTGTCCCGAAATAGCCGCAACGTGCAGACACGCCCGACCGGTCCACGATGCGCGTTGCGCGCGCCGGTTGCACGATATTGCGAGCGCGATAGCAAGCGATAGGGTAAGGCAACAATATATAACCTATTTTTAAAAGAGATCTAAAAATCAATCTGTGGGAGTTTCTACGCCCTTCTTCTCCCACAGTGGTCCAATGAAGAGAAGAGGCAAAATTGACGTTTGCTAAGTATATGTAAATATCTACAGTAATAAAGTACTTTGGCTTTGACTTTATAATAAATTTTAGGTATTTTTCTCTACTTTAAAGAAACTATATTTGCTTTAGTAGAATGTGAATGACCAGCCCTGAGTAGGGCGTAACTTGGGTTGGCTATAGATACCTTTCACACGATTTTTATCATTGTTAATGGAGGGAGGTTATTTGGAGCTTCCCTGTCCCCCTAGTATAGATTTTGTTTCCGCGGAAATGTATAGTTTGTGTCAAATAAATGAATTTTGTTAAAATTTGAGCTAACGTTTACATCATGTTTGCTATGAAAATGACATGATGCAAGTATGCAACCCGTAGAGGGGTGGGGAGAGCTTTTTATGAGGTAATGTTGCGTTTTAGCGTATATTTTATTACCGCAGACCTGTTTTATATAATTACGATTAAAATTAAAATTGAAAGACTTACGCGAAAGGAAAATCAATACTGCCATTTGGAAAAAAATAAACACTGAAGACTGAGTTCAAGTAGCATTATATTTATTGAGGCTAAATTTCAATTGGTTTATAGGTTAGGTTAGAAGTTAGAAGAAGCGAAACCGGAGCGTAGCGAAGCGAAGCGGAGCGAAGCGTATGCAAATGAAAACAAAATTTAATGATATGAATAGATATTTATTTTTGGGTGGATGCTCTGCAGTGTACTTATCGCCGCCACAGCCCCGTAGTAGACGGAGTAGACGGAGCTAGACGTAACCTCAAAAAAGGGGTGGTCCGGTGGAGGGGGGAGTTCCAGGGGTACCATCCCCCTCTTCTCTACGGGTAGCTCTATGTCACTTTTGTTGCGAAAAGTATGTAAATATTACCTCAAATTAAATAATTTATATCTCAAAAACTACACAATTTCTCGCAAAACAAACTAAACTAGGGGACAAAGGAGCTACTCCCAACCCTCCCCACCACTTCCCCTTTAAAATTAAGGTGAACGATATTCTATACCTTAACCCGTAACTTTACAAAACAACAACCCGTATTATGTGTGTGGGTGCATAATGATATTTATTTATTCTTATTATTTTTATTACACGCTATTTTACGCACGGTATAAGCTTAAACGGCGGTAGTTTTTTTCATATTTATAAGGCCTGTCCACATTAAAGCAGCTTAGATTTAGTACTCTAGAAAAACACTCCACCTACGTAACTCGTGAAAACTTTACAACCAACTTCCTATTGTTTGTTTAAGCCCGTGCCGTGCAAATCATTCGTTTTTGCTTTTGCACCCCGAGGTAGTAACTTATAGCGATTTATCACTATCGCTATTTTATAGGTACTACAAACCGGTTCAAAACCTGCCCCTTTATCCTAACTACAATTGACTTGCCTTGATAACATAAACATTTATGTATATTCAGGTAATAAATTGCTTCTGGCCCCACACTAGGATACCCTGCATCGTTTTACTAGGATAAACGCCCAAGATCCGGGACCTCTCGCATGGTAGGCAGGCGGTCGTCCCGTCATAATAGAAATGATTTTTACTGTGTATCATACGATTAAGATATTCCGTTTCGTTCGATATGGAACGGACAGTGAGAAATATGCCAGTTTTGTCGCACCTAATAGTAGTTTATATGACTGCTGCATAATGGAGGGCATTAAAACTCGAGAGTGGGCTTATGAAACGAGCCGAAGGCGAGTTTCATAATAATATCACTCGAGAGTTTTAATGCCTAATTATGTACAGTTACACACACTAGTTTATCTACACACATATCATAAGCTCTCTTTGATGTGTTCAGGAACCGCATGTTTAACCGGCATTGTGGCTCTGCAGTTGTTTCGTCGGCGTTCGAAATTTGAATGTCAGTACCAACTTCATAGACAAACTAGGGGCGGGCGTCGGCGTTCGAAATTTGAATTATGAAACGAGCCGAAGGCGAGTTTCATAATAATATCACTCGAGAGTTTTAATGCCTAATTATGTACAGTTACATACACTAGTTTATCTACACACATATCATAAGCTCTCTTTGATGTGTTCAGGAACCGCATGTTTAACCGGCATTGTGGCTCTGCAGTTGTTTCGTCGGCGTTCGAAATTTGAATGTCAGTACCAACTTCATAGACAAACTAGGGGCGGGCGTCGGCGTTCGAAATTCGAATGTCATAATATGCAGAAAAATTACACATGATGGTCATAATGTGTAATTTTTCAGTTAAGAAATGAGTTTTTACCAAGTAGTTTAACATTATGCTGATCGTAACGTGCGGATTTTGTACGCAGTAAAGAGGGTTTATGATACGTGAGTAGATAAAAATATTAAAGTCCCTATAAACGTCAATGGGCGTGACTTCACGAAGTGTGAACTGTCATGGATACTACGAACGCAGAAATAATAGCCATGTTTAAAAAACAAATGACACGCCATTTAGTGGGGCTTTAAAATTTAACGATCGTTTCTGGCTCGGTTTTCGTTTCGTAACTGGCTCTGAGACAATTAAAAAACTGTTGGATTTTAAGGTGTCATTTTACATCGATAGTTTGTTTTGACTCCTTGAATATACGGGGCAGTGTATTCATTCGCTATCTGCAAAGCCCGACAATTGTCCACTAACAAATCCACAACCATCGTGACAGCGCTTACAGTGACGCACCAGCTGAATTTTATGTGGGTCAGGCAGCTGCTAGTGCTTCTGATTTAGCGGGACTCTAGTTAAACCTATTGCAGATTTCACCTTTTATAAACTACTAGTAGTTGTTTGATGCAATTTCATGTATCTAGATACAAAAACACAAAAACACACAGACTAAATTGACACAGTTTTCTGTAATTGGCTTTTTTAAATGGAGTTATTGACTTGAATGGAAAAGTGAAATGAAGTATAAATTGTATCGGAAAATTTATCTTCAAATGTCAGCAGAACAACTTGTAATATCTGTGGAGCAGAAATTCTATACGAGACTTTAATTTTGAGTAACGTGCTGACTTTGGTCGTTACAGTTTCAGATCTGGACATAGAGACATGGAGTAGGCTTTTGAATATATTTATCGATAGAATTTTATATTAATCGATAGAATTTTAATGTTTTCCTTTAACACAATAAATTTAATGCCCAGTGAATGCATTCTTGACTATACGGGAGCCGCTATTTTGCCGAATCAAATTTTCCGTAATCTCATGTTGTGAATAAATCATAATTATCCAATTCAATAAAACCGACCTCTGTTTAAACTGACAATTACTATGTTAAGCTACTTCAATTATTCCTTAATCTAAATCTTCTTCTGGTTGAGAGAGATACGGTGAAGTTTGGCTAAAAGTTAAGATTTAAATTGGGTTGCGGCGACCCGGCCTTCGCTTCGGCAAACTTAAATTTTAAAGGGGTTATAAATCAAAGAAATACTTCTTTAGTCAATTAAGTGGGAGCCTGCGGGTGTTTTATGTCTGTTTAGGATTTCATTACGTGCAGTATAGATTTCCACCAAGGCCGGGAGGCTTTAATTTGATCAGGCTGCTCTTAACTAGCATCGACGCCGGGTACTTCCGTTTCGAGCACTCGATGATCAGCAGGACAAGAATGGACGAAAGTTGCACTGCTACACAATACCGAGATGAAGCAAGTACGTCAGGAGACCTATCAGGCCTATTAGTGCGCTTTCAGTGTCGTGCGTAAACATACTGGTGATGGTAAATTTGTCATGCGGGCGGAACGCTCTGGGCGCCCAACTGACAGCACCCGCGTGCGTGATGAAACTGTATGACTCAGAAAAGGCCGTTAGCAATATGCTGATATACTACCTGAGTATGTCAGCTGTGGGTTCCCAGACAGACTGATGGTGATGATGCTGATGACGAGTCGATCCAGCGGACTGGTCATGTAGCGTACCATCAATGTGGCGTTATTTTCTGCAGTCGATTTTTCGACTGATATAATGGGACGGAACAGACCCTATTCTGGATTATTCCAAAAAATTACATGTGTAAACATGACCTATCGTTCGGGAACCGAACACCTTTTGCTGACGCCTGTATAGTCGGCCACTCGCGATTACTTATTTTCAGTGCATTTTACGGATCCGCGCGTGACGGGTGCATTCATAACATTTCAACATTTCCTCATTAACTATTCGTGAATTAAAGTCACTTCAGTGTTCAAGCTAACATTGTGTATCAATCAACAACCCCAACAAGGCATCAACCCAAACATTGGTCCTTCGAGCCACTCGGTTGGACTTCGTGCGTGATTGCAATCGGTTCACTGGCTTCCCAGAAGCGGGTTCCACCAGTTGGATTGAGAAGGGCAAACTTCACGTATGAAGCTCGCCGGGTAATCAGCAAAAAAGGAGTGAGTGCCGAACAACAAACATCTAAACATTTCGAGAGAGTCGGAGAACATTAACATTAAACAACAACAATTATCTTAACATTCCAAGAGCGACAGAAAACATTAACAACCAACAATGGAGGAATTAATGAGCAAACAAGTGGAGACGACGGCAGCCATGGAGAAATTGCTGGTCAACTTCAAAAAAGAAAAAACTGAGAGTAAGCCAACCATAGCAAGTAAAAGGATTGAGAAACTGACGGAGCTGTTTCGTGAATTTCACGCGAATCATCTCATCCTTTGTCAGTATGAAGATAAATCGCACGATTATTTCAAGGGAGAACATTACGAGACAGCAAAAATATTTTACTATGAAACATTAGCCTATTTGGAGAAATATGTGAAGCTACAACAACAAACATCTAGAACGTCGAAGGAGATCACTAACATTGACAAAAAATTAGACGACAAGCTACGTAAGCAGACGGCTAACTACAAGGCTTTTCAGCGAACAATTACGAATATAGATGTAGAGGCGATAACAGAGAAATGGGAGTTTGAAGATGCTCTGAAGACTTTGGAAACGCGTTGGTCGACAATCGACTCATTGCATTGGGAACTAGAAGGTTTGCTTAATGAAGAGGATAATGAACAGTTCGAGGCATTATTTAACAACAACGAGAAGCAGTATAATAAACTGAAAAAGAACCTTAATTTAAAAATGTGGTCAGAAACCCACAGAGACAAAACAACCCCTAAAATGGAGGTACCGGTATATCATGGAAATTACAACCAGTGGATGTCTTTTAAAGACCTCTTTACTGAAACTATTCACAAGAATGCTTCGTTGTCTAACGCACAAAAGATGCAGTTTCTGAAAGGGAAGGTACGTGGAGAAAGAAGCAGAGCGTCTGATACAGCACCTCAATATTAGCTCTGACAACTATACCGTGTGCTGGGACATTCTGAACCATAGGTACAACAACAAACGCCTTATTTTCACAACGTATATCAACACACTATTAGAAATACCAAACATGAAACACCAGTCCCTAGAACAGATCAAGAGGATGCACGATGTGGCCCAAGAAACACTCAATGCGATCAAGAACTTAGGAGTAGACATAACAACATGGGACCCACTAATTGTACATATATTGGATTTCAAATTGGATAGCGAAAGCCACTCAGAGTACATAGACTCTTTAAAAGATCGCCGCGAGCTACCAATATTGAGCGATTTTATTGATTTTCTGGAGGGAAAATTCACCGCTATGGAAACAAGTCGACGAAAAGGAGAGAACAATCAACAAAGAGCATCTTACAATCATCATTATCAGCCAAGTTCATCATCTTCAAATAATACTCGAACAAATATTTCGAACAATAAAGAAAGACCGCCAGTAACAAAATCAACATTCAACGTGACGACAATAAAATGCCCACTATGCAACAACGAACATGGCCTGTATAACTGCAAATACTTCCTAGAATTACAAAATGATAGAAAACTAAAAAAAGTACGAGAACTTCAAGTTTGCATCAACTGTTTATTCAGCCACAATGGCAACGAATGTAAATCATCAAAAACATGCCGCAAATGTAACAATAGACACAACACAATAATTCACGATGCACTGAACTGCAATAACAACTCACACGTGTCGAAACAAAGTGATTTGAACATGACAGCGGGGGTCTTGTTGTCAACCGCCATGATAAAAGTGAAGGGAAGCTACTTACGGAAGAAGTTACTTATCATCTCCTGAGAGCGCTGGTGGACCAAGGGTCACAAATTTCCATCATTACGGAGAAAACAGCCCAGTTATTAAAAAATAAACGTGTCAACTACAAGGGATCAGTTTGTGGTATAGGAGAGAAAGAGACAAATGGAAAGGGAATGATGCACATAGAATGCAAATCAATACATAACGATTACACTTTTAACACAGACGTCATCATAATGAACAATCTGGTCGGTAACTTACCTAACAAAACATTTGCAAAGCCGGAATGGACATCAATCAAAAATATTTCATTAGCCGACCCGGAATTTTACATTTGCCGCCCAGTTGACGGAGCAGAAATATATTCACAAATTATACTCAGCGGAATGATTAAGGAGAATGACTCACGTCAGCCGCTCGTACAACAATCACATCTTGGTTGGTTACTGTGTGGAAACGCCAAGACATACAAATGCAACATAGTGAGGCAAGATTTAGATGAGATTAAAAGGTTTTGGGAGTTGGAGGAGATCAATGAACAGTCAAACTTATCAGTAGAAGAGCAACATTGTATAACATACTACAACGAAACAACTACCAGAAAAGAAAATGGGAGATATGAAGTACGATTACCACTCAAAGAAGACATCGAGACAAAACTAGGGTCGTCTAAACAGACCGCCTTAGCACAATTTAAAAATTTGGAGAAAAAGTTTCAGAAACAAAGTAAATTAGCGACGGATTATAAAACATTTATGGAGGAGTACGGAGCCTTAAATCATATGAAACCGACAAATAGCAACGAGACACCTGAGTACTACATGCCGCACCACGGGGTTGAGCGAATCGACTCGCTGACAACGCAATATAGAGTTGTATTCAACGCATCAATCAAAACATCTACAGGATGTAGTCTTAATGACTTAATGTATACAGGACCGAATTTACAGGTTGACCTACAAACACTTTTGCTCAGATGGAGACAATACCAATATGTTTACACGGCAGACATAGAGAAGATGTTTCGCATGATACTAATAAATGAAGAAGACCAAAGATACCAGAAAATTATTTGGAGATCAGACTTAGAACAACCCATACAAATATTTAGTCTATCAACAGTCACGTACGGAACACGCGCCGCGCCGTTCTTAGCAATGATGACTCTGAAAAGATTGGCAGCGGACTCACGAGAGCAATATCCTGAAGCAGCCAAAGTTGCAGAATCAGCATTCTACATGGACGATTTGCTGCATGGATCAGATACGATTGAAGAAGGAAAGAAACTGATAAGAGAGTTGGACTTATTGATGAAATCAGGCGGATTTAATCTCAGGAAGTGGTCCGCAAGTGAACCGCAACTACTGGCAGATATCAAAGAGGAACGTAACCGGACAGAAGACACAATTTTCAATTTTAAAACAGACAACATTAGTAAAACATTGGGATTATGCTGGAACTCAGATAAAGATACTTTCACGTTTCAATACAGCATTCCAGAATAGAGAGGGAAACATACAAAAAGAAGCTTGTTGTCCGAGATATCGAAACTGTTTGATCCAATGGGATGGCTGGCCCCCATTACAACAAAACTAAAACTTTTATTCCAACAACTATGGAGTGAAACCATTAAGTGGGACGACGAAGTACCGGAAAACATTCAGAAGGAATGGGCAAGGTTAAAGGCGGAACTTAACCTCATTAATGAAATCGAAATTCCCAGATGGATTGGAAGCAGAAGGGGAGATATAATAGAGCTTCACGGCTTTTGCGATTCGTCCTTAGTCGCATTCGCCTGTGTGGTTTATGCTAAAATTATCAACAAACAAACAGTGGTTCTGGTGTCAGCCGAAACAAAACTCGTTTCACACAAAAAAGCATCAACACTTCCTAGAATGGAGCTTAACGGAGCCTATTTACTGGCAAAACTAATGAGAAAAATTGCAGAAGCATTACATCAACATAAACTTGAGATCTATGGATGGACGGACTCGATGGTGACATTAGGTTGGTTACAAGGAGAGCCGAGCCGATGGAAACCATATGTGGCGAATCGAGTTCAAAAAACAACACAAGTCATACCGGGTCAAAGTTGGAGGTATGTGAACACGAAAGAAAACCCTGCTGACGCAGCGAGTCGGGGTCAATACCCTATACAGCTAAAAGACATTGTGGAAAAATGGGCCTTCTTGGCTGTCAACATTTGAGAAAGAAAATACCGAGCCGGAGAATTACACAACAGAACAGGAAATGTGCAAAAAACAATCAACAGTCGTTATGGAACGAGAGAAACATTTGATCGACGATCTTTTAAACAATCATAGCTCATTCAATAAAATAACACCTATTGTAGCTTGGCTACTAAGGACAGCTGCACCGAGTAAACGTAACAAATTGCCAAGCTATCTCACGTTACACGAGTTGGCCGCCGCAAAAACGCTGATCGTAAAATACGTGCAACATGCAGACTATGGAGCGGAAATCGAAAGATTGCGAAAACATAAACAAATAGAGGCGAAAAGTAACATTTTGAGCTTGAATCCGTTCATTGACGAATTAGGAGTTTTACGAGTTGATGGGAGGTTGGAGAACGCGAACATAAACAAGGAAAGGAGACACCCAAAAATCATACCACGAGGGAGTCGACTGGCAGAGCTTTTGATAGATGAAGCTCATCAACTAACATTCCACGGAGGTCCACGCCTGACCTCGGTGAATCTCACGCAGCAGTTCTGGATCCCTGGAGGAAACAACGCAGTGAAGAAACAGTTGCGTAACTGCGTGACTTGCAGAAAAAAACAATCTGAGCAAACAAAACCAAATAATGGGAGATTTACCCGCAGCTCGGGTAGAGCCTGCACAACCCTTCTACCAATGTGGGGTTGACTACACCGGGTTTGTGGAGATAAAGGCGAACAGAACAAGAAACGCAAGGTCACTGAAAGGCTATATCGCCGTGTTCATTTGTATGGTGACCAAAGCCATTCATCTGGAGTTGGTGTCAGACCTTACCAGCTCAGCATTTCTAGCAGCATTGAGGAGGATGGCCGCCAGGAGAGGAGCCCCCGGCCACCTGTACAGTGATTGTGGCACTAACTTTGTCGGCGCTAACAGAATAATACAGGAAGAGTATGAACAAGTGAAACAAACATTGGATGACAATTTTCGAGGAGTTTTGGAAAACATGAACATAACATGGCATTTTAATGCGCCCGCTTGGCCAAGCGCAGGAGGAATTTGAGAAAGAGCAGTGCGTAGCCTCAAACACCACTTGAAACGTGTAGTCGGACAACAACGCCTAACATTTGAAGAATATTCAACAATATTATCGCAACTCGAAGCTTGCTTGAACTCCCGGCCTTTGTGCGCCCTGACAGAAGATACAGACGACTTGGATTCCTTAACTCCCGCACACTTCTTAACCGGGAGAGCAGGTGTAACAGTGATAGAAACCAGAGAGGATGCGAGAACAAGATGGTTCCTAACAACTCAGATTTTACAACAAATATGGAAGAGATGGAAAGACGAATATCTAACACAACTAACAGCGAGAAATAAGTGGTTACAACCAAAAAGAAACATCCAAGTAGGCGATTTAGTGACCATTCGAGAAGATAACATGCCTGTCGGAAAATGGGCAATGGGCAGAGTGGTTGAGATACAACCAGGAAGAGACGGTTACGTGAGGGTAGTGACATTGAAAACAGAGACTGGATATATCAAACGCCCCGTAGTCAAGCTCAGCTTGCTCCCAATACAATCCGAAGAACAAAAACAAGATGACAGCGAGAAAAATGCAAAGTACAGCAATAACAACAACCGTCAGCAAACAAACAGTAGCCGCAAGCCGCTCTCCAAACTATTCGCGGTGGTAACAGCAATAATATTTTTTGCTTCATTCATATCGGGATCGAGCGCAACATGCAACGTCACAAAACTCAACAACAACCAGTCGCTTTATTTCGACCCGCTCGCAAAAATGCAACTACTAAGAGATCAATGGACACTAGTGACATACTATGATATGAGTCCATACTGGGCCGGAACACAAACAACAGAAAAACTCTTAAAATATCTCGAAAATATGTGTAACAGTCTGGAAATAAACAATAAGTGTAACATGATCATACCTCAACTGAGACATGAGTTCAATGAGCTGGAGTACTACGACCAGCTTTTGTCAACTCAGCATTTCACGGAGCAAGCGAGACGCCGCCGCCGCCGCCGCCGCAGAGGTCTTATCAACGGTGTCGGTTACCTTGCTAATAGCCTGTTCGGGGTACTAGACGAACATTTCGCAGAACAGTACTCACGCGACATAGCGCTTATTAAGAAAAATCAATCTCATCTAAAGAAATTATGGATTAATCAGACGACAGTGTTGGAGTCGGAACATAATCTACTAAAACGAACGGAGGAAATCATGGAAAAACAACATAAAATTATTAATAAACATTTGAACAGTCTTGACGCAGCAACAAAAAATATTCTGAAGGAGATTAACATTGCAGAGAAAGAAAGAGACTTTACATTGACAGCTATTGCAGCGACAAACATACTACAAATCTTAAGAGAAATACAGAATATGATGCTGGATACCATATCAGACATATTTAAGGGACAGTTTAACCTACATTTATTGACGCCAAAACAACTTCAAGAACAATTAAACATAATAACTGGATTATTATCGAGCGAAGTAACATTACCGATTGAAAACATACATACAGACTTTACGAAGCCTTACAAACTTCTAAAAGTTCGAGCAAGAATGACACAAGATTATTTCATCTTTGAAATCAGAATCCCCCTAGTCAGCAGAGAACAGTATGATCTATACCACGTCATTCCAGTGCCGCAAGTGCAACAATCAAATATGATATCAATCGTGCCGATTTCCGAGTATGTGGCGCTAAACCTACAAAAGGACAGATATATACCCGTAACACAGGAGAATATACAGAAATGCATAATCGAAGACAGTTCAACATTCATATGCAACCTTCAAAACTCTATATAAAAGATGAAGTCTGATATTGATTTGTGTGTGCAAACAGAGAGAAAATGTGAAATAAACGTCGCTAAGTGTAAAAATAACTGGGTCGGACTTATGAAAGAAAACATTTATCTATACTTCTGTTGCGAGCAATGCCAACTACGAACAATATGCGGAGATCGCGTTACCGCACACCAGCTGACGCATACAAGTGTCATTAGCCTCGATGATTACTGCATAATCAAAACAAAGGACTTTACGATCTACGGGCACAAACACTACAGAAGTCAATTAAACATTAAAGATGAGTTTCAACCTTCAATCATAGCCCCGATCAATCACATAATTAACATTACGATAGAGACGCAAGATGGAAATGCGACAAATGAAACTAAAGAAAGAGATCGGTTATCTCAGGACATAGAAGCGAAGCTGAGGCTAATGAAACAGAGTCAAAGTGATGAAGATGGAACCCAGGTCTCATACCATAATGTTCACCACTACGCACTGATCTACGGTATCATTGTACTGTTAGTGCTGGCATAGTTATGGCGTCGATCACGTCGTAGTTGGAGAACACCCCAGGCACCAGCAGCAGCAACGACGAGCGAGCCGGCTGTGAGCGCCCCTTCCCCCGCCTCCGCCCAGGCCCCAGCTAAACACAACTACAATCAACATCGTCATAGTGCACCAGCGAATGACTTCAACATGGACAATGTGAAATCCCCAGTGTTTCGCAAAATAGTGATTAGTGATGAATAAATATTTTACATAATTACATAAGTACTAACATTAACATAATTTCCTATATTGTAACATGATTTGTAATTTTCTTTATTGTTTAATCACCACATTAACTACTAACATAATAATAATAATAATAATAATACCTTGGACACTATTTACACACATTGATCTAGCCCCAAACTAGGATTCCCTGTATCTTGGGTACTAGACAACGATACACATACTTATATAGATAAATATTATACTTAGATAGATAAACAACCATGACTAGGGTACAAACATCCGTTCTCATCAACAAATATTTGCCCCCATCGGGACTCGAACCCGGGACCCTTGGCTTCGTAGGCAGGGACACTGCCGACTCGGCCATTCGGGTCGTTTAACATGAAAGCACCCAGAACGCTTATCTTTGCCCCCCGGGAATTTGTTCGGGAAACGAACACCTTTTGCTGACGCCTGTATAGTCGGCCACTCGCGATTACTTATTTTCAGTGCATTTTACGGATCCGCGCGTGACGGGTGCATTCATAACATTTCAACATTTCCTCATTAACTATTCGTGAATTAAAGTCACTTCAGTGTTCAAGCTAACATTGTGTATCAATCAACAACCCCAACAAGGCATCAACCCAAACACTAATATCACACTAATATTATAATCGTGAAAGTTTGTGTGTGTGTTTATATGTTTGTCAGTCTTTAGCGCTGAAACGGCTGGACGGATTTAATTGAATTTTGTTGAATTAAATGAGATGTGTATAGATCATACCCTAACTTAAAAAATAAGCTACATTTTATCCCGAAAAATAATCACTGATTCCGTCGGATGTTCAAAATGCATCCATAAAAAGTTTTCATAAATATGTCACTAGATGGCGCTGCATGTATTTTACATCGCGGTATGGTTTGGTTTCAAGCTTACTTCATATATGCCGGCACTGACACGCAGTGACTGAGGTTGTTCTGTTGATTTATTGCTAAAGTTTCTCTCTCTCTCTCTCTCTCTCATCTCGATAGTTGGTCTCTTTTGTCTTGATAATTACAACAAGGTATTCTATTTATAATTTCGGATAGGTTAAAGGTTAACTGTGGTTCTTTCGCATAGAATTGTAATTGGCATTGTAACTTTTTAAATTGAGAATGCCTCGCAAACGCAAAACAAATCTTTCGTCGAGCTCACAAGAAGCGCGAACTAAGAAGATAGCTAGACAGCAAGAATCTTCTGTTCATGCTGAACAGCGGAGAATTGAGCAAGCGGCGCGTCAGGCAAATTCTCGAGCATCTGAAACCTCAGCGCAGGCTGATGCTCGACGTCACCGGAACGCTAACCGCATTGCATCTCAGATTGCTGCGGAGACACAAGAGCAGTCGGATGCTCGACGAAGGGATATGGCAGAACGTATGGCTTCTCAACGAGCCTCTGAAACACCAGAGGAGGCGGCTTCACGACGACAAGAGAACGCAGAGCGCATGGCTTCTCAACGAGCCTCTGAAACACCAGAGGAAGCGACTTTACGACGTCAAGAGAACGCAGAGCGCATGGCTTCTCAACGAGCCTCTGAAACAGTCGAAGAGGCAGATCTGCGCCGAAACGCTGTTGCCCAACGACAAGCTGAACGTCGGCAAATATTTTCAAGGAATATGTGGGGAGTTTTCAAAAAATGTGCTTTCGACTACGTTCCTACTTTAGATTATAGTAACCATAGACTCATCAAAATTGACCATATGAACAAGGCTTGCAGATTCTGTGGGGCACTGAAATGGAAAGAGGAAACGGCGGGAATGTGTTGCTCTGGGGGCAAGGTAGCCATCCCCACATTAGCGGAGCCGGTCGACCCTTTAAGGGAATTATTTTTTGGCGAGTCTGATGAGTCACGGCGCTTCCTAAACCGAATAAAAAAATATAATTCATGTTTTCACATGACTTCCTTTGGGGCAGACAGAATTCTCGCGATGCCTGGGTTTTCACCAACCTTTACGGTGCAGGGGCAAGTGCACCATAAAATAGGGTCACTTTTACCTCCACCCAACGGTCAAGCACAATTTTTGCAAATTTACTTCATGGGAGACGACGAGGCAGAAACCGATAAACGGTGTCAAATTATTCATGGAGTGGAACGAGCGACTGTCCAGAAAATACAAAACGTCCTGCACGATCACAATAAATTGGTGCATGACTTTAAATCAGCTCTCGAGAACATGCCTGATGAGAGCTGCAAGGTTGTGATCAACCCAGACCGCGTGCCGAGCGGGCAGCACGCGCGCCGCTACAACGCGCCGGCCGTCACCGAGGTGGCGGCTGTGGTCGCGGGCGCCGACCTCACGGCCCCAAGAGACATCGTCGTACGCAAGCACAACGACACGCTCACCAGGATCGCTGACACTCACCGCTTCTACGATGCGCTACAGTATCCCATTATGTTCTGGAAAGGACAAGTTGGATATAACTTCAGTATTCCTCAAACCAATCCGGCGACTGGGCAACCGATCCTGAACAAAAATGTATCATGCATGGCTTTCTACGCGTTCCACCTGATGGTCCGCGAACACGACTTCAACTTGCCGCTGCGGTGTAGGGTACTTCTATCCCAATTTTTGGTAGACATGTACGTTAAGATAGAGAGTGAGCGTCTAAGGTTCATAGCGCTAAACCAAAGCAAGTTGCGTGCAGAAAATTACGTTCACTTGCAAGATGCTGTTGCGCACGATGGCAATGTGAATCCGAATGACTTAGGGCAGATGGTGATCCTGCAATCGTCGTTCGTGAACAGTCCACGATACCTCCACCAATACACCCAGGACGCGTTCTGCTTCGTTCGGAACTATGGGCGGCCGGACATATTCATTACCTTCACGTGCAACCCAGCCTGGAAAGAGATTAAAGATGAATTAATGGGTGGGCAAAAACCGACGGACCGTCACGATATCGTAGCACGAATTTTTAAAATCAAAGTACAAAAGCTGGTGGTCCTCCTCACGAAAGGGCATGTATTTGGCGAAGCGCAGTGCTTCATGTATTCGATTGAGTGGCAAAAGCGTGGCTTGCCCCACATGCACTTGCTGCTGTGGTTAAAAGAAAAATTGCTTCCGAACCAAATCGATGAAGTGATATCAGCTGAGTTACCAGACCTTAACGTTGACAAACAACTATATGACACGATCATTAAGAGCATGATCCACGGACCATGTGGAACCCTGAATCCTACGTCCCCGTGTATGAAGAACAGGAAATGCACAAAAAAGGATCCTCGTGCACTGTTAAAAGAGACCCAAACCAATGATAATGGGTATCCGTTGTACAGACGCCGAGCACTCGAGGTAGGGGGACATACAGTCACAATTAAAATCAGGGGTACCGCGCAAGACGTCGTAATAGACAATAGCTGGATAGTCCCTTACTCGCCGCTCCTTTGCAAAATGTTTGATGCTCACATTAATGTAGAGTTTTGCAACTCGGTTCAGGCAATTAAATACATTTGTAAGTACATCAACAAAGGCAGTGACCAGGCCATATTTATTGTGCAGCAGCAAGGCAATGCCAATATTAACACACGAGACGAAGTGCAGATGTTTAGAGCTGGTCGATACGTGGGCAGCAACGAGGCAGCATGGCGAATATTAGGCTTGCCGCTTCACGACAGGTACCCGACAGTGATACATCTTGCGGTACATCTTCCAAACGGTGAGCGCATTTACTTCACAGAGGCTAACTTGCGCGATCGAGTAGCGACACCGCCGACGACTACACTTACAGCGTTTTTCCGTCTGTGCCATACTGACGAATTTGCCAAAACATTGCTGTACGCGGAAGTGCCAAAATATTATACATGGAACGCTGCGCGGAAAGAATGGCAGCGTCGTGTGCAGGGCAACCCCGTGGAAGGCTGGCATGGTGTGAAGGCGTCGGATGCTCTGGGCAGAATATATACCGTACACGTTACACACTTTGAGTGCTACTGCGCGCGGTTGCTTTTGACCCGCGTCCGGGGCCCCATCAGTTTTCAGGCCCTTAAAACAGTCGATGGACAGGAAAAGGCTACGTTCCGAGAAGCGTGTGAGGCCATGGCACTTTTGGAAGATGACTGCTACTGGGACTCTACGATGGAGGACGCCGTATTGTGCCGATCAGCGGCCAAGTTGAGAGAGCTCTTCGCCATCATGTTGAGCACTTGCGGACTCTCGAACCCCCTGCAACTTTGGGATAAATATAAAACCGCTTTATCGGAAGACATCGCGCACAGGTACCGAGAGACAGCACAGACCGACGATGATATATATTTCAACGAAGCGCTTAAACTTATTGAGGACAAAGTATTTTCAATAGTGTCTAAGCGGCTTTCTGATTTCGGCATGCCCACCCCACAACGAACAGGAGAGTTGTGCAATGATTTGATCAGGGAGCTCAGCTATGATACCGCAGCCTTAGGAGCTCAAGTTGCTCAAACTGAGCCTCAGTTGTTACCTGAGCAAAGGCAAGTTTTCAATAAAATAGTAAGCCGCTTGGGGAGCGAAGAAGGGGGTCTCTATTTCTTAGACGCACCAGGGGGCACAGGCGAAACATTTCTGTTGAATTTGCTGCTAGCACAGCTGCGCAAAGACAGGAATGTTGCGCTAGCTGTTGCGTCCTCTGGGATAGCAGCGACCTTGCTCAGCGGAGGCAGAACTGCCCACTCGGTGTTTAAACTTCCACTGAACCTTGCGGGTGAGGAAACTCCCACTTGCAATATAAGCAAGAGCAGTGGTCGTGGAGCTCTGGTGCAGCAAGGCAAATTGATCGTGTAGGATGAATGCACGATGTCACACAAGCGTGCGATTGAAGCGCTCGACCGCAGCTTGCAAGACATCCGTGGCAACCGCACGTTAATGGGTGGAGTGGTCGTCTTGCTCGCAGGTGACTTCCGGCAGACGCTGCCGGTCATTGAGCGCGGCACTCCGGCAGACGAAATCAACGCTTGCCTCAAAGCTTCACCAATATGGGCAAAGGTAGAGAGATTGCACCTCACAACTAATATGAGAGTCCAGCTCCACAGCGACCAAGAATCCGGAATCTTTGCTCAAAACCTCCTCAAAATCGGCGAAGGCCGCATGGCAATGGATGCGGAAGGCCTTATCAAATTTGAAAGCCACTTCTGTAATGTTGTAACCTCGGAAGAGATCCTAATACATATGGTTTTCCGAGCTTACAACAAAACATGAGCAACGAGGAGTGGTTGTGTGAAAGAGCCATCATGGCGCCAAAAAATGAGTCGGTGGGAAAAATTAATAAAAAAATTATCGATCAAGTCCCGGGTGTGGTAACTACTTACACATCAATCGATACTGTGATGACCAATGACGATGCAACAACATACCCAGTAGAGTTTCTTAACTCTTTAGAGCTTTCGGGAGTGCCGTCACACAAGTTGGAACTGAAGGTGGGTGTGCCTGTCATACTGATGCGTAACCTGGATGCTCCAAGGTTGTGCAATGGCACCAGGTTACGCATCACGGAGCTGAAAAGGCACATCGTGCAAGCCACCATCATCACCGGCGAGGCCAGGGGAGATACGGTATTGATACCGCGAATACCTATTATCCCAACGAACTTGCCCTTTCAATTCAAACGCCTGCAGTTCCCATTGAAAGTGGCCTTTTCAATAACTATTGACAATAGCCAAGGGCAAACATTAAAAGTGGCAGGCATTCATCTGGGCACCCCATGCTTTTCGCACGGGCAGCTCTACGTTGGCTGTTCACGTGTATCGAGAGCTAGAAATCTCTATATTTACGCAGAGAACAACAAATCTCGGAACGTTGTATACAGAGACGTATTGCAGTAGATTTCTGTCTCTCGGTGCATTTCACGACTGTTTGCGATACTCAACATTCTAAATGATTTAATTTCCGGACATGTGTACAAATATACTTACAACGGTTCTCTACGTTGGAATACCAGAAACTCTTACAGAATTATTTTTGTTCTCTTTTTTAAACACATCAGGTATATTACTACAAATGTGCACAATCCAAAGCATGGCGTAAATCCGACTACTACGCGGGCGAAGCCGCGGGTAAAAGCTAGTGTAGACATAAAGGTCATGTTTACGCATGTAATTTTTCTAGGATCAAGCGATGCCGCAATAAGCTTATAAAATATTCTTTAGAAATACATTTTCCACTTTTATTGTAATCCACGCTTCGGCAGTATTTAAATGCAGTGAAGTAAGTTGGTTTTATTTTTGATTCTAAAGCGCATCTTATCCTTAGACCTACTTATGCAGTTCAGAGAAATATTATGTCTGGAAATTTTTAACAAATTCTCCGCGCTTGTTGGAACTAAGAGGACACAAGTAGAAAAGTGAAGTATTTTTCTTTCCTCTCTTTATTATTCTACCGGGTCGTTTAAAGCGAGCGAAAGTGTTGAAGCTTTTATAATTAAATTTGTGACTAACTTGTGATAAGTACATAGGTAATTATTTTATTTTTAAGTGTATCTTTTATAGTTTAAGTCATCTAATGCGTATGATGACTACATCTGGGGTTGATAATGAAGATTCATCTAGGTATCTATGGGAAAGATCACTAGAATTACCTGCCCTCCGTCCACGCTGTATAAATAAACTAGCAGAAAGCGCAGCTTTACATGGGCTCGCGAAATTATATCTGGTCTGCTATTTAAATTACTGTGTTCAATAAAAAATTATGAATGAGAACAATTTAAATGACCACCAAAATAATTTATTCCTACCCAAAATGGGTAAATGCTACCCAAAATGAGTAAATGATCACCAAAAGTTGCAGAAAATATTAGGGCAAAATACTGCGGTAGCTTAGGTGAAGGGTAAAGGGGATGAGCGAAGCGAAGCCACCTTTATCCTTCGTGTTAGGTTGAACATGTAAGAACAACAAAAAATACTTAAAAAATTAACTTAAGTACACAAAACATAAAATGAAGTATGGTGATCATTTATCCAAACGCAATTTGGTGATCGTTTGCTAATTCTGGCGGTCGTTTCGAATTTATTAGTAGTAAAATAGGTGCGTTTTTGGTGGTCGTTTGTTTAAATGCCAAAATTTATAAGCCATTATGAATTATGAACTATATTTACTGAGCAGGAAAAAAATACATTTTATCAAAAAATATACTCAAAAAATAGAATAAAATTCCACTTGTTTTTACCACAAATCCATACCAGCGATTATTTAAAACAAACATTTTAAATTTTAATTCAAGCGTTGGACCGCTTAGTATGGAAATGCAGTGTGAAATACAGTTTTTCTGATAAAATTACCTGTTAAGAATTGATTTTACATTTGTGTTACATCCTATTTAGCGTAGCGTAACTCATTCCTTACCGTATGGTGGTTGGGCTTAGGGCTAACGCTTGTTAATAAGCAATAAAACTTATTGTAAAGTGAGCTTCATATTTAAAATTATAACAATCTTAGAGCTTTTCCTCAATACATAATCAGGCAATAATACTCATCTATACTGAACAAAATATTATTCCCTGTCTTTGGCTTAAAAAAAATAAAATGCAATCTCTCAATCAATCAATCACTTATGGCAAATCAACAATAAAAAGTCTTTGGGCAACAAACAGAAATTGTACAATATGGTATTCGAGTTATGGAAGACGATTATACATTTGTATTATTATACATTATGTAGTACCCGGCAATAATTTTTGGTCTAACATCGGTCTTTAGAAAGAGACTCGTCTAATTTCGGCTCTATAAAACGTTGTCACACGCTAAGTGACGTTTGTCAGTCGTTGTACTGGTGCAGTAGAGGACGGTCGCAGTTGAAAATATATAATATAGAGTTGTTGAGACCCCCAACTTGAAATGGTACGATGGCATGTTTGGAAAAAAAGGAAAACCTTTAGAAGGTCAGTCACGCGATATTATTTGCAATGTTTATAAATATTTTGTGACTAAAGCCGACCGATTTAAAGAATGTGAGGATGACAATGTAAGTAATTATGTTAAGATGGTTCAAGAGCGAGTTGCAAATGCCACTGGAATTTCGAATTAGAATTCTGTCTAAAATGTAGCAATAACAATTTTCATAGTATTCCTACAAAGAAAGCTGGAAATCAAGTCCATTACATGAGTCAATCGCAATGTTGGACTATTTATCAGACGACAATACTGGAGTGCAAGGCTCAGGTCCTATAAAACGAGAAGAGGATGTCCTACCAAATTTTCAAACTCTGACCGTATTTGGTGAGTCATTTTAGGATAAAGTGGTAAGTGTAGTGAAACCCTACAATGACTTTACATCTGAATACATATCGCAAATTAATTTGCATTTTCCTGTAAGCGTTTGTTGAGCTGATACAGTTTCATAGTCAAATCAGTCAAAAAACCAAGATCGATAATCCACTGCTTGTTAGTAAGCTTTTCGACTGGCTTTCCTTACATCTCCATGAAGTTGCCAATTTCTTTCCTCAAATCAAAAAACCTTTCCAAAACGGCACCTCGACTGAGCCACCTCACTTCACAGTAGTAAACCACGTTGCCATGATCAGCTTCCAGATATTCCAAAAACTTTTGGAACTTTTTCATTTCTTATAAAATTAACAGTGGATGTTACTGTATCCATTATTATTTTCCAGGATATAATACAATACAATACAGTGATAAATCATTGGCACAGTAGATCCAGAGTCTTTTAGTTTGCTGATGATTCTCCCAAAAACACCTTTGTTTTGACCGCTCATGTACCTGCCTCCTTTGGTAGTGACACTTGTTAACTTTCCCAGCTTAATTGCAATGAAACCAGGGCTTGTTCCAAATGGTAAAATAAATCTTCTCCCGTAGTTGTACAGTAAAGTTTTCGTCAATGCCGCGTACAAATATGAGTAGCTGTGCTGTATCCGACACGTCCGTACTTTCATCCATCGCTAAAGAGAAGCAGTCATTAGACTGCGCCTTATCCCTAAGTTGTTCACACAAATTACCACCCAAGTCTGCGGTACGTCGGGCGCAAGTTCTAGCAGAGAGACTAAGACTTTCAAATATTCTTTTCTGCTCTGGGCATATTTCTTCTGCGATAGCTAAAACACACTCTTTTACTAATTCGCTATCGGTAAACGGACTTTTTGCTAGAATCTCTGCTACCCTGTAGCTGGCTTGAACATTCTATTCGCTGTCACAACCTTAAATATGTTTTGTTGATGTTTTAATGACGATTTCAAAGTGGAAATTTTCCTTTTTCGTATTTCTCCATCATGACAGTCAAATTTAGCTTTATGTTCAGTGTCGTAATGTTGCTTAAGGTTATATTCTTTTACTACAGAAATACTCTTTTGACAAATCAAGCATAACGGTTTTCCATTAAACTCGATAAAATTATAATTCTGTCCATAATTCGTTTTGAGTTCTGTAAACTTCAAAGAATTGAAAAAGTTTGCTCAACAGATAACCACTATGTTTGGTAGTACAAATTTCAGTGAGCAGACTTTTTCAATTCTCAATTACCGCAAAAATAAGTATTGTCCGCGCTTAACAGATGAACATTTAGACGCGAAATAGCGCGTGTCTACGACTAAAATGAAAGCAGACTTTAAAAAACTTGCAAGTCAAATGCGGCCGCAAAAATCCCATTAGTTCTTACTTTTATGTTATTATAGTTATTCATTATAATAGAAATGATTGTTGATGTTGATTAAAATATAAATATGCGTTTTATTTCAAATATTAAAAAGACATGTCCGTACACAGAAAATACGTGCGGCCTGCGCTGATACTCTGGCAACATTTGTGTCCATGCAATAGGTTACCGACCCTGATTTATATCATAGGGTACTCCAGATCAAGTGTCAATAAATAATCACAAATAAGTTTGAAAATGTAGGTTTAGGCAAAACGCGATTAAGGCTGATGAAACTTTAGGCTGATTAAAATGTAGCTTTAATACGAAGAGAAAATACCGAGGAATAGGCCTATATGATCATTGTCATTAAGCTTGTTTAGTATGACGTTCAGGCATAACGCGACATAGTCTCTTTACTAATTAGGTACACCGTCCTAGAAGGAATCAAAGTTCGTAGGGTGTTTTTGATTAAGGATGAAAGAAGGAATTTAGGTTTAAAAATATCATATTTTCATTTGTGTCTTTCTCATAATTTTGTCAATATTTCAAGAATCAAAAATTCTTTAAGGCTTATTTGAGAAACGTTTGAAGGAAAACCGTCTCTCATGAGAAAACTATTTAAAATTACTAAAAAAATACTATTCATGTGGATGCGTTATGAAAATCAAATTATAGTTCGTAAATAGTCTTGTGTACAAAAATGAACAGATCATTGAATAATGTCACGTTCCAACTTTAAAATAGAAGGAATAATGGTATAAAGGTAAGCCATTAAGATTACTTTTTAAACATAAAACTGTAAGGTAAATTGTAACTATACATATAACCGTGTCAGACATTTACAATTGTGAACATAATTAGTAACAAAGTTGGTAACTTATAGATTTATACTGGCGCTTATTCTTACAACTTGCTACTTCTAACTACTGCTGTTAGTTGTGGTTTGCGATAGTTTTGCTGAGTAAAATTATTGTTACAGCATGGCGCTAACGTGGGGAGTGTAAGTTATCAAGCGATCTGCTGGATTGTGGCGTATTAATAATTTATTATTGGACAAAAGACATAACGTATATTTATTAAGATATAGGCTCGTGAAACTTCTCCTTCTAATTCTTCTTAGCCGTATCACTCTTGACTGAGTGGTCGTGGTTGTCACTTCGTTTGGGTGATCCGCCTCACAATTCTTCGCAAGTATTCTCTGAGGGCTGTTTTTCTGGTGCATTTTGAAGGTTGTCCATAGCTGACTTATTTGGTCCGTCCATCACGTTGGTGATCTACCACGCATTCGGGTGCCTTCCCCCAGCCTTGCACTACCAGTCGTTGGATGGACAAGCGACAGCTTTGAGATACGTGTCCAAAGATTGTAAGGATGTGACCCTGCACTATATTGCAGGATCTGTCTGTTTTCTATAGGAGACATGCGCATACAGATGAAGTATCCTTACATGTACCTATAGTAGAAAAATAAAATGTCGAGGTCATAAGTCAACAATTCAAATAATGATACCTACAATTTATATTCCTACATTTCAGAAAAAGAATACGATATACATTTTCAGAGCAAAGTGAAATGACTTCCCTTTATAATAGCATAGCTGATAACATTGTGTAACTTTCTCGTAGTACAAAAAGCTTTTTACGACCCTTTCAATCGGCTAGTAGGTACAGCAAAGAAGTCCTTTTGTCGCTTCCCTGAAGTTCCTGAAACGTTAATAATGTCTGTAATTTTATGAGCACCGTGTTTAAAACTCGTAAACACGATGCTCATAAAAATGTCGTTAAATCGACAAAGAGATTAAACAAAATAAGCAAATAATAAAATGCAACGTTGATTCAGAAGTGGGCCTTCCTTTATCCCTGGAGAGAGACGTCCATTCTGCTTTGTTTAACGATCTTTCTCTCTCTGTTCCTCAGCAATTTAATATGAAACGTGTTATGCATATTTTAGGGAGAGTGTATCTTTTTAATCGCATTGCGATTATGGTGCATGCAGTGTTTGTTCTAGTTAATTTACAACACAACTTCGTAAAGAGCTCGTCTCGTCGCAATCACCTGTAATTGGATGAACATTACAAAATTCTACAATATTATGGTAATTGTATCGTCTGTTGGTGATCATTAATACCTACTTATATAAATGAATGAACTAAGCAACTTTTAAACCAGCAATGGCATTTCTTAATACGTTACAGGTGTAACTCACTCGCTCGCGGTATCGGCGTGTTTTTTATTTTATAAAAAGCACTTCCCATAAACTCTTTTCCGTCGGAAGCAAGAATAGAAAATCCTATGCGATGCTCCGCATAACTTGATCAAGTAGTTTCATAATGACTTGGGAGGAGGAATAAAATAGTTTCGCGAAGGTGCGACCCCGGTACAGGCAAGAAGACGAGACCTAAGAATTGAGAACATTGAGATTGTGTGCGTGCACAGGGCCGGCCAATCGGCTACTTGACGCAACATACATAAACACGTCGTCGAAGTCTGATGGAAGCACTCACACAAACGAACGTAGCAGATCTCGCCTTCTGGACTATACTAGATTGCCTCAGTGTCGGCACGGACATTGCTCATCCTGCAATCGTTGTACCATTTTATTACTTTTCCATTTCCATTGGGATTTCAATTTCCTTCGAAGATTGTTCTTTGTCAGCGGTGTGTTAATTTTTGTATGTCTATAAGCCTAACCTTACTCGTCTAGGAATACGTTACGGTAACAAATCTTTAGCTTATTTTTCTGTTTTTTTTTATAATGTTCTACATATAAGTATGTCTAGTTTAAGGTAACTTTTTATCTATGTAATTGAATTAAAAGAATAACTAATAGTTTTAGTAACCTTTTTATAGTACCCTGTATAACAGTCGCAGCGTAATACTTATAGTATTCTAAGGTTATCTTAATAAAAAAGTGTTGCCAATTAAGGGAAGTAAATTCAACTACACCATACTGTTACGATGCCCAATAAAATTTAAATTACTGCATGTTGTACCTTGCGTCAAATTCGGCAGTTCTTATTTTTTCTGACTTGTTTAGGATGTAGGACCAATGAATAATACAAGCATCGATTTATGACAAAGTTGCGGTCGGCGCTTTGTCATAAATCGAAAAAACAGGGAATATTTCGCCTTTATTTCAGCCATAAAATAATAAATAATAATAGTAATCATCTTATGGGTAAGCACTTAACAACAAAAAACAGGGTAATCAAATAAGTACTTCCGTAATCCCACTTTGAAGCAGGCTGAGACTTAAAGTCCCCTCACTATTTTTAAAGAACGACCAAATCGGCAACGCGAACACTAACATTCCATTAAGAATTGATGCCTTTTTTTAAACGCCAGGGTAATCAATTGGTAGCCCAGGTCAACTCTTTGTCTGCGATTTTCTTATAAAGTTCATTTTAAACAGACCTATCGACGATATAATTTAATTCATTAACTAATTTAAAAACAATTTAATCTGAATTCCTGTAATAACTTGTTTTATATATACAACCCAGTATAACTATACATTTTACAACCTGATGAATATGTATAAGAATTTATTCAATACAAACAATACACCAAATAGAACTTGGAAGATACGATAAGAAGGCATAGAATATAACACACCTATAATTTGTAAAGTATATATAAGTAAATATAAATAAAACCTATGTAAGTATTTCTGTTTTAGGAGATCAAGCTGTCACCAAAGTATTCCTGCTCCATCTTCGCATTGATTTCCTCCATTTTCCCCATTTCTCGTTAAGCTTTGATGCGGTTTTTTTTTAAAAACTTTTATATTCAGTTCCTAGGGCTCCATCGCATGAAATAACTAGTGGGGTGAATGAGGCTCTTAGGTCTTCAGCTGCTCCGTCGTATTTTGTGTGTTTCCTCTGTGCTGTTTTTTGCCAGGTGAGGTTGCTGTAAGAGGAATCGTCAGCATTTACTATGCGTACGTCGAAGATCGCTTTCCTTGCAGGTTCGCAAACACTATTTAGTAACAGATCACCTAGAAGTGCTGGTTGATTTATATTTGCATCTTGCATTATGGGTTCTATTGTGCTAGTTCCCCAGGCTAGTTCGGCTGCATTTTTACAATCATCTCTGTGTTGATCATGTCCTTTTTTATTAATCCTCCTTTCTTGCAGTTTGATGCATGGTTTAGGTCGAAATTACTCTCTCCGCATCCGTCGCAGGCCTGAGGGAGGTTTGCAGGTTCGTGGGCGTATCTAATAGCTAAAGCATCCCTAATCCCATGGGTAGCTGTGAGATCAGTATAATTTGCGGTGGTCGGGATGATAGTTAGCCATTGTGAAGAGTTCGTTTTAACGACTGTTTGGAGACATCATTTCATTTTATTTGGTAGTTTACATATTATGACATTACTTTTTTCAGCCTCTCTCTTTTGCCGCGATAGTTTTTCTACATTTTGTAAAGAATTTAATTTGGAAAAGTATTTAGTAATTAGTTTTTTAGATACATTTTCCCTTCTACCAATTAAAATAATTAGGGTGGTTGGTTCTAAAAACTGCGATGACAACATTTTGTTTAATATTTGTGAATATGTGGCGCCAGGCATACAGTTATTTAATATTGCCTGGCCCACGCGCTGACTAAGTTGTAAACCCATATTTTTTTCCAAGTTCAAAGTTTTGATAGTAGTCTTATACATTCAATCCATTCGTTAACCTTTTCTTTGATGTATTCTTTTCTTCCATTCTCGTCTCCGATGACGCCACCCAAAAACCGATGTGAATGTACAGTCTTCACTCCAAGGTTCCCAAAAAGTCGGTGAGCTTCTTCGGTTGATTTATTTTTGACCATGATATAGCTTTTTGAAGGTTCTGGGAAATAACCGTATTTTGGACCTAGTTTCATCAGTTTTTCTAGCCATTCTTTTACATTTTTTAGTTTTCCAAAACAGGCGGAATCATCAGCATACCAGTTTTGTACATATTTTCCAGGGTCTTTGCAGCTTTGGATTAGGGGTAGAATTCCGACTGCATACATTAGCATTGCTAATGGATCACCCTGTGTTGTTCCTTCCTTGCTTAAGATGAAATCCTTTGAGCCTGATAGGCAAATGACTGCGTAACCTCTATATGTGTTGAAAATAAATATTGCACAGCGCGGCCAGTAGATTCTAGCATTCCAGAGAGCGATTGGGTGACTCAGCGCGTTGAAGGCATTCGCGGCATCTTTTAGTAGGAGGCCTTCATCATCTTCACCTTCATTAAAACATTTGGTCATGGCATGAATCCCTCCTTCAATACCCGACTTCATACCTGCACATAGCTGATCAGAGCCACATGCTAGTTGAACATCTAGCCCTGTTGCGGTCGCCATGGCTTTTGCAATGATGCGTTGTAGTATTTCACCTATGCCAATAGGGCGGACGCCTGGACATTTATACAGTGATATACCACTTCTTGCTAATAAAGCTCTTATGCAGTCCCAATCGACAATTTCACTGCTGAGTTTTCTAGTTAGTGCTGCGATTGATTCTCTCAGTTCTGAGCTATGGTTCCCAAAGCGAAGTAGAAGTGATTTCCATTGTTCTGAGTCGGTGCCGCTTGGTCCAGCTCCGCCAGACAGTTGTATAGCAACTTTTTCTATGTGGTTTGAGGTGATATCGACATTCGTCATAATCGGGAGGTCAGGTTGGTCTATAAAATCTGATAGCTGTGGGGTTACTTGGTGAGGATGTTTGCCTTTAAATATTTGATGTACTGTTTTATTTCCTATTTTTTCTGATGGGTCCAAGATTCCACCCCCAGATCTTTCCGTTATCCATCTATTTGCCTGTCTAATTTTTCCTTGTAACATGAGGCGGCCAAAAATTCGGGCAGTAACAAGTAGCAAATAACAAGGTTACCTACAGTAGGGTGACAATAAATATGGATCTATTAGGCGTTACAATAAGAAATGAAAGATGGGAGGACCTTTATCAGACAAGTGGTGTTGATGAGGCAGCTAATATATTGGTGTCCAGGCTACAGGACATTTTACAAAAAAACACATCAATTAAAAATATACCCAATAGAAAAAAAACCTCTAAAGCCATGGATTACTGTAGGAGTAGTAAGATCCATACGATTAAGAGACAAACTGCACAAAAAATCACAATTACATAAAAGTGATGACGAAATTAAAAAACAATACATTACCTACCGCAACACCTGCAATAAAGTCATAAAAACCCTAAAAAGAATGTACTACAGTAAAGAACTTAAAAAAAGTTTAGGTAATAGTAGGGAAACATGGAAAATAATAAAAGATATCTGCCATTTCACTAGTAAAAAAACTACACCCATTGAACTACTAACTATAAAAGATTCTCTCATGGAGTCACTAAATACAGTGAACCACTACTTTACCTCAATAGGTAGCGAACTAGCTAACTCCATACTACATAAACTTAATCTAGCAGATACTGAACTAGCAAAAAGGTCATCTACCACACAGGGACCGGCTACGTCCATGATGCTCACACCGACGGACCCCACAGAAATCAGTCGAATCATATCCGGGCTTAAAACTAAGAGTTCACCAGGATGGGATCAAATCCCGACAAAAACCTTTAAATACTTCAGCGACGCCCTGTCTCATCCGATATCATACATATGTAACCTTAGCTTTTTTAGCGGACAATTCCCGGAGATCCTTAAGAAAGCTGTTGTAACACCCATTCACAAGGCCGGTGACAAATCACTACCCAGTAATTATAGGCCAATATCAGTCCTGAACATATTATCAAAAATAGTAGAAAAGATAACTAACAAAAGATTGACAAACTACCTAGAGAGTAACAAACTTCTTTCAAATAACCAATACGGCTTTAGGCGGAACCGCTCAACAGAAGATGCGGTCGTAAAGGTCACATCTAACATCACAAAGTATCTTGATCGAGGCGAAAGGTGCATAGGACTTTTCCTAGACTTGCAAAAAGCATTTGACACTGTATCAATCCCCATTTTGCTAAGTCGCCTTAAAAACTTAGGAGTGAGAGGAACTGCAGCCACATGGTTCCAAAGCTATCTGACTAACAGAACTCAGTGTGTCCTCGTGGATGGTCAAAAAAGTTCTGACGAATCATGCTCCTATGGCGTCCCCCAGGGTAGCACGTTAGGTCCTACACTATTTCTGGTGTACATAAACCAGCTCAGTGACATGACCGTGCACAATGCCGATGTAACTATGTTTGCCGACGATACGGTTCTATTATTCCATGACATTTCTTGGGCATCTGCTAGACTTGCTGCTGAAAATGGAATGAAACTAGTATCATCCTGGCTGGAAGATAGTCTCCTGTCACTGAATGCCAATAAAACAAAATATATTTGCTTCAGTAAAACTAAAGCTACTAGCCCTACCGATTTTAACTTAATTCTACACACTTATCCATGTAACAGATCCATTGATGTTGATAACAACTGCAATTGTACAATACTAAGTAGGGTTAATGTCGTCAGATACCTAGGTCTACAGATAGATGAAAATCTAAAGTGGAAACACCACATATCACTGTTGGCAGGAAGAATAAGAAAGTTCATATTTGTTTTCCGCACACTGCGCCATGTTGCAGATACACAGCTTCTACTACAGACCTTCAATGCCCTATGCCAATGTATATTAAGGTATGGGATTATCTCTTGGGGTGGGGCTTGCAAGACACACATGCTTGAGCTTGAACGAGCACACCGCGCCGTTCTTAAAGTGATGTTCTTTCTGCCCCGCAGATACGAAACTAATGTAGTCTACAAAATAGCATCTATACTCAGTGTCAGAAAATTGTTTGTATACCAATGTCTCAGAAGATATCATCAACTTGTGGTCCCCCTACTAGTCTTTAGAAACGATAGAACAAAGAAAATCCCACTACCTCATGTCAGAAGTGAATTCGCACAAAGACAATATTCTTATATTTCGGTTCGATTTTACAACTTATTACAAAAACAGAACATAAATTTAAACATAAGTACCCTCAGTAATTATGAATTTAAAAAGCTAATGCTAGTATGGTTAAATAATTTAGATTACATAACGCTGGAGAATATACTGTAATCTATTGGTTGCAGATTATTCTCTAGTGAGAGTAGTTATTAAAATATGTTTTAGATGTCAACTATTCCTTTTTTATTTAAGGTATTGCAAGTTAATTACACACTAATTAGCAACTTACTTACTATTCTTAAGATTAAATTTTGTAAGCAACAATGTTCCTACATAGCTATAAATGCAAAACTATGTTCCGTATGGCCTCTAGCTCCTGACACACAGGTCGCCCTAGTTTGGGAGTTAGGGCCACCATTATAATTAGGATGTAAGAACAAAAACAATAAATATATTTCATTTCATTTCATTTCATTTCATTTCATTTCATTTCAGTATGATCTGCGTCTTGTTTCTGTTTGTTTTTTGAATCTAGCTTTGAGTTGCACATTAGAGTTTCTGCAATTAATTCATCATAATGACCTGATTTCCCTATCTTCAATCTTCTTTGAAGTGTTCGCCTAATATTCTGGCCTGATTTAACCAAATTGTATCTTTGTAATATTGTACTACATAAGATGAATATTTTTTCAGAGTTTCCTTCTCCTGGTAGCTTGTTTGAGAGTTCTTTTATCTCTGTGGCAAGGAGTGTGGTTAGTTGTCTGCCTGTGTTTCCTTGTGGGGTACTATATTGCTTACTACGAAAATTTAACCCTTTACTGCATACTAACCCATATATGGTTTCTTAGGTTTGAACTTTATTACCAAGCAATAAGGTTGAAAATCGCGATCCGTTTCGGGTCAGGCCATGCATTAAGGGGTTAAAAGTTTTTTCCAGCGTTCTCTCCAGATTGAGTCTGGGCCACCTTCGCTATTAATTAATCTTGCATTGAATCCTTTTAGGAAAAAGTTTTGGTAAGGATGGTTTCTGGTATTTGCGATTGGTTTATGGGTTCATGGATTGTTTCGTCTTGTATTTGCCCAGTGATTTGGCTCATATTTTGAACAGGAGTGGTGGGTGGGTGTAAGTAATCTGGGTGCGATGCGAGGATATGTCTCTTTAGACCTCGTTTTTTGTATTTCTGTGTACAAACCGGGCATGATTCTTTTATTGGTATTTGTCGCAGGGATGAAATTTGTGCCTGTGATGATGATATGTCAGCATCGTCTCCTCCATCGGCGTCTTCGTCGTCCATTATCAGGGTTTGTAACTTTGTACACGTAATTCACTAGGAATTTATTAATTTTGTTTTGAAATACTAAATAAAAATAGGTATAAATAGAAAAATCAAAATAAATTGAATTTTTTTTTTGACGTGACGTCTTGTCAGTTGAAACAATGGTATCCTAATAAGTTGTTGTTTTAATAGAATATTGGTAGAAAAATGTCGTGCGGACGCAGCTGGGATATTAAACATTTTTAAGACTTGTATGTTGTTCTTGAATTCTTACAAGACTACACAAGTACTCAGGCATATTTATTTAGTTTGTACTGTGCTGTTCAAAGATATTTATGGATTGATACGAGGCTATACATTCATCAGTATACAAACCGATTGGTTTAGACCATATGGAATAGACCATTTCCTGATGTTATCGAGTTCAGCATTCAACGCCTCTACAGACAGATTAACATCACACGGAGAGAAGTGCCGATATATTTGAAGGTCATCTGCGTAAAGATGATAAGAAAAAGTAAGGACGTCAGAGATGGAGTTCGTGAATACTAAGTAGAGGAGAGGAGAAAGGATACCACCCTGCGGAATACCCGCGGAGAGATAACACCAGTCCGTTGAGATCTCCTCAGACTTCATGTGCTGCTGGCGGACTCTCAGATGGGATTCAAACTAGCGAGCCGAGTGCGAGGAGACTCTAGCATTTCAACCAGGATATCGAAATCAACATAGTTGAAGGCGCTACTGAAATCAAGCAGTGTGAAGACCGTAAGCTGCTTCTGATCCATGGCCAATATAATTTCGTCAGTGACTTTAAGCAGAGCCGTGGTAGTGTAGTGACCCGGCCTGAAACCTGATTGATGAGGATTTAATAAGTATCTAGAGGAAAGCTAGTAGGGGAGCTGGTAGTGAACAATTGATTCCAGGACTTTGGAGAGGAAAGGCAGAATAGATATACGACGGAATTATTTAAAGGAGACGGTTTGGGACGTTTTTGGTAAGGGAATCACAAGTGCCTTTTTCCACTGAGTGGGGAAGCAACATTGGTCAAACAACACATTAGTCATGTGGGTGATCATCGGTAACAGCTCGTAAATGATGTTGGTTATCATCTGAGAGGAGATCTTGTCCTTACCTATGACCTTCGAAGAGATCGCTAATATTGCCCTCCTTACTGCGCCGATGCTGACATAGTTGAAGTTGAAGGGTGAGTTGTGGGCTGCGATGTTGGACCGTAGGTTACGAAGGGTAGCTTCCTTAACGAGGGGGTCCATCACAACATGGGGGATGGCAAATAAATTATTGAGACCGTTGAGGTCGACAATTCCAGCAGCCAAGTCATAAAGAATTAATTATTAATTATTTATTGCACACACATATAAACTTAAAAAGTTACATCAAGTTAAATCATATGTACAAAGGCGAGCATATCTCTAAAAAGAGATTTCTTCCAGCAAACCAAGGCATGAAAGGGAAATGTATCACGAAAGGGTAGGCATTGCACAATATCTTATATCTAATCTATACTAAAGTACATATACAATATATACTAAAATACATATAAAATAAGGAAAATAAAATACCTATATACCTACCAGACTACTAAATACTCTTGGCACGGTTTCTCTTGGCCATCACACTCTTGATGGTATCGGTAAGCCAAGTACTATCTACATAACACCAGTCATACTAAAGATTTGATTCGTTAACAGCTTTTTAGATGAATACAGCACAGACTTACCTTGTACACGGTAAAAACCACTTCCAGTTCCAATAAAGGCTATCACACAAAATCACCCCTGATATGGCACTTTTCTGGAACTGGTGAACGAACTGAATTTGAATTGAATTTCATTCAAACATTCGTTCAATCCCCATAATTTGCCCTAGAAGTTCTAATTTTCTAATTAGGATTCTTTTAGAATTTATAAGAGCTTTAACAATAATCTGCTATTTTTCGCCTTTTGTTAATAACTGTGTTCTATAAGGGTTACAAACTTCACTTTGCGTAACAATATCATATGGAACCTTTTTGACTATAAGTGTGCTGCTTGGGTGCCCGGAAACTTCTGAAAAAACCTGGCGGATCTTGTAAGACAGCTGCTACACCCTAGCTCTGCCGGATCTTCTGAGACAGCTGCTACATCTTGAGGTTACTAGCTCTACCGGGTCTTCTGAAACAGATGCTACTCCTCCTGCCTATTGGCGCTGCCGAATTCTGCCCTTCTGAGACAGCTGCTACATTTACTGCCAACTAGATCTACTGGATCTTCTCAGACGGCAGCTGCTCCTCCTACCTACTGCTGCTGCTAGCTGTTTCGCCTGCCTCCAATGACCGGCGCGCCAACTCTACAGCGCCCGTGGAGACTCTCCCAGAGTTAGGGTATTTAGTTATATGAATGTTAGGTCGTGTATATTTTATTTAAAAGTTACATCAAGTTAAATCATATGTACAAACGCGAGCATATCTCTAAAAAGAGATTTCTTCCAGCAAACCAAGGCATGAAAGGGAAATGTATCACGAAAGGGTAGGCATTGCACAATATCTTATATCTAATGTATACTAAAGTACATATACAATATATGTGTATACTAAAATACATATAAAATAAGGAAAATAAAATACCTATATACCTACCAGACTACTAAATACTCTTGGCACGGTTTCTCTTGGCCATCACACTCTTGATGGTATCGGTAAGCCAAGTACTATCTACATAACACCAGTCATACTTAAGATTTGATTCGTTAACAGCTTTTTAGATGAATACAGCACAGACTTACCTTGTACACGGTGAAAACCACTTCCAGTTCCAATAAAGGCTATCACACAAAATCACCAATGTAAATTATTTTAAACTGTAATTTAGGGGATCGTGTGAAATAAAATGACTAACTCTACTAATAATCTCCCTCTTTCATTTCTTGACTTTTTCCTAAATTCATTTAAATTTAACTTAGGCTTCCATTACACGGGGTTATTTATTATATTCCCTGTAACATGACATCTGTTGTGAGTGAGGGTACATTCGTGAATAATGTTTCGCAAGCTGGAGCTACCTCAGAGTTGGATTTAACTACATGATTATCTAGATATAAGCAGAAATTATTATCCCTTGGTATAACTTTGCCAGCTTCATAGTTTATTATTTGCCTAACCGTTGTCTTTCTTTTATTTGAATTTTGCATTTTTCTATTTTTATCAGTTCTATAAACCAACTTGAAAGTTTTAGAATATTGTTTTAACATAGTTATAAATTGTTCTATCAAAGTTATAAGTTTGCCAGTTTCACAGTTTATTATTTTCCTAACCGCTTTCCTTCTATTATTTGAATTTTGCATTTTCCTTTTAATATGTTAAGTTTTTGCAGTTATATATATATAGAAAGTTTTGGAATATTTCTAACATAGTTATGAATTGTCTATAAAAATGAACATATGTTTCCTAAAAACCTAAAAACCTATGTTTCCTCCATAATTTTCTTAAATATTTCGAAATTTCTATGGCTTTTACAATCCCTCGGAGATCTGTAGGCACAAACAATAACATGACTATATAATTCAACACAAGTTACCTCTGGTTGTCTTTCTACAGTAAGTGCAAGAATATCTTTCCGTTGTTTCTCCTTAATATTTTCTTCAACTATTAAGCTGTTTTCTGTGAGTATAGACCTCGAGAGCGTGTTGGCTGAAATTCAACATACAAACTTATGTTTACCTACATGGAGCATGAAAGTAGCCGCCAATAACTTTACTACATTTTGCGATCTAAAATAAAACCTATTGACTTTTTACCAAAATTATATACCCTATGACACTCTCACGGTCTCAAAAAATCCAACGACACCTCATTTGTTAAAATCCGTCAAGCCGCTTTGGGTTTGGTCAACCCCCATATTACTTACGAAAGCATTTTTGCCCTATCTGAAACGGAGACCCTTGGGCGCGCTTCGCACTCGTAAGGTCAATTAGTAACATATTTTTAGTAAATAGGTATGTTTTTTGAAACAATTACAACGAGTTTTATCTCTGGGGCTCATGCATGTATAATGCGATTAAGTATACGAAAAACAATAAAAATTTAGAACTTATTTGAATGTTTATGATTCGTAAATCATTTTCTGGCTTTACGACATTTGTTTTATGACAAACAAGATGGAAAGGTCGGACCATATTTTAGGTTTCTGTACATAAAAGTAAATCTTACCGAAGCGTTTTGTCTGTTACACGGCACAGACGACCTCTGTGGCGCAGCGGTTGTGGCTCTGCCTACCAAGCGAAAGGTCCCGGGTTCGATCCCCGGCTGGGGTAAACAAATACCCAGGTCTTGGATGTCTGGTTCCCACGACACAGGGTATCCTAGTGTGGGGCCAGACGCAATGTATGTGCCTGTATGTAAATCTTTATGTTTAGGCTGAGTCTGACATACCTATATACTAAAACATATTGTCACGACCACAGAGGTCACGACTGACGAATGCGATAAAAGTTTATTTTGCGCAATAATTTAACAAAGAAAGTCCAATTTTTTATTGCATTTTAGGTGCTTGAATTTTCCAAGCGATTACTCGAGTCTCCTTGGTCCTAGGAGGTCAAATCTGGTATCTACGGGTTTTTCTCGTGAAGGCGGAGAGAATTGCGCGTAGTCTGATAAGGTATTAATTTTCCGAAATGAAATCAAAAACTAAAATCCGCTAGAACGAATACGTTTGCAACAGCAAATTTCCCCCTCTAAAATCTTGAATGATTATCATCAAAAATGAAATACTATAATAGAGCAATAAGTGCTTATTTAGATTGCAATAAAAAACTTGACCTAATAATCACATATAACGAGGCACACCACTTCAAAGTCAGTTTTTATTGGCGATTGGACAAAGCAGCTGGGAGATCGATATTCTCGTACGGTACACTTGTGAAGAATTTGCAACAATTATAAATGTTTTTTTATCACCTTTTTTCGTTGGGCAATAGATGCACATATATCTTATACAATATTTTATGGCAGGTACATTATCGTCATAATCGACTTCTAAATGGCGACCTCTGTGGCGCAGAGGTTGTGGCTCTGCTTACCAGGCGAGATGACACGGGTTCGATCCCCGGCTGAGGATACAGAAAAAACCCTAGGTCTTACTTGTTTATATGTGTGTGACATCGCTGTTTCTGGTTCCCACGACAAGGTATCGTAGTGTGGGGCCAGAAGCAATGTATGTGCCTGTATGTAAATGTTAATGCTAAAAAAGGTCTTTAATTTTACAACCAGAATAGTTGTGAAAATATTTTGTTTTAGACTATCACCCAGGTTCATCTAATATCAAATCAGTTTTTTATACATATGAATTTGCAATAATATTTACAAAATTACCTAAACAAATTAATAATAAAATATACTAATGATCGCCTCCCAGCCTGTGAGTCCCAGGCGATCTAATGCTGATATCTCATTATAGGGTAAATCCCGAGAGACTAGTATCTGCTATCTTTCGTGTATGTGGAGCCCTGAGTTGGCGCAATAAGTAAATAAAAAAAACTAGACAAAGCTGTTTGACCGCGGCCACCCAGGCCACAGATTAGATAATAGTTACTTCCAGGCGATGATAAGGGTTTTGGTCTAATATTTATCATTACTTTTGAATAATAGGTACCTATATGAAATCGGTCGAGAACTTTACCGTTGTGCCATAGTCGTTCAATAATAAGGACCAACTTCCATCACACGTGTATTCCAAACATATTCTCGGAAAATAAAAGGCTGTCTTTCTTTGTGAAAACAGAAACGATAGCAAAACTCGACCTCTGAAAGCCGATTTTCCGGTAAGTAAATTGTTGAGACGCTTAGTAAATACTCGTTTTACTATAGGTAAGTAGTCACCTGAAATTTCTGCGAAGGCGTATTTCGGGTCTGACGAAATCCGAAGGTAAAGAATACCCCTGTAATGGAATTTCATCGCTTTTGATATTGACACGCGCCAATGTGAGCTATTTTCACAGGTTATTGACTTTTTATGGTCCGTTATAAGGTTACTCTGCCTCTCGAATGGGGATTAAGCACACAATTTCGCTTTGTAGGATATTTAAGATACAAATAGTGTTGTGTTTGAACAGATTTTACTGATGACTGATCTAAGGTTGATTTCAGTTCATAGAATTACTAATCATGAACCTATACCTGTATTAGTATTAATAGTATAGTGCTCTAAGAGAGTTCTCCAGCCTCCAGCAATAAACAAAAACACCATATTACGTCTACCACAAGCTTCCAGTTCAGAAAATATTCAGTTCAGTTGTTTTTACAACTTTTGTAATAGGGTGCTTATATAATTATATTTAGGACACCTCATGTCTTCCGTTTTCACCCTGTATTCCCACATATTTAACTGTATTCAAGTTTCTTGGCAAGAATGACTGGAAATTGACGGACAACTTCTGTAATGAGTCCTAGAAATTTTCGTGCACACCCTGTGCCGCGGCTTCAGAGTCGTGTAAACTTTCATACGTCGTCATTAAAAGTTTCTTGCTGGAAGATTTGCGTTGGCACTAATTAGCAAGACGTTCGCAATAGGAAAAAACGTGACGGAATTATTACCATGGCGCTTAGGGGCCTTCTGTTTACGCTGTAGGTAGGCCGCCTACAGCGTCACATCGTACGGCGCGTCACAATGGTTGCAATAGAATTATACTGATGCGGTCTACATTACTCGTCGGAGTCAATATCATTGACGATGAGGTCAGATGTCGCGTACAGCATAAAATAGGAAAACAAGGTCTAAGCTGGTGCTTACGGTGGAAGAGCGGCGCGGGAGGGGCGTGTAGTGTCAAAAGTTCAAAACACCACAAAGTTCAAGTACAAAGTCACTTTTTGGCGTACAACCGAACTTTAGCCGGGCGTATTTGGCGGCAACGCATCTCTATATAGACCATTTAAGTATAAAATAGTATACAATTCTGTCATTTATGTCGCGTAATTTCGGCATAGTGTTTAGACACTTGAATTTCAGTGGGAGGGGCGGCATAGTAAGTACTCATACCTACCTCTGTAATCTGAATTTGTTGTAGTTGCATCTCTGAATTCCGCTTCCTAGCTGTATTTCTACCCATTACCAGTTTTAGTTTCAACAATCTCTACGTGAGCACAATAAACAATTTTTCAGCCCCAATCTTATTTGTGGACGTCCCACACGCGCTCTGTTTCAGTTCTGCAAACATTGCACTTTTTGCTGTCGCACTGGACATGACATAAAACGTAGTCGTACAAACCTGGCAGAGTCACGTACCGCTCGTAACTCCGAATAGTGTGGGCTGAGGTGCAATTTACCAACCGCAATCACAGACGACTTTTCGCCGCCGCGAGTGAGCGAGACAGCGGTAGCTACACACCACACTCCCTCGCCTCGGCGACGCGTCGTCTGTTGTTGAGGTCGGCTATGAACTTGCACCTTTATATCCGACGACACATCAAGCTACACCCTCTTTACTTTTTTAGTTGGAATTTGGTACTACAGAGCCAGAATATAAGAACTGAACAATTGTTAAGATTAAAGCCTGATGATCTGGTAAATGTAGGAGAAATGTAGCTGCAAGTGGAAGAGTATAAAAAGTATGATTGTTTTTCCTCATATTGAATGCGCCACATGAGAATGAGGGACGGTTGGAAAATGACCTTTGCAAATATATATATTGGACGTATCGAGCCGGAAAATACTTAGTAAAACGAGTTGCAATAAAAAGTAGAGTTATTTGTAGGATTGAACATCAACGCATCTTTTTATTCTAACCTTATATTTGGCGGTGGGCAGCAACTAGTTTTCCTGCCCAATAGAACAAATGACAAAACTCCAGGTTAAATGGAGGTATTATAGAGTTGTAGGTACCTATACATACCTACATAGCTGACCTTTGTAACTAGGTAGTCAGATGCAAATCTAGTGCAACCTTGATATCTGTCAACATAGGCAGATTCATTAGTATTTATAGTTGAATATTTAAATATAATAAAGAGTCATTACTGGTCCGCATCTGGCTTCACTGCTCTCTTCTATATACCTAGCCTTGGGTACAGGAGAGAGCCCCCATCCTCTTCAGAGTAAAACCTGCAAGTCCTATCAACTGCGAAATGGTTTCAGTTTCAAAAACCGCTGATTTTTGTGGCAACTAACACAAAAAAAACAGCTCGACTCATCACAGCTCAGCGAGCATTCTATAAATACACAGTCAGGTCATAAGTTCTGTCACACAATAAAAACTTTTGAATTTAGAACGCTGGCCACAAAAAAGTTTATTGAATTCGAATTTCAAATTTTTCATGAAAATAAAAATGTGTACTTTTTAGAATTTTCCTCATTTTTAAATATGGAGTGGACACTTAAAGAAGACCGTGTCGCAGTTATTGCGTTGCATCGTTGCGGTTACGCGCCAATTCAGATTTTCGACTTACTGAAAAATTTGAATATAACCAAAAGATTCGTTTATCGTACCATAAAACGATACAATGAAGACTCTAGTGTAGATGACAGGTCAAGAAGTGGTCGCCCTCGCTCTGTTAGGACTCCAGCAGTGATAAAAGCTGTGAAGGCGCGAATTCAAAGAAATCCCATACGTAAGCAGAAACTGTTGGCCCTTCAGATGGGGTTAAGCAGGACCACGGTGAAAAGGGTGTTAAATGAAGACTTAGGGCTTAGGGCATATCGAAGAAAAACAAGACATCGTTTGGACGCTCGTTTAATGGACCTGAGCCTGAAGAGATGCCGCGCTTTGTTGAAGCGGTACGCGGGAAAAAAGCATCGGGAAATTCTTTTTTCGGATGAAAAAATTTTCACCGTGGAAGAGAGATACAACAAACAAAATGATAAGGTGTACGCACACAGCAGTGAAGAAGCGAGCAACCGTATTCCGCGTGTCCAACGAGGTCATTTTCCATCCTCGCTCATGGTTTGGTTGGGAGTCTCTTATTGGGGCTTAACTGAGGTACATTTTTGTGAGAAAGGCGTAAAAACGAATGCAGTTGTGTATCAAAATACAGTCCTCAAGAACCTTGTAGAACATGTTTCTCATACCATGTTTAATAACAGGCACTGGGTATTCCAACAAGATTCTGCGCCAGCTCATAGAGCGAAAAGCACACAAGACTGGCTGGCGGGGCGTGAAATCGACTTCATCCGGCACGAAGACTGGCTCTCCTCCAGTCCAGATTTGAGTCCGTTAGATTACAAGATATGGCAACACTTGGAGGAAAAGGCCTGCTCAAAGCCTCATCCTGATTTGGAGTCACTCAAGGCATCCTTGATTAAGGCAGCCGCCGATATTGACATGGACCTCGTTCGTGCTGCGATAGACGACTGGCCGCGCAGGATAAAGGACTGTATTCAAAATCGTGGGGGTCATTTTGAATAAACTTTATTACCATAAGAATCTATGTTTTATTAAGTTCATTTTGCTATATAAATGTTTACATAAATAATAAACATGTCTACATTATTTCATATTGCACATGTGACAGAACTTATGACCTGACTTTGTACATTTTATTTCCTTCTAGCTCTAGTAGTAGTTCAGCAATCACCGTTTTTGTCATGAAGCACGCAGCGAAGCGTCGCGAATCGCGCTCGCGTGCGTGCGGGCCAAACGTAGCGAGCATTCGGGGCTCGCGCGATCTGAGGTTTGAATGGTGAGCCAATTCTCACGCCCGCAAATATAACAAACGGCCCACTTCCTCCGAGGTGTGAGCACAAATACATTAAACGTGTACTATCCACTTCCCTGTTTTATTGGTCGTTAGTGGCCACAAATGGCACGACAGGAGAGGTGCAAGAAAACAATTTAGAGGCGTCGCCCGTGCCCGCTGGTCCGGCGTACGTGCAAAAACTGCCTGGGAGCGCAGCAGCTGACCCTCTACTGATCGTCGCAGGGCTGTATTCGGTGCTGGGTATAGACGGGCAAAAGATCAAAATAGTAGTTTATGTGACTGAAACATAATGGAGGGCATTTAAACTCGAGAGTGGGTTTATGAAACGAGCCGAAGGCGAGTTTCATAATACATAATATCACTCGAGAGTTTTAATGCCTAATTATGTACAGTTACATACACTAGTTTATCTACAGACATATCATAAGCTCCCTTTGATGTGTTCAGGAACCGCATGTTTGACCGGCATTGTGGCATTGAGTTGTTTAGCTTGTTTTGTAGTACCAACTTCACAGACAAAGTAGGGGCGGCACGCAGTTGGGCGTCGGCGTTCGAAATTTGAATGTCATAATATGTAGAAAAATTATACATTATGGTCATAATGTTCAATATTCAGATAAGAAATGAGTTTTTACCAAGTAGTTTAACATTATGCTGATCGTAACGTGAGGTTTTTGTACGCAGTAAAGAGGGTTTATGATACGTGTGTAGATAAAAACAATTTATGTCTATAGGATGCCCTGAGAGAGCAGTTTTTGATAGAGGTAATCCAGCCGATAAAAAAACGTATTTTTTGGCTCTTTTGGCTATCTGTAGTGCTTGGGTATTAAACAATCGGGTATCTAACATTCAGCTGGACAAAATATAACAACACTTTAATCATATCTCTCATTCGCGGATGGCAGAGTGACACTTTTGCGCCCATGGTGACGAAAAGTGATGGAAATCATCATGCGGAAACGTCATATCTTCATATATCCGCAGATCTGACGCTCGATCACTGCTTATAACTCTGCAACACAACACAGCCGCATATGCACATGGGTTCACGAGCTATCAGGCTCTGGAACAAACGTCCAAGCGCCATCAAGGACAGTTCTTCTCTCGACATTTAAAAAGTCGCTTAGAATAACACTGTCTTTCTCTTCGATAATGTACTTCAGTATAATGTATTTGTGAACAATTTAATCTTTTTTTGTTAGTTTGTTAGTCTTAGTTGTGCACTCATATAGGTCTACCAGTTTTTAAATATATCCTGTCCATCCTAGGTTTGCTGGAAGAAATCTCAAGTTTAAGAGTCTGTATGTGTTACTACAAAAAAAATACAAGTAGTTTAACCTCAAAACAAACGTCAAATGCTATACATTTTTGTCCCTAGAGTTTATTTTTTTGTGGTAAGACCCTGTATATTTTATTTTTGTACTACAAAGTATAAAATAAAGTAATATCCGAAGCTGCTGTGGTAGGCTAGCTCCTATTGTCACGCAAAGTGGGCTATTGATAATTCTGCCTTAACCTCTCAAGCCCCACGTCCAAGGTTTTGAATGTTATTATCATAAAATTGGGTTCAAAATCGCGAAGTCTCATAACGGGATTTTGGCCTCGTGACGTCATAAAGTGGCGCAAAGGTGCCTGTGCCAACTTATAGAGGAAAAGGTGTGACGATATTTATTATTATGTTTATTTATTTACACAAGTATGGTATAAAACTTTTACGTATACACTGTTTAAAATCCGCCCCTGCCCTAACCCTACGAGGAGTAATGGCTAAAGCAATTAAAGTGGTAAACAGAAGGTGCAGTGGCGCCCTCTTGAAAGTAGTGGTGGGAAAGCTACACCAGTCAGAGGGGACTAAATATACTGTTACCCTAAAAAAATAAGTGCGTTTGGGTGGTGTTGCTATCACGAAGAACTGTTAACAATACAAAAATAGTTTCACGACTTTTTAAATACGGGCCACTAGAGGCATAGCTTAAATTATTATTGAATACAAATTTTTCCTGATAAGGGGCTAGTCTGTCACCACAACCTCAATGTCACATAAATAGCGATTACATAGTCCTAATCCTAATCTAAATCCTGATATACCAACGAATATAATTTGTAACTTCGATTTCAAAGGCGCTTTCCCGCCTAAACCGCGTATCATAATGAAGACGAGAATTCAATATCTGTATACCCTGATACCCTTACCTGTAGGGAATATTTGGAGCTTGTCTAATTAACTATCCCGACTTCACCCTCCTATTAGTTAGCCAGCGAGGAGGTATGGTGAGGAAAGTAATGAAGTTAGGCGTTTATGACCCAGCATCTAGGATCCAAAACGAGATGTGTACCATTGATGTATCGGGCAGAGGAGATGGTTCTTTGATACCAAGCCATGAAGTACTGTGGATCATTTACTTCTTCTTAATTTTGTCGTTTGTTCGACATGACCGCGGTTTCAGAGTCTTTTCCTGATTTTGCCTATGCATTATTAAGTGCATTTAGACACGTTTGCAAGAGTCGCGATCTGTCTGAATTAATTAGTTTTTTTTTAAAGCTAATTCTAGCATAGTTTTTAGACACAAGACTAACCTACGGTAAGATTTTAGTGGCGGAAGCCAGCGGAGTTGGGGGGAGGATGGAGGGAATGCCTCCGTGAAGTCCCTCCATCCTGTAAATGTATTGTTTTGGAGTATTTAGTTTTTTGTTTATTCCTCACTTTTAGATCAGTTTTTCACTTGGGTTTGGGTAAGGTAAATTTGAACGGACGAAAAGTGAGCAGCCAATTTAGATCTGTGAAACTACATGGGGTCTCTTCGCTCCACTCCGCTTCACACGGCTCCAGGTTGTACATAACATTGTTGCTAGTGTATGCTCCAGGGAATTCTTGGCGCGGTCTATATCAGTGGTATTACAAAATTTAAAAAAACAGTACATCTAAGCATTAAAACACACTTTTAGCAAAGAAAGAACTTGGTGACCTCTGCGGTGTTGCGTTCGAGGCTGTGCACCCCAAGCGAGAGGTCCCGGGTTCGAAACCCGGCTGGAAAGTAAGAAAAAAATCCCCAGATATTGGATGTTGAAATGTTTGTGACGTCGCTGTTTCTGGTTCCCACGACACAAGGTGGGACGATCGTGGGGCCAGAAGCAATGGATGTGCCTGTATCTAAATGTTATGATATGTTGTTATGGTACGTTAACTAGGTGCGTTCGGAAAATTACCATGGAACTAACGTATTTTACGTTTCGTTACTACAAATAAACAAAATTTTATAGTATTTCAAAATCACGTCTGAAATTTTTGATATTGTGTTTAGAAGGGGAAATATGCACCAAATAATAATCACCAAGTTAAAAACTTAAAATAAATTATTCAAAGTTCTTCCTCCCCAGTTGGTATGCGAATGAAGTATATGTACAAGAAAAGTCCTCGACAAAACTTTTGCTATAGGTAACCACAAACCAAAACGTCATCTGTGTTATATTTTGTTGTTTCCATTTGTTGTTTTTTTTATTATATTAAATTTTGATAAAATTTATATCAGACTACCTCTAAAGTATGACCTGCCGATCAAAAAAAATAATTATCAAAATCGGTTCATAATTGACGGAGTAATCGCGTAACAAACAAACAAAAACAGACGAATTGAGAACCTCCTCCTTTTTTAAAGTCTGCTAAAAATAACTAAGGCCATAGCGAACCGCGGTCTTTCTATAACTGTTGGTGAAATTCTGATTGTTGCAATTGATTTATCTCAGTCAAATATGTAAATTGGTACTAACACAGTGCATAAAGCTTCGCATTTGAAAATCCATCATCTCCTTACAAAACAGGAAAATATAGCACACATACTATTTCGGGCAACCTGAAACAGTATGAGATACTATTTCGGGATTCATAATATCCAAAGAAGATATGTATATGATAATTTTGCCATGTCTGTCTGTCTGCTCGTTGGAGAGTTGCTTACTAAGAAACTCTCCTGTCTAGCAAGTTCGCATGAATGTTACATCTTTGTGCTCAACATTTACGGCCTACGCAGTGAGCTTTTACTGGCTGTAAACTGAAAGTCACTTAGAAACTGTTTAACGTTGACACTCAAGTTGCAGTTCACCACGTCAAGATGCAAGAATGTTATTAGGTAATACTGGCTTGTTTCCTCTGTTTTTTGGCTTCCGTGCCTCCAGAGACGAAAACAAAAGCATAAATAGCTACGCGTAGGAAAACTCTGTAACAGGTTATAGATTAGTAAGATTTTAGGAAACTACAATTTCATAGTTTAATCCCTAATACTCGTATGTCTATTTTGCGGTAATACGTCGCACTTACACAGGAGATCCTAGTGTGGGGCTTCCGATGTGTGCCCCCCGATTCGAATAAACTACTGGACTATCGAAAGCGATCGTATCCCGGCATATCTGCGACAACGGTTCGCTTCGGATTAGCAACTTAATAGATCACTAAACAGTGAAAAATTAAAGTAAACTCTCTTGCCACAATATGTATAAAACGACAGTAAATAGAGAATTCCTCTTCTTACTGTTACAACTGGGTTGTATTATCTGGGCCTACTTATTTACACATCCTGCGTCTGGAATTCTACCTAGGTTCTACCTGGCATATTTCAATAAGTCCCGATAAGATCTATGTGACAGATACATACAAAATCTATGATTTATCTGTTCGATAGGGCTTGTCGGGACTTCTGAAACGGGTCCTTACCTAACCTTCCCTTTATTCGGGGCCTTTTAGGGTTCCGTACCCGAAGGGTGCCAAACGGGAGCCTATAACTAAGCCTCCGCTGCCCGTCTGTCTGTCCGTCCGCCCAGACGGGCGGGCTCTATGGGATCAACCGAAATAGGTAGAGAGCTGAAATTTTCACAGAATGTGCATTTCTGTTGCCGCAACAGCAACAAATTATGAACTACACGTAATTTTGAAAATTAAAAGGGGTCCCCATGCGACTGTTTTTTTTAAATCCCTGCCCCTGCGAAATACCTCATAACATCATGATTCAATATAACCATAAATTTCGTTGCTCTTAATAACTTTAAGGTGGCTCAGTCGGTTTCGTATCGGTTTCGCAATCTTGAAGTTCCGGGTTCGATTCCCAGAGAACACATACATATATTTTTTCTGTTTGTTTTGGTTTTATTATTTAGGATTTAGTGTTTTTTTCTTGTACGATGCTACGGAACCCTTCGTGTGCGAGTCCGACCCCCACTTAACCGATTTTTATTTAACGTGGCTGTTACTTGATCATGACTACTCGACAAGTATGTCGGACAATGACATTTTTTTTTCTGATTTTCTGACAATTCGCACCCTCCGGGAAGAATAAAGCCATAATCGCAAAACATAACCTATTATTTAGGAAGACATCTGTTGAAAGTGGTCGGTGCGAATACCAGACTTGAAATTATGAACCACCTCTCGCTTGAGCTGATACTAAGTTTAATGGTTTCCGTTTTTTTAGCACACCGAGTGAGAGAAAAAAGTTAACAAGAGATGTTAACGCCTCACTTCGATATTGTTTGTTTAGTTTAGTTAGTAGAATATTACTGGAAAATAATCTGACAATAAGACAGTAATGTGGTAGTGAATGAATGAATGTTTATTTCAGGCTCAATGAACCATAGAAAATAACAAAACACTTAAAAGTTTAGCAAATAAAAATCTCTGTTAGCTTAGCGCCTAGCACACTCCCTCCAGCATGGATCCGCTTCATCTTTGGGGCGATGGCACACATACATGTGTCTTCACCCATTGAGCCAAGAAGTAACCATCCATGCGGTCTGCCCATACTCTAAGCTGTCTGCTGGTACTCCCCTCAGCCTGGCCATCTTAAAAGCTATTTTGTGGCGCAGTATGGCATGGAAGCTGTCTCGTGGGCCTCCGCACACATGATTCGTTGATGCGCTACAGAGCAGGGGCAGCCTCAGCGGCACCTTGATAGCATTGTTGTACTGGACACGAAGGACATTATACGCTCTGCGTATAGCCGGCCCGTAGAAATGTTGACAGAAATAATACTGGCAATTAAAATATTTCCCGAGAATAAAGCCATGATAGTGGATATATCTAGTTTCTGCATACAAAAATGTATCAGTATGGGATAACATAACATAAACATTTCTTTATTGCATCACAAAAAGTATAAATTATTGTAGCCCTGGTTCCTAAACTAGGGTAACCTGTGTGTCAGGAACCAGTTCCTTCCATTTGGTTAACAATTCACATTGAGTTACATCAAGTACAAGGGTAGGTATACATATTAAAATGAACGATATTAAATTACTTATTAAAAATCTATAAAGATGTATGTAGGTGAACTAAAAGTTACATATCACTTATTTATAAGTAATACTAATGGTAGGTAGTTGTAAAATAAAATGTCAAAATACAGTCAAAATACAGTCTAGGAAAAAGTTGCAATAGTTAAATTTAACTGCTAATAGTAACTAGATATACAAATAAATTAATTTGGTTAGTAAGTATGAAAGTGAAAGTGAATATTCAAATTAATAGTGCACTGAATATTGTAAGTAGATATGCATTTTGATTAAAATAGATATGCATTTTGATTAAAATACGAGCCATGTAGGTATTGTGTATAAATATCTGTTTACATGATTTTAAACTTAGTTATAGAATTTGAGCCAAATAATGCCTTTTGTTAATTTTTTGATTTATTTTATTACTTTTAGGAGATCTTCTGTAGTGTCGTAGTCGAACTTATTTAGCCATTCAATGATTTTGCTTTTAATTTGATAATTACTTAATGTCTTGGTTTTATATTTTAAATTTAGTTTGTTATAAATACGAGGAGAGGTATAGGTATAGTGTCGCCTAGCAAAGACACTCTTGCAGTTTGGTACGGGGCAGTTATCTATTCGTTTATTGTTCAAGGGTAGTGAAGGTACGGTTACGCGATGGTATCTCCTTAAACTCTGATATATAAATAGTTTACGCACGCTGAGTACCTTGCACTCTTCATATACCTTGGTAGTAGGATGTCTAAATGGTAAGAATAATAGGACCTTCAGGACTACTCTCTGTGCTCTTTCCACCTCCAATAAGTGAGTTTTGCACGCTCCCCCCCCAAGAACAAATACAATATGTAATAATGGACTGACCGAGAGCCTTGTAAGTCTCTAGGAGTAACTTGTTTGATGCAACAAAGCGAAGTGTCTTAAAAATAAAAATAAGCTTTCGTAATCTTTTCGCAACGGCTTTTATATGTGGAACCCATTGGAGCCTATCATCAATAAGTACGCCCAGGTATTTGATCACATTAACGCGGCTAAGCTTAGAGAATTGGCACTGATTGGAATCGATTAGGTTAGTCGAGTTACAAGGGTAAGAGTGAATTGTTAAGCTGAAGTTATTGGGTGGCTTAGATGCGTTGGTTTTGCTGAAACATAAGTATTTTGTCTTGGAAGTGTTTAGAGAAAGAAGACTGTCTTCTAACCACGATGTTACCCTAAGTAAACCATTTTCAGTTGTTAGTTGAAGACTTTCCCAGGATGTGTCATTAAATAATAGCACTGTATCATCCGCAAACATAGTAATTTCAGCACCTGAGATGTCCAGTTCAGCCAGCTGATTGATATAAGCTAAAAAGAGAGTCGGTCCTAACGTGCTACCTTGTGGTACTCCGTAGGAACATGTTTCTTCATCACTCGAAATGCCACCTAGGTGGACAAATTGTCTACGTTGATTGAGATAACTCCTGAACCAATCTTGTACTGGGCCCCTTAAACCAAGAATTTCCAAACGATTGAGCAAAATCGGTATTGATACAGTATCAAAAGCTTTTTGAAGATCTAGAAAGACACCGATGCATTTCTTTCCTTTGTCCAGGTGCTTTGTTATTTCAGTCGTTAATTTTAAAACTGCATCTTCAGTAGAATGACCTGATCTAAACCCATATTGGTTGGTTGATAGATATTTATTATCTTCTAAGTACGACATTAGCCGTTTGTTGACTATCGTTTCTAAAATTTTAGACAAAGTTGATAGAAGTGATATGGGTCTATAGTTGCCAGGAGATAATTTGTCACCAGTCTTAAAGATTGGAATAACTACGGCGAGTTTAAAGTCTTCAGGGAATTTACCGTTGGCTAAGCTCAGATTACATAAATGTGCAATGGGACTCGCTAGTACATGGACGAGTGATTTAATGAGCTGTGACGATATTTTATCCCATCCAGTGGAATTTTTAGATTTCATTGATGATATCATCCTACGTACTTCATCCGGATCGGTAGGTGAGAAAAACATAGAGGTTTGAGGTGGATTAATTAAGGCAGTTTTGTTGGCTAGTGAACTTTATTTTTTATTGACTTTGGTAAGTGTTTCTGTCGCAAGGTCATGGCCGATTGAGGTAAAGTACTGATTCACTGCATTAAGAGAGTCTTTTTCCGTGGCTTTAATTGAGAGCAATTCAGTGGAGCAAGTTTTATCTTTGGCTAAATTACAAAGTTCTTTAACAATTTTCCAAGTTTCTTTTGAATTACCGGTATTTTTTTCAAGTTCCTTTTGGTAGTATTTGCGTTTCAAGGTTTTTAATATTTTATTGCATGTATTTCTGTATATTAAATATTGTGTTTTGAGTTCTTCATTAGATTTATTTTTCTTTATTTTTAAGTGTAATTTATCTCTTCTACGAATAGATTTTATAATCCCTATAGTTATCCATGGTTTTATAGGTTTTTTTCTGTTTGCAACTTTTGTACAGGTGGTATTGGAGTTTATGCTATTTTGAATATTTGATATCAGGGAATGTGCTACTTCATCCACAGAAGTATTATTATAGTAGTCATCCCAGTTAATAGCCTTAAGTGATTCATCGATATTTTTTAGGTTAAATGTTATTTTTTCATGTCTAATGTCCGGTTTTTTATAGTTACTACTGTTTAAATGAAGAAGTACAGGACAATGGTCTGTAATTTCATCAAAAAGTACAGTTTTAGCTTGTTTATTGGTTCGAAGCATAAAGTGATCGAGGCAGGTTTTGAGCCTGGTGGGAAGATTTATACCTTGTCATAATCCATGGGAAGCTAACATAGTCACATAATCTTCAGCGTGCCCTGACAAATTTTCCGGTAAAATGTCGAAGTTAAGATCCCCTGTTAAAATTATATTAGACGTTTTTATTTTATGAAGCAGAGAATCTAGGGAATCAATGAATTGTGATTTACATGCAGAATTTTTAAACTCAGAAGGTCTTTATAGACCAACAACTGTTGTATCATTATTTATGTTAACTGTTAAACAGTTACCATTAGAAACAACTGGCTCATGGACATTATAATTACTAATTCTATCATTGATATAAATAATGACACCATCATTTTGATTATAAGATTTGGTAGTACTAAACGATTTAAAGTTATTTATATTAGGGATTACTGAATCTTGGTCGACCCAACATTCAGTTCTAACTACAACATCTAAAACTAAGTCCAACTTTGACATAAAAACAAGAAATGAATCAAGGTTTTGATTGATACTGCGTATATTGGCACATAGAACATGCATTGAGGAAGCCAAAGATGCAGAATCTGTAGTAAGTAGTGATTTGATTGAATATGGGTCATCACAACGCATACACTCTACGTTGCCAATGCATTCAATCTCGGTAGAAATATTTATTGTAAGAGGATTGAATTTTAATAAATTTTATAAACCGTGTTCAGCATTTGGAACCTTGAAAAAACATGGACCGGTACAGAAGCTGGGTGTCAATGGATATTTACGAAATTGATTTGAATAAGAATTGTAAGGCATTATGTTATAACTACATACATTACTCGTACTGTTTGATTTGGTTTTGAGTTTGCAATTGTTAGTGATTAATGTTAGTGTGTAAGGGGGTAAGTGCGTGAAGATATAGGTATCAAAAGTGTGTATAAGAACATTTAACCTATGCGATAGACAACTATGATTTAAGACTAGTCACTTTTCCTTTGTGCTTAAATTTTCAAGATCAATCTCATTGTTCAGCCGAAGTGCAGCCTGGCCGTCAGTCTTACGGATGTAGATATTACCGTTGCTTGTCCAGCAGTATTTGTATTCATTTGTTCGAGCAAACTCTCTAGCCAGGAAGTGTAACCGTTTCATTTTGAATGATAAGTTTTCTGAGATGTGTATCGGTACTGCAGGTCCATCGATACTTATTTGGGTCGTTTTAATTAAGTCTCTTTTTTCTTGCTTATATTTCTTGACAGAGCTGATTATCTTTTCTTTTTTGAGAACTGTAGTTAGTTCAACAATAATCGCCGAGTTTGTCGAGTTTCTTTTCTTAGTGCGAAACAGTTCCTTGATTTCTGAGGTTTCAATTGGAGTATTTAAAACTGATCCAATATTTTGTACTATTTTGATCAAGTCATCTTTGCTTTCGGTATCTTTCTGAGGGATGTTTCTCACTTCAAAGCTAGATGTTCTCATTCCACGCTCAACATTGTCAAGCCGGTCCTCTAGCGCCTTTATATACAGACGGTCCTTCTTTTGTTGCTGTTCACAATTTTCTAATTTCATCCTCATTTCCTCATACATATTGGATATGAATTCAATTGACGCCTTTATATCCTTATTCTGGTTACTTATTTCCTTGATACTATCCTTGAATGTTGTCTCAAAACATTTTAGTTTTTTTTCCTGATTTGCCATCATAGTTCTCATTTCTTCCATAAATGTTTTCATTTCCACTTCTTGCACATCGCCCCGTGTCCGTTTAATTGGTCCAGTATTGCCAGTACGAGATGATTCCTCACCAACCCGCAGTGACAGGTCAGGCGCGGAGTCAGACATAGCCGGTGGCGTGCGATTTAGCGGCATGCGGAACAGTTGTCGCGCTGACTGTACTTTGAATCAATCCGGAATCCTCTCACAGGCAAAAATTACTTGGTGAGTACACAGGTAGAAAGTAGATGAGACAGGGGTCACAATAATCTGGCAGCGATCGACGATTGTGAACAAATCCGCTTTCCGTCCTCTGTATCGTGACCTCTGAGTCAGAAGACGGCTAAATAGTGTGTAGTAATAAGTTAGAACTCACACTAATACAGATTCGATGTTGTAGCTACTGGGTCGCGCGAATTAAGTTAGGTGTGGCGGAGGAATTAATAAAAATAATTTATTTAAACGGACAGAGTTTCCACTAGGTTTATTAAGACAATAATAATTAAATCTAAAATACAATGATATTTATATCTAAAATAGTAAAGCGTTGACAATTTAGATTATGACGTACGTTCTACATTTTAGGATGATGACTTAGTGCTGACGAATGATAATTGTAAGGGTTGCTCAACCTTAACACCTCCCCCCTTAAGGCAGAAATTATCTGAAGACGTTGAAGACGTATTCGGAGAATTTCGGCTTATACATTTTGTATATAACTTAAATTTAATTAGAAGTGATAACAAGATAATAAAAATGATAGAATAGAGTAAAATTGTCCATACACTTATGTTTTTTACAACATACATATAGTCGTCTGAAATACTTTCACTGACACTAAACTTTGCACTGTTGATAATGTCTTTGATATCACTGAAATCCACTTTTCGGAGGTTGAGTCTTTTGTCTTCTTGTCTGATGCCGTGACGTACTTCTGGTATCTGTACAAACGGTAGTTGAAGATTGATCGTTGAAGCGTTTGTCGGTGTTTTTATTACGACATCTTGTACCTGGGTTGTGCAGTGTTGGCTCGGCCATATTAGAAATGTCCCTTGTATGTTCTGTTTGTAAACTTCGTCTTCACAGTGTTCCGTGATGATTAGCCCTGTTTCGGAGTATATCAGCCAACAGTTTCCAACTATCCTCTGTATCTTCTCTTTTTCCATGTGTATAGGGTGCTGGTGGCATCTGCTGCAGTTGTCCTTTAGCGTCATTATCTCCTCTATGCAGGTTTCGGTAGGGTACTGTGCTAGGTCGTCTCACAAACACAAGAACTTGTTGTCCTCGGCTTCTTCACACAGGTTCGCTACGGGTCTGTATTTCAACCTATTCACCATTAGGTAGGGGTGTTTGGGAATGGTGGTAACGGTTTTTCGGTTTAAGGGATTGTATATAGGAATGGGAATTATTTTATAATATATATACGTGTTGGATTCTATTAGCGGTACTTCTAATACAAAAACTAACTTATTCCTGTCAATGTATGATTTTAACAAAATATTACGTTCTAACTTAACTAGGTTTTCCCTTGTTACCGGGTAAATTAAATTTTCATGTTTCTCAATTTCTATAAGGACTTGCATAAGCTCTGTGGAATTTAATATTGACTGATGTAGGGTATGCAATTTGCTGAAGGCAATAGCGGTCTCGGTTTCTTGAATGAAATCATAAATAGTACGAAAGTTATTGGAAATTTGGTACAAGTTATTCATTAATGTAATTATGTTATAACGTCGGCTTTCTGTTTCAAGAAGTGATTGAATCTCAACTGTTTTGTTATCTAAGTATTTAATATTTGAATTCATACTGTCTGATAGATAAGTGAATTTATCTAAAGCGTTAAGACATAAGACATAAGACATAAGACGTTTATTCGTAATAGGTTAGTATTACATGTCATTTGGTATTAATATCAATACAAAAATAGGAAAAATAAGTCTTAAGTAATCTTGTACAATATGTCATGGTCATCAAAAATATAAAAAATATGTAGTTCAAATGTCAAGTAAGGCTACAACCTGTAGAGGGGGCTGTACCTAATTATAAATAAATTTTACCTAGATCGTGAGTGCGTTACGAATTCCTCGTGGCTGTAGGGCGTCAGCTCAATAAGCCACCGCTTTAGTCTGGCTTTAAATGCCCCAGTACTTGGAGCGGATGTGATGTGCCCCGGCAATTTGTTGTAAATCGACGGACCCATCGCATGTGTCGATTTACATGTTTTCGTCAGACGGCGGGAGATTGTGACCAAATTATTGGCGTTGCGTGTTGCGTACCTATGGACATCTTTATGGGCGCGATAGGCGTCTATGTTTTGGTGAGCATACACAGCCACCTGGAATATTACCACAGCCGGTAAAGTCAAGATATGGAGCGATTTGAACAGCGGCCTCGCGGGTGTGTCCAGGGGCACTCGCGCGATGGCTCTTACTGCTCTCTTCTGCATCCTGAATGCGCGCTCCCAATCAGTTGCGCGCCCCCAAAGCTCTGCGCCATATTGGAGCAGAGAGTGTACGGTCGCGAAGTAGCAAGACCGAACAACCTCCTTTGGGACAGTCCACGAAAGGCGATGAAGCGCGAAACACGCACTTGCCAACTTTCGACACAACCTGTCAATGTGCGCCTCCCAGGTCAATCCCCTGTCCAATTGAAACCCGAGAAATCCCGCGACATCTATTTGTTCTATAGGAACCCCGTTAACCTGAACCGACATTCTTCGTGGGGGGTTTCCTCCCAGCTGAAAGTGCATGAATTGGGTTTTCTTAATGTTTAGGATAAGGCCATTTCGAGAGAACCATTGGGAGAGTTTAGCGACAGTGATATTAAGTTTCTGTTCCAGCATGACCAGGTCTGGTGCATATACTATTCCAGCTACATCATCAGCGTACATTAATATGTCGGCAGTATCTATGTTTTGTGGGAGATCGTTGAGAAGCAGAGAGAACATTAACTACTAAGGATACTTTTCGTTCGACTGAATGTTCTTCCTTTTTTAACTGACTTATTTCAAAGTTGTATTGTTTTGCGTCCTCTTCGTCTAAGTTTCCTGAAATGATTTTTACTAACGAACCTAAAGGACTAAATAATGCCCTTTTTACTCTAAAAGTAGGTAAAATCTGATTAATCCTAGTTTTTATTTCGTTTACTAATGATTCAATTTGCTTACATAAACTTCCTAATTCATTTTTATACTCATTATTACTAGTTACTATAACGTTTATATTATCATACTGTAGTATATTATTATCTACTTCACTTACTACAGTTTCTAAATCTAATGTCTTAAAAATAGTCCATATATTAGTCCTCATCACTGCTGTGCCAAGTTTTATCGGTGTTATTCCCGGATTCTGGTTTAGGTTTTGAAGTTCCAGGCTGCCGATCTGTCCGACTAGTACTAGAAGTACTAGGTTTGACCTGTGGAGGACGTTTAATATTCTTAATAGCTACCCTTGTTTTTCTCTTCTTTATCTCGACTGGAATAATATTCCTAGATGGTGAGCCTATGACCTTCGCTTTCTCAAAACGGGGTAGATCTTTCGCTTTTCTTGTTCGGGTATTTTTCATAAAGATATCATCGCCATCTTTTATTTCAGGTGGGTCCTCACCTCCTCTTTTTTCTCTAACTTTAATCTTATCATTTTGCAGTTTATCCGATATATATACATATTCATACAATACTTTTAATCGTTTCCTATGATCTTGAAGTAATTTTTGCATTAGGTTTCGTTCCCTATCTATGTCAAATACATTGTTTGAGTCTGTGTTTCCAAAAACGATCTCAAAAGGAGTGTAGCTAGTTGCGGAATGGATGGAGTTATTGTACGCCATTGTTGCGTAAGTCATGACAGAAGCGACGTCAAGTTCGCTTTTCTCATACTTAGCTAAGCGATAAATCTCAATGATTGTTGAATGGAAACGCTCTACTATTGCCATTGAACTGGGATTATTTCGGGTGCCAATATGTAACTCTATTTTGTATAGATTTAATAGTTCCTTAATCAATTCATTGTTGAACTCGGTTCCAGAATCGCCATTTATTTTCTTTGGTAAGCCGTACATACTGAAGTACTTGATAAGAGCTTGTACTACTTCTGGTGTGCTACGATTTGGGATATTAATAGCTTGTCCTAGCTTACTAAATGCATCGACTATTGTTAAGTAGTATTTCCCTTCGATATAAAGAAGGTCCATAAAAACTTCCTGAAATGGTGCATTTTGAGTTTGAGTTAATTGTATACTTGGTTTTACGGGTTTCCTTTCATACTTCATTCTTTTGCACTGTTCACACGAGTTAATTATAGCTGTAACTGTTTCTTTCATGTTCGGCCACCAATAATGTCGTTTGATTTTCGTCAATGTTTCGTTAATACCCCTATGACATGTTTTACCTTCGTGGTACTTTAGAATAACCTGACGTTGATCTTCTTCTGACTCTGACAGATTTACCGTACGCTCGGTGCATTCGGTCAAATTTAGTGTCCCTTTCTTGTATAATCTTGTGATAACATTTGAGAATGTTATCCTAAATATCGGGTCTTCGAAATAAATGAAATATTTGTGTTTAGTATCTACATATTCTTTAAAAAATCTTTCACCAACTTTTCATTATTGACGGGCATAAAGACTTCTAAAATTCTTTGTTTTTTATTAGAAATATTTTTTACGGAGAAATTATCCCTAAACCACGTGTGTACTATTATTTGTTTCGGTTTGCAATCAATTGCCTCATTAAGAATAGGGATTCCTTCGTGTTCCCTATTAGAGATTGAGTTTGCAGTTGCCCCATCATCTGAATCTGAAATTTCTATGATCTCCATTTTGTCACTTTCGGAGCCAGAAAAATCTATCGCTTGTGTTTTAACACTCTCAGTATCTGAAATATCCATTATTTTTACCTGTGGTCTAGGCTTTCTAACGGTCACATTTCGTTCCAATTCTTCAATAATTTCCTGGACACGGTTCTCGTCTGCATCTACATTTACTAAAATTGAATCTAAGTCGTCCTCTAATGCGTTAATCCTAACTCGAGAAAGGGCGTCAGCATTAGTATTTTGCTGCCCTTTTTTATACTTAATCTCGAAATCGTACTCTTCTAATCGTAGGCGCCAACGTGTGAGTTTGCTGTTTGGCTCTTTGAGTGAATACAACCATGCCAAAGGTCTGTGGTCAGTGTAAATAACAAACTTCTTACCGTAAAGATACGGTCTAAAATGTTTTACGGCCCATACTACCGCCAAAAGTTCTTTTTCGATCGTACTATATCTACTCTCTGTATCGCTTAACGTCCTACTAGCATATGCTATAGGTTTGTCTGAACCTATAGTTCCTTGTGAAAGGACAGCCCCGATAGCAAAGTTGGATGCATCGGTGGTCACTACAAATGGTTTTTCGAAATCTGGGAACTGTAAAAGAGGTGCGTTTGTTAGCAGCTTACAAGTTTCAAAACTATTTATGTAGTCTTCATTTAACACGATCTTTTCCCTTTCTTTAAACATGCCGTGAGTGGTCTCGTGATTTTGGCAAAATCTTTGATAAACTTCCTGTAGTAACCTATCAGCCCTAGAAAACTTTTAATTTCTGTAGCTGTTTGGGGAATTGGATACTTAAGTACTGCTTCTATTTTGTCATTATTTGGTTTAAGACCCTCGTTCGTGATTGTGTGTCCTAAATACAAGACTTCTTTCCTAAGGAAGTGAGATTTATCTAACTGAATTTTCAAGTTAGTCTGGCGGAATCTATCAAAAACAGCTTTTAATTTCTCTTTGTGTTCTGGCAAGCTTTTTGAAAAGATAATGACGTCATCAAGGTAAACAAGGCAATGCAAACCTTGTAACCCTCTTAAAACGTTGTCCATTGCTCGCTGAAAGGTCGCAGGAGCAGTTTTAAGCCCAAACGGCATTCTATTGAATTCGTAATCCCCGAATGGTGTACTGAAAGCAGTTTTTGATTTATCTTCCTCTTCTACTTCTATCTGATGGTATCCGCTCGCGAGATCTAGCGTAGTGAAATACATACTCTTCCCAAGCATGACAAAAAGATCATTGATGTTTGGTAAAGGGTATTTATCATCAGTAGTGATATCGTTTAAACGCCTATAATCGACTACCATTCTCCACTTTTGTTCCCCTGATGCATCCAACTTTTTGGGCACCAGGTGTACTGGGGCGCTCCAAGGCGAGTGTGATTCTTGCATAATATTATCTCGTAGCATTTTTCCTACTTGTCTTTTTATCTCTTGTGTCTGGACTGGGGGTAGTCTGTGTGCCTTTAAATTAATTGGATCCTCGTTTTTTGTTCTGATTTTATGTTTCACCTGATTACTAAAAGACAGAGGTATGTCTTCACAATAGAATATGTCTTTATATTCTCTACAAGTTTGATCTATCATCATTCTTTCTTCCTCGTTCATATGGTCTAACCTAAGCTTACTATCTAAATTATCGTCTAGTAATCTCTCGACGTCCTGATAGCTTCCAGTTGGATTCAGAGATGTTGAGTTGACGTTGTGTGATTGTTGTTGAAATAACTCTATCTTGAACGGGGCCGTAACTGTTATTTTTTGAAGTAAATCGGTTGTATTTTGAATTACTGTCGTTGCGTAACCGTTAGCACATTTTACTATAGCGGCCGGCATTCTAACTCCATTATTGAATTGGGTATAATTTAGAATACCCTCTCCGTTTAACAAGTTGACTGGTAATTTGACTCTCATTTCGCATCGAGGAGGTAGGTTATACATCTCTCTCGTGGGTGGCGAGTAAATGATAGGTATTTTACTAGAGTCCGTGAACAAAGTTTGAGATTTCATGTCGATCTTGGCATTGAGTTGTTTCAATAAATCACTTCCTATTAGACCATCGTACCGTTCATCAACCGAATAAATATAAAACTTATGTTTATGGCTGCATTTAAATATCTTTGGCAAGTCAATGTAGGCTACCTCACTGTGTTTGCTTGATGCGTGGGTGCTAATGACTTCGAAAGATTCTTTCCGCTTATAACTTGCGTAATATTCGTTTGCCACTTTCGGACTAATAAATGATCGAGTGCTGCCCGTATCTATCATAAAAACGGCATCTAGTTCTGGTATGCGAATATGAGGCAAGTTCAAAAGCTTATGACAATTAAGTTTTATACGTTCCCTATCTCGGAGGCTTCCGTATAAAAATTTCCCACCGGCTCACTGTACGAGACAGAATTTTGACTGTCTTTCGTACATTGTTGCGAGTTACACGGTTGAACATCGTTATTATTTTCTGTGTAATTAACACGTCTAGAACTCGCTGTTCGCATCGTAACATCGGTGTTTGACCCCGAAGGTATAGGTGACGCATGATATTACATCGGAGCATTGTCCGCAAAGTGCTGACGCTGCGCTTGTACCGTCGGTTGCACTGACTTATTAAAACGCGGCGAATTATTATAAGTGTTATCGTTAAATCTATTATTAGCCTGCTGCTGTCTATTGTTTCTAAATTGGAATGAATTATTTGTCGAGTTCTGCGCACTGTTTTGCATGTGAGTAGATGCATTATTATTACTGGTACTCGTTGTGAGTTGTCGTACCGTGGAGGGTTATATTGAGCGGATTGATTTGGCCTTACTGATTGATTGCTACTTGAACTGTTATTGGGTCCATTCCTGTTTGGATTGAATCGCGGACCGTTCTTTGCATCGTAAACTGTTTGGAAGTTTTGTTCCTCCAATACCACTTTCAAAGCATCCTCCAGGGTAGTAACATTTCGCAAGCGTACTAGCCTAACTAAGTAAGCCGGCAAATTGAAAAGGAAAACATTCAGCGACATATTATCGTAAATGTGGTGTTTAGCTTGGCGTAAATTCACGTCACTGATGGTTTCATTAATCTTCGCGAATAATATACTTCTCAAATGTTGAATTCTGTGACAAAGATCGCAATAACCTTCGTTTCTATTTCGTTTTAATGCTTCCAGTTCCATGGCCAAACATTCTTCGGGCCTTGGATCGCCGAAGTTTTGGCCCAATAAATGTTTTAACTCATTCCATGTATTAATGCTTTCTCGTTCCCCAACTAGTTTAGCTGCTTCCCCCGAAAGCCTACTAGTTATAACATGGAACAAGTACTCGTTTTGCAAATTTCCCCCTTAGAAAGTGTTTAGGATGTAATCGCATTTCTTAACAAACAGTGGTAATAATCTGGAGTCCCCATCGAATACTGGAATGATCTTGACCATTTCCATGGGTACTCTCACAATATTTTCTATCTTGAACGATGGGATAAAAAAAACCTATCAAAACTAAAGACTTCTAAAATTGACTACTAACACTATCTAAATTGTTATTCGAGAAAATGTGAATTCCCAAATAACAGCCTACCTACACGACTTTGTTATGACATTTTCTAATTCCTAACAACACGTATAGATATTATGAACGAAAGGAAATACGGAATGATAAGGAATGGTGAAAAGGTATACTCACAATCCCGTCGCTCCCATGTCCTTTCGGAATATTGCTTGTTTGCCGAAGTGTCCTCTGGTCCTGATCCTCTCCTGGCCTGGTCCTGGTCCGATGTTTGGTCCTGGTCCTGGTCCTGGTCTCGTTCCTGTGACGTCGCCGCTTGACTCCTCAGGAACTACGTTCGCCTCTTCTTAATATATTTATTTGTTCGGTAGATTCAACTTAACCGTAGAAACGGACGATGAATATGGATTCAACTGTTGAAATCCTACCGGCTGCGCCAATTAAGTTAGGTGTGGCGGAGGAATTAATAAAAATAATTTATTTAAACGGACAGAGTTTCCACTAGGTTTATTAAGACAATAATAATTAAATCTAAAATACAATGATATTTATATCTAAAATAGTGAAGCGTTGACAATTTAGATTATGACGTACGTTCTACATTTTAGGATGATGACATAGTGCTGACGAATGATAATTGTAAGGGTTGCTCAACCTTGTAGTGACTTCTTCTGGTTTTATGCACTCCTGGTAGTTTGAACGATTTTAACTGAGTTTAATTTAGATTGTTTATTTAATTTGAGTAAGTATTTAACGTTAATTTGTAACAGAGAAACACGTCTGTACTCCTCAGAGATCCGGGGGGAAGGGGATGGTTTATGTTTTTTCCTTGATTGAGGATTATTCAGCAAATAAAGCAACTTTTACAAATACTCTAGTGAATTATCTGAAACAAAAATACAGTGATGTTTACTACAAAAAATATTAATACAGAGCTCTAAAAGAGGAAAATTTAGTTATAAAAATTATGAGACAAATCAGTAATTTTATATTAAAATTATTGTATCTCCTTTTAAATGTAGACTATGTTCAGGATTTTCTACGATCCAGCCAAATTAATCAAGTCGCGTAACAAAATAATATTTAAACTAGATTTTCTCTTTTTGAATAACATATATTTTTTTAAACCATTGAATTTATTGGAAATAATTTTATATATATTTTTTCCAAACCTCTCTTCAGTGGTTTTGTGTGATCTTGGGCCTTAAAACCGTTAAATATTAAACTGGTTTAAACTTGAATTGCAAACGAAATACCAGGGCAAACACTACGGTAGCTTAGGTGAAGACTAGAGGGGGCGAGCGCAGCGAAGTCCCCGACTAGTCTACGTGTTAGGTTGCAAGTGAGATCAAAGGAAACGTAAATTCTAAACCCTGTCCGTCTGGTTTACTGACTGTCGATAGTTGAAAACATGAAAATGAAAAAAATGAAATGAAATTTATTCACCATACGGTACAGTGGAGAAAAAATACAGTGGAACCTTAAACTAAGTTATAAAACCTGTGTTTTAAGGCCCATAGTCGCTTCTCCCATTTTTCATTACGATAAATGGGTGAATAATTAAATCAAATACATATATTCAAATAAATTATAGTTGATCAACTTTAGTTTATCAACTAACGGTTTTGACTATCTTCCGGTGACAGACACAAAACAAATTCACTTGTAAATCCGTCTGTCATCTTTTGACTTATTGCCACGTTAAAATATAAAAACAAAAACGCAACAACAGAAATATTTGTCGAAATATCACGTTCCAAAAATAGATTCCGATATAGGAGGCTTGTAAAAAATAATAGTTGAATTAACTGTGATTTATCTTTATTCTATCCGATCACCAATACGATTTGGTGCGGTTTCAATTTGGTCGAGCAGTAAGCTGTGCTTATAATTTGATAAATAAAACAGTCTCAGTACATCTCTCTTTTAAGCAAGTCCTTACCACCTGCCGGGACGTGGTGCCACAGTACCGAGGAGCTTGCCTCTGGTAACAAGACGCTCAATATTCACTGCAGCCGAGCCTTCAAACGTTTATCGGGACTTTTACAGCGTTTGAGTCGAGCCTTTTCTAGATTGGGTGTTTTCTAGAATGTGCGGTCTATTAATAAGACATGCTGGAGAATATTCTGATGCTGCCGTTAGTTCTGCAAGCAGTGACTATATGTTTTACAGGACTACAGGGGCTTTTATTTCTTCATCTCAAATATGAACTCAGCGTATTTCATTTTATTTTTCAATGATTGCAAATCGAGCACCTTTCTGACAACAAATCGCCGTATTTTTTTACATTATTGACTTTTTTATGTATTACTAGTTCGGGAAACGCTGTCGTTGCTATACAGTGTCAAATATATAAAGTAAAGGACTAAACCGATTTGCCTCCTGCCTCCATATATCAACAACAGTAAAGTTTCTGTTCTGTTTAGCGGAATATTGCTAGTTCAAAATCTGGATCTGAATTCCCTTTATGATCACAAGCCAACTGCAACACAAAACCATATAATTATCCCATTTTTTCCCACAAAGCAAATTTTTTCACACTTAATAATCTGGAATCTTTCTTTGAGATCTTCCAGTTCAATATAACAAGTTAGCACTGCCGGGAACTGCGCCGGTTCACTTTGTATGCATTGTGCGTCGCTGCATTTGGTTGGCAGCTCCCGGCTCTGCCAGTTCAGAGGATAGGAGGATCCAGCGATGTGGGTGGGTCAGTATGGTTTTCGATAAGTAATGGCAGAGTAGCTCTGATGTAGTTGTTAAGCTGCTCACTTTTACTTGTATCCACCCTCCCCGATAAGGGATAAATGATCAAAAATGCACTAAATGAGCCCTGGGGTCATATACTTGACCGCGCGAGCGCGAAGCACGCGCAAAGCGTCACCGTTTCAGCCTGGGTAAAAGTGATTTTCTTTGTCTGTCTGGGATGCCTGGTTGTTCTGCAGGTCCAGGCCTACAGGTCGCATTGCTCAGCCGATTCTCCTGAAATTTTGTCAGCAGGTTCGATAATTACATTAAAATTTTCAGCAATTTTGAACATTTTTCCAAATAGCGGAGATATGGGGGTTGAAATATATAAAAAATACCTAGTTAGAAAGCAAAAGGGTTCAAGTATAAGCGACATTTATAAGTATTATTCGTAGTTTAAATTTAAATTAGGTAACATAGTATGGAATTTCGTAGTGTAATTGAAAGTAACATAGAAGTTAACGTGATCTACTCTGGCTATCATATCGATGAGAGAACCAAATACGACAAAGACTTTACGATTGGCAACTTTGCCGAGGTCTCTGTGATTTTGCTTTGTTGCTTTCGGGGGCTTATTTTGGTTACCTTCATAATAGAGATAGAGAGAGAGAAAGCCTTCATGGAGGATTTGCTCAGTTTTCAATAAACTTCCAGTTTTTTTTTGTAAAATACCTAACTGTGGTTTGCAAAGATATATTCAAGTGCACTGACTCTAACTTATCCACTGATGCTTTCGCCTATTGATTTAGGCTTACTTGTACCGGTTATACCATTCTCTTTGACAGCAGCTAAATACAGTTTAAATGAGGTTTAAATAGAACATGGCCATGTTAAGTGGGAACCTCGCTGACAAGCCTCATTGCTTTTGACCATGTCAATTGTCCGTGTAGTATCGAATTTGTATTCATACAGAATAAAACGGCTGCCAGAAAGTGTTGTAGAAGTCGACCCTAAGTTATCGGCCCTCTGTGGCGTAGTGGTTGTGGCCGTGCCTACCTTGCGGGGGGTCCCGGGTTCGATCCCCGGGGGGCTAAAGCAAAAAAAAAAACCAGATTTTGGATGTTTATTTGTGTGTGACGTCGCTGTTTCTGGTTCCCACGACGCAGGGTATCCTAGTGTGGGGTCAGAAGAAATGTATGTGCCTGTATGTAAATGTTTATGTTTATGTTATAACGATTGGGGGTAAGTTGTGCGTTTGCCACCTCGTCTGGAAAAAGCACGACTATTGCAGTTGCTTTTACTAAATTCCCAGCCAGTTAATCCAAATTCCACCTCACATTTCGAGTCACACAGAACTGAAGTGATCTTAGTATTTTCCTTAGGAGCACTCAATCTGACAGACCACGTCCTGATAGTCCTGGCTTCCGAATACGTTTGTCCTGACAAAGACAGATTCACTTACTTATTTGAATAAACGTGATCTACCGTGAGCTAGTGATTGAAGAATTCTCTGCAGTAAGTTCTGCTGCAGCAAAAGATATTTAGTATTCCTATCACTGCATTTATTTGTTAGGTTTTATTATTCTTCGATTCATGCGATTTTAAATTCGTCTAAATTACTTCGATTAACTCTGGCCACGCAACGACGAATAAAAGTAAACTAAAACCTTTAAAACTTAAAAAAAAACGTTTGAAATGAGTTTAATATAAATAGTGATGTTAAAAGATGTATTTTTTTCTACAGGTAGGTTTATTAATTACCTGGGTAAATAAAATAATTTATAACGGTTTTGTCCTCAACCTCTCAACTCAATTAAATAGAACTCCGCTTTGTGTCTTAATTGTTTTCTAAGATCAAGAGGTATTCTTATTATTTATGTCGAAAGAAACGGCCCCTCTCCTATAATTAAAACCATTTCTATTTGTGTTACTTGGAGAGAGTAAATTGTGTTACTTCAAGCTTCTTATTTAAAAATCTCGTTGTAAAAAAGATGAGACGAGATAAGATAAGATAGTTAAAAATGTATAGTAGTAAATAGTAAGATTTTATCAAAGCTTACTTGAATAAAGCAGAATCGCAATAAATGACTTAACCATACCTGTCGGGTAACACAGCCAAAAAAATGTGAGCAGTTGGTGAATGTGGTGTGATGATTATGATGAAGATGATGAACACGCTGTTACTCCTATTGGTATGTATCATTGTAATATGAAAACCTTTGCCTTTTTTCGTCTTAATTTTGAAAAAGCATCTGACTCTTGATTATCTAGTAAGCGAAGTTTAATCTTAAATTTAAATTAAAAAGCAAAAGTGAAATACGTCATGTAAAAATATAAACAGTCAAGTGATTTTTTGCAGAAAACCTATTAGAAGAAAGAACGTTTGTAGCTACAAAGACTTTCTTTGAAGTTTTTAATTACATGCTTAGAAAGTAGTGATTGCAATGTGGATCCAGCAATCCAGCAATCCAGCTGGATCCCACGCTTTTTTGGGCTTGTGGGCAAAATCAAGCATTCAACTTGTTTAGTTTCATCTAAATAAAAACTAAACTGCTTTATAACTTGAGAGATACTTCGTCTACTCTTCATTCTTTGAAATACAAGTGCAATTATATATGGTATTGTAATCTATGTCTAATTTAATTAGAGATAGGTACCGATTTATAAGCGGAACTGAGAGACTGAGACTACATAGTTAGTAAAATAGTTAGGTAATAAACATATTTAGGATATCTCCTAGGGTGATTTATGATTGTATTGTGATTGTAATAATTATAATTAATAAATAAGAATAATACTCGAACTGTTAGTAGTTAGTTAGTAGGTACAGTAGTGATAAATTAATTAAAAACATTTACTGACAAAACACGTATAATTTATTTTAATAATAATATCAAAAGTTTATAACAAAATATTGAATGACAACCGAATGTCGAACAAGGTGTCCAGGACCGAAAATTAAACCAAAAAATAAAACCAAACTGAACTTGTTTACGTTGCAAAAGAACACTGAATTTGCTGGTTCGTTTAAAACGAAATCAATACCTTCGTAACGCGCTTTTGACGCTGCATGCGCACTTTGACCAGGACTCGACGTGAAAATGGAATGATTGTATGAGGAGGATATGAAGTGCGTATGGAATGGATTAGGGGTTATATGAATGATTGCCCAAAAGTATGCCCAAAATATCTTTAACAGTGGCGTGCAAATGCCTTTAGGAATTTAGATGGCGGTATAATGAACAGACGACATAATCCTGTTCAAAGATTGAATTTGAGAGAAGCCGCGCTCAGAAACAAAATTTAAATTAATATACATACGACAGTTCAAATAAACTAAAATATGGTTTGGGTCAAAAATACGGGATTTCCTGAAGCTGGTGTCCTACTTCCTCGTTCATGTACGCTCCAAAGCACGCCTTGGCAAGGACTACGCGTCCGCGGTGTCGGTTTTAAATATTTGGGTTAAGGCTCGATGCGCAGCTCTCCACCAAAAGCTACAAATAAGATATAATGATAAGTACCAGAATAACGCTAACACGACCAAAATGCCACCACGGAATATAAACACCAAATACATACCCAGATCGCTTCCAACGTCTGGCCTTTGACTTCAGATGAAATATCGGGAAAACGCCAGCAATATTTTAGGCCGGCATCAATTCTTGCCCAAGGACAATTCTTCTTGCGTCAAGGCTGCCCACAACACAGATTCACACGACAACTCCCAACGCGAACAAAACTGGCCAAACGAAAAAAATGTGCATCAAAATCTCTTCGACTCGAACAGCTCAATGAAAAATGAATTTTTCCAGTCCTGCCAAAACTGACAACTACCAATAAGAATCTAGAATAATTCGAACTTTCAATTTCGCATAAACTTATAAAACATCAACCAGCCTGTATCCCAATAAAATCGAAATAAAAATTAGCATTACAAAGGAGTCTTAAAACGACGTCTGCGAGTTCACGCTGTAGTACATAGTATAACTATACTAGGTACCTATTTAACTAATGCATGCAACATTACTATTAACTTCAACGAAATGAATATGTGATAAACATAACATAACTTAAACATTCACATACAAGCACGTACATTGCTTCTGGCCCCACACTAGGATATCCTGTGTCGTGGCAACCAGAAACAGCGACGTCACATACATATAAACATCCAAGACTTGGTGTTTTTTTGCTTTACCCCCAGCTGGGGCTCGAACCTGGAACCTCTCGCATGGTAAGCAGAGCCACAACCGCTGCGTCACAGAGGTCGTGACGTTAGTTATTTATTTATTTTCAAAATTTATTAGCTTTATTAAAATTTTGTGAGTCTGAAAACTAAGAGATAACACATATTAGTTAGTAAAATAAGTAAATACAAATATGTGATGTTAGTTATTAATTTACATAGTTCAAAAAAAAAAAAAACTGGTAATCCGCGCTGTCTCCTATCCAGCTTTGCTCCAGCAAAAATCCAGCTGGATAGAAAATGCTGCTGGATTGCAAGCCCTATTAGAAAGATAGTGAGAGAAACAATTAAATTTCAAAACTATCAAAGTTGCTTCTCGCTTTGTATAAACAAAAGTTTCCGCTAAACTGTTTTCGGTTTGTTAAGCCGTTAGTTGCTCCATAATTCTTACTCTATTTTTCTTATCTTGTCTCAAGATTCGCTTCTTTGAATAGCTCTGTAAAGTTTATACGTGAGTGATTTTCTCCTTACCTTCCAATAATATTTCTTTCCTTGTACTTTTAAGTAGTAAGATTCCAGATTTACAGTTCTAAGTAGTAAGTTACAAACCGTAGTCAACATTCGAAAATATTTATTTTCTTTAAATATCAACATTATAATAAGAAAACATATTTTTTTGCCTCTTATGTACGTTGAACCACTGTGGGAGAAGGAGGGCGAAGAAACTCCCACAAATAAGTTTTTAGATGTCATTTAACTTTTAACTAGTACAAATATTGCATATTATATATCTTACAGGTGAAGAATATAATCGAAATATAATAAATAATATGCAGGAATAAATAATCCGGGCTCTACCGGATCAGCGAAAATAGGTAGAGAGCTGAAATTTTCACAGACGGGAGTATTTCTATTGCCGCTATTACAACAAATAATGACCACACGCATTAAAAAAATGTGGTCCCCATACAAAACACGTGTTTACAACGCTCTTGCAATAAGATTCTATGGTAATGTTGTTCAGTATTATTTTGTTTTGCCCCAAGAGAGAAAACAATTTATAAATTTCGAATTCGAGCCGAGCACTCTTCCTTTTTTTTGGTCACGAGATCTAAGCAAAGATATTCCATCATTCGGCCTACACGTAAGTCAACAGCCTATGATTAATGTGCATGTTGATGATTTAATTATTAATCGGCTGAGGAGCAAGAAGAATAAAATCCGGGTCTTGGATGTTTATGTGTGTGACGTCACTGTTTCTGGTTCCCAAGACGTCGACACAGGCTATCCTAGTGTGGGGCCAGAATCAAGGTATGTGCCTTTATACTGGGTGTAACATAAAGTATAATGTATTATTTCCTTACGGAATAAACGTGATTTTATTTCAATTAAAATTTTACCAAGCTTACGCTTCAATTGTCAACAATTATTCTTAATTTTACTTATGCTTACGCCTTTTTCCCGACGAGGATTTTTTTTAACTGTACTTAAAAATATTATGTTTTACCTACTCTTAGGGTCAAGGCAAGGTCTCACCTCCAAACGAGAATCCTGGATCTGCTCCTAAGTAGCTAGGTGATTATATTAGTGGTAAGGTAATAAACTAATAAACTGACCCACTTTCTACCGTCGCAGGGCGCCGAGTTTAACTTAATTTTACTTTTTTCTCAGCTCAATCCGTGCCTTTTTGATTGCCTTTCACCGTTCCTATATTGGTATAGTTATTAGATTCCGTTTATTGGCGCTGGCAATCATTTTAGATTTATTAATCACTTGTTAATCTCCGTGTTTATTTCATTGATGGAAGGCTCAGTTGCTGAGCAAAAGCAATATCGATGACCCAACATAAAGGGGTTTTAGTTTATTTCCTTCATTAAACTTACCAGGAATTACGTATTGGCTCTCAAAAATGTTCGACCAAGATCCGGTATCAGCTACATAAAATTGGATTTATGGTAGCCAATCCAGCTTCAGTAAACCACCACAGTAGCCAGTAGAAAGGAATAATACACTTAGCAATATGAAAGCAATGAAATGGCAAAGTATTTGTAAAATTGCTGAAGCTCGCATTGAGAACTGAAGATGGCTATGTTCCATATTGACTGGTTTCTACGTCCCAAATAAACACATAAATTTGCTTATATATTTTAGGTACAACGGGGTAATCATTGTTAACTAAGTGTACAAACGGGATTAATGGTATCTAGATGTTTTTTTTATTTAAAGTGGCAGTTTTAATGGCAGGCACAATCCACAGTTTTAACCCATTCACTACATAACATGTCAAAAGTCAGCGTATCTCTGTCCATAAGGGGTATTACATTACATTACATTAAAGGCGCCCTAGGCCCTTAATTAGAGATGCTCATTATTACACTTCACCGATTTAGGCGTCCTTTCTCAGTCACAGAGCGAGCCTTGGAGCGGCTGGACGTCATGCCACCTAATAAAATAATAGATTTAGCCTAATAATGTCCCTTCAGAGGTGTACTCCTCTACGAGGAAGATTGATCTTTACTCCACCACGCTACGTTTCATACAAAAAAGTCGCTATCATTATGGCTGTCTTTGCGACAGCATTCCCACTGATATACAGTATGTGGCCTAGAACCGGGGATTATATCAAAAACGCAGGCTCTGTTTGTCACTAGTAATTGAATAATTATGGTCCCAACTAATTAAATCGAAACTTTACTTTTTGATTCTTTCTAACAAACTTATTCGTAAATTCAATGTAATGCAAATAATAGTTCCTGCTCAACTAGATCGATTGAGTTCATTCTGCATCGGACTTATTCTTTTAAATTTACATAATGTAACAAGATTAGCAAAAAGTTCGCACTTCAACTCGGCAAAACCACTTATCGAATCTACTTGGTATTGACATGTCATGATGGATAAACAATTATTTTGTAAAAAAACGTATAATTGTCATTGCGATATTTAATACTGTACATTAGATTTAAATTAATTTGAAACAGAGATTTTATGCTGTGGGAAGTAGGGGGAACCGGTTCATTGAAGGAGTTAAAGGTATATTCTCTAATCGATAGAGAGATCATGAAGGTTTTCGGTATTTTTTTTTATAATGCCATGTACCCCTGTACCAGAACATTAGCGATATATATCGTTTTGCAATAACACACTGATTTTGAAACGTTAATTTAAATTGTTATTATGTATAATGCAAGGGTATTGGTTCATTAGAAACTTTTCAGAAAAAATACTAAAATACTCTAGAGAGTCTCTATTTTCAATATTACCCCAGGTTCTAGGCCCGACACTGCATGTGATGTTTGGATGTTAAGAAGGATATTGATGGATCGATGGATATGAATGATACACATATAGTTCATGATCTACAATCAATATATAGCATTAATTTTTCCGACTACACTAGAACGAGGGTAATGTTTTCTCGGTAAATTATAGCTCCTAGGTATAATAAGACGAAGTGACGGGCTGATTAATAACACAGAAAAGAGGTGAAGAAGATAGATTTGGGTGAAACAATATTTAAAACTCCCTCAGTTTTAAATATTGTTTCATCCAAATCTGTCTTGTTCAAATTGTAAAATAAAAATAATACGATAGTGCCCTAACTACCTTAGTATTAATACCTTGCCCGGTGGTAAGCGCAAGGCAGTACGGATCCGCTCTTGCACTCAAATTAGGCATCCTTACTACCTTTTTCGTATTAGACGTCTCTTAGTAAGGGCATAAGGGACCCTTACTAGAGGCAGCGTAATACCGGCTTAAAATAGGCGTTTGAATGATCAAATAATGATGATAATATAAATAGAAAAGAGAGTGATGATTACAGATACGACTTTAATAAACCATTTACACTATCACTGCTGATTGCGTTTTTTTTTACTAGTGCTCCGAAATACTGGGTATACCGTCCGAGCATCGTTCGGTGGGTGATACAGTATCGGTGTTAGCCGGAGTAAGCTCGTTGGGGCGTAATTTGTTCCTCAGTTGCTTTAGTTTACGGTCAAATGGTCCGTTGCCGTTGGATTGCTGCTCTTTACGATGAATTTATTGCCAACGGTTTTCAGTCCCAACTACTACAGGACACGAGGTTTGCTGTGAACTCAAAACCTGTTGGTTCGTAGAGATAGATTGTAGAATATTATACACCAAGAGGATAAAGCCCTGTTTTATGTCATGGGCGTGATATTGAATCCTAAACATAACGAAGGATGCCAGATTTAACGCCCGAGCGTAGCGAGGGTGTGATGAATTTAATCTTTATGATGATGAAATTAATTCTTATTGTTTATTTATTTATCTACACACGTATCATAAACCCTCTTTACTGCGTTCAAAAACCGCACGTTACGATCAGCATTATGTTAAACTACTTGGTAAAAACTCGTTTCGTATCTGGAAAACTACACATAATGGTCATTATGTGTAGTTTTTTATACATTTAATGACATTCAAATTTCGAACGCCGACGCCCGCCCGCGTGTCGTCCCTAGTTTGTCTGTGAAGTTGGTACTGACATTCAAATTTCGAACGCCGACGCCCGTCTGCGTGAAGGTGGTACTAAAGAACAAGCTAAACAATTGCAGAACCACAATTCCAGTCAAACATGCGGTTCCTGAACACATCAAAGAGAGCTTATGATATGTGTGTAGATAAACTAGTGTATGTAACTGTACATAATTAGGCATTAAAACTCTCGAGTGATATTATTATGAAACTCGCCTTCGGCTCATTTCATAAACCCACTTTCGAGTTTTAATGCCCTCCATTATGCAGCCGTCACATAAACTACTATTATTATTTTGACGACGAGTTTAGCCTAGCGGGTAGTGATGCTGCCTATGAAGCTGACGCTCCTGGTTTTGAATCCCGGTAAGGGCATTTGCCCTTACCGGGATTCAAAACCAGGATGGTAATCACACAAACATTTGTTTGTGTGATTACCATGAATATTCGTTTCTTAGTCTTGGATGTTTTCTTTGTATTTACCTAAGTATTTATCTCTATTACATATATCGTCGTCTAGTCTAACCCATAACACAGGCCTTATTGAGCTTAGTATGGGCCTAGTTCAATTTGTATAGTAAGTTTGTCCTCCAATATTTATTTATATATTTATTGTTAATTTTTTAAAGTCTAATTTCGTGAAATAGAACTATACTCATAGTGGCCCCCGAGGAGGGGGTCGGCGCCGCGCCGATATGATATGAAAATCTGTTTACTTCATTATTATTTTTACTTTTTAATAAAAAATGTAGTAAACATAAATTTTCACTTTAATTTACTTTAATACAATTCTGTTTTTATGTAGTCTTGTTTTATATTGTCTCGCAATATGCGAGGAATATAAAGTAAACTCCTTGGTCATAAAGATGATTTAATTTTTGGCGTGCTTGAACCCCTCACTGTACTCAGGTGCTGTAGCACCTTGGTGTTAAATCTACCATAAGAGATTATTTGGCCACTTATTTATTAATGGCTTATTAATGGCGAGTTCAAGTATGACTGAAGGAGTGTTTTGTTGGCTCGTTTCATAATAATATAACTCGAGAGTTTTAATGCCTAATTATGTACAGTTACATACACTAGTTTATCTACACACATATCATAAGCTCTCTTTGATGTGTTCAGGAACCGCATGTTTGACCGGCATTGTGGCTCTGCAATTGTTTAACTTGTTCTGTAGTGTACCAACTTCACGCAGACGGGTGTCGGCGTTCGAAATTTGAATGTCAGTACCAACTTCACAGACAAACAAGGGACGGCACGCGGGTGGGCGTCGGCGTTAGAAATTTGAATGTCATTATATGTAAAAAAACTACACATAATGACCATTATGTGTAGTTTTCCAGATACGAAACGAGTTTTTACCAAGTAGTTTAAAATAATGCTGATCGTAACGTGCGGTTTTTGAACGCAGTAAAGAAGGTTTATGATACGTGTGTAGATAAAAAATATAAAACAGCCCCAACATAAAATAAATGAATTGGTTTCTAACCCATCGACTGTTTTACTAACTGAGTGACAAACTTTTGAGCGAGTTGTGGCTATATTGAAGTAACTTTACATTTCCTCCCCATACTATTTCCGCCGAGCCACGAACACATTTGCGGGTAAATAAAAATAATATTAAATGTATACCTACGCTATGGATTCTCTATAGCAAAGTAATTTGGTTCTACCGTTTGCAGCAGATGATGAAACGCAGCAAAAGTGCTTCAACGCCATCGTGCAACTACAAATCCTGGGAAAACTAGGTTACGATACCGATAATCTAGTTCGTATTCCGTTGTAACAGAGGTGCTGGAATGACTTTACGCGTACCTTGTTATAGGTGGCATTACAAAAGAGAGTTCTCATTGTCACATTGTTACTTAGAAGTGCTCATTGTTCCTTGTGAATGTAATTGTGTCGAGTTGAGTGTGTTAACAAGACAGTTCAAAACCTAAAACATCACTCTAAAGAGTATGGAACCTATATTAATATTGCTTACTGCTGAGCTTGCATTAAGTCGTTATAAGCGTATTGAGCGCCCGGTGGCTAAGGGTGCGGACTCTTACATAAATATATTTATTTGGAATATCCTCGAATTTGACACCCAACACTGTTCAAAAAAAAAAACAGTACTTTATGCCTTCTATTGAATTTAGTCTGAAGTAACATAGTCTATAATCAGCAGGCAATCCATACGCATCTAACGATACCTTATTTGTCAAATTCTGTTGAGTACTTTTTAGTGGATATGGTGGAACAAATGAACTTACATACATACATTCCGGCCTAACAAGTGACCCTCCTTTTAGCTTCCCTGTAGTCGGGTAAAAACTGCATTGGTTTCAAAGTTCATTTTCAAACAAAAATAAACCTAGCGTCATGGGAAGAAAGAAAAAAAATGTTTGTGACGTCGCTGTTCCTGGTTATACAGGGTATCCTAGTGTGGGGCCAAAAGCATGTATGGACCTACGCTAAAAAAAAACATCTTAAAAAAATTATATAATCTTTTTTGATGTCATTAAATTATCATTGGAGGTAGAAATTGGCTTTACGGTAGAAATAAACGGTGAACCGTGAAATAAGGTTAGGTTAGTTAAGCTTTAAATTAATTACCATCATAATCAGTTAATACTGTCATCATATAATATATTTAGGTTCAGGGCTACTAAACTTATTAAAGGCAATCCAGCGAGTATTTACATTGCTGATATATTATTTGCGAAGCACTACGATTTGGTATGGCAATAAAGATACCTCGTACAAATCCATCCAATTGCATCACACCATAAGTAATTGTTATTGAAAATGCATTGCGTCACAATATGTAGTTATTGTCAGATTGGGTCAAAAGAGATTTAATAACAGATTAAGACAATGTTACTGTTTCGACGAATTGCGTTCTTAACTTCTATGTCAAGGTTAAAACGTAGTGTTTATTCACAAATATAACTAACCCCGATTTTTTTATGAGATTGGTAGATTAATAGTCTGTTTCAAGAAGTCCCGATAAGATCTCTGTGACTAACTCAACTGTCATTTTATATACAACATATATGATCTGTTCAGGGCTTTCTGTGGGAGTTTCTTCGCCCTTCTCCTCCCACAGTGGTCCAATGTAGAGAAGAGGCAAAAAATAACGTTTACTAATTGTATATATATGTCACCGGAAAATAATACGATCCGCAAGTTTATAAATTTCCTAATTTTTTTTCCGCAAGTTTATAAATATACTTACCTAACCTAACCTAACCTAACAAAACCTAACCTAACCTAACCTAGCCTAATATAATCTAGAAGGAAGTTTATAAATTTCCTAGGAAATTTATAAACTTGCGGATCGTATTATTTTCCGGTGACATATATATGTAAATATCTACTTTGAATAAATTGACTTCATCGGGACATCTTGAAACAGCTGACAGACTAACAAACTTAGCGTTATACATTTTCTCATTCGTGGTGGTTCCCATTTTCCCATACATCCCATCCATCCCCAGTGCACAGTTCCGCTTCCAGTTTGCATGACAGGGGGCTAGCCCATTGCCGTAGCCATGAATTGGTAATGGTAGATAGTTCTCGATTGCTGCATTTTAATGGAAGTGAGCGTGATTACCTGTTTTTTATCCGGTACGGGGTCAGATTGAGACGGTTTGTTAGTTTGCGTTATGTTAATCCTATATAACATGGCCGACGGGTTGCTTACCTACACTCTTACTCTCCTGCCAAGATCAACGAACGTTGAACAGCTTACTTCCGGAAACACTCAGCAAGCCTGTATTTATGCTTTAGAGTCATTGTATCGCCAAGTTTCTTTGGCGCGGTAAGGTGAGGTTAACCTCTCTTTCTCGCTCACTTTACCCTCGCTCACAGCTGAAGCAATTTGGCGCGGTCTGAATTTGTATTGTACCCATGCACAGGGGTAATAATAAGCTTAAATAAAGCTCTTGGTTTTATGTGACAACCCGAATGGCCGAGTCGGCAGTGACCTGTGACCAGTGACCCTGCCTTCGAAGCCAAGGCTCTCGGGTTCGAGTCCCGGTGGGGGCCAATATTTATTTGATGAGAACGGATGTTTGTACCCTAGTCATGGTTGTTTATCTATCTATGTATAACATTTATCTATTTAGGTATATGTATCGTTGTCTAGTACCCAAGATACAGGGAATCCTAGTTTGGGGCTAGATCAATGTGTGTAGATAGTGTCCAAGGTATTATTATAATTAATTAAACATTTTCAAACACTGGAATTTTATTTAACGTATTAGCCTGCAATGCATTTTATTTCTATACCTCACTGACCTAATACTCGACTCAGGCGCGAATGGAAAGCGCGGGCGTGGCGACCGATACCGGTTATGGCAAATATCCTTGCGCTAGCTTAAGGTAATCAACTGGTAGTGAGTCTGTGCAAGAGCAGAATGCGGACACAACCCACACCTGCCGGCGCCGCGTGGTGCAAGCAGGAAGCCAATTTAGATGGAGCAACTTTCAATAAATGTAATTAGAACGCGCCTGCGACTTATCGCTACAGCCTACAGAAAATGAAACTAGTAGATTCTTAGGTACTTATATAATTATTTACAAGCTTAGCTACAGGTACACAACTCTCCTACCCTCCCACAATACAGCATTTAACGTGTATACATGTCCATTAACTCACAATATCACAGCAAACAACAATTAAGAAATGCTTTTGAGGCACGCGCGACCGTCCTCAGTGACTCGACAGTATGCTAATTGACGCGTGCTTTCACGAATTTTTGGCTTGACATAACGGATCACCGCAGATTTACACCTTCTGGAAAGAGTAAGTATAGCCGTCGGGGGCCCGGTTCAGGCTGAACTTGCCGGGGGGGAAGAAGCGGCTCGGCTGCGGGGTGGTCTGCTCGTAGTACTGTTGCGGCGCGGACTGCGGGGCGGAGTACTGCTGGGTCTGGGTGTTAAGCCCGCTGTACTGAGCCTGCTGGACTCCGGGGTAGATGTTGCTGTTGTATTGCGGCTGCGGCTGCGGCTGCGGCTGCGGCTGCGGCTGGTACTGCGGCTGCGGCTGGTACTGCGGCTGGGCCTGCACGTAGTTGTTGTGCGGCTCCTGCGGGGCGACGTAGTTCTCCTGCTCGTACAACTCTGGGTGGTACTGTCCGTCGTCCTCGTCGGGCTTGGTGTAGGCGCGCGGGGCGGTGTACTGCTGCGGCGCGGTGTACTGCCGCTGCTGCTGCTGTTGTTGCGGAGCCTGGTACGCGGGGGGGTTGTACTGCGGGTCAGGCTTGTATCCGGGGGTGGGCGCGGCGGCTTGCGGGGCAGTGGGTATGTGGTCGCCGGTAGCTTGGAAGCCGTTCTTTCCGGCGAGGTAGTTCACCGTCTTCCGCTGGCCGGTGGGGTCGATGTACGAGTAGCTGCCTCGTCTGTTACCGTCGGCATCGGTCTCCTCCTTGAAGTCGATGCCATCCTCCTGCTGGTATGCGGCGCCGAAGGCTCCGTTGCCGTTGAGGTAGCGCGCCTCCTGCAGGATGGCGGCGGTCTTCGGGTCGCCTCCGTATCGCTGGCATGACGCGCCCACGATCACAAAGGCTAGTAACGCAAGCCTGTACATTTTGCGATCAAAATGTGCACTGCTCGCGTGAAAGTGAAGTTACAAAGTGTATCGTTGCGGGCGGTTGAACTCGTTTTATACGAAGTGTAAAGGCCTTGGCGGGCATTGGAAGGGCTCGCGGGTGCGACCGCGAAAATCTTGCGTATGTCGCTCCCGCCGCATCGGTCCCGGCGATGACGTCGGGAAGTAGCATTCATTGAAGACGTAGGACCCGCATCAAGGAACTCGGCCGAAATGTCAACTAGTAGGTAGATATATGGAGATATAACGAGACCACGGAGGTCGACTTGTTGGTACCTGCAATTTGATGTCGCATTGTTTGGGAGCCTTGTCAATAACTATTCTTGCGTTGAGGTAGAATCAAGATACGATTTATTACTACACTGACAGTTTGTTCACATGACTGTTTCGCTCCGAGTGTCGTCAGAAGACCGTATTCATTACGATGCATTGTTAACTATCCATTTTGCAACGTTTTCACGATGAGTGAATATCATGAAACGTAGGATTGCTTAAAAGAACAATACCAGAGAGTTCTTGTTAGTGAGATAATTACTTAGGAATTAAAGTTTATTCCGCGCTGATGTACCTATAGATGCTGTTTGAGTTTAATATTTCACTATAAAAAATGATTAGTTTGCCGATGTGGTAGACAGAGTTAATTGATAATGATTAGGCTGTACCGTTAAAAACTCAAAACTCAAAAATTCTTTATTACTATAGATATTTACATATACTTAGAAAACGTCATTTTTTGCCACTTCTCTACATTGGACCACTGTGGGAGAAGGAGGGCGAAGAAACTCCTACAGAAAGTCCTAAGCTCTCTTAAACAGATCATAAATGTTGTACGTAAAATGACAGATGAATCTGTCACAAAGAGCTTATTGAGACTTCTTGAAACGGACTATGGATCTACCTATCTCTATTAGAAATCGGGGTTAGTTATATATGTGAATATTCTCTATATTGGACCACTGTGGGAGAAACAGGACGAATATTCTCTACATTAGACCACTGTGGGAGAAGAAGGGCAAATATTTTCTACATTGGACCATTGTGGAAGTTTTCCACAGATTGATTTTTAGATCTCTTTTAGAAAATTTGTTGTGTTAAACTAGTACAAATATTAGAATATTAATTGTTATAAATAATTGCAAAAATTTAACAGCGAGCTCTGTGTTGATTTTCATACAGGACCCCATACAGTCCCCTAATAAGTAATCTTCAACATTATAATAACCCTTTTTAGACAAAGTCGCTTTTACATGGTTTGTTTTTAAATTGCTCAAATGGCAATTTTAAAACCATTTCTTATGTTATTAAAAACTGGCTGATTATTCAAATAGAAGGAATGCATGAAAAAAACGTATGGACAAAACTCAAATAATTATTAAAGCAAGACTTAAGGCAAGCAAATTAAAGATCAAAGATATAGTACAGTCAGCCACAAAAACTCAAAGTTACTGGTATAATAATAGGTAATTTCTTTGTTTGTTTTTATATACGATCCCTCTCTTAGTACTGCGGACACTGTAAGATTGTGGAAGCCGTTAGTTTTCTTTAAAAATCTTTAGATCATTCTTAAGATTTTTTTCTCATTAGTTTATAAACTTTCGATAAATTGTAAACTATGTGTGATACAATACAACGCGTTAGTTTATGGTCAAACCGTTAAATTATGAACTTATTATGAGCTTATTAGAGATAAGCTCACACCTGTACACTATTAATATGTTATTAGTAATAACTTATTACTCTTTCTATATGTTGTGTGCAATAAATCAATTATGCATTTATGAACTAAATGAATATAAATTTGCTTCGATTTTCGGTCGAATATCCGAATTAGGGCATAATTCGGATATTCAAATAATTAATTCAGGTATTCTATTTGGATTCTAGGATCTAGGATTTGACCTAAAATCGTCGATAATCCAGGAAAAACGTGCAAATTTTCATGAAATTTTGTTCGTAAATTCCATCGGTATTGGGAGATATCGGTTGTTTTAGTAGGTAGTTTTTTTTTTGTATTGAATGTAGGAGTTGATGGGTCTGTTATAGTTGCTATACTGTTTGGAACTTTTGCGTATTTGTTGGTCTTTGAGGGGTATCTGGATATAATATATGGAAATATAAATAAAATGGAGAAATTCTAGAGGAGTTTAAAAGTGTGACATGGCAAAAAAAGTGGAAGAAATATTTATTTTATTTTTATGTTAGTCTGGTTGTCTGTATATCATTTGTGTGCAATAAAGAAATCATGAATTATTATGAAGAAATGGAGTAAGATTTTTGTTATAGAAATATTTAAAATTGAATATAATAGTTATTAAAACCATCTCAGATAGAGTCCTTAGACTTGATAAAAGCCTTAAATCTAGAAAAGGACACTTGATAAAGTATTATTCACCAACAGAAGACTCATATAGGGACGGTTTAGAAGCATTTTAAAAACACCTTCTTATAGCAGTAGAAAACACAGAAAAACTACAATATTTCTAGGTGATTTTAACTTAAAAATTGTTCAACCAACACCTGAAGACAATAAGCAATGGGTCCGTGGGAATATGGAGAGAGAAATTTAAGAAGAAGAATATTGCTACTATTTTTTTTCCAACATCAGCTCTAGATAGCAAACTCATACTTTAAGAAAAATCTCAAACAACAATGGACTTTGATTGCACCAGATGGAAAAGTACGAAATGAAATAGACTTCATCGCCATCAAAGGCATCAAAAGCATCCAATCTGTAAGAGCAAACTTTTTACTATACGAAGAAAATAAAAAGAAACCGAAAGATCTAGGATTAAAGATAACCAGAAGCCTTATGTTTTTCTGATATCAATCGCACAAAAAAATACCAATCAGCAAATTGCATAAACAAGCAAAGTCGCAATAAAAGTCCGCTCGTGTCAAATAACAATATTCTTATTGGTCGATTATTGTTCTCATTGGTTGATTTCTATTGCGATCGATAACAGAAATACACAATTAGACTACTGATTAAGTCCACTCGAGCAAGATTTTCTGAAAAATATATTTTCAGAAGAAAGAAGTAACATTGCATTTAATTATTTACAAATCGGCATAGACAAGTAATACAAATCATAAAAAAGCCTCTTTAAAAAGATAATCAGTCTTTTGCCATATGTAGAGAAACTTATAAATCAGTGGAACCGATTAAAATCTAAAGAAAATATAATCTGGTCAGAAAGAAACCGACTGAGCGTCCGCAATGAACTTACAACAAAGGAAATCAAAACAACTGAAAGCCTATCGACGAAAAACAATCAAGGAGGTACTAGACAAGAGATTATCTGTCAAAAGATCCCAAAAACGACTGACTCTGATTATACCCTGGATTATTACACTTAAACATGAAAAACTAACAAATCTGGAGAGACAATCTCATTGAAACTGTCACTGAATTTCATAAGAAATAATATGACTGCAATGATATAACCCAAAAACCCCGATACATCTTAGAAGAATATGAGACAGCATCACCCTTCCTGGATAACGAGATCCTACATGCCTTAAGCTCTGGTGGTGAAGGTATTACGAACGATATATTAAAAACAATTATCGAAACGCTCACCCCAATAATAACAAGAGTCTTCAACAGTATATTAGAAATTAACAAATTACCAGAAAAGTGTGGAATATCCATAATATCATAAATCTCCTTTACATGAAGGGCGCCCGACAGATCTGGGGAAATAAAGACGTATAAGCTTACAACAGACGGTTACAAAGTATTTGCATTAGTGCTACTCAACAGAATGACCAGAACTCTAGATAGCAGCAAGCCCTGAGAACAAGCAGGTTTCCGAGGATCTACCCTAGACCATATCTTCACACTTACGCAACTCATCTAAGACTCTCTACACCTTGCTTTTGTTGACTATTCAACCTAGATCACTACAGGTTTACAGGATTTTCACTTCTCATAGTTCATTTGATATAGCCTTTAAATCGAATTTCTTGAAATACGCGGGGCGGGGCGGAGGCGGAAACTGAACTGAACTGAAATAATGTATAAAATAAAAAAAAACACATTAATTTACTTTAACAAAATGCTGTTTTAGTAGCCTCGCTTTTAAGTGATGTACTTTTTTTTTCGCGCCACCTGCTCGAAATTGACACTTCATATATCATGCAAACCTTACCTAAAGCAAGTCATCTCTAGGCTTTAGCGGTGAAAAAAATTGTACTGAATTTCATTATGTCACAACCTAGATCACTTCAGAGTTTAAAGTGTTTTCTCTTCTCGTAGTTCGTATTGCTATGGACTTACAATCAATTTTTGTGAAATACGCACGGCGCTAACGGCGCGCGCCGAACTTATTCAAAAACCGAGCGGGCCTCGGCGAGCTGCATGGAACACACTTTAAAAAAAAAACCGCGATTGTTTGCAAGACGCTGCATCTGGACTAATGTATGAAAAAATAAAATCATATGAATTTTAAATAAATAAATAAATGTAGCCCATTAATGTCCCCACCGAAGAGCATAGGTCTTTACCCGGAAACAAGTAAGCTTAAGCCATACTCCACCACGCTGGCTCAGTGAGGTTTAGTGGTTTGGCACATGAATTTTCTTAAATAAAATGGTGTTTTAGCAGCCTTGATTTTTTATATTTACTCGCAGGATGTGCGAAAAGTAGAGTACTCCTCAGGGATAAAGCTGCACGCTCTCGCTTGAATCCCTCACTGCACTCAGTACTGCCTTACTGTCTTACCTCGCAACTACGCTCGGGAGTTAATTCTGTAGCCCTTCGTTACGTTCAGGGTTCAATATCGCGACCGTGACATAAAACAGTGCTTTACCCCTTGGTGTGCGTTACCCATAATCTACAGCTATTACCTTTATTTAATTTTACGAAACACAATTTGATTGATTATTTCTTGGTATGGCATAATAGCGTCACAGGCATATATCTATCAACGTAAGATTGTCAAAACCGTTAGTTAATAAACTAATGTTTTATTTTCTCGTTAGTTGGTCATCTATCGACAGGTAGTAAACTGTAGCGTACTGCTTACTATATGACGCATTAGTTGATAAAGTAACGGTTGAAACCGTTAAATAGTAAAAAGGTTTAAACTTGAATTGCAAACGAAATACCGATGCAAACACTGCGGTAGCTTAGGTGAAGACTAGAGGGGGCCAGCGCAGCGAAGCCCCCGAATAGTTTTCGTGTTAGGTTGACCTGTAAGAACAAAAGAAACGTAAATTCTAAACCCTGTCGGTCTGGTTTACTATCTGTCGATAGTTGATCAACTAACGCGTTTTGACAATCTTACGGTGAAATATCCAAATTTCTAAACTTGTCGGTGGTGTCAGTTGTAAGGTTGATGAAGTCATCTGGATCTCCAGGGTATGCCCGCAGACGGCACTCACGCAGTATGTGGTCGACTGTTTGGAACTAGGCACCGCAGTCGCAGCTTGGGGAGGCAAACCAGCCGCTGCGGTGTCTGTTATGGGCTCTGCGTCCATGGACTGTTAGGATTATATGAAGTTGGCCCTAGCCCCGATGGGAATGTAAGGAGCCCGGTACGTATCTGCCTGGGCTAACGCGGTCGCTTATATTGTCTCCCATTTGAGCTTGCCAGCATTTAGTCGAATCGCCATTGTCATTGAAATTTTTCTTTGCTAGGCTTAGCGCAAGGCGGCAGGGAGCATATCGTGACTTCAGCCTCTTGTGTTTGGGCTGGAGGAACTCCTGGCGGCATGGCAGAGTAACGGTTTTGGTGATTTTGAAGCTGCTCATCTACTGCTCTGGGAGCAGTATGTGAGAGGACTGGTAGCCAGGTTGTAAGAGTCGAGTTTATTGAGATCGACGTCCCACTAACGCGACGTGCGCGCTTTCTAGCCAAATTAATTATAACTAATCTAGCATTCTTAGTTTCCAAGAATATTACGTGTGTTCGACTGTCCTTGCGATGCAATAAATCTGATCATTCTCATTCAGATTATACACTATCCGAGCACGTCCTATGTGACCTCGATAATTCGACTACTTTGATATAACTAGTCCAATTGCATTCATAATAATAAGTACATTATTGTTATGTAGGTCTGGTATATAGGCTGTAACAAAAAGGTGTAGTTATATTTTAGGGGGTTGTCACGGCCATAATTCTGAACAACTATTACTAACCGATTTGATCTGAGCATGTAATCCTTGTATATTTGAGAGATTTTTTTATGAGGTGCTTTTATTATGTGCGATTCTGTAGTTACCTTCACCTTATCGGAAATATGATCATTAGTTTATATGTCTTTCACCTTATTGGGAATACGGTCATTAGTTTATTTGTCTCTGGTACTCTCGTCATTGCGAGTAATGGCGAATCACAGGAGAGCGCTCCAGTCATGAAATACTTGCAGTGTTTTTCCCTTTCTCCTCGACGCTTCTACCTATTTAATTAGACTGGTAGGTATAATACATTATTTAACTGACGTATTCATTATTTTATCACGCAAGGTCGTTCGTATGGTCATCGTGGGTACAATTTTATGCTAAATTCATTTTTCTTATAATTCACCTAAGCTAATTTAACCTAACAGAGGGCACTAGGCAGTACTGTGCGCGCCAAGTTTATCTGTCTCTTAGCGAGGGTGGGGTGGGGCTAACCTCTCTCTCTTTCACCCTATGCGATAAAGGTAGCTTGGCGCGGGCTGTAAACTGATGTTGTGTGGCCAGTAGACACTTATAAGCTGTCAGGCTACCAACAACATTTCACACCATGTTTTAAGTCCCAATTTCCATGAAAATGGAATTAGTCATACAACCCAATTATAGAAAATTTCCACATTCAAGCATGACAGGCAATTTTCGAGCTTAATACGAGTTTGATGACTTTCGTTTTTAAATGAGAGTAGAAAATAATAGAACATTAACCTCTATTCGTATTTTAACCTCACGGAAATCACGTAATACGTATAGATATACATTCAGTGATCGCACATTTAGGTGAAAATCTGAAGAAAAAGTTGGCCAGGATTACAATATGACAGGTTATGAATTTTGAAGTTGACTATTCTTGACATGAGTTAACTACTGTCTTGAGTTCATTCTCATGTTTAATTCAAGCAACTCAAGCCATTTGTAATTTTGGACGAAATACCTACATCCCACAAGAAGGGCGGAGATTAAAGATCTACATATAGTTGGTGCCATCTTGGCTTACTTCCCTCGCATCCTCCTTAAGGGATTAAATATGGCCAGAAATGCATCTTTAGCTTCAATTCTAGGCTAAACTAGACAACATAAAAATGTAGGATAAATATATGTTATAAAAGGTCTATTAGAGATAAGAATGGACTTTTAAAATTACCGGATATCTGTTATATTTAATACTTAAAAATATTTTTCGCAATGCATTATTATTCAACTAAATGAACAAGCGCTCGGAGACGAAATCAGTTTCCTATATGAAACTTACACGCAAAAATAGGTTAAAAAAAAGGAAAAATTTTTGGTTGTTTTACTTTATTTTTAATGTTATTATTACAGGAGTTTAGTAATATTTTCTATAATTTTCTCGGCCTCGGAGCTCGGGCTGCCCCGCGGGGCTCTGAGCGGGAGCATGGGTCAGTCTGCTTCGACGCGATGCGACGGGTATTTGTTTTCTTTGTCTAATTCTCAATGCCATTGGTCTATGTTCAGCCCTTAAGAGTTTTAGACTTGCATAAAATGTGTACAAAATGTTTTAACGTCTTAGAATGTCTTTAATTGTAAGAGATCATGCACTCTTGAAATTGCCATTTGAGCAATTTAAAAACCATGTTAAAGCGACTTTGTCGAAAAAGGGATATTACAATGTTCAAGATTACTTAAATGATGGGACTGTATGGGGTTAATCTGGCTCAACACAGACCTTGCTGTTAATAATTTTGTAATTATTTATTCTTGCTTATTAATTATGATAATGACATAAGTATATATATTTTGTATTAGTTAAGCATAAGCAATTTTTAAAAGAGATCTAAAATCAATCTGTGGGAGTTTCTACGCCCTTCTTCTCCCACAGTGGTCCAATGTAGAGAAGTGGCAAAAAATGACGATTGCTAAGTATATGTAAATATCTACAGTAATAAAGATATTTGGAATTTTGAATTTTGGACTCGAACTCTTTCTTACAAAACCCGCCTTTTATTCATTCTTTTATATAATGTGATGAGATCAATTCATATCAAAAGGTACCTGATTTGTTTGATGAAACTCACCATCCTTTAGACCTACCTTCCGTTATATCTTATGTACCAAATTGTCACACAATTTCACCTTTTTGTGCCTGCCTCTGTCTTTACATGCCTGCCCCGTTACGTACCGCATCTGAATTCTCTACTATTGCTAAGATTAGGCGAGAGTTATTTATTGCATTCATTCATATTGCCGGTGCAAGTTGTTGTCAGAGCTGTGACTAATTGATCAAACTCTGCTACTCAATATCGAGGCGCTGCTTAAAGGTCGGCGCGCGACCGGGCTCAAGGCTTCAGAGGTATTTCGGTATGAGGCGAGAATGTTATCCGGTCTGTCGCATTTATTTTTGTTATCGGTACGTGTTGGATTCTTTGCGTTCCGCCTGACTCTTGTCTGATATTACCGATCGCTTGGCAAATATTTATCGCTATATGTACTTAAAAAGTGTTGACTGATTCACTTAAATTATAACTGAAGTTTTAACACAAAAAAAAGAAGACAGCGTCATGTGTTTTCCCTTACGGGGTTGCAGAGCCGCCGTCGCGTTAGATGAACTGATGTTTACAGTTTAATTAGTGGAAAAAATATATCTGGCATGCGCATCAAAAGAATTGGGTCAACCAAAATGCGCAAACAAAAACCACCGAATTTGCACTGTCGATGTCGACCGGAATCCGGTTTTTACATTCATAGGTTTTGAACTTTATTACCAATCAATAAGGGCGGGCTATTTTTATGGCCCCACAGATGATTGGTACATATATAGATGTGTCGTGTTGCCATATTTGTACTTGTGTACTATTGGCTAAACGTGGGCATAGCTGAGTATGCGAAAAGGTGTGACGCTTGTTTGTTTGCATCATTAAATTTGCATCTTTGAAATAAGCCGATAAAAGTCGAAAGATTGCAATGAATGAATGTAGGTACCAGGTTCGGAGTTCTTATAAAATTTTCCGCACCCTCTTTCAACAAAGTTAAGCTTCTCTGCAGAGAAAAAAACGATATTGTCTTTCAGTTCTTTGTCAAATTAACTTTTTGTGCTGAACCCACCTCACAGAGTCCATTTTGTACCTCGCCTCTTGTGAAGGCTTTTCGTTCGTATATTAATTAAAATCTCTGACTGTTCTGAGACGGTACTTATATTTAGGAAGAAGTTTTGCCTTTTGATAAGACCGTTCTGAGGAAAATACTGAAAGAGCTCATTATACCTCCTTTGATTTACTAATGTATCGCAGCTTGTTTACCTAAAACCCACATAAAGAGTGATGCCCCATAGCCCTAATTCCTGCCAGCTACAAAACTGTTATTATTTTCATTCGACTCGGACTTGACTGATTTATATTATGGGACAGTCGAAGCAAAAAATTTTGAAATTTAAAATTAAATTAAATAGTACCTACAGATGTTTTACATTAGATTATATACCACAAGAAGATTCGGACGAATGCTTGGCTGTATAATGTCCATAGCACCAAAGAATGCAAACCCCAAAACATTTATGACTATTTTGTGACGCAATGGCTGAAAAATTCAAACATGGAAAAGATTTGAAATTGTGGGGATATGCGTCACCGATTTATCAATTTGGTGGAGTCTTGGCCCAGTCAGCTAAACAAAAAATTAAAAACTAAACAAACGAACACGATTACTTGACTTTCTAGAGTTAATACTTTTATTACCTGAAGAAGCAAATGATGTACACCTATACAAACCACTAATACAAAGAAAGCCAAATCAATATTTAGTGACAATATTACAGAATCAATAGAGAAATACTATTGATTCTGTCATATTGAAAAGGCTTTCGTTAAAGCTCTTTTAGCTAAGCTGTCATCTTCGTAAGGCATTTAGGGATGCTTTGATTAAATAAGCACTGATTATATTTCTATTGTAAAACTCAAATAATAGTATACGTATACTTTTACTACTGTTATACCAGTTGATTTAAAGCATAATATTCTGAAAGTTGAAGTTGTAATGCTCAATTCAATTATATTGGTAAAATATAATAAATTCTGTGTACATACATTCAAAAACTTCTTAAAATAAGTGAATCATACTTGTAAACTGTCAACTTTATTATTATATTTATTTATTTTATTATTATATAAAGCATAAAAACGCATATTGAACCAAATACTCTTTATTATCGTGATATTAGTTGATAAAAAGTTATTTTATTTCTTATTGATACTCTTAGTTAAATTAAATATATATTAATTATTAGCAGAGGGTATTTGTAAGAACATGAATTTTTTCAAGAAGAAAGACTTTCTCACAAGAAGAAACTCTTATCCTTATGCTCCTCATAATATGTCATTGTGTTTTTTTTAAATTATATTAATAATTGCCATACAGTTTTTTAGATGGAAGTCCGGACCGAATAAAAACTATTGGGCAAATGAACATGAACAGCGGAATTTTCTGAAATAAGCTAAAACAATACTGACTTTCGCGACAAAATTACTAATTTGCGCGACTAAATTACTGAATGGTTTTGCCACCGCTTTTTGGCTAAATAAAGATTGTCTGGGCGAAGTGGTGAAGGATAAAGGGGACAGCTATTGAGGTGATGGAATTAAAATTGAGTTCTATATTTCCCTAACCTTATATATGTGTTAGTTTAAGATTTGACATTTTCCAAATGTAACCTATGTGTTTCTTATGGAAATTGAATTTGAATTTTGATAATGACTTTGTATTTTGTAGATACGGGCATGCGGGAGGCAAATATAGAAAAAGTAAAATACGTCACACACAAACTACACAATAAATACTCCTTAGGTAACGAAGATCTCGTGTGTATAGTGCAGACGCCTCTGAACAATTTCCATTTATTACTGCGCCTGTAATAAACTCTCTAACGTGTGTTTGGGCGCTTTGTTTCAATCCAGTGGACACATTGGGCGCTCTGAGAATACATAGATGTACGTACAGTGCGATTATCTTTTTCTTTTCCGCTCGTCACTTCTCGGTTTTAATCGTTGAAATTAGTTTTTAACATATAAAATTAATAAACTCCTAGACACATGAATAAGACAAATGTTAACAGATTTAAACCATGGTTTATAAGGTGATATTTTTCGGGTTTTGACACAGAGTAAGTTAGTAAAGCAAAGAGTTTCATTCATTAAAGAGACATAATTTATTAAATGAACACAAAATATTATCTAGCCTCGTTAGGGATTTTCTTCTTAGGTTTCGCTTCCCTGTAGCGTCGGAAAAGGATGCCCTCCGGCCAGATTACATTGACAGACCGACTGTCGGTTCAGTTAATACATATATACTTTTAATTTCCTGAGCTTTTGGAGAACGATAGTACTCATCCCACCATTTTAACAACTTCCCCCAAGAAACATTATTTTTTGTTAGTTTGTTATTGTTGTTTTTGTAAATTGCAATCAGCTGTTTGGGCCAATGTACTGTGGTCCAAATTATTTTTTGGCAACGGAAATAGTTTACAATCGTCGGTTGCTTAAGATTTGTTCAGATCATCAATAGTCACTTTGTAGTTGTACAAAATGTACACTTCCAGCATGCCCAGTGTGACCGCCATTAGCAAAAACTCTTGAAAGGCTAGCAGCAGTGAAAGACAGTTAAGGATATTCGTTGCTATTCTTTTTGTTTGTTTCTTCCTTGTTTCTTACTGTAGTGAGGGGAGACCCTGAATGGAGATTAATTTATTACATCTCCAAGAGAACATGGAACTCTCTATTAGATAAAGCTAGCTGGGGCTTATGGCAAAACACAGTTGAGTTACTAAACCATATTGCAGTACCAAAAACCGCAGGTTGGTTGCGTTTTAACTTATTTGTATGTTACGCGATTGATAGGGTGAACAGAAGAAGCTAAGCTCAGTTCTTAAAAATAAGATGTCGAGGGTAAATTAGATTTATCCTATGATTCTGGGGGGTAATGCTACTAATTACAAGCTAACACACGCCTCTCGTGCGCAGTTTACACGCATATTATGCGCCTATCACACGCTCCTGGAGAGAGCGAGTGATTTGCTTGTGATAGGCGAGTGATTTGTAGCATTACCCCCGTGGAGTGAAAATTTAGAATACATAATTTTATGTAGGTATAAATAAAACTGAGTTCTTTTTAATGAATGGAAAACATCGCGAGGACCTGTGACTTCACAGCTGCGGCGTTGGAGAAGCCCCCCATCGCTTAAAGTGTACACAAGTGTGCCTCTCTCTACCAACCTGTATGGAAAATGCGTTCCTATCACTAAGCCTGCGCTGTCCGTCTGTCCGCCCGTCCGCGGGCTGTATCTCATGAACCGCAAGACGTAGACAGTTGAAATTTTCACAGAATTTGTATTTCGGTAGTCACTACGGTAACAAGTAATGATCTACCCATAATTGAAAAATTAAATAACTAAAGGAGGTCCCCATAAAAGAGACGCGTTTTTTGCGTAATTTCTTGAAACATGGTACGGAACTTTTCGTGCGTGACTCCAACTCGCGTTTCACCGATTTTTGTATTTATTTTGTTATCTGTCTACCTAATAAATCAGTCGCCGAAACGACCTCTTCTCTAACCCTCGAGGGCGGGGTGGTCGTCGATCAATTATGATTCCTCCGCACCGCAGTCGCGGGTTCTAGTCCCGGTCGAGTCTTTTCTAGTCCCAGAACAAGTTTGTCGTCATCGTCACTATAATTACTTTTCGCTCTCAGCGAGCGATTTATCCAAATCGGGGATAAAATTTTACGACCTCTATGGCGTTCGAAGATCTGCTTTCGAAGCGAGCGGCCCCGGGTTCGAATCCCGGCTTGGGAGGAAGAAAAAAATCCCTTGCATGTTTATATGCCTGTGAAGACGCTGTTTCTGGTTCCTACAACATGGCTACCTAGTGTGGGAATCTTTATCATTATTTCATGATTTTCCGACAAATATTTAGATGTTTGGATGTTTGTATGTTTGTGCCTCAATCACGTTAAAACAGCGAAACGGATTTGAATGAAATTTAGCACAGAGATAGTTTATGAGCTAGATTAACATACAGGATCCTTTTTATCTGACTGCACCAGAATGAGGGTAACGTTATCTCAGTAAATGGCAATTCCTAAGAACACGCCGATGAAGTTGCGTGCATCAGCTAGTTATTAATAATAATGTTTTAAGGATAATTCTTGCGGGTGGATATGATTATTTTAAACCTACAAGAAACATCTACACTTTCCCTTGTAGGTTAAATAACCTTTTGTGGTACGAGAAAGCACTGTTGAAATTAAATAAAACTTACAACAACTCGTCTCTAGATACTCCAAATGCTTATTTATTTTACCCCAGAATACCCCCGCGTCAGTTTATTTGTTTGGTAAAGTAAATCATACCTGTCAAAAGATAAGTAAATTTTATATTAGTATTAGCCTTGTTCTATTCTCCTTCTTCCTGCTATTTTTCTTTCCAAAATGGCCTCCCGTCGTGAGTTCCGAAATTTATAGACAAACCTATTAACTTCGCTGAAGAGCCCCATATTTCATTGCAGAATTCCTTCAGCCTGCATTATTTATCATGATTTGGAGGTCGGTCCATCAACTCGCACTGAGCCATTGTAATAGAGTATGGCTCGATCTTCCTCGAATTGGAGCAGAGGTCCCTCGGTGGGGTCTTAATAGGCTAATTATTACACGGACGAATTATCTAGTCACGCCGCGCGGTGACTTCATTACGGTAATTTAAATTGCTGGGTTATACATTCTTTATTTAGGTAGATGTTTAACTGGTACAAGCCATTCTTGATAAAGCTCTGGATTGTAATACATTGCCTGCTGTGATAAGGCCTGTGAATTAGCGGGGGCACGCAAACTGGCCTTTATGTAAAATACTATAATTGCTGAATAGTGTACGTGATACGAACGGTTAATTATACGGAGTTAAGTAATTTCCTAATGTAGTGAATGCTTTGATTAGGCAGGCTTATTGCTAATTGAAATTACCTATATAGGTATAGGAGAGCTACCAAAGAGTCATCTCAACCTTTGCTGTTGTTACAATAAATTGGACACTCAGTCACGTGCTTTATATATTTATTGTATAAGTAAGTATCCATGGATACAACAGATACCTTAACTGAATAATCGTCACAATACCAGCAGAAAGCACAAACAAACACGAATATTGATCGAAAGTCCGCGACGTGCCGCAACCAACACAGAAATTGAATAAATTGGAATATTAATTTGTCATCACAATGCGTCGAGAACAAATTAAAGTGCCGCAGATGTTGTTGAAGATTTGTCGACTCAAAATTAATAGGCAAACTGAATATTATCAGGGAAATACTTGTTTACATCACGTACGATACGATACGGTACGGTACGGTGGCATCGGCACAGTTTTGGCATCCACATGTATCCTATCCACACTATACCTATATGTATCCTATGCTCAAAGAAGAGAAAAAATTAATTTGGGGTAATCTTAAAAAATCGGGACGTTGGTCTAAAATAGGTATCCTACAATAAGGAGATAATAGGTCAATACTAAGCAATAATCGAAATGGATGGAATTGTTTTTTTTGGGTAAATAATACAATATTAAGATATATGTATATCAGCGTAAAAATGGGTCACACAATAGTAGTTTATATGACTAATACATAATGAAGGGCAACAAAACTCGAGTGTGGGTTTATGAAACGAGCCGAAGGCGAGTTTCAAAATAATATCACGCGAGAATTTAGATGCCTAATTGTGTACTGTTGCATACATTAGTTTATCTACAAGCAGGAACCGCATGTTCGACCGGCATTGTGGCATTGATCTGCACTTGTTTAGCTTGTTCAGTAGTTTACAGACAAACTATTAGGGGCGGCACGCGGGCGGGCGGCGGCGTTCGAAATTTGAATATCATAAAATGACGAAATATTGATATATTATAGTCATAATGTATCAATACTCAGATAAGAAATGAGTTTTTACGAAGTAGTATATCATTATACTGGTTGTAACGTGCGGTTTTTGAACGCAGTAAAGAGGGTTTATATACGTTTGTAGCTAAAATAATTTTATCTTCTTCAAATAATAACACTATGTGATAGAAAAAGGCGCACCATCCTATAAATTTGTATGATATTTATAAATAAGAGTATAATTATAAAACACAATGACAGTGTCATCGTATTATATAGATTTCATAGTTTATATGAAGAACTACCTCTGAAATTACGATAAAGCCCCTCAATGCAGTATGATAAAATTATGTTTTAGTTACTTATGTTTTTAGAGAACGCATATTTTTTATACAACAGTCATATATTTTTATGTAAATCCTGCTAAAATACGATTACAGAATCTTTTTATTTTCAGAGTAAGCATAAAAGTTTAATAAAAAATTCATATTGTTTTAAGTGAATCCTACTGAAATACGATTAAAGAACTAATTTATGAGTTGCACCCAATTTTATAAGTTTCCTACAAAACAAGATGACAGCACCTTCTACGGTTCATCATCCGCTAATGGCGTTCATTTCATTCAGTCTCCCTACTCCCTCACTCACTTGACGGACAACGGTAACGCCGTTTAATTACTCCAACCTCTATAAGTCCTGCGTGAGATCCCGCCTCACCTACGCGGCCACGGCATGGTGTGCCCTGTGCTCGGAGACGAACAAACGGAGGCTCCGAGCCCAAGAGAATCTCTCTCTGCGTACCGTTGTCGGCGCCCCCCGCTGCAAGGGGAACGCGATGATCCAGAGGGACCCAAGGACCTAAGATGGGAACCAGTGCACTAGTTGGTCCAGAGAGGTTGGCGAAGGGCATGTTCGTGCGTGCGGATGCGTTACACCACCTGCACATCCGCGACCTGGCGCCGTACCATATTTGCCTAGCCAGCGATCACCCACTGCAGATCAGGCTCACACAATGACCACCGCCCGTAAGGAGGAGTGGATAGAGGTGAAACTTCGGGGAGAGGTGTGGACCTCTTGTGACGTGGACGTGGGGAGTCGGGGTCAGGTCACCATCGAATCCCCACGCCACAGAAAGGGTGCGTGAGAAGACCTAGATTGATCGGTTTATTAAATTTTTGGAAGTTTCTGCAGTGTCATTTCAGTGACGGATCAACGGCATGAATTTCTTCGCCGAATGCAGCCGCAGTCGCTTCGGAATGTATTTCGTAGAAATACTTACAAACCTTTAGTTTTGCATGTATGTATTTATGTTTCTAAACAATACAGTGTTATTTTCAATTGTATGATAACTTTAGAACAAATAGATGTCGCGGGATTTCTCGGGTTTCAATTAGACAGGGGATTGACCTGGGAGGCGCACATTGACAGGTTGTGTCGAAAATTGGCAAGTGCGTGTTTCGCGCTTCATCGCCTTTCGTGGACTGTCCCAAAGGGGGTTGTTCGGTCTTGCTACTTCGTGACCGTACACTCTCTGCTCCAATATGGCGCAGAGCTTTGGGGGCGCGCCACTGATTGGGAGCGCGCATTCAGGATGCAGAAGAGAGCAGTAAGAGCCATCGCGCGAGTGCCCCTGGACACACCCGCGAGGCCGCTGTTCAAATCGCTCCATATCTTGACTTTACCGGCTGTGGTAATATTCCAGGTGGCTGTGTATGCTCACCAACACATAGACGCCTATCGCGCCCATAAAGATGTCCATAGGTACGCAACACGCAACGCCAATAATTTGGTCACAATCTCCCGCCGTCTAACGAAAACATGTAAATCGACACATGCGATGGGTCCGTCGATTTACAACAAATTGCCGGGGCACATCACATCCGCTCCAAGTACCGGGGCATTTAAAGCCAGACTAAAGCGGTGGCTTATTGAGCTGACGCCCTACAGCCACGAGGAATTCGTAACGCACTCACGATCTAGGTAAAATTTATTTATAATTAGGTACAGCCCCCTCTACAGGTTGTAGCCTTACTTGACATTTGAACTACATATTTTTTATATTTTTGATGACCATGACATATTGTACAAGATTACTTAAGACTTATTTTTGCTATTTTTGTATTGATATTAATACCAAATGACATGTAATACTAACCTATTAGGAATAAACGTCTTATGTCTTATGTCTTATGTCTTATGTATAAATATTTAAGTTAACAATTTATTCTTCTGTTCTTATTTTAATTCCACTAATTGGTTATTTCCTGTTTTATTCACTTTACAGGTCCATTTCTCATTCATAGAAAATCGCATTGCCAAGGTACCCATACTTCTTCCTATTTTGTTCCAGTATGGTTCTTCAGTATTGTTAAATATTGAGCTTACACAAATATGTTTTTAATTTAATAATATTTCCACGAAAATAAACATTTTTGGATCCTTAAAAATAAAAGGATCACTTAAGTAAAAAGTACTAGAATAACCAGAGGCAGGGATATAAAGTATGTAAGGATAGACAATGGCTATATAATGGAGCGTAGATAGAAAGTTACTTACTATTCCTCCGTTACATGGCCATTCTCTATGGTATCCCTGCTCGAGGTAAGAGGATGTCAAAATAAATAGCATGAACGTAATGGAATATAACTAGAGATATGAGGAAATAGTAGGAAAAAATAGGACCTAACCCGAAATACGAGGAAACTATAGCATAACCGGTAGGGCCTAACCGAACATATGAGAAAGTCAGTTATAAATAATGGGAAAAATAATAAGACATAACTGGAGATTTAAGGAAAACATCGATAGATAATAAGAAAAATAATAGGACGTAACATGCGGTATGATGAAAGGAAACATAAATAGTAGAAACCATAATTTATGCTGGTCAAACTAAAGCCATGGTGATACGTCATCTTAAACACCGGTATCATCAGTAACAGTTTTATCATCGTAATTTTTGGTGATATAAGTGTACTCCGAACTAGTGAAGTGAATTCATCTTATTTTAAGCTGAATTCACGTCATTTGTGATTGCCAGTTTTCATAGTGAGTGCAGACCCTGACTGACTTCTTTCCGGAAAATGACCCCAGTTTCCCAGAGAGAGAAAGACAGCTTCAGCTCTATATTGAGCATCAGTCAAGCTTTGAGTTATCAAACGTACCACTAGATCTAAGATAAAAGTGAGTCTCCAATGGCTGCTTTGCTCAAGCTTTGGTCTAATTATAAATTAAATACGGCACATGTAGCAGTGATAGTAATATCAGAAAAAAGACACGTTTGCTGAAACATATGTGGGTATTTACCACAAATGCTAAATAAAACGGGGTTTAATCTCACATTTTCTACACGAACAACATTTTACGGACCATAAGCTGGCAAAGCTTTATTGTTAATTAGGGCGGTAAAAAAGCGAAATAATAATAACCGCCGTGCGGGCGGATATGGAAATAATTACATTATCTCATGGGCCGCCGCGGTGTGGAATGTGTTTACACATGCGAGCCGCTGTGGGGACGCGGTAGTAACGAGAAGAAAGGAAAGCGCGTATAGAGGTGCCATGTGACCCTTATTGTAGAAATAAATGGGAGTTCGAAGATGGTAGCTCATTTTCACGATTCCGTTCCAATCGTGAGGAGGTGACCGCTCTAGTGGAAGCCCTCTTGTCACCTCTTCCACATGAAATCAGCACTTTGTGACCAGGGTGTGGAACTTTACACAGTGGTTCTTTGAATATAACTGAATAATTTTGATCCGGTTCCTACATGACTGCGACCCCCAAGGGGAGAAGTGGGGAGGGGAATGTGCGGTTCTCCCGCGCCTCTAGCAATAAATTCTAGATAGCCTAGTTTAAGTACTAGGCCACGTTTGGTATTATTTTCTTATAAACGAAGGATGTATAAATATTTTGTAATAACAAAATGCTACCTATTGAAAAAAATTGTAAAAACCTTAAAATAGTGAAAAATCCTACTTTCGATTTGATCTTCTATGGACTATAACTTAAAATAAAGAAACATGTTGTGATTGTAAAAAATCCTAATAATAAGCCTATTTATTGGTGTTTATGAATATATATACTTTTTACATACTTGCCCTGAAAATTACTTCAGACAAAATCGGAAAGCATGCGTGGCGTTCACTACAGATACCGTGCTACTCGTTAGTTTGTCGGTAGTATGGTATACTCGTACGTAAAATCTACGGAAAACATATTTTGCGGGTGAGGTAGCTATACCGGGGTGTCCTTTTGTAAAGTTATGCCCTACTCCGGTCACTGAGAAAACTGGCTTTCATAAATACCGTGAATTCAGCTTAAATTAAGATGAATTAACTTCAAGTACGGAGTATACTGATATTACAAAAAAGTACGATGACAATACTGCTGCTGATGATAACTTATCACCATGGTATAAGTAGGACCAACAAACATTATATGATTATGTTTTCTACTATTTATGTTTCCTTTCATCATACCTCATGTTACGACGTCCTATTAGTTTTCCTACCATTTCTCGATGACTTCTTCATATATCCAGTTTTGTATTATTATTTTTCCTAATATTTATAGAGGACTTTCTCCTATATTCGGTTTGGTAGTACCGATTATATTATACTTTCTTCGTATTTCGGGATAGTTCCTATTACATAACAAAATTATCACAATTTATTACAATCAGCGATCTGGCTCAAATTTTCGACCTTTATTAATATTTTGAAATGTAAGTATTAATTTACTTATTTAATTGAAAAATAACTATTTGTTACAATAATTATGACTATTATTATCATTATAACTAGCACATAATTTTATCGTACTACAATAAGGGGGCTTCATAGTATTTTCAGAGATACTTTTTCATATAAACTTTGAAATCTATATAAATACGGTGACACTGTCATTGTGTTTTATAATTGTACCTTATTTATAGCACCGATCGCCTTTTTCCATTACAAAGTGTTATTACGTGAAGAAGATAATATTATGTTGTGTGACCAATTTTCACGATGATAGATAAGTTTCCTAATTTTGTATTATTTACCTAAAACAATTCGATTCCATCCTAACACATTTAAATTAAAGCGTAATATTAACCTATTATCTACTTATTTTAGATCAGTGGCACGATATTTTAAGGTTACCCAAAAATGTTATTTTTCTCAGTGTAGCCTTATAATGTATTTCTGGATATTAATCGCAATTGAAAAAAATACCAATCATAACATGAGTCGCCAAGCAAAGTCGCAAAAAAGTCAGCTTATGTCAAATAATTGTGTTCTGCTTGGCTGATTTTTTATATGCGATTCATATCAGAATTACTAAGGTTAACAAGCGTCGCTTGTAACTAAACATTTGTTTTATTTTTTCCTCGCACACTTTTGATTCACAAATTGCCGTGTTATATTTGACCTGAAATAACTGCAACTTGCGGACACGCCCGGCCGGTCAACAACACGAGGTCCCGACAACGCGAGCGCGGTAGCAAGCGATAGAAGTCAGGCCACAATAATATGACTTTATCTACACAAGTATCATAAACCCTCTTTACTGCGTCCAAAAACCACACGTTACGACCAGCATAATGATAAACTTCTTGGTAAAAACTAATTTCTTATCTGAATATGGATACATTATGACCATAATGTACCAAAATTTGTCAAATTATGACGCCGACGTCCGCATGCGTGCCGCCCCTAGTTTATCTGTGAAGTTGGTACTACAGAACAAGCTAAACAACTGCAGAGCAGTGATCAATGCCACAATGCCGGTCAAACATGCGGTTCCTGAACACATCAAAGAGAGCTTATGATATGTAACTGTACATAATTAAATTTAAACTCTCGAGTATTATTATTATGAAACTCACTCTCGAGTATTAATACCCTCCATTATGTAGCAGTCACATAAACTACTATTTAGGTACTTGACACTGTTTTTTTATATATATTGTCCATTGTCACACATCGGAAGGTTGTCCGTTCTATGTGGCATTTGTTTCGCTACCGTGTTTCGGATGACACGTTAAGGTGTAGGTCACGGCTACTATCGCAACTCGGTGGTAGTAGTTGTTAAGCTGTGTCAGAGGCCCTAATAGGGCAGCTTAATACCTTCTGACAGTCGGATTGGCCACAAGCCCGACAATCATCCATTAACCCGCACTGAACGAGCGTGGCGGAGTCCTTACTCCGCCACGCTCAATCTCTATCTTAGTCGTATCCCGGTAAAGGCCCTTGCCCCTAGGTGGGGACATTAGTGGGCTAAATATATTTTTATATTATTTATCATTTATTATTTTTGCATCAGTTTCGTGTAAACAACCATCTGAACGGGCGTAACTTTACAAAACAACACCTGTATACATATAGCGCGCCCCTATAGATAAATCCCGCGCCGCACTCGTCGTGCTGCTTACTATACCACCGACGACCGGTTTAGCCTAGCATACTATGGCCAAGCGGTTCGCGGTGCGCCTATGGGTTCGAATCCCGGTAAGGACAAATATTTGTGTGATGAGTATGAATATTTTTTGGATGTTTTCTATGTATTCTTATATTTCTAATTAATATATCTAGTATCCATAACACATTCTTGAGCTTACTATGGGCCTAGTTTGATTTGTGTAAGATTGACCTCTAATATTTATTTATTAAAATGAGTCTCAAAGAAATGTAGTTGGAATATCAAATTCAAAAGAACGGCTAATCGACTGAATCGCTAATCATCAGCTTTCATGTTTCAAAGGATTCAGAAGCTTTTCAGATTTTCATGGTATTAAAATATACATTTTTAATTGTTTATTTTTAATTGATTTAACTGATTTCCTTGCGGTCTTGCGGTGGTTCTTAGACATTAAAATAATATATTTTCGAAATCGGCTCAGCCGTTCAGAAATTTCGACCTTTTTCATAGCAGCGATTGGTTTTTTAAGATTTTTATAAAGAAAATATCCACACTCTAACCTAGTACGTTTCATTTCACCACCGTTTAACAGTTCTGCTGCAGACGCTCGCAGCAAGTGCAACTATCTTTTTCTCTTACCCAACCCCAATCTTGAGGACTGGGAATAAAAAAGAATAATATTGCAATGCCCTCGCAGGGCGCATGTTCTGGGTCTACATTTTATCTTGACATCTTGTACTTGTACATATGTATACCACATGTAAGCGATGAATAAATGAAATGAAATGAAATGAGTTGCTGTGGGTCTTTCTTGGTAAAAAAGTTATTTTTGTCACAAGGGAGCAAATTTATTAATTTACGGCGAGGGTGGTACATTGAATCCAGAGTGAAGAGAAGGATTCTACGATAGAATCCTGAGCGTAGCGAGGGATTCTAAGTAAGAATCCTGAGCGTAACGAAGGATTCAAGCGTTAACGAAAAATGACGAAAATAATTTTGCTCCTGAGTGACACATACAACTTTTCACACCGACTATGAGGAAAATTTAAATTAAATGCTCTAAAAACATATACTTTGAATTATACTTTCACCACTTTTACAGTAATCGAACAACGTAAACATTTTTTTTTTATAATGGTGGATTGTGAAGGATTAGGGAAAGGTCACCCAGATAAAATATTCATGTGTAAAAATAATCGAATCGAATATTACAATGGTTTCGGATATCAATATTCATTATATCATAATAACAGTCATCGATAGTTTTGATTTCAGTACAACAAATAATTTATTGTGACTTTTTTTTCATATCACGAAAAATTCATAAATTTTCATATAACGTTGTTAAAGTTAAAACTTGAAACATGTTCGTTTTAATCGACTACGTCATCGTAGTCGATTGTAATGTTATTTCATAATTACATTCGATTATTTTAATCTGTGTTCAATAGCTATTGAACACAGATTAAAATAATCGAATAGAACATGTTTCAAGTTTTAACTTTAACAACGTTATATGAAAATTTATGAATTTTTCGTGATATGAAAAAAAAGTCACAATAAATTATTTGTTGTACTGAAATCAAAACTATCGATGACTGTTATTATGATATAATGAATATTGATATCCGAAACCATTGTAATATTCGATTCGATTATTTGCGTAAACGCTACATGCCAATGAATAAATTTAAAAAGTAGCTTGAACAGAAAAGTAGCATTTTGCTCCCTCTCATCGTGGAGCAAAACTTACTTTTCCGAATGAAAGGTGTGAAAAAGTATTTTCTGCACTCGTTGAAGGCTTGTTCACATTATATTTTATGATTGTAACCTGTTCCAACGATTGTATATTAGACACAATATGTTGATCGGACGGACATAAATGGAAAAGTATTTTTTTGTATTATGTCGAAAGAGTCTTTCATGTTTCAGAAGTCAGTAGACAAAATACAAATACAAATACAAAAAAATATATTTGTTCATCATTGTTTGTAACTTGGTTTTATATTGTTTACAGTGTTTCAAATGATGGTACCCAGTAGTACTAGGTAAATAAATATTAACCTTATTATATAACATCTAAAATCTAAATTTAATCTAAACATATTTAGAGTAGGAAAGATTTACAACTTAAATCAGTATCAGTATAGGTATTTTCTTATAGTTTTATTTTATGACTCTAGGTATACTCATATTGCAATGCTACACCGCTTCACAAACCGTGGGCTAACATGAGAAAGAAACGGCAAGAAAACTCAATCCAGCCCATTTACTTCGACGCGTATTTTCAAATAAAGAGTGCACTACTCCCCAAAAAAGGGCTAAAGCCCTGTAGATTTAGGTTAAGTAGGTCTCAACCCTATATATCATTTTAGGTGACCACTGGTGAATTAGTATATTTTAGTTAATGAAGTATACACGAATTAAGAAAAAAGGAAACAAATATTTTTTTAATTAATTTAAACATGCTTATTGGGGCATGCATAGTAACTTAACTCTATAAGCATTGTGTTAGGGTGTGTGTGTGTTATGTGAGTATGTTTGGGTATTGGTTTGTTTATGAGGATGTCTATATGTATGTATGTATGTGTGTGTGTGTATGAGTGTGTGTGCATGAGAGTGTAAAGTATCATGAACCCATTTAAAACAACACGTCACTCATCAACCTTCAACAGTGCCTCCGTTTCTTCATACGTCAACAGCCACTTGGCTATCTTAAGTTTAGAGTCGTAAGGGTTTAGTTCGTGAATGTTCAATATTCTATTTGCATTATTGTAAAGATATGGTCCCAGAAAATCAAAGAAGTTACAGCTAAATTTAGTGCTACATTTTGGTAAAGGACAAACACGAAATCTCCCACGTCGCATCTGTGTGGGGTCAATCAGGGGTGTGTTTTCATGCTGTTTCATTAATGTGGCTATAATAAAAAGCTTACGGACAGACAGTACTCCACAATATTCGCATAAACTGGTGGTCGGATACCTGAAAGGTTTAAATGTACTGACCTTCAGCAGCGCCCTCTGGGAGATCTCAAGTTTTTTAATTATTTTTTGTGGGTTCCACCCCACGATTTAACACAGTATGTTAGCAAGCTTTCACAGAGGGCATGATAAACGCGTTTTAGGAGTTCTGGTTGCAAAACATGTCTGATATTCTTAAACACGTGCATCAGTTTTCTTACTCTAGTACTAATTTGACCGATGTGTGGACCAAACTTACAGTGCTGATCCACAATAACCCCCGGATATTTGATTCTTGTACACCTTGCCAGTCGATCACATGGAAATTGGTTAGGATTAGTACACTGGGGCAGATAAACCACAAGACTCTCAGAAACGGGTGGCTGCGTGGTGCTGTCTATAGAGAAGGTGATGTATTTTGTTTTATCACTATTTAGCGTCAACACATTTTTGGCCAACCAGCTTCTGACCTTGTCGAGACCAGCTTGTGCCGCTGCAAACACACTGTCCCAACAATCACCCTCAAATATCAGTGCCGTATCATCAGCGTAGGACAGTGTTTCCCCTCCAATATCTAGGTTAGTCAGGCTATTTATATATAACAAGAATAGGGTGGGTCCCAAGATACTGCCCTGCGGGACACTAAAGGATATTGACAAATCATCACTAACATACCTTTCAATGTTGACACTCTGGTACCTATTACTCAAGTAATCCGTGAAAATCTTTAATGGTATTCCACGTACACCCACTCTTTCCAGTTTATCCAGTAGAAGGGGGATAGAGAAGGTGTCGAATGCTTTGGCCAAATCTAAGAAGACAGCAATCACCCTTCTTTTTTCATCTAGCTTGGTAGAAATATAATGAGTTGTAAAGTTGTAAAGTTTTTATAGCATTTGTTAATAGGTTAAATATTTTTATGGCGACATAGAAAACACTATTTCTATACAGCATGCATTTAGGAGAGGGAAGTACTAAATGGTTTTCATTACGTACATTTCTAGTGTGAATTGTGTTTCGTTCTATAAAACGTGTATGATAGTTTTTCTTAACCAGCAATAAGCGCTCTAGGATAAATATCGATGGAAAAGTTATGCCTAATTTTTTTAAGTAGGGTTTGCAGCTTTCCGTCTTTTTATACCAGGGATAATATATTTATTCTGAAGCCGACATTCCGAAAAAGATGATACCGTAGCTGAGGATAGAATGCACATATCCGAAATATACAGTAACAGCTGCCTCTGTGGTCGCAATCTGCGTTAATCTTCTTAAAGGGCAAATAAAGCTGTTTATCTGCAGCACAGTTTTTCTGTGTGCAGTTTCCATCCGCAGTGTTGGTCTAGGTGCAGTCCGATGAGTTATATTGTTTGTACTATTTCTAAGTTATTGTTGTCATAGTTTATGTTTAGTTTCGGTAGGTTTGCTTGTGGTTTATGAAATTGCATAATTTTAGTTTTTTGTAGATTTATTTTTAGATTTTTATTCTAAAGCCATTCGACAAGCCCACTCACTGTATTGTATATATCTAGTTCGAAGTTTAGTGGCTCTGTACATTTTATGACAACGGAACAATCATCCGCAAACAAAACTGTAAGATGTGGAACACTTTATGGTAGGTCATTTATAAAGGCTAGGAACAGGAGAGGCCCCAAGATACTTTCCTGTGGTACTCCGTATTCTACAGCCCTAGTGTCGGACGCGTGGTTTTTTCTGTTCCCATTTTGTCTATACTATTGATAATGCAAAACTGTTTTCTATTCACGAAGTATAAATTTAATAGATTTTATGTTGGACCCCTAATACCAAAAATTTCGAGTTTTTCCAGCAATAGTTTAAGGTTCTCGAAATCAAAAGCCTTAGTCATATCCATGAAGATCCCTGAGATATGTTATCTATTGTTAATACTGTCATACACATGTTTTAAGAGGTCATATGTCGCTAATATTGTGGACTTATTTTTTATAAAGGTTTGTCCACAAATATGTTGTGCGCTCCAGAAAGGAATTTAGTCTGTTATGTATTGCCTATTCAAAGATTTTAGATATTGTAGGTAAACTGTTCGGTATTTCGTGACGTCTTTTTTATCTCCAGCTTTGTGAATAGGTTTTATTACAGAAGTTTTATGTCGATCTGGATAAGTGCCTTGTTCAAAGTACATATTTATAATGTACGATAGTGGCCAATGTGGGCCAAGATGTGGGAACTAGTCTTTAGTATTTTGGTACTGATTTCGTCATATCCTACAATATTTGTGTTATTTAGACCTTTTTTTAGATAAAAGACTTCTGTAACATCTGTTGGTACCATGAATATTGATTTTTGGTAAGATTTGGTAAGCCTGAAATTAGGTATCTTGCTACTTTGAGATTCTACTTGGTATATAAAGAAATAATTAAATGTCTTAGCTGTGTCTCTTGGGTTAGCTATTATTTCGTTATTATGATTTATATCGATATTTCCGTTTATGTTATTTTTATTATTTCGTTGCAAATTCTGAATGATTTTCCACGTATCTATAGATTTATTTTTGGCAGATTTTAAGCAGTGCGAATTTTGAGATATTTTTGCTAGAGTGAGGTTTTTCTGGTACCGTTTTGTAAATGTCTACAAAACGGTACCAGTACCGTTTTTAAACTCTTTTTTATTTGTTTCCGTTGGTGTATTACGATACTTCCAGTCGATTATTGTTTTAATTTTCGTTTGGGGGTTACCGTTTTCCCTGGAGAGCTGGCATCTTCAGTTTCTTTTGGAGATGTTTGTGTCGATTTTTGCAAATTTTTAGGGGTATTCATTTTAGAGTTTTTTTTTTGCGGTGTATTTAATTTAGAAGTGTTTGCCCTCGTAATTGCACAGACTTTTTTATATTATTCCTGAGTCTTAGTTAGTTTCTCTATTTCTTCTTTTAAATCGATATCTTCCAGAGTTAGTATATCTTTTTGGTCATGCGCACTTTTGTGTAAGTTCCGACATTTTTACGCTATATAGGTAAGCTAGTCGCGGTTGAAAAATCTAATATGCTGGAATCATTACTAGTAGTGTCGTACGTGAGTTTGTAATTTTATACGTTTGATTTACTACGCGACATGATGTTACTAAAGAACGTGTTCATCTTTATATCTCAAAAGAGTTTACGCGAAACGGAACGTGTCTGTCGTGTCGAGTTTGCACTTAACAAAACGCAACTGTTCTGCACAACGCTTTAGCACTCATTCGTCAGTGCGTTCCGCTCTCCCTCGAGATTGCAAAAAACAAAACGCGTTCTGGGCTATCACTGTCACTGTCGCACCGTTGTCAATGAAATATTAGATTTGCGGGGTGAAGCGAAATAAAGTTTTTTTTAAGAGTGACTGTAATTTGTGAGAAAAAATGCTATGCAGTGATTGAGATCGAAAAGTCCTAGGATTACAGAGAATCCTAGGGTTTACCTATGGAGATGTAATGTTTACTCACGATTTAGAGATTAGTTCTGTGGATTTCGACAATTTCCAGAGCGATCTGTGCCAAATTAGATTTTTTTTGGGAATTGTTTAGCGCGAGTGTTTTTGTTTATGTCTTTCACCGGGCAGTGTTGCCAGCTATCTGAAGATTACGTAGCCTCTGGATACGCTTTCCAGGCTTCGAACGCGGTTTTTTTTCTCTACTATTAAAAGCGTACAATGTATCACATCCTGTGGAGGCTTGAAATAATGGCAAAGCATCGTATACATTGAAAATCAATGCACGAGTTATGTTTCAGGTTTCAGTACATACATTGGTATATTGAAAATTATGTTCGCCTAAAGCAATCAAAGCCGATTGCGTAGCGCGATAGAAATTAGTTCCCAGTCACTAAGTGTATCCACAGCTCTTCGAGTTGTTGGGATACAGATAATATTGCCAGTACCAAAACATCCGTGTCCACACTTCTCTTAATATTAAAGTGTCCTTGAGGTACATCATCCAACTATTATTGTCGTGTCTGCTTCTTCGTGGATGCATGGCTTGATATTTTTTTTAGGTCTGAAACATGAAATCTGATATTCAGCCATTCAAAATTGTGTATTGCAAGGTACAAGCCGTGTCCTTTGAGTGAGTTAAACATATTCCAACCACATTTCTTTGAGACAACATTTAGTAAGTAGCATGCCGAGCGATGCGCGGGTTTTGTCGCGGGATAGAGAGGGACAGGGCTGTGCGCTATATATATTATATATAGCTCTATACCTCACCCACCTGCGACAAAACCCGCGCCACCTTCGAGTCCAAACCTTTTTGCGACCCACGCATAAATGTGTAAACATACATTTGTTTTCCGTAAATTTTATTTCCTAGACAAACTTACGAGAACATGACCTTTTTGGTGAACGCCACGCACGCTTTCCGATCTTTATCTGAAGTAATTTTCAGGACAAGTATATACAAAAAATGTATTTTCATATCGATCGAAATATGCCTGGTGAGCGTACTTGACTAGGCACTAAAATATATTAAGCACTTGGCCATGTAAAAAAATTCAACGGCATCAAACCGAGAAAACCATTTCGAGATAACTGAAATATCAACCACAAAAAAATAAAATAGTGTTCAACACTTGTTTAATATATATAATATATATATAACGTCAAATCCTATATATATATATATAGGATTTGACGTTTGTGTTGAGGTTAAACTTTTTGTATTTTTTTTGTGGTAACAAGGATAATGTCGTTAGTCTGAGTTCGCTACCAACGCCATCTATTGGAAAAGGCTGACCTTCCCTTACAAAGTATTCTTCGGTTTTTCGGCTGTTTCATTGCGTTTTTCCTAATTTTCTTTTTACCTAAAAGTCCGGAGGAGGACTGAGGACATCGAAATATGAATTACATAAAGTGGTTCGGCCATTTTCGAGTTTTAGCGATACTAATGCACAGCGACTCACGTACAGGTTTCCGTACCCGAAGGGTGCTAAACGGAACCGTATTACTGAGCCGCCGCTCTGTCCATCCGTCTCTCTGTCCGTCCGTCCTTCCGTCTTTCCGTCAGCGGGCTCTATCTGATGAACCGTAATAGGTAGAGAGTTGAAATTATCACAGAATGTGTATTTCTGTTAATGTAATGTAATGTTCATCCAAAAAATAATGAACTTCACGAAATTTTATGAATTAAAAGGGATCTCCATACAAGAGACATGCTTTAAATATCAGCCGCCGTATATCAAACCATAACATGATTTAAATATGATCGTAGATTTCGCGGCTTATCACATGGTTGTGGCAGCGCAATTGCTTTGTTACTGTTTTCGCAATCTTAAGCTGGGCATTCCAGTCAGTTTGAACTGGTCAAATTGGAGTGACGTCAGTTAAAATTGATCGTAAGTGTGAAATCTTGTATAGAAAACTTTAACTGATGACAACCCGCGGATTTTCCAGGCGCATCGTATTCCGCTACCTTCAGTCCGTTTGCATCAGACCAAAACTGATCGTGAGTGCGCGTGCATCAGTCTATTTCCAGCAGTCGGAGCTGCAGCAACTAATATACACAGTCAGGTCATAAGTTCTGTCACACAATAAAAACTTTTGAATTTAGAACGCTGGCCACAAAAAAGTTTATTGAATTAGAATTTCGAATTTTTCATGAAAATAAAAATGTGAATTCAAAGAAATCCCATACGTAAGCAGAAACTGTTGGCCCTTCAGATGGGGTTAAGCAGGACCACAGTGAAAAGGGTGTTAAATAAAGACTTAGGGCTTAGGGCATATCGAAGAAAACAGGACATCGTTTGGACGCTCGTTTAATGGACCTGTGACTGAAGAGATGCTGCGCTTTGTTGAAGCGGTACGTGGGAAAAAAGCATCGGGAAAATCTTTTTTCGGATGAAAAAATTTTCACCGTGGAAGAGAGCTACAACAAACAAAATGATAAGGTGTACGCACACAGCATTGAAAAAGCGAGCAACCGTTTTCCGCGTGTCCAACGAGGTCATTTTCCATCCTCGCTCATGGTTTGGTTGGGAGTCTCTTATTGGGGCTTAACTGAGGTACATTTTTGTGAGAAAGGCGTAAAAACGAATGCAGTTGTGTATCAAAATACAGTCCTCAAGAACCTTGTGGAACCTGTTTCTCATACCAAGTTTAATAACAGGCACTGGGTATTCCAACAAGATTCTGCGCCAGCTCATAGAGCGAAAAGCACACAAGACTGGCTGGCGGCGCGTGAAATCGACTTCATCCGGCACGAAGACTGGCCCTCCTCCAGTCCAGATTTGAGTCCGTTAGATTACAAGATATGGCAACACTTGGAGGAAAAGGCCTGCTCAAAGCCTCATCCTGATTTGGAGTCACTCAAGGCATCGTTGATTAAGGCAGCCGCCGATATTGACATGGACCTCGTTCGTGCTGCGATAGACGACTGGCCGCGCAGAATAAAGGCCTGTATTCAAAATCGCGGGGGTCATTTTGAATAAACTTCATTACCATAAGAATCTATGTTTTATTAAGTTCATTTTGCTATATAAATGTTTACATAAATAATAAACATGTCTAAATTATTTCATATTGCACATGTGACAGAACTTATGACCTGACTATGTATATTGAATATCATTAGAATAAAGGTGTTTCCTATTCTACTCTATTCATTATTACTAAATATAAATTACTATATATTATTAAGCACTTAAAAATATGTAAACTAAATATAAAGTATAATATAGATTATTAAATTACTTTAAAATGAATAATCTATAATAACTAATGCTTCATACCTAATTTAATTTAACAAATCTCATGTTAGAATTTTTATTGTATTTTTGCCATGGTTGTTTATCATTATATGAATATGTCAAGGAGGAGGGCGAGGTTTCTGTGATACAGGTCTTTAGACTTAGTAGAGCCTCAATGACTAGTAAGTGCATGATTTGTATATAATGAATAAACAATTTCTAATTTTTGAATTTTTGAATTCTGAAATAGTTACAGCGATAACTCATTAATTAAATAAATATGAAATTAATTGATATCTCTTTTAACCCCGACTGCATCGGAAGGAGCGAAATATTTATCGGGGGTTATACGTATGTTTGTATGAATGTATGCGTAATCATTTCGTTAGCACGCGCTACAGCCCATACGGCATGACAATTTTTTAACCATTCGTCAATTTTTTAGGTTTCCTGGTGATAAAATGTCAACAACAGCAGCCGAAGTAGAATTTTCTTATAAGAATACGAATCCAATTTTTCAACTGATGCGGTGAGCAATTGGCTAGCCCGATTTGAAGTAACGCACGTCTGTGAGAGGTCCCATCATTCGAGAAATGAAAGCCAGTTTGACGCCATTGAGTGGGGATGTTTTTCGGCTTCATCCAATTGTCGTCAGTCCAATTAAATCAGTCTATGTTCATCAGTCCAAAACTTCTTGAGTGCCAGCTTTAAGCTAGGACAGTTTTAACTGATGTTAGTCAACTTTTATCAGTTCTAACTGACCGTTTTGCCTTTGGGTTCTGGGTGCGAATCCTCGTTCAGACATAATATTTTCTCTTTATGTTTTATTATTTTAGTTGTTAAGTTTTCTTGTACAATGGTACGGAACCCTTCATGTGCGAGACCTACCCGCACTGGACCGATGATTTAGTTTTATGATCGGAAACAACCAGCCTCAAGTAAAACCGTACTGAAGCATTGAACAGTGACGTCACGAAGGGTGTTATAAAAAAATAGATATTTTGCTCGACATATTGAAATTATTATCTCAAAGTGATCTAAAATTTCATAAAATAAAAATTAGTAAGATTATTTTAGCATGGCCATGGCCAATCACCAAATGGTCTGTTTAATCATGTTAAATAGTTTGATTTCAAAAGTGTAGCTTAATTGTATTGGAATCTGTAGCTCAATTGCGTATCTTGACATCAATCCCAGATTGCTTTCAAATTGATATTTACTAAATCGATTTAAATAACTAAATCACTAGTTTGACATTATTCAATTCAAAATTGCAATCTCATTCCGAATCGCAATACCTGTGAGATCAGGATTGAGTTACTGTTTGATATGATCATAATAAGGATCATGCTCAAAACTATTGATCAGTCACTCCTGGCAAAAAAATGGTATACCCAAATAGTTTGGACTAGTCTTATGATATTTATTTATTTTATTCCAAACCTAAACCTAAACCAAAGTAATTCTATCATCTCAGTCTATCATTAGTAACAACACATCATCCCTCATATTATGATCCAAATGTATTGCCAAATGGTTGCCGAATGATTTCTAGAGACAGAGAGCTCAGGGACAACATTCTAAACTACTTTATCTAAGAAACCCTTTAGACAGAGCAACTTCAGTTTTTTTGTAGGGTAAGACATTGAATGATGTTCCTAATCACAACTATAACATAAACAAAACATAAACGCCAAACAGTAAAAATCTATAACAAGATCTCTTCGAAATATCACTCACGATAAGCAAAGCGTCAGCAAAGAAAACCCTATTGCTGACGCAGAAATACAGGCGAAGGTAATCCAGCGAAGTTTGCTGATTATGTACTCCCAGATAGGTTTTTCAGGTAAGCCTGCAATGTCGAGGGCGACATTATCGTGATAGATCGTCAGGGAGCGGAATACTAAGCGTCGATGAACGGGAAGCGTATTTCCCTCTAGCAAAATTGTTGTTCCATGCGATGTCAGTGAAAACTTTTGCCTTGCTACTCCAATAACTTTTGATATGCTCAGTTCAGTATAAGATCACTTTCAAGACTAATAATTAAGAGAAAACGATAGTCATCGATATCATTTAGTGCTGATGTCATTAGACTTATACATTTTTGTTCCTTTTCCACTCCGTGTATAAAAGCGTTACGCTGACACTATTATCTACATTACGGCTGTCTCTAAGGAAATGGCAAATTCGCGGCGCGTTTTCATTATAGCCACTATATTTGTTATAAAATTTATTTGAACCTAGAGGTAACCTTTGGGATGGAATATCCGCCACCTGTACAAAACCCATTGTCTTCCGATACCGTATCACAAAAAGAGTCTACTGCCAAAGATTTAATCACAGGCGCGATCACACCTCGTTCCGGATGCGGGTAGTTCAACTAAGTAGATTATCTTGGCTACAAACTCACATGTAGGCAGCTTTCCAACTGGCACAGCATCCTTAACCAAATTCATTTGCACTTTTCGCTTGAATGCTGCATTGTGATTTACTCTTTAAAGTTTGTTTGAAATTTTGTACCGGCCACTGTCGGAGTGATCGCTAATATGCCTTCGTTAATTTCCAGATTTATTGTCGCAAAACTTAGGATATCATTATTGTGCGTCATATAACGACTAGCTTGAAAAATATTGTGAAGAATCCTTCATATCTCCAGATATGCAGCGATGGGAGAGCATCTTGTCACTCAAAAATAATCATTGAATTACTGGCTATAAGTGTGCACAATGCGGGAAAAGGCGTGAAGTAAAGTCATGTATTTAAAAGCCAAACTATTACCACTATCGCGTTATGAATACCAATTTCAATACCAAACAAAAAGTATTTTTGGCGATCAATATTTTGTTGAATCTATGACCGTACGAAAATGCAGGCACCATTTCGCCGCAAGGCTTGCATCAGAATCCGACACACATTTCACTTGCAAATTGCTTATCCATCGATAGCGACAAGTCTATAACAAAATCGTTTTGCACGAGATTTTATAGGGAAACTATCCACCGCGGGATTATTGTGGTAGCTCCTTGCACATTAAACATTTGAGGCCTACTTATGCTAATGCTATAAATCGATAATCCAGACTGCAACCAAAAGTACCGAGGTCACATAAGCGGCTTATAGTTCTGTCAGGCGATGGCTATCAAATTGTTAGTGCAAATTCTTTCGCATATTTTGCATTCATATATTTGCTTCTTTTTGCTACTTAACGTACCTACTTACGATAAGAATGAACCAGCGGCCATTCTGACGCTTACACTTTCGCGGTAATAGGAAATCCAAAATTTCTTATTCAGTAGTTTCTGGAGAAGTGTTTGGGATTTCGTTCCGTGGGGGAACTTTTAAGCCTAGCTGTAAATTATTCCATGGACAGGTGAGGCCGTAAAGGTAAGATTTACGCCCAAGGGCTCAGTGGGTCCCCTTTTCATAAGATGTATTGCTTAACGAATAAGGTTGTCTATAAGTATCCATCTGGGAGTAATTTCCTGACCTTTCTTTTAAAAGTTTCGGATCGGGAGTTTTATAGTAATAAATTTGCAAACTTGAAGCGTAATTCGGTTATCGTGTGGCTCATTTTTAGCGATTGTTGCCTCGTAAGCCTTGGGTTTATTCCCCAAACGATATTGTAGTAATCATATTCGCACTGCGAAAATCACGCAAGTGCAGATTTATTTATGTCAAAATGGTGGTATATTGGATCGTGTTACTATGAGCAGTGTTACGTTAATCAGAACCCAAATTCTGTATTACGAAGATCACCAAGTTCATGTATTTGAGTGTAAAGCATGGATAGGTTGAAGGTAACATATCATGAGCTATTTTGCGCAAATTGCCTGAAAGCACTTAACCATAAATCCTCCTCATCACGCCGAACAACTGTCTACGTCTTTATTTCTACGTGATAAGCTCTAAATCTACAATTTCGGTACACTCGTCGATTGCAAGCTTGGGCTTGCGTTGTCGTCATATAAACTTTTGCTGGAGGTCGAATGTTAGTCTACGGCCTCAAAGCAAACTTTGACGCTAGTCGGTGCGTCCCATCCCACCAAATCAAAGCTTCTCAGATCCGTCAACTTCATTTACATAAGTAAACGAGGAAGAGGCTTCCGTGTTTTAATACAACAGAAGAGAGGCGGCGTTAAATGTTTCAGTAATGAGGGAACTTTGTTATCAGCTTAAAGTCTAGGCTATGTTGGTAAACTTTCGGTTTCCGACGATATAATGCGGCTTTATATAGGAAATATCGAAAATGGCAGATTAAAGGAAAGAACTTTGGCGTTAACATGAACATTTCCGCATCGAATCGACTTAGACAAGAGTCCCGAGTTATCGCTAACTCTTATGGTCAATGAAATAAAGTTTAGTTAAATTCTCACACGCTCACTTAGGTTCTTTTTCGTTTCGTCACTACTGAGATGTGTTAAGATTATTCTCGTATTAACTTTGACAACTCCATGCAAATTTATATATGATGATATGATATTTGTCATATTTATTGAGAGAATTGGCGTTTGAAATAGCCGCACCGAAAGATTCTCGAAATAGTGTGAATATAATCATGAAGCTATTACAATAGCCTGTGTTCGAACAGCAAGTGCTACAATATGGCTTTTGTTCCCGTCCTACAGTCATGTGGAGTTTCTATCTGTGTCTAGAAGTCGGGCCGAATACCTAATTGATCCACTGCTTATAACAATAAAAAAATATTCAACAGAAACATGTTTAGAAAAGCTAAACGCTTTACACTATTTGAAGAACTTAGCTAAAATCCATTTCATGTGTGTTACATACACACATGAAATGGAATATCTGAGCCTGGGCTAGGTGTATTTCAACCTGTATTTCAGTCTACAGACCTCTTCCCAAAAAGTATAGTTTGCTAATTTATGTTTCACGGTTCGAAGATATACAAAAAACTACATAAAACCATTATATTTGTAAGGATTGATTGGAGTTGTTGGCGACATAGCACTGAAAAACTTTCTCTGTGAAACGATTTGATAACAGCAACTTTATTTTTCAATCGCCCCTACATTTTGGACCGGGCGATCACCGACTGTTTTGTGCAGCAGCGGCAGTGAAAACTGTATTGAACTACCTTAAATATGACCACACCTTTCAGTTCATATTCTTTATTGCACAGAAATATTAATAGTAAGGTAACAAAACATTTTATGAGCAAAGGCGAGCTTATCTCAAAAGAGATTTCTACCAGCAAACCTAGGCAGGACAGGAAAAATTGTGCAACAGGAGAGTCCTAGTGCGCAATAAAACTGTACACATCTAATTGTTTACAACTAAAACATAATAATGTAATTTGTATTTCGTATATTTTTCTGACGTGGGAAGTTTTTAGGAGCAGTTTGGTACAGGTTTTACTTAAACAGCAAAAGTAGAAGAAATTTATATAAGAAACACATTTCTACGTTTTTCCTGTTTCTTTCATTACTTATGTTTTTTTTTATAGTTCAAAGTTCTAATTACTTAATTACTGTAGATATTCACATATGATAAAATATTTTCAAATATTATACTAACGGCCGGTTTCCTGGGCGCTGGTTAAGTTAACAAATTGGTTAAACTGATTTCAGCCAATCACGTGCCGCTATTTTGAATATTAGCGGCACGTGATTGGTTCAAATCAGTTTAACCAATTTGTTAACTTAATCAGCGCCCAGGAAACTGGCAGTAAGTGCTGGAAGAACAGATATTGGTCTGAGATTTGAAGGATCACCCTTGTCTCCCTACTTGAACAGAGGTATCAGTTTACTGTGTTTCATGAGATCTGGAAAAGCGCCATAGTCAGCATATTTATTGAATATATAAGCTAAGCTAACTAGAATCACAATTGATAATATCCTGGGGATATATATGATGAAATTTAAAATCTACAGTACTGACCTCACAGACTTGAATAGTAGGGACAGGGCACGGAGCGCTTGAAAGTGTCGCTACAAAAACAGTACAAAATCGGGAAAATTGGACTGTTTGCAATCAGTCGCGCTTGGACGTTGACAGCCGATTGACATATCGGCAGCAAAAACAAAAATGGTGACCTGCGACGTAAAAAGGTGTAAATCATACCCAAATCGCAAAATACAAAAAAAGGGAGTGTCGTATCACAAGTATTATATTTTCAATTACTATTGGCTTTAAATTGATTATCTATAAAATATTGAGTGGGTATCTCATAGTATTTATGTATATCTATTGATTTATTGTATTCTATTTATTTATTTTATAGTAATTACGTAGGGTGTATTGTGATTTATTTGATAGTATATTTATTTTATTTATTTCTTTTAACTCTTAATTGTACACTAGGACTACCTCTCTATATTTTATTTTTCTCTTTTCTTCACAGGTTAGCTGTAAGAAATTTCTTTTTAGAAATAAGCTCACCTTTGCATACTGTTTCTGTTATAATTTCCACTGTGTTTTCTGTGCAATAAAGGATTATTATTATTATTATTGTTCTCGAAAAAATCCTCATACGAAAATCAACCATTCGACTGACGTAACTTTGTAGCGACGCGCGACGCAAAAGAATAATATAAGGATAAATAATCTAACCGGATGTCCTAACGGTGATGGAAAACATCGTGAGGAAATCTTCATTACTCCGGCTTCATTACATTAGCTGCGGCGATGGGCTTGCCCCTTGACACGCAAGATGGAGTATTAAATCACTAGCTAAGTGGGCACAGACCGGCACAGTTGTGCCTCTGCCAGCCCGTATGGGAAAAGGCGTGACGCTATGTTACGTGTGTAATGTATTGCTAAATACTCTATTTTATACACGATGACTTAATCAGTGATATCAGGTACCAATTTTCATAACTTTTTCTATGATTAGGTATTTTATTACTTATAAATCAAAATCAAGATCTTAAATTCCAAGTCACGCTACTAATGTGTATATGTGAGCTTACATCCTCTTTCATAATTTAACGGCAAAGACAAAAATTTATATGCCTATTTAATTATGTTTCAACTTTTTATATATATTAAACATGAGGTAATTGCGTGAGACCTCGCCCCTTAAGTAAAATTTTAGCTAGATATATTTTATTTCTACTCCTAATCACCGATTAAAAGTCACCGGGTATTTGAGAGTTATCCGTAGATCAACTTTCCTAATATTGTGTCTATACACCACAATTCGGAACGTGACCGAACGTGACGCCGTTACAATTTTTCGTACTGTCTTGGTTCCGACGAATTCCGACAGGGGCGCTATTTTTCTTAGCCTCGAAATGGTAAGAAATTGAGTACGGGAAGGCCTATCCTTAGTATTTATATCGATGACTGAACTGCTGTTTTTTAACAAAGTCTCTGCTTCATATGGAGATTAATTTAGATGGTCTGATGTGAGTAAGGGTATATTGGTGAGGAATATTTTGAAAGCTCGAGCTATCTCAGCGTTGGATTTGGCAATATCATCACCTATCATTATGTAGAAATCATTGTCCTTGGTATAAATAAATTTGCCAGTTTCACGGTTTATTATTTGCCAAACCGTTTTCGTTAGATTATTAGAATATTGTATTTTATATTAATCTGTAAAGTTTTTGTAGTTGAACAAACCAACTTGGAGGTTCTGGAATATTATTTTACATAGTCATGATTTTTTTTATTAAAGTTATAGGTTTTTTTTCATAAAGGTCATACAAGATAATACTCCTTTTAGAAATTTCAAAAGTTGCCCAGTCATTGAATTTAGATTCAGCGTTATTGTCACTGACTTTCTTTAATTTAAAAAACTTAATTGAACTCTGTTTGAATAATGTTGAAGAAGTCTGAAAAGGTTCTGTTCATTAAAATCGGGTACTGGAAAATGTATATATATGTGTTTTTCTTACTGTCGCTAGTCTATGGGAGGTTATAGGCCTTTAAAACGATGGATCAGTCTTATCCGTACTAGAAATTGGGAATGAAACTGTTTGACCGCTGTGATCACAATAAACGTTATCTAAGCAAGTTTGGCTGGTAAGTGTAATTCTAGTCGTCTCTAGAAATACACGACATAAATTAAATAATTTGAATAAAGTTATTAATTGTTGGGTCATTGTTTTATCTACAAACAAATTTACATTAAGATCGCCACAAATAGTTACCTATTTTCTGTTTAGTGAGGGCTTACTCCATAATTTTCTCAAATAGTTCGAAACTGCCATGGCCTTGTTCATCCCTCGGAAGTCTGTAGACACAAACATTAATATGGCTATCTAACTCAACACAGGATACCTCTATTTGTATTTCTACAGTAACTGCAAGAATATCTTTCTTTTGCTTCACCTTAATATTATTTTATACTAAGATTAAAGAACCACCTCTACCAGCAGTCTTTTTATTGTAACAACTGACAATTTATGTTTAATGACATAATATTTCCCTTTAACCAGCGTCGTGTAACACAAAAAACATCGGCGTCAGAAATTTTAGGAAATCATTCTAATTCGTGTTCTTAGCCAGGTAGCCCCTAGATGTTTCGATGGGAGAAATAGATGGGATCTTCAGTAAATCTGTCGTGTATTATAATATAAGCACAAAATAATTCAGTTCAAAACAACTTCTGCTTCATGGTAATAAAACGCGAAACGGTACACCATGCCATTTTCAACATTTAAACATGACATTTGGTTTGACACTCCACGTTCTGCTCTCGCGATGCGCACATCAAGATATTAAGTCTGCTCTACTGTGCATATGCCAGCTGCATTGGAATCACTGTGCTATCATATCAGCTTCCTCTGAGAAGACGGGGATCCCCAAGCCGACATCACGTAAGTTTTCTGGTGAGTTGACCCATCTACTACAATTGTATTACCTATTTTCTGTACATAGAGTAAAAAACTTCCACAATACTTTTATCGTCTTTACATTTTGATTTGATGCCATACCGTAGAATATAGTCCAGCGAACATAAACAAATATCTTGCCCAAAATTCACAACCCCAACTTATTTACACTACATAGATACATTTAACCGTATAACCCTAGCTTTTAATTTTTAGATGAGGCTATATTCAGGTTGGCTACAATTGTCCGTACATTACCATAAAGGCTCGAGGCTCGACCCTAATGAATGGCTCTGCAATTGAAACAATAGTGGATTAGCGCCAACTGTCTTATCTGTTTATGTAAATCGGCCCTCTGGAGGGATGCTCGGGTTTCCGGATTTCGCCGGAAATTTCCGAATTTCTCTGACTTATCGGTTTGCAAGCTGAGGTAACAGGCACAGACTGAGATGTCAGAAGTACAGTCTTGTACCCACGTTTAGCATATAACCTTCGCAAAGACATGCTATTGCTACAATGGTACAATTTTTGTCCCTGGTTATGTTGAGAATCATAAAGCTCATAAATGAATATTGTTATTAATTAGTGGTAATTAATCAAAAACCACGGTCACAAATGACCAGATGTCTCCGATAGGAGATGGTACCCAAAGAAGAAAAATCTAGTACCCATATTTAAAAGAGTAGTTAACTATGTCATATCCGAAAATGATGATGATGACGAGAATCGCTTCACCTAATATCTCTCATATTCTCAGAGGGTGGGGAGTTAATCAACTGGCGCTCATTTGCATGGATTCCTACAAAACATCAGGTTTCACGGAATCTGCATATGGCAACATTACCATTATGAAACTTGGTCCCTGGTGTTCGCCTCCATAATGCTGCGATAGCCTTGCCAAGGAGATTATCTAAACGGAAATGCTGATGTGCAATCAGGAAGAGAGAGTTTTGTCTTAGGATACTGCCATACTATTGTATACGTATAAGATAGTCAAAACCGTTAATTGATAAACTAACGCGTTAGTTGATCAACTAACGGCATGTTTCATTATTTGCTGTTATAACAGCAATAGAAAGCACCCTCTTTGAAAAATCCAGCTCGGTTGATCCGGTAGAGCCGCACAGACGGACAGACAGCGGAGGCTTAGTAATAGGGTCCCCTTCGGGTACAAAACCCTAGAAAAGAGCTTTTTGCGAGGATCTATTTTTTTCATAGACCTGAAATGATTCCAAATATGTTTAAGAATATAGGCAAAAAAAAAACAATTCCCCCTCTTAACTCCAAAACTACAGATCCAAAAATTTCTAAAAAAGTACATTATATAGGTTATATTTACGTTTAAATAAGAGGAGCACAAATAGGGAGAAAATCAGAAAAAAATAAAAAACGATGCTGGGTATAAAAACGCTTGTTGCATTTCAGATAAAAAAAACATAAACCTGAAAGAGCTTACTTAAAATATTATTTAAGAAAATAGGCACAAACATATCATTCCCCCCCCCCCCCCCCCATTATCTCCAAAACTATTGAACTTTGGAAAAAAATACCTAATACAGGTCTTTACTTGAATATTACAGAAAAAAATAAGAAACATGTATGGTTTAAATAACGAGGCCACAACAATAATTTTTCCAAACTGTATTGTGTGATGTGTGAAAAGTCTTATGACAGCGCTTGTTGCGAGAATTTCAAATAAATGCATTATATACATCAGAAGTCCAAGCTCAAGGCTTGCCAGCGTGCGATGGAGCGCAGACTCTTGGGTGTGAAACGAACTGATCGCGTTAGAAACACCGTACTGCGCTCTACAGCTGGCATAGTTGATGTGGGCATGTAGACCGCCAAACTAAAATGGAATTGATCCTTCCCTATGTTTTGAATGCACCCAGACAGATGGGCAAAGATAGCCACCGAATGGGTGTCTAATACACGACACCGGCGTAGAAGAGGGCCCAGAAGAAGATGGCGGGACGATCTGGACAAGTTCCAACCAGAGTGGGTCGATCTTGCGGCTACCAGAGAACTGTGGGCTCGAAACGGGGAAGTCTTTGCCCAGCAGTGGGACACTGTTATAGGCTATATAAAAATAAAAATAAACACCGAGGGGCACGGGCCTTTACCCGTATACGAGTAATAGTCAGCCATACTCTACCACGAGGGCTTATTGCGGGTTGATAGAGGGGTGTCGGGCTTGTGGCCAACCCGACTGTCAGAAGTTATTATGTTGCCCTATTAAGGCTTCTGAGACAGCATTACGACTAATACCACCAAGTAGCGACAGTAGCCGGGACCTAGAGATTAACGTGTTATCCGAAACAAATGCCACATAGAACGGACACCCATCCAGTGCCCGTCTCGGCCATATGTTGCTATCCGCTCTATCATTTCCGATGTACAAATACCACTAGGCCACAGACGCTTGAAATATATATTTTTCATAAACCTGAAATGCATAGAGCAAAAAGATAAAGATGTAGACTTTTATTTGCGATAGATATGATTATACAAAGGTGGTAGAGTATAGTTTCACTCAGATATACACATCCAGCTAATATAATGATAGCATGCAAAAACAATTATGACATAGAGCCATCTAATTTTAATAGTAGGTAACAAATTAGTAAAAATTTACAATTGACACAATTTTTAACATTATGTTCTAGGAATTCCTTAATCGAGTAAATGTTGCATTAACCAATATCTTATACCTTTTTTAAATTTCTGTTTGTTACTTATAATTTGGTGGTGACTTGGTAATTTGTTCCAAATTGTTGTGCAAGTAGCAGTTTTTCCTAAATCTTGCACTTTTTGGGATCACATCAAGGGTAAGTTTGTTAGGTTTCCTTAGGCTCCTAGACGTTAGGCTTTTCGCTTCTGTAAACAATTTTTTATTTTGCATCTGAAATGTAGCTACTTCTAGAATATAAAGGCAGGGTAGAGGCAATATATTTAGAGCTTTAAATAATTGTTTACATGATACGTCTGGGGCAACTCCTACAATTGCTCTAATACATTTATTTTGAGCCACAAATACCTTGTTTACGTCTGTGCTGTTTCCCCAAACAAGCAACCTGTATCCCAGTACTGACTCTACGTATATATGCAAAATATGCTGTTAATGCTGTGTCTCTGCTAGCCACTCTAGTCAGTTTACAAAGAGCATACGACCACGAAACCTATTTAATATATTGCAAACGCAACCTATTTATATATATCAATACCCAAAAATCTAGCGAATTCAGCATTTTTAACAATTACATTATTATGTGATACATTAAGATTATTTATATTATTGAAATTGATACAACAGGTTTTATTAATATTGATATTAAAATTATTATTATTTAGCTAATTAATAATATTTAATATTACATCATTTATTTCCTTTTCATGTGTTGATGATGATTATAGTGTTGGTGTTGTTATAATTACTGTTATATCATCAGCGAATAATATATTTATATACTTAGTAATTTCAGTAATATTGTTAATGTATAGCAGAAATAGGAACGGTCCGAGTACACTACCTTGAGGCACACTGAATTTATTAAGTTTAGGTTCGGATTTGTAAGATTTTAAATTCCTTGCGGCATCAACTCCGATAATCTCTACAATTTTGAGACCTATTTTTTAGGTAGGTTTGAACCCAGTTATATGCTGGTCCTCTTACACCGTATGTATAAAGTTTTGTCATAAGCAGCTTGTGGGACACGAAATCGAATGCCTTTGACATGTCAAAGAATAGTATTGTCACATAGTTATCATCGTTTAGTCTGTGAAGTGTTTCGTTTACCAAATAAAATGTTGCTAGAATTGTAGATTTATCACTTTGAAACCCGTATTGATTTTCAGTTATAATATTATACTTTGACAAAAAAGATGAAAGTTTATTATGATTACTTTTTCAGACTTTCGAAAAAATTGGTATTAGGGTAACAGGTCACTAATTTTCTAAAAGATTCTTAACGCCTTTTTTGAATAAATGTTTGACAATGCTTATCTTTAATCTATCTGGAAAAATACCACTTTGTATGGACATATTAATCAAGTAAGCTAACACTTCCCTAATCTCTTTCTTGCAGGCTTTAATTATTTTTGTACAGATTTTATCATACCCTTCTGCGTTTGTATTGTTGAGGGTCATTATATATTTTTCAAATACACACTTACATATGTACCTGGTTACATATATGAAGTATGAAAGTACCCCCCCCCCCCCAATAACTTTGTAAACTACATTATGATATTTATTTATTTATTTATCCATAAATATATATACCATTACAGGCCAAAACCTATTACGGTAGATGCATTAAACATACTATAAACAAATAAAAAAAACTACTATTCTATCCTTAAGTATTTTATCTTAAACTATCCTAACGCCCATGCAAGAAATATTAATATCATTGTGCGGTAGAACGGAACCCTTCGTGTGCGAGTCCGACTCACACTTGACCGCTTATTTTTTACTGATAACTTTTCGCAAAGGGGTTATATCATTGACAAGGGTATTGTATGTTTTGATAATAGAGATATTTAGGAAACAAAGAGTTTCGTAAATCCGAGGTTTTGATAATATTAGAAATTTATTGACATTTCAGTTACTCGAATTTCCGACCTTATCTTGATAATTTTTTAACAGAATTTCAACGAAATGGGTAGGGAGTTATTTACCGAGACTGCTGTACTATTCTATTTATATTATTTTAATTTTATTGAATAGCTTATCTGCCTGCCCATTTCATATAATAATATAAAATAATAAATTTAGCTCATTAATTTCCCCACCGAGGGGCAAATGCCTTTACCCAGATACGAGTAAGATTAAGCCATACTCCACCACGCTGGCTCAGCGCGGGTTGATGGAGGGGTTTTACGACCACTACCACGCAGCGATTGTAGCCGGGACCTACAATTTAACATGTCATCGGAAACACTGAACGTCCGAGAACGTACCTTTTTTTAAATATCCTATAACAGTGTCCCATTGCTGGGCAAAAACCTCCCCGGTTCGAGCCCACAAATCTCTGGTAGCCGTAAAATCGACCAACCCACTCTGGTTGGAACTTGTCCAGATCGCCCTTAAGATAAATTGATTATCTCATTAGAACATAGCCAGGAATCGAACCGGCATCTCCTGTGTGAGAAGCAAGGGTGAAGCCCAATCGACCACAGGGCTCTTTGAAACCTATTAGATCACATAGTGATCAATTATAGTAGGTAGTTTTATCATCATACCCACACTTATTTATTCACTCCCCGATTAAGTTCAAAGTTCAAGATATTCTGGAGGTCCTTTAACAGATGCTGAGTCGGAGCCGATGCGCTATTCGCTACACACAGCATGGCGTCGTTCTGCCTATTACCATCTTGTTATTGTGTAAGTTTTCATGTGTATCTTTTATTTCCCTCTTGTTTTGTTTATTTTCTTCTTTTGCTGTGCCTTGTGTATTGTGACAGTTAAATAAATGTGCTTTATTTTATTAATAATAAAATAAAGCACATTTATTGTTTATGTATTATAATAATGTGCTTTATGTTTACATTTATGTTAGTAAAGCGGCAAATACGAAGTACCTGTAATCGGCGAGCTTGCATTAAGAGACTTATGAATGTTGAGATGCCTAGAAGCGAGAGATGTATGCCAGGATGGTAGCAGGTGGAGGTATTTGGTCTCTGCCTACCCCTCTTCCGGGAAATAGGCGTGAGCATATGTATGTATGTAAGTATATTCTATTATATCCTTCTAATCTAAGTGATATCTATTTATACAGGTCTTTTTTTGGTACTACAAGCTTCAGGGTAGATATTTTCAGGCGTTATCGCAGGCAGGTATATAAATTTCATAGTTTACTTCGCTCTTTTATTTTGAACGGCATATAAAAATGAGAAATTACCAAAATAAGAGAAATGGTTTGCGCAAATTTTCCGCTCGAATCCCCAGTCGCTTATTTAATTCCAGTTGGCTAGGATCCTACATTTGTTTCACTCGGAACTACTTTCTGGCAACAAAGACGCAACATTCTGTTGTATCTATTTATGTTCAAATGAATTCGATTGAACTTTGAACTTACGATTGAATAATTCCAGAACAAATGTTCTGGAATTATTCACGTCCGTGTTTAGGTAAGTGTTGTATCGTTAGAGAACAGTGTTGTCAAATTTTAAGGGGTTATTAGGGAATTCATTCTGAGCAACTTTTACTATATAACTGATTTGATCCGAGCAACTTTATTTTTCACTCCTCCATACGAATCAGCTGCGCCCGGCGCAAAATGAACGGACATGCCAAACATGAAGTTGCGAACAATCTGTGAGGGTGAGATATTATGCTCTTGAACTTAAACTTAAACATATATATACGGGCACGTACATTGATTCTGGCCCCACACCAGGATTACCTGTGTCGTGGGAAACAAAAACAGTGACGTCACACATATATGAACAAAAGAATCCAAGACCTGGGGATTTATTTTTCTGTATGCCCAGCCGGGGATCTAACCCGGGACCTCTGCAGCGCCACAGAGGTCGTATGCCTTGCTTGCGTCTGCTATCGTAACCCATAGTAATCTTCGACGTTCATCACTAGAACAATCGTGAGTACCACTTGTTTACAGAACGACGAAAGGTGTTTTTTTTTATAGTTTCCGTTGATTTCGTATGAAAAACAAATCAATCGAGGAAAAAACTCACAAAGGTCCGAGTGAATTGCCAGGATCGTCATAACATAATCAAAAGAGCTCGAGGTCAATGATCGTAATAATCACAAAGCAGAGGATACAGCGAAGAGAAAGCAGTCGATATAAACCAAAATAACAAAATTGTCGAGTTTGTTGTGGACAAGTGATAGATCTCGTTCTTCGGTTATGTCACAGACCAGCGTTGCCTGACTCTATATCAAAATAGCGTTTCCTGCCAAGGTATACCTAAATATCTATTTAACTGGCAACTGGCATGAAAAAAACTACATCGACGACGACGAGCAGAACTCTATCTATCCAGCCTCCTGCACCCACTGCTGAGTAAAGGCCTCCTCTTCATAACGCTATTTATTGCGGTCCTGGGCCAACCTGATCCACTGCGGCCCGGCAGTTCTGGCGATGTCTTCCGACCATCGAGCGAGTGCTCTGCCTCTCGGTCTACGCGCCTCCCTTGGTCACCATTCCCTCGCCGCCTTGGTCATTCTACCGTCGTCGTCCCTCCTAGCCAAGTGTCCCGCCCATCTCCACTTTAATTCTTCTTTGAATCTCCACGCTCATTATTATAAGCCTACTCCTTCGAAAATTATTCCTCCTTTTAGTCCATAATTATTTCTTATTCCAAATGATATCTCATTATCCATTTATTACAATTAAAGTTAAGACCCATAAAAAAGAAAATTTGCCATCATTACATGTTAATTTATTTTCATGCCAGTTGCCATTTAGGTATACCTTGGCAGGAAATGCTATTTTGATGCTGATTGAGTTAGCAAAGCTGGTCTGTGACTAAACCGAAGAGCTTGAATTATCACTTGTCCACAACAAACTAAACACAATTTTGTTATTTTGGTTTATAACGACTGCCTTCTCTTTGCATTATCCTCTGTTTTGTGATTATTTCGACCATTCACCTCGAACTGTTTGGTTATGACGACATTGGCTATTTATTCAGACTGACTTTGGTTTTCAAACGTAATCCTGTATGAAATCGACAGAAACGATAGAAAAAGAAATCATCCTTGCGTCGTTCTGCAAAAAAGTGGTACTCACGATTTCCCTAGTGATGAACGTCGAAGATTACCTACTATGGGTTCAAGCATAGGAGAGCATACAAGTATAGCCAAATAACTCAAGGACAAACTGAACTCACGTTACGTCATCAACGCCTGTGTTAGAAAGAGAGAGTGTGATTCACAGGTACATTCTAACATAGGTGTCGTGATTTCATTCTTAAGCTTCTTGGTTATAATTGACCATAGCAAGAAGGTGTGGGTCTAAACTCTTTGGTTCATATTTTATCACAGACCCATAAATAAAAGTCATGACGAATCAACGCTATCTGTCACAGCTTTCAGAACTATTTTATATTTTTAATAAGCTCTCGAAAGACCCCTAATTGCATGTGAACTCGAGCCATCAGAAATTGCATTAAAATGTTGACATTATTTAGTAACACCATATACTCATAGTATCCATAGATACTATGAGTATATGGTAACACTCTAATGGCAACAAATTTATTGCTTACCTATACTAGTATTACATTTGACTCCCAAATATTTTAAAAGTTCTACTATGTAGTTTTACGGAACCGCAATAGTTGCTCACTCTACGCAATTCTCGGTCATTTTCTGTCCGAATACTAAAGTTAGGTTTGTTATATTTTATAGTACAACCTGGAGCAGAAGCAAAGCAGAGCGGAGTTTGTTGTACAATAAGGTGTAAAATTTTGCGGAGCATTTAACTAATTTTGGATGAAAATATCTTTTATCTACAAGAATCATAAACCCTGTTTACTGTGTCCAAAAACTACACGTTACGACCAGCATAATGATAAACTTCTTGCTAAAAACTCATTTCTTATCTGAATATTGATAAATTATGACCATAATGTACAAAAAAATTGTCAAATTATAACATTCAAATTTCGAACGCCGTTGCCCACATGCGTGCCGCCCCTAGTTTGTCTGTGAATTTGGTACTACCGAACAAGCTAAACAACTGCAAAGCAATGATCAATGCCACCATGCCGGTCGAACATGCGGTTCCTGAACACATCAAAGAGAGCTTATGATATGTATGTAGATAATCTAGTGTATGTAACTATTCATAATTGTGCATTAAAACTCTGGAGTGATATTATTATAAACCCACTCTTGAGTAATAATGCCCTCCATTATGTAGCTGTCACATAAAGTACTATTTTGGACGTAACTTTTTACTCAATTTTGTAACCAGTTTAAGCAGAAGCCTAATCAAATTCCCTTTCACGTCTCCAAAGAATCGACCAGATTCCCACGTTCAGTCCAACCAGGCGGCATCTTTACGGGTTCAGGCGCGGGCTATGCTGAAAATTTAATCCTGTGGCGTCCAACAGTCTGGCCGCAATATTGGTGGTACCATATGGGACAGACAAACGAACTGGAATATTAGTTCGTCTATGTTAACATCACGAGCTCTACTGTGATACTATCTCATATGTATGGTGAGAAGTCGTGTCAGTCAAGTTATCTTAGGCCCACTATTTCGAATACGAGTCAACATACTCTTCTGAACTTTTCTTAAATAAATTAAATATGTTGCTCTAAGAACTCCGTGGTCTAGTGAGTTTCACGCTTGCTTCTCACGCAGGAGATGCAGGTTCCAATCCCGGTGCTGACCACGTACCAATGAGATGAGTACTTTTTCTTAAGTACATTATACCGATGTTCTAACAGTGATGGAAATCATCGTGAGAAAACCTTCATTACGCCATAGCTGCGGCAATGGGCTAGCCTCCTGGCACGCAAAATGGTGTAATGAATCACTGTGCCTCTGCCACCCCGTATGGGAAAAGACGTAACGCTGTGTCGTTGTTGTTGTTGTAAATGTTCGCTCAAATTAATTGGGTTAATGCATACCAGTACCCAGACTACACCATGGGTCGGGCCATAAGTTCTGTCACAGACAATGAATGAAATAAATGACACAAAAATCTAGTATCTGTTATCCTACTTCTCTTAGTTCATTAAAATTGCTTTACCGACTTTCTTTTGAAATTACATGTTTAATTTGATAGCCAGTTATTTAGAATCAAAGTACCTACTCTATCACGTGACTGATCGTTCCGTGTTGCTAGAAAATTCTTTTCTGCGTATCCTCTAACTTTGAAGTAGATAAAGCATTAATTATGAGAGGATTTTTACTCACGAGCTGATTATCTAATTTGATGTTTCATGATCCTAAAATTAATCATTGTTTTCAAAACAAATAAATATAACTTTACCCTTTATTACTCTGTATAGGTTGGTATTATCTTCCTTGCAATAGCTACTTACAACTTCATAAAACTGCACCTCAACATTGATAACATTGTTCAACCCGCTATCATCATAAGTAGAACCCCCTGTTTGCACTGTCCAGTAGAGAGCTGGGGACCTCGTCCAGCTTTTGTCACAATATTTGTCTTCCTTGGACTCGAGCTCGGATTTTGTTCCGCCACACCGCACGGTCCAACTACCATGTTAGACATAATCCGCTTTTCTACTTTAACATGTTGCATTTTGAACTAACCTGCTCTGGTCAAACTAAACGATCCAAATAAAAGGTCCAAACGGACCTACTTAGTGTTTGGACAGCCAGGTCGAGTTACCCCAATGTAGCATGAAAGTATTCCCTTGATGCTGGAAATAAGCTCAGTACAACGTCCAGAAGGTTACGGTTTATTGTTGTATATTAGGTATAAATATACTTGTTGTACATAAATCTTTGCACGTCTGCATTGTTGGATTTGGTTCTATATCAATAATTGCATTGCCTTATCGGGAACAATGGTTTATTATGAAATAAGGTCAATCAATCAAGCCTAATCAGATGGTCAGATGCATTTCCTATGGACACCTTACCGCAAGGTAGACTCAAGACCAGAATTGGAGAATTGGACTGCACTATTTTAGTACACATGTAGCTGTCGCTAAATCCAGTGCAACAATACAGTTAATTCAATATCATCGCTGTTGTGAGTTTTCCTATCCGATGACGCCGATACCATCAAATTACCAACAGCATAGTCTACATTTCCCATCAGCAAATACTCAGACATGTAACTTTACTAATACGGAGTCCGACAAATCGAAATCGCTTTTAACAAAACAAGTATTACCGTTTGTATCAGAGAAAAGCTCGCCTAGTGGCGAAGGGCGGCGCGCAGTCTAGTGGTTGTAAGCTCCCCTCCCACCCGCCCGCCCAAAGAGGACCAGGCAGTCGCTATCGAGCCTTTACGCCCACGCTACGTCAACTTTTTGACGCTCGTCGCGCTCATAAACCTACAATTTCATATCCTAGCCCATTAATAGGATGTTTTTGCCAAAAACAATACTTTGGTGCTGCGTGTAACAGTAACGCTGGTGTTGGTATCTTGGTTCAGTGAACAATACAGTATTAGAACGTAACCGCATACCGCAGATGTGACCTTCCAATATTTACGTTTAGATTCAGCTGAAGGAATACTATTTGAATAACATGTGAATGATTGTGTGTTTGTTAAATACTGAATAATGTTTTGAATGGTTTGGTGATTCAAGTTGGGAAGGAGTTTCTTAGCATCGATGCTTAATGTAGGCTTCAGCTACAGTTGATTCAGGTAATGTTTTAATGTTCTCATTTAAGTATCATTAGAATAATTTAAGCACACGTGCGTTATCGAACTATATAAGCTTAGAAAGAAATCTATGTATGTATCTATCTAATGTTATAATAGGGACAATCCATCTACGTAGTTATAATAATATTTTATTTTCGAAGCGTCCGTGGCCTAGCTGTATTCGCACATCAGAAACGATCGTGCGGGTAGCAACATCTGGCTAAGAAGGGTACTGGATGGGTGTCCGTGTTTCGGATGACACGTTAAGCTGCACGTCCCGGCTACTATCGCTACTCGGTGGTAGAAGTAGATGTCGCAAAGCTGGTCAGAGGCCCTAATAGGGCAGCTTGAAAACATCTGACAGTCGGGTTGGCCACTAGCCCGACACCCTTCCATCAACCCGCACTGAGCCAGCGTAGTGGAGTATGGCACAATCTTACTCCTATCCGGTTAAAGGCCCGTGCCCCTTGGTGGTCACATTAATGGGCACATTATTATTGTTTTATTTTGTATTCAGTTATAAAATGTTTGGCACAATCATAATAGATCACTTTTTATCGTGGCAACTATGCTACATTATTTGTGTAACGTGAACAGAAAGTTTCTCGTTCCCTGAATTCCGCATGGAGGGGGTGAGAGGGTAACCTTTCTATCTCTCACCCTATGAGAGAAAGAGATGTTACACCCTCCAAGCGGCACTCAGGTACATAGAAACTTGGCGTCACCAGTACACTACGGTACTTTTGTGACTTCCAGAGGCCGGACATAAGGTCAAAGTGCGGATCTCGAATATAGAATTTTCTGATGGTTGACCTGTATTTGTGCAAATTACGAGCGAAGCTTTGGCTGCTGTGATTGTTGCTAATGTATGGAAATATTGCATTCAATCACAAATGATATGACGAATATAATCAAATCATTCACCGGTATCGCGAAATTTATAAAATATTTGTGCTAATTATACAAGGAATGCTTTAAACGATTGAGGATTTCCGGAACCTGGGTGTGGTCTAGCTTCTCTAGATGGCCCTAGTAAGAACCAAACTGGAATCTAGCTCGGTTGTTTGGAATCCGCACGAAAGCTCTTACATACTTTTGCTCGAGAAGGAACACAAAGCTTTCCTACGATACCTGTATAAGAGGAAATTTGGATACTATCCCTACCTTTATCCATCCGCTTTTATATTGGGTATGCTCGGATACAACTCACTAGAGGTCAGACGTAACACCGAGCAGCTTCTGATTGTGTGTCGATTGTTGCGAGGCGACAGTGACTGCGTCGCGCTTGTCGGTACGGTATGCGCGCTATTCGTGCCCGACAAATATACCCGCGCGCGTAGGCACCGGTAGCTATTAGCGGGCGGCACGCACCGCACGGTGGCGTGCCAGCAGTCTCAGCTGGTGAGGGCGCGGGACAGTCTCAACGCTCTGTTGGCTGCAGCACCTCTGACTGATCTGTTTGGTGATACATGGAGTCATATTGTGCGAGAGTGTGGAAGGTTTTGCGAGATGAATGTGTGACTGTGTTTAATTTTTTAAATTTCTAGTTTGAAATATTTAAATAGAAGTTTAATTTTAGAGCTGACATTAAGAATTAATTGACTGTGTTTAAATTGTGTTGTCTTATTTGTAATTTGAATTATTGTTATTTGAATTTAACATTAAGTTGACAAACTGATTGAAGTTAAATGAACAGTTTGTAATTTAATTTCTTATTATACACATATATGTTATCAATGCTATCTTGTTCGGTGTATGTACAATGCATTAGAATTATTTCTGTTATGTTGCACTTACGAAATTTGACAAATAAATAAAATAGTGAACTTTTGTAATCAATTCTTACGGAATATTCACAAATTCTGTAAGGTATAAGTCCATGTCAAGTTTAATGAATGAAGATTGAATTTTAATATTCAACATTCTATGTCTTCTACCTACCTACTAATTTACGGTACCTATTAATTTTCTAGTCTCTAAAATATTTTTTCTGATCAATGCCATAATTTTCCAGTACTTTCTAGCTAGGTCTCGTGCTAGAGATGGATGATTGGATTTTATCTTTTCATATAGTCAAAGAGGCAGTCAATGTCATTTTATATACACAAGTAAAAGTGCAAGCTTTATCGTGACAAGATCAACATCGATAAACAGGGTCGATGCGGCCTTGTGCAGAACTATGACAACGGTGACGCAGGGCGTTTGCGGGTGTGCGGGAGATGTGCGGGACGTCACCCCGATTTCTGACGTGGTATGACTGAAGTGAACCGTAGCAATCTCCGCGTTTCGTTCAGGGTTTTTAACACATTCCCTTGGAAATCCATTATATTTCAATCCAACACGTTTGCGTACATACTTTGGGGGCCTACAATAGCACTAATCTGTTCATCAATACCTACGAAAAAATAAGGGATATTGAGGTTTTTAAAAATAATAATAATAATACCTTGGACACTATTTACACACATCGTTCTAGCCCCAAACTAGAATTCCCTGTATCTTGGGTACAAGACAATAATACACATAATTATATAGATAATTATTATACTTAGATAGATAAACAACCATGACTAGGATTGTATCCTAGTCATGGTTGTATCATCATTGTAACATCCGTTCCCATCAAACAAATATTTGCCCCCACCGGGACTCGAACCCGGGACCCTTGGATTCGTAGGCATGGTCACTGCCAATTCGGCCATTTTGGTCTTTTCTCACAAACACTAATCCAATTTAAGTAAATGGACACATCGGACGCAACTGATAACGGGGTGCAACGTAAGCTTACCACTTTCTTGCTTTAAAGGTGCTTGTACTAATTCACGAAGGTAAAAAATTAAAAAACAACTTAAAATTTAAGCCCTATTTCTTTCTCCCCGGTCAGGATGCGAAAGAAGCCTTGTACATGAAAAGTCCTCATCAAAACTTTTGCTGCACGGAACCCCAAACCAAATAGTCATCTGTGAATATATGTTTTGTTTTTGTTGATTTTTAAAAAAGTGGCAAATGCATTTTAATGAAATTTATAAGAGATAACCTCTAAAGTAGGACCTAGTAATCCAAATAAGAATCTTCAAAATCGATTCATAATTGACGGAATAATCGCGTAACAAAAATTCTAATCGAAAAAACAGTCGAATTAAGAACTTCCTCCTTTTTGAAGTCGATTGAAACTAAGCTGCGTCACGCGGCTTTCTTATACGGGATGACAGAGGCACAAATGGGCCCACGTTGAGCCGGTTATTCAATACTCTATTATTGCGTGACAAGGGGCTAGCCCATCGCCACACCTATGAAGATATTAATGATTCCTCACGATTGAAACAAACTTCCTTAGGGATCTCTTAGTTACCCCACCTCTCGAATACTTGTCCGGAATACAAATACCATACCAATACCAAGCCATACAACCTTTAGTCTAGAGAGTAGAGAGTCGAATCGCCGATACTCGGCGCTTTTTTCCTCAGCAAATCTTTTTAAATCACAAAAGTCGCCGGGATCACACGTCGAAGGCGGAAAAGAAAATATCCTGCAGGTGGAAGCCTCCACGTAGATTTGACGGCAACTGCGGGCAAATCCGGAATCAAAACACGGGGGCGGAGTTTGAAAGCCTACACTAACTCGAGGGTGTCTATATTTTGACAGAGTTTAGAAGAAGAAATGCATTAAGGATGCATAGACCTCTACGTATCTCATTAATTTGTTAATAGTAAGAAATTACTTTCAGCATCATCCAATTTACAAACACAATAGGCACAAACCTGTTTCTAATCATATATCGTTGTAATTGACCAAATGTAAAGTAAACATTTTGTATTAATAACTTTATCTACACAATCATAAACCTTCTTTGCTGCGTCCAAAAACCAAACGTTACGACCAGTGTAGATGTATTTGGGGAACTTGCGTGCTCACATATGATATGTGCATTTTTATTTAATTGTTATAATCTAGAGGTCTTCAGTTTTCAACATTATATCCGTTACGAAAACCCCTGTGTATAGATGAGGCTTAAATAAAATTCAAAACCTATAACGGGAATAAAATTGAAAAATGGCAATAAAATTCAAAACCTATAACGGGAAAATGGCATCTGAAGATGCCGTGGGTCGTGATATTGTATGATTATGATACGCGGGATTATGATAAACTTCTTGGTAAAAACTCATTTCTTATCTGAATATTGATACATTATGACTATAATGTACGAAAATTTGTCAAATTATGACATTCAAATTTCGAACGCCGACGCCCACCTGCGTGCCGCCCCTAGTTTGTCTGTGATGTTGGTACTACTGAAAGAGCTAAACAACTGCAGAGCTATGATCAATGCCACAATGCCGGTCGAACATGCGGTTCCTGAACACATCAAAGAGAGCTTATGATGTGTGTGTAGATAAACTAGTGTATGTAACTGTACATAATTAGGCATTATGTAGCAGTCACATCAACTTCTATAAACTACCTATTTTTAAATTAATATTATACACCCAACAACATTTTCATAGAAAGAAGATGATTTTTCAGAGATTGATTTGTACATAACTGAGTTTGACGTCTAACTGGCGGAAACTGCATCGGATATAGGTAAGCGAATCTTCGGGCCACGAGATCAATTCAAAATCCGGTGAAGAGCGTGCTGAATATATAATCAGAGAGCTCCGCACTGCCCCAGATTATGACAATAATATTTTCTCACCACCTGATCGATAATGCCACATTATGTATCATGCAAACCTTAGGTAAAGCAAGTCATTATAGCCCTGGGTTTTAGCCGGGTCATAATGTTGTACTTAATTTCATTATAACCCGATGGTGTATTAAGCGAGTTTCACTTCTCATAGTGTAGTTCTTATTGTAATGTCCAGTCTAATTTCGTGAAATGCGCACTGCGCACGCACAGCCCAGCTCGTCGGGGGGAGAACTGAATTTTAAAACTGAGCTGGCCACGGCAAGCTGAATAGAACACATTTTATATATAACAAAAACCGCGAGTGTTGCAAGATGCTGCAATACTGTACAGATTCTATCAACATATAAGATAAAATTCTATGATCTTTCCCCAACTGGTCTAATGTAGCAAACATAATTTTTCACTTGTAATTTACGTTATTCAAATGCTGTTTTTAGTAGCCTTACTTTTTATAGGCTCGCAAAAAGTGAGAAAAGTAGAGTACTTTTACTCCTCGGTGATAAAGCTTTTTTTTCATCTTAGATGCGCATGGATGCGAATTTATTCCTTCGCTTCGTTCGGGAATTAATTCATAACACCCTCGCTACGCTTGGGAGATACATCTCGAGCCCTTCCTTGCGCTCTGGATTCAATATTGCCCCTTGCTCCATCCCTGTAATTTACTATTTATGATATGGCGGTACAGTAGACATTGTGTAGATTTTGGCAATTCATGACATTGTGTAGATTGTTACACTTTGGATCTGATAGGTTCATAATTTATATCTACATGTACTCATATAAAAGTGCTTTATATGATGACTCTACACGAACACCATCCTAAAATTACTGTCAAAACGGAGGCTGAAATTTATTCCTATCTAACTAACGAGAACAAAACTTAATTAAATTTCTTGTTTGTTTTATGGGTTTGGTTTAATAATCTTTCGCGGAACCCCAAACGGATCTCGCTTGGCTCGGTCACAAGTTAACATCGTTGAGATTAAAAGTTCATTCGGCTTACAGAACCCAATGCTAAGTAGAGCCTTTCTAATCGCCCTTTTAGGACCCATTTCAAAACAATTTTGTTTTGTCTACCAAAATTGTTATGTAAAGAAGATGAAGAAATTATGTGTGCTCTCGGGAAAACTCGATCCAAGTGTGTGTGTGTGTGTGTGTGTGTGTGAGTGTGACTAAATTAAATATTACCGTTTTTGTTATTTAAAAACACCCAATTATTTAGGTCTATACAGATCAGTGTATAGCTATAGGTATTTGCAACCTGTAAAACCAGTTTTCAGTGAGAACGCTAAAAGTCGACGATGGAACGGACAAAGTTTTTTCAAACGATGAGTTAGCAACTAAATTAAAATAAAGTAAAGTGTAGTAAAGTGTCTTATTTGAATTTCTTGCAAAAGAATACTTGGGTATTTTTTTCGTTATTTTTGGTGTTATAAATCGAAAACGGTTGCATCAAACTCAAATTAAACCTTTAGTGTGGCATTCGGCATACGCATACCCAACTAAACTATGGCAATATATGTATCTATCTACTAAATCTATATCTATAGATGAAACTTTAATAACGCTGATTACACTGAGGCTTAGCACTCGCGTTTTCGTTTAAATAATCGTCTATAACTTTTCATACCAACATTGTATAAAAATGTTAATTACATATTCGGGTAATGAATAAGTTCATCTACGTTAAAAAATACGTTATGTGTTAACAAGAACTCCACACTTGGCCGGGCTTCAGATAGCTGCTTTATGTTTTTTAACATAAACAGAAACATTTACATACAGGCACATACATTGCTTCTGGCCCCACACTAGGGTACCTTGTGTCGTTGGAACCGGAAACAGCGACGTCACACACATATAGACATTCAAGACCTGGGGATTTTTTTTCTTTACCCCCAGCCGTAGATCGAACCCGGGACATCTCGAGCAGAGCCTCAACCGCTGCGCCACAGTGATCGTCAATTTATTGGGTGCTTACCTATGAAATTGGCGAATTTTTCAGATTCAGGAGTTCATAATTCAAGTAATTCAATAGCTATTTCCAGTTTTTTTTTATTGTTTTAAAATTAATTTAAACATTTTACATCTACTTATTAAATTTTCTTTTAATTTTCAGTTTGATAACTAAAATGTTATCTTCAAAATCAGTGCCTCCTAAATATCATCCATTTTCATGACAATATTCGTAATATTTTTTTACAGCTGACACTTTTCAAAAATTATATAAAATTTTCTGTTAGCTAAATGTTATCTCATTCATACACACAAAGTTTATAAAATTAGGATCTGTCATTCCTAAAAAAAATACAAAAATGTTTGTACTGAAAATTGAGTTAACTTCAATTTCTCCATACAAAACGCCAATTTCATATGTAACGACCTAATATAAGAACGTATATCTTATTCGTTATACATTCTAGCGACCTGTGTAGTCTAGGCATATTGAAATATGCAGCTCCTAATGCTGCATATAGATGTAGAATTCACTGTTTTTTTCAACATAAACTACGCAAGTTTTCCACGGAGGCTTTTGGTACAAGGAGTCCGTTAATTCGGCGGCTTATTTTTTGTTGATTTGCGGTAAACTTTTAAAAGTATTGTATTATATTAGATTATAAAAACATTTTATGTCAAAATTAGGGTTCCTAACTTTCTGGACGTAAGGTAGGTAACTTCAACACGACTGCGTTACATTGCGTGCTCTATAAATTTGTAAAAAAATAGCATATTAACAATTTTGGTTCAGTATGTTAGTAAATACTATAGGTTTGATAATTTACGCAGTTTAATTATATGCCCGCCAATATGAAACTTACACGTTGCAACTACGAAATATACAAGACTTTTGCGGAATTTTCGTGATCCCCTATCGATTTTTGATAGTTTAAGAATATCTTCAGATCTATTAACAAAACTGTATTGAAACTATTTGGCGTAATTTCAATCAAATGCCCCGCCATTACGGTGCCAAAAATATGTAGAATTTTAAGAAAAGTTAGCCCCCATAGATTGCTCTGTTTCTTAGTTCATAGAATTATCAACTACATTTTAAGTACTTTAGCCAAACACTATGAAAAATTAAAGTTGCCACCGAACTGAGGTGAAAATCAGAAATTAAAGAAATTCACCCATTTACCTATGATTCTTTAGGTTAATTATTCGTCACCTTGAATAATGTCATAAAGCTAGTGACAATCAAAACAATGGTATCAACAGAAGGGCGCAATTCCGGTACACAATAACAGCTCCATGACAATTGCATGACGATTACGGTCAACTTTAGACATCCAATATTTGGCGTTTGGGGAATATTTTTTAGGCAATTATGGTAAAAATTAAGTTAATTGGTAAGCACATTAATTAAGTTAAAAAAATTGGTTGTTTGTAAAGTAGGTTTACGATCGAGATGTTTACGTGATAAAGGGTTTGTATGCCGCTAGAGTGAGAGAGACGGAAGATCGGTCCACTCACTCGAACGCTATGCCAGCCTCCGCTCGTGAGGATTCCGCGTGACAAGTTTCACGGAATGACTGGCAGCGCTCGAGATGAGACGGGAGATCGGTCCGTCTCTCTCTCGTTATACCTGCGATCGCGCTCGTGAGGTTTTGGTGTGACACAAGTTTCTGAACATGTCACCCGACTAAAACGATTTTAAAGACGTTATCACGTCAAAACAAAGGGAATGGGATTACAAAATCAACAGACATTGTACATAGTCAGGTCATAAGTTCTGTCACATGTGCAATATGAAATAATTTAGACATGTTTATTATTTATGTAAACATTTATATAGCAAAATGAACTTAATAAAACATAGATTCTTATGGTAATAAAGTTTATTCAAAATGACCCCCGCGATTTTGAATACAGGCCTTTATTCTGCGCGGCCAGTCGTCTATCGCAGCACGAACGAGGTCCATGTCAATATCGGCGGCTGCCTTAATCAAGGATGCCTTGAGTGACTCCAAATCAGGATGAGGCTTTGAGCAAGCCTTTTCCTCCAAGTGTTGCCATATCTTGTAATCTAACGGACTCAAATCTGGACTGGAGGAGGGCCAGTCTTCGTGCCGGATGAAGTCGATTTCACGCGCCGCCAGCCAGTCTTGTGTGCTTTTCGCTCTATGAGCTGGCGCAGAATCTTGTTGGAATACCCAGTGCCTGTTATTAAACATGGTATGAGAAACAGGTTCCACAAGGTTCTTGAGGGCTGTATTTTGATACACAACTGCATTCGTTTTTACGCCTTATTCACAAAAATGTACCCAATAAGAGACTCCCAACCAAACCATGAGCGAGGATGAAAAATGACCTCGTTGGACACGCGGAATACGGTTGCTCGCTTCTTCACTGCTGTGTGCGTACACCTTATAATTTTGTTTGTTGTAGCTCTCTTCCACGGTAAAATTTTTTTCATCCGAAAAAAGAATTTCCCGATGCTTTTTTTCCCGCGTACCGCTTCAACAAAGCGCGGCATCTCTTCAGTCTCAGGTCCATTAAACGAGCGTCCAAACGATGTCCTGTTTTTCTTCGATATGCCCTAAGCCCTAAGTCTTCATTTAACACCCTTTTCACCGTGGTCCTGCTTAACCCCATCTGAAGGGCCAACAGTTTCTGCTTACCTATGGGATTTCTTTGAATTCGCGCCTTCACAGCTTTTATCACTGCTGGAGTCCTAACAGAGCGAGGGCAACCACTTCTTGACCTGTCATCTACACTAGAGTCTTCATTGTATCGTTTTATGGTACGATAAACGAATCTTTTGGTTATATTCAAAATTTTCAGTAAGTCGAAAATCTGAATTGGCGCGTAACCGCAATGATGCAAAGCAATAACTGCGACACGGTCTTCTTTAAATGTCCACTCCATATTTAAAAATGAGGAAAATTCTAAAAAGTACACATTTTTATTTTCATGAGAAATTCGAAATTCGAATTCAATAAACTTTTTTGTGGCCAGCGTTCTAAATTCAAAAGTTTCTATTGTGTGACAGAACTTATGACCTGACTATGTATATCTAAAGTTTACCGTAATCGTCATGTAATTGTCATTTAGATGTCATTGTGTACAGGAATTGGGCCACTGAAACTGACACGTTGCCAAGATACGCGTTTATTTCAGCAATCCTACTTTTGTTTTATTTTGAAGGTCTTATAAATGATTTCGTACGGCTACGTCCGGGGTCGCTCCACTTAAAAAGACTTGCACGAATGCTTGAGGCCCGCCGAGATTATTCACATTTTGCTCAAAAATGTGTGCCCGGAAATGAAATTAAAAATATTTTTTCCTTGTTTCATGCGAGATTTGGAGATATTGTACGTATGTTGAGCAGGAGGAAATATTTAAAATACTTTATGTGAAGACTAGACATAGGATTACTCCTGAAGGTGGGATAAATAGTGTTTACAATTGATTATATATGGTAACCAAATACTTTGCTGCCTTATTGACCCCACTGTTATGTCTCGTAGCTATCATTACTGTGACCAAATTCTAAAATTGAAACGTATACGACGAGTATGTTCATTTACTACACCGATGCAAATAAAAAAAATTAAAGAACAACCGAACAAACTCGAACGTCTTCGAAATCTCGGGATTCGGTTCATCTTCGGACTGCGCAAGTATGACCACGTATCTCAGCATCGCAGGGAGTTGAAGTGGCTACCGAATCGGCTTCGACGGGACTGTCATATCCTGTGTTTCCTCTATAATTTTTTGTGGAACCCTCGTTACCCTAACATACTGCGTGATAGCTTCGAACTTCTTTCTTCAAGCAGGCCTCGGAGAACTCTCATAGCGTATATGCTCAATGCCCTAGAACGCTCCACTGCAGCCTACGAGCATGGGTCCAGAATCCAAGCCATACGACTGTGGAATGAGCTTCCCTGCACTAACAGGGAAAGTTCATCTCTAAATATAAACCGGCTAAAGAAGAACTATTTCTTCCTTTCCAGTTAGATAATTATACATTTATATGTATTAGTATATTATATTGTTTATATGCGTTATGTTTAAGTAAATGTGTGTATGATATGTGTATGCAGTCTATTTTTAGCAATTAGGGTTATCAGTATGTATTGTTAGTAGTGTAGTACCTACTCGTAGTATTTTTAAAGTTTTATTGTATGCACATGTTTTTCCCCGCTCAACCATCACCTTTCATCATGGTTTGCTGGAATAAACCTCGTCTTTGAACATGTTTTTTTCTATTATAAGTTATCTGTATGTCTGTTTTGTGCAGTACAATAAAGAAATTCCCTAAATGAGGCAGAAATCTACTGAATTTTCTAATGTAAATCGGGAATAGTATTTAAACAGTACTTGCGGAGGCAAACATATTGCACGCGACATGAATACGCTACCTACTTTGGGTAACTAGCACATGTGCAAGATACTCGAAATATCATTAGTAAATATATTGGATCCTGAACGTTACGAAGGACTCCAGATTTCTGACTCATCCTAAGTGCAGTGAGTGGTTCATGCGCGCCCAAGACAGCTTTATCCCCGAGGAGTATATTTTACTTTTTTTCCGCGCCTTCGAGACAATAAAAGGTATGGCTACGGCTACTAAAAACAGCAGTTGGTGTGAAAATTGCCATTTATCCTACTGGTGCGGTGAGTAGGTGATTACCGACAAGTGCCATTTATATTCACAAGGGAGCGAAGCAAGCGAGTTTTTAAGTCTACACGATTCGGAAATCACCTGACGTTTATCATATAATTTTGTATTTATGCATTAATGAGGAAATAATAGTACATTTCCCATGAGTTCGCAAAAGCCTTTTCGAACGAGTTAGGAATGGAATTTTCGGAGAACCCAAAATCAAGCGGCGAAGATGCTATTTTTAGCTCAGATGTCGGTAAAATATATATTTGAACTTAGTAAAATTGACAAGAATATAGCAAAATCGCTATTTTACTAATTTCTTGTCTTATTGTAAATCATAAGTATATGCTCACCAATACCATCTATGGTCCACCACCACTCACGTCCTATTGCGGAAAGTGGAACTAAATACGTTAATCTCACTGGCAAGACGACACGGTGGCGACGCGGCTATCGGACTTGAGTGGTGGTGGGGACTCTACTACTGCGCATGTGCAAATATCAGCCACCTCTTATCTAAAAATGCACAAAGTAAAGAGATTTGTTCTTTTGAGGAAAAAGGCACTAGAAAAATATACGTTCTGTCAAAAATATGAATGTTTAAAATTATTTTACCTACACACGTCTCATAAACCCTCTTTACTGCGTCCAAACGCACGTTATGACCAGCATAATGATATACTACTTGGTAAAAACGCATTTCTTAAGTGAATATTGATACATTATGATTATAATGTATCAATAATTCGACATATTATGACATTCAAATTTCGAACGCCGCCGCCCGCCCGCGTTCCTCCCCTATTCAGTCTGTGAAGTTGGTACTACTAAACAAGCTAAAAAAGCGTAGAGCAGAGTCAGAGTCAGCAATGATCAATGCCACAATGCCGGTCGAACATGCGGTTCCTGAACACATCAAAGAAAGTTTATGATGTGTGTGTAGATAAACTAGTGTGTGTACATAATTAGGCATTGAAACTTTCGCGTGATATTATTATGAAACGAGCCATCGGTTTTAATGCCCTTCATTATGTATCAGTCATTAATAAGGCGTTTAATGTCGTATTTCTTTTATTGTATTGGAGTATTGAATAACTGGCTAAACGTGGGCACAATGTGCCTCTGCCAACCTGCATGGGAAAAGGCGTGACGCTATGTTTTTGAAAGTTTAATTGCGCCTTTTATACCTATATGTACTTGACTAATTTGTAAAACTTTACTCAAATAATAAAAGTATTTAAGCCAGGATGACGACGGACCGAAATTAAAAAAAAAATGTTGGAAATTAAAAACTTACGCACTAATCCGAAGAAGTGGCACTTTCCGCACGGTTTTGCTGCTGGGAAAACGTGCAAATGCGTTGTAAACAACTTTATAGGGCAGCCTTAACTATTCAAACAAACTATGCTGCGTACAGGCTTACATCATATTTGTCTAGCACTGATGTCACTGATGTTTAATCCTTACAGGGCAAGAGTCACGTAAACGCATTGACATGTAAGGCAAGCTGAAAGCTATGTGGATATAGTTTTAGGTATATAGTTTTATTGCGCACTACCTCACAATACTTAATGCGCTACTCTCCTGTTGCACAACTTTTCCTGTCTGCCTAGGTTTGCTTGTAGAAATCGCTCTTTAGTGATAAGCTCGCCTTTCGCATAAAATGTTTTGTTACCTTACCAGTAAGATTTCTGTGCGATAAAGAATATGAACAAATATGAATATATATAGCTCCGAATGCACAACCAACATCTCAAAGTTTGAATAAAACTCAAGTTATGCCGGAGCTGTCTCGTTTAGGAGAAAGGTGTCATTTAATCAATGTGGAAGTTGAAATGCTAAACAAGAATATGATATTAATGAACGATGAGTGGTTTTAAACCTGTTCCGGTCTTTTGGAAGTTATAGTCGGCAAAAAAGACAGCAAAGTGGGCGTAAATCCAAATATAGCTAATTTTTCCAACAATATGTCGTTATCTACTAGGTCAAAAGCCTTCTTAAAATCAAAATATGCGACATCCATTTGTCCCCCTACTTTTACGACTAAGGCTGTGGCAGCGTCTTGCGTGAACACAAAAGTTTGCTGTGTGTTCCCCGAGCCGGTCGAAAACCATGCTGACAATCAGAAAGTGTCTCCATCATTATTGTGAAAATGACTGTGTATAGATTCAAAGACCTTTGCAAAGGTAGAATGGACACCTACTGGTCTGAAGTTTGATAATTCGAAGTCAGACCCTCCCTTTGGTACAGGGCTAACTCGAGTTGTTTTCCATTGTTCCGGATACGTGGCTGAGGCTAGACATAAGATATACAGATAAGGCAATGACTCAGCTAGAACTGACGCACAGTCCTTGACTATGAACGGTGGTATTCCATCGGCACCTACAGATTTTTTAGGTTTAATATGTGCTAGAGCTGAAAGTACCTCCTGCAGCGTGAGGTTTGTGAGGCACATGGACCCGCTCTACTCCCGCCACGGACAAGGGCTTGCGTACATACATGATATTAACGACAATAAATTGATTTGCTATAGATTCTCTTCCATAAAAGGCAGATCGTTAATGCACACCACGATAAAGAAAGAGTATATTAAAGAAATTTGTTTTTTCACCCGATCCATCAGATTTAATACCGTTGTTTTTGCCTTTTGAATTCTATGGCTGTAGTATGTTCTCAGTAGATCTAACGCTTTATTACTAACTCCGTAATGCTTAAATTGACCAAGCGAGCAAAGCGTCCAGTTTCGAGATTGGCCAAATGTTGCTGATAAAGCTAGACACCTGAATGTTCTGTAACCAATAGGCCACAATTTAGATACGCAAATTCCCAAAATTCAGTCAATTTAAACCAATAGATTGGAAACGGCAGCCGTTCAAAGTTCCATCATTTTGTCACTGACTGACTCATCATCTATCATCAACATTCTCACGCGGTTCTAGCAGACCTACAAGCTTGAAATTTTAAACAAGAGTAGTGTTTAGTCTTCAACGCCAGGAAAAATAAAAATAAATCGGAATTTATGCTCTCATTTTATATTTATTGATGCAATAATCTAATGTTCTGGGTAGTTTCATGGGTTTAATGTAATTATATAATTAAAAAATGGCGTTGGGTGTATCCTGCATCGCGGTATAGTTATGTGATATATACAGCTGACAAGACAGCTATACAGGGTGACATTTTGGGATATGATAGTAACCATAGTTATGGACAACGTTCCCCAAGAAACATACGAATACGGTTGCAAACGAAAAATAAAATTGGATCTCCCATAGTAACTTAGAATCAGCTGATCGGGTCAATGTAATGAGGGGCGTATTATTTTTTAATTTGCGACCATATGTTTCTTAGGGAAAGTTGTTCATAATTATGGTTTCTATAATTCCCTAAAATATTGTCAGCTAATTAAATATCATCCTATATATATATCACAAATTCAAAACACTGAAATGGCTTTCTAAGGCCAGGAGAAAAGGAGAATTATTGAATGGTTCTAAGGGCTCACAAAGTCTACTCGCGGAAAGAGTTCTCGCAGAACCACTAGTTTAATTAGAAGCTTATATGACCAACACAATCAGATTCCTTCGGTACGGTACGGTAAAATATGGGGCACAATGCCTGCATCCGTAGTCGATTTACCCCTAGTGAGACCGTATTGTTTGGCGTGGAGTTTTTTTGTACGTTTGAAGTGTGAGAGTATTTGATTGAGTATAATCTTTTTAAATATTCTACTCAGTGCCGGAAGTAGAAATATTGATGTGAAATTTTAAGGTTCACCCTTATCTCCCGACTTGAACAAAGGTATCAGTTTACTATATTTCATGAGGCTGGCAAACCTCCATCGTCAACATATTTATGAATATACACAGTCAGTTATGAATATACACGGTCATAAGTTCTATCACACAATAAAAACTTTTGAATTTAGAACGCTGGCCACAAAAAAGTTTATTGAATTCGAATATCGAATTTTTCATGAAAATAAAAATGTGTACTTTTTAGAATTTTCCTCATTTTTAAATATGGAGTGGACACTTAAAGAAGACCGTATCGCAGTTATTGCGTTGCATCGTTGCGGTTACGGGCCAATTCAGATTTTCGACTTACTGAAAAATTTGAATATAACCAAAAGATTCATTTATCGTACCATAAAACGATACAATGAAGACTCTAGTGTAGATGACAGGTCAAGAAGTGGTCGCCCTCGCTCTGTTAGGACTCCAGCAGTGATAAAAGCTGTGAAGGCGCGAATTCAAAGAAATCCGTAAGCAGAAACTGTTGGCCCTTCAGATGGGGTTAAGCAGGACCACGGTGAAAAGGGTGTTAAATGAAGACTTAGGGCTTAGGGCATATCGAAGAAAAACAGGACATCGTTTGGACGCTCGTTTAATGGACCTGAGACTGAAGAGATGCCGCGCTTTGTTGAAGCGGTACGCGGGAAAAAAGCATCGGGAAATTCTTTTTTCGGATGAAAAAATTTTCACCGTGGAAGAGAGCTACAACAAACAAAATGATAAGGTGTACGCACACAGCAGTGAAGAAGCGAGCAACCGTATTCCGCGTGTCCAACGAGGTCATTTTCCATCCTCGCTCATGGTTTGGTTGGAAGTCTCTTATTGGGGCTTAACTGAGGTACATTTATGTGAGAAAGGCGTAAAAACGAATGCGGTTGTGTATCAAAATACAGTCCTCAAGAACCTTGTGGAACCTGTTTCTCATACCATGTTTAATAACAGGCACTGGGTATTCCAACAAGATTCTGCGCCAGCTCATAGAGCGAAAAGCACACAAGACTGGCTGGCGGCGCGTGAAATCGACTTCATCCGGCACGAAGACTGGCCCTCCTCCAGTCCAGATTTGAGTCCGTTAGATTACAAGATATGGCAACACTTGGAGGAAAAGGCCTGCTCAAAGCGTCATCCTGATTTGGAGTTACTCAAGGCATCCTTGATTAAGGCAGCCGCCGATATTGACATGGACCTCTTTCGTGCTGCTATAGACGACTGGCCGCGCAGAATAAAGGCCTATATTCAAAATCGCGGGGGTCATTTTGAATAAACTTTATTACCATAAGAATCTATGTTTTATTAAGTTCATTTTGCTATATAAATGTTTACATAAATAATAAACATTTCTACATTATTTCATATTGCACATGTGACAGAACTTATGACCTGACTATGTATATTAGCCAGAATTACTGTCATAATAATACATAATAAATACAACTAACTGACTTTGACTGATGATATATGCCACAGGACTTTTTTTAAGTTTCGTAATCTAAACCTTTTGACAATGTCCTGGAGATAGGCGACGCTTTGTTGCGATGTTGTGAGTAAGGGACATTGGTGAAGAATGTTTCTAAATGAAGGACAGTTGACAAAAACTAAACAAGAATAGATATATAAATGAATAGATGTATAAAAGATATAATACGAGTATAACATTACATTAATACAATTAAAGTGGACATGGTTTATTAAAGCACAAAAGTTCTTAAAAAGTAATTCCTTAGACTGAAGTTACTAGCTTACTAGAAGTGTGCTCGTACTCTGTAGTTTTAATTAAGCAATAGTTAATTATTATTTATTTCAAATAAATTATTCTAGAGCAGAAGCACGACTAAAGTAAGTAAATAGAAAATAAAGGAGTCTATAAAGTTCTTCTTTACTTCTGATGAAACATTATTTTAAAATGGAAAGTTTTTCAAAAGTCGGATTTCTTTGAAAAAGATTAGAAAAGACACTTTCTTGCTTTCTTCTTTATATAGTGAATTAGTCTACAAAACTTTTGATGGAAACTCTTTGACGGAATTGAAGTTACACGAATACTTGTGAACTAATTTAACTTTTACATCTCTTTGATATCTCTGTCATTATTATTTGCGGTTTGGTGCGTTGAAATCTCCAGAATGAACGCTAAGGCAGGTTTACACAAAGCCAATGCTGGCGGCCAACGTAGGGGTGTTATTGGCCCGTGCGAACAGTTTACTTGCGGGACCTGCACAAACAGCCCAGGCGCCATAGATATCCGTTTATTTTGCGCTGCACTCAATCTCCTTATCTCCCATACCAGCGCTTGGAGCCGTGTAAAGTAAACTCATCGGCTGGAGTATTTTGAAAGAGTATACCTGAAATAAACTACAAGAAAAACTGGCTTTATGTTTTAATCAATCACTACGAGGCAATGCTGATTCGACGGGCGCTACCAGCTTTGTCAAAACCTCCTAATTCAATTCCTTGTCACTACATATCAATTATATATATTATCAATCAATTATTTAAATCCAAAATACCACCAAAACATTTACCTACTCCACATGTGATCCGATTCAATTAAAATAAAATGAGTGGTCGCAATCTCAAAACGATGGCCATCGCGAATGGCTCTTGAAACAAACGGCGTTATCAAATCACTGCACCCGAGTTAAAGTGCCGGTGAAATAGAAGGGGCACTTATTGCCTCGACACCCTCCCCCCCTCCCCCGGCTCCACCACTCCACCCCTCTGCCACCCCTGAACCCCCCAAAACTGGGGCGGCTGAGTTAAAAATTGCTTCGACTGGAGGCTACGATGACGTGCGATTCCCTATTGCTTATGTTTAAAACTTTTGATATACACGCGCTAGCGTAATTTGTTGAAGTACCTTCTTGTTTGCCGACTAGCGCTGCTGTCGATGGGTGGAACTTTTCGACGTAGTAAAACCGTTACTTTGAGTGAATTCTAATACAGTTCGCAGTTTACCAAAACTTTAATTGTACAGACTATCGGCGAAGCTGGCCTGTGAGCCTGGGAAATTAACGTGTGAAATTAACTGAACTATACAGTTGTGCTGCTGAAGTCTAACTTACTGAAGCACAATTCGAGGGCCAAGATCGTGAGTTTGGTACGTGTCTGTTACAACCGCAGTCAACTTCACGCTGAATAAGTTCCGATATGAAGGTAGCAGAAGGCTTTTGAAGTGACCGCAGCTTTGGTTAGCGCTTGCATGAACTTTGTCTAGTTAATATCGGCGGTTTGGTGCATTTTTCTATGATTATTATCCTATTGTCCTTTTTGATCGCTATTTAAGGGTGGTGTAATCCCCAATTTTTTTTATTTGGAGTAAATATTTGTGCTCTTATGGAGTTACTACTATAGTTACCTGCCTAATTTAACGCGACTACGTATACTTTTGTTTCGACTAAACTTATTGTGTAAACTGAAGATTTTATTAGAGCGCAAGGTCTTCTTGAAGCACATAATTTTTGCGTCTTATATTTATATTTCTAAGAATGTTTTAATAATATACCATTTCTACAAATGCTTTTACTATATCAGCCAAATTATTACAAAGCCAGACACAACTCAACAACATAATTTATTCAAGCCCGAGAGTACAAAGCGACAAAAAATATTATTATTTTTGGAAAAATCTAACAGAGTAATTACGTTATAATGGACTAATTTGATTCCATTGTCATTGAAATTGAAAATTAGAATTCAATTTGTTCGCCTTTGTTAGATCTGAATTGATCTATTCCATCGCCGGTCCACTTTGTTCCAGGAAATATTTTAGTCACTGCATTTATTTTTGGACAAACACGAGTTTTGTGATCCAGTTGATCTTGCTAAACGGTTTCGAACCACACATTTATTTGACGGATTCAATTTTACTTTTTACTGTTGTACTAAAAAAAAACTGTATCAGATAGCTCAGTAAAAAGACGTATTAAAAAGGAAAGTAATTTAAATCTTCTGGGCTACTACAACGTAAAACTCCAACGACTTATAATCAGTATCGTTAAATTGCCAGCAAAATTCAAGCGTTTTCAATCTAACAGAGCTCCCAGCTCCAGACGGGGCCACGAACCAAGCCGAAAGCCCAGCCCTTGGGTTTGTAAGCGTATCGCTCGTCGCCGATACCCAAAGCCTGAGCCTATCGGGGGCCTGAAATTTTCCACTTTCTTTCACACCCCATACGTTGAGGAGCTTTGAATATTTCATGTCTGATAATTTATAGCATGATTTAGTGCGCCGGGGCCTACTTTATGATCGCGCTGAAGAGGCTGCCTTCTGCATCGCTTGCTGTTTATATTCGGAACAGAGGGCTTCTGCAAGCAGCGTTTCTAGAAAATGCTAACTGCATTTTCTAGTTAGTCACATCACCAATTAAAAGGATATATTTTAAACGTGAAACATGTTACACTATTTACTTTGTATTGTACAGTTTACACAGATTTCATTATGTTAGTTAGTCACATCACCAATTAAAAGGATATATTTTAAAAATGAAACATGTAACACTATTTACATTGTATTGTACAGTTTACACAGATTTCATTAAACCTCTCTTGATAATCTCTCGACGGTTACATATCAATAAACCTAAAGTTGTTTTAACTATTTTCGTTATAACCACGGTCAAACGACCTGCCGTTCATAATAACTAAAGACCGGAGCCGAGCTAAGCGGAGCGGAGCGAGACGACCCCCTACTCTGGCAAGAACCGAATTTATTGCTTATAGGTGACTTCCTGTGTGAAAACCAAAGATAGGTTAGTTAGGTTCAAGTTAGGAAAACAACAAAAAACACTGTGTAGGAAACAAAAATTGTTTAATCATAGTTTATATACAAAATAATCTTTAAGTCATAATCAGATATTTCTGTAGGATATACTGATAAATCGTAGGCGAGTCGTCCATTAGGCATTTCAAACGTAGTTGAAAATTCAATATGTCAACAAATTATTAGATGAATCGTTCGTTAGTGCTATTGAACTTAGTAATCATACTCAGGTAAATTAAACAATAGTTGAGTCGTCCTATAGGCGAGATGAACTTGTGTGAATCGACCGAAGTTATATCGAAAATAGTTGAAAGAACTTTAGGTATAATGATATGTGACCCTCTCGACAATTACCGACGTAGCGAAAACTGGAACTATGTCTTATACCTCATTCACCAAACACGGTTAGATTCTTTCTGCAGTTGTGCAAAGATTCATTTAGTAGCTCAAAATGTATGAAAGTTGTCAAACTTCAAAGCTTCAAATCCTTAGCGTGCTAAACTGATTTGAAAAAATTCAAGACACCCTAAGAATAAGTCGATCATTTGACTTACATTATTGTCTCCGTGTTGCCTCAATTTTAGTTTTGACAATTCATTACGGAGCTTGGTCATCCTAATACAATGAGTTGCAGAGACGATTTTTTAATTTTAAAGCCTGTATAATCTAATGGGCTAACGTCTAATCTAACGTCAACGAGTGTGTAGTGTCATGAACATTAGTACTCAGAAAAGAGTGCCATGTTTTAAAAAAAAAAAAGTGAAGTAACACAAAATTTAGGATCGTTTTTGTACTGTAAGTTACATTCTGTCAGGCGATGTGCTGGCAGATAACAGAAATTTGGATGTTGAATGAAGCTAATGAACAAAGATAACTATAGCCTAGCCATGTTCAACATACACTAATGATCCCACATGGGATCATTAGTGTATGGTGGACGTCACTGTAGGATCATAGGTGTTTCTATAACTCTGGCTAGCCCTTATTATGGATTCCGCCGTGAATATTTTATATACATACATGTATGTATGAAGCGCACGTGGCCGAGCGGTATTCGCACATTGGAAACGATCGTGCGGGTAGCAACATCTGGCTAAGACGGGTATTGGATGGGTGTTCGATTCTGTTCGGCATTTGTCTCGGGCGCTTCCGTGTTTCGGATGACACGTTAAGTTGTACGTCCCGGCTACTATCACTGCTCGGTGGTAGTAGTCGTGAAGCTGTGTCAGAGGCTCTAAATAAAGGGCAGCTTTGATAACTTCCGACAGTCGTAGTCGGCTTGGTCACTAGCCCGGCACCCCTTCATCAGCCCGCACTGAGCCAGCATGGTGGAATATGGCTCAAACTTACTCGTATCCAGGTAAAGTCCCGGGCCCGTTGGTGGGGGAAATAATGGGCTTCATAGATGTATGTATGGAAAAGGCTGCAAATATTTGACTGATATTTATAGGGATATTGTTCTGAACTACTTTCAATATGAAATGGATTTGATCAGACCGACTTAATTGTTTCCTCTTCGATTCATTTTGGGCGGGGCGGTCAGCTGAATTGTACGTAAAAATGATGGAAAAAATAGAATGATGACTCTAACAACCCCCTAAAATATGACTACACCTTACTGTTACACCCTGTAGAGATTCCAGCTCTCTCTAAAGGCTCATTTAGATGAAGAGAGTTTCTCGCTACGAGCATGCGTTTATATCTGTAACCGTAAGATTGTCAAAACCGTTAGTTGATAAACTAACGATTTTTTTCTCGTTAGTTGGTCAACTATCGACAGATAGTAAACTGTAGCGTACTGCTTACTGTATGACGCGTTAATTGATAAAGTAACGGTTAAAACAGAAAAACAGTAAACTGGTTTAAACTTGAATTACAAATGAAGTACCAGGGCAAACACTGCGGTAGCGGGCAGGGAGCGCAGCGAAGCGAAGGTTGACATGTAAGAATAAAAGAAACATAAATTCTAAACCCTGTCAGTCTGGTTTACTATCTGTCAATAGTTGATCAGCTAACACGTTAGTTTATTAACTAACGGTTTTGACTATCTTACAGTGACATATCGACATTATATGGGCCCCTTTATACTACACCATAAATCGACTTATTGCATTGAATCCGGGCCGCCCCGGCGCGAAACAGCTAGGATCCGCGGCATATTTTGAGCCCACCATTTTGAGCGCGCGGCACTTGACTGACGTATCAAGTGATTCTGTTGGAATGGTAACTCTTAGAACTATACGAATTGTAGATCTGAGTAGCTAATGAAACCCTCTCTTAATTTATACGAAAAAAATGTCACTGTGACCTTAGTTTATTTTTGTACCGACATGAGAATCACCGACTTCTATGAAAATGTTCCCTCTCGCTCGACACAAATCTAGCCGACATGAGAAAAACATCAACATCAAGTTTCACTACGACATGTGTATAATAGTCGAGTATGTCAATCTCGTAGAACGTAGTCAAAAGAAAGTTTTTTTTCCGCTTGCATGTAATCATGAAGATTCGATAATCGCCACATAAACAGTCGTGCCAGCCAGACTAAAATAAATGAGCCTTAAATAATAAAAAGTAAAAAATTAGCCAACGATCACCGGGAAGTGTGGAGATAAATTTAGTAGCGACGATAGCAACGCCGGCTATTCCTCGACATACTTTATCTCAGTCGCTATTTGTGCAGAATACCAGCGATTTAATGCCGCGCCGACCCTTAGACCCAAATTGCCTACAGAATAAAGTCAATCTTCTTGACGTAAATCTTCGTGAAAAAGAATACGCATTCACGTTGTACCTTTTGAATACGGTCGTGTATTTTCTTTGTTAGTGGATTAAAAAAGGCATGATCCGCGACACTTATTCATAGGTACAGTCCGCGCCAAGTTTCTTTAGCTTTGGGGAAGGTGAGGGGTAACCTCTCTCTCTCTCACCCTGCCAGAAAGAGAGGTTACCAGGTTACCCACCTCACCCTTGCTCTGAGCCACAGCGCGGACTTGCAATTACTTGCTTATTCAGAAAACTTGATTTTTTGCCTTGATTACATTGATATCGATATCGTAAATCTGAGGTTATTAATTCTACCTAATTCTGGATAAAAGTGGGCACAAATGTGCCTCTGCCACCCCGAATATTAAAAGATGTGACGCTATGTTATATTATTATACGAAATATGCTCAACTACCATTATTGGCAGATTTATGAGTGAGGCAATATATATTGGAAATAATATATTGTTTACCAATATAGGATTAAACTCCCAAATATGTTAAATGTTTACCAAATTTAGTGCCACCATGTAGTTTCACAGAACCGTATTGGTTGTTGTAGGCAATTTTCTATCCGAATTCTAAAGTTAGTTTGTTAAGTCACAACCTAATATTACAATCTTGGCGTCAAGCGAAGCGGAGCGGAGGTTGGTATACATACAATTAGGTTCGAAAGTTTTATGAACATTTGGTAAATTTGGGATGAAAATATATTTTTTGGATGTAAATTTTTGCTAAAATTAGCAAACAGTTGAAAATATGCCATAGGTATTGGCCAATGTTAAGCTACTAATGCTAGTTCTCAGTGGAATAAATATTAAGAAACGAAAGAATCATTCAATAAATGTTGCTGAGTAAATCACCTAACACTTTATGAACAACGATTCCAGATTTTTATGGAGTACACTTCATTTCTTTTACTGGCCACTAAAAGAAGGTTAAAGGGAGTTATATCGTCTGTACAATTTTCTCTTTTTAGGCGATGGGTATAACTCTTAAAATAGAGACTTCCGAAATCTGGAAAAAATATATGTTATGAAAACATTATTTTCCTTAAGATGATATGAAAAAAATATGAGTTTTTTTTTCGAATCCATTTACTCCAAGGTCATCTACAGATTTGATTTTTGGGTTAACGTTTATTGAGTATTTGATTAAGATTCTCACAGAAGGAGAACGCCATGGGGTGAATTTTTCTCGATACAATTGAATTGCTAAAAGACTTCTAAATTGTATAAATTTTTCATGTAATTCTGAAATCCTAATTTATTTCATTGCGGAATTGCATTCAAAATGTGGATATTATGTATTAGTAAACTCTTCTTGAAATCTTTTTGACAAAATAGCGTAGTTTATTTTTAAACAATTTTTATGTGGTTTGGCACTAAGTCATGTTATTTACCCCCGATTCCGTCCCTCTCACACTGCGTGTCTTTCCGCCTGGAGTAACGGGGATCTTTGCACGGACGAAGTATCCCCTTAAATATTGTAGTTTGAAAACATTTTATGTTTTAAGTGAATCTAAAAGGAAAAATGAGGTCAAAGATTTTCACCTAAAACCTGCTATTTCTTGAGAGGTAAAAAAATGGTACCTTTTAAGACATATTTTTTTTTAAATAAATAAAAATACACAATTTTCTCACTATTCTGTCGCAGCGAATGCTTAACAGCCATTTTGCAGTGTGAGCAGTTATGAACTTTATTATTGCCTTTTATGTTATATAAATATTATATTTGTTACTTTATTATGAACTTTATTACAATTTTATAATAAAGTTGATTCGCTGTGTCCAATACTTCAACCACCACGAATCGAGTTGCTAATTTCACACGAGCCTATAATGTCCATGTAGCTGCGTCATTCGGATCTGTAAATCATTTAGTTAGAGGAGTTTGTGGTAGGTACCTACTAAATTGGCACATATATCAGGGAATTTGAATTTATTAATTAGCCTATAAAATGATTAAACAGGATGACATTAAATTAGCTGATCAAACTTTGGGATTGATAGCACTCATTATTATGAAAGACTCACCAATTCTCACGATTTTTTTTTTGGTCTCCCTTAGTAAAATTTAGAGGATCAGTAAAAAAACATTTGCGACGATCTGTTCCTTCAGAAAAATCATTTCCCCAAAATATGATCAGCTAATTAAAAGTCATCTGTATGAAAAATCGGCTGCATTGACCGTCTCCGTTCGGGACTGGGCAAAAATGCTTCCATGTGTGTCCGGATGTTATGCTCTACAGGCCGCGTTTCTCAACAGATTCTCGTGAATTTTAGTGAGTAGGTTCGATAATTAAATACAATTTTTATGTCGATTCAGTTTTTGGAGTTTTTCGAAATTCTTAAAAATAGCGAAGATGTGGGGGTTTAAAAAAATAATAAAACCGCTACTTTTATGATTTTTTTCTACAGTCTAAAACAGCTTGACGGATTTTAATAAATGAGGTGTCGCTGGATAGAGACAGTGAGAGTAACAGGCTACATAATTTTAGTCTATAGGTTGGGTTTAAGATCTTAATTACAAAGTAATTGGTGCGGCTACTTTCATACTCCATGTACGTAACCAGGTGCATTCACCAGTTTGTATGTCTTATTAAAAGAAAGTATCACTCGCGAAGTCTACAAATAGTTTATGTTTTATTTAGCTCTTCAGAGTATTGACCAACTATAGTTAATTGGTGTTCGAACCTCATATCTATATGTAGAGTTGTCATCCTTCGTATTCCACTAATTTATTTGCCTCTCTGTTTTATTTTTTTATTACCCATGCCCAGGGGGCAGACCTCCCTGCTATGCCAGATCCGGGCATCAGCTCGTGTAGTATACGGACTAAAACAACCCCTGTGTTTGTATTGTATATAACAGTTATCTTTCGATGCATGGCCTCGGCATATGCTTTCTACCTGCAATTTACCCATTTGGGCGATATAAATGTGTGTAAGATATATATTGGAGGAGTTTGCCTGCTTACCCGATTTTACGAGCTCTTTGGGCAAAACGTTTGAAGATTCAATATTTTCCCCATATTTTCTATGTTGGGGAATCTGAGCAACTCAGAATGATGTCTCTATTTAATAACCGTTTACCGATAACGGTTTTCTATACCCACAGATAACCATATTTCACATTTCTCAGCGTATACGGTTCAGCATACATCGCGCCGCGAGTTCGAGGTGTCTAAGAACAACACCTTTGTTTACCTTCATCACAACTCAGTGAATTAGGTCACAGTGCCAAGCGCGTCGTCTCTTCCATTAGCGGGTGATTTGTCACATTGTACCGTTGTTGTACCGAATTTGGTGTGACAACACCAGGACTTTTATGGACGCTTCCGACGTCAGATGTCTGCGAGAAGCAATCACAGTGACGTAGTGAGTATGTCTGTTGCAGCTATAAAAATCTATATCCGGAGTGGTCACATCTCCCAAAGATTTTTTGCGAAGTTGGCTGAAGAATGTTCAGTGAGCGCTAGATCGAAGTACTTGATGTAAATTATTTTTCAACATTTTCTATATTCTCAATGTTAGTAAAGATAATTACCGAAATATTTTTGAATAATACAACATATTTGAACGGTCTTTGGGAGTATCCGTTAAAGAGCTGATTATTATCTTGTAAAATTATTACGAGGAAATAAACTAATAATGTAAATATTGCTACACAAAGTGTGTAAGCTAACGGTTCAATACGAAGGCGCCGCGCCGCCGTATCCTTACATTTAAGGTGCGTCCATTAGTTAAACAAACGAAGGAGCTTCGTGACACTTATACGGCATATTGTTTGAAATTAAGTAAACAACTGTCATACAACTACATCACCAGCATCACTTTTTATCAATCAATAACCATAATATTGTTTTATCATTTCGACAACCGAAGCTAGACCCAAGCCGCCCTTCCCATCTGACACGGTGGTCTGGGGATCCCGAAAATCTCCGATGTGGCGCTCCCTGATTTCTTGGCCTCGGCTCACAGCACACATGCACACACGACCTCTATGGTGAAGTTATAAACCCATCACTTGGTGATGTAGAAGTCACGTGTCGAGCCGAGGCTAAGAATCCATGTCCGAGGGAAAATTTTAACTCCCAAAGGATGTGGGACGAGTTGCTTTGCATCAAAACGCCGGACGAACATAGACTCGGCACATAGCCCAGCTGAGCGCGTTTGACTCCTCGCAACCAGGGAGAAAGAATCAGGATACTGGACGCACGCGATCCCGACGAGTACACAGCGGCATCTTACTGGAAAGAGCATAGCTGACACTCTCCGTCTGTCTGTGACTCGGCGTAAGAACCGAAGAGCCCCATCGTTACTGATGTGGTGCCAGGCTGGACCAACTCGGACACCACGGCCTCTCCTGTCAGCGCAGCGCCGGCCATCGGTCCCGCCATGCCAGCCTCAATGACCTCATCCATCGGGCTTGTCAGCTGTGGCGTACCGGCCGTTCTCGAACCGAGCGGACTGTCGCGTGACGATGGCAAGGGGCAAGAAACAATGACGCTTATTACCTGGCAGAGTGAGGGGTCGCAGGTTTCGGCCGTAACCTGCGTTGATACGCTGGCCCCGTGTCACTTACCGGTGACACTCTCCGGCTTAAGTAACGATTCGGTATGCGACCAAAATTGTAACAAATTGGATAAGAAACACTCAGTAAATGAGTATTCTCGATATGAAGAAGACAACATTAATTCAGAAACTTATTTATAAATTCTGCACCTATAACCTATAACTAAATTTACTTTTAAATACTTCACTTTTTAACGTCCACCCCAATAAGCAGCCCCAAATCAATATTAGACTTCATTAAATCTTTGTATGTATGTAGAATATTTATAAACATAAACATTTACATAAAGGCCTTCTGGCCCCACACTAGGATGCCCTGTGCCGTGGGAACCAGAAACAGCGACGTCACACACATATAAACATCAAAGACCTGAGTTTTTTATCCATACCCCAGACGGGGATCGAACACCTAAGCTACCGCAGCAAATATAAGGGATATTTGCTGCGCAAATCAGTATTTTTGATGTGCAGTTTAATATATCCCATTTTAAAATAGAGAACTCGTTAGGTGACGTCTAATCTTGAGAGTCAGATTTCCACAATTTAAAGTCACCCAGCTGCAGCCCTAACGACCTTAGCGGAGTCATATTCCGGGACATGGATAAAAATAGAATTAGGCAGCTATTTTGTATCAAGAAAATTTATTGTCATTGAAGATGATGAAAGATTCAGGTTTTTGGGGTGTTATTATTATCATTGTTGCTTTTTGTTTAGTCTCTGCCTACCCATTTTCTGAGAAAAGGCGTGGGTATATGTATGTGTATTGTTTCTTGTATTTTGAGACTCCTCTAACATTGCGGTATTTTGAGGCCAACTAATAAGCCCAGCTGCGTAACATTCAGTCATAATCATTGTCGCTGTCATCACTTACAGCAGTTTATTTGACTGATACAATGCCTAATTATGTAAATTTAGTTACATACACTAGTTTATCTACATACATATCACAAGCTCTCCTTGATGTGTTCAGGAACCGCATGTTCGACCGGCATGTTGGCATTGATAATTGCTCTGCACTTGTTTAGCTTGCTCACTAGTACCAACTTCACAAACAAACTAGGGGCGGCACGCAGGCGGGCGTCGGCGTTCGAAATTTGAATGTCGTAATTTTTCGAAAATTGTTACATTATGGTCATAATTAATCAATATTAAGATAATAAATGAGTTTTTACCAAGTCGTATAACATTATGCTGGTTATTAAAGAGGGTTTTTGATACGTGTGTAGATAAAATTAGTTATAACATCTTATTTGTGACCCGGATGCTAAAGGCATCAAAAGTGCCTAACTAACATTTTGAAATCATGCTGTTTGTGTTTGTGTGTGTGTCTGGATTGAAATAAGGTGCGGCAGAACTATTAACAGACTTTACCAAATCTCTACCTTTCCTCTTTGCAGAGGGGTATGTTGCCGTTCCATTCTTAGAACTATCTCTCTCTCTCTCTGCCATTCCCACAGTCCTCTAATGATTAACTAAGGATTACTTACAGTTAAGCTACTATTACTAATTACTACTGTTGGCAGATGTTAAATGCGACTTCTAAGAATGGCTCCTCCACTTTAGTAAAATGGACAAAACTACTTATTGTCCTAAATTCTTGTAAGAATTAAATATAAATAACTAAATCATTCTCAAGTTTATAGAACCGGGGTTATTTATATATCAGATAATTAGTATTTAATTCGATTGTTTACGTTGTCTATTGAGGAATGAATAACACCACGGGCAGTAAGTATTGAGATTGGGAGAATAATTTGTAACCTTACTATTATAACTTATATTTGATGGGGAAGAAAAGAAACTACTGGCTTTTTTAGAACAATTATTGAAATTTTAATAGGTTTCTTTCGATACGAAGTGCAATTTAGCGTATAGTTCGATCGGTCCACCTCAGACATTTTATTACATACTCTGCGTTCCGCGGTTTGTCTCTTGTTGCGGGTTTTTACTAGTTCGTCTCCTGATATAAATCTATGAACCTTATAAGTTATTACCATGAATGATTTAACTGATGTATTCTGTAAGTGAACTCAACTGAAAATACTGAATCCCACGGGTTAAATTGTTAACTCAAAGACAAACCTGCGATCGAAACGTTCAAGTTACGTCTCTTTTATTGATTAGGGGTCAAAAAAGCCACTTGGAAACGCTGCCCGGTTCCCCTTTTCCTTCTTGTGCATTGTTAGCGTTACAATTTATTGGAATTCCCCAATACAACTTGCGAGGGGTAGGTGGTTGCTATAGCAACCTAGTTCTTTCAGCTTCCGCATATTTATCCCAAACAGTTTCGCGCCAAATGTGACCAGCCGAATATTTTTTGCAAGTGAAATTCGGCGGTCAAACGACCGGTGTTGTGGAAATTTTCCGGGTCGATATGTACATTTCTCTTCCATTTCCTTCTCAAGCTTCGGATGGAGGCCCATGAATATTTCGCTGCGGATCAATTATTGAAATGATTTACTATGTACCGCGGAGTCCGGGACAGCGGCCACGGGATCTTTCAGTAGTTTTATATTTCACACGAAATATATTTCCGGAGATTCCTTTTCCCACTTACCTTACCCGGAAAACGGTGAGTGCTTAAATAATTGAGGAGATCTGTGATCTGTTGCTTAAGTCGAGTTTTTCTTTCGGAAAATGTTTTATCTGTTTGCTTCCGTTCTTTATTTTACCACAGGCAGTAAACTTGGCGAGAAACTGTGGACTACCTACTCATTTATGTTTCTATTTTTGCAGGTAACTAGATCAAGTTGTGAGGGGAACTTTTACTAATGCACATTCATACACGAGAGAAACATCTGCTCAGGTAAGTTCGGTGGTCGTAAAAAAACGCGGATATGTCTCGAGAATAACAATTTGTTTCGGTAGAGTAGAGGCGTGTCGTCTTCCGATCGAAGAAGGGAGTATTCTCGTCACGTTTGCGCCAATATATCATTATACTGAGGCTTCAACATACCAAGGTCGCGGGTACAAGGGGTTAATCATCTGAATTTTGATCAATAATGCTTTATAATGATAATAATATTAACCAACGAAACGCACAGGTTGTGGAATTCATGTTTGTTGGAAGTACGACTGGAATTAAATAATCATGAATATTATTTAAAAAAAACGTCTTGATCATCTACGCAGGGAACAGGGAGGGTCAAAAAGATCTTCACAATGCATTTGCTCGAAAAGTGCGTTTTACAAGCAGCCCAATCGTGCGGAATTGCCACTTATTCTCACTAGGGCTTTTTAATTTTCAGTTGTACATGTTTTTATTTTTATCTCCGTCGTCAGTCCGACGCAAAGAGTTTATTGGCCAAGCGACGGAAGCGTCCAGTTTCGGGATTGAAAAAAAATGCATTTGTCCTTCTGACTATCTGTCTGAATGTTCTTGCCTACAGGTCGCATTACTCAACCGATTGTCGTGAAATTTTGTGAGCTGGTTCGATAATCATATAGTTTTTTTAGTACTTAATTGGAAAATTCAAGCACCTGGAATTCAATTTAAAATTGGACTTTCTTCGTTAAATTATTGCGCAAAATAACTTGTATCGCATTATATTATTGTCTTTTGTCCCTCAGTCGTGACAATATGTTTAAGTATGTATGTATGTCGAAGGGCTCGCGAGGTCTACTGTTCTCACAGAACCACTAATTATATTTTGAGTAAAGTTTCCAAATAAGCCAAGTATAGTTTATTATTAACAACAACAATAAAACTAATACTTCAGTAATTACTTTAGTTTACATTTTGGTCTGTATGTTTGACTAAACATATATTTTGCTAGTGCCTTTTTGGGATACGATGACATAACAGCTATTTGCACATGCGCATTAGTAGAGACACCGCCACTACTCAAGTCCGATGGCGGCGGTGCTACCGTGTCGTCTTGCCAGTGAGATCAGCGTATTTAGTTCCACTTTTAGTCGCAGACATGAGTGTTGACGCGGGCTATAGATATATCGAGCGAGATTAACTTTTTAATAATTTGTTATAATATTTTACTAATTTCTTGTTCATATATAATACCTTGAACACTATTTACACATTGATCTAGCCCCAAACTAGGATTCCCTGTATCTAGGGTACTAGACTACGATAAATACATAAATATTATTCTTAAATAGATAAACAATCATGACTAGGGTACAAACATCCGTTCTCATCGAACAAATATTTGCCCCCACCGGGACTCGACCCCGGGACCCTTGGCTTCGTAGGCAGATCTAAGTATATTTTATTTCTTCGCACAATGCATAGTAAAACATTGTAATCGACGCGCGTTATTGTGTTTGTTTACCTATTTCGAGGTTAGAATAAAAGAAAAATAAATAGTGAAATTGCATTAGTGTGAGTACTATGAACGTGCCAGCTTTATTTAACCGATCTGTATGGGAAGGTTTGTGTACCCAAAGAATACACTAGGATGTGTTCCTAATTTGAATCAAGGAATGTTTGGAAAACATCTGAAATCGTCGCATGGCGATTAATAGAACACTGTATTCGAAATAAAAAAATATTGCAGCAAAGCAGATATAACAAAATATACTTTGTGTAAAAAGGTCACATCGTAATAAACATAAAATGAAACCGATTTGATAAAACAGAATTGGAGATATATTTTTTTGTTTTGATAATATTTTCTACACTCTGACTGATGTTCTCTGTTCTGTATCAGGTGATATTGCCTGATATAGGTTATTACATATTTTTTCCTGAAATATTTACTAAGCATTTTAAACTTATGAATAAAAAACAACCCTTTCCATTTGACATGTCACACGATTCAGTTATATTTTTTGTCTGATTGCCTCCTAATTGTGCCTCCCCTGCCCCCCCGCTTTTGAAACCATATTTTTAAATATTTTTCCTTTAAAGAGTCATATTCATATTACATATTCTTTTTCTGAATTTTGGAATTAGTAGTTTCGTAGATGAGGGGGTATGCTCTTTTCTGCCTATTCACTTTGATATTTTCTTAGTAAGCATTTCAAGCTTATGACGAAAATATATTCGAGATTCTCGCAAAATGCCTTCCATTAAACATGTCACACGATACCGTTTGGAAAACTTTTTATTTTATTTCTGATTTGCCCTCCAATTGTGCCCCGCCTATTGAAACCATACTTTTCTTATAATGTTTTATATATTATTTAAGTAACGACCTATAAATATCACGTATTATTTTTAAAAATTTAGTATCAGCAGTTTCGAAGATAAAGCGAGGGGAATTGACTGTTTTGCCTATATTCTTAAATGTTTTTAACTAAACATTTTAGGTTCTTAAAATAGTACATTGTTGTAGAGTCTGAAAAGTGAGTAATAGATAGACGAGTGATTGCATTTATTGCACTTTTAGCCGAGACATCACATAGTGCTTTTCACGACTACTGCGACGAAATGTAATTGATCATAAAGAAAAATATTTTTAGATAAATTAGGTAACTCCGCCTGGCGGAGTCCGCTATCTACCGCGATTGACAGCAAATATCAGGCACGCTTTTACCGACGCGACGGCATGACGCATACTTTGTCGGTAATAACCGCATGGCATGAAGCATTGACATCTGACAGAACCATAACAAACAGGCCAACAATGTTTTTTCTGGTCTGTTCAAACAGGCCACATTTCTGAGCAGTGGAGTCAATTTGAGATCCTTGTAACCAGCCCTCTCATTAGACATATCATCACATGTCACACATTTTTTTTTTCTTATTTTTAATCGATCATCAAAAACGCACCTATTTTACTAAGTACCAATAAATTCGAAAACCACCGCCAGAATTAGTAAACGACAACCAAATTGTGTTTGGATAAATGATCACCCAAACTTCTTTTTACATTTTGTGTACTTAAGTTTATGTTGTAAGTATTTTCTGTTGTTCTTACATGTTCAACCTAACACGAAGGATAAAGGGGGTGAGCGAAGCGAAGCTTCACCTAAGCTACCGCAGTATTTTTCCCTGATATTTTCTACAACTTTTGGTGATCATTTACCCATTTTGGGTAGCATTTACCAATTTTGGTTAGGAAAAAAATATTTTGGTGGTAATTTAAACTGTTCTCGTTTTTTTTTTTACCAAATTTCAACTCATTAAAAATTCGGTCGTTTAAATTCCTTGTATTCCTTTTAAACACCTAGGACAGACACGAGTGATCCTTTTTAATCTACGGAACCCTAAAAATCGGAAATCTCCGACTCGATCCCTTCAACAGCCGGAGAACGTCGCACCTGCCCTTCCTCTCAGCGCGACGAAAGTGTTGTAAATTCTCGGGACAAAATTTAAATAATACCTTCACCAGGTATCGAATATCGACTTCGTGCCACTTTGTGCGACATTAGCATATATGCAGATTTGATACACTTACCTCGCACTAAAAATGCGCTTTTCACGTGTAAACCAGGTTAAATCGACGCCTGCATCTAGGCTGCTGTGTGATGGAGAATTTGCTGGAGCCTTCCATTTCCGTCGAGGTGATCTGCATGAAAATCAGTGTTTCATTTTATATTCGAGTAAAATGCGGCTGCGATATCTCTACTCTCCTGTTGTGGGACTAGTGGTGAACCTTTTTACCCGACTACGCCCGAAGGAGGGTTGTGTTTTTCGGGTGTATTTATGTATGTATATATATTTCTTTGGCACGCTCTGTAGCCTAAACAGTTTGACGTATTTTAGGTTGAGAGGTGTTGTTAGTTTCGTCTCAACTGTGAGAGTGACACTGTGTATACCGTGCGCCACGAATTAAGAGCGCTGGGCGACGTTGGCGGGAGTTACTGCGCATATGTACAGATATTGAAAAGTGACTGCTGCGCATTCAAGGCCACCGCTTATAACTCGTGGCGCGAGGTATATATTAATGTGCAATGGCCGATTTTTTTCAAATTATATGACCTAATTTTATTATTTTTAACCTTTAGAGTAGGATAGCAAAATAAATAGTTTCAATAATAAAAAATATACTGAAAGATTGAAAAAGTCGGGTTACTTGTTTTGATAATAATTCCACATGTTATATACATATGTTTTCAATGTGAGATGATTTTTATGGGGCTGGGGTTGTAGGTGCTTTCTTGCTTTTTTATAATTTGCTGCACAAAACAACAAGACAAAAAGTTCAAAATCTAAAAGCCAACTACTACGAGAAAATCATCGCGCTCTAAAAAGTATGAAACCTATAACGATTCGACTCAATGCAAGTAAAGTTGCAAGAAAGACCTAGACCGAGCAATATATATTGGAATGTAGCACTGCATGCACTTTAACCAGCACGGCCCTTTTGAAAAAAAAAGTTTAAAATCCAGTACTTTATGCCCTCTAAAGGCCGCCACATTGAATTAAGTATAAGGTCATATAACCTATAATTAGCGGACGATTGATACGCTTCTAACGATACATCATTTGTCCAATCCTGATAATAATAAATAATAATAATAATAATTTATTTTATCTACACACGTATCATAAACCCTCTTTACTGCGTACAAAAACCGCACGTTACGATCAGCATAATGTTAAACTACTTGGTAAAAACTCATTTCTCATCTGAAAAATTACACATTATAACTATAATGTGTAATTTTTCTACATACTATGACATTCAAATTTCGAACGCCGACACCCACCAGCGTGCCGCCCCTACTTTGTTTGTGAAGTTGGTACTACTGAACAAGCTAAACAAGTGCAAACGAATTATCAATGCCACCATGCCGGTCGAACATGCGGTTCCTGAACACATTAAAGAGAGCTTATGATATGTGTGTAGATAAACTAGTGTGTGTAACTGTTCATAATTAGGCATTATGTAGCAGTCACATAAACTACTATTATCATCAAATAATGTCTCAATAATAAATTGGGAACATCTGAAGCCTGAACTAGGTTTATATAACCTGTATTTCAGGTTGAATGCTAAATTAAGTAAGACAGATATGCGACCATCCGATGGAAAAATGATAATTGAGATGAATATGGAACCAAAAGTACTATATTACAAAAAAAAACTTTACTTTAATGAAGATGTGGGATGTGACCTCTCTTTGTGTTGCATGTGTGTGAGTGTGAGTGTGTGTGTGTGAGAGAATGAGTATTATGTTATTCCACTGAATTGAAACCGGTATTGTACACATATTAAAACAATTTAAAACAAATGACACAAGCTACTTAAATAAATAAATACTTACTTAAATAAAAACTGATCTAACTCGTCAGTTTGTAAACCATCGACAAATTGTAAACCGGCCACTCCAGTCTTCACCTCAGTTATAATTCGCGCCACGAATGGCCTTGAATGCGCAGTAGTCACTTTTCAATAACTGTACATATGCGCAGTAATTACCGCCAACGTCACCCAGCGCTCTTAATTCGTGGCGCGAGGTATACCGCAGTGTTTGCCCTGGTATCTCGTTTGCAAAAAGATGTATTAAAAACACATACAAATACATATACCCGCATAAGTAGTTTTATAATAGGTCTTCAATGTGATTCAATTTATCATAGCAGTAGACTGAAGATCTCTTCAGTTCGCTTTTAAGACAGGGATTTTATAAATTTAAATACTGCGGCTTTGAGATCGTGGATGTGTAGGGGATATACATATATCGATTTGTCGAGTTATCCTGTTATAAATAAAGGGACCCAAGAACAGAAAAAATATGAGACAAAGAGGTTCTTAATGTGCGTGAAGGAATGATAACTCTGTGTAGTCTAGATGTTCTGGTAGAACAAAGTAACATCCATATATCTAAACACATATAACCCTCCTTCTGGCTTCGCTGTAGTCAGGAAAAAAGTAAGTAGGTTTATGGTGGAAAAGTAAGAGCAAACTATCATGAAAAGTGATACTCAACATGTCCGTGGATTATTTATTGTACTGAAAAAGCCACCCATAAATTGAATACAGCGGTAAGTATTGAAGTTGTTGAGAGCCCGCAAATCTCGTCCAACTTTCAACGGACTGTGCAAAACGGCAAAGTTGTACTCAGTACATTTAGCAGTGGTTCTCAACCCATCCATTTACCAGGCATTTACCGGCTAGCTATCTATTCAAGTGCGGCGCGCGATTGTGCTCGCCCCCTCGTCTGTGGTGCGCTATAAACTCTGAAAAGAAGCCGGACACTACATTCATGGAGCCGCGCTTCTCAAATGTAGGTCGAAGGCTGCATTTTTAAATAAAAATCCTACAAAATGTATGTTGAAGATAAGTTTGATAAGTTTAATCTTAGTAGTACGGTGTGGTGTGTGTTTGAATTCAATGCTCGTGGTTATCTTTTAACCGAATCTCTCTATTTTAATTAGTGATTGAATCGGTTTGAATGATACCCGAATGAGGGGTATGTCTAAAATCTGTGCATTACCGTTCGACCTATTTTGTGCAAAATTTTCAAGAGACTTGTACCTTTCCCTCACTGCGTTTAGTGGTAAACAATAAATAGAATATGTAGCTAGTTTGGAAGCCGTTGATTTGTTATGCTATTGAATTGAGAGGTAAGGCATGGGCGGCAACCGGGCAGAAACCCGAAGCGATGTCCGGTGACGCAAAGTGGTGTTTTTCGTACTCCGTTATTCAGCAGCGTAATCCGTCCTTTTGTGTTTGTATTTGTAGTTTGGGTTTGTAGTAGCTCTTGGAGTTTTATTGTTTTGAATGTATTAAAAAAATAAAATGGATACAAACACATTCTTCAAACGTTCGATAGTTGCGTGAGACCAAATTATTTGATTTTACAAAGTTGCCACGACATATTCACTGAAGCGTCCGTTGCCTAGTGGTATTCGCATTTCGATCGTGCAGGTGGCTCTGCATCTAGCATAGCATAGCATAGCCGAGACGGGTACTGGATGGGTGTACGTTTCTATGTGGCACTTGTTAGGGCACTTGTGAATTTCGGAGTCATGTTTAGCTCTAGGTCCCGGCTACTATCGCCTCTCGGTGGTTAAAGTCATAAGTCAAGCTATGCCAGAGGCAGCTTGATAACTTTTATCAGTCGGGTTGGCCACCAGCCCGTCACCCCTCTATCAACTGACCCCACACTGAGCCAGCGTGGCTCAATCTTGCTCGTATCCGGGTAAAGGCCCGTCCCCCTCGATGGGGACGATAATGGGCTATATTTTATTTCATTAACGTATTTTTTTTTAATATATGCATTTTTAATCTGTATTACCTCATTCACTGTATTAATATAATATCTTAAGTGGTGTCGGCGAACACAACCTTTAGGATTCTACACTCAAAAGCCACCGTGGATGTTGGGTGTCCATACGATTATCGCGAAATAAGTCCGGGGCGGCCAAACTTAAGGCGATGCTTAGCCGTACATAGGTCCCTGTTACTCCAGGCGGAAAAACCCGCAGTGTGAGAGGGACCGAGTCGGGAAAAAAAAGTGACATAACGTAGCGCTAAACCACAGAAAAGTTGTTTAAAAATAAACAACGCTATTTTGTTAAAACGTTTTTTAAGAAGAGTTTACGAACACATAAGATCTACATTTTGAATGCAGTTCCAAAGTGAAATTAGTTAGTATTTCAGAATTACAGGAAAAAATAAAACAATTTAGAGGTATTTTCGTAAATAATTTCTATCGAGAAAATTTCATCCAATCGCGTTTTCCTTTAGAGAGAATTTCAATCAAATACTCAATAAACGCTTACCCAAAAATCAAATCTGTAGATGACTTAATTGTGGAGTAAATGGATTCGAAAAAAACCCCATTTTTTCGTATCACCTTAAGAGTGGAGGCCTAACCCGCCGCCTAAAGCCGCCGCGCCGCCGGGGGCCGGCGGCTTTGGCCGGGCCGGTGTTTTATTAACGTTATACGACTGTTGTTGGCTTCAAAGGAATACTCGTCTAAAGTTCGTTTCCATCATTATACCTTAAGTCTATTCTGTAGTTAGTTGACTGGCTTAATGATAATAATCTACAAATAAATGTTAATAAGACAAATCTAATGAATTTTAATAATGTGAATGACATGATTATAAACTATAAAAATCAAATAAATAAAAGTGAAGATAATGTTATATTTTTAGGTATTCCAATTGACAATAATCTAAATTGGAAACATTGCACAAGTATGTAACAAAATTAATCGGTTTGTATATGTTCTCTCCAAGTTGAGAAAAACCACGACTCAACAAACAACACTGGCTGGATAGCACGGTTATGTTGAATCAATACTTAGGTATGGTATAATTCTATGGGGAAATGGGATTTCAGCAGAGCGTTCATCATCCAAAAGAAATGTATACGGGCCATGGTGGGAGCTGCACCGCGGGAGTCGTGCAAGCCGCTATTCCCTAAACTAAATATACTGCCATTACCGTGTTTATACATATTTGAAATCTGCAAATTCGTCCATCAAAACAAAACCTTGTTCACAACAGCTGAACAAGAGTACCCAAGAAATACTAGGAAACCAAACAGACTAGTTCTTGATCACAAGCCACGAACCGCATAATATCAAAATAATTGTTACGCAATGAGCGTCAAAATATATAACAAAGTACCAGATTACCTAAAACATCTACCAACAAATCTCTTCAAACATAAGCTCTTCTCGTGGTTACTGCAGCATAATTTGTATTCATTAGGTGAGTTTTTTATACTAAGAAATCAAAAGTAAATGACTAAAGCGTACCGTAAATAATAATAATAATTTTGTAACTAAAATATTTGCATGCTATAATATATAGTTGATTAAGGAACAACATGTTATTTAAGAACTCTTACCACCTAAATCATAAGCAAATAAATGAATCTGAAAGATCTGAAAGATCTGTCTATACTAATGCACAGTACAATGCACTGGTGACTGACGGCCTTAATTGGGTTTGACCGCTAAGTCGGTATTTTGTTCCGGTGTCTCGTGCGGCACGTAACCGCTAGGTTCAACTTATTGTGTAGTCTGCTCCCGGGTGTATTGACTTGTGGCTTCGGAATAAAGACGTGAGCTAGGTCCAATTTACGGTGTCTTCTACCTTTATTGCACGTCAAATTTATCTGAAAGCCCCTTGCCGTTTAGAAGATCGCTGTGGGAATTCTGAAAGGAAAACTAACTGACGAAATAAGGCTTTTCTAGTTTTTCCCTTGTGTGAGTTATCTTTTTAATTTAGCTAACATACCGACGATATCATGATATTATTTGTTCTAAATAATTCAGGACTCGTAGTGTTTTCCTAGATTTGGTTTGAATATTCTGCTTCTAAGAACTTTACACGCAAAGCCAAAGCCGTCGAAATGTATTAATATTCCGAAAGACCCAGCCCCTAGTTCAAGTATTTGTTACAAAACTAAACGAAAATTTGGGAAAACAGCGAGAGAAGGCATTCCCGAACAACCATAGAGTCGTAATGTCATTATGGAACCGTTTGTGTGATTGGTTCTATATAAACAGGCGAACGGGCCTCCCAGCTAACGTGGATACGTATTTCCCAAGGGACAGGTGAAATGTTCGCCTCGTACTGGCCGCTTTGGAATCGAGAATATACAAACTTCTTTTAGAATAAAGAAAAAAAAAAAAACGGTCAAGTGCGAGTCTTAATCGCGCACGAAGGGTTCCGTACCACCGTTCAATGGAAGCGATGGTGTGGAGTGAATAGTTTGGATTTTACACGGCAAAATATTGTTTACAAAGTTATTGGTGCGGTTACTTTCACACTCCATGTACGTAACCAGGTGCATCCATAAGTTTGTATGTGGTATTGAAAGAATTGTTGTATGGGAGCCCCCTTAAATATTTCTTTTATCCTGTTTTTTAGTATTTGTTGTTATAGCGGCAACATAAATACATAATCTGTGAAAATTTCAACTCTCTAGCTAGCTAGGTTCTTGAGATACAGCTTGGTGACAGACGGACGGACGGACAGCGGAGTCTTAGTAATAGGGTCCCGTTTGGAACCCTTCGGGTACGGAACCCTAGAAAAAAAGACGACGACAAAATATAAGTTTTTTTATTCTTTTGCTGTTTTTGACTGGACACGTTGCCAGTAATAAAACGCTAGTGCTGACTGACTGACAGACAAATAACGCAGATCCTAAATCAGTGGAGCTAGAACCATGAAACTTGGTTCTCTGATTATATATAGAGTAGGAGAGCATTAAGAAAATATTTTGTAAAATTCCTCAAATTCCGAGGGGGTATGAAGATTGTCTGGACAAAAAAAAATAACTTGACCTATGAAGCTATATTTGGGCCATTAGGTGGTTTTATTGGTGTAACACATTAAGAATTTATCAAAATGAATGGACACGAACACGAAGTTAAAAGTAAAGGAAGAAGAAACGTGGTTATTTCGACTATTCCGTTGATGATACTTAGATTATAAATAGATAAATGCTGTAAAAATCAGTTCCATTTGTAGGGAACTACTTGCAATTGGCCATTTTTTCACGACTCCGCGTGAGCAAAGCTTCGGTAAACTGCTAATTGATATATAAAATATTTGAGTTTCAATAAGAGATAACTCGATGTTCCTAAAATTGTATGCATTCACTTGTAAACATTATAAATGATCTCATTAGCTTTACCGGCACGGCGATGGGCAGTGACATTGTGTAAAAAAAAACTTAACAGCTCCTAAGTATTAGGCAAAGGGGATAAAGCGTGAAATCCTAAACAGGCTTTCAAAGCCTGAAGCGCTTATTTTTTTCTAATGGCCGCATATTTACGCGTTCGCGTGCCCAAGCCAATTTATGCAGACGCCTTATCGCCGATGCTAATGCTCAGTGTAATACCACTTCCGCGCGGCAAGCGTTCTGAAATCATTGTCCTCCTGTGTTGTTCAGAGTATCATGTGAAAAGTAAAATAAAAATGTGCGTTCGGAAACTTCGGAAGTAGGTCATTTCCTTATTTCCTACAGTGTGTTTCTGAAACGTATTTAGCTGTGTTACGGGTGTATGTAGGCAGATTTGCTCAGCTATATAGCGTTAGTGATTAAAAGCAGGTGCTCGACGCAGTATTTGCCCCTTCAGCAAATATGAAAGCCTCCATTAATATAACAAGTCTAAGTACATTTAATTACTTACTTCAACATTTGTACTGTTGTTTACATATTTATTATACTAATTAAGAAACGTGTTACAATGCCTCTGGGGGCTAGAAACTGGTACTACAAGACCAGTTTGGAAGGAATATTCCCACTCATCCTATTAACTTGTTACCTAGCACTATGCAACTTGCAAAAGTGTCTTCATCATTGCAATAAAAATCCAATAGTTACAACAACTTAAGCAGGAGTCGCAGTGAAATATTGTCAATGTAAGTCACGCAAGAAAACAGTTTTTCATTGATTCAGTGTGGCATCTGGCGACAAAACGCCTCCAGCTTTTCTGTTCTGATGACCTGACTTGACATTTTTATTGCTGGCAATATTTCCTGGCGCGGCCTCCAAGGCCCCCTGCTTCTGTAGACACGTAAAATATTGTGAAACTCGAAGGAGCAAGGACTGATATTATGATATTGCCCATCGTATCGAGACAATGTATCTGAGAAGTTTGAGACTCTAGTGGAATTAGGAGCGGATAGTAGTTTGATAAGAAAGTTAAAATTTAAAAATCATGTTAAAGCGACTTTGTCGAAAAAGGGATATTACAATGTTCAAGATTACTTAAATGACGGGACTATATGGTGTTAATCTAGCTCAACACAGACGTTGTTGAAGCAGGTTTAATAATACAATATTAATTATTATGATGAATAAATCATAATAATTAATATTGTAATATTTGTATTGTTTAGGCAAAACCAATTTTTAAAATAGATCTAAAATTCAATCTGTGGGAGTTTCTACGCCCTGCCACTCCCACAGTGGTCCAATGTAGAGAAGAGGCAAAAAATGACGATTGCTAAGTATATGTAAATATCTACAGTAATATAGAACTTTGACTTTGACTTTGACTTTGAAAGATAGACGATGAAGCAATTCCTTGTAGACTCTTAGGACAAATAGCCACCCTTTATTTGCAAATGAGGGCAATTCTGAAACAAAACGGTTTTTTCTTACAAGTAAAGCTTAAAGCTCAGGAGGGTCTTTTTTATTCCCTTTTGTATATTACTGAAAATAGTTTTCGTTGATGATACGACGGTAATCTGACGATCTTTACAGGCTGGAGATAGGATTGTCCCTGATTAACGGAGATAGTTTCTGGAAATATAAGGTATTGGAACTTCTATCTGGAACTTTTATTTGGTGAAATGTCTTGAGTTAGACATAGCGTGTCTAAGTGGAGTACTTAGCGCGGTTTCCATAGCACATTCCATTTGAACCTGAATCAACAAAGCCAGTTACAAAACTAAGTAGTTTACAAAAAAAAATGACTTGTGTTTAAACGATTACCAAAAACGCACCTATTTTACAACCAATAAATTCGAAATGATTGCCAGAATGGATAAATGTCCACCAAATTGTGTTTGGATAAATTATCACCAAACTTCTTTTTAGGTTTTGTGTACTTAAGATAATGTTTTAAGTATTTTTTGTTGTTCTTACATGTTCAACCTAACACGAAGGATAAAGGGGGCTTCGCTTCGCTCACCCCCTTTACCCTTCACCTATGCTACCGCAGTATTTTGCCCTGATATTTTTTGCAACTTTTGGTGTTCTTTTATCCATTTTGGGTAGGAAAAAAATATTTTAGTGATCATTATATTTGTTGCCAAAAAGAATTCCACCATACTGACACCAATGAGGACAAGTTAAAAGTAGGACTCAAATCCGATCTATTTTGCCTTTGATGTTCTCCTTTTAATATTCCAGTACATCTATAAAAACGGTCAAGTGCGAATCTAACTCACGCACGAAGGGTTCCGTACCACCGTACAATAGTAAGGGTGGTGAGGAGTGAATAGATTGGATTTTACACAGCAAAATGTTGTTTGCAAAGTTATTGGTAAGGCTACGTTCACGCTCCATGTACCTAAGTAGGTGCATGCAAAAGTTTGTATTTGGTATTGAAATAATTGTTGTATGGGAGCCCCCTTAAATATTTATTTGATTCTGCTTTTTAGTATTTGTTGTTTTAGCGGCAATAGAAATAAATCATGTGTGAAAATTTCAACTGTCTAACTATCACGGTTCATGAGATACAGCCTGGTGACAGACGGACGCACAGACAGCGGAGGCTTAGTAATAGGGTCCCGTTTGGCACCCTTCGGGTATGGAACCCTAAAAAAATATTGAAGTCAAATTGTTTTCGAGTTGTTTCATTTTCAAAAGTAAGATTGTTATATTAAACTGTCAAACAATGGTCCCGGGAGAGTAAGACAAAACAAAAGAAAAAGACCGACGTAATTGACATTATAACATAATTTTGACAGTTGTTAGGGTACCGTACCTGAAGGTTGCCAAACTCGCACCTATTGCTAAGCCTTCGCAGTCCTTATGACCAGCCGTCCGTCCTTCCGTCAATAGGCTGTATTTCATGAACCGTAAATAGTATAATATAATATAATATACCTTGGACACTATTTACACACATTGATCTAGCCCCAAACTAGGATTCCCTGTATCTTGGGTACTAGACAACGATACACATACTTATATGCATAAATATTATACATAGATAGGTAAACAACCATGACTAGGGTATACAAATATCCGTTCTCATCAAACAAATATTTGCCCCCACCGGGACTCGAACCCGGGACCCTTGGCTTCGTAGGCAGTGGCACTGCCGACTCGGCCATTCGGGTCGTGTTATAGGTATATAGAGAGCTGAGATTATCGATATCATCGCAAATTTCGCGGCGTCATTTGTCGTCGGAGGCGAAATTGGTTGTGGAAACCAAGTGTGGACATTTTTAAAATTCTTGGATATTGCTAAATCTATACCTACAATTATGTACGTAACTAAATTTATTTTAACACGACTTTTCTCAAAGTCAAAGTCAAAGTTCTTTATTACTGTAGATATTTACATATACTTAGCAAACGTCACGAAATGTTCCATAAACAAATGTCAAGTTAGGATGCAAAGCTTTGTTAACATGACATTAAATCGTATAACTAATACGCGTAGTTACATTCAGTAAATACCTGTACTGTAAGTAGTCTAGTAAAAAATAGCGAGTTCCCCCAAAAAAGCCTTTCGTTCGCACTCACTTTGGGAAATAAACAGACGTAGTGAAATATTCATGAGGAACGTAAGCCTGTATGACGGCTTCCTTGAGGTCCTGACTGATGGCACTGCGCTGTTCGCATCGCTCAGGGCGTTTTAGTGGACTCTTTCATTTATTTTGTTTTGTTATCACTGTGGTGAACTGTATTGGCTGTGCTGTTGAAGACAAACCTCCCCTTATTTACGTTATACGTTAATAGAAACGCCAATAACTTGCACAACGCATCTAATGATATATAGTTTGGCCAAGCAAATAATAATAATACCTTGGACACTATTTACACACAATGATCTAGCTACAAACTAGAATTTACTGTGTCTTGGGTACTAGACAAAGATACACATACTTATATAGATAAATATTGTACTTAGATAGATAAACAACTATGACTAGGGTACAAACATCAGTTCTCATCAAATAAATATTTGCCCCCGTCGGGACCCGAAACCGGCACCCTAGGCTTCGTAGGCTGGGTCACTGCCGACTCGGCCTTTCGGGTCGACATGAAAGATATTATTTTTCTTTATTGTCTATTGATTGAATCCAACAAATGAAAACATATACTTAGATATTACTGAAATATTAGGATGTGACTCACGTTTTCTACAGATCAGAAGTTACCGTATAGCCTTCTACTCTACCCATTAAGTAAGTAAACATTTTCCACAATATTTTTACAAATTTTGGAGACCTACATCCAGCAGATATAATAATGATAGTAATAATGTTGCGCATTAATGTCCCCACTGCGGGGCACAGGCCTTTACCATACTCCACCACGCTGGCTCAGTGAAGGTTGATGGAGGGGTGTCGGGCTAGTGGCCAACTCGACTGTCATATGTTTTCAAGCTCCCCCTACTTGTAGGGCCTCTGACCAGCTTTACGACTACTACTACCGAGTAGTGATCGACACAACTGTCACCTATCCGGTACCTGTCTCAGCCAGATGTTGCTACCCGCACAATCGTTGACGATTTGCGAATACCGCCAGGCCACGGCCGCTTCCAGCAGATATTTGTGCCCTATTTTTCTGTTTTTGCAACCGTTACAAAGACAGTAAAATAGGACACGAAAAGCAACAACCCTATTAATACCCGTCTAACCTGCTACCAACAGTTCCCCAACACTCCTCGAACAGATAAACACGGAAACTTTCTTAGAGCCACTGTGGGCAGATTTCCGACAAGATTTCCCGTACGCCCCGCCTATACACTGAGTGACTGAGTCGGAAACAGCGCCATCTACATTTGCAAACTTACCCACACTAGCCGTACAATGCAAAACCGCTTCTAGGACCTGCCAGAAGGGTCCATGTGATTTGGTTGTGAGCTTGGCAGGTCTGGTGGATCTACAGGAAATGCGCCTTTCGCTAACATCTTTTCCGAACGAGAGTTTTGGCACGTTCCTCGCGATTCGCCTGCGCTGTGCAATAATCGAATTAGGTATGGGGTCCGTCCATTTTGATTTACTTTGATGTTGGCGGTATTTTGTTTTGTTTTGTCGGCATCTTATGGGGCAAGGATATTATTATTGTGATTGATATTATTATGTATTGCGACACAGATATTGACGTCTTCGAAAATTCTTATATGAAGATAACAATTGAATACAACAAATATTGAACAAATATATTTCTTCCAGCAACTGTAGAATTTGTGTTCCTAAGCCGCACAGTGGCATAAAACTCTCTGACCCATATTCCACGTCAAAAATTATAAACCGTCTAGGCAAAGTGTACCATTAGAAAGGGTTTCAGTTAACCCTCCAATAATAAAGTATAAATGATGAGTAACCCTCTCAAGGGGCGGAAGGTAGGTGATCCGTCCCGAGATCTCAAGATTTATGATAAGATCCCAACTTACGGATGTCCCGGCGCCCCGGCCGCGGGCTGTGTTTGCGGGGGAGATGACACTTTCAGACGCAGAAGTGACGGTTCTGGGGCAGATGACACGTTCGGCGGTGGAAGGAAGATATGTGTCTATAGTACCTATTTAAAATAATGTAAAGAAACGGAAAAGGCGTCAAAACTAACCATGGCGCCTTTTTCATAGAGTATTTTAGTTCTGTTTCCTGCCTGCGGAATCGGCAACTGTCTTCTTTGTTTACATTATTTTAAATAGCTAGTTTGGTCAGAGTGTAGGAACTTAGCCCAAGATAGGGAATTGTGCTAACATTATGGGGAAGCCTTTGCCCAGCAGTAGGACACTTAACGGCTACAAAAAAAAACTTGTCTGTCCTATTATGTAGGTCTGAGAATGAATGAATAAGCGAGACGTCTATAATTATCTTAACATCAGATCTAAGTAATTTATTCTAGAAAGTAAACGAATCATTGCTAGGGTTCCGTACCCGAAGGGTGCCAAACGGGACCCTATTACTAAGCCTCCGCTCTCCGTCTGTCCGTCTGTCACCGGGCTCTACCGGATCAACCTAAATAGGTAGAGAGCTGAAATTTTTACAAAGGGTGTATTTCTATTGCCGGTTTATCAACGAAAAATCAAACATACCGGTTTTTAAGAATTAAAAGAACCCATACAATAAATTATTACTATGACCTTTTTCGTAACCATTTTGTTTTATTTGTTTATGGGTGAAAACTAGGCTGTCCCGATCTTATAGGAAAAGATCTTTAAGTGATCTCAATTGTAGGAATTGAGATTTGTGCTTAGTTATTTGTCATTATACGATTAATAATTGCTCAGTCGAATTATAATAAACAACATTATGTTTTTATCATACTTGATTTTATTTTTGTAAATAAGTTACTCAATTTCTATTCACTTCCGGTTTCAATGAGCAAAGACTTTCGTTAACCTGAGTACATAGCTCAGTACTTACATACTACATACACTAAACTCTTTCGTTAACCTGAGTACATAGCTCAGTACTTACATACTACATACACTAAACTCTTTCGTTAACCTGAGTACATAGCTCAGTACTTACATACTACATACACTAAACTCTTTTTCAAAGTTTCGATGTACGGCCTTGAATGTACTCTTACCTAGTATTGAATATTTGATCATTAAAATTTTAAAAAGGTTTAATAAGTACTCGTACAAAGACTGTCGTTTTACGTTTTTCGGTCTACAAAGGTATGGAACCCTTCGTGTTCGGGTCCGACGACCTTCTCACCCTTGACCGGTTTTATTACAACATTCTAGTGATGTAAATATGTGTTAATTTGTGAATATAAAGTCAAACGCATAGATAGAACTTATTTCTTTATTTGGTGGTTAAATATCGTATCGTGCCACATACATAGCTAAGTAAGTAGATAGTGGATTTTACAACTCACTGTGAACCTCGAAGTTTACATAAATCAGCAGAACGAGTGATTCCGAAGTAGGAAGTGTTCCAAGCCATAACTTCACGTAGTCGCATTGCACAAACGATTTTAGCTCCTAATACGCACGCGATAAGAACCCTGATAAGCTCTAAAAGGAGAAGCATAACTGGAAATTGCCTGTACTGGTATGGCAATGGGTAAATTATGGATGCATAACAAGTAGGGATTGATAATAAGAATTCTAAGAAACTAGACTCTTGTATTATACGAGATAAAAGGATTACAAATTCTCATCCTCCCCGTGCACAGTGGAGTGTTTATGGTCATTATTATGGTCATTATGTGTAGTTTTTCTACATATAATGACATTCAAATTTCGAATGCCGATGCCCGCCTGCGTGCCGTCCCTATTTTGTCTGTGAAGTTGGTACTGACATTCAAATTTCGAACGCCGACGCCCGAAGTTGGTGCTACAGAACAAGCTAAACAACTGCAGAGCCATAATGCCGGTCAAACATGCGGTTCCTGAACACATCAAAGAGAGCTTATGATATGTGTGTAGATAAACTAGTGTATGTAACTGTACATAATTAGGCATTATGTAGCAGTCACATAAACTACTATTATTAGTCGTTTATTTTATTCAACCGTTAATTCACCGCTGTATTTAGATAGTTCATAGCCAATAAACCGTAAATTAAAAACATTGATTGGTGGAGCATCTCGCTTTGATTGCTTTACAGTCTCTGAACTCTGGATAAACAACAAGCTAATTAAAAGCTAACAACAAGCTAAGCTAAGGAAACAACTACTTATTCAATTCTCCTCGTTAATGGTAGTGCAGATGGTGTGACGAATTTCCATCTTCAAGTTCGCTCCGAAATCACATCCCAATCCTGTCTGCACGGGACGCGCACGTGTTAACTCAGCCTGGCGCAGCAGAACAATGGTAACCATGCGGGCAGAACAGATAAACATTCAATTCATCCCTCCAGTCAACAACGCCACAACCATCCCTTACTGCCTACAAATAAGGGTCACAGTACCACTGATTGACTCCTGAATAATCATTCATGTAAATCAGAGCCTCAGGACAGAATGACATCGGTGGTTGTCCTCGGAAGGCAAGCTGGGAAAGGATTAGGGAAATTTTGAATTGGTTATGTGTTTCGAAATGTTGCGGGATTGGCGTGTGTCGCAGTTTATAGAGTAATTAAGATAGTAATTGGTAGTTTAGTTGGTGGCGCGTGTGTTTTGCTAATTGGGATTATTATCTATGTTACGTGATTTGATGGCGATAGATATAACTAGATTTGAATTACGAAAGATAAATTAGCGAAAATGGTCCCACAAAAACTACAACCCATAATTCTGATGGTTGGTACTTGTGCCGATTCACAACTCTCCGTATTACAACTATCGTGATCTTGAAACTCTTTTCGGAATTAATATTTTGTGACTGTGTCGACTTTAGTGTAATACCTACTTTTTGTGACCCACTATTGTATCCAACGACAAAACTTCATATCAACGTGGCATTTTCAGAAAGGCGTAGACACACAATAACTGCAAATTTCCCTCGGGCATCCAAATATTTAGAAATCAAAATGGCATTCACCGGGCTTTTCCTCGACGAGAAAATGAAAACAAACAACATGCAAAGCAAATGAAAGTATACATATGTAGTTACTTGTACAGCAACATTGTTGGAATGCATTCAATTACTCAGAACGTGATATTGGCGAGTCATTTTCGATAATGTAGTGTAGAATAACCCAGATATAAAATACTAGTTCAATTCATATTTCTCTTATAATCTCTAAATTATATGCATTACAACGGTACGTAGCGGTACTTAGAGTAACAACAAAAACATCATTAGACAAAGACATTTCCTGGAAAAAAATATTATCTCATCAAGTCGTCACGTTCCTAACCAATGGTCGCTAGTCACAATCGAAGGTCAAACCTGTTTGCTTCGGTTATCTCTAACGCCCTTCCATTCATTCGTTGTCTCGGAGCTGTCCGCGATGGACTTCGCCAACAAAGTAGTTGTTATCACTGGGGCGAGCTCCGGTATCGGGGCATCTGCGGCTGTCCTATTCGCGAAGCAATCCGCCAAACTTGTGCTGGTCGGCAGAAACCAAGACAAACTCAACTACGTTGCTGCAAAATGTGAACAGGCGAACGGAGTTAAACCTCTGCTGGTCCAAGCAGAGCTGAACATTGATCAAAATGTCAGACGCATCGTGGAGAAGTCTATTGAGAAGTTTGGAACGATTGATGTCCTTGTGAATAATGCTGGTCTCGGTAAACGAGGAAGTATTCTTGACGGTGTCGAACCTTACGACAGTGTGATGGCTACAAATATGAGGGCAGTGTATTTACTCACAAGCTTGGCAGCGCCTCATCTGATAAACAGTAAAGGAAACATCGTCAATGTATCAAGTGTCGCTGCGTTCAAACCTATTAAAGACGCGGACTATTTACCTTACTGCATTTCGAAGGCGGCATTGGATCAGTTCACGAAATGTGTGGCTTTGGAGTTGGCTCAACACGGTGTGCGAGTAAATTCAGTGAATCCAGGTGGGACGCGGACCCCGTTTGCAGTCAATGCGGGCTTCAGCGAGAAAGAAGTCGAGGAATTATATAAGACCCGCGATAAAAACTATCCGCTCGGCAAAATGGCTGAAAGTGAAGAAGTTGCTGACCTGATTCTTTATCTAGCGAGCGATCGCGCCCGTAGTATCACTGGTGCAATTCATGTCATCGATAACGGCGAAACTCTTGTGTGAAAATCCTTTGTACTAAACTTTATTTTACCCTTTTCAGTTTTATAAAAGGTCTGTCTGTAAAATCTGTGTGGTTTAAAGTTATAGGTTACACATAACCCAAACAATTGAGCCTTAAAGAAAATAATTTCTTCCGTTTCCCTCAGACGATTTATGATATTTTCCCATTGAATACCTTTGTGGTCGCATAAATTTCACCGACTACAGGAACAAGTTACGCGTGTTATAATAACGGATATAAGGGCACCATAAATAGGTCAGTTTGCTTGACAAGAAAGTGTGTAGGGTAATACAGTCTGTGTTGCCTTTGCCGTTAGACTTCGTTTTGGCTACGGCGCGCTAGGCAAAGCAGAACATATGGTGTCTGTAAATGAGGAGTAACACACACAGCCGGAAGTAAAAACAGAGGACGTGATAACTTCGCTGGATTTCTGTATTAAGCTCCTCAGCTAACTACATTCCGGAACCATAATTCACGTCGGTGTATGTTTAGTGCTTTAGATTTATGTTATCCTGTCGGTTTAGCTTGTGCAAATGTTGGTTTCGAAATACATCACATTGGAGTAGCAAACTTTTGCAAGTGCTAGTTGAGAATATCGGGCTTAATATTATCACAGTTCAAACTTATCAATCGCTTAGATAAGAAATGGTGCTTTTACTGTACGCTAGATTTCTGAAACAATTGTGTTTCCAGCTGAAATAATTTTGTATCTATTTTGAGTTAAAAATGCCCGGCCCGGACCACAGTCTTTAAGGATTTGGTATCTTCTGGTTTAAAGATACAAAATTTTCGAGCTGGTTCCAATAAAATCTGCTAAAAAGGGCTCTCGGTCCGAAAGGATTGATAACTGTTATGTATTTTCATTTCCTTTTTGCGAACAACTGCGCATGTTGAACGTGCGCGCGGCAGATCGGCGGGGATTGAAGTTTTCGAGATTTTTCCACATCTCTGTTTGCGCCTGTGAAGTGGAAACCGTTACTGGTTTTAATTAATTTTGTCGTATTTGGTTGTTGGACGCAATGTTTATTTTTGTCCGTCTATAAATAGAAATATGGGTAAATATTTTACGTGTTACATTGTCCTTTTATTACTCTTTACATACCTTTGCTTCTACTAAGTAGGAAATCTTTCACGATCGTATGATGAAGACAAAGTACGTAAAATCTTATTAATGGAATAAAGCAAAAATAATTCAAATAAATCATGTAAACTTACTAAAATACGAACTTATCTCCAACAAGCAGTATCTTCTACTCATAGTTTGCTTCGTAACTGGTATTTTCTGTGTTAATTTATAAAATAAAAAAAAATGCTACGTAGGGACAAAATATCATCTCTCTACTATCATTTGCGTCGATTTCGAACGCTTCCAAGTGGTTGTCATTTGGCTCCGTCCTCGTATTCGTCGGGTAGTCTCTAAAATGACATTTACCGTAAAATTTCAGTGTTGCGAGAATGGGCCATTTAGAACATGGTTTCAGTATGATATCACTAGATTACCTATTATTATGCAGTACTGGCTGGCTGGCGAGAAATGTCGAATATCTGTCGCTAAAGACATCACTGAAGGCCTACAATTCAACTAACGGTGAAGATCGTTGTGATTGAATATAGTTATGACCTCATATTCTATAGTAAAGCCCAATACGTATGCACAAAATGACAAATGAACCATTTTCTTTTTGTTTTCTCGGAAGTTGTTTGTGACATCAATGTTTCTGATTACTACAACACAGCGTATCCACACTCAACTCGTATTCGGTAAGGCTCCACATTGTTCTGTCGATGTGTTTTGACTTACCCAAGCAAATTGAAAGGCCCATGCAAGCAACCTGTCAAGATTCGGTCGACAATAATTAGTGGGATTGTGATTGCGACGATGGCCAAGATTGATGGCAGAAGCACAAAGGTCTGTCGTTGATAAATTGCCCGATATTAGGTCATGATTTGAGGAGGGTATTTGCCTATCGGAAAACCAAATACGAACAGGGGCGCGCTGAGAATTCCAGGCGTATTCAATGGGGACCCCACCCCCCGCGCTTAGAAATTTTAATGCGTTTGTGATTGCTGTGAAAACTCAAAAGTCATGGTTTCATTCAAACCTAAACAAAACTTCAATAACATGAGTAGGCCTTCAAGTAAGTTGGATTTCAGATATGCTATCACGCGATTATGTTAATGCAATTGCGTTAAATCAATAACCTTTATAGTCACTAATTTACATGCCTAACTCAATTCGAAAAACGTGACACGACTACTCATTTAAACCTTTCACGAAATTAGCTAACATTTCAAACACTCGCAAATCTGCATGTGAGAATTGATCGAACTTGGAGCAATTTGCCCGACTTCCGGATTAAGGAAAACGGTCCCTATGTTAAAAGTGTTAGGGTTCAATACGTGCTTGATTGGACGTGGAACACTTAGTTCTATTATTATGCTAATCATGTGCCACGGAAGCGACGCGATGTTACCTAGTTTCCGTTACTTAGGGGCAAATTATGATAAATGGAATTCTGCAGTATCCAAAATTCGGAGCATGGGTGTATGACGTTAGAGAGGGCCTCCTATTGAAGATTCTTTATAACTTAGTTGTACTTGGGACGGTTTTGTGAGAATTGGAATTGATAAACTATTTATATCCCATAACCCTTTCGCTTCTCTGCTGGCCGGAAAAGAAAAAATAATGACATAACAATTAAGGCAAATTTTATGTTGTTGCCCCGCAAATGCCCACAATAGAATCTTCAGTACTCTAGGTGACTTCTGTCAAAAAAGTTCCTTTTTAGGTTATCTGCGTCCCAGCAGGCTGATGATGTACCTGCCTATACGAGTGGATAAAACGACGTTAAGATACAGTATAGTCGTGCTTCGTCCTCGATATTTGTACCCTGAAAAACTAATTATGTATAAAATAAGTATACAACATGTAGTCTCACAAGTGAGGAGAATTAATAATTTCCTGGCCTTTTATTATCCGCTGACATCCCAGGTCTGTTTTGTTAATCAAATTTTAGTGCGCAACCAGTCAATACGCGTAAATGACAAGACAGAAAAGGATGTCAGCAGGTAAAAAAAGGCAGGGAATTATAACAATTATCCTCACTTATATTGAATGCATGTGTTTTTATACTACCCTGATAATCAGTCTATATTAAGACTTTGATTATCAGGGTACGAATATCTTTGGAGGAAGCATTTCGTATAATTAAGATAAAATTTCACGTACACCTGGTAGTTAGTTTGATCATAATAGTAGTTTATGTGACTGCTACATAATGGAGGGCATTAATACTCGAGAATGGGCTTATAAAACGAGCCGAAGGCGAGTTTCATAATAATATCACTCGAGAGTTTTAATGCCTAATTATGTACAGTTACATACACTAGTTTATCTACACACATATCATAAGCTCTCTTTGATGTGTTCAGGAACCGCATGTTTGACCGGCATTGTGGCTCTGCAATACCAACTTCACATACAAACTAGGGGCGGCACGCGGGCGGGCTTCGGCGGCGTTCGAAATTTGAATGTCAGTACTAACTTCACAGACAAACTAGGGGCGGCACGCAGGCGGGCGTCGGCGTTCGAAATTTGAATGTCATAATATGTAGAAAAATTACACATTATGGTCATAATGTGGAATTTTTCAGATAATAAATGAGTTTTTACCAAGTAGTTTAACATTACGCTGATCTTAACGTGCGGTTTTTGTAAACTATATCTATTCCAAAGAGAACAATGTTTTATAACTAATACAGATAAATACACATAATCCTCCGTCTCGAGTCTCCGTTCCAACGCCGACAAGTACAGAAGTGTCGTTAAATAAATACCAGGTTCTTTTATCTACCCTCTAATTCGCTATGGTGTTACAGAAATGCAATACGTGCAAGAAAAATATAACAAAAAAGTCCCCTGGACTTGAGTGTAGTCGATGTTAGGTAGTGGTTCATGCTTCCCCAGATTGTGCCAAAATATCTAACAAGCAAATCTTATCGTTACGCGCCGCGTGGTGGAGAACCTAGAGTGGTGTTGTGAGGTGTGCTTGAGCTCCTCGCGACGCTACTCCTTCTTTGTCCCGGGCGAGGACTCCGATAACGAGGATGAGCCTACTCGTGATGCCGACCCGAAAGCAGTGACTATCGATGTCAAGAAACTCCTACAGGACATTAGCATTGAAATGAAGAAGACTATAAAGGAACAAATTGATGCCTTCCAGCACTCGCTGACCTACAACGGCGATCTCATTGTAGAAATTGAAGGGAAGGTCGACCAGCAGGAAGCTAAGTTTAAGATCATGGAAAATAAAAACTAAGCACTGATCGACCAGAACAAGAGTCTTGAACTCAGAATTGCAGTTCTGGAACAGCGACTTCAAGAATCTGATCAAAGATTGCTGGCTAATGACCTTGAAATCTGGGGTATACCAAAGGAACCTGAGGAAGATGTAGCAGATGTAGTCAAGACAGTGGCCACCTAGCTGAATGTCAACGCAACGGATGCGAAGACCATAAAACGCCTACCAGGGCGTAAGGAAAAACCAGGTCAGATCTATATAGAGAAGAAGTCACCGGAAGCTCGAGAACAGTGGATATTAGCTGCAAAAAGAGACAAATTGACCGTGAGAGACCTGAAAGACATCCAGAGCTCATCGGCGTCGCCGCGTGATAACCCTGCTTCTGCGAATCCAGTGTACATTCGAGAAGCTCTCACCATACACACGAAGACACTGCTGTATAATACAAGGCAACAGCTCGGAGGTACCTTTCGGTTCATTTGGTGCAAAGACGGCAAAATACTCTGCCGGAAGACCGACAAAAGTAAAATCTACGCAATTCGATCGCCAACCGACATTGAAAAGCTAGTTGTGTAATTCTATTGACATCTATAACTAAGTATACTTACTCACATAAACATAAAACCTATCATTCTATACTTATGGCTTCTAATTCTAATATCAACGAAATCTTTGATTGTATAAATATAAAGTCGTACCTGGAAAAAATACCAACCTCTTCATTATCAAACATTCACTTATTTTGTCTGCATGTTAACATTCGCTCAATGATATTAAATTTTCCTAAATTAATACAAATCATCGACTCGTGTAAGCCTCCACTCGATGTTGTTGTGGTCACAGAAGTTAATATTTCAGAAGGCATATCTAATCTGTTCAACATCCCTGGATTTAACATGTACACACAACTACGTAATCATTGTAAGGGTGGCGGTATTATTATTTATGTTAAAAACTGTCTCAAATTCACCCGTAAACAAACTAAGACACATTACTTCGAAAATATAACAGGTACTCTAAAAACCCCGTACTGTGCTATCTCTGTATGTGCGATATACAGACCACCATCACTCAGTAAAAAATTATTTATCACGGAACTTGAACACTTGATTATGAGCGATTGTAAAGATGATTGTATTCTGATCATAGGCGATACAAATATAGATCTAAAGACCATATCAAAGCATAGGGATTATTATCTAGACATGTTGTCCGGGTTCGGTTTGATGTGTGGAGTCTCTGACTATACACGCATAGAAATGAGAAAAAACAAAGTATCCAAGTCGTGCATTGATCATATTTTTGCCCGCCTCCCCACATTAGACCAATACTTGGCCGCTAATGATACAGTACTGGCGGACCATCGCGTATGGCGTAGTGACCATCGCCGCGTGCGCAAGACCGGTTGCTGGCTCATCGACTCACATACAGGCTGCTCGTAGAAACAAACAGAAATCGACTATGCACCGAGGTGATATTATGTTGAACGAGTTACACAAAATAAACTGGGATTCCACTGATGATATGAAAGATCCGGACGATATTTACAAATTTCTAATAACAAACTTCACCAGAGCGTTAAACGTGGTTAAAACAATAACACATAATTTACCAAAAAAACGGTTTTGTGAACCTTGGATCACTAGTAACATTATTACATTGTGTGAAAAACGAGATTTAGCATTTAATATATGGAAAAAAGATACTAGTAATGTAGAAAAAAGATTAGCTTACAACACAATACGAAATAAAACACATAAAGTTATAGAACACAGTAGAAATACATACTATAAAAAACAAATAGAAAATAATTTCTCAAATTCTAGGAAAATGTGGCAAATTCTTAATAGTATGTGTGGTAGAACTTCAAACCCCATTGACCAAGCCATTCTTAACGCATTTAGCTCGCAAAATATTACTTCTAAAGAGATAGCCAACATTTTTGCTGATACCTTTGATGAATCTGTGCAGAACATACTACCCAACTGCAATATAAATCTAAGCGATGCACAGCGCAATAGGACGTCTAGTGTAAGTATAGATTACCAAAAAGCTACACCAGACAAAATATCGAAGGTTATCAAACAATTGAACGATCACAAAGCCCCGGGGCTTGACGGAGTCAGGGTTATTGACATAAAAAAAGTTACTAATAATATTGCCTCAGCTATATGAAATCTTATTAACACCGCTATTAAAACAGGGCAATATTCTGATGGGCTCAAGATAGGATGCATACGACCAGTTTTAAAAAAGGGAAAGCGCGAAAATGCTTCAGACTATCGGCCTATCACATTGCTGTCATAAATAGACAAAATAATAGAAAAATTTGTTTGTGATCAAATCCACTCGTTCTACCAAAAAAATAATATTATATCTAAAAGCCAATTTGGCTTTCAGCCCAAAAAAAGTACAACTATGTTACTTTCCAAAATCACGGATGATATTAATACATACCTAAATAACAAAAAACAAGTCCTGGCCCTGTTTATAGACTTTTCCAGAGCATTTGATACTCTTGATCACAAAAAGCTAATTGGTAAGTTGGACGCAAATGGCATCAGGGGACACCTACTACGCTGGTGTGAAAGCTATCTCCGCAACAGATCCTCTTGTGTCAAGATAGATGATAGCCTCAGTGACCAAAGGCCAGCCGCAGTAGGAACCGCCCAGGGCTCAGTGCTCGGGCCCTTGCATTTTCTCACCTATGTGAATGATATGTGCACATGCCTTGACTCCTGCACAGCTTATCAGTTTGCTGATGACACATGCTTTATTATTGCCAGTGACGATGTTAACTCCGCGATGTGTATGCTTCAAGCTGACTTCGACAAGCTCAAGCAATGGTGTCATGACTCGGGCTTAGCAATAAAACAACAATTAGCAACAGCAATAAAACAAAACTCATACTCATTAAATCACCATACATGAAAAGCAATCTCGAAACACCCCTCATATCACACAGTCATACTTGTATGCATGACCAAAATATTACAAAATCTTGCCACTGCCCCAATATAGAACTCGTCAACTCGCACGTCTACCTGGGTCTGGTAATAGATCACAAGTTTAACTGGAATAGTCGTATAGAACGGGTTTGTACAAAGCTTCGAGCTTTTCTGGCTAACATGCACATAATAAAAAATCGTCTGCCCTTTAACATCAGGTTAATGCTGTACAATGCTTTGGCAGACTCCGTAATCTCCTATGGGCTCAGTAGCTACGGACTCACGCATAAAACTTCCCTAGACTGCATACTACGTCTACAAATTAAAATTCTAAAAAATATAGTACCTCCAAAAATCAGACTCCAGTACTCCAATGATAAGCTCAAACTGTTCAAATACTGTAAAACACTACCAGTACACACCAAAGAAGAATACACACTACTAAAAGAACAATTCTTGAATTTATCCGTCCAAAAACCTTTATCACATAAAATCGGCACCAGAAGCTGCACGAAAAAAAGCTGATGACTTTAGGAGCAAATAACTTTTACGGGAAACGTCGAATTAGCTATCTAATTCCTCGTCTTCTTAACGGTCTCTGTCCGGAACTCAAATCATCAATCCATCCCAAAAATATTAATCACAAATTAAAATCACACTTTATATCATTACTTCCATAGTCGTATACAAACTGTATTTTGCCTTTTAGCCAGCAACTGACTTCATGCTTATACATATTGTTTTTATCGACCTACCTACATAATACACTAGACTAATTTTGTGCTACATACAAACCTTAGTGGTTTAAGTAGTGCATTAAGTTAGATAAGTATTTAAAACTCTGTAATTTGATAAATAAATAAAAAAAAAAATAAAAAAAAATAGTTAAGTGGTTTTTACGTATTGACAACAATGAGGTGTTCTAAGGCCGCGTCCACACTAAACTGCTCATTCACTGCGACGATTCTTGCGATATCCGCTGGTCGATTCGAGTCATGATAGTTATTATTTTAATATTTAATCTAGATAAGATATTTATTTCAGTTTTCAAAATAATAATTAACGTGTGCCATATATTCGCTATTAGTCCTAAATTATGTCTTGATTGTCAGAAGATAGTTTAGGTACGACTTTAACATTTCAACATCGTTTTGAATCAACGTTATTTACTGTTCCCCTTGAATTAACCCTTCAAATAAAATATGTTTTATTTCAATTGCCTATCATCCTTTAATATGTACACAATGAAACAACTCAGTGTGGAATCAATTAAAATAATCGAATGGCGGCAGCTTTTAATCGGTTTGACGCGACGGTGTTTCCCATCCATAACCCACTAGTGAAAACATCTTAATCTTCATCCATGATTTGCGCCACCAGCACCCGTAGCATGCCGACCCCGCGGGGCCTGTTGACGCGGGAAAGTGAGGGACAGAGCTATGCGCTATATAAAGCTCTGTTCCTCACCTCTCGCGATATAATCCCCCCCCCCCTGTGCTCGGCATGCTACGGGTGCTGCACACTCCTCTAAACGCTGAAACGTCTGTGACGCAGTGTGCCTAGTTAGTCGTGCTTGCAACAGCTTCTAGTTATAGTTGAATCTGAATCGCCACAGCTATTGAAATAAATCGACAGGAAATGAGAAAATCGCACTCAACTTTACCTTTCAGTGTGAGCGCAGCCTTTGTCGAATGGCAAAGTAGCAGTTTTGTTCAGCTAATTATGGAATAAACTTTAGTAACAGAATATAACGTGTTTAGTTTGACTTATCTACGATTAAATCCAATCTTTATATTTTTTTTGTTGGAGGGGAAAATAATGGAATTACCCATGCCCAGGAGTCAGACCTCCCTGCTATGTCCGGGTCCCCGCATATTGAGCGGGCATCAGCTCGTGTGGTATACGGACTAAAAATAACTCCTTGTATATTACAGTTATCTATATTTGATTTTACTGTGAGCCAAGGCTTTAAATCCAATCTCAAGTGTTATTATCCAGTTGAAGGGTTGTGCGCCTCTTTGTAAAGGGTAGTTGGTACAAACATGCTAGGAAATTTCGGCAGTGCCTCCTGACACAGTTTGTGTTTCATCATGATCAAAAGGGTCTGGGCTGAAGCCTATTGAAGAGAAGCGGGGTCAACGGTTCGTTCCTGTCTCGTGCTTTTTTCAATCTACCACAGTAAGAAGTCTCTCGAGATTGCGTTACATACAAATAAATATTATTATACTTTGTCCACTCTATTATTGGTTTTTTGAAAGTTCACGCCCATGTAGTTTCGTATTATTTAAGTTAAAATTCCATTCAAATAATGTTGTTCTTCACGAACAGGTACCGCCCCCTTGTTATAGTGATGTGCCACACATAACGATTACTACGATTGTGCCACAGATTACAAATATTCGGTAGAAATAAATGCTAATACGTAAATAAGCTGCGATATGGTGTAAAAACAAAGACAACACAATTGTAAGGTTGACACCAATAAATTAATATATTAACATTACATAAAGTTTTACATTCTTCTTAATATAAGGCATACAAATAAAACAACTAAACTACTTTTTTAATGTTTAATTACTTTTATTAACATGACTCGTCAGAATCATCATTTATACTAGATTCGTCCGATGAGGATCCTTCAGTAATTTTAATGATTAACTCTTGTGTGCCTAAAGTATCAATGCAATGTCACGGTCCCAATCAGAAATTATGACTCTCTCAGTTCTCTCCACCACACTTGCCCAGTTCTTGGCGGTCACGTGGGTGCAAGCGTTTTTGAATAATTGCACAGAATACTTAACAGTACTACGGTAATTGCAACATTTTATTAGCTGTGAATGGGCGGCCTGTTTCATGCAGGATGCCCTTTTAATTGTGCCCATATAAGTTCTATTGCGTTGTAATGGCAGTGATATGGAGGAATCCTAAGGACAATAAGACCATATTCTGCTGCCATTTCATCGATCACATACCGTTTTGGTTTCTTTTTGGTTTTTAATATTTTTAACAATTCTATTCTTAACATGGAATCGTCCACATTTTCTCCATTTTCGCGTGGCCAATTAATAATTTCATGTTTGTTATCGGCTTGCGTTGGAATTTTGTAAATTTGGCGAGAGTAGTAGGGGCGCATTATGAATAAAAAATATTGATGGTTCTTCCAATGATAGAAACATGTTCTTGAACCACGAAAAGTGGCCGTGGAAGTCAAAATGCATTCGACATCAACTGATTTGGCTTTTCCGCATTCATTTTACTGTTTAGAAGCAAATCAAGACTTAGGTTACGGTCTGGAATAACTGGACTATCAAGGACTATCTGTTTCAATTGGAGATATTCCATTGTAAAGTAAATATTTCAATTATTGTCGCCCGAAAGGCTGTAAAAAAGACAACGAGATGGATGAAAATGTGTTTATTTCCATGAAAACCAATGCTCACGACAAACAATCAATAGTAAAGTGTAATGTACTCACCTCTCCATCGTTTTCACTTCGTTTCTTCTAAATTCCACTAAATTTCACCCAAAACAACCTATTCCCGTGAACTGCGATTCATCCAAAACGCGGTGACAGCGCGCGAGAAATCGTTCCGATAAACTGGGTCAGAACTCATTTTTTTCCTATGCACGGACTGGTTTTTGATAGCTCCACAGATACGTTCGTGTATGGGGTACCAACTGTGAGTACAAAAGCGGCTCCCAACCTATATTTTTAGTTTAAAAGCGCCCATCTCCATACGACCGGAAATCCGCCCGCTGCGGGTCGCTTGCCGGTCGACGCATTTTGCAAACTTGCCCGCTGCGGGCATTCGACGGTCCAAAGGTTAAACACCTCCGCATTCATTTATTCGTGCTAATCACCAGATTTCTTTGCACCAGATTTAAATGCCAGCAGTGCGTCTTGTACAAAACCTTTTGCTGTACCTGCGTGGCAAATGATGAGGCGTTCGCCTTTTCCCATTGGTACTGCGGAGGTGCAGCAGTGTCGTCAGTCCAGGACCGGGATACGGTGTGGTTAGCATTGAGCCATGTTTCATGCGTAAAGACAATATTTGTCCAATCTTGTTTCTTTTTTCCTCTCTTAAAAGGACACATCGTGCCAAAGCAATATCAGTGCATTCCATTTATATTTTTCTTTTATCTGATATTTATACGAAAGGCCTATTTATTTCAAAACTTTGGCCAAAGAAGATTTTTGACCACGAAATAGACCACTTCGTTTCAAAGAAACAATAAGTTTTCTCAAAGTTGGAATTTATTTTTTCACATAGAAGTCATATAGATGACGACGAATGGCGTCAGCGTCAAAATCGTCAACTGCTGTCACATCACGAGGCCGGCGTTTTCTTTTTGGTGTAGAAGGCTTGTTTTGTTCTATGCCGCTCCTGCCGTTGGCTTCGGTAGTGATTTTAGTCACAGTTGTACGACTGATACCCAACGCGGCCGTACACGGTTTCGCACTTGCGAGATAGGTATAAGCGGGCCGCCATTTTGATTTTCTTGTTCAAAGTAATCATGAAGTTGAAGCACTAATTGTCTCGATTGTCCTTTCAATACACTTCCTTTCGGCATTTTCTCGACCAATGTACTCAGCTCAATCTAAGTACTCCCAAAAATTGCACCGAGGAATAAAACTACTCAATTCGAGGTATAACAAATGCGAGAGAACATTCAGCGAGTGTAAGTGCGTATTAGTAGCACGGGCTTTTGTTGCGAGTGATAGACCACGTCAAAATGGCGGCCGGACGAACGGTCGGTTGATGTTGCCAGTTGACGTATATATACTTTTTTATAGTTTTGATTATCACGTTCTTTAGGAAATCACTAACTTGTAATCTATTGTCAGTCGTCAAGCTGTCAAAAAACCAGTAATAGAGTGGACAAAGTATATTTATAGGTAAGTAAGGTAAGAAGAGGTAGCTTCTCACGCAGGAGATGCACGTCAAATACGGGGCTGACCTTGAAGCAATAACGTAATTACTTTACCTTAAGTAGATACATTATTGGAGGTCTCTTGTTTCGGATGCCACGTTAGCTGTAGGTCCCGTCTACTATCACTAAAAGTTGGTAGTAAGTAATAGTCATAAAACCCCACCCACAACCCGCACTGAGCAAGTCAAGCGGAGTATGGCTCAATCTTACTCGTATCCAGGCATCAATGGGCTACATTTATTTGCTGACCAAGCGAGCGCGTAGCAAAGCATCTCCGTTCAAAAAACTTTTTCATTTAAAGGTCATTTCTCATTTCTCGATTCTCGTGAAATTTTGCAGGTTCGATATTTTTTTTCAATTCAGTTTTTGTATTTTTTTCAAAATGGCGGAATGAATATGGGCTTACAAGTAATTGGTACGGTTACTTTCATACTCCATGTAGGTAGCCAGCTGTGTTCATAAGTTTGTATGTGGTATTGAAAGAAAATGCATTTAAATTTGTTTTTATACAAATTCCACTTGTTCATCCGATAAACTTCTATTGTCGGCCTTCTGTTGAAAACCACATTGAAGTAGTGTATTGAGTTGAAGCGCATAATTATAATAAGCGTTTACAGCCCACCCTCAGCTTCATTTGATGTTTTTGAAAAAGTAATGGATGAAATATTATTTAAAGTATCAAAATATAATAAAACTATTATGATATGTGGAGACTTCAATGTAAATTTATTAGAAACTTACTCCATTAGTACGAGACTAACTAACTTATTTAATTCCCACAACTTAAAGCCACTTTTCATGGAACCTACTCGAATAACTGAAACCTCAGCAAATTTTATAGACAATGTATTTGCTTATCCAAATGAAAAAAATGTATTTAAAAAAATTATAAGTAATTTAAAGTCAGACCATTCAGGTCAATACATTAGACAAGAAATCCAACATAAAAAAAGTTCTACAAGAAATATAAAATACATACCTGTGACTGAACATCGGTTTGAAAGGCTCAAATTGAATTGGGATAGCAAACTACCTATCAATTACTCTAATGATAACCCTAATGAGTCATATGGTATTTTTTTTACAAATTAAGCAATGCGTTCAATGCTGTATTTACTACCAGATCGATTGTGGTCTCAGACAAACTTAACTTTGTAAGTGGGCCACAGTAGGTATATTTAAAAGTAGACAAAATTTATATGAATTATATAGTGAAAAACAATGGAATCATAGTGAAGAGTTCAAGGATACAGTAAAAAAGTACTCAATAATTATTAGTAAAGTTTGTCAAATTGCAAAATCAAATTATATCAGATCTAAAATAAGAAAAAGTGATAACATAGTTAAATCAATTTGGGATATAATTAAAAGTGAGACTGGAAAGGTCAGTATTAAAATCAATGAATATGAATAAAAAATTAATGATATTACTTTCAAAAATGATATTGATGTACCTAAAGCGTTTTTTTTTCTGACAACCCAATCTCTACTACTAAGTCTTTAGACTCTCTCAAAGTAGTCGCTGAATCTTTGCTAAAAGACTATGTACCTAGATGTGAAAAACAATTCTCGTTTAATTATGTAGATGATAAAGTTATTATTAAAGCCTTTAAATCAATAAATATTAAGAAAACTGCAGACCTCTGGGATATTTCTATTCATGTTGTGAAGCCCCTAATAAATATTATTGCACTTGATTTAGCTTTCATATTTAATGCATCTATTGAAACTGGCGTGTTTCCGGATTTCATGAAACACAGTAAAATAGTACCTTTTTAAATCGGGTAGTACATCTGACCCTTCTAACTTCAGACCGATATCGGTATTGCCTACATTTAGTATAGTTTTTGAAAAAGTAATTTTAAATCAACTTCTTACACATTCCAACACCAACAACATGCTCCACTGTAAACAATTTGTTTTTACACAAGGCAAATAAACAACTGATGCCGGTATTGAGTTAATATCACATATATATGATGCCTGGGAGAAGTTGCATGATACTCTAGGACTAGGAGTATTTTGCGATTTGTCTAAGGCTTTTGATTGCGTTGACCAAGGGACATTGATCAGGAAATTACATCACTATGCAATTAGGGATAACTCTTTACGTCTTCTCTCTTCTTATTTAAATGACAGGAAACAGAGGGTTGACATTAATGAAAAACGATCTTCAGGGTCTGTTGTTACTATGGGTGTACCGCAGGGTTCCATAATCGGGCCATTCCTGTTTTTGGTTTATATTAATGACCTGCCACATATTTTTAGAGATAATCATGAGATTGTAGTGTTTGCAGATGACACTTCACTTTTGTTTAAAATGAAACGACGCAGTTTGAACTTTATCGATGAGAATAATGATATCTCAAAGGTAGTCAATTGGATTAGTGCCAATAATCTTTTACTGAATAATAACAAAACTAAATGTATTCGGTTTAAACTCCCCAATGTTAAACAAGTCTCGGCTAATGTTATTGTTAAAGGTGAAATTTATAAACTGTAAATAGCACGGTATTCCTAAGAATTACCTTAGATAATAAGCTTCAATGGGGCCCACACATAGATAAGCTATCGAAAAAACTTATTTCCGCAGTTTATGCAGTCAAAAAAATCCGACTTTTTACGGACGTGGAAACAGCTAGACTAGTTTACTTCAGCCACTTTGATAGCATTATGTCTTACGGCATACTGCTGTGGGGGAACGCTGCAGACATTAACATAATATTTGTGCTGCAAAAGAGGGCTGTTCGTGCAATCTACATTGTGGGTCCCAGAGAGTCACTGCGTTGTAAATTTAAGGAAATTTACATTATGACAGTGCCGTGTCAATATATTTATGAAAACCTAATTTTCCTAAGAATAGCGACAGGCACAATGTCAACACTAGAAATAGAAATAAACAAGCTATACCTAATACTAGGCTCCATAAGGTTAATGTATCTTTTAAAGGGCAATGTATTCGCTTTTACAACAAAATCCCAACTGAGTTACAAGAATTGACTTCAAATAAATTTAAAAATGTTGTTAAAATCACTAAAGTAAAAAGGCTTACTACAAAATATCAGATTATTTAGAAGACAAGAAAGCTTAGCAAGGTATTTGCTCCAATTCTGTAAAAAATAACGTATAAAGCTGGAGGTTTCTAGTCGCCTCTTTGCCTCCAGCATCTAAAACATTGAGGTGACGAAATTCAAATGGAGTTCTATATTTCCCTATACCTTATATATGTGTTAGTTTAAGATTTGACATTCTCCAAATGTAACCTATGTGTTTCTTATGGAAATAAACTCTTTTTGAAATTGAATTTTTGTCGGAGGTGGAAATTAATGAAAAATAAAAGCTCGCGAGGTCTACAGCTCACAGATTCTGACGATTATGTAAGTGATACCATACCATTCAGAATTTCCCTTAGTTGTATTTTATTATGATTCAAGTTGGGCATGCATACTCTTTTTTTGTGTAACATAATCTGCGTCACAGAAAGTATTAGGAAAAGCCTTTGAGCACTGGACATGAATGCCGATTACAGATCCTACTGAATGACGACGGAACGAATTGCCCAAGGTATTCTAAGTGATCCAGTTCACCAGAATCATTCAGGAACTTACCAAACAAACACAGCTCGGGTCACGTATATTAAAGATCCCCTAATTTCGGTCAATCTCTGTCGGCATCTCAACTTGGGAACTATTTTAGATAAGAGGCTGTCTTGTCGGAACCTCATGAAGCTGATGCATTCAGTCGTAAGTGATGGACGATGGTATTAGGTGCTACGGAAATATAGAGGAGATGATATGGAATTATTTTAATTTCTGTTCTAGAATGTTCTGCTCGTATTGGAATAAGGATTTTTGGCTATGTTAGAAGAAGGAAAATAATGTTATAAAACTACTGAAATACCTTCTGATTTAGAGACAATTTATATTGTTAGTCAGTATGTAAGAAAGATAGATATATAGATTCTAAATCATAGGCTCGGTAGGATCATTATTATTTGTATTGTATTAATTTATATCAACAACCGGAAAATATATAATTTTTATTTTCGTATGCGTCAGATTGGTCTTATAAATATCGGTGGCATATTTAGGTAATCTACTGGCGCACTGAGGACCCAAAGTCTCACGTCAATAATGAAGTCGCCGAGGACATTTTTTCTTTCAGCTGGCTCGTTAATTATGTTTGTCGACAGATTCACTCCATCAATCCAATTAGATCGAATCAAGAAAAATCTCAGAAAAAATACAGACTGATGCCCTAAGTCCCTTGATAAATGAGATAAAACTTCGATACTGGTAATTAGGTACTTTTTAATACCGAGAAGCCAATGAAGATTTTATTTTTTTAAATATTCGTCTTTTCAATAGAAGGGGTGCTTAATGTTTATCTTATAATGTATATCTTTGTCATTCTCAGTCGAAGGGTGGTCGAATTTTAGTTATATCATACTTCAAATATTATATACCACTTAAATGACATTTTATTAGTCGCTCGAAGATTTGTGATTCGTTTTATTTAAACATTTTATAATAATAAGAGCAGTGGGTTGCTCCCCTTCCTCAAATATGGGGGGGGGGGTGATGGCCGGAGCACCCCCCGAATATGAGCTGATTTCCCAAAAGTTATGTTTTATCACAGCTTTTGTTTGTTATTATTTATTTCTTTTGTAAAATTGTTATTTTTGAGATAACTTATACTTGGCACTTACAGATACGATGTTATAATATTTTCACCAGATTATATTATTTTTTTACTGTGAGAGGAGCTCCGTCGTCAAATGTGTTTCACGCTTGCTTCTCACACAGGAGATGCAGGTTCGATTCCTGACCATGTATCAATGAGATAATTAATTTATTTTAAGTACATTATACGGACGTTCTAACGGTGATGGAAAAACATCGTGAGGAAACCTTCCATTACTCCATAGCTGCGGCGATGGGCTAGCCCTCTCTCACGCAAAATGAATTATTAAATAACTGGCTCAAAGTGGGCCCAAGTGCTCTGGGAAAAGGCGTGACGCTATGTTTTATACTGTATATTGTGGCATAAAAAAATGACGAAAAAAAAACATCCCCATAGAGTTTCTTGGTGCTATCTTCCCTGACGAGCGTATTTCCGAAGCACTGGTAGAGTTAGTGGAGTTTTATTTTCCTGTGCGAGATTCAACCATGAATGACCACTTAAAAGGGAAATTTATGTTTTCAAACTCAAACCTTAATCAGTTACTCATTACTCAGTTTAGTTGATCATATTTGCTTATTTTTTTATTTTTCTCCACGTATATGAGACATATGTAAATGTTTGATTAGTAAAAGTGCATTACTTTTGTCTACTTATAATAAATTATTTGAGTTTCACGGTTCACATTCTAAGATAACATTGATAATAAAGCTATATAAGTTAATCACTTTAATTCCAGGGATTCAACGTATATAACTACTAAATTTAATGTTTATATTTAGTTAAATATCAGTATCACTTAACTAATTTTCTTTCGTCTTAAAATTTTCTGTTCCACCTCCTCCAAATGTATAGCTGACTGTTCTAATCCAAAACCGGAAGTAATGGTGTAGTCAGACCGACACGAAAAAATACTCCTGGAGACCATTAATTTTTATTTCGCTCTATCAACTACGAGATTGCCGTGTCTTAGGGAAAAGTGCGAAATACGGTGGAAGTCATTTATATAAATGTAAGAAGGAGCTTTTTCGCTCCAAAGGGTTGCCGGCACGTTTCAAAGTAATGCTAAGATTCATATACTGACTTGTCCTAGAAGCTTTAGACAGCGAGTTATTGTGGAGAAAGTTTAGAACGGGTTAATTGCACCAGCCTACTAATGCTAAGGGGACTTAATTGTATTGAAACCTGTGCGACCTTTTGTACAGACTGTAGTGTACATTACTTGGGGGGGGGGGGGGGGGGGGGAAGGAGTTTCCCATGCCCAGGAGTCAGATCTCCCTACTATATCCGGGTACCTACCTAAACATAAGGCCTAAAAACAACCCCTTTGTGTGTGTTTAAGTTGTTATCGTAAGATGTTACCGCTAACCATGGCCTCGGTATATGCTGAAGGCTTTCTACCTGCAAGTTTCTCATTTGGGCGATACATATGTGTATATGATATATATGGGAGTTTTCCAATGTATGAGCACTAACACTACAGAGTAAGGTTTATTGAAATAACAGCTTGAATATTGTATGGACAACCTCATGCTCGCACTAATTTACTGTCTCTTATGGCCATCTACAAAAAACTACCAGACTCTGCAATCATCATGAATCACAACTAAAGCCGTGATGCCCACTGAACAGGGAAGACCAGGAAACGACAAGAAATAGGCCGCGCTTGCACGGCTATTTCATTTTGAGTACCCAATCCTTCAAGTCCGATTGTATAGAATATGCCGTGCAAGCATGGCGTATGAATTTTCGTGACAAACCCAATGTACAGGCCTTGCCCTATGCGAGAAAAAGAGGTTACTCCTCCACGCGGCTCTCAGACTTAACTTGGCGCGACCTGTACTAACTAGGTGTTTGATTTGAGATTGCCGTTAACTCCCGCTGCTCTACCTCGCACCCCGCACTCATATCGGTCCGGTCCTTCGTACGGTGGTACTTACCAGTCTTCTTCGTTTATGTTTCTAATTTATATTTATTCCAAAATACGACAGGTGTTGTTATAAAAAATGGCCTGTATTCAAGATAGTACGATCACGTTTAGGTCTAGTTACCCCAACAAAGCACGATCTTAGACCCTATTGCGTAGAGAATAAGCACGGTTCAAAGTCTAGAAGGTGTAGCTAAATGCGACTGTACCCTAATTTGTCAGCATTGTCATCTGGAGGTAGAGAATCTTGGCTCGCGGCGAATTATCCTTGATTTTCTTTGCTCTTAGCTAATTAGCTCAATGGACCGTGACGTCAAAGACAATTAGCGTGAATGATTAATGAGAGAATTCCTTTTTGAGGTTACGCTTATAAATTGTTTCGTGGTTCTGTAAAAGTCAAGATTACAAGAATACAAAAACATTTATTTGTTGAATGTGGGTATAAAGGGTTGTTAATGATAAAGCTATAGTTCACCATACTCTACCCTAAGGGCGTACAAATATTAAATTAAATCAGAATACACGTGAACTTTTCTGCAATTCAATGTTACAATATAAATACACAAAAATGTTACACAGTTTCTATTAATAGCTATCTTTTTACTGTCCAATCAGGAATACAAATGTTCTTTCAAACTTGATTTAAATAAATGCAGGTTTTATATGTCTCTAATGTATATTGGCAGATTATTATAAATTTTTGGTGTCATACCAAACACACTTTTTTGAAATAGAGCGGTTGAGTGCCGCGTGATGCTTATTTTAGTGTTCTTTAGACTTTACTTTGATAAAAGAATTCCAGTTGTTTCTAACATAAACAGCCATTTTGTAAATATATAACGATGTAGAGTCAACATTTTATGAAATGTGGCTGACATGTGTCTGTTTGTTTTAGATGACATATTGCCATAAGACATTTCTTTTGTGCTCTGAAAGCCCTGCGCTTATCCGTTGCGTTACCACAGAATATAACACCATAGTCAAAGTTCTTTATTACTGTAGACATTTACATATACTTAGCAAACGTCATTTTTTGCCTCTTCTCTACATTGGACCACTGTAGGAGAGGCAGGGCATAGCAAATCCCACAGATTGATTTTTAAATCTCTTTTAAAAATTGGTTGTGCTTAACTAATACAAATATTACAATATTATTTAATAAGATTGATATAGCAGGAATAAATAGTTACAAAATTAATAACAGCTTGATCTGTGTTGAGCTAGATTAACCCCATACAGTCCCGTCATTTAAGTAATCTTGAACAATGTAATATCTCTTTTTCAACAAAGTCGCTTTTACATGCTTTATAAATTGCTCAAATGGCAATTTCGAAATCTCCAGGGGTATCTTATTGTCGTAGAGAATGCACTGACCCTTGAAAGAATTGCTAGAGTCTAAACCGGGGCGTAACTAGTCTACGATTATTTCTTAGGTAAATATTACAGCTATTGCTAAGTTTGGATAATGTTTTTGCGTACATACATTCTATTTTAGAAAATAAATTGACTAGCTACAAGTAATATGTCAGTTTCTTTAAAAAGATCTTTAAAGGAGACAATTCGTTTTAAATTATAAATTGCTCGTATAGCTCTTTTCTGTAAAATAAAAGTATATTAATTATATTAAGTATATTAAGACAAAAATTTGAAAACAGTTAATGATTTACGGTTAAATATAAATAAAAAAGTCGAGAATTGTTAAGCGGTAATGTTAAAATAATCGTAAGTACTGTACCTAATTCAAAAATTTAACACAGTCTAACCCTAAAGACGTCTTCCTCTCAAAAGCCATTGGACTAGACCAGCGTCATCTATTGAGAGAAGGATTTCTCATTTTCTTAGTTTTTCCCTTTGCGTTGTATTTTTTTTTCTCTTCGTTAGAACCTTTATGAGACTTCAACAGATAGTTTAAACAAAAGTCCATACAAATTGGTCCCTCCATTATCGAGTCTCGCGCTTTTCAACACATTTGTTTTATTATTATATTTAGATTAAGTTTGATGGCCTTTTGCAGCAATTAAGGACATACCAATTAAATATTGATATAATAGGCTTATAAATACTTGAATAGGCTATTAGTATTATATGATTTGGGGTCTTAAATAACAATGAAATACTCATACTTAATTGAGCTATTATATGAGTATATTAGTAAAATTAATGAGGTGCAGCGGAAGCTCTACAAATATCCTATGCAGATGAATGGTGTCATTTACTCTGTGCACAATCACGAAAATTATATCGTACAGTCAGTCAGTCAGTCAATCTGAATCACTTCCAGTTACATCAAGTACTTGTTCTACATACAGCAAACAAACTGTGTTCAGAGAAGTCCCGGTTTCGATCCCCCGGCCGGAGACAAAAATCCTCAGGTCTGGGATGCTGCTTCCCACAACTCAGGGTAGTCTAGTGTGGGGCCAGAAGCAATGGATGTACCTGTATGTAAATATTTATGTAAAATATATTCAGTTCAAGCAGCGCTTATTTCGTGCGTCATAGGAATTCAAATAAATTCTCAACTAATGGCGCTCTAAATTCGACTTAACTAATTTCGACAATGTCATGTGTTTTCACTGTGTTTGAAAAGGTTTTCCTAGATTTTTTGAGTCGCTTTGTAGCTCTTTAGCTCCACCTAGTAGAAACGCGCAGGGCGGTGGTGGGAACAAAGAATTTCCTGCGGAGGTTAGCACCTATTACCCTTGCGTGCGTCATAGGAATCATTGGTCTAACCGGATTGGCTAATTTATACCTCGACTCGACGATCAGGCGATAGGGCCCGTATTTTATTTATTTATTTTTACTGTGGATATGCACAACATTTCAGAAACATTTTATATCGATGCACAAATTGCATATAGACATATCAATTCCTATACATAATATAATAGACGTCAGAATATACATACTATATTATAAAATTTATCTATAATATATAACAAATACACTTTAGTGGCTCTGTGAGCTGTAGAGTTGGCACGCGAGTCTGTTGTAAAGATGAATTCTAACATACAAACTTATGCACCGGGTTACCTACATGGAGTAGGAAAGTAGCAATAACTTTGTAAACTGCTTTTTGCCATACGAAATTGGGGAATATGTTTTTTTTTATATTTTCAACCCAATTATTCCGCCATTTTGAAAAATTTCTACAAACTTAATCGACAAAAAAACATATAATTAGCAAACTGCTCACAAATTTTCACGATAATCGATTGAGTAATACGATCTGTAGAGGAGAACAGCTGGAAATCCGGACAAACATAGGAAAGCATTTTTTCCCAAGATGAAATGGAGACCTTCATCGCACTTCGCGCTCGCAAGGTCGAACTAGAAGACAACAAAATGTAAAATTATTATCAATTCAAGACAGCACTACTATGCATTTATTTCGCAGAACCTGGCACACTCTCGTACGATATTTCTCCATGCATCACCATCACCAACAGATCATACAGTGGTGCTGCCGCCAATAGTGCGTTGAGGCTGTCCCTCCCACGCCCGGACTAGCGGTGACTTCCGGCGTGACACGGTGCGGCGTGTGCCGCACGCTAGCAGATGGTACCTGCGCTTGCGTAGGTAATTGTTAAGCACGTATAGCGCGCATACCGTAGACAATCGACACACAGCCAGAACAAGAGTGAAAAAATGTTCGAGTTCAGATAAAATTACCCTTATGCCATTGTACATATTCAGTAGGTCACTGACAGTTCGATTTAACTACACCTAATAGAAAAGCGGATTGATAAAGGTAAGGGAAGTTATCCAAATTTCCTCTTGTATAGGTTTTGTAGAAGCTTTGTGTCCTTCTTGAGTATAGGGATATATGAGCTTTCGTGTAAATTCCAAACAACCGAGCTAGATTCAAGTTTGTTCTCACTTAGGGCACGTAAAGAACCTGGGCCACAACCAAATTATGGAATCCCTTACTATTATATCCCTTAATATATAAAGCATTCCTTGGCCAAATGGCCAAATGGCTCATGTGCTCATGGACTGTGAGTTTAGGTTCAAACATAACACCTAGGGCCTTCATATCTCAACTCAAGCGCGTGAAAATGACAGATTTGATATGAAGATAACTTCATTATGACGTAGATAAGACAACTCTCAGAGCTGAGTGCGATTTATTAATACGGGTTTAGGTTTAGTTCAGTTTACGGGGGCTGATCGTGACTGTACTTGAGATGTCCTGTGGGAAGCTCCAGGATAATATTTGCAGGACGTGAAACGAAACACAGCTATTCGGTAAAACGATGTATTCGAGAGAGATCAATGATTACAAAAGCGGGTACTCCGTGAGAATATAAATATCGAGGTACCTACGTAGGTACATACATTACACCTCCACCATAAACTAAGAAGTATCCCTTAATTCTTATCTAATAGTAATAACATAAACAGTGATGATTAACTTAGCATATTACATAGAAACCTAACTAATTTAATAACGATATTATAATAAACACAAACCTTAACTAACCGCCACAGCATACTAAGTTTAAATAAAATGTACACCTATCAATCGATATCAAAACCATATCTAAGTATTGGTCTAAGTTCCTCTCTAGGTCTAAGATTGGAAGGACGTGGGACCGCTACTGGCGGCTCAGACGGTCCAGCAGAAACTTCGACACTTACAGCTGGTGGCGCGCCCACCTGACTCTCCACTTCCGGTGACATCCGTGACTCCGACCCAATATCCGGCTCTGGGAAAGATGGCGGCCTATTTCGTCTCTCTGACCTCGATTTAATCTGATCTACATGCTTGACCGTAGGTGGACTGTTTTCCCTATCTACTAAATAATTCCGCGAGCCTAACTTTTCTTTAATGGTTCCCCTAACCCATTTATTACCTCCCGTATAATTACGAACATACACCTTATCGCCTATCTGAAATTCTCTATCAACCCCCCCCGCACGATCTACCTGCTTTTCCTGTGCCTCCTGCACCGTGGCCTCTATCTGTCTCGAGACTTTTAATAAATCCAGCCTGGAACGTAAGTGCCTACGTTGCAGCAGCATAGCAGGTGATGCGCCCGTTGAGCTATGCTCCACATTACGATATGACATCAAGTAAGTTTGCAAAGCTAGATCTACGTCACATTTTTCTCTGAACGCCTTCTTAATTGCCCGCTTACATAGTTTTACAGCTGCTTCAGCAGCGCCGTTGGACGACGGGTGATAAGCCGCTGAAAACGAAACTTTGACACCATTGTTAGCCATAAATTGGGCATATTCTTGACTAGAAAATGGTGGGCCATTATCGGACACGACCTCTTTAGGCAAGCCAAAACGCGCAAAAGTCTCCCTTAATACCTTAATAACTGAGCTTGCTGTCGTTCTAGGCATCTCAAAAATCTCTAACCATTTCGTAGTAGAATCTATTAGAACTAAAAATGTTTTTCCTTGAATCGGGCCCAAAAAATCCAGGTGCAGTCGAGACCAGGGCTCCGCAACGTACGGCCAGGGCTGCGGTGGTGCGCGCGGCGGGGCGCTTGCCTCCGCGGCGCACACGTCACACTCGCGGCACGCGCGCTCGATGTCTGCGTCGATGCCGGGCCACCACATCACACTGCGTGCTATAGCCTTCATTTTGACCATGCCTTGATGACCCACATGCAATTCTTTCAATAAAGACTCCCTTAATGAAAACGGAATTACTAATCTATATCCCCAAACGATGCACCCTATGTCAATGTATAATTCATTGCGTCTGTCCATAAAAGGTTTCAAACTATCGTCCTCGCAATTACTTGGCCATCCGGACTGTAAATACAACATCACCTTTTTTAACACGACATCGCTATGCAAATGCTTTTGCACTGTTTTCCTAGTGATAGGTAAGTAGTCCTGTACAAAATGTATGTACGTCTTCTCCTCCCTCTGCTTGACAGGCTTACCCACCGGCAAACGCGATAACGCGTCAGCCGAATTTTTCTTGCTACACACGTACTCAATATCGTAATCGTATCCGGACAATAACACCGCCCAGCGCTGCATCCTACTGGCGGCCATCACCGGTATGCCGTGTTTATCGCCAAAAATGGCGACTAGAGGTTTGTGATCGGTTCGCAATAAAAATTTCCGCCCATACAGGTACTGGTGGAACTTCCTAATACCGAAAATAATAGAGAGAGCCTCCCGTTCGATCTGAGAATACGCCCTCTCCGCCGAGTTGAGCGAGCGCGAAGCGTACGCGATGGGGCGCTCGCCGCGTGACGTCATGTGCGAGATGACGGCGCCCACGCCCACGCTGCTGGCGTCCGTGGTCAGCACCAGAGGCAGCGAGCTGGAGTAGTGCGCTAGCACTTCACTCGATACTAACCTTTCTTTTACTTTATTAAACGCCCTCTCACACTCGTCATTCCATGAATATTTCGTTTCTTTTTTAAGCAAGGTATACAAAGGAGACAGCAACGTGCTAACGTTTGGTATAAACTTTGCATAATACATCACTAGGCCCAAAAAAGACCGCAGTTCCGAAACATTTTGAGGCACCGGCACCTTTAAAATTGCTTCGATCTTATCAGAGCAAGTATGAACTCCATTTTTATCTATCACAAAACCCAAATAGGTGACCGAATCCGCAAAGAATGTGCATTTTTCTTTTTTAATTTTTAAGCCGTACTTTGACAACCTATTAAACACTTCCTTTAAGGTTTCTAAGTGAGCCGAGTCGTCGTCCCCCGTGATGATGACATCATCCAGGAAAACCCCTACTCTAGGCATGTCTGCAAACAACTGTTCAAGTTTCCGTTGAAAAATACCTGGACTGGATGCCAAACCGAAAATCAGTCGGTTGAATTTGAAAAGACCCCGATGTGTGTTGATCACAGTATACTGTTTGGAAACGTCGTCCAACTCAAATTGCGAATATGCTTGAGTTAAATCAATTTTTGTAAACTTCTCCCCCCCATCCAACTTTGTCAACAAGTCTTCTACTCGTGGTAAAGGAAAACGGTCCACCTCTAAAACCTTATTGAGAGTGATTTTAAAATCGCCGCATACCCGAATCGTGCCATCTTTCTTCATAACCGGTACAATCGGCGTCGCCCAGTCGGAAGTATTTACCGGTGTGATTACTCCGTCTCTCACCAACGAGTCAAGTGCGCGCTCCACCGGCTCGCGCAGCGCATACGCCAGAGGGCGTGCGCGCATGAACACCGGCTGCGCGCCATCCCGCAGTTTGAAACCGACCGTGCCGCCAGTAAACTTCCCCAGCCCGCCAGAGAACACATCACAGAATCTGGAACTGAAATTTTCCAAATTAAATTCCTTAACATTTTTACTTATACTATTACAATCTGTATGCGGCAAATCTATACATAGCTCACTTATCCACTGTCTACCCAACAGATTCACTTTACCGTTATCCACTACATACAATAACAAAGATCTACTTTTGCCTTGGTATGACACTGTTGACATAAACATTCCAATCGGTAACACACATTCGCCTGTATAATAGCGTAAAGACAAGTCGCTTTTTAACAATGGACAATTTGAAAACAGTTGTTTATAACAATCCAAACTTACGCACGACACTGCACTTCCAGTGTCTATTTCCATGTCTAAGTCTATGCCATTTATACCAACAGTGACTATATATGGACCCACGTTCTTTTTCTTACTAGTGTAAATCGTATAAGTGTTTACCTCGTCACTGCTTGCGCCCGAGTCGCTATCCAATGCTAACTGTTCTTGCGCCATATTGTAGAATGTATTGTTCTTCTGTAAATTTGGGCACACTCTTCTTAGATGCCCGCGAAGATTACATACCCGGCACACGTAAGCCGTAAACTGGCATGTACTGTAGGAATGGTGCCCTCCGCACGCCCTACATACATTCTGCGCCTGTCCATCACTTATGTTGTCACGGTTCCTCTCTCGCCGCCGCGACTCGCTGCCCGCTCCGCTCCTGCCACTCGGACCACCGACACTGGTTGGTGTCGGGTTCGACTCCCGCGCACTGCGCGCGGCCTCCGGTCGGCCTCTCCTGCTGTGCCGCGCCCCGCCGCCGCCACGTCTGGTACTGCTCGCAGTAATGGCATGGACTGCCGACGATGAATCCGCCGTTGGCACTCCGTCACTTTTTCTAGTACGGTTTTCCACCAACGCAGCATTAACCTCGGCCGCTTCCATGTTGACTGCAATCTTATATGCTCTCTCGAACGATATATCCTCCTCTGTGAACAAACGCTCCCTTATGTGGTCATTCAACAAGCCGCAAACGAACTGATCACGTAGATTCTCCGTTAAATTGATTGACGTAAACCCGCAGTTTTTTTGACAGTTTCTTTAACTCAGCTACATACTCCGCCACAGTCTCGTCTCGCTGTTGTTTACGCTGCCGTAATAAGTACCGTTCTGCCAATATGCTCGGTTTGGGTTGTAAATGACCTTTCATAACAGCCACAAGGTCATCGAAACTTTTCGTGGATGGTTTCGCCGGCGTGCATAAGGTTACTAGTAATTCGTACGCCTCTCTGCCCATAACTGATATCAGCGTGGCCACTTTCACTGCTGGCTTGATATCATTAGCCACAAAATACTGCTCCAGTCGATCCGCGTACAATTCCCAACTGTCTTTGTCAAGGTCAAACGGACCCAACTTTCCGATAGACATTTTTGCACCAAAAAAAACGTTCTCCCCCACACTAAAGTTCACACACGTAAGTTCTTTTAATCCTCGTCGCCACTGAGATGTCCTGTGGGAAGCTCCAGGATAATATTTGCAGGACGTGAAACGAAACACAGCTATTCGGTAAAACGATGTATTCGAGAGAGATCAATGATTACAAAAGCGGGTACTCCGTGAGAATATAAATATCGAGGTACCTACGTAGGTACATACATTACAGTACTATTGTCAAACTATGCATACTCAAAAGTGATTGCAATCCCGTGATTCCGTATTCAGCTCGAATTTGTGGTGCGGCAGGCACTAATTCACTTATCGGCTTCGAAATTGCACTTGTTTACAGGCCGTGTTACCTGGGGCCTGAGTATCTTGTGAAACACGAATAGCAATAGGGTATTTCTTACCCTCAACAGCGCAAAATGCCGTATTTTCCTTGCCGGCGGAGCCTACTCTGTTTGGATACTGACTGCGTAATTGCAAATTAACTCTGATTATGGCAGTAGTGTATAATAAAGGTATTTTGAATTACTGCGTGGGGCAAGCCTGTGGTTCTTCCACCCATGTGGCGTAAGGATAATTGTGTCTAAGTATAGTAATCTCAGCGACAGTTTACACTAACACCTAACTCTGGATACATGGGTACATGGGTTGGTACTGGTATGATATATATCTGTGCAACTACTACTGGATATAGGTTCGATGACGAGTCTTATATGGCTTGAATGTCAACTTTGCAAAATATCCTCCGATATATTTGTACTAACGAATCTATTACTCGTTAAAGTTGAGTTAAGTACTTACAAGCAATCATTTATACAGAATGATGGTAAAAAATGTTGATTGGTTTCACCGTGCGCTTCGGAAATCGGATTAAACCTGATACAAAATGTACTATCAAAAAAGCCACGTAAATTCACTTTTCGACTTATCCTGTGCAATCAAAAAAGGATTAGCATATTTTTTGCTGATTGTACACCGACATTGAAAAACTGCAACAAAACAGGGTATTTTCGTAGACTAATTTGATATACTTTGTTGTTTACGAATTTATAAATACCCAACTAAATTTGAATCTATAAGAACATAACGATGAGGTTGTAAGAGTTTAAAAGTTTTTTTTTCAAGAACAATATTTCAAAATATCATAATTTCTTTATCGCACTCAAATGATATAAAAAAGAGTTACATAAAAATTATGTACAAAAAAGAGCTTATCTCTATAAGAGATCTATTATTCACATGGCTTAGCGCAGGTCTAAGTTACTCGACCCCAGATATTCACCGTAAATAATACGGGTATGAACATTAACCTTGTGGATTATTATTTGAAAAAGGTGCGCGCAAATATCAACTTTTCGAATTCGTGAAGAGTTAAATAAAGGCTGTTTTTTTAAGAGGTATACAAAAATAAAACACGTAAAAATAAATTTCATTACCATAGTATCGCTTTAATTTAAAATATATTCTTATGCCATTAGTGCTTAAAATTATTTAGGGCATATGGGGTGATATGAAGCATAATCGGGAAGTCAAGCTGAATTTGTTTTCGGCCCCTTCACCGAAAGTACGGTGCGCATAATGGTCACGCGGTTTCAACTCTTGCACAAGTCTTGAAAATTGGACTTCCCGATTATGCTTCATTCGAGCCAGCAGTGGCGCCCATATGCCCCAAATCATTTTAAAGCACTAATGGCAAAATAATATATTTTAAATAACAAACAATACCACGATAGTGAAATTTATTTTTACGTGTTTTATTTCATTTTGAATTTGTATACCTCAAAAAAACACCCATTATTATTTTTCCCCAAGAAGCGAGGTTGAAACAAGCTCAACAGTTACATGTGAATAAAGGGCAATAAAAACAATCCAAATGTAGACTTGATTAATGTAGCTAACTAAAATTCATAAAATGTACTACTTGTATTTTTTGTGTTTCAATGTGAACCGTAAGTGTTTTTTTTAAGTTCATATCAAACAAGATTAAATTTTAGATATTTTAAAAGTGATTAAAATAAACTTTTATAGTAGTTTATGTGACTGCTGCATAATGGAGGGCATTAAAACTCGAGAGTGGGTTTATGAAACGAGCCGAAGGCGAGTTTCATAATAATATCACTCGATAGTCTTAATGCCTAATTATGTACAGTTACATACACTAGTTTATCTACACACATATCATAAGCTCTCTTTGACGTGTTCAGGAACCGCATGTTTGACCGGCATTGTGGTTCTGCAATTGTTTAGCTTGTTCTTTAGTACCAACTTCACGCAGACGGGCGTCGGCGTTCGAAATTTGAATGTCAGTACCAACTTCACAGACAAACTAGGGACGGCACGCGGGTGGGCGTCGGCGTTCGAAATTTGAATGTCATTATATGTAGAAAAACTACACATAATGACCATTATGTGTAGTGTTCCAGATACGAAACGAGTTTTTACCAAGTAGTTTAACATAATGCTGATCGTAACGTGCGGTTTTTGAACGCAGTAAAGAGGGTTTATGATACGTGTGTAGATAAATATTTTTATACCTCTTATTACGATTCGATCCCATAGTGTCACCTGTTTTGAGTACTGCACCTTTTTGGGTCCTGGGTCTCAGGAGATTAAAACATACACATTTGAAAGTACATAAGGGTACATAAGGGCAAGAACTATGTAGGTAGCTGGCAACAGTGATGAGCTCAAAATTATTATATTATATTTTCCGCGCCTGAAGCTGAAACTCGATACAATTTCTCCGAAGATTGATGGCACTATCTGAAACTAGATCGGAGACTGGGAGGTCTAAGGTTGCAACGACTATTCTATAAAATAATATAGACATGAAGTAACCAGAGGAGAGCTATTGTTCTGGTTAGATTGTAGATAAGGTTTCGAATCATTTTGTGATGTAAATATGATAAAAATGACGGTTAAATAAATCGATATTGTTAGAGAATTCTTCAGGGCGGCGGTTACGCTGCCGGCTCATTTAGACAGCTAGAAACTCTGACTCACCGCCGTGAGGTTCTTTAACGACGGCGGAACGCCGTGCTGGGTTACTGAACTGACGGGATCTTCCGTAGACCTATGACCTGGCTTCCGATGCGATGATGCCAGACGCGCCTGGAAAACCTTCTTGATTCACTGCTCCAAGCCAATCTTGGGGTCACCGTCAGGTCAATCTATGTCCATTCGTTTTTTTAACTATGCGTGATTGTTTCCCCGCGAAACACAAATCTACACTAGGCGTGGAAAACCTTCTGGTTTTTCCCTATATATTGTTCAATCCACTGCGACCGACACGCTGCACTGACCGTCAGCAAACAAAACTCGCGGTTAGAAGGCGGATTTCTCCCAAATTCCCGGCTCCAACGCAGGAAAGCCCTCGTGATTATTTCATGGCAAGTTCAAGAGGATTCAATTTCTTAATTAATGGTGGTGTAACATCTGCGTTAATTTCGCAAATGTTCCGTGTTTTTATATATTTCACTGTATTTATTTGGACAGGTTTTACAATGCGAGAACCTGGAAGTTTTGTGTTGATTTGTTGCTCCTTAGCACTACCCGGGAGGACCTGAAACGCTGTAGGTTCCAAGTGTCCCCTTGGGCTTAAGCAAGACTCTTGCTGCAAGAGGCTTACATTCACAAATTTTTCGCTACTCTTAGGTGACATTTTTAATTCGTTCATAGACGTGAAACGAAGGGAGCGTACCGATTTACACTAATCGTGACGAAACCGCATGTAGGTTTGGTTCTAAACAGATATTATGCGGTTTTACATTCACGACTATCAAGACTCCCTGTCGAGTGTATACGACGCACTAATAGACCGAGTAGAGCGCGTGAAGGACATTATATAACACTAATCACTATTGAATAGGAGTTTTTTGTTCACTCTGCAACTATGAACCTTATCTAGATCTTCCTGTAGGAGCCTAAAATCATCTCCTAACTTCATTGGAAGTACCAGTTTCAGACCGTCCGCGTACATGTTTTAGCTTATATTCAGGGTAATTTATCATGACCGAGTGTGGTACAGCGGAGACTCAAAAGAGGCGTGCTGAACATATTGTTGGTGGTTCTTCAGGTAATAAGCGAAGAAATCCAACAGCCGTGGGGCAAATGCAATGACACACAATTTCTTCATTAAGACATGGTTATCAACTCTATCGAATGCCTTGCGGAAGCCCCGATAGGCGATGTCTACCTGTCATCCCCGATCCTCTCTTAGACCATCTCGACCAAAGTCAGTAAGTTGGTGGTTAAATAAAAAAGCTTGCTCTGAAAGTATTTTTATTTCCTAATTTTCTCCTAACATTGAGCCATCTCCAATTCAGCCCAAAACGTCAATTTCAACGATTACTGGACCTGAATTAATTTATCGATATAAACGATTGATGTCACCGAATCCCATTACTTACTAACGACAAAACTTCGCAAATCAAAATTACAGAAAATTTATAAAAAAATATCTAAAATAACTCTAGGCTATGAAATAATGGATGATTTACAAAGCTTATAGTTTTTACGTAGTTAAAGCAGAGGTCCTGGAAGATATTAACTGAAAAAATGTAAAAACTCACCGATGAAATAATATTAATTCCGAATTGTTTTCCTTATTACCTGCGCGGTACTTACAGTCTTTGACCTCACAAGACATTATTTTCGTGTTTATTTCATTATCTTCCTCAACACACTGACAGCTGACAGATTATAAAAAAGCATAACATTAAAAATCATCTTTCGATGCGTCACTTATGAGCTCTTCGTTATAATATCTAAATAGAACAGTGCAACACTAATAGTTTTTATTCATTCATTGAATATTATGAACAAATATAAGGTTCGTGTCACCATTGAAGACTCGTCAAACATAGTAGGAATCAAAAACGTCACTTTCCTTTTTAGTCGCTTTAATGGTTGCAAAACAATATAATGAAATGGATAAAAATTGTCCTCAATTTAGTTCACAGTAAAACGAATCGCAGAGCAAAAAAATAGGACAGCCTTTGTGATGCAATCTTAACAGCTTTCCATTTATGTTCTCTTATTAATACATATTGCCAAAGGGTCTAGAGCGTGATTTAGAAAATCATATTTCTATCCTTAGGTATTCTTCAAGCTACTTTAAAAAAAAAACATAATCACTACTTCGTTTCCACGTAAAGCTACGTAGTTAACTACTCCGGAAAACTATCTCGGCGGAGACCAGACAGATGCTTTAAAACCGAATTCGTGCTCGACAAACTTCACCGGGACGTGTCCATGCGACTATGCTAATGCAATCGCATTCTCTCTCTACATTGTACCCACATAGTCTAGTGATTTTGCCCGCCCATGTGATCAATCTTACTTCGAACGTGAGCAGCAGCAGCAGGCCTGGGTTTGATAACTAAGTAGCACATGCTGTTCTAAATTGTCTATTTGTCGCTGCTGGAAAAGTTGGTACGAAGAGCATAACAACCAATAGGCGGATGTTATTTTGGTATACCTCATCGATGACGGCACTTTTTGGATGGTGCTAGAAAATAAGCGTTGTTAAAAGTAATGAAATGATTCGATCGCCACTCAAACTTATTGATCTTAGGCCAGCTCGCAGATTTCTTCTCACGAACGCTCAGACTACTTCCTTGTTACTACAAAAAATATCAAAGCGTTTTTCTTTTTAAACAAGTGTTGAACGGTAGTTATTTTTTTTGTGGTAAGGCCCATGTCTTGAACTTCATATTGAAGCATCCAACCATGTTATTAAAAGCAACTTAACCTCAGGCCTAGATTGGTTTCATGACGTTCGCAGGCAGAGGAGGACATTTTCTGAGAAGATCAGTTTCGGATTATGTCATTTTCTGAGGAGGCCATGCTCGCTTTTGTACAGTTAATCACAATCAATTTATTATTTAAATCATACGTCTTGTATTTCTAACAGACGTTTTCCCAGATAGGGTGGCAGGTGCACCACACAGCCATGCTAGTCACGATAATATGTATTTTCTCAGATGGGCTGACAGAGGTACAACTTTACATAATTTAACAACTTTATGATTTTTAGAGGTGTCACTTTTTTGACAAGTGTTATTTTTGCCATGTGTCACTTTTTTCACAGATGTCATGATCTTGTCAGATTTATCAGGATCATGGCATGATTTTGATATAGTGGCCCTGGAGGCCTACCATGACCTTTTAAGAAACTGTTCTTAATCCAGGCAGTTCAGTTAAAGTACTTAAACTGAACGACTTAATTTCGTACCATGACCTCATAAAAGGTGAGCGAGTTCTGAGCTGCTTATTTGATAAGGTGAATAGTTTATTGTCTCTGGCTAGTTAACTTAAATCCATGTAAGAACGAGAAGGGAATATACAGGATTCCATAAGAAAGAACTACTCATCGCATTGTCTGGAGGACCGTTCCTAACCAACGTTTATTGTTTATACGGTATTTACCGGTTTTTTTTAATTATAAGGATATCTTATATTATAATTTGTTTTATTATTTACGAATGGTACTTTGAAAAAATGAAAGCTTAAAAGTTATACGCGCATATTACTATTTAATGCAATTTGTGATAAAACTTAGTAACTTATGCTTTGTTTTTTACTGATCGTTCAAATTATATTGAGTGTAACTCATAACTGTCAAGTGGTTCATGTGTTTGTTTACAATATTTAACGATTTATTTTAGGAGGTGCTTTTGTGTGTTGATTTAATTACATATGTATTATTAAGTAATATACATTCTTTCTCGTTGGCTACGCTACAAACAACAAGGCATTTAACAAACATAGCATTGGCCTCGCTGGATGGCGGGTCGAAACTGTAAAATAATATTTTACATATAATTTCTAGTTAAAATCTGACTCCGTGTAATTTTAAAATATGTCGTATGCTTAACATATAATTATTCCGCCCCCTTATCGACACTCTGACCGTTGAATTGCCTATACGACGACGCCCCCATCGTATATCATACGACCAATTGGGGCTCTATGTGTTTTTTTAAATTCACACAGAGACATAGTCTTGGGCTATAATAAGTCCTCTCAGCCATCTGTACCCTAAGGAAGAATGTGGCAGAGAGTTGCCCAGCAATGTAAATAGATGGGTGATGGTGCATTTAAAGATAGGAAAGGATGGTCATCGGTTATTTATCTAACTAATAATATAGACTCGAATGTTTGTGGTTGAGAGGATGGATGTTTGTTACTCTTTTACGTGTACTGCCTGATAGAATCAATTGAAATAGGCTATCTTCTCTGATGGGCGTATATCCGAAGCACTGGCACAGTTTATGGAGTCTCCTTTGTCTGTGCGAGATTCAGTATGTACTCATTAGTTTTGTTGATCATATTTGATTTATTTTATCTAGTGTTTCACTTGACAAAAGTGCATTATTTTTAACTACTTACTTTATTTGAGTTTGGAGTTTAAAATCAAAATAATTACATACACAAGTATACTCAATAGTTAAGTCAAAGTTAGATTTTTTATTCAAAATTACATGTATGATGATGTCTTTAAAAAGTGACAAAAAAAATCAGTGCTACAGTATTATAGTAATATTTACATACATGCATAATTTATCTTATTACATTAAATCTTTATTAAACAAAAACACTGTAACTTAAAAAACAACAAAAACTAAACAACACAAAAAAACACAATTTTAACATAAAACTTAAATGAAGACTGTTTGATGCTTGCAATAACTGTGTAATTACATTTCTAGTTTTGACATGGCAATTAGTGTAGTAGGCTTCAGATGAGCCTTCTGTTGCATCCAATAAAGCAGTCATCATAGTTTTCCTCAAAGGATAACCAGAGTCACCTGCAAGTAAAATATTATATTAGACACAATTGTAATTAAAACTATTAAACTTTATTATTAATCAACATAGCAGCCTACAACAGCTCACTGCTGGCTTTCTGACTGAGTGCGCCACAGACCTCCTCTTTAAAACTTACTTTATTAAATAGATAAAATATTTATGTGAATAGAGAATGTTTTATTATTAATTTTGTTGTTATGTTAAGTTAGCTAAACATCATCATCAATCGGCACACATTCTTTACCACTCCATCTACTCCGGTTCTGAGCCTCCCGCATCCACTGCCTTACAGTTATACATACTCTAGTTCTTAGTGTTACTTGACAACACAAATAAGAATGCTACTTGTCTGCATCTCCTAACCTACTGCTAGTACTAGTGCGGGAGGTAGGGGCATTCTTATTAGGTTTGTGTGATTGTAAGAAATGGCATTTTTTAACTTTATAAACTATTATTATAATAATTCAGAAATAAGTAGCATACTTATTTGTAAATTTCTGTTTGTTTACTAAATAAAATAATTCTGATTAATATGGATTCCAGTTTTATTTTGATAGTCGGTGTACTGTAGGCAGGTATCCCATCAAAATAATCCATTCTTAGAAATACATTTAGAACAGCTTACCTAAAAGCCTTTATTATTACTGAGGCCTTTGAAATAGTCTTGAAGTGGATGGACTGATCATCTAAATGAGTCATGTGTGGATCCACCATAACTGGCATCAACATACAACTAAATAAACATTAACATTTATGTACAGGCACTTACATTGCTTGGCCCCACACTGTTGTGTTGTGGGAACCAGCAACAGCGACATTACACACACATAAACATCCAAGACCTTTTTCCAATTTTTTATTAATTTATCCCCAGCCGGGGATCGAACCCGGGACCTCTCGCATGGTAGGCAGAGTCATAATAACCGCAGTGCCACAGAGTTCATAATAATTATCATTGATTAATCTTACCAATTGAACATTTAGAGAATTATGGCCCTTCCGACAGATATACCTCTCCTCTCCTTTTGGGCTTACAATAGCTACCTGTGTCCCATCAATGCAGCCAATAACATCACTCCAAATTTTTCATTACACCTGAAATTAAAAAAGTGTTAATTATAACTAACCTTTTCAAATTAGCGACAATTTAGAACCGGTGTCTGACAGCTACATAATTAAAGCTATGGTATCAATTAAAAATTCACCTTATTCTATTCATAGGTACAACATTCTTCTACAGTTTGTGTGCATTCTTTATAGGTATTTCCCATTTCTAATGAGTTCATTGCTGCAGTGACCTATGCCCAGTACTGCTGATATGGTTTGTTACGCAATAAAGCCACGGATCTTACCTGTTGGCATTTGATATGTTCCAGTCATAAAATGATAAAGCTGTAAGACCCTGCAACAGAAAAGAGTAGAAAATAGATGTACACTGTCTAGATCTCTTGACTAGAAATTACCTAAGTCTCTTGACAATAAAACTAATGTATTTCCATAAACTCTTACTTTTGTTTCTATGGTGGAATCCGACGATTTACTTGGCTGTGGTTTACCACTCGTCGCCAGTTCCTTGCACAAACTTTGGCCAAGTCGGGAGTAAGCCGATAGTTCGACGAATTTGTCGTCAGTTAAATTAAAGGGATCATACATTTCCCTTGTAAGGCGGTGGCGATTTCTTTTTAAATTGTCATTCAAGTTATTGTCCGTTTCAAAAAATTCAAACAATACCTGTTTACTCACTTGCCATTATTATAAATAAAATAACTAAAAAGCACTTAAACAATCTCAAAGCGTCTACTAAACTATCAACAACAAGACAACAATTCACATAAAGTTAATCTCAGAGCAACTTTTTAAACATTGCTTACTTTGACAGTTGAGCGTTTCAGTAATCGCCAAGCGCTTGTCAAATGGCACGTCATGGTACGATTTTAGGAGGAAAAAAAAGGTGAACTGCATGAAAACGCTGGACGTAATAAGGGCTTAAACTGCCTTGCTTTTTAGAGGTCATGGTACGAATTAGCAATGCAGTTCAGTTTAAGGCCTTAAACTGAATAGATTTAGGAGGTCATAGTAGGCCTCCTGGTCAAAAAAGTGACATCTGCCAAAAACGTGAAAACTGTCGAAATGATGACATGATAAAAATTAACATTTATTTTTACTACTTTGACAGGGGTAACTAGTTCGACAGCTATTACTATTTTGACAACTAACTGACAACCGAGGTAACACCTGTCAACCTAGTTAAACCTGTCAAAATAGTGACACCTGTCAAAAAGAGATCCTACCGAGACCAGTTTAAATTCATAAATATGTGTCTGACTGAACAGCATCATGACTTCCTCAGAAATTGACCTCCGTGAGTGACCTAATCAGAAAGTGACCCAATCTGAAAGTAACTTCCTCAGAAACTGACCTTCTTCGCCTGAACGCTAGTTTCAATCATTGATCGCGATACGGTGGAAAATCGATTAAAATTTTTCTGAAACAATAGTTTTAAATCTCATCTTTTTTTAAGAGTTTTAAATAAACCATGATATAAAATTTCGCTACTTTGTGAAAATGGGAGTAAATAGTATCCATCTACTTTTTATTTTATACTAAATAAAACAGGATAGGATTTCAGTAGCGTCACTTGGTTTATCAGTCAGCTAACATGAACACGCAATAAGAGCATAGACGTCCAGTTATAAAATGTGTTGCTTCGGAAAATAATTACATTCTGCTGTAAACTGACTCCACCGATTGTGGCCAAGGCTGTGTCCGAACTCCGAAGTTTCCTGGAAATGCGGTTAATTGTAAGATTTTAGTATGAACGCAAGTTATTTCATTAGACAATATATAGCTGGCAAGTATTGGCTGGCCAAAGGGCAGCCGTATTTTGTGCTAACGTTAGAACCAGGAGTTTGTTAGTTTGAAACTTTGTTGTGCTCCGCGAAATGAAACTGGTGTCGCTCTCTCTAATTAGCTGAATCTGAAAGCTGAAAAATATTTATTGTTTGTAGGCATAATATTTCTACTATACTTTTTTTCATGCTCCGATAAGAGTTTATCGGAGAATGAAAAAAGTAAACTAAAAATCTTTAGAGTGTAATAAGCTCTATTATGAATCTAAATGCGTTGCCATAAAGAGTCACTTTACGAGATAATATGTATGTTGAAATAGTAGATTATGCACCATAGGGATAAAGCACTGTTTTATGTCACGGGCCCGATATTGAATCCTGTACTTAGCGAAGGACTCCAGATTTAACTCCCGAGCGCAACAAGGGTGTTACGAGTATCATTCCCGAGTGAAGCGAGGGAACTAAGACTTAGCCCTGAGTGCAGCGAGAAATTCAAGCGTGCCCAAGACAAAAGAGATTTATCCCCGGAGAGTACTTTTCGCACCTCCTGCGAGAAAATAAATAAAAGCAAGTCAAAGTCAACGTTATTTATTACTGTAGATATTTACATATACTTAACAAACGTCATTTTTTTCCTTTTCTCTACAATGGACCACTGTGGGACCATTTTTACATCTCTTTTAAAAATTGGTTGTGCTTCACTAATACAAATATTACAATATTAATTATTATGATTAATAAGCGGGAATAAATAATAACAAAATTAATAACTGCAAGGTCTGTGTTGAGCTAGATTAATCCCATGCAGTCCCGTCATTTAAGTAATCTTGAACATTGTAGTATCCCTTTTTCGACAAATTTGCTTTAACATGCTTTTTGAATTGCTTAAATGGCAATTTCAAAATCTCCAGAGGTATTTTATTGTAGTAAAGTATGCACTGACCCTTGAAAAAATTACTAACCTTCAAGAGTCTTAACCCGGACGCAAATAGTCTGTGATCATTTCTGCTCACAGCTATTGCTTAGTTTAGAAAATGTTGTAAGGTTTTTGCGTACATAAATTATATTTTAGAAAACAAATTGACTAGCTACAGTTACGGCTGGTTTCCTGGGTGCTGGCTAAGTTAACAAATTGGTTAAACTGATTTCAGCTAATCACGTGCCGCTATTTTGAATATTAGCGGCACGTGATTGGCTCAAATCAGTTTAACCAATTTGTTAACTTAATCAGCGCCCAGGAAACTGGCAGTTAGTATGACACTTTCTTTAAAAATCTCTCTTAAGGTCAGTTCGTTTTAAATAATAAATTGCTCGAATAGCTATTTTCAGTAAAATAAAAGCCTAGATGAGATCTAGGCTATATGTAGCCACAGTCGTGTTTTATCTGATGTTCCTAACAGCGTAAGCCGCCGAACTTAATTCACTAGCTAATTTATACAGGGTTACAGGTTAAGTCGACCTAGATCCGTTAAGGGCGTGTAGTACCCATCTTTTCTGACTGATTTCACTATGAAACACCCTACCCCAAACCTAACCATTTTCGAGATAATCGACTTTCATTATTTTTAGAAAAATGCCGATTTTTTTGCTATTAAAGATGATATTTTGAAATTGGTGCGCCTTATTATTATTATTATCTATTTTTTACATGCAGTTTAAGAGGTTCCATGAATTTAGTAACCAAAATCCTACGTAAGTTAACTAAATACGTTGTTCTGGAGGATTGAAAGTTCAAAAAGTTAATAAAAATATTGTCAATTTACCTTTCTTTAAGGAATATCTAAAAAAATGTATAGCAGACGTTTGGCAGATGTGCCTAAAAATATCTAGGTTTCATCAGCTATCCACCAAGGTATTATTTATCTCGTAAGAAAATACTTAAGTTTCATAGGCGATAGTGGACGTAAAAATAATTACGCTTATTGAGCCTAATTAATTTATTCTTTGGCCCTAGAAAGTAAAGCAAAACAATAGGTAAGTTCGTACAAAATAATTTGATTTATTAACTTCCTAGATTAAAGTTCGTGTTCACATCTTCTTTGATCATCCTCTTTTTTGAACACATCTTCGCATTCTTCTGAGAAGCCCAGTTTTTACTACACCAGTAGTCAATGTCCTTCTAATTTCGTTAGCCGCGTTGATTATCCTGACTTTCAATTCTTCGACAGACGCAGTTGGATTGGGCTCGCTGTAGACGAGACTCTTCATGTGCACCCACACATAAAAATCCATGGGGGTTAAGTCCAGACTTCTGGCTTCGCATGCTCTATTTAAGATTATGTTTAAACAACATTTACTACATCTGCAGAAGCCATATGCCTGATTCTGTCCTGATGAGCGAGCACCCGCGTCTGCGCACCTTAACTTTTTCAAACTCACGTAGGTAAATCGGCTCAGTCTTAAGTCTAAAGATAGGAGAATCTTAATTATTATTTGTAGTTTATCTATCGTAATGTATATTTTAATGTTATTTTTTTTTCTCTTGGTATGTACTTTATTCATGTTATCATTTATTATTGAGTAGCTTAACCTCATTACACTTTGAGTTAGGTAGTCATTGTTGACATTCTTTATTTTTTTTTACATTATATAAGTAGTTTTATTAACACCCTTACTTATTTATTTACTCACTCAATCATCAGGTACCGACAGAATATCAGCGTTGTAGGATCTCATGTATAATAATAATAATAATATAATAATAATACCTTGGACACTATTTACACACATTGATCTAGCCCCAAACTAGGATTCCCTGTATCTTGGGTACTAGACAACGATACACATACTTATATGGATAAATATTATACTTAGATAGATAAACAACCATGACTAGGGTACAAACATCCGTTCTCATCAAACAAATATTTGCCCCCACCGGGACTCGAACCCGGGACCCTTGGCTTCGTAGGCAGGGTCACTGCCGACTCGGCTATTCGGGTCGTCACTGTATGTATGTACTGTAACACATGCTGAGTCGGAGCCGTTTCGCTGTTGCCATGCACGACATGGCATTCGTTCGTTCTGCCCATTCCTATTTTGTTACTGCTATTTTTGTCTCATGTGTATATTTTATGTCCTGCTTGTTTCTTATTACTTATTATGTTTTGCTATGTTTTGTTTATTGTGACAGATGAATAAATGGGCATTCTATTCTATTCTATTCTATATTTTTACCTTAAAAACTATAGCTGTGAAGTCCAACCAACTACGGAAAACTGCTTTAAAATCCATCCGCCCGTTTCAGCGCTAGAGTGCCACAGACAGATGCACACATATACACCAGACAGACATCAAACTTATAACAACCCTCTTTTTCGACGCCGTGGGTTAAAATTGCATGTATAATATATACATGTATACTTCTCGGGTACAAAGCTGTTTTTGTCTTGGGCGCGCTTTTACCCCTCACTGCTTTCAGATCTCTAACACCCTTGCTGCGCTCAGATATTAAATGTGACCAAGAGTCAAAGTTCCAGCCAACCAAAAAAAAGTGCTTTGTCTCTTTTGTGTAAATGTGTATAATCTATTATTTCTCACCAACTGCTTGACAATGCCACAAATGCCACTTACGTAAAACAAGGCAATATAGCGTTCGGCTTTAGCCGGGTCATAAGTTGTACTGTTAGCCGTTATAACCCGCTAGTTAATAAGTGTTTTTCACTTCTCACAGTCCTTATTGTTACATACGTATAGTCTAATTTCGTGACATACGCACGGCGCTAACAGCCCAGCTCCCCGGGGGTGGAGGGCGCCGAACGTATTCGAAAAAGGCCACATACTTTCAATAAAACGAATATGTTGCAAGACGTTGCAATATACGTATTAAAGCTGCAAAGATTTAATAACATTAGAAGATTAAATTGTATACCATACTGGACGAATGTATCAAACAACAATGTTCACTTTCAATTCACTTAAATAGAGTCTACTCATCTTTCTCTCAAACTTCAACTCAAACAAAGCGAAATTTAAGTTTACCGTTAATATTTTTTAGTTACTATTTGATACTGGAAGTACAGCCTGTCCTTCATCATCAATATCCAGATACCTTAAAGCCGGCAAATCCTTCCATTACGAAGTTATATATTTTTTTGCAGTTGGTACAAAGTCAACGAAAAATATAATATTTTTTGACAGTAAAATTTGATCCTTTTAAACCATATTTGATATTTGCACTTTATAAATAAACTCACACTGTATACGATTTCTACATTAGGCATATATAAAATTATAATTATCTCTTTACAGGTACACAAAACAAAATTATCTTCATGATCATCAGCAACAATGACTATGAGATCTTCAAGTAAGTTCAAATAAACATCATCATCACGTATCTCCAATTTTTCTGCAACTTTTTTCAGAACGGCTAGACATTTCGCACAAAAAATAGAAACGATCAAGTGCAACTCGTACTCGCCCACTATGGAGTTCTTTTACATTAATAAGAATGAATTTGCTACTAGACCATTATTTTGGTGTACTTTCCTTTAGTCTCCGAAGAGCTCCGTGGTCTAATGGGTTTCACGCTTGCTTCTCGAACAGGAGATGCAGGTTCGATTCCTGACCATGTACCAGTGAGATAATTAATTTATCTTATTATAGTATTTTTGCTGCATTGTTATTGTAATTAATTCATTCATAATTCATAATTCTTTATGTGCAATAAACACATATTTTACCAGTTACATTAAAAGCAATGGCTGTGGGAGGCACAGGACAGAAGTGGTGGTAAAGAGCCTGCTCTACCCAGAAGTGGGTAAATGTGGGTTGATTATATTGGTTGATTGATTTATTGATTACATTTCAAGAAAATACATGTACAAAGGCGAGTTTATCTCTGAAAAGGGATTTCTTCCAGCAAACCAAGGCAGTTAAGGAAATGTTATCATCAAATGGTAGGCAGTGCAAAATAACTAGTATAAAATGGCTAGGAATAAATTAAATACCTTTGAAGTAAAATCCAGTAAATATTAAATAAGTACCGATATATACTACTTACACAATACATACAATAACTTTGCTCTTTATACTTTTCTTAAGCGATAAAAGAGTGGTTATGTCTCTTAAAGTGCAAGGAAGTGCGTTCCAAAATCGCACCGCCCGAAACCTGAAAGAGAGTTTATACGCAGCATTGTTATGTAATGACATTTGTTCATCAATCACCTTTTTTGCAATCACTACATTGTGCGAAGCCATTCACCCCTTCTTTCCTGAATACATCTATACCAGCTCATTGAGAACTATCATTTTTAACTCTTATTTGATAAGGTTATAGTTAAACAATCATTCAGACCTGTGGTACCTAACAAAATTTGTGCTGAAAACTAAACTTAGTTATTAGACTCATGAGAGCGTCATGTCTACAGTACTGTATTACACGCACATAACTAAAAACATACCATACAAAATAACCCTTCCTTTTGGCTTTGACGTAGTCGGCTAACTCTATATCGGGTTAGTAGACGAAATCGTATCTTCACGGAACCCTAAAAATAGGCGCAGCGTAGTAGGCGTTTCATGTAAACGAAAGCCGTGTCCGACGCAGGACGTAATTAAAGGGGGATCCGCTCCGTTGTTTTACAACAGTCGTCTGGAGCTGGCTTTACACAATGATGAGGCAATGAAAAGGTTTTCTCGCATGCGAGTGAATGAAAAAGTCTAGCTTTTTGTTGCGATGTCGGTGATTTGGTCAGTAACTATACTGGGAATAATATACCGATTTATGTACCATGTTTCGTACAGCTACCATAAAGCTAAGATAGGACCAAGTTATGCCTGAAGGCTAGCTCACTACTGCAGGTGTCCTTTAGCTGATCGTAGGAAGGTCCATGACTTAGTTTTTCACACACAAGCTAGCTAACGGAGCACTCGACTGTCCAGATCTCTTAGGTAAGCTTTCATTTCATGCCCGTAAAAGGTTACCAAGATCCAACTACATTTTTTTTTACCCTTTGTTAAAACTAACCTGGGTACGCTCCTTTAACGAACTCTTGCCGCCAGTACAATGCGATTTCCAAATACGCCAAAACAGATATAGATATTTTCTCCGAACTGAACAACTTCAAGTCTTCTGACAATAAATATGTAGCCAAAGAACTTCACGCATATGTAAATACAAGTAGTGAATACCACAAGTAGGCACCCACGCAAACATCCCACATACAAACATCTAAACATCGCTGCTTTCACATTTATAATATTAGTTGGATTAGTTGAATGAGTAGAACATTTAACGGGGATCCATTAAATAATAATACATATACTAAATACACCTGCACCACTCGTTACAGTTACTAGATTTACTAGAACGATCTTACTAGAACTATAAAATTTATTACGTTCGTTTGTTTTTCTTATTATTATTTTAATATTTGTAATTATTTTTAATTTTGACATTTTATATTGGACATAGTCTGGAAAATAAACGATTATTATTATTATTACTATCTTGGAGATAACACTGTCCAACTTCATTAAATCCATTCTTTTACTGGATTTGGCAGATCGTAAGAAGTAAGAAAAAAGCCGGCATATTGAATCATCACCTGCGTCACACAGGGTCAAACTGATTGAAGTCTACTAATTACGTGTGTTTCTCACAGGCCTTGACAACAATAAAACTTCATCTTTTGAAAATAAACATTAAGAATCAATGTTCCGTAAACTAACGTAGCGTGTAGCTCTTACTAAATGAGTGCTCAGAAGGAGGGCTTAATCCTGGTCAGGATATCCTCCCTCACTGACCAGGCCATGTAAAATTTACTCAAGCTTTTATTTAAGGCTTTATTTTTACTTGTTTATTTTCTAAGCTCCAGGGTTGTGACAAAATTGGTGTAATGGTATATAGCTACGGGCATTGAAACAATTCATCATTTTGTAAATAAGTATTTAAGTCTGCACTGCATTTTGTTACTGAAAATGTATCGAAATAACATTCTGCTTCCTACAAGATATATACTTTAACAATAAACTTGCAAACACGTATGAGAAAGTGTACTTAGTACCTATATTCTGTACGTAGAGTTACCAATACATAGGTTGGAAGTGGAAGGATGCCTGCATTGCATTAGTTGTTTTGTTTACGGGATGTGGTCAGCGCAAGCGCATCCTCAGGGAGATCTCTAGATCTTTGCATGTTTATTTAATTGTCAGGTGATTCAGAAGGGGTTACATAACCTGTTCAAGGTCTCTGTTTTCCTTTCAGTTATTCTGACTTCGATATTACGTCATTGTGGAGTACATTAACGACTCGAACGGCCGAGTCGGCAGTGACCTTGCCTACGAAGCTAAGGGTCCCGGGTTCGAGTCCCGGTGGGGGCAAATATTTGTTTAATGAGAACGGATGTTTGTACCCTAGTCATGGTTGTTTATCTATTTAAGTATAATATTTATCTATATAAGTATGTGAATCATTGTCTAGTACCCAAGATACGGGAAATCCTAGTTTGGGGCTAGATCAATGTGTGTAAATACTGTCCAAGGTCTTATTATTACAAAGTATTTTAACTTCAATCTATGTAAATAGTTTTATTTTGATGGTTTGGGTTTATAGTGTGTAAATATTTGTTATACCTATTATCCGTTGTGTTTTAAACTAAAAACTATGTTTCGCTACAGAAAAGTTAACAGCAAATTACAACAATTAACAGCAATTAAAAACTACCTAATAAGGTTATAATTAAGGTAAAGTTCTGTCTTGACCTCAGCCTCGATAAGAAAAAAAAATATTGAAATTAGTAGGTACTGAGAAAATATTTTACTATAAAGCGAACCGCTCTCAGATCAAATAGCATTTATTTTGAGTTGCTCTCATTTGTACAAACAAGTATGCAAAGAAGGAGAGGAAATGAAATATGTGGCTGAATGTTTTTAATGAGCGAGTTAAAACAGGCTTTAGCTTTTTAATTTCACCAGTGCATAAAGCTGGTTATTGCAGTCATCCTGTGTATGCCTTAACCTAATACCCAGTTATTAAAGTTGGTATTTGGTATTATACTTGGCTCAGTGAATCTCATAATTATGTGCCAATTAGTTATATATATATATGATTTGACCTTAAATACTCTTAATTTTTTTAGAAGTCTTTACCTTATCTCATGATAAAACTACATAGTTTTATCATGAGATAAGGTAAAGACTTCTTAAAAAATTAAGAGATGAGTAGCCATCACCCTTATTTAACCCTACCCTATTATTTAAGAGTTACCTATAAATATGTCTGATTTAACGTCATTCGTGAGGCTCTGGAGGCCTTTTTTTAATATTAAACTAAGATAATGTTATCTTTACCTTATCTCATGATAAAACTACATAGTTTTATCATGAGATAAGGTAAAGACTTCTTAAAAAATTAAAAGATGGGTAGCCATCACCCTTATTTAACCCTACCCTATTATTTAAGAGTTACCTATAAATATGTCTGATTTAACGTCATTCGTGAGGCTCTGGAGGCCTTTTTTTAATATTAAACTAAGATAATGTTATCTTTACCTTATCTCATGATAAAACTACATAGTTTTATCATGAGATAAGGTAAAGACTTCTTAAAAAATTAAAAGATGGGTAGCCATCACCCTTATTTAACCCTACCCTATTATTTAAGAGTTACCTATAAAGATGTCTGATTTAACGCCATTCGTGAGGCTCTGGAGGCCTTTTTTTAAATATTAAACTAAGATAATGTTATCTTAGTTTAATATTTAAAAAAAGGCCTCCAGAGCCTCACGAATGGCGTTAAATCAGACTTTTTTTTTTCAGACATCTTTATAGGTAACTCTTAAATAATATAGTGGGGTTAAATAAGGGTGATGGCTACTCATCTCTTAATTTTTTAAGAAGTCTTAGCTTATCTCATGATAAAACTATGTAGTTTTATCATGAGATAAGGTAAAGATAACATTATCTTAGTTTAATATTAAAAAAAGGCCTCCAGAGCCTCACGAATGGCGTTAAATCAGACATCTTTATAGGTAACTCTTAAATAATAGGGTGGGGTAAATAAGGGTGATGGCTACTCATTAAACAAAAAATATTCGGCAAATATGTTCATGAGTTAGTGTGATGATGACAACGATGAAGATTGAGCTACCTAGCCCAATATTGTCCCCACCGAGGGCCACAGGCCTTTTACCCACGAGTAAGATTAAGCCATGCTGCACCTCGCTGGCTCTGTGCGGGTTTGTGGAGGGGTTTTACGACCACTACCACGTAGCGAGTATTCGAAACACTGAACGTCCGATAATGTACTTAAGATATATTAATTATCGAATTGGTACATGGTCAATATTCGAACTTGCATCTCCTGTGTGAGAAGAAAGCGTGAAACCCATTAGACCACGGAGCTCCAGCTGTATTGTAAAATAAGGTGTTTTTAAAATAAGTTCAATATTGATCTTATTTATATACACAAAATAACGCTTTTAATTGCTGAAAATAATCAGTGACTGTGATTTTTATATGTGTGTGACGTCGCTGTTTCTGGTTCCCACGACACAGGATATCCTAGTGTGGGGCCAGAAGCAATGTATGTGCCTGAATATATGTAAGTATAAGTAAGTATAAGTATATGTTGAAGAGCATTTTAGTTGGTGTTTTAGTATTACCAAAGGTTGACCCCCTTCCTCAGTAACACTATAGCATAAACAAAATCGCCAGGCCCTTGTAGACAAACATTTGAATGCCCTTGGACGTTGCATTCATCGGGGCCCTTGTCTCGCGTAATGGTCAGCCAGTTTGAAAGGGCTCACTAAGCTGTCTCATTAAATTTCCATCAAAAACTGCCGCCTGAATGCGAAGCGCAACAAACCATGCCTCTGTAAGGGCTTTTTTGCTCGTTGAGGAAAAACGATGATCTGTGTTCAATGTTAATTTAAAATGGCACATATAATGGCAAATATATTGTTTACCATAAGTTTTGATTTGACTCCCAAATGTTTAAGATCGTCACAAAGTTGAGTGCCATGTAGTTTCACAGAACCGCATTGGTTGCTATATGTCACTTTCTGTCCAAATACTAAAGTTAGGATTGTTAAGTCACAACTTTGTAATACAACCTGGAGCAGAAGCGAAGCAGAGCAGAGCGAGGCAACCTCATGTAGTTTAGGTTGTGAAATTTTGGTTAATTTGGGATGAAAATGTATTATTCTTTTGAAATATCTCTCATTACTTTGATCGAGAGTCAACGCTATTCTCTGAATAACTGAAAACTCCATGTACATGTGTATGGAGCTGTCAAAATTATTTGCGTTCGAAGTAGTGGGCCTTAAAAGTATTTTACTAAATAATGCTTTAACTGATATATCTCTGATATTGCATTAATATCGTGTAGGTATGTATTTTTATATCTTACTTAGCATACTGTTATCGTAAAGTGCATAAATTAAAACATACACAATGGACTACGAAGATATCCTATAAATATATAAAAGTTTCGTCTTTTAGGACGAAATCCAAGAATGACGGATTTGCAGCGAATGCACAGATGAATAAAGAGTGAATGGAACTGAATTATGTACACGCTCTGTTGCTTGATGTACAATAATATATTAGCTTTTGTATAACTGCTTACCAAACTTGAGTATATTGAATATTGAGTAAAACGTCACATCCAAAAAATAAATTTTCATCCCAAACTAACTAAATGTTCACCAATTTGTTACTCCTATTTTATACCTTCGCTTCGCTTCGGCTCCACGTTGTATTATAAAGTTGTGACTTAACAAACCTAGCTTTAGTATTCGGACAGAAAGTGACCTATAGCAACCAATACTGTTCTGTGAAACTAATTTGGTGAACATTTTACATATTTGGGAGCAAAAACTTACATTGATAAACAACATATTTGTGCCAAATACATATATTAAAATTTATGCGTGCGTGCTCCGTGGTCTAATAGGTTTCATGCTTGCTTCTCACACAGAAGATGCATGTTCGATTCCTGACCATGCATCTTGATGTACCAGTGTGATAATTAATTTATATTAATTACGCTATCGGACGTTCAGTGTTTCGGATGACAAGGTAAGCTGTAGGTCCCGGCTACTATCTACGTGGTACTCGCTACGTGGTAGTGGTCGTAAAACCCCTCCATCAAACCGCGCTGACCCAGCGTGGTGGAGTATGGCTTAATCTTACTCGTATCCGGCCTTTGCCCCTCGGTGGGGACATTCATGGGCTACATTATTATATTATACTTATGCGAGTAAAATAATAACATACCACAAATGAACGACAATTCAATCCAGTTTCTTTTTAGCTACGCTACTAAGCCTCCGCTGTCCGTCCGTCCGTCCGTCTGTCTGTTGCCGCTATAACAACAATAATAATGCGTACAGAATAAAATTTATATTTAAGGGGGCTCCCATACATTCTTTCAAGAACACATACAAACTTATGATTGCACCTGGTTACGTACATGGAGTTTGAAAGTAACAACATTTTGCTATGTAAAGTCGAAACTATTCACTCCACACCATCCCTACCATTGTACGGTGGTACGGAACCCTTCGTGCGCGAGTTCGACTCGCACTTGACCGGTTTTTCCCATATCTCGAAGTCAACGCTTTTATGCAGCAGGGAACCCGACAGGACAAACCCGGCCCGGATCATCGGAGGTATTGAAAATATTTTCAATTTGAAGCGGAAACACGCTTCAAAGTCGGGCGAAATAAGCTTTCCGTTTATTGAGAAACGTGTGAATCGTTTGTTAAATGAAGCAGAAAAAATGCGGCGAGCGCCAATTTCCACGAGTTCACTTTTAGGAGGAAGATGATCCGAGCGACTGTTTGAATATACTCTATATGATGAGCGACTAATTGAATACAATAGCTCCATCGCTCGTTTTCGGGAACTTTGCATTGCGAATGTATGAAACTGTAGGGAAATATGAGAATAACGGATATTTTGAAATATTGGTTTTTGTCTAGATTTGTTTGATCTGAGTGACGTAGTTGTGTATAAAATAAGTATGGTGATAGGTTTAGCTGACTATGCAACATCCTGATCAAGAGTTACAATTTTAGTCCCGTTTTTTTTTCAGAATAAATGCACTGGATTAACAAAGCTCTACCAAATCTGTCTCCTGATAAGCAACGCCATATTAATACAAGACTTAATCAAATATATGGCTCTTATGGCCAGAATACTTCTTAGAACAATGCCCATAAATACGCCTGAGAAGTCACTGGTGGTAATACATTATTTCGATTACAAGCATGGCATAATTATAATTATTTTGATTCGAAAACCCCATTGCTGGATTGTTTGAAGTAATATTTTGTTTTATTTATTATTTAAATTATTTATTTGTGCCATTACTTACCATATATTTCGATGGTTTAATAACAAATTCGAAATAAATTCAATAAAATATCAATTTAATAACAATATTACAGATATTCAGATTTTTATTAAAATTCACAATAAATATTAATTCAACCAATTCAGCTCCATAAACAAAATTCGATTTCAGTAATCCAGCGATAACACAATCATGGTTTCATCTCACAGAACCTGCCACGTTCTCGCATTATATCCCTCCCTGCATCACGAAATTGCAGGTTATTAACTAACTACCTATATATCATTATGACGATGATGCATTTCGGAAACCTGCAAATATAAAAATAAATAATAGTTGTTTATGTGACTGCTACATAATGGAGGGCAATAATGCTCGAGAGTGGGTTTATGAAACGAGCCGGAGGCAAGTTTCATAATAATATCACTCGAGAGTTTTAATGCCTAATTATGTACAGTTAAATTCACTAGTTAATCTACACACATATCATAAGCTCTCTTTGATGTGTTCAGGAACCGTATGTTCGACCGGCATTGTGACATTGATCATTGCTCTGCAGTTGTTTAGCTTGTTCTGTAGTACCAACTTCACAGACAAACTAGGGGCGGCACGCAGGCGGGTTTCGGCGTTCGAAATTTGAATGTCATAATATGACAAATTTCAGTACGTTATGGTCATAATTTATCAATTTTCAGATAAGAAATCAGTTTTTACCAAGTAGTTTTATATTATGTTGGCCATAACGTGCTGTTTTTAGACGCAGTAAAGAGGGTTTATGACACGTGTGTAGATAAAAGTATTTATAAGCGTAATGTAAAACTACTTGGTAAAAACTCATTTCCTATCTGAAAATTTATAAATTATGACCATAATGAATAAATTTTCCTAACGGTTATCCGTATAGAATTTTCTATGTTTGTAAGGGTATTTGTAAAACGGGAAACGATTCCTTAAATGTTATAATAGTAAAGAGGTTATATTTAAGTTTGCTCTTTAGCGCCGGCTGGCGTCGATTCTAGGTATTCGAGCTTTATATAATATACAAATTATATAATATATAATAATATATAAAATTGCCATGCTGGCGCGCCACCGTGCGGTGCGCGCCGCCCACTAATAGCCGCTGGTGCCTGCGCGCGCGGAGGTATTTGTCGGGCACGAATAGCTCGCATACCGTACCGACAAGCGCGACACAGTCACTGTCGCCTCGCAACAATCGACACACTGTCAGATGCTGCTTGGTGTTACGTCTGACCTCTAGTGAGTTGTAACCGAGCATACCCAATATATAAGCGGATGGATAAAGGTAAGGATAGTAAACTGTCTGCATATTATTGCAGGCGCCAGTGGTATTATAATTAAAACACACAAGGTTCTCACAATTAAAGTAGATATTACTCGTGAACAGCTGTCACTGCGCCGGCTTAGACTACGTCCGCGCGTTTCGGTCATTGAAAGCCAAGTGAGTCGACGTCCGAGCCCACGCTCTGCCAAGTATCTGCTGTGTTGCCAGTTATGCTTATAGCCAAAATACCCGAAAATTAGGGAAATAAAATATGAACCTTACAGGATAGTATCCAAATTTCCTCGTATATAGGTATTATAGGTATTGTAATGAAGCCTTGTGTACCTTATCGAACAAAAGTATGTAAGAGCTTTCGTACGGATTTCAAACAACCGAGCTAGATTCAAGTTTGGTTCTCAATAGGGCCGTGTATAGAAGCTGGACCACACCCAGGTTCCGGAAGTCCTTCTATTCCGTGTTATAAACCCCAATCTTTTAAAGCATTCCTTGGCCAAAGTGCTCATATGCTCATGGAATGTAAGTTTGGGGTCGAACTTAACACCGAGGTCCTTAATCGAATACACTCGAGGCAAAGACTCAATGCCGAGTGTATACGTCGCGCGTATAGGCTGAGAATAGTGCGTTAAGGACATTACATAACACTTGGCATTATTTAACAAGAGTTTGTTGTTGACACTCCACCTAAGAGCCGCGTCTAGATCTTCCTGCAACAAACTACAATTATCCTCTGGACTAACGGGAAGTATCACTTTCAGATCGTCCACATACAGAAGGCAATTGGCGTATTAAAGCTCTGATTCCAGGTCATTTATCACAATGATAAATAAAAACGGACCTAAAATAGACCCTTGGCTAACGCCCGACCGTGTATGGTATGGCTGGGACAGCCGTGTCGCACAACAATATGTGCATATATATCAAGTAATTATGTTGGCAACTGAATCAACAAAGGGGTCTCTTAAGAAGACAATTTTATTAAAAAGAGGCTCTCTATCAATTCCAAATTGAAGTCATTTTAAAAACTTAGGCAGAAAATGTGAAATATACATTTAAAATTTCTGTCCTAACAAATTCGGTTTTGTGACATGGGTTACCTCGCTCCGCTCCCCTTCGCTTTGGCTCCCAGTTGTGTTGTAACGTTGTGACCAAATCAAGTCAAATCAATCAAATCAACTGTTTACAGATACTTAGCAAACGTCATTTTTTGCCTCTTCTCTACATTGGACCACTGAGGGAGAGGGAGGGCGTAGAAACTCCCACAGATTGATTTTTAGATCTCTTATGAAAATTGATGTGCTTAACTAATACAAATTACAATATTTATTACTATAATTAATGAGCAGGAATACATAATTACAAAATTATTAACCCCAAGGACTGTGTTGAGCTAGATTAACCACCCCATACAGTCCCATCATTTAAGTAGTCTTGAGCATGGCAATATCCCTTTTTCGACAAAGTCGCTTTAACATGCTTTTTAAATTGCTCAAAAGGCAATTTCAAAATCTTAAGGGCTCGCTCGCCGGAGTATTCTCATAGAAATTCCCAGATGTCAGAATAACATACTCGTAATAAGCCTATTAAAAAAGGTCAAGCACGATTGGGATATCGGACCCACACATGAAGGTTTCTATACATTGTACACGGGAAAACGTAAAACGACAGTCTTTTGTACGAGTAGCCTTAGCCTTTTTAATTTTTTATAATAAAATATTAAATACTAGATAGGACTACATTCAAGGCCGTACATCGAAACATTGAAAAAGAGTTTAGTGTATGTAAGTATAATTTGAGTATATTTCGAATGAGCAATTATTAATCGTGTAATGACAAATAACTAAGCACAAAACCTGCAATTCTTTCAATCTTCGATCAAAAATATATTTTCCGATAATATCGGGAGAGTCCAGTTTTCACCGATAAACAAATAAAACAAAATGGCTAATAAAATGGCCAATGCTTTCTTCTATGGGTACTTCTTTTAATTCTTACAAACCGGCATGTTTCATTATCTGTTGTTATACCAGCAATGGAAATAAACCCTCTGTGATAATTTCAGCTCTCTTCCTATTTCGGTTGATCCGGTAGAGCCCCGTGACAGACGGACAGACGGACGGACGGACAGCGAAGTCTTAGTAAAAGGGTCCCGTTTGGCACCCTTCAGGTACGGAACCCAAAAAATAAGCCTATAGAAGATCGCATAAAGAAGAAAATTCGCAATAAAAAACAGCCCGTGTCAACAGTGTCAAATATATATTGTGATCGGTAAATTTTTCAAAACCTACCGGAATTCCTAGATTTTCGAACAACACTTGAGGCTCCGGAAAGTGTACTCGGACGAGATTGCTACTATACTAGACTGGCAGTGTACGTACATCGGATTGATTTATCGGCGCTCGCTACATTTGGTTCGTCTACTAGTACGGCATATTGTCTGGACACACCCCGCAATTTTCTTGACACTAATGGAGACTTGGGGGTATTTTTTGCTCTCGGTTTTGCCTCCAGCAGCGTAGGAGAGACTTTTATCTGTCCGCATACAAACAATGCTGACGCATCTTGATTCATAATCTTTTTTTTTCGAGCTACTGTGACAAATCCTGAGTTGCTTTTGCAAACTAAATAAATAAAATAAATAAATAAATTTTAGAGGACACTCTTATACAAATCTAACTAGGCCCAAACTAAGCTCAGCAAGGCATCTGTGTATTGTGTGCTAGACGAAAATATATTTAAAAGAGATAAATTCTCATGTAAATACATAGAAAATATCCAAGACTAAGAAACAAATATTGATGCTCATCATACAATTATTTGCCCTTACCGGGATTCGAACCCAGGACTGTCAGCTTCGAAGGTAGGGTCACTACCCGCTAGGCTAAACCGGTCGTCAAGACCGTACGAAATCGCTGAGTTATTAGAACTTTACCCACTGAATGCAGAAATGTCGAAGCCCTGGTCACTTGTATATACGAAAAAATATGTACTAGCGGACCCGACAGACGTTGTCCTGCTGCCGGGCTGATTTGTGAATCGAAACCATCCAGGGCGCAACCCAAACGCATAAAAAAAAAACATTCAAATCGGTCCAGCCATTTAGGAGGAGTTCAGTGACATACACACGTACAGTAGAACTATATATATAAAGATTAAATGTATAACAGGTTAAAATACCCATTTCAAACCGCTAGAACCTACACGTGGTCATAACTCCCCAGGTTTCCACGTGGAAAAGTTGCTCCTAAAATGAATTAGACCAGCGTTCAAGCCTCTAACGGCGATATTATGGAAAGTTTTTAGGAGTAAGTAATATTACAAAAGTTTCCATTTTTCTATAACCCAGTTATAATCGTGGGGCGAAGGGCGGTCGGTGTCACCCGCGCGCGCCCGGAGTACGAGTTTTATGATCTCGCAAACTTGTGCAATGCGGATTTATTTTATGGCGAAAGAATGCTTTGAAGAACTTTGAATTAGCCCAATTTCGTAGGCATCTTTTTTGGGACCGGTGGTGAGGTTTTCTGGTAAGTGAGTAATTATATGTTTTATTAAATAACTGTTTAAGTAAACATAAACACAAACACTTATATACAGGCACAAACATTGCTTCTGACCTTACAATAGGATACCCTGTGTCTTGTGAACCAGAAACAGCGGCATCACACACATATAAACATCCAAGACCTTGAGATATTTTTTTTCCTTATCCCCAGCCGGAGATCAAGTCCGGGCCCTCTCGCACGGTAGGTCACAACCGCAGCGCCACAGAGGTCGTCTAATATGAGTATACTGTACTTGTTAGTAGTATTTGGGTTATCAAGATCTAGAACAGGGTGTTATTGTAAATGTTTATCTAACACGTATATATTCGGATAACTAGCTTGCCACATTTTGGTATCGAAAAAATTTGCTATCGATTCGTGGTGGTTGAAATTTTGGACAAAATGGCTCGTGTGTCCGAAAAAATTGCAACTCGATTCGTGGTGGTTGTTGGTTGGAAAGTTCAAAACAACTCACACTGCAATAGCGCGAAAATTGTATTTATTTTTATTTTTAAAACTACCGATTATTTCAAACACTACTGTTTTAAGATATTTTGAAAACCTATTTTTGACGCAAGAACCATATCAATATTCATTTCAGATCTCAAGAAATAACACGTTCTAGGTGAAAAACATCTATTTAGATTGTTTTCATGTAGTTTCCATTGACTTTATGTTGTTTTCAAACAGTAATTAATTGTCTAAGTAAGTAAGGTCTTCATAACATATTTTTTATCTGGATTTAGAAAGTGTCTCGTTTAGATGAAATATCTCTTAAAACATGGGCGTTTGACAGTATATTACTCGTGCGTAAGTTGATATACCACTCCTGTCGACTTACACTCGCTCGCTTCGCTCGCTCGTAAATAAAAATGTAACACCTCGGTAATCATCTACTTAACGCACAAGTAGCATAAATAGCTATTCTGTACAATCTATTTCATTTACTTGTACTCGTGAAAAGCACTACGTAATGTCTCGGCCAAAAGTGCGATTATAAATAAATAATAAATATAGCCCATTAATGCCCTTTACCCAGATACGAGCAAGATTGAGCCATACTCCACCACGCTGGCTCAGTGTGGGTTGGTGGAGGGAATGTAACAACTACTACTACCGAGTAGCGATAGTAGCCGGGACCGACAACTTAACGTCATAAGACTCAAATAATTTATTGTAAGTAGGCAAAAATAATGCACTTTTATAAGTCAAATACTTACACATGTTCATGGAGAAGAAATAATGTTAAATCAAAACTTATGATTGAAAAATAAGTTATGATGATTATGGGTCTAGCTATTGCGGTCCAGTTATACAGCCCGCTGACAGACGGACAGACGGACAGCAGCAGTACCTTCGGGTACGGAATCCTAAAAGCGGACTATAGTACTATCAAATCCAGTTGCTATTAGGATAGGACCTTTTGGAATGGAGTATAGGTGATGAATATAACCGTTAACCAATAAATTTAACCAATTCATATTTAAAATCAACCATGATATTGAATAAACAAAATTAACATTAACGAATAAAAATATCATATCAACTACTCCGCTCAGAGTCCGTTCTGGGCGGGAATATAACCATCAACCATTAACACTACACAAAATTAACATTAGCGAATAAAAATATCATATCAACTTCAGTTATGTCTAACAGGAGAATTGACAACGTCGCGTTTTCTTTCGCTCGGGTCGAATTAGGAGCGGCAACGTCGCAGGATTCATTTCCTTAGGTACGGCAATTTACGATAGCACTCATTTACTCATTACAGTAGATATTTTATTCTAAACCGACGGAAGTGATATTTCTGTCACTTATTGATTGTATGCTCTATTTCTCTTACGATAAAAAAGAGTTTAACACAGTTACTGTTATTGATACTTTTATTCTTACAAAATGAAGTGAAATTTCAGTCAGTGAAGTAAATGGTTGATTGTTTAGTAGGTACTTGAATTAAAATATTAAGTAATATTTTCAACCAACAAAATTATCGATATTTTTTTTTATCAATTTACCATTAACCAATAAAAAAAACAACCAATAATCTCATCTCTAGAATGGAGCGGCGTATGACGTCAATTGACGCGCCGCCTTTCAGTTCCTAACCTGTTGGGAAAGCACGTTACGTGGAAGTATTTCTTTTTAAATGTAACGATTAACAGTTTTTTCATTGTTATAGTTATAGGTTTATACTGATTCTGATATTTCATACGAAGAAAGCTCAGAGAGTGAAGGAGATGCTATGAGTGGAGTAGAAGAATTAGAAAATTAGCTTTAGTAGTATTATTAGTGATGAGTAAATTAACAAGTCGTCACTGTCGCGTACCGCAACTCCAAAAGGTCCTATCCAAATAGCAAGTGCATTTGATAGTAACAGTTTCAATTTTACTTCGAAATAAGGGATCTCTTTATTTCGAGGGAACCGTACTTTAGAGGTTCCCGTTATTTTAGAGAAACCCTTATTATTGGTAAATCTTCAAAGAGGTTCCTCTATTAAACCGTTCTACGTCGCGTCGGTTTGGTTCCGGTTTTGGCTTAGAGGTTTCCGTATTTTTGGGGTCTCATGATTTGGGGTGCGGTATTTAGCGTTACCGGGAAATTTGGGTTATTCAATCCCATCTACTGATGCGAAAAAAGTAGTGATTATAAAAATTTTGCGACCATTATTTTGTTCCATCTCTTCACTTGAGTTTCTCTCGCTAGGGAGCAGCTTTCGAGTGCGTCGAAAATCTGTCTCATATTCCTCTATAAATGACAGTTTTTCGGGTTTGTTTTTAAAATCATCGAAGTTCTCTCGTGTTTCCCCAATAAAATGTATAAAGCATAAAGCAATGGTAATGTCAATTTCTGAAACTGAAACTGCGTAAGCTGCTGCTTGAGGAACAAATAACCCACCCAGCACAATATTATATATAAGATTAGCAGATCAATTGTACAACTCTTGGAGTAGCAAAAAGAACGAACGAGCCTCTTGGCTGCTTTCAGCTGTACATTCACCTACTAAATTGAGCGAGTGTGCTGAACACGAAACATACTCGGCGAGGGGAGAAATTTTCTTTATTTAAGACGCGGGGGCGGCGGCGGTGATTAGGCGTGAATGCTATCACGCCGTTGTTTCTTGTTATCATCAGTGAATTTTTGCCACGTTTGGCCGCCCCTAACATCTGGCCGCCCTAGGCCCGGGCCTACTAGGCCTTACGACAAATCCGCCACTGTTGTTACCGATGAAACATCTGAAGGTGATAATGTTCATTATTTAAGCACCATAAAATCTACGAGCAGTACTACCAATAAAACTAGGTAGGTACTGATTTCAATGAAGAAATTGCGATTAAACACCCAAAGACTGAACGTAATTTTAGTATCAAAGATAATTCTATTTATAGTACGTTAGATTATGCTACTGATAAGACTGATAGTAGGTAACCTAAAGATATTGCTATAGATATTGCTTGTTGATGAGGAGAATTAATTTGAGCAAATTAGTGTTGTTACCCCAATGTGCCTTCGATGCGCCCTATCTGATGATTGAGGCATAGATTATTTTATTAATAACCTGTTCGTTAGGTTTTCATATCATATTTCACCGTTTAGGGCTAGGTACATAACGCGCGCGGACAGTAACATATAGCGGGGCTTGTTCCGGAACACTATCTGTCATGTTGCAGCAACATGTTGCGCGAAATATATCTAAGTTAGTTCTTGAGTACTAACTTTCTTTTTATAAAAAAAAGTACCAAATAGCCCCATTTTACGGTAGTAGATTCAGGTATCTATTACTTATACTAAAGTATAATAAATGACGCAATAAAAAAAACGACTGCGGTACACAAAAAAGGATAAAACAAGCAGAAAAGAGTAACGTAAATATTGAGATTCGATAAAATTAGTATTGTAGTGTTAAATAAAATAAAATGTGAATTCAAGCGGAACCCACTGTATTAGATTTAATTGGTCCCGCCTGCAATTAAATTGAATTTAATTGACTGCTATTATAATTTTATCGAATCTCAATCATTACGTTACGTCTTATCCGCTTGTTTAAGCTTTTTAGGGTACCGCAGTCAGATCAACCGTAGCTTGTATTCATTCAATCAATCATTATAATACTACATCAACAGTATAACAGTGAAAAATTAAAACGTTGTAAAGACGAAACTGGTATTTAAAAAAAAATGCTTATATAACACCTATTATTTATTGACATTGGATATCTACACCGTATTGAAACAATATTTTGGTTTGTACTGCTAATTAAATTCGATTGCATGATAATTTTCGTATTTGAAGTGTATACAGGCGGTGTTTTCTCATATAGCACTTCATATCATGGCGTCTAATATGAAGGTTTGACAGATTATTATGGTTACTCATAAATTATATAATACAATATTTGACCTTAATAGTTTGTTTGCTAAATTACTAATGCCCATTGGTTGGTTTATGATGTTACCACAGCTACAAACACGTTATGTAGTTTTTTACATATAGGAGCAAAACTTGCCATCTGATATATGCCACTTTTATATAACAATACCACTTAGTTCCACTAAAATAAAACTATGCAGTCAATTATGGAGGTGAAAAGGCTCTTGATGCTATGCCCAGCACAACATGCTGGATAGCACCTTGCGCGTCATAAAGGCAATTTCAAAGAGCCAATGCAAATCATTTAACAAGTGCAAATTTTGTATCAACTGCTGCATATTCAAATTAACAAAATACAATGTATTCAAATTGTTCACGTTACTACACAAAACCCAGACTATTATTGATATCTTGTATCATTATTGAACAAAATTGTTGGTGGACATGTCTATTTTTGAAAACTGAAGAGTGTTGTCAATTATTTGGAACAGTTCTGGTGGCTGCGGAATCCTGCCCGTGTCCAATTTGGACCACAGTGGAATATTGTTGAGCGATATTTCAAATGCACCAGAAGAGACGAGTTGGCCTTCAATCATGTTGGCTAAGAAGAACATCATCATGCAAGCATACAGCTTGTTCTCGAGACACCAGCTCCACCATCCCGGCTGCGGCTTGTTCAACCAAGCAAATATGTTCACCCCACTCAGTATGCACATGATAAGGATCATCTTTCCAAATCCCTGAAACAAACATAAAATTTTGTAAATACCACTGCACACTTCTTTCCTCTACGACCCTAGGCCCTACTTGACGCTTAAATCCTGAGTGATCAATATACGATGGAAACTGACAGCTTCAAACGTCACTTCTCGAAATAATTTTGTGATGTTCTCATTCATTCAAAGTCAAAGTACTTTATTACTGTAGATATTTACATATACTTAGCAAACGTCATTTTTTGGCTCTTCTCTACATTTGACTACTGTGGGAGAAGAGGGCGTAGAAACTCCCACAGATTGATTTTTAGATCTCTTAAAAATAGGTTGTGCTTAACTATTACAAATATGTTTTTTTTTATTATTATGATTAATAAGCAGGAATAAGTAATTACAAAATTATTAACAGCAAGGTCTGTGTTGAGCTAGATTAACCCCATATAGTCCTGTCATTTAAGTAATCTTGAACATTGTAATATCCCTTTTTCGACAAAGTCGCTTTAACATGCTTTTTAAATTGCTCAAATGGCAATTTCAAAATCTCGAGAGGCATCTTATTATAGTAGAGAATGCACTGACCCTTGAAAGAATTGCTAACCTTCGCAAGTCCCACCTATGTATGTGCTTCATGGTGGTATGCTTTAGGGTAGTATACAGTGCGTGGTTTAGTGAGTCCACATCCTGGTTCTCTTCCATTAGCTCATCGAAAGAGTTCTTCAGTCAAAGTTTAAACTCCTTTTGCAGGAATTTGTAACTGTTTTGGTCATATTGTGGGCAAGTTAACGTTAGCAGATTCATTCTTTCTTTTGGCAGGTTATACCTGAATGTGGCTCTCACTAAGCGGTGATCGCTACTGTTTTTGAAGCGTGCTAAAACAGAGGCATCTGTTACGTTCGATTTTTGCGAGCTTAGCATGTAGTCAATTTCATTTTTCGTCCTACCGTCCGGGCTAGCCTAGGTCCATTTTCTCGAGGGTCGCTTTTTAAAAAATGTGTTCATAGCTTAGAAATTAACTAGGGTTTGCCCTCATGGGTTTCGACTACCTAACCCGAATTGTCCAACCGACGTTTCCTGTTCTGCAGGGGGTCCTATTTTTGCGTTAAAATCACCCATCACTAACGTGAATAACACGGGTTCTCACAACACGCTGTCTCTATATCCTCGTAAATAGGTTCTATTTCATCTTTATGATCTGAAGTAGGGGCATAAACTTGTACGACTTTACTCAGCGTCAGATAACATACTCTTGTAGACACACTCGTTATGTTTTGGACTGCTGAGTAATCTTGCGTGGATCAAAAAGTCGACACCGCCATATGTAGAATAATCGTGACCTTTGTGGTGTAACAGATGACCAGATGCCATGCGGTTAGGTCTTCATCCTCCCTCCTAACTTCAGATAGTCCTATTAGGTCCCAATTTATATGTTGGACTTCTTCTAGTAGTTCGAGAAGCCTTTCGTCGGTACTCAGTGTCCTTGTATTGTATGTAGCCAGGATCAGTATCACAGATATCGAGAGATAGGTTGAGGGGCGTGGCACGTGCGAACAAATGTAGCTCCGACAGGTTAGATATTAAAAATTCTCGGTAGTCACCGTAGTGACGAATTCATTTCCGTTGTTTTTCGAAAATGCCGACCTGTGCAATACTCACGTGCAAAAATAGAAGCGAGATTGTGAACTCTAAGAACGCGGGTGTCACATATCACTTCAATCCAACTATTATTTCTTCTTAAAACATAAGAAATAAACATTATTACGAAAATAAATCATTCGCAGAAAATTCGTCACGAATTGGCATTAAAGTGACAATGTCATGTTGTTCTCGCTAAGTTTACGAATAATAATGTCATAACAAACCATCTTATCAGGATTTTTCTAAAAATTAAAATATTTCACGTATAAACCGCTAGTTTGTGACTCAGACTGTAACTATACAATAAAAAGTTGGTAAAGACCAGTTTCACATGTGTTCCATACCTACAGACAACAGTGCAATCTAGTGTTTTTGATGACTTATGTCACCTGAATAATAGGATCAGTCGGTGGAAAATACTACGATATAAGCTGTTTAGCTAATTGCTGAGGACTGCAGATTCCAATTGGCAGAGAGATGCCTCTCATCAACTATGAGACGGCACTAGTCAACACCGGGAGCGCGTCATCACGCTGCTGCATCTAGCTCAATTATACGAAACTATTCTACGAGTTCTTCGAGGCTTGTCGTCGCCGTGTGCTGCGACGACGTCGTACAGCGCCACGACCAGTGGTGTGTTGTGGGACTGCACTACGAAAATTGTTTTTAAGTAACTCATTAATTATTTATTTAAATTTTATTGGTCATATATTGTACTTGGAGGTAATAATGTATCATTTAATTTAATTTTACAATTTGTATATTAAAAAAAAGTAATTTAGTTTGTATGAGCATGTCTACAGCTTTGTGTCCCCACTGCCCCGATTCATCGAGGCTATATGTGGTTCCCCGTGGTTTGAGTGTGCATATTAGCCGCATTCATGGAAGTAGTCAGACGCGCTTCGCGCGGTTGCTAGTTCAGGATGCCCCGAGTGCGTTCCCTGGGGTGGTGGCGTCCACACCTTCTTTGGACCAGTTATCAATTCTGAGGAGGAATGTTAGGGTGCTTAAACACATTCCGAAGGGTGCTAGGTGCATCGCTGCGTCTAAATTGTCACAGGTTATTGAACGCTGCATACAGTCTAATGACCTTTTGGATTGGTATAGTTTGTTGACCTTTTCTTACACTGCGCTCAGGGTTCCCTCATCGGAGGACCGTAGCCGTTCACTCACCGCGAAAGTGAAGGAAAATGTTGCAAATGAAGCTCCGAGTGACTCACTTGCATCAGTTTGCGCCACGATGGGGGTTCCCTTGGGTCAGAGGTCGTTTTATAGATTAGTAGAATCGAAGGTGCACGATGGTGATCTGAGTGGAGTGGTTCGGGTGTTATTGTCGGACTGTTCCATCGCACCTGATAATGACGAGACCCTGAAATCCTTAAGAGAAAAGCATCCTTGTCCTCACCGACCTTTGGAATTTCCTCCTGAACCTGATCTTTCTTCGGTGTGTCTATCTGTGGAGGTGGGTGCTCGTCTGGTGGGTTGGATGGTTTGCGCCCTGAGCACCTTAAGGAATTAACGTCTGTAGGGGCTGGTGATGGTGGGGTTGCACTGTTGAGTTCTCTATGTAACTTGACAAACTACATGTTGAAGGGCGTGATTAATAGGGAGGTGTGCCCTTATATCTATGGAGCCTCTCTTTGTGCTATGGAGAAGAAGGATGGGGGCATTCGGCCAATTGCTGTGGGCAGCGTGATTCGGCGTTTAGTGTCAAAGATGTGCTGTCGTGCGGTGAGAGGTGATCAAGCATCGCAGTTGCAGCCTGAGCAGTTAGGAGTCGGAGTAGCTCTGGGGTGTGAGGCTGCCATTCATGCTACTCGTTCATATGTGATGAGCAGGGTTGCCTCACATGAAATCGTTGTTAAGGTGGACGTTAAGAACGCCTTTAATACTGTTGAGCGGGACGTCGTCTTAAGTAGGGTGAAGTCTTGTTGTCCAAATTTGTACCCATACCTGCACCAGTGTTACAGTGCCACTAGTAACTTGTTTTTCGGTGGGAGCCTGGTGCAGTCAAAGGTAGGGGTTCAGCAGGGTGATCCCTTGGGTCCTTTTCTCTTCAGTATGGCAATCCAAGAAGTTGTGGCTTCTTTGCGTTCACCTTTAAACGTGTGGTATTTAGATGATGGCACAATCGGTGGCAGTACAGAGGTGGTTCTGGAGGATCTTAGAAGACTGATACTGGGGTTCGGCAAATTAGGGCTTAAGTTGAATACCCAGAAGTGTGAAGTATTTTCTTGTTCAGGACAATTACCTCAAGAGGTGAGCGACGAAATCCAATCAGTCGTTCCCGGAATCATTCTTAGGAATAAGGTGGATTTCACACTTCTGGGTGCTCCTATTTTCCCGGAGGGCATTCCCGGAGTATTGCAATCAAAAATTGATATCCTTAAGGCGTCGAAACCACATTTAAAGCAGCTTTCCGCCCATGTTGCCTTGACGATTTTAAAAAGTTGTCTTTCTTCACCAAGGCTAACTTATTCCATACGGACTGCCCCGATTTGGTTGCACAGGGAGATAACTTCTAGATACGATGCAGTTTTGAAGGATTTGTTGGAGTGCATCATCAACGTAGAGATGTCCTCGTCTCAGTGGGTGCAAGCCACGCTGCCCATCGGGTACGGGGGTTTAGGTGTTCGACGCTTGCAGGACACCGAGCTCCCTGGCTTTCTGGCTTCTTCGCATGGTGTTGTGGACCTCGTTACTCACATCTTGGGTATACATGGTGACGGGTTCCGCATTCCTTTTGCGGGGGAGGCGGAGAGCTTATAGCGTGCCCGGTGTCCTAGAAGCGACCTGCCGGAAAGGCTATGTAGTCAGCGCTCCTGGGATGAGGTCCTGTGCGAAGTCATTCGTGATGATCTCCTCGCTCATAGTTCGGGGCCGGAATTGGCGCGCCTGCGTGCCGTTTGTCAGTCCGACTCGGGGTTGTGGCTGCACGCAATGCCTTCTCCCCAGCTGGGAACTTTCCTGGACGACGACACTTTGCGCGTGGCAGTCGCTTTGCGTTTGGGCTGCACTATCTGCCAGCCGCATCGATGCGTTTGTGGGGCATGGGTCAATGAGTTGGGTCGCCATGGCCTACATTGTACCAGGAGCGCTGGCAGATTTTCGCGGCACCACGCAATAAACGACATCGTTCGTAGGGCTTTGGTATCGGCCAACGTTCCTAGTGTGTTGGAGCCGCCAGGTTTGTGCCGGTCGGATGGGAAGCGTCCGGACGGCTTGACCCTGGTACCTTGGGAGAGAGGACGTTCCCTGCTATGGGATGCGACCTGCGTCTGCACCTTTGCAGCCTCCCATGTCGGGTCAACGGCGGCCCGCGCTGGTGCAGCCGCCGAGTCTGCCGCAAGACAGAAGTGCCTTAAGTATGCCGCACTCACGGGAAGCTACATCTTTGTGCCTCTTGCGCTCGAGACGACTGGGGTTTGGGGGACACAAGGGAAAATATTTATTAAGGATCTGGGGCGCCGTCTAAGGGATAGGAAAGGATTTGACAACCGCTCTGGGGCATTTCTGATGCAAAGGATCTCCCTGGCGGTGCAGCGGGGAAATGCTGCAAGCGTCATGGGAACCTTAGCCTCGGTAATGTCCCGGGGTGGTTTATTCGCGTAGTTGTTTCTTTTAGTGTTTCTATTTTATTTTTAATTCATATATTTTGGTTACTTTCATTGTTAATAAAAAATAAAGTGCATTTGAGTTTACTATACATTGCTTGTTTTGTATCTTAATTTCACTACTTATTGCCAAGCTAACACGCAATGAATATTTCACACTTATCTAAGTACAAAAGCAAAGATGCATCGTGATACGGAGGCGAACTGTTACACGCACGCAGAGACGACATATAGTGATGGGAATAGTGATTTTTGAATCGATAGATTTTATCATTCCGCAATTACTAATATAGTTAATGTAATAATATAGTTATTTTATTGCTCATAATACGTAAGTTTATTGTTAGTTATTCCAATGATTGCCAAACAGGCATTTTAGATTTTAAGTTTGTTTAAAACCTCGCCCAACGAAGGATAAGTGGGTGTTATAAGTATTGATCGGAAATTCCGATGCTTTCAATCAGGTCCGAAGAGTTCACAGTGATTCTACCTTCAGAAACCTCTTTGCCTCTCTTTCTAGCTGTAAGGATTCTGTTGAAAAAAGAAGAGAGGCAAAGGGGTCTCGTATGTCGTATAATATGTCGTATTTACAAACAATTTACTATTTTATTTATAGAACCCGGCATTGTATACGACTGTCTATACCAGTGTCTATAAATTATAATCGATCGATGATACACGATGTCCTTGCATTGTCCCTACACTAGCTCGACTAGCTAGTATACCTGCGGTAGTGTAAGTGTGTTCGGACGATAGGTGCATGACATTGCACTGACCATAGATATCGAGAGATAGGTTGAGGGGCGTGGCACGTACGAACAAATGTAGCTCCGACAGGTTAGATATTAAAAATTCTCGGTAGTCACCGGGCGACCGCAGTGACGAATTCATTTCCGTTGTTTTTCGAAAATGCCGACCTGTGCAATACTCACGTGCAAAAATAGAAGCGAAATTGTGAACTCCAAGAACGCCGGTGTCACATATCACTTGTAAGTCTCATTCCAACTATTATTTCTTCTTAAAACACAAGAAATAAACATTATTACGAAAATAAATCATTCGCGGAAAATTCGTCACGAATTGACATTAAAGTGACAATGTCATGTTGTTCTCGCTAAGATTACTATACATTGCTTGTTTTGTATCTTAATTTAACTACTTATTGCCAAGCTAACACGCAATGAATATTTCACACTTATCTAAGTACAAAAGCAAAGATGCATCGTGATACGGAGGCGAACTGTTACACGCACACAGAGACGACATATAGTGATGGGGATAGTGATAGGAGAATTATGTTTTTGAATCGATAGATTTTATCATTCCGCAATTACTAATATAGTTAATGTAATAATATAGTTATTTTATTGCTCATAATACGTAAGTTTATTGTTAGTTATTCCAATGATTACCAAACAGGCAGTTTAGATTTTAAGTTTGTTTAAAACCTCGCCTGACGAAGGATAATGGGGTGTTATAAGTATTGATCGGAAATTCCGATGCTTTCAGTCAGGTCCGAAGAGTTCACAGTTATTCTACCTTCAGAAACCTCTTTGCCTCTCTTTCTAGCTGTAAGGATTCTGTTGAAAAAAAGTTGAGAGGCAAAGGGGTCTCGTATGTCGTAAAAAATTGTCGTATTTACAAACAATTTACTATTTTATTTATAGAACCCAGCATTGTATACGGCTGTCTATACCAGTGTCTATAAATTATAATCGATCGATGATACATGCTGTCCTTGCATTGTCCCAACACTAGCTCGGCTAGCTAGTTAACTGCGGTAGTATGGGTGTGTTCGAACGATAGGTGCATGACATTGCACTGACCAATAAAAGCGGAGGGATTGATGTCGAGTGGTGTAAATGTATGCGTGTTCTTAGTTTTCGGCGACACTGGTTCCGATACAAGCTTAGCGCCAAGGGCCTATCTCTCGATATCTGTGATTATGGGTTAAGTTTGGTGATTCATGGCTGAATCCCGCATAGGAAAAGGAAACTCCATTAAAACTACCAGTGCTTCGGAATTACGCCCGTCATAGAGATAGAGCATCACGAAACTCTACGGGGATGTAATTTTTCTTTCATTTTGCTCATTATTTTAACCGACTTCAAAAATGAGGGGGTTCTCAGTTTGGTTCTATTTTTTAATGTTTGTTACCTCATAACTGGTACTTCTTATGAACCGGTTTCAAAAACCCTTTTTTCAATTTAAAATCTCATCCTTTCCAGTTTAGTCCCATTTTTTGAAAATTAGAAATCGGTCCAGTGGTTTGGTTTCTAAAGCACAAAGACTGTAATTATGCTATCATCCAGATAAACAAAATTGCGTATTTTTACTTTATTGTGACTTATATAAGAAAAGGGTTTCTTAATACAATATGTGTCTATAGAAAACATCACCCAAAATAAATGTAAGGAATTTTATACTTATATAAGAATAAACTTCCTTACCTTTATTTTGGGAAGATGAAATTTCTTCATGCTACAAATTAGTATTTGTGTTAAATTGTATCATATTTTCTTAAGAAATAAAAAACTAATGAACCATGGAAAAGCACTAGTATCTTGTAACTAGTGAACCATGGAAAAACAATAGCACGGAAAAATTAAAGAAAACTCTAACGGACAAAGGTACATATTTTACCACTTACACGAAATTTCATATTGTTTTACAGGCAATAGCATACTTTTTACGACAATTACAAAAACCTCTTTTGTCAAAAAACTTATCACAAAAATTTAATCCTGCACCCCACATTAACCGAAACAGCACGCCTTTGTTTAAAGGTTAATCTCCAAAATATAACACGACTGCAAATGATGATGACGGGGTTTCTGATGGTAGAAGTGAATTATCTTACTGACTTAAGAAATATTTATTTATTAACTCAGAAAATACAGACAATTCAGACACAGCAATATATCCACATAAATTGCGTTAATATAAATTTAAATACAATAAAATTAATAATAAATAAATAAAAATAAAAAACACCAAAATACGCAATTACCCGAATAAACCACGGCATTGCCGAGGCAAAGGTTCCCATGGCGCTGGCATCATTTCCCCGCTGCACAGCCTGGGAGATCCTTTCTTTTAGACTAAGTGCCAACTATCAAGATTCAATATTGCTGCTGAGTGACAATATTCCATTACCTTCTTGTCTGAGAGTACTCGTAGTAGTTTATGCCGAAGCGTAACTTCTATATGGATAGTTAATGCAGCATAGTCCCTTTAGTTAGAAGCATAATAACATCGAACTGAAGGTGCGTTCGCGGTAACTTCGGTTCTATATTAATAGAGCGGCTCTGGAAATTTGTCCCTCTTATCTGCACTTCTATCATCTGACTCCGGCAGGATATGAAGCAAAATTTTAAGCATTCAAACAATTACTTTAGAGAGTATTCCATGAATTCACTTTTCAAAAGTTTTGTCGAGAGATATATCAATGTTTTCATTATTGCCATTGTTTTTTATGAATTTAATTGATATAATTCTCTCAGGTTTTGACACCCACAACACGGCATAAACTCTTTTAAGTCGAATTATCCAATATTATGCCAATTCCAACTAGAAATATTGTTAGTATGGTACCTACTCACAATAATGTAATTTTTGTTCCAAGCTACTTTGTTCAAGAGAAATTAAACCTGTTAGAGAAATGCAACTGGCCATAGCTAAAAGGTAACAAAGATTCACAAATAAAAAACTCAAAAGGAAAAGTTTACACGACTCGAGCAGGGAAAAGATGTCAAACATGCCTCAAATGCAATAACTTTCCTGGAGAGGGAAAGTTTCGTTGTTTTTCCATGTGATCCACGCTACAATACCGAGCACGGCAAACTGTGGGATAATTCGGTCAAAGGGACGCAAAAAGGTTGCGGACGAGGTTCTTTTTGACCACAGTGAAAATTAGTCGTGACGTTCGGTTACACTAAAACCATGCATGTCTAGTCACAATCATAATCGACCGAGCGAGCGAAGCGAGCGAAGGGCTCCATTTAGATAAGATAGGAGGCCGATTTTGCTGTCGTCTGTCTCTATGTGTGTCTGTCAGTTCCGGTCTAGGGGCCACAGTTTTCAAGCGATCCTCACAAGACTTGGCACGCGTGATCCTTTAATTAAAATATATTTTTTTGTCGACAAGTTTCTCGATTCCCCAAAGAGGATCTTTACAGACCATGAGAGCGAGTGAAATGGACTATAACTATTTTCGTGAAAAGTCAATAGATTGTTTTTAAAATCGCAAAGTGTAGTTTACAAAGTTATTGGTGCGGCTACTTTACTACTTGATTTTGATTGAATCTAAAATACTTACCTATAAATTGGTTCACAGAACCCCCCAATAAGCGAGGTCTACTGCCCACAGGGCCACTAGTTCATAATTTCTTTATGGTATACAAATAATATACAGACAACAAGACTTACATAAAAATAGTGTACAAAGGCGAGCTTATCTCTAATAAGAGATCTATTCCAGCAAACCAAATTAGGATGAGAAATGTCGATTGCTGAGCAGGGGTAGGCCATGTGTACAATAATATAATAGTTCGTACTATCGTACTAGTGGTGAAAATCTATCAATTAGGATCAATTTATTATTTTATAGAATCTTACCTTGACACGTGTGATCGTCGTAAGTTTGAGAACTATCAATGAAAGGTCGATCCTACCAACTTATTGACCTAGTAATAGATTTTTCTCTTAACCTATATGTTTGTTAATGGCGATATAACTTTCCCAGGCTTCATCAAATGTTCGTTAGCTACTTTTAATGTTTCCGTCCATATAAAGCTTTTTATGGTGCTGGTGAAATGTGTCCTAGCCACTAATAGTGTTTTAATGACTGGCTATGAAAGCGCTGGGAAATTAATATTGTAGTCACTATTTTCATGGGTTGTTAGATATAATAGATAATTAAGGCGATATGTATCTTAATACCATTGGTTCTTTTATCTTTTAGTAAAATCAATCAATTTATTATTGTTGGTATCCTGCCGTAATAGCAAATGTTATCCCTATGCAATAATAATATTTCCGTAATAATAAGAATGCGTTGCCATATTTATTGTTTTTTTCATATCTTTGTATGTGTATCAATCGGTACCTAACTATAACTATGATTTAAGGACCAGACCAACTTTGCATTGTATTAAAGCATTGTTTTAAGACATTTTCCTTTGTGACAGCTAAAAAACGGCGGTATATCTTACAAACAATGGCAGGCCTTTGGTCGTTGTTCCAAACTGTCCTTTTGTTTTATTTTCACAAAAGCAAGTTTCCAGGCTCCTCTCCACCTACCTTGGCCTCATCACGGAGTTAAAAATTCATACGAACCCATTATATTTACGGTTGAGAAGCTTACCTTGAAGCGGTTTATAATAAATTATTTACGAGTTCCATCTCGCCTTCAGTCTTGAAAAAAACCGCTAAATGCTTCTAAACAAAGAAACACTGAATCTTTTGTGGTTCGTTGTCCAGTTGAAACAAACTCCTTTTATAGGAGTCCTTCAAAAATTATGGTAGCACGTTAAGGTTTTAATATCTTTAAAACATTCACCCTCAAAGGCCAAATTACAGTTCAAAAGATTAATTTTCAAACCTTTATATTCTTACTTTTAAAACTCTTTCTTTGATCTGATCACCAATCATCATACGTTGGAAGTTGCTGCTTAATTTGGCGCCGAGAATAAATAAACAGGAGCGGAGCACACCTCGTCAATTTGTTGAATTATTCATGTTGTCTCATACAGGTACACCGAGCCTGCAGGTTGGAGAGGGTTCTAGGAGAGCCCTCGAAATACAACTCTTTGCTCGTGAAGGAAAAAAATCGGTCAAGTGCGGGTCGGACTGGCACACGAAGAGTTCCGTGCCATCGTAAAAGAAAACAAGGATACGAAAATAATAATATGAAAACAATGAAATGTATTTCCGAACTTGGTTTTGATACAAGTCCCTAAAGATCCGAAGTCTATTGGTTTGACTTCGTCACCGAAGACGATGATAAGTATCGCGTATTATCGATGATATTAAAATGATGGTGAATTGGGTTATTCGTCTTGTATGGGGACCCCTTTATTTTATCAAATCTCGTATAGTTCATGATGTGTTGCTGTAGCGGCAACAGGAATACATACCCTGTTCAACTCTGTAACTATGACAGTTCATCAGATAGAGCCCGACGAAGGACATTCAGGCAGACAGACAGACAGACAGCGGGCACTAGTGATAGGTTCCCGTTTGGCACTCTTCGGATACAGAACCCTAAAAAAGCAATGGGCTAACGGGATGCAGCACCCTTTTCGCATTTAATGACAAAATAGTATAAAAGAACTCTGTTCATCGAACCAATAAGGGGTTGCAATTTGCGCTTTCACGACTTAGACCATCTTACTCAACTTCCTCTATCGTTAGTATTTTTATGTTAATTATTTTAATTCTGACGAAGTTGTATCATAAATGTAGAGTTAAGGCCTTTTTTTTGCGGGTGGGCATTCAAAAGTTAACCTAAATTTTGGCGCTCTCTATTTATGTACAATTATAACTGAAATAAGTACAATATTGTGCAAATAATACATGACTGTATTAGGGACTGACCTGCACCTGCTGGTGTAATATCATTTCTCACTATATTTCACGCACTTCACATCAATATTTTCAGCAACAATAATGGATCCACTGGTGCAAGTGCATAAGCATATGGAGAAACTGGAAGTTCTTTGTTCTACTCGAATGGATAAATTTGAGACGAGGCAGATGTCCCCCAATCCATCAGCGCCTCTGCAGACAGTGAAAGCTTTAGCAGCAGAATACACAAACTTCAAAGCCTTTGAGTGCAAGGCTCTCTTTGCTGAAGCAGCAACGAGAAGTTTTTTCTACAAGTGTTGGCCGTCAGGAGTCCTACACACGAAGTATTCTCTGGTGCACGTAAGCACTTTAGTATAAGGCAGGCGAGGTCTTCGGAAGGGAGTAGCATTATTGTTATTCCTGATAAGATTCGCAAAAAGTATACCACCATGTTCGAATTGCGACAGTTGCAGCTGCAGCGTCCTAGTGTGGAGGAGAAGACCGTGAAAACTGGCAAGAGATCGAATAAGCGTTGAGGTATAATGCCATTAGTTGTTTGATTGTACGTGCTTTTTCACTGCTTTGTTTTGTGTAGAATTAACACAACAAGCAGACTTAAGTTCATTGTCAACTTCCATTTTTATTTGTATCTTTGTTTGTATTACTTCGTATCTGTATATAAAGGGTGGTCCAACCAAAACGCACGATGTTAATTGTAAATAAAACAAAAAGTTTTAAGAGAATTATCTTAATATATTTTATTATAATAGAAGGATCTATGACAATGACTAAGTGGAACAAAATATCGGACAAATACCCACCACGGCTTCGGTGGCATACCTCTACTCGATGGTCTATATTTTCAATGACTCTGAGACATAATTGAGGTTCTATGTCGTTAATGTGCCGAATTATCTCATCCTTTAGCTTTTGAATAGTTCTTGGCATATTGACGTACACTTTTTCTTTTAAATATCCCAAAGCAATAAGTCCAACAGTGTCAAAGTACATGATCGTGGTGGCCAATCAACATCGCCACGACGTGAGATAACACGGCAATTGAATTTCTCGCGCAAAAGAGCCATTGTTTCGTTGGCTGTGTGGCAAGTGGCACCATCCTGTTGGAACCACATATCGTCCAGGTCCATATCCTCAATTTCTGGCCACAAGAAGTCCGTTTTCATCTCGCGATAGATTCACGGTAACTGCTTGGCCGACCTCATTCTCGAAGTAGTACGGCCCAATGACGCCGCCAGCCCATAAACCGCACCAAACAGTCACTCTTTTTGGATGCAACAGCTTTTCAACTATCACTCGTGGATTCTCATTTGCCCAAATGTGGCAATTCTGCTTGTTGTGTGTATTTGTGTGTGTTTGGACACGTTTGGTCGATTATGCTGACCAAAAAAATCACGAAGTGCACGAAATGCATTATGATTAGAACGCCCATTTTCGTAAAAGGCTTCAACAAATTTAACGCGCTGCTCGATTGTGTACCTCTCCATGGTTCAATTTGTCAAACACCAAACACTGAAACAAAGAAATGTCAAATTAAATTGGGCAAAAACCTTGACGTTAAGGTGTGACTCACAATTAACATCGTGCATTATGGTTGGACCTTTATATGTAGGATACAAGTTAGTTGAAGCTCTTCTTTGTAGTCAAAAGTTGTAAAATTGATTAATCTTCACAAAATAATTTGGTTTACTTTTACGTCTTTTACATTAGTTTCTTTTATTTTAGAGGTTATGTTGACTGACACTGACAAGTGAATGAAGTGTCATCACATTATTTTCTGCTGTCAGAACTGTCGGATGCGTTTCGATAATGCATTGTGCTTTTACTTTTTCTGTTATTTTTTCCATGTGGTAGAAAGTTTTTTTAAATTGTTGTGTTGTGAGTTATCTCTTCCAGCCAGCCATTTTCTATCAATCAACTAACTAAAGTTATCTCATCCTCTCTTCACCTTTATGCTGACGACCTTCAGCTGTATAGGGCATTTTTCAATCGCCGAGATTTCGGATGCCGTTTCTAATATGAACGTAGATCTTACAGCTGTTGAAGTCTGGCCCAAATCATTTGGCTTCATAATCAATCCTTCGAAATCGCAGGCCATCATCGTAGGTAGTAGTCGCATGACCTCTAGACTGGGCTCGAACATGCCGTCTGTTCTGTATGGTAATGTTTGTATTCCTTACACCGACAAAACCAAAAACCTGGGCCTTATCCTGAACAAGAATATGTCTTGGGTGGTGCACATCAATGATTTAAACAGACGCATTCCCTTTTCTTTTCAAAATAAAAGTGTTGCTAGCGCAATCATTACTGCTGCCCATTTAGAATACGCTGATGAGTGCTTCCTGTATATCACAGAAGAACAGTTTAACAAGTTGGAGATACTTCAGAACCTGGCTTTACGCTTTATTTTTGGCTTACAAAAGTACGACCATGTGTCGGATTTTCGCAACCAATGGGATTCTTTCAGAGCAGGGTTTTTTTCATAATCCAACAGATGGCGCTGTAAATGGCCTGTTCTTTGATCTTAGAGTAAATTATATGTTATGCAAAGAGATTCCATGATCTCAGATGGTAGAGGTACGCGACCACTGAAAGAGGGTTCGGTAAAAAGGTTGTTTACTGGCTGAACGTAACCTGTTATTGAAAGCTGTCAAGTTCAATGAACCAAAAAAAAAACAGTTTGTTCAGCTTTGTTCGGTAGGTTGACTCCTAACGTAGTATCGCTTTAAAGCACAGACATATAATTTATATAGTCTGTGCCCACAGACATATAATAAGATACTACGTGCCTACCTATACTTCGAGGTCTCCGAGTATTTTATTTATTTTATTTGGCAAACAACACATGACAGCTTTAAATCACAGACTACTTTCAGCCAGTAGGTACAAAACCTTTACCCCAAACCTTCTTTCAGTACATTCGTACGTTTCAACGGTTATATATATACCATATACTTTACTGGGAAACACTATTACATCCAAGTGTGACCTTGATGCCGAGATCAACAGCAGGATAGGTGCTGCAGCTGCGGCATTTGGAAAGCTGTGTTCCAAGGTCTTCTGCTCACATGACCTTAAGCTGGCTTCCAAAATATCAGTATACATGGCAATTGTGCTGCCAAATCTCCTATACTCCTCTGAATCGTGGTGTGTGTATCGCCGCCACATACGCACTCTGGATCGTTTCCACCTTAAATGCCTTCGATCCATTATGAAAATCAAATGGTCCGACCGTGTGCGTAATACCGAAGTTCTGCGACGAGCTAATGTTGGTGGCATTGAAGCCTACTTAATGCGTCGGCAGCTTCGATGGTGCGGTCACGTATCACGTATGGAAGAGGACAGAGTGGCGAAGTGCATCTTTTATTCTAAACTGGAGGAGGGCAAGCGAAAACATGGCGGGCAGCTTCTCCGATACAGAGATGTTCAGAAGCGACGCGTGAGAAGATGCAACATAGAGCCCTCTCAATGGGAAGGTTTGGCAACACATCGGCCAGAATGGCGCAGGATTGTGAAGAGGCAAGTACGCGAGTTCGAGGATCAGCGTAAAGCTGACCTTGATATGAAACGCGACCTGTTAAAAGCCCGTCCACCTGCTGCCATCACCTGCAACTACGCGGGCGGCGTACTGACGTGCCCCCAATGCGCAAGGAGTTTCGCTGCGAAGATCGGCTACATAAGCCATGTTCGGGCGCACGCGCGCGAAACCGACTAGGAGTAGAAGTGGTCGCCATGACCGAAATCGGTCGGAATTATCATCATCATCATACTTTACTCTATGACCAAAAAACAGGCCGTCTTGAGAGTCATCTGTTGGATTTTGAAAAAACCGTCTAGAAAAGAACCTAATTGAAGTGGCTCCCGATCCGACAGCGAAGGAACCTCCATATTTTAGTTTTTCTTTTTTAAATTCTGCTCATTTCTGGTGCTCCAGAGTACCTGCAAAACCGTTTTGCGTGTTTACCACCGCCCTCAAGACCTCGTCGTGCATGTGTCGCATCAAGGGAACTAGCCTGTCCGATGGCCAATATCAGTTTCCTGATGAATTCCTACAAAGTCCGTGCTGCGCAGATATCGTAGGTTTTATTTATTTAAGTATTAAGTGTTTATGTAGTTTAATTATGATCATAATGATATATATGTTATAAAGTATTTTTGTAGCTAATTGTGGGAATGTGATTTGTAATCTAAATTTTAATTAAGTTGCTGTTTTCTTGTTTGTAGAAATATTTTGTTATTAGCTGAACCCGCATTGTTTCTCTGCACATATTTACTGGGTTGGCTGGAAGAGATTTCTTTTGGGAATTAGCCCGCCTTTAGACATTTCATTTCCCACTGTGTCATTTTTTTTACTGAGTTTTATGCAATATAGGATATAATAATGATAATAACAACGTTTTATATGTGATGACTCCGCATTACTAAAATATTGTATAGGTTTATTTAAAAAAACTCATATCGTGAAAAAAAAAAATTCCCACACGTGGTGGCAGAGGAACAACTACTTTTTAGACTTGCAGCTCTTTAACGAACTCTTTAATAAATACCTCTATACTCCTTACCATGTTGTCTTATGCGTCCTGTCACATGTCATGTTTACAAAGTGCACCGAACATACCAACCAAAACGAATATTGAAGATGATATTGTGTTACATAGACGCACGAGCACTTGAGAAATAAATCCAACGCATTGAGACGGACAAAAATGGCAACAGTTTACAACCTTCTACCGACTCGTCTTGCTTACTATGCCCTATTGCAAGCATACGCTGGCGAAGGCGATGACGACGCGGAAGCCCGACGGTACAGACGCTTCCATGCAGTTCGCCTGCTGCAGAGAATGGCAAGGGGCTACCTCATCAGGAAACATGTGGCGTGGTTGTGCCACAATGCGATAATCATACAATGTGCGTTCAGGGTTCATCAAGCGAGAAAGGCTTATAGGGCGGCGCTAAGAATCGCGGCCAAGTTGAAGCATTATAAGTTTTACTTTCGGGCTGCGACTAGGATTCAGGTGATACATCGAGATTTGTTTGTATCATTTCCACATTGTTGTAAGCTTCTAACCAGGAATTATAAAATCTTCTTTATAGTCAACTAAAAGTAATATCTAATAGTAATGGGTAGCGTTCAATTTTAATATTGATATCTAGAGTTAAGTTAATAATTACCTCCCCTCCGCAGGCGTTATGGAGAGGCTACTATTCTAGACGAACAAAATTCAGCTACGCCGCGTACCGTCGCTGGCTAGCCACTGTCAAAGAGCGTGGAGAAAGACGCGCAGCCGAAGCAGCTGAATTCGGCATTAGAAGCCGAGCTGACGACCTGAAGATACTAGAAGAGGAAGCTAGACAGTGGCTCGCTTACGTAATGTTTAAGCTTCACCATCTACTGCGCACGCAAGCTTGCGCCGGCATCTACTCCAAGCCGGCCTCTACCCAGCTGTCCGAATTCGAGATACTCCTTAAATCAATTCACTACACCGAATACATGAAGAGGTTGAGACGAAAATATGAACAGTTCGTTCGGAAGCACCGCCCGCAGTTCAGCAACAAGCGACTGTTTCCAGTAATTGGTGATGGTACCGATTACTGGTATCTATCGCTGCCGGAGATGTATGAGTTAACGGCTCCTGCTAATACTAAAGTGTTGGATACCAGACATAAGGCGACACATCATGGGCCGCAGCATAAGAAGCCGTTTTTGTGGAAGCGCGTGAGGCCCGGACCATGCGATGGGCGCGGGCCGTTCGACGCTTCTATTATAAAGACGTCGTCAAATTCTCTCCCTTCTGCGCCAGCGCCCACAGCAACGTTCAGTGCTGCCGGTGACGCCTCCCAACATGACCCGCGGTTTAACATTTACGTTAAACATTACACCCCGCAGCCGAATTTGTTCGATTTTGTCGACTTTCACGTCAATGCTTTACTGGCAAGGAGGTTTTCCATCGAAAACATAAGCACTGATCCAAATTCTGGTAAACTTAGTTGAAAGACTAAATTTTGTATAAGAGTCTCTTGTAATGTGGGTGTGATAAATACAAGTAAAATTACACTTCTTGTAAATATTTTTCTTTGCCTTTCCCGTTGACGGAAATCCGTAATCAAGCAGCTAAGTTCGGAAGGGTCGTCCGGATGTTTGGGGCCGCGGGCTTTTTGTTATTCAGCTTTTGTTGTTCAGAATTTTACACTTGTAATTCATTTCAGGAAACGCCTTGGTGAGAAAGATTTTCTTTTGAGACTCCCAAGGAAATGTGTTTTTGTAATTTTTACGCCCTCACGAATTTATCAAATAGATGTTTCTTATTTACCGTCCTAAATTGAGTAGCTTTTTATTGCGTGGTAAACTTATGGCCTTTATTTTAAGTATTTTGTGATATGTTAGTATGATGAAACTACTGTTTTAGAATAAACGATTGAAGTTAAAAGGCTCGTTAATAAAGAGTCAAGAGGTAGTAACGAGTTCAAATAGTCATAAATCTATCATCCATCAACCAAATCAACACAACAAGATACATTACTCAGCAAACCTAACTTGTTAGACGGCAACTGTTCCGCCAGTCTTAAAACTAATTTGTCAGACAATGCTCGTTTGACTCCGGTAATTTATTAGGGTCAGAATAATACAGGTTGTGGGTTTCCGAACAGGCCTTATTGCGCAAGCCTTCTTGAAAGGCTTAGGCACCGCGGACCCATTTGTTAGAGGTCGAATAGGCGACCCGTTTTACTTGTACACTACGAAGCTGCCAGAATAGGATGTGATTTGCTCAAAATTAAACTGCCTCTTCACTATTCACAGACTGCGACAATAGGAGCGGTGATTTCCATTAATATGCTGTTTGGGTCTGTGTGCCGAACTACCTACCTGAGTTAGTTTTCTAACAAAGCTTATAACTTATACAAGGTAGATTGTTATTTGCTTCTGGCAATGATTATTCAAAATTATGTCCAGTTTACTGGTTAAAAAATATGATAGAAAATACCTTCAGTTATTACTTCAACGATTGCTCATGTGTTGCTTGTGTATGCATTTAAATTGTTATATGTATACTCAAAACCCATCGGAATAAAATGCACTCGTAACATTATACCCTGTGGCGCGGAAATGAAACCGACGATTCCAGGCACAGGTGAATTGGACGAAACGGCGCATCCTCTTCGGGCTACCTCGCTGGAGGGTGTCTATGTACAACATGAATAATTCATGGGTAAATTTGCAAGTGTTTCAATTTACACCCGACACCCGCTGATACGCACCCGAGAGGCTGAAGTGCAAAAAAGAAAACAACGCGTCGTACAGCCGGGAATAGTTCTGTTTTTTAAATTTCCAGGTTTTGTATGAGTCCCCGCGCCAAAGGGTGTTAACCTGACCCAGTTACTATGTATGTGCCCCGCCTGCATATCATAGGTCTGGGATAGAGATGGTAAAAGATATCTGGATGCATTTTCCGCGAATTATAAGTTGTTAGTGCCTTTGAGCTGAATGCCTACCTACACGGAATCGACGGGGTCACGCTTTTATAGTTTATATTTAGTCCGAAACTGTCATTTGTATGGAAATTGCCCTCGTAAGATGACACGTTTAGTTTCACTAGAGGCAGATCATGGCGGCATCTATCAATATTGTAATGAGACAAAGATATACACTAGTATTTTAGAATCAATTGAACAAGAAGTGCTAAGGCACTGATGGTTCTTTGATGGTTCGTTTTTGCAAAAAGGGCTTCTGACATTTTCTCAATCCTGTTAATAGCTATTTTAGGACCTAGGATCTAGAACCTTTTGCTAAAGTAAAGTAATGTTTATTTCCATGAATATAGGGTACATCAGGATTCGCTATATTCGATTCACAAGATTCGTTATTATACAACACAATGATCATCAAAGTAAATTATCTAACATGTCTTAAAGTATTATTCACAATAAATTTATTAATTTCTCATCATCATCATAATTAAAATATTATATTATGTTATATCAATTTGTCCTCAAAGAAGTCCTGTATCTTTATAATGACTTTGTGACTAAGAAATATCTTAGTCCAGCCTTGAATAAATGAAGTTCGACAATGTCCCTAATCGATTTAGGCCGCCTCTTATATACTTTTGGCCCAATATCAATTATACTTTTGCTAAATTAAGCAGTAAAGCGGGGAGTAGCACTTAATTTAATATCTTTTAACTATTCATTTTCTTAAACAAGTTCCAGTTTGTTTTTACACATACAGCAGTTTCATAGATAGTGATGGTGATGTCGATATACCTAACATTCCAAAGTGAGGCATGAAGCTGTTTTGTGGTTTCAACTTATAAATTGCACCCATACACCGTTTTTGTGATCTAAAAGCCTTATCTTCGTCAATTGAGTTTCCCCAGAAAATAATGCCATACCTTAAAGTCAAAGCGACATAAGCGTGATAGACAGTTAACAAAGCCAATTGCCCAGTAACTTTGGCAATTATATATAGAGCATAAGCAAACTGACTTAATTTTGTTGCAAACGTGCTTTATTTGTGGTTTCCATGTAAAGTGTGAGTCAAAATTAAGTCCTAAGAATTTCAATATTCTTATTATCTTAGTGAATATCAAGATTGTTTGTTATTTGTTGTTTATTATTTTTAAATGTCATTATATTTGTTTTATCAAGATTGATTATCAGTGTAATACGTCCCAGCCATTCGATAAAATATTTTAGAGCATTGTTAATTTCAGATCCATTGTGTTTTATCTCGAAAATTCGCAATATAGTACTGTCATCTGCAAATTGGGTGACTTACTGACGTAGGAAGCTCATTGGTGTAAATGAGGAATAGTAATGGTCCTAATACGCTACCTTGTGGTACGACCTATTGAACAGTTCTCGGGCCTGATATATATTTAGATTTTCTGTTTTTGGTTTAAGGCATATCCTGGAAATCTGTGTCAACTGTGTTCACCAGAACACATTTGACACAGATTTCCAGGTAGCTTTTAATAAGTTCAAGCACATTACTTCGGACAGCGCTAAAAACCTAGAACTATATATTTATCATTGGTGGCGCAAGTTAGCTGAACATAGTGCCTCACCTGGAGAGACGTAATAGAGTATACGCTTATGGGAGTTTCTTTTTAATACAAATAAACACCCACAACCGCATTGATTTCGTCAACACGAGGAGACGGATTCGATTCGCTCACGGCGCATTAAATAATTTCCATAACCGCATTGATTTGGTCCCGAGGAAGGGACGAATTCAATACGGATAAGAAAATACGGACCAGGAAGTGACGTCACGTGTAATTTTTTATTGAGTTTTGCCATAAAGATGCATCTGAGGCAGGTCTACTTCCGCCGCATAAACATAGTTTACATACATATTGAAGATTGAAAAAGAAAAAAATATAATTATGAAATCATATTATTTTTCCTTTTATTTTCACTCGCAGACTTGTAAAACCTATGAGTTTGAGTTTGGCTGAGGGTTTTATTAGGGACTTCAGGACTTCAAGACAAATGCAGCTCTTAATTTGTTGACGTATCGAGCCGAATAGCAATTATTGTAGATTTTCATTCTATTCCTCGGAACGTGTCCTCGTATTCCTGCTATTATCTGCAAATTGTGTAGGTGTCATTTATCGGAGACGTGACATGAGCAGGCAGATTTTCTTTCAGAATCCCCTCGCACGATGTCCGTATAAAATAATTGGTGGGGTACCGTTTATAGCATTCGTATGTAGCCTCAAGGGGTGCGTTCACGGACATCCAATCGTTTCTTGACTGTGGGTTTTTAAATGCTTTTCTTTTTGACATCCTTGAAAGACCCCTTACACAAACTTCACGAATCTATCCAAATTGGATTACAGGGCTACAGATTTTATTTATTTTTATTTATTTATTTGTTTATTTGGGGCCTCACAGCTTATTCATAACTTAATGTATTGCAGAATTGTATATTTCTTATAGCTAAGCCAATTAAGAGACTCAAGCCTACGTTATGTAATAATTCTATAAGAACGATTCTATGTTGAATACCTATCAAAGAAAAAATTTCAGAAATTATATTGTTCAAAAGTAGATCTGAGCGAGCCCTAAGATAAAACAAAATGAACAAGCAAATTTGACAATCTTAAAGATTCCCTGTGCCCACCTGGTAATGTCCACTGCAATGTTTGGTTTCAACCTAATAACAAAGAAAGAAAAGACCCAATAAAGCCCAGGGGGTAAAATTACGCTACAAAGTTACTAAAAAGTGTGTTAAAGTGGTAGACACTTATATAAGATGTGCACTATGTTGTTAGATTTACAAACTCACTACATAACATAATCCCGTTACTATTATCAAAGGTTCAAACTTGAACCTTATGGTTCAAGTTTGAACCTTTGATGAGTGCCTTTACCTCCCCCCCCCCTTCCTCCCCCCATAATTCGATAATTTTATAAAAAAATGTTTGATGGTCTTAATAGAAAAAGGTCAACGCAGTTTGTATTGGTATTTCTTTGGAATCAATTTAATTGGGTCATGGATAACTTATACCTTAGTAAATAAAGTGCATATCGTTTTCAATATCTTATTTACCGTGGCCTCCTCCTCATTGGGATTAGAAAATTTTGTAAATGACAAACTAGTCTTTATTAAAAGATAACGTGGTCAAGTGAACAAGGGAAGAAGAAAAAGAGGGGAACAAAAAAAATTTAAACGTGTAAATGTTCGAATATTGAAACACATATATAAAAGCTACATGTATGCCAAGTTTCTTGCTTTCTTCTGGATGGGACCGATATTGACATATTTTTGAGCTAACATGCTATACTCTGCTATACTCTTTATATGGAGATCTTGAAATTGCCATTTGAGCAATTTAAAATCCATGTTAAAGCGACTTTGTCGAAAAAGGAATATTACAATGTTCAAGATTACTTAAATGATGGGTCTGTATGGTATGGTAGTAGGGGTTAATCTGGCTCAACACAGACCTTGCTGTTAATAATTTTGTAATTATTTATTCCTGCTTATTAATTATGATAATGACTAAATATTATATTTTGTATTAGTTAAGCATAAGCAATTTTTAAAAAGAGATCTAAAAATCAATCTGTGGGAGTTTCAACGCCTTTCTTCTCCCACAGTGGTCCAATGTAGAGATGTGGCAAAAAATGACGATTGCTAAGTATATGTAAATATCTACAGTAATAAAGACATTTGGAATTTGGAATTTGAATTACTGCAAAGACACGAAAATACATTTTAACCAACATAATTTCTCTATCTTACGCCAAGAAACTTCAACCCTTCATTCCCATACTTTACTTCCCATGCTTGTCTTCAACGATGCAACTTCTACACCACAATCAGGAGGGTTCCGTGGTAAATGCCACCGCGCTCGTTCAATCAATAGCAATGGAGCGGGGGTCGTGCTCTGTATGAAAAATGTGAGGGGTAACAAGCGGGGGGCGGGGTAGGTAGTAATTAGTGATGGCTGAGGAATGCTGTGCTGAGACGGGAGAAGTTTGCTCGAAGACTTGGCAGCTTTTGTTGGTACTTATTTGGAGGTGGAATTTCTTGGGAAATCTATCGGTACAAAATGGTTTAAAAATGTTAATATTACAGAGGCGAACGTACATACTTCTGTAGTATGGATATGGCACAAGGTGCTTGAAAATGTCTACACTTCATTTGAACCAAAAAACATTGTGGTTTAATCGAAACTGACAGTGACAGTCGTTGCTTATTGTATGTAAAATGCCAACCAATTACAACATGGGCGCTTTTTTATGGTACCAAAATAGTTTAAAGGGGTAAAAACTAGATACTCAAATTTTATAATGTCTATTATGTAATAGTATTAACTATTTTTTCAAAGTATTCTGCCTGAGCGTTTATACACTTTTCCATGTGTTTACCATTTAGGAAATACTTCAGACCACTCTTCAGATACCTCAGAAATTTTATAGTTTTAGGCAGCCAGTGCATCTTCCTTGCTATGAAATCTCTTGCCTTTCAAGTTTTGTTTGATTTTGGGCACCAGGTATGAATCGCAAGGTGCCAAGTCAGGGGAATATGGAGGGTGAGATAGGATAGTCACTTTTTTATGGAAAAAATGAAGCGTTCTGGCGGACTTGTGCGGCGCGGCGTTGTCGTGATACCGAAGAAGGTGCCGGATTCCAGACTTCGGTCGCTTGTCACACCAAGCTGATAATACTGCCAGCAGTATCACTCACATACCACATATCAGTCACATTTACCACTCAGAATTTACTGTTCTTAATTTAGCACCAAAGCAGCAATCTAACCGCTCTTACAAATAACGTGGCGACCATTTGATTGTGTGTCCTTCATGCACGGCGACTTTGTTTGGTATTGGTTAATTTTCACAGCACCATACGGTCGATTGTCCCTTTTTTCGGGGTCGTAATTATAGAGCGTTTTTTTTCTTGCCTGGAGTGAAAAATTTATTCCAGGTCTTTGGAGTGGACAGGCAGAATAGATATGGAACGCAATTCTTTAAGGGAGGCGGAATTTGACGTTTTGTGTAGGGGAACCATAAATGCAATTTTCCACTGGCTGTGGTAACAACATTGGTCAAGCGACACATTTATTATGTGAGTTATGAGAGGTAACAACACATCAATGATACTTGTTATCATCTGAGAACAGATCTTGTCCTCACCTATGGCCTTCGACGAGATTGCTAGTATTGCCCTCCTTACTACGCCGATTCCGACATAAATTAAGTTAAATATGGGTTGAGGGCTGTTGCCTTGGACCTTAGGTTACGTTAATTTATTACTAAAATAGTGTTTACGATGGTTTATAACTTGCCAGTATCAAATTTTAGAGTAAAGAGTATCTCTCTAATCACTTTTGGCATGCCCCTTGTAGTTCGGGAAAGCATTTCCTTTTCCAACCCATTTTTCCCTTCTCGACCCAACGCAAATTACACACGATAATTATACGGTTGACAGTCGCCCCACTCGTCGACCATCTCATTCGTAAATATCAGCGCGAGTGGTCGGCCGTGGAATCGCTTACTGGGGACGAGTAGCGATTGTCTAGTGCTATTGAATTTTCCGGTCACTCCGTTTCAAGCCTGAAAAGCTGAATCCTGATGAAAAGCCGGACTGAACTCTGCAAACATCTGTTCATTTTATTGGTTGCAAATCGAACGGTCATTACCAATTATCCATAAATTGCCTTGCGCTTGTTGGTTGCATTTATATGTAACGAAACATAGTTATGAATATTGTTGTTTGGCTTCGGTTAAATAGTAACTAATGTGTATTTTTAATTGTGATATTGCAATTTTTCTTATTATTGTATAACTAAAAAGAGAATGGAACCGACAGAACTAAAGCTCGTTGCCTTTAAACATAAGTGGAGATACCAGTCACCATCTTCTTCGGCTACCAGATTTTCATAGACCTAAACATAGGATACTGCAGCTTGGAATAAATACGTTATGCTCATACCGATTTCGCAGATTTCAAGCAACTATGTGATTAGCATCCATGTATTTTATGTCTGATCTTCCCTTGCGTGTTCCCCTTACCTTCACACAATTATCCTTACCCCATTTCATCTACTCTGTTAAGAGACGCAAAAATGATCCTTCGTGCTGTTCAAAGCGAACACACTCGCAACGTGTGAAACGTCTAAAGTCTAAACAAAACGCGAAGAGCTCGTATTGCCCCGCGGCCTAATATTCTCGTCATATCAGAAATCTTTCCTCTGAATCTCACAACTAGGCCCAATTGTGACCCTTCAGTGATAAAGAGATAACAAAACTTACAAAAAATAGTGTACAAAAGTGTGTAAAAGATTTCTTCCAGAAAAACAAATTAGGTTGCGACATGTCCATTGAACATGTGTTCAACAATATAATTCATCTAGAACATACCTAAATAAATAATATAAAACATAATAAACTAAATATACTCTTCTTTATTAACATATTAATGAGGTAATTAAAATTTGCTAAATATTTGTATTGTTAAAGGAAGATGATGTATCTTGAGTATTTGTGTATGGACTGTAATTAAAGCCTTTGGTTCCATACCCTTTGGTAGCGCCTACGAGATTTCATATGAAAAAACACTGAATCAGGAATCTCGCAGGTAGTTTAATATTAGATTCAGTCCCACACTTAATTTTTTAACCTCTGACGAAGAGGCGCTATATGTTTCTGATGTGACGTTATAAGTTTGAAGCGTCTGTTTATGTATGTGTTTTTGTGAGTGTGTATATGAGTGTGGCTGTGTGTATATGTGTGTGTGTGTGTGTGTGTGTCTGTCTATGGCACACTCTAGCGCTCAAACGGACGGACGGAGTTTAATCCCTTGAGCCCTGGTGACGCCACTGTGCATGCAGTCTTTTGAATTTTAATAAAATAGCAAAAGGTTATAAATTGCGATGGCCCATAACTAGGTCCAGGGTTCGAACCCAGCGATATAAATTCTTACATATATTAAATTTTCAAACTTAAGACATAAGAATCAGAGCCCTGAGTGCCTAGGAATGCCTGGAAAGAAGCTGGCTATTCACACAAGTGCCAACTTCCACACCTACATACATATATATTTGTAGGTACATATCTAGCTTTTACGAGTGACAGTAGTGGTATTGGTAGTGTAACTGTTGTGTGTGTTTGTAGAAACATTACAAACGACTTCATTTCGACACCACTGCAAGGTTTAAATTACGGGTAGTATGACCGTAAATCCAGTTTTGACTGACAAAAATACTGATTCAGTAATGCAGTTAATTATTCAGTAATTGTTTCATGTATTTTTTGCGCTCATCTCAGGTGATTCCGCTGTTAACAGTCAATCGCTTTGTTAGTTTTTTATTCGCCCCTTAAACTACTCAGACATATTCTAAAGCCTTTTCTTTTAAGTGTTAATAGACTAATGCCCGAGTTAAGATAGCAATTCAATACTCCCTTTTACATAACAGGCTGTTACAACCCTACCGCCTCCGCAGATCAGAGAATATGAAGGCTTTTATTACATGGAGAAAGTTTGACTCTCCACACATACAGTGCTTTCACCCATGTTATTCTGTGACCTATAAACAGACGCAATTGTGCGACGTTATTTTCCATACAATAACACAGACATGTTCACTTTATTGATATTGCGAACACTGTATTTTTATCGTCCGTTTGAACAAAATCCCATTTAAATCGGCTGAGGCAGTGATTGGCCAAAATTATAGCGTAACTGGTGATTTTTCGTAACCGTTTTTTGATGTTGTGACATTTGTTTTGGATAAAATGTGTGGTGGATGATTGGAATATAAACTAAACAGCAACTTTAACTTTAGTAAGCTGATATCGGGTGGATAATAATAGCAGTGAGAGGCCCAGCGATAGGCAAATGGAAGTGAAGTGAGTGAAGATGAAGTAACAAATAGAATCAAAAGCCTATTTGATTATCAAGTTCACTATACGTCTATTCTGTACGAGTTAGCATGGCCATAGCGAGCGTTGACTCCTGTCTACCACTGTACGCTTGTTATTGGGTTAGCGATACTTACTTATTGCGTGCAACGGTCGCAATTATTAAAGCTTAACGTATCATGGTATCTGATTAATTTCCACGCCTACCGAACGGCGTGGAATCCTGAGGGGGTGGGCTTTTGCCAGCACGTGAGAGAAAAGTGAGTTGAATGATTGTTACTGACCTTGTCGTCGCAGACCGGAGATCGAAAGCTCGATTCGAGACAGGAATGCGGGATAGGAGACAGTTTTGGGATAGGAGAGGAACCGAACCTTGCCGTCGCTGCCCGACGCTGTCGCCGGCGTGCTGCCTGCCGACACGTGGAGTCGCCGCTACCGATACAACGATGTCCAATCAACACGGATCACTTGACCGCTGACGCGAATCTACTTATTTCCCGACGATGTAGATGATTAACACTCCGACCAGGCCCGACGCCTGTATTTGGTAATTGGTACACCGAAATACCATCAATTGCACGATGCCTGAGCAGACATGTTTGTTCTCCCGACGAGAAAAAGATAAAGATAACCTCCAATTTTTTCCTCTCGTTGGGACGAGTGACAGCTGCGGTCCGTTTCCGCTTAGTGATGTCCCGATTACTCGCGGTCGATCCGCGCAACAAAAAACCGGTGCGTTCCGAAGCATAAATATTAAACAGTCACCCGCCCGGACAGGCCCGAACCTGTCCCTAATCAATAGGAAGGCGAGAAAGTGTTGCGACCGCTCTCTTGAGGACCGAGTCCCCCACCTTGACTTCTGCTGATCGAAGCGTGCCATCCCGACCCGTGTACAAATTGACGATCCGTCCTCGTCTCCATCTCAATGATGGCAGGTTCGCATCCTTAATCAGCACCAAATCACCGACTTGAGGGGGGCTCGTCCGGTCAGTCCACTTAAGGCGCTGCTGCAAGATGTGCAAGTACTCAAGGGACCACCGTTTCCAAAAATCTTGAGCCATCTGCTGCAACATCTGCCACCTAGTTAACCGACTTAACTTAACATCACCGAATGGGTATTCTGGCAGGGCGTTAAGGGGCTGACCTATCAGGAAGTGACCCGGCGTCAACGCTTCCAAATCGTTTGGATCCGAACTCAGCAGGCACAACGGACGCGAGTTCAGTGTCATTTCAATTTTACAGAACAGCGTCGCAAGCTCTTCAAAGCGTAGAGAGGTCTCACCGATGATCCTCGTCAGGTGCGACTTAGCCGATTTAACCGCAGCCTCAAAAATTCCTCCCCAATGAGGGCATCCCGGCGGACTGAAAACCCATTCAATCCCTCGTCGGGAGCAAGCCGTACCGATGGCGTCCTGGTTACCGTTCAGGAATTGAGTGACCTCCTGCAGATATCGCCTGGCTCCGACAAAATTTGTGCCGTTGTCCGAACGGATTAATGTCGGGAGGCCCCTTCGTGAGACGAACCGATCTAAACATGCGATAAATGCCTCTGTAGTGAGGTCACTGAACACCTCCAAGTGGACTGCCTTCGTGGCCAAGCACACGAAGACGCACAGGTATGCCTTCACTAATCTGGCGTTCCGTAGCTGTGAAGACTTGACCATGAATGGTCCCGCGAAATCCGTTCCGACACCCGCAAAGGGCCGGATTTCGTTAACCCTATCCGAGGGCAAATCGCCCATCTGGGGCTGCATCGAAGCCGCATTGGCCCGATAACAAGGCAGGCACCGAAATATGACGCTACGCACTAAGCGTCTTCCCGATAGAATCCAGAACTCGCGCTGGAGAAACGCCATCAAGGCGTGGCATCCGATATGCCCATTCCGAATGTGTCGATCCTGTATCAACAGTTCGACCAACTTCCCTTTCCTAGGGAGTAACAACGGGTGGCGAGCCGCATAAGGCAGGTTGGCATTCCGCAGCCGACCTCCTACCCTCAGCAAGCCTTGAGGGTCAATAAACGGGTTGAGCCGAGCCACAGCTCCCTTCAGTTGGACGCGTCCGTGTCTCAGAATGTCCAATTCGGACTTAAAGTGCACCGTCTGCACGTTCCGTACCAATGCGAACAACGCATGGTTCCGTTCCCGTGGTGTCAGGACCTGTGTCCGCACTCGTTGCGCCTCGGAATTCCGACAATTCCGCGCAAATCGGCAGATCCAGGCGGTCACATTGATCAGCTTGTCGAGCGAGCTATACCGTTCCAGCAGGCTGAACTCCTCTTCCGGCTCTGGTTGCGTCGTACAGACACCGACTGTCAAGGCGCCGTTCGCCGTGGTAACGCGTGGACTCATTGGCCAATCCGATTCGGCTTGAGTCAACCATTTTGGACCCCACCACAAGGGATGTCCAACCAACTCCGGAGCGTGACACCCACGAGACGCACAGTCTGCTGGGTTCATTTCCCCTGGAACATGTCTCCAGATTAAGGGAACCTCCGAATTCAAAATCTGCGAAACCCGATTCGCCACAAAAATCTCCAGCTTGTGAACTGAAGCCTTCAGCCAGCATAACACGATCTGGCTGTCCGTCCAAGCGTAGACCGTATCTTCTAACGCTATTGATCCACGAAGAACCGTCATCGTGTGGTTGAGCAGACGAGTCAGGAGAGCCGCTCCCGAAAGCTCTAATTTGGGAATGGTCAGGCGAGTGCGCAACGGCGCAACCTTGCTCTTGGCCATGACCAACCGCACATCAACCTCCCCCGAGGAGTCGACCGTACGCAGATACACCGCAGCTCCGTAGCCCTTCTCCGAGGCATCGCAAAACCCATGCAGGGTGGCGGTGTATCGTTTGGTGGGGACCAACCTCCGTGGCAGTGAAATCCGATTGATGCCAGGGAGGGTCGAAAAGAACGAGTCCCACTCTGAGCTCAATGACCTGCCGATCGGGTCGTCCCATTTCAGCTCAGCAGACCACAATTGCTGCATAAAACACTTGAGCTGAAATGTTACCGGGGTGATCCACCCGTTTGCATCAAATGTCCTAGCCAGCGTTGAAAGGACGTTCCGTTTCGTCCAGACCTTCGGGGAGTCCAACTCGACCCGATACGAAAACATGTCTGACACCGGCTGGTACTGGACGTCTAATACCGACAACATATTTGGATTTTCCAAATTTTCAAAAATGTGGGGATCCTGCTGGTGGTCATCCGGAAGACCAGACAGTAACTCTGGAGAGTTCGACATCCATTTCCGGAGCTCGTAACCTTCACCCCGTAGGAGCTCAACTAGCTCGTCCCGACGAGCGAGCGCCTCCTCTACGGAATCTGCACCGGTACAGATATCGTCCACGTAGAGATCCTGCTCCAGGATCGCTGCTCCTCTAGGGAAGTTTAACCGTTCTCGATCCGCTAACTCCCGCAGAGTGCGAATCGCCAAATAAGGACTAGACCGTAGCCCGTACGTGTTGGTGTTCAGCTCGTACACCCTGATGGGCTGATCTGGGCTCTCTCGCCACAGTATCAGCTGATACCGTCTATCGTCAGGGTGAATGACCGTCTGTCTAAACATCATCCGGATGTCAGCTACAAACACAACATTGTGTCGACGGAACCGTGTGATAACATCCGCGATGTCATGGTTCAACTACGGCCCTGAATGCAAACACTGGTTCAGGTTCATGCCGTTAGATGTTGATGCCGATCCATCGAACACTACCCGTATTTTGCCCTCCGGGGTCCTCAAGACCACGTGATGGGGCAGGAAGCAGTGGTCTTCACGCTTCCAGTCGATACCCGAAACCGACATGTGGCCGAGCGACTCGTATTCCCGCATGAAATCGACGTACTTCTGCCGGAAAATCCCGTCACGCTTCATGCGTCGTTCCATCGACAGAAGCCGCGTCTCGGCTGCATGATGTGAACTGCCCAGCGGTGGGCGATCACTCCGGAATAGACGTGTGAGAAATCGACCTGACCGAAGGCGACCAGTATTGTTCCGATAAAACTGTTCACACTCTTCTTCAACCGGGTCCAACCGGCGGACCGTAGGTGGTTCCTCCACCTCCCAAAACTTCTGTATCACCTCCGAGAGTACAGAACCGAATAAGGGACTACGAGTCGCTAGGCGTGGGGCAGCCGGCATGACCGGACCCATTACCGCATGGCCCAGTCTGGTGTTGACCGAAACCAGACCAGTCGCCTGCAACACGTGGACACCTGGCACTAACAGGTATCCCAAGGCATCGACACCCAATAAAATGTCTACTGGGCCCGGAATATCGAACTCCGGGTCAGCCAGTGACAACCCAGCGACCAACTGTCGCACCGAGGGCGACAACCGTACGTGAGGGTGTGAGCCCATCACATTAGGCATGACTAATGCCGTGACCGTCAGATTCACCGATGAATCCACCCGTGACGAGAGAGTAATCCGACATACTCCCTTAACGGAACCGACTTCCGTGTTCCCAATTCCCCGAATGGAATGTGGATACTCCCTTACCGAAATGCCCAACCATCTTACAAGGTTGCACGAGACTAAGCACCCCTGGGCCCCCGAGTCCAATAATGCTCGTGCCACACAAGATTTGCCGTCCGAACTCCACGCTATCACCGAGGCGGTGGGGAGCATGACCGTCTGTGGAGTGGCGGCACCCTGTAAGTGGGCGGCGTGTCCCTAGCGGGAACCTCCGCGGGATCCGAACCCGCTGGGACCCCCGTCGGCCTGGTAACTCGGCTGCTGATATGCCACCGGTGGCATATCAGACCGTATGTACTTCAGGGGGTCCCAACCCGCATAATAGGCCCCTCGCTGTCCCGGTACCTGACCATACCGGACTGTGAACGGTGTGCCCGGTGGCCACCGTGGATGGAGGGGCGAGAGCGGATCCAACCTGGGGCGTTCTAGGAATGGGGGCGACATCCGACTGTTCGCCTCCCTGTTCGCCTCCCAGAGTGACGGGCAGGGTGGCGCAGAAGGTGGTGGGCTCCCAGCCTTCGCGCCACTCATAGGTGCCAACTGACACCCGCCCGTAACACGCGGTGAGCCTGCGGCCCGAAGTCCTCGCTGACCCTGGACAGCGGCGACCGAACCCCGGCTATCCCGCCTGTTACCCCCCGCGCTGCCCCCTTCCCCTCTGGGGGGTCCCGTCCGCGGGTACCCCAGTCACCCCGTTGGTGACTCCCGTTGCCCGGAGGGGGACTGGGTCCGGCCCTGGTTGGGCCCTGTGACCGACCAACCTGAGTCCGGCCCTGGTGACCGTCCGAAGGGCCTGACCGGTTCAGGCACAACACGATGTGGTGCTTGCCACCGCAGCACTCACAGGGGGACGCGCGTGAACACTCGCTCAGCGGGTGCGGCCCCAAACAACCGAAACACAATCGGTGGCGGAAGACCACCTTCCTGCGGGCAGCCACACCGAGCGCCTTAAAGTTGGCGCAACTGGTCACTCCATGACCGGCACTGTCGCAGTGCACACAGCCGTCACCCGACGGCGCGGCACTCAAAACGCCAAATTGTTTTGACCGCCCACCCCCCCGTGGGGGTGGGGGGCGCGGCCCCTCCCGCATCCGCGCGGGTTGGCGCTGCACACTGGCCTCCGAATCCAATGTGTCGCATCGCCTGCATTCACCCTCCAAGAAATCCGTTAATTGGACGAGCGTGGGCAGTTCCGAGCTACTGCCCCCATGCAGCTGTTCAAACCGACCTTGAACAGCTGCAGGCAACCGTGACAAAACCATATATAACACGATATATGACCATTGGTCTACCGGCAGACCAAGGTTCTGAAGGGCCTTAGTGGCCACCAGCACAGGGTTGAGCACCTGTACCCGGATGTCATCATCCCGGGTTACTCGTGGGATGCTAAACAGCTTCCCCAGCTGCGCATCAACCAACCGCCGTTTGTGTTGGTAGCGGTCAAACAATATGACCCGGGCAATCTCATAATTGCCCGCCGTGACCGTTAGGTGACCGACCAACTCCTTCGGTTCACCCCGCAGTGCCATCAATAGTTGGGCCAACTTGTAGGCGTTGTCCAGGTCGTCCCGACCGTGGACCAGACTATCGAATAAATTGATGAATGCCGGCCACTCATCAATTGCCCCACCGAAGGCCGGAATCTCCAGGTGTGGCAGCCGTCCAACAACACCCTTAGGGGGCGGGTCTCCGCTACCCTCCCCGCGGTCATCCCGACGCGACCGCTTAATTTTTTTGGCGCGACGAACTTTAATTGTGGTACCGACCACAGACTCATTGCCGACTTGCCGGCCAATCTGAGATATTCTTTTCTCCCAACTACAATGTGGCAACAACCCTACAACCTTCCGTGAATCGGTAATTTCCCACTAGGAAAACCACGCTCTGCTACCAAAATGATTAATTTCCACGCCTACCGAACGGCGTGGAATCCTGAGGGGGTGGGCTTTTTCCAGCACGTGAGAGAAAAGTGAGTTGAATGATTGTTACTGACCTTGTCGTCGCAGACCGGAGATCGAAAGCTTGATTCGAGACAGGAATGCGGGATAGGAGACAGTTTTGGGATAGGAGAGGAACCGAACCTTGCCGTCGCTGCCCGACGCTGTCGCCGGCGTGCTGCCTGCCGACACGTGGAGTCGCCGCTACCGATACGACGATGTCCAATCAACACGGATCACTGACGCGAATCTACTTATTTCCCGACGATGTAGATGATTAACACTCCGACCAGGCCCGACGCCTGTATTTGGTAATTGATACACCGAAATACCATCAATGGCACGATGCCTGAGCAGACATGTTTGTTCTCCCGACGAGAAAAAGATAAAGATAACCTCCAATTTTTTCCTCTCGTTGGTACGAGTGACAGCTGCGGTCCGTTTCCGCTTAGTGATGTCCCGATTACTCGCGGTCGATCCGCGCAACAAAAAACCGGTGCGTTCCGAAGCATAAATATTAAACACTATCAGTTGGGGTGAATGCGAGGTTGTTCAGGTGTTCCAAACCTAAAATGATTGTATAAACCAATTCTGTTGTACTGATACCGCATTTTTATATTATTACTAGGCATATGCAATATGTATATAACTGTGAACGACCTGTGTATGTACATTGAAGATATTCCAGAAAAAAATGCGGGATATTGGTCGTATCCGAGCCCAACATTTTTTTTTTGTTTTATGGTGATTGTTTTTTAAAATGATTGCAATGCTTTAGTTTAATCTAGTCGGGTTAATACTCGCTAACAAGTACAAACCCTCTACTTTTCAGCGCTTTGACCCAGATTCTCAACCCATCAATCATTATTTTCTGGTACAAAAACGTCAGCTCGGTCTCGGTGTCCCACAAGACTAACTTAGAAGGCCGAACTGGGTGGTAACTCCCATTCGTCAGTATTAGTATTTTATTATATTGGTGGAGTCAAATTACCAAACAATTCAGTTACTGGGATGCCAAACATAAAGAAAGATAACATATTTTTTACTCGACTACGGTGAAGCCAAAAGGAGGGTTATAATGATTTTGACGGCTATGTATTCCCTTGTCAGGAAATGCTAGAGAACCAATTATGGCAACATTTGTAGACAACTGCTTGTTTTTAAAATTAAATATCTGGTTTGTCTAATGGAACTCACTCAGTCACTTATGTTATCATCATTTATTTCTGAGCATTTCCTGGCTAGGTGTATGTATGTATGTTCATCAGTTCCCTTAGAATATCTCTAGTTATCTAGAAGCACACCTTAACTAAGGATCATGGCTCTTGACTTACAGGTTCTCGCCTAGTTCACGAATCTTTATTAATCATTCTATCGCAATGAAGAAGCCTGTTAATTTAAAAATTTAATACAATCACTTATAAAATATTCTTGGCTCAATAAACCATTTTTTATTTTTTTATTTTCATTTCATTAATTTCATGTAACTACATACTTAAAATTATGTAAACAAAGATAATAGCTTCCGATTCCGGGGACAAAAAGGAAAACAAAAATACTTTATAAAAATGAATCTATGGTTAGTTTTGACGCCTAGGAATTTCGATGACTGTTAATTCATACATTTGTTTCCTACATTCTTTGAATAAACTTCTTGTCCCTACAACAAACTTCTTATCAGAACTGTATTAGTAGTAATAAGTATTTAATATATAATTATAGTAATTATATAATTTATTCTTTTTATTGTTATTTATTATTTTTTATATTTCACACATTTCTACCCCTGCTCAGCAAACAACCTTTCCCATCTTAATCTGGTTTGCTGAAAGTGATCCCTTGTTGGAGATAAGCTCGCCTTTATCCACTATTTTAATGTACTTACCTCTTTTTTATATGATTTCTGTGCAAGAAAGAAATTATGAACTATGAACTTGACAAATGAGATATCGCTAAAGGTGTCTTGATGGTTTGCTGGTTATAGGCTATTTGACGTCACACAAAATTAAGAGGGCAGGCAAGAGGGCATTAAGGCGATGATGGAATAAAAATGCGCTGTCGAGTGGAAGTGAGATGCAATAATTACTCGCGAATAAGAAAAAGCGGGATGCCAATAATGCACTCGCGACTAATCTGAAACAACGTAAGCGCCAAAACGTAAAAAAAAATCATAAAAAATAAACTATTTCAGGGAATTAACTTTCAAATTGAAAATCGTTAGAAATAACAATTGTTCATACATTGCAATTATCGCACAGTCATATTCACTTACTACTGCGGTGTAATAGGGTAAAACCATAAAAAAAGGGTTGACTTTGTATTTATTTTCTATCGAGAAAATTTTATCCAAACATGTTTTCCAATTGAGAATCTCTAGATTATATAGTCAAATTACATATACCAGAAATTAATTACGATTTGCCCAGTATTTCCTGAAAAACACATGAAAACAGCACCCCAAATTTATTTAATCAGCGTCTTAAGACATGGATTTAATTATAATTTTGTACAGGGCCGTGTTAGGTACGAAGTAAAAGGCTTTTACGATTACAAGAGACCACAAAATAAATTGGTACAGAAGTCAACCACATGTATGTACTTCACTTTTCATAGCTACGCACGGCGATCGCTATGGGGATGTCAACTACGGCTTATGCACGAAAAACTATCGTGGTACTGGCGCTCCTATCTAGTTGTATGATTTATTATGAAGAATGAAATGAGAAGAATGAAAACATTACACTACTATTACAATACAGGTTTACAGATCAGAAAAATACCTACACAATTTTACGTTTGTCAATTTTCACTATCGAAAATCCCTGATAACTTCTAAACGGACTACACGAGTTACAAAATTTCTATTGCTCTGTCTGTGTTAGACCTACACCTGTCAAATGACATGAACAACAACACAATATCTACACAAACAAAAAAACATGTTTTCAACTTACGAAAGTAAGTAGGCGTGAATTTACCTAACGAAAATTTTATTAATACTTATGTTATTATAAAGTTATTTTTAAATAAAAAAAAATATTTAAATTATTTTATTAATACTTATGTTATTATGTTATGATTTTAGATATATTATTCGGGGACCTTACCTACCTACCTAACTGTTCTATACATATAACGTTAAAACGAACCATCGAAATACAGGCAGATAGCTACTTTCCGAAACCACTGGTAGCTTAAAAAACGCCAATTCATAGTTTAATGTTGAATTTAAACAACCGTCCACTGAACAGTTAGAATATATTTTTTTCCGTTGCTCCATTGTTGCATTATTTGCATTAACAGACGCGCGTGTCAAGCGGATGGCTCTCACGCTCGCACTGGTTTGAACTGCTCTGAGATATCGTGTCCGTGAGCAGTATCTATGTGTGCGTTGCTCGAGCGCGCTTGTATGCGACACTTCAGAACCCTATATCCTGATCAAGAGCGAAGCCCAGCTAGAAAAGCTTAAAACTGATGGTAAAAAGGCTCTGTGACTAGGTACTAACAAAATTGTAATTGTTACTAGTCATATATACACACAAACATATGAAATACACATATACCTGATATATTATCTCACATCAAAAAACACCAATACACAAATCATACATATTACCCGCTACTCTACCTGGACTCAACTAAATACAAACCAATTATATACCCTAACTGTCACGTTGCCTGTAATTATGGGTTCAAAAAATACCACCTACAACACACAATTAACATTTCACGATAAACTGCTTACTTGTGCAATCTTCCATACCCAACATTCCTTAAAATATGTCATGCCAATATTCGTATATTGCCACATCATTCTTTCTGAGCATTATTTTTATCTCCTTCGCGATGTTAAATAACGATATTATTATAAACATGGATAAAATAGTCGAAATCTCGCTGTCAAAATCCCATTTCTGTAATCCTGAAGACTGTTCTAGCTTAATCGCAGGTGCTAATACCCAGAAGAAGATTTTGTCCCAAAATATTAGGAGCATATCTTGCAACATGTCAGGATTTCACACACTCATAGCTAGAATTGAAACTGAACCGGACATCATTGTGCTAACTGAATGCTGGTTATCCCAAACGAGCAATCTACCGTCCATGAGTAACTATAGTTCGACAAAAACCTCGCATAATCCGATTCCAAATGGTGGAGTGGTAGTTTACATAAAAAACAATATTGAATCTAACACTCATGAACCTACATTCTCAGATGCAAATTGCCTAGTTACAGTAGTGAATAAAACCACTACAGTTATATTTATCTACAGATCACCCTCTTATAAAAAGATAGATAAATTCTTAAATTCACTGAACTCGCTCCTGAATTCTATACCAAATTCAAATAACATAATATTAGTTGGCGACATAAACATTGATATTAAACCAGACTCAACTGATTCTCACTTGTCAGATTACCTGGACTTGACATCTTCTCATGGTCTACTTCCGGCTCATACTCTGGCGACAAGAAACAATAACTGCCTTGACCATGTATTGCTAAAGTCAAAGCTTCTAGCCAACACATATGTCATTAAACATTCATTAACAGATCACTATGCACCCTTCTTTTGTCTGGAAACTGATAACTGTCTAAATAAACCTCCTAAAACAATATCAAAAGTTGACTATAAGTCCATCTATGAAGAAATTAAAAAACAAGATTATAGTATAGTTCTTCAATCTAATGACTGTAATGAGGCTACAAACCAATTTATTAACATAACCTCCAATATTGTTAAGAAACATACCGCTCAACAGATTGTTTCGAGGCGAAAAATAATTATCAAACCTTGGATTACACCTGGGCTTTTGCGGTGTATGCGAAACAGAGATAAAATGCATCTGAAACTATGGAAAAATCCAGACAATAATATATTAGAGACAACAAACATTCGCTACAGAAATTTTTGCAATCACTTATTTAAAATAGCTAAACGACAATTTGAGCGAAATGAACTGGAAAAGGCTAAATAAAACATTAAAAAAACATGGCAAGTTATTAGTCAAATAACCAACTTTAAAATAAAAGATCCACCGTCTACTGATCTTCTGGTGCCGTCTGATGTTCCGAAACAGTCTGTCAATAAGGTAAATAGTTATTTTGCAAACATAGGTAGAGACCTTGCACAGAAAATCAAACCACTAAGCTCACAATCTAAAAAGATAATTACTGGGAGTGTATGTCAATCATTGTTCATCCGGAAGGTAGATGAGGCTGACATCATCAAAATAATAAACTCCTTAAAAATTGATACTTCAACTGGTTGGGATGGAATCTCTACGCGAATTATAAAGGACAATAAACTTTTGCTGGCTCTTCCTATCTCCCTTATATGCAATCTCTCTATAACAACAGGAATATTTCCCGCAGCTTTTAAAAAATCAGTTATAATCCCAATTCATAAGAGCGGTGAGAAAACAGTTGTAAATAACTATAGACCCATCTCAATTCTGCCTATTTTATCTAAAGTTCTTGAGCGTATAATAAATAGATCGTTGATAGATTTCCTTGAGAAAAATAAACTTATATCAGAAAACCAATTTGGCTTCAGGACAGGAAAGAGCACGACCGATGCGGTGTCACAACTCACAAACTACATAGTAGATGGCTTAGATACAGGAAAAAAATGTCTAACAATATTCCTGGATTTGGCCAAAGCCTTCGATACCATTTCGGTCCCGCTACTACTAGACAAGCTTGAGCACATGGGTGTCCGAGGTCTGCCACTTAAACTCTTCACAAGTTACCTCAGTGAGAGAACACAGAGTGTTAAAATTGGCAAGTATGTTAGTGATCCCTTACCGATTAACTATGGAGTTCCACAAGGAAGCATTCTCGGACCGACGCTGTTTCTTGTATATATAAATGACTTGTGTCAATCATCCCTCAAGAATGGCAAAATTATAACATTCGCAGATGACACAGCATTATTTTTTCGCGAGGCAACCTGGGACAAAGTGTTTCAATCGGCTCAGATAGGTTTTGACAAAATCAATGATTGGCTTAGAAATAATCTGCTGACGCTAGATTCTGACAAAACCAAATATTACTAAAATACACACACACTAAATACACACATACACATACGCACACACGCACACTTACATATGCACATGCGCACACATCTAGATGCAACGATACATCCACACTACTCACTTATACCAATGTATTCCAGAAGTATAATTTATAGTTATAACTTTTTCTTTTTGATGATCCTTTAGTCTCTTTTTATTAGTTTATTGTTGTTATTTAAGAGTAATTATCTTGGTTACTAACAGTTATGTGTACACCAATTCAATATTTTGTCAACAATAGTACAGAAGCTGTTGCCTATCTTACAGGTCTTAAGCCTAGTTTAGGTAACAGTAACAAACATATAATGTAAAACCTAAATTGATAAATAAATTATTCTTATTCTTCTTATTCTTCTTATGTAGATTGCTTTCTGTACCTATTTATTTTATGATGAGACGCTATTCGTACAGTCTAACTATAGTTAACTACTACGAATACGGCGTAGCAGCATCGTAGCGGCAGCGTAGCATAGGCGTGCTACGCTCCTATAAATTAACTCAATTAGTGTAAAAACTTTTACAGTTGCACTTAGTTACTTGAAGTTGAGACTGCTGAGCGAAATTATTATTTATTTTTTTGAATTTTATCCCTTGGAAAGAAATGAAACATGGATTCATTTACTTAGAGTTAACATAAAATATCTTTAATAAATCGCATATTACAAAATGTGTTTAGTCAGGACAGGTTACAACACAAAGTTTATAAAAAGCCCGTAAAGTTTATAAAAACCTGTGTTAGGAGAGACCGCTCCTTCCACATTATCAGAGCCGAGAGCATGAAAATTCTCGCGTCTCTTGACTTAAATTTGTAAGTAAGTTCATTTATTATTAATATAGACTTCATTGGTAAATGAAATGACTTACATATAGAAACTGTTGTAAGTTTGACACTAACAAGTACAATAAAATATAAACAATTTGATTTTAACGTTAGATATTGCATTAAGCAAAAAAAATAATTTAGGTAAAATACTAATGTAAATTAGACATAATTTGAAAATAGATCACAAATATATGTTTTTACAAACAAAGACAGAGATAGTCCATCACTTTTTTTTAATCGCATAAAGAAGCACTATCTTTCTCAAGTTAGATTGGTAAGTTTTATATTTATATGTTATCTATTAATACGCTGTATTTAAGTACGTGTTTGTATGCCTAGTCTATTATATTGTAATACATGTATATAGTCTATTTTTTATTTATATATTCAGTAGTTAGAATTTTGGATATACAGGGATATATTATTTACATAGTATGTTTCTATTTCTATGAATAATTCTTTCCCCGCTCGATCTACTTCTCCTGCCTAACCATGGTTTTCTGGAAGAAATATCTTGTTAGCCTTTGAACACCTTTATTTTATAAGTTTTCTGAATATCGTAATTGCATTAAATAAAACATATGATATTATAAAACAACCAACAACATGGTAGATATATTTTAAACAACAAAACAAATAAAATGGTTTTTCTTATAAATTTTAGGAATCAACCTGTGCCTCTCCCACCCCGTTTGGAAAAAGCTTGAAGCTATCCTTGTTATGTTTTCGAAATATTTGTTTTAACTCCCTGACGCTTTGATAAAGTCCGCTTGATCTCGTTGAAAAGCATATTAAGAGCACAAATAGAACTAAAAGAAAGCTCTCTTTCGAATGCTCCACTCGTTCTTTTTGAAAACTTCCACTTTGAAACCTCATTGCAAAAATACGCTCTAGAAAAAGAACCATTGAACGAAACTACGTAGCTGATTCTCTTAATATTCCGCAATAACCTTCAGAAATTGTTTGAGCTTATTCATGTTATTAGTAACTTATATATTGTAATTTATCGTATGACTGGATGCTTCCACCAATTTATAACTTTACCTGTTTCCAAAGTAAGATGATCAATCGATTTTCGAAAATCGATCACCATCAATCTGCGTACATTCACATGAAGCGATTCGGGCGTCTAAATACTAAGAAGAGTGACGTGCGTTGGCTGAGGATATAAAGTCCATTAAAGGGAGATCTCCGCTCCAGGTTGCTACGCCTGGGGACCACAGCTCCTACAGGGTTCTTCATATTAGTAACCGAAGATACTTTTCTTGTGAAATGCAGGAACGATTGTCAATTGTTTACATCTGTTGACTACTGCTGTCAACCGCTGCGTTTGTTTGCTTGACATCCATCATCTATATTAGTATTTGGATCGACTGACAGATGACGCCACACACCCACTGCTAGGCATAGGCCCCTTCTTCTAATTTATTTTGACATGACAAATCATTGTTTAACTTATACTAATCTTTTAAAACGCGCGTATGAGTGAATTTCCCGAAACACACGTTTGAAACGCAGAAAAAACGCTAGTCGGAAACGGCCCTCAATATTCAGAATTAGAGCAGCAAAGATAAAAATTTCAAGAATTGCCAGTAATTAGGACTGATTTCGCCCCAACTTCGTTGGGAGTTCGGTTTCGCAAATTAGCGAGTCCGTATGAAAGCGGTTCTAATGAATGAGATGACTCATCAAAATGCCATTTGTGTCTATCTAACTTCGAGGAGCTGGAAAAAGAATGTGTTAGTAAACTTTTTGTGGCTGCACGGGTATGTTGGCTGGCATTTTTCATGAAATAGTTTTGTTCTGTTTTCACTTTAACAAGAGGATTTAAAGTTAACTCTTTATGTCAGGCTACAAACATTACTGTATTAGTTCAGTCTCTTTGTGGAAAGTGGACTTTTGTCTTTATAGACTTTATCGATTGACCATAGAAGGCAGTCGTCCATAATGTGGGCTATGCTCTTCAAGGCACCACAGGAGCAAGAAATGTCTGTAAGGCTTTGTACATAACCTAAATATAAGGCAATGAACTACTTTGTTCTTCATTACCAGTCGAGACAGGCAAATTAATGTCGCGTATAATTTGTCGACAGAATATATCATTAATGAATATTAATGGGAGGTTTCTCGTCTCATGAGCGACTGAGCTCTGTGACGTTCAATGCAACAGGCATGAGAACACCGATATATCATCATTAAAACTTCATACCGTGATAAATTGGAGGACATATAATTGAAATCAGTCCCTAATTGGACGTATCGTGGAAATAACATTACAAAATAGGCACTTATTCTGGAAACTTTAAAATTTTCGATTTGTTATTGAGTTTGTAACAAAACTCTTCATTTGCTTACAGACTACTATAAGTTAGCTTTCAAATGCAGTGTGGAAGTAGTCTTAATCTCATTGGTTTACCCCGGAAAACATAATTTCGATGGTGACACTTTGAAAAATGGTGCGGTCAGGTGTTGCAAGCAAAAAACAAAACGTTTTCGTATTCATTTTTGTAACCGATGGGAGAAAGTGTTCAAAAGATAAATGTAGCTTTACAGATTTTGCATAGCAAGGTCATTACATTTTTTTCATGTAGGATCTACCTTTTTCTCATAAAAATTCTTTTATATTTTACAAACAAAAGACTCACTCAGTATAACGATTTTGCAAGTGCATATTCACGTGCTTGACATTATTTAATAATATTAGATCAATTACGTTTCATATCTATTTTAGTTTTTCCTATTATTTGAAATATTTCGACGCATTTAATAGTAGTTCACATGACTGACACATAAACGAGCCGAAGGCGAGTTTCATAATAATATCTCTCGAGAGTTTTAATGCCTTACTATGTATAGTTTCATACACTAGTTTATCTACACACATATCATATGCTCTCTTTGATGTGTTCAGAAACCGCAAGTTCGACCGGCATGGTGGCATTGACCATTGCTCTGCGCTTGTTTAGCTTGTTCACAGGCAAACTCAGGCGAGCGTCGGCGTTCGAAGTTTGAATGTCATAATATGTCAAAATATTGATACGCTATGGTCATAGTATATCAATATTCGGATAAGAAATGAGTTTTTACCAAGTAGAACATCATTATACTGCTCGTAATGTGCGGTTTTTGGCCGCATTAAAGAGGGTTTATACGTGTGTAGATAAACTTCTTTATTTCAACAAAGCGTAGCTCATGTCATATTGTATTTGAAAAAATCCTGTTCTGCAGCAGGTACATTATTTACAGGCTCAGTTTCCAATAAATTCAATATTTTCTGACACCTATAAAAAAAGGGTTTCCGTACACTTCCAATTGAAAACCCACATTTTTTACTATTTATTGTGTTGAATTGAGCACTCATATGGTTTGCTATCCATCCAACTATTAATATAAATGTGAAAGTAGCGATGTTTGGAAGTTTGGATGTTTGTATGTTTGTGCCTAAAATAGCTGAACGGATTTGAATGAAATTTAGCGCAGAGATAGTTTATGAGCTAGATTAACATATAGGATACTTTTTATCCGACTGAACTAGAAGGTAGTTATCTCGGTAAACGATACTTCTTAGGAACATGCAGATGGAGTTGCGGGCATCAGCTAGAATTTTAATAATGTAATTTGTGAAATAATATACTACCAAAACCACCTCAACAAGGTCTCCGGCAGCAAAGAGACAGCAAAAGTCTTTGGACCACATTCAATCCTGATAAGTGTACGGTTCTGCTCGTGTTTTTATTTCAAACAATCAAATCAGCCCACATTTACCCACTGCTATAGGCCTCCTCTTTATCACGCCATCCACTCTGTTCCTGTGCTTCCTGAAGCCACTGCTTCTCAGTTATGGTTATGATATCGTCCGTCCATCTGGCTGGTGGTGTGCCTTGCGGTTCCACTGTTACCGCCTTGGTCCATCTTCCGTAGTCTCTCCTTCCAAGTGTCCTGCCCATCCTCATTTCAATCTCGTGATTCCTTAGTATGACTCTTTAATTTATTTAATTAACCTTTATTTGGCAACTCACGCAACATACAATTATACATGCAAAATCAATCTTTAATATAGATATTTTATTGTGTATTTTGTAGATAGATAGATAATACAAAAATAATAATGTTAATCGTAGTTTCATCTGTTATAGAATAGCGGACATAACTACTTAATTAAAATGTGTGTGACAAATTAAATCATCATTAAATAGTTAGTAGCCTTTAGTTTAACATTATAAGTAATAGAGAACAGCGATGTATTTTTTTCCGTAAAAGTAATATCATAGAAAACAATAAAAATACTGTAACAAAGAATAATTTTAACTATTTAAATTACATCAAAATCACGGAGTAAATTTTAGCGGCTAAAACGCCGCCATTTGTCGCGGCGGCGGCGGATGATGTCACATGCCACGCCTCCATGTTTGTTTTGTTTATTACTGTTGCCGATTAGTTATCCAAATCGGATTAATTTGCTAAGAAGAGGGAAGAAACCTTTTTATAGGTATTGCATCATGCCAAAGTGCAATAAAACAATTAAAAGTGCACCAGATAAAGTATTTTTTCAAGTTAGAAGTTTTCAGAAAATACGAACACAATGGTGTAAAATAATGAGAAGAGAAGTATCTCCAGCATCATGTTGTATTATTGTGATGATCACTTTACCGTATGTATCTTTATGTTACATTTCTATAGTTACCATGGTGGGAATTCGTCATATGGTCCGAAGTTTTGCGTAGGTTATACTTTGTTATCATCTTAAAACCTAGTTTTCACTACAAAACTTTCGATTTTATACGATTAAAATGCCTGTAGAAGTATACTCACAATATAAAGAATTGGACGACTGTCCCTGTTTTATCATCGAAGGTAGTGTTTACATAAGTATTATAGAATTTATTTCAGGTCAAGGGGGATACAGAAAATTCAAACAACCTATAACACATAACACCCAAATAAACAATACAACCTAATGAAAGAACACGGGGAAAAAATGACACTTCGGCTAAAGAAAGTAGTTGTGCCACATTTCTTCACCTGCCAAAAACAGGATAAGTAGCAGTACCTGCAAAGAGTTTGAATCATCTGAGGCTGCGCCCCGGCCGCGGCCGTGGCATCTGACGTCACATCCCGTTTCGAACTATTGTGATGGGATTCGCAATTTGAATTTCCTGTTCTTGTTGCAATGTTGCAAATTTGCAATTTCAATTTAATATTTTAGAAAATTTAATGCATACTTAATAATAAAATACATATTCAGAAAAATATTATTTCTGCCAAATTTAAAGCTCATCGATATTCCCTATTGTAAAATATTTCAATATTGTATAAATTTTTCCAATTACATATACAGCACGACCTTGATAATCCGTACCCCAGCTCGTCCGAACGCCTCTATAATCCGAACGACCCCCCTTACCCCTGCGCAACCGCCATTTCTCACAGTTTCTGTCCCGCAGTGCCACGCAGTGCGTTTTAGATAACACACGTATCGCTTTTTCGTCCGCCCGCACGCCTTTCCGCCATTTTATTGTGTTGGCGTCTCAAATTTGCATCATGGCCTCAACATCGAAGAAAAGAAAACACGTGACGCTAACAATTGGACAAAAGTGCGAGATTTTGGACAAGATTAAAGAAGGCATCTCGTCATCACTTCTCGCACAGCAGTATAACGTTGGAAAAGCCACAATTACAGATATCAAACACAAGGAGGAAAAAATACGATCATTTGTAATAAACACAGAAAAGGGTCCAGGTGCTAGGAAAACCTTGAAAACTCCTGAAAATCCTTTGCTTGAAGATGCTTTATTTACGTGGTTCATAGAGCAGCGAAGAAAGAACGTCCCTTTGTCTGGTGGCTAAGTTTTTCCATGAACGACTTGGAAGAGGAGAGTTTGTGGCTAGCAGAGGATGGTTAGATAATTTTAAGAAAAGACATGGTATACGCCAACTTAAGGTAAGTGGCGAAAAATTGTCGAATAATGAAGCAGCTGTAAAGCCATTCCAGGACAAATTCATGGATGTAATAAGGGAACAGGATCTGTCTGCAGACCAAATCTATAATGCTGATGAGTCAGGCCTGTACTGGAGATCGATACCAGATAAAACATTGGCGTCGGCATCAGAAATTAGGGCCCCAGGTTCCAAAGTGTCGAAGGAGAGGATCACATTTATGCCATGCGCGAACGTAACCGGAACGCACAAACTGCCCTTGCTGGTTGTAGGCAAAGCACAAAGGCCACGTGCATTTGCAACAGTCAGAAAATTACCGGTTCATTACACAGGTCAAAGAAGTGCTTGGGTTACAAGACCAATATTTATGGAGTGGCTGAAGGAACATTTTATTCCCGAAGTAAAGCAATTTTTATCAAAAGAGAACTTACCGCTAAAAGCACTGTTACTTCTTGATAATGCACCAGCCCATCCACTCGAAGACGATCTGCAGTCGATTGATGAAAATATTACCATTTTGTACATGCCCCCCAACTGCACAGCCCTTATTCAACCTATGGATCAAAATGTGATCCAGAACATTAAAGTGAATTACAAGAAGAAACTCCTGTTGCAAGTTTTTGTCCAGCAAGAAGTTAATCCAGAATGTACAGTAACTGAAGTGCTTAAAAAAACACAATTAAAGATGCAGTGTTTTCACTAGCTCAATCTTGGGAGCAATTGTCACCAAATCTAATTAAAAAGTCTTGGAAGCCTCTGTGGCCCCTACTTTTCGAATCAGAGGGAATGTCTGGCCAAGATGTGGAAGATTTCGATCCTGAAGATGACTTACCGTTGAGTATTTTCCGGAACAGAGGATTGTCTGAAGCAGATATTAATAATTTCTTGGTTAGCAATGATGACATTGATTGTCAGGAACATACATCTAACGTACATACTTCAATAAGCATAAAATATTTTTGTTTTATTTCGAAAAATCCCTTTCAAAATTTTAACATACTATAATCCGAACGCTTCGTGCATCCGAACAGGGTATAAATTTTCGGTGTTCGGATCATCGAGGCCCTACTGTATATATACATATTTAATAAAAGAAAACAATACAATTAAATGCATTCAAGCGTGAGGCAGTAGGCTGTACTATGTGTTAAAAAATCTTATTACATCTATGAAAAGAACTGCATCAAAAGTCAAGCATCACGAATAATACAATGAGCCAGAAAATGCGAGGCCGAAGATGAAATGTTATGCATGCATAACAAAAACCTACCATATAATAGAACAATGCTAAGCTGAAGCCATTTGTGGGAAAATAGGAAAACACTTGAGAAAACCGGAGGTTAATCAAATTAAAACGAACCAGTCCACATATGCAGAGACGCGAGGCCGTAGGCCGAGCCATGGGTTAAAACAAAAAGTGCTACTTATATGTGAATAGTGCTACATGAAAAGGCCAGTCAAGTGCCCCGAATAACTCACAATTTGTCAAAAAATGGAAGGCCAGAAGCCGTGCCATTCTTAACAAAACCTACCATACACTACTCGTAGAACAGCACAAAACCGAAGGCCAAACCATGCGTGATAAAGCAGCATCATTCGTAAAAAGAAGCAAGGCTTATCAAAGCAAAAATAAAATATATCACATAAAAGAGGGGCGGGGAACAAAAAGAAAAACATTTCAAATACAATAGAGGCGCGAGACCGCAGGCCAAAGTATGTGTTTAAAAATTATACTACATTTTAGGATACTTCGATAGCAATAGACGAGTTAACCCAGGTGATACTGGATTTTTGAAAATTGGGTCGCGATTTTTAACCATATCTTAAGTTAAAAATCCTATGAAACAAAATTGATCGTTTTAACGATCGGTAGTAACATCTGGGTTAAACGTCGCAAATACCCCATCATTTATCAAAAGAGCTGTTATCTTTATCCACATGCAGTGTCCAGTATGCGAACGTCATCAACTGTTCCCAACTTGGGCTGTCATTATTCAAGACGGCATGTCATCGAGTGGGACAGAGAGGTCTTTCTTTAAAATGATGGGCAACTTTGCTTTAGGAGTCCCAAGGTGGCCCAGAATGCGCTTATAGACGACTGTGTACTGCTGCTGTCATTGAACGCATCCTGAGCGCCTTGGTCACCCTCTAGCCCTATGTGGTACATGGTGGTACCAAAATTGAATATTAATTAACTATCGAAAAAAAACCATCGTCAGTCCATCTTCAACATCATTGCACGTCACTTTCTTCGCTCTCGTTCCTAATACCGTGGAAGGTTAGTGGCGGCGGCCGAAAAAGCATTGGACGGGCCCACAGCTTCATATATCTCATGTTGATCGAAGGTGTACTAGCGATTTTTTCAAATTTTTCACAGGAGCCCATGCTTACTCTATGAAAAAAAGTAATCAATATACTTACCCCGCTGACCCCATGGTATCAGATCAGACACGCTGGTCCGGAGATCCGGGAAAATCTCCGATGTGGCGCCACCGACTTTCGTGATCACTATGGTAAAATTCTAACCCATCACCTATCTGGCTGAGGCTAGGGATGCCTGGTCTCAAGCCTGTCCGAAGCAAAATTTTCCTTTAAACAGTAACTCCCAAAGGCTGTGGGATGAGCCGCGCTGCATCAAAACGCGGGGCAAACTTATAGACTCGGCCCATTGCCCAGCTCAGAGGGTGCTCGCCTCCTCGAAACCAAGGGAGATACAATTAGGATACTGGCTGCATGCCAGCCCACGAAGAGATTTCTAAACAGCTCGTCGAATCGTCAGGGGTCCGCAGAGCTAGCTCAACGCAACAGCATTGCGCAGGGAATCTTAATGCTTTTGTTTGCTTTCAAATGTGCATACCAGGGGCTCCTTGGTGAAGGAAGTGTGGAACTTGTTTCAATCTCTTCGTTTGATCTTGAAGAAATATAACTTCGATGGTGGCACTCTTAAAAATGGGCACAACTTTTCATGTAGGGTGAACCATTTTCTCATAAAAAGATTTATTTTATTTTTTAAACAAAACTTATACAGAGTGATTGGTTATTCAATACATATATTGTCAGAGGTTAAAGTAGGACCAATTTCCAAAAAAAAAAAATGACTAATTTAGGTTTTTTATTCCATAATTTGCTATAAACTTACTAACTTGGTGGCTTCGTAAGCTGTAGACTATACCAGCTAAATAAAGACTTTTGAAAACCAATCAATCACTCATGTTTTTGATGAATGTTGAATGAGAATGTTTGGATCAGAATATTGATTAAGAACTTTCCCATTTTATCAGCTATCGATAGTAAAATTAACTTTCGATAGTATAAAACTGTTGCGGCGCGCGCGCGCTTTTTGGACTCGCCGGGCGTGTCAGCACGTTACGGTCGTTTCAAGACGAAATTAACACGATAAATTATGAATTGGACACTGTAATAATACCTTGGACATTATTTACACACATTGATCTAGCCCCAAACTAGGATTCCCTGTATCTTGGGTACTAGACAACGCTACACATACTTAAATAGATAAATACTACACGTAGATAGATAAACAAACATGACAACGGTACAAACATCCGTTCTCATCAAATATTTGCCCCCACCGGGACTCGAACCCGGGACCCTTGGCTTCGTAGGCAGGGTCACTGCCGTCTAGGCCATTCGGATCGTCAAATAATGCGTATGCGTAGTGAATAAAAATAATGCGAACAATAAAACAAATTTTAGTTACAAGCGATACAAAATAACACTGTCAACAGGCTAAGCAAAGTATAGCGAGCGATCAAATTTTACATCTCGAGATGTAAACCATATCCCATAGTCTGAAAGCACCTTATATGCAGTATGTCATCCATCCACACCGTTCTCGATCAACCTGTTTGCTCAGGTGCGTTCAGGCCTCGTAAAATTTCTATCCTTTATCCATACTTAGCCATAAATCCATCTTGCGTCACATAAGACCGTGATGCCATAACTCAGACATACGGGTGGCAATAAATAAGCCAAGATATACAGCGATGGCACAAAGTGCAGTGACGGTGGGGACTCATATTGTAGGGTGTTAAAAGTGTGATGAGACCTTTCTAGAAAACATAGAGTATGCGTGTTACTTGGTCATTATATTCTGTAATAGTAAAATCCCACTCACAAGCGCCGTGATAAGACAGAATGCGTTCAGTGAGCAAAATTTTACGTTTGGTACAGAATAAAGGTATAATTTTAACAAATTACAAGCGCATTTAAGTCTCGGTTGTGGTTTAACGTGTTCACGCGGCAAAGTGAGATAGTGTGTGTACGAGGCCACTCAGAAAATTTTGTGAAAAAAGTTTTTACTTAAGAGACACTGGCCAGTCATAATTTATTTCGAAAAATCTCGGTAATTTAAAAGTAAAATTACTTGAGTTCCAATTTTAAACTTGCCTCCAATACATTTAACCAGCATTATGAGACTATCTTGTGCGATGATTTTTTACGACTTCAAATCTAACTTGAAACCGGATGAAATGTATAATCAACTTCGACTAGCTTTTATGGATAAGTCCCCATCTCAAGCAATCCTAACTAAGGGATGAAGAAAGAAGCGTAATGGCAGTGAAAATTTTCATTCAATAAAACAGGTGAATCAAATACGAGAAGCATTTATAACATTTTACACCTTTGCATGAGGGTACCTTGCAATACTACCGAGGTTTATCCCACTGTCTTCACGACATCATAAAAAGTCACGAATTTTGGATTTAACCACATTATCCACAAAAAAAATTTGCAGTGTGGCTGTTTAAAAACGAATCAACGCCAATGAAAGTTACGCTAAAAATTTCAACGCCAGTTTTTCATCATAGTCCATTACCTTACACGATCAAAGATGCATTAAAGCGGAGTGATACACTACAAAGTTCTTGCCAAAATGTATCTCGTGCTGTTATGCTTCTGCGAACAAAAAGTAAACGAAAACTGGGTTCCGAGGCCTTTTGCTCCACCACGACAACGCGCCCGCATACTCCTCGATCAAGACAAGGGATTTTCTAGACACTACGCCGGTTAAACTTTTGGGTCGTCCGCCTTTCAGTCCTGATTTGGAACCATGTGACTGCTTCTTGTTCCAAAAAAAAAAACCAGCTCAAAGGGATACAGTTTTCAATGCCGAAAGAGCGCTCTTGGCTTTCGAGATAGCCGTAGAAGTGGTATGTGTGTGTTGGTTTGTGGTATCAGCGACAGACTGGAATATTCTTCATTAATTGGTTTAATATATGCTGGTGAAGGGTTTTCTTTGAAAAGATATTATAAGAAAAATGTAACCTACAGAATATTTTTCATTTTTTCCGCAAAGCTTTCTGAGTGTCCCATGTACGAGTATCTTGTTTCCGACAAACCACTGTTATTATTGTTCCACAGACTTGCTTTGGTTGCATAAATTCTGCTGCATTAAATAAATGTTAAACATTCTGTAAAAAACGGTCAAGTGTGAGTTGGACTCGCACACGAAGGGTTCTGAACCATTGTGCAAGAAAACTTATTTAAAAAAAATAGCTTATAATAGGACTTAAAAAAAATAACTAAAAGAAAAAAATATAGTTAGGACTTGGTTTCGATACCAGACCCTGCAGTCTCGACAAAGACAATGAGACAAACGCTGTACGACTGATGGCGGTTGTAAAGTGATAACTTTGCAAAATAAAAGAGTTTGTAATTCTGTGCTTACAATACTAGACTATTCAGCTCTCTTATTTTGTAAAGTCCTCACTATACAACCAAAAGCGTGGTGGAGTATGGTTCAATCTTACTCATATCCGGGCAAAGGCTCGTGCCCCTCGGTGGGGACATAAATCGGCTACATTATTATATTATAATCAAACCGTTATAGTAGTTTATGTGACTGCTACATAATGGAGGGCATTAATACTCGAGAGTGGGTTTATGAAACGAGCCGAAGGAGAGTTTCATAATAATATCACTCGAGAGTTTTAATGCCTAATTATGTACAGTTACATACACTAGTTTATCTACACACATATCACAAGCTCTCTTTGATGTGTTCAGGAACCGCATGTTTGACCGGCATTGTGGCTCTGCAGTTGTTTAGCTTGTTCTGTATCACCAACTTCGGGCGTCGGCGTTCGAAATTTGAATGTCAGTACCAACTTCACAGACAAACTAGGGGCGGCACGAGGCGGGCGTCGGCGTTCGAAATTTGAATGTCATTATATGTAGAAAAACTACACATAATGACCATAATGTGTAGTTTTCCAGATACGAAACGAGTTTTTACCAAGTAGTTTAACATAATGCTGATCGTAACGTGCGGTTTTTGAACGCAGTAAAGAGGGTTTATGATACGTGTGTAGATAAAATTGTTAATTGGTTGAAACTTGAATTGCAAGTGAAATGCCCGGGAAAATGGGTGGGTCAGGGTGGGTAAATGATAACGGGGGTGAGCGAAGCGAATCCCCCTTTATCCTTCGTGTTAGGTTGACATGTAAGAACAAAAGAAACAAACCGATAGTTTACAACCTCACGCGATAGGTTGTAAAGTTGCGTATTACGGTGCAATACACACAAACCGGTCGAAATGATATACGTTTTGGCTTGGCCGTAGTCGGGTATTCGCTGTTACTCGAAACTCGGCAAATCACATTTTCCCGGGTATATACACAAAGGCTGTCACTGCACGGATGTACCGCACATTGTTTATTCCCGGCTGATCGCTGTAATGAGTTCGGCGTTGAATCAACTACTGAATCAATAGCCACATTTGGCATCCGAATCAGTGATTTGAATCGCTCTGAAACTGGAATGCTATTTCAGTTTACATTAGCCCAGGATTGGCTATTCCTGGGCTTTTTGGCTAGATATTTAGTGTCATTCGATGGACACCTGAAGGAGTTTTTGCTTGCTATAGTGTTAAACGTGCAATAAGGTTCATTAACCCGCTAAGAAAATGTATACGATTTGACGTTTGCCACCGTGACTTTGCGCGGCAAACATCAAATCGCAAAATTTTTTTTTGCGGTCTCAATGAAAAAATAACCCTAAACATAAACATTTTTCTATAGGCATTCATTGCTTCTGGCGCCACACTAGGATACCCTGTGTCGTGGAAACCAGAAACAGCGGCGTCACACACATATAAACATCCAAGACCTGGGTTTTATTTTATTTATCCCCAGCCGGGTATCGAACCCGGGACCTCCTGCATGGTAGGCAGAGCCACAACCACAGCGCCTATATTCTATTGCAAGTTCCACTGGCAGTAGATGTAATGGCTGACAGCTCTTGTACAGATTCGTAATTCGTAATGTATTTATTGTACTACACAAAACAGACAGACAGGTCACTTATAGTAGAAAAAACGTGTACAAAGGCGAGCTTATCTCTAACAAGAAATTTCTTCCAGCTAACCATGGTGGGTAGGAAAGGTGATGGTTGAGCGGATGCCGTACGTTCTATAATTAAAAGGTCAAGGGCGAGTCGGGCTCGCGTACGAAGGGTCCCGTACAACTCACAATGGTATTTAAGTTTCTTGCATCGGGATTAGGTATCTTTAATTTTCCTGGGAGTCTAGATAGCAAAATTTTTTTTAGGAAGTTATTGATGGGGCTATATTCATTCTATATGTATGTAACCAAGTCCATTTATAAGTTTCTTTGTAGTAGTATTGATAGAATTTTTTTCTCACTTTTTTATAAGACACTTCACGCGATACATGTTGAAAAAACTTTTATTTTTTATTTTTTTTAGCCCCCTAATTGTGCAGCCCCTATCTTAACCACACATTATGTTTCCTGTATATTTAAGTTTCAGTATATTTTAATAATGACCTATATTACGTATTTTTAACCTAAGGAACCCTAAAAATGGCGTGATGGCTCTCGAATCACACGTACGTATATATGAAGTCCCTATACCACCACAAATTTGCTGAGATAAAACACCATAAAAAATATGTAACTTAATTTTGTGTAAGAGGTCTGAGTTCAGCGCTATACATCTAATATGAATAATGTTTTTTTTTAAATAATTTATCTCATTCAATTAAGAATAGACATTTAAAAGGGTAATAAGAGATTTTGTAAATACGGGCAAATACCTTTAGGGTGATTCTCGAGCAATAACACTTCTCGATAAAATGACGGATATCGAGTGAGGACCATACAAAATCAATCAATCAAACAATATCAATTACAATAGTGGTTCTGTGAGAACAGTAGACCTCGCGAGCCCTTCGATATACATACATACTTAAACATATTGTCACGACTTACGGACAAAAGGCATTATTATAATACGGTACAAGTTTATTTTGAGCAACAATTCAACGAAGAAAGTCCATATTTAAATAGAATTTTGCTTATATTTTCCAATTTCTATGCAGACTTTTGAGCAAAATAGGGGCATAAGTTTTGGCGATTACTTACTTCCGTTTCCTTGGTCCTTGGAAGTCAAATCCTGTGTCTACGGGTTCGTCTCGTGAAGGCGGAGAGAACTGCGTAGTTTGATTGGATATAATTATTCCGAGATAAATACAAAAACTGAAATCCGCTAGCCGCATCAATAACTTTGTAACGCTATTTTACACCATAAGTCAAGTAAAAAAAATGATTAGATAAAAAAATATAATGATCGATCTTGCTCACGAAATTTCACGAGAATCTGTTGAGAAATGCGACCTGTAGGCGAGAACAGACAGACAGACAGACAGAAGTACAAATGCATTTTTGGCCAATCTCGAAACTGGACGCTTCGTCGCTCGGTCAATAACATAGCGGCACAGCGTTTCCTATACACCCTATTATAGACAGAGATCAATTGCGACCACTTTTAGCCAGTTATTCAATATTTGCCCGACAGGGGGTAGCCCATCGCCGCCGCAGCTATGGAGTAACGAAGGTTTCCTCACGATGTATTCAATCACCGTTAGAAAATTCTTATAATGTAAATTACTTTATATAAAAACAGGTTTACGCTCATTACTGGTTATATCGTGAATAATTAGTCACCTAACTCTGTGCGGCGCGGCGGTGGTGACAGGCGGGACTTATCCCCGGTTAGAGCAACCACATCATATGTGGAGCCGCCTAACAGGGCGACGATTCTACTAACTTTTACGCGTTAGGAAAATAGTGAGACAATGTAGCCACCAACAATTAGCAATCAGGGCCTTATCTTATCACACAAAACTAACTTACTGCAGTTGTAATATATTCAACAAATTTACAGTGATAACAGATTTGCAATAAACACAAGTTTTTCACAAAAACAGATATTTGTAGCCACACATTTTTTGCCTATTCTTCTACTGTGGAAAAAGCAGGGCGAGAAACTCCCACAGATTGATTTTCTCGCTTCTCTAGAGGGCCTGTCCACGAGTTGCGATGTTAAATGTGAGTAAAAAGCTGACAATGTGGTAAATGGTCGAATTGGGAAGTGGTCGAATGTAGAAGTAGTCAAATTGGGAATCGGTCGAATGTAGAAGTAGTCAAATTGGGAATCGGTCGAATGTAGAAGTAGTCAAATTGAAAAGTGGTCGAATTGGAGAGTGGTCAAAGGGGGAAACTGTTATAACGGGAAGTGGTTCACAATGGCCCTAAGGATTTTGGGCAACGATTTATTAGTTTTAACGTACATAGAATACAATTCTGTTACCAAGAAACCAGAGTTTATGTTCATGCTCACTAAAATGTATTTCTTGTGGCGGCTTTGTATAGCGGGTTGCTCCCCTCCCTCAAATATGGCGAGGGGGGTGATGGCTGGTGCACAAGTCATACTCGTGAACGGGAGCTGCTTGGGGGGACTGGTCCAGTCTGGTTTCTCATAAGTAATGTTCATTACAGCTTGTCTTTGTTCTTATTTATTTATTTTGTTAGATTGTTATTTTGAGACATCTTATTGGCACTTATGGATACGATGTTATAACATTGTCATTAGATTAGATAATTTTTATATCGTACAATGTGTGATAAAAAAAATATGACGAAAATTTTAAAAATGACCTCCCCGTAAAGTTTCTGACGAGCGTATTTTCGAAGCACTGGTATAGTTAATGGATTTTCTTTTTCCTGTGCGAGATTCAGCCATAAATCACCACTTAACGGAGAAATTTCATTTTTCAAACTCAAACCATAATCAGTTATGTACTCATTAGATTAGTTGATCATATTTGATTTATTTTTTCCATTTATGTGAGACGTGACGTAGTAAGTGTTTGTCGTGTAAAACTGCATTATTTTCCTACCTACTTTCAATAAATGATTTGAGTTTTGAGTTTTGAACGACGGCAGAACAGCCGCCTAGCATTTAGACATTGTCAATGTACAACCAGTAGAATGGCCCCAGATTCCACGTTCGGGATTCCTTGGCCCCATCAATCTTAGTAGCACGGGCGGGTTTCGCGTTGCTCTTTATTAAATTTACCGTCACAAAACGCCTTGTGTATTGGAATGACGTCACTTCACGACATGACGTTTTGGGATTAATACGAGGAACGCGTTGAATTTAATATCGTGATGGTTTGACGGCGATCTGACGTGACGTCGCACAGGTTAGGCATATTTTGTGTCATTGAAATGGTAAGCAATCACCTTTTGATTACGCACGAAAATGAAGCAATAATAATGAACAATATAAACAAATGTAGCCCATTAATGGCCACACCGAGGGGCACGGGCCTTTACTCGGATACGAGTGAGATGGAGGGGTGTCGGGCTTGTGGTCAACCCGACTGTCAGAAGTTATCAAGCTGCCCTATTAGGGCCTCTGACACAGCTTTACGACTACTACCACCGAGTTGCGATAGTAGCCGGACACCCATCCAGTACCGATGTATGAATACCGCTAGGCCATGGACGCTTCTAAATGAAGCAACTTTAAATTTTAAATATAAAACACCCTCGAGACATTAATGTAACCATAAAAGTCTAAAAGGTACGTTTGTTTCCTTGTTAGGAGCATAACTTTCGAACCACTGAACCAATTCAAATAAAACATGGCTAAGAACTATCGCAGGGAAGCTAAAATCTTAAAAAAAAACTGCGTTAAAATACATCTATCCGTTTGAGACAGGCACACACACAGACAAGCCGACGCTTCAAACTTATTACACCGCTCTTTTTGTCGGGATAAAAATAAAAAAAACAAAACACTATCGCCACCCACGCTCTTCGCTAGTTTTACGTCAATAACATAATTGGACCTTCTCACAATGGACACCTATTCATATTACCACTAATTGTTCTACATTTTGTTATCAATGAGCTTCCAATACCTTTGGAAGAATCACGGTCGTGATTGATAAGACATTATAGCTTATAAAATAATATATGTCTGGTAAAATGAAGTTGCTCTGATCAAATTAGATTCATAGTTAAAGTTGTTCAGAATGATGTCCATTACTACACCATGACTTCATTATGGCAATTTGTACACATGTGTATAACCGGATTTGACCAAGCGACAATCGATTGCAGTGCAAAATTCAGAGCACAAATTCGACAGTATAATGACAGCCCACAGCCTTCTAACCTAGTCAAACATACCAGAGTACCAGTCGGCATCCGTTTAGCAGTAATCTCACGGATGGCGATTATCGGATGGCTGCAGCTCTAGATTGGAACAACTAGTGGGGTAGATAACAGAAACCGACTGCGTAAATCTCTTTCTCTTCTCTTCTTTAGCATTTCACCGTCCACCGTTGGACATATGCCTCCCCAGTAAATAAGCGTAAATCTACTGGGTCCTATGTCTGGTGGTGTTCAAGTATGTAACTCAGTTATTTTTAATATGTCATTAATTAAATAAATAAATAAATGCATTTGATATAAACCTAGCCCATTAATGTCGCTACCGAGGGGCATAGGCCTTAAACCGGATGATGCTCCCCGAACGGGTTCGGTCACGGCGACTGTTACGGCTGGTGAAAGCGTTGTTTGTGTGCCTTCATGTGACTCACGTAGCCTATTTTATTGGATACGATTTACAAGTGTGGTAGCACTGGCTACAAGTCAGCAAGCCATTTCGGTAGTGGTATGGTTGCTTCACTCTATAGGTGACGCAGAAAAATTCGGAATGATCACCATTGAAGCTGACACAACACTTCATATCGTCTTGCAGCAGTCGTATAATCCGTACGAATTTTTCAGGATATCCCAACTTTGTCAGAAACATCCAGAGAACTTCAAATGTTACACAATCAAAAGCCTTCTCTAGATCAATGAAGCAGAGAAACAGAGTTTGTCCCTTTTCTCGACTTTTCTCCTGATGTTGGCCTACAGAGAAGATAGCTCCGCACGTGCCTCTCTCCGGGCGGAAGCCAAACTGGATTACGAGTAAGATTAAGCCATACTCCACAACGCTGGCTCAGTGCGGGTTGATGGAAGGGTTTTACGACCACTACCACGTAGGGATAGTAGCCGGACAGCTAAACGTGATATCCCAAACTCCGAACGTCCGATAGTGTACTTAAGATAAATGAATTATCTCGTTGGTACATGGTCAAGTTTTGAACCTGGATCTGTGTGAGATGCAAACGTGAAACCCATTAGATCACGGAACTATTTTTTTAATAATTTATAAAGATGTTGTTGTGTGTGTCGATATATATCAAATTTCCATAAATCTACCAAAACGAAAGGAAACTTGAATGCCATCCTTTAAAAGGGTGAAGTTATGGTTGCTTGACATTGATCCCCGCTTTTGAACGTGTCGTACTAAATGAGAGCTGGAAAACTAGAACTGATGGAATGCAATTGTCAGGAAATTATCTTTATTTATTTATAGTTTTTTCACTTTTGTTTTGCCCTTTATTTGTTAATTTTTATTAGGCCTCTTGCCTCTGTTAATGATTAAATAAGATACCGAATTAGGTGGCCACGAAATTACAAAACGAAAATGATCTTCCGCGGATACCACATACCATTCATAGTAGCGATAAAACGTATGCAGTAGTGACATCTCTCGCACAAAAACTTTGCCGATTGGAACTAACGCTGATGGCTGTGGACGTCTGAAGCAATTTCCAACACGCTTTGAACGGAAATGCGTTTGAATCAGCGAACTATAGCCCAATGTATGACCCTAGATCACCTACACTACGGGTTCTATCATGAAGTTGTAAAAATCGGTCAAGTGCGGGTCGGACTCGCACACGAAGGGTTCCGTACCCATCGTACAAGAAAATATAAGGACTAAAAAATAATAAAACAAAAACAAAATAGGTATGTCAGAACTTTTATCCTCCAGATTGCGGATCCCACGTGAAACCAAGTGCGCCACCGGTGACTATGAGGGAGCTGCACAATTTTGATGATATTTTAATGATGAAGATTTGGTAATAAGCTGATTTGGTAATAATCTCTCGTTTGGGGACCCTTTTATTTATAACCTATCGTTATTTTTTTCTTGGAGGGGAAAAATGGAATTTCCCATGCTCTCTGCTATGTCCGAGTCCCTATACATTGGGGCATCAGCTCGTGTAGTATATGGACTGAAAACATCCACTTTATGTGTGTGTGTGAGTTGTTATCTTTAGATATCACTCCTAGACATGTTGTTCATTATTTGTTATTCTAGCGGTTGTTAGAGTCCGCGGACGCACAGACGGACGTACGGACATCGGAGTTATGGAAACCTATTAAGCAAATAAATTATAATTAAGTATTTATTGGCACCCTTGGCCTAGTGTTACGAGGCGGGTACTGGACGGGACGGGTATCCCGTTTCTATGCGCAAATCACTCTTTTAATTGATTATTTATTTATTACTGTTTACCAACCGTTCTTACGCACTGAAAACAAATATTAATTACAATATAAATTGTTATAGCAAAGCCAATTATGTTTGAATACAACACACATTTTACAAAACTGTTCTACCAACCTACAATAAACAGTTACTTAAAATTTATAAATTTAAGAACAAGAAAATTATTTTTATAAGATTTCGTACATTACATTACATTTATTGTTTGTTTACATTTCTGGCCTCAAATTAAAAATCCTAGTATAGGTTGCACCAACATAACCTTCGAAATCAACTCCGGACACTCTTCATCACTCATCAAAACTTGGTCAGCATCAGATCGTCTCTTGTCAAGTGGCTTCCTCGTATAGTGGCAAAGTTGACATTTTCCTCTTATCCACCGACAGAAGGAAAAGAAATATTTTTAGAATTTTCTTAATTCTGTCATTGTGACACTGATAATGAGAAGACCAATTACTTGAACAGTACTCAATAGTTACGAACCAGTATACAGTAAGACATTTTAAGAGCTGATACTTTCCTAAAGGACTTGAAGTTAAATTGCGCCATAAGAAAAACATCTACCGTGTTACCACAAAAAATATTAAACAGCGTTTAACTTCAAAACAAACGTCAAATCCCATACATTTTTGTTTTTTTGTGGTGAGGTCCAATGTGTTTAAGGATCTTTTGACAATACCGTCAATGTGGGTGTTAAGAGATAATTTTTTATCAAGAATATTAGCTATATTCTTGATAAACAATAACAATAGCCGAATAGCCATATCCCGAATTTCAAATCAGATCGAGCGGGCGAGGTCGTGTATGGCTTATCTTACTCGGGAAAGGCAGGCGTTCCTCGGTGGGGATAACCATTTTGCTTGTTGACTTTGAAAATTGGCCAGCGATTTTTAACCTTACCTATGAATAATTGTTTGTATGGAGACTCTGCTTGTGAGAATGAAAGGGGCTACATTTATTTATTATTTATTTAGTGGTGAAAAAAACATTGTTTTTTTCATAAATTTATTGTTTGACAGTTACAAGAAAAAAACTGAGTATCAAATTAATTTAGACTAACCCGACTAACTAAACTAATCAACCATTTACCTTTAATCGACAACTTATCCACTAAAGTCTGATATTTAATTCGACGGAATTGTTTGATAAATACAGTGATATCCTATTCAACAAAAGTTTAAGAGTTATGGGTGATATATACAACATATATCGATATTTTATCGAGAAATACTCATAATTTGGTGAATAAATAATCAAAAAATAAACTAGCAGAAAGCGCTGAGTTGGGGGTCCCTTAAGGTTTCAACTAACAGAAACCGCAGTTTTGTAAGGGCCAGCGAAAGGTGATGTATCTTGAGAACTTATCCAGCTTACAATCCCGAAGGTACTCGTGTCCGGGCTATCCGGCTACCCGGGCGACACTAACCGGAACCGCCCGAGCCCAACAACTTCCGCCCGAGTCAGGATGACGGGTCACATCGCCCGGTTATGACGTCATAACTCATGTCACTGTCACCTGCATCCCGCTCTAGCATGCGTGATTTATTGTGCCTACAGACTTTCTATTTTTGATGCAGTAGAATATAAAAAAAACGAATTAGGTATATACCTACTCACAAATGCTCACCTAAATCCAGTAATTAACTTAGCAACTTACTCAACTCTGCAAGGTCTGAAAGATAAATAGCGATTCATGCAACAATCAAAGGTCATTGATGAAGTTTTCAGAACATTTAGGGAATGTTAAAGTTGACTTGATATATATATATATATATATATATATATATATATATATATATATATATATCTATTTATTTAATTAGTTCTACTAATAATCTATGCACCAAATACATATTTTATGTGCTTATTCTAGGATACAGAGTTACCAAGTACTAAGCATAACTTGTCTTTTGAAGTAAAACTGGGTAGTCATTGAATTTAAAATAATAAAACTTAAATTAAAATTAAGTTTGGATTGATAAATCCACTGTCTGTACGGTTGCCGGGAGTCGGCAATGTCAAGAAATATAAATCCAAACCAATAATTCATTTTTCGCACCACCACCTGCTCGAAAATGATACTTTATATAATTTATGCAAATCTTACTAAAAGCAAGTTATTTAGGCAAGCAAGTCACTCTAGGCGGTGACAAAAAGTTGTACTGAATATCACAACCTAGATCCTAAAACCAGGGATTAAAAGATTTTCACTTCTCCTAATTATTATTGATAAGGCCTTAAAATCTAATTTTGTGAAATACGCACGGCGTTCACAGCCCCGCTCTAGGGGGCAGGGGCGGCGGCGGAGGCTCAAACTTATTCGAAAATCGAGCTGGCCACGGCGACCTGAGTGGAGCACATTTTAAATAAACCCGCGATTGTTGTAAGTCGCTGCAACTGGACTTATGTATCAAACATACATTTTCACATTAATTTACTTTAGTACAATGCTGTTTTTAGTAGCCTTGCATTTTGTATATTCTCGCAGGAGGTGCGTGGCGTAGAATATACTCCTCGGGGATAAAGCTGTATTGTCCTGGGGTCGCTTGAATCCCTCACTGCACTAATAGCATCCTCGCTTCGCTCGGGCTCTAAATCTTGAGTCTTTCATTACGTTCAGGATTCAATATCGCGCCCTTGACATAAGACAGTGCCTTAACCCCTTGTGCATAATTTACAATTTCATCACAACTGACGATTCGAATTGCCGACTCGGCAGTGCCACTACGAAGCCAAGGGTCCCGGGTTCGAGTCCCGGTGGGGGCAAATATTTATTTGATGAGAACGGATGTTTGTACCCTAGTCATGGTTGTTTATCTAAGTATGATATTTATCTATATAAGTATGTGTATCGTTGTCTAGTACCCAAGATACAGGGAATCCTATTTTGGGGCTAGATACAAGGATGTAAATAGCATCCAAGGTATCATTATTATTATTATATTATATTACCTATATTATTATAATTTGTTTTGCCAGTACTGAAGAAATAATCACTTTTAATTACAAAAAAAAATCTTGACCTTATAAAAAATAAGCTTGAGCTCAAGATTTTTTTAATTTGTGTTTTGAGCACAGATTAAATTATCACTACGTTCTACTATTTGTCAGTTCCAACGCTTTCAAAACGCTAATCATATAAAAATAAAAACCAACCAAGTGCAGTTGAACTCACGCACCGAGGGTCCCGCATGATTCACTTTTTTTTTTAACTCAAATTTACGGTTTTCAGATTTTTGCTGCACTTATGATATAAGATCTTGTTTCGTACTATATTTCATGATTCTACTTCAAGGGGAACCCTGTCGGTTTTCAATTTCAGTAAAATTATGACTTATATGGCAGTAATGTATTATTGCGTTGATTATTTACAACTTTATGAGACCACAGACTTAAGTTGATATTTATTTCATGTTGCTACCTCTAAGCGTTCCTAAGAAAAAGGGTCTTGTGAGATGGAAAGACATACAGACAGGGAGAAAGGCATAAATTTACAGTTTTTGGATTTTTCCCTTTTCTTGGCTTTGTGCCAAATTTCATGATTCTAGGTCAACGGGAAGTACCCTATAGGTTTTGATTTCCTTACGAATATTAAGAAACTTCAGCAATATTGTGACATATATGGTAAGTATCTTTTGATTGCGTCGACGTATAAGTTTGATTCTCTCACAACTTTAAAAAACTACAGCTCTGAGTAATCGATATTAAATACCACTTGATATCTTTACGCGTTCCTGGGAAAGAGGGTAACTAGTGAAAATGAGAGTTTAACTCCAGATAATATTGTTACAAATACAAAAAATGTGATGCAATATCTGTTAGCTACAAAATTCCATATCAATGTGTTATAAAGCATACAACAATTTTAACGTTTGGAAAAAAAAATCGGGAAAGATCGAAGGCATCTTCAGGAAATGTTTACTTGATCTATTAACTTCGAATAGCAATTGAATAAAAATAAATACTACTATTTTTTTAATAGAAAGTGATAAAAAATAGAGTGATCATCTCAGAAGTAAAAACTATTTCAAACTCGAGTGGTGTACTTTATAACTCTCGCTATGCTCTGCATTAAAAAAAACACTCTCGCCTAAAAAGTAATTATTTTCTCCCTTGGTAAACAATCTACAAGCTATGAAAACTGTTACTTTTTACTTACTTTTTAGGGTACTTGGACTTTCAGATTTTATGGCAGCTGTGTTCCAAATGACGCTTAGGCGAAATCAGAAATTCTTAATTCATTATTTATATCCGAATAACATTAAAATATAAATCTGTCACAATCAATCCCAGTTCCGTCTGTGAGAGTGCCGGCTCCCGGCACGCACAGATAGGCAGGAGAGGAAAAATTCAAGCATACGGGGATGTACTGATGAGGGGTTAACTGAGGTTTTAACAAAGTTGGCAAAATGATAATTAAGGTTCAGGTGGTGACTGACATGGCAAGCAATGTGTTAACACAAGGCCTGACAGCCATAGTACTTGATAGGGCCGCGTTTGTCACCTGTAATTTGGCATTCAAAGGGTTAATGATAGACACGAGCATTGAGATTAATTGAGATATTGAGCCATTGAAAACATCAAGGGAGTTGCTGTATTTTGTTTAGCCGTGGACAGAGACGCGGAATAGCGGGGTTGGCACCAACAACTGTTCGGAGAGGCGTGTGAAGTGCATGGAGCCCTGAACTTGAATTATAATAAGAAAGAGATGCAATTTACCTTATTGTTGAGAATTTTAAATATGTATTTTGCGCTTCATGAGACGTAAATTGACCAAGCGAGCGCGTATTATGAGCAAAGACCGGATTTCGGTCTGTTCCCCTCTATACATGTCGCATTTCTCAATCGTTTTTTTTTCTCCATTCGGTTTTGCAAAATTTTCATGATGGAGGAGATAAGGAGTTACTAAGTTATCGGTGCGGATACTTTTATACTCCATGTACGTAGCCAGGTGTATTCATAAGTTTGTATATGGTTTTGAAAGACAAGCTGTCGGTATTTGTTTGTACAATATTTCTACTTGTTCATATTAATATTCTTTATTGCACCGAAATCATAAAGGCACAGGTAATAACACATTTTATAGTGAAAGGCGAGCTTAACTTCAAGAGGTCGGGGGTGAGGCGGAGGGAAATAATGAAAAATATATGCGAATTTCCTGTGTCGCTAGCGAGATCTACAACTTGCGAGCTGAAGACCTCTGTAGAGCAACTAGTTTTAAAGTATTTTTTTAAGTTAAGTTGTATCCTTATATTTAGTAATAATTATTATTGCAATAAAAATAAATCAATGTTCAGCATCCGCCAACGGCTTTTTCAAAAGAATATATACTGGCCTAAAGAGCCTACTACTAGCCTACTACTTCTAAATTACCCTGCCTACGAAGCCAAGGGTCCCGGGTTCGAGTCCCGGTGGGGGCGATATTTGTATGACGAGAACGGATGTTTGTACCCTAGTCATGGTTGTTTATCTATGTAAGTATAATATTTATATATATAAGTATGTGTATTGTTGTCTAGTACCCAAGATACAGGGATTCCTAGTTTAGGGCTGGATCAATGTGTGTAAATAGTGTCCAAGGTATTATTATTAAAAGCACAGAGTACTTATGGGTCTTCATCATCCTTGCTGCCCCTTCCGCTGTGGCCCCCGGGGGCGGGGTGGACACGGTCGATGCTAGGTGGGAGGGGGCGAATGTGCAGACACATGTCGCATCCCAAATCAAGTAGTCCAGTCCGTCCTCGTAAGACACGAGTTTTTTTGTCACACCTTGAACCGCTTTTGGATGCGCTCAAGGCAACACTAGAGTACTCAAGAACGCTGGCCACAAGACACCTTAGGGCACCTGAATACTTTGATACTCATCATCATCATCATCATCATTCAACCGGCATTCACCCACTGCGGGGTATAGGCCTCCAGCATCCACTGCCTGCTAGCTATGGCGATAATGTCATCCGTCCACCTGGCTGGAGGTTTGCCCACTGTTTGTCGTGCGGTTCTGGGCAGCGACTCTGTAACCGCGTATTTTGTTCATATATATTGCGAATGAAAATTCACATTACAGGCTTTCAGAAAAGACATTTACAAAGACAAGCTTATCTCTAACAAGATATTTCTTCAAGGGAACCTGATCTCTCCTTGCCAAGTGTCCTGCCCAAGCCCACTCGTGTGATTCGCTTGCCGACATCGACGATCTTGTGCGACGTCTTATTTCTATATATAATTAATCCTATTTGATTATAGAAAGCTTTCATTGATAAATATTTTTAATAAAATTGGACCTATTAATTTGTGATCGGAAACACTGCAGGTTAGATAAAAAATCTATACCTATTATACCTTGCTGCCTATGTTTCTGGCTCGATAATTGTTCTTTACTCAGTAGTATTTCCTCAAAAAAAAAAACCACGCCGCCAGAGAAAGGCGATGAAACCTACGATAAACGATCTTATAATCATAATAAATGTACCCCATTCATGTCCCCAGCGAGGGGTACCGGCCTTTACCCGGTTACAAGTAAGAGAAATATTATTTCATTCATCAAAATAACCTAATAAATATAAGGCCTGCCTTGAACATAGAAAGTCGATACTCCGGAAGTTTCTACAAAGCGTTGTCAAGGTAACAACATCAAAAGACTGTTGGATCAAAATATGGCAATTTAATACAATACGCGCACGTGTGTGTGTGTATAAATAAACATACATACAAACACCGCAATCATCAATCATACATATTCGTCTTTGTCTATAGCTGTGTGTATCGCCTTAATTAAAGCCTTGAGCAGATGTCACGGGAACATATAGATTCCAATTAATTCTTGTCATAGCGGCATGAAATGTTATGATCGTGGGGGCAAAACGATGGTAATAAACCAAAACTAAGTTCAATGTCGCTGCTTGGTTGGTTTGTTTAATCTATGCCTGGTGTTTTAATAGGCACTGTAAGAATTATAGTATGAAATTGATCTAATCCAAAAAATATGTAATTATCCTTACAACACTGAGGTGCATCGAGCAAAGCGATTAATGCGTCTTAATAATAAATGCCTAAAGCAATGCCAATGGTCTAAACTGCTGATGATTCTGTAATAATATTACATATATATTAGACTTTTTTATTACCAAGCCATTGCTGAACTACAGAAATTGCATTATCTTCCATTGAGTCAGTTTCTCTGTACCGACCCAATGTGCTCCTACTTTTCTCGCATCTCAAAAATACGGAATAACTTTGAGAGTGAGTTAAAACTTCTCGTTTGAGATCCATAGAAACTGATTTCTATTTTCTGAAAATATGGGATCGCGTCAGATAACTTCTCCAATGTTTGTATCTGGAGAAGGTCTTGCTTTGAAGTTTACAGTTTGAAATACCGATGCAGGTATTAATAGGGATAGGGTTTCTCCATCGAAATACTGAAGAGGACGCGTTATACGCATTTGAGCTTCGATGTATTTTAATTTATTTATGTGTCGTAGCTATTACATGAAATTGTCGACGTATTCATGATCTGAAATGGTCAAAAAGAATTGAATTTGATTAAAAAATATATAAAACCTGGGTGTCATGTTTGATAGACAACTCTCCTGGACTAACCATGTCAGCGAGGTCAGTAGGCGCGTCTTTGCCACCTTTCACTCACTAAGACGGCTTCAGAACTTTCTGCCCCATCAAACAAAAATTACTATTGCTCAATCTCTTCTTCTCCCCTTGATCGATTATGCCGATGTTTGTTGGGCTAGCGCCAACGAAGAGCAACTGAACAGACTCGAGCGACTTCAAAATCTCGGGATTCGGTTTATCTTCGGACTGCGCAAGTTCGACCACGTCTCGCAGTATCGCAAGGAGTTAAAATGGCTGCCGATCCGTCTTCGTCGAGACACACACATCCTCACTCTTCTATTCAACATCTTAACCAACCCTCGAAACCCTAGCTTTCTCCGTGAGCTTTTTCAATTTCTCCCTTCGGCTCGTCCACGTAGAACTCACACGGCTTCCCTGCTCTCTATACCTCATCACAACACCGTCGCATACAAGCACTGTTTTCGATTGCGGGCGATCACTCTCTGGAACTCGCTTCCCTGCACTATCAGAGATAGTCCATCTCTGCCCGTCTTTAAGAATCGTTTGAAGGAGCATTATCTTTCTCTATCCTAGATTTGAGCTTTGTATATATTAGTTTATTTAGGTGTATTTATATTTTTATTTAATATTTATGTACTTGTGTATGTAGTGTATCTAGCAGTTAGTTCAATAGTTCAGTAATATATGTATGTATCTTATCAGAGCACATAGGTCTATCCTGTATACTAAATTATTCTTATCAACCTTGGGTTTGCTGGAAGAGATCTCTATTTAGAGATAAGCATGCCTTTGTAGATGTCCTTTCTGTTTATTATATCTTATGTTGTTTTATGTGCAATAAATATATACGAAATACGAAATATGTCTTTTTAAAAGCATTTTTATTCAGAAGTCGCTATGTCGAACTAACACGAAGACTATCCGGGGGCTTCGATGCGCTCGTCCCTTTTAGTCTTCACCTATGCTACCGCAGTGTTTTCCCAAAAAGATATAACCACGGTTGGCCACTTCATGATATGGTCAATTCCACGATATGGTTACGACATATATACTCCATTTCAATAGCATTTCATAATAATGTAAACAGAATGTCAGTTGACAGTTGTCTATGATTGAGCGAGATTTGAGTGTTGTACCTACACTGATGTCAAAGGCATTGATCAAAGAGATGTAGTTCGCTGTCGATTTTCGATCGATTTTTTTCTATTACTAGTACAAAACCAAGTGGGGCGCGTAATTTCAGCTTAGACGAGCTCTAGCATCATACTAAAAAACTTAATTAAATTGTTTTAGAAAATTTAGTAGAATAGAAAATAACCGAAGATAGAGAAATATCCCAACCTGACGCGCGTCATTCGCTTGTGACAGATTTATCATCACTTGATGTGTCATCATCGGTCACATTTATAATAAAAGGCTGAGTTACAGCGTCGCTAGCCACATCCATAAGGCCGTCTAATTTTTTCATCCTATCCTCTTCGTTTTGAACGTGACCGACGCATTTTGCCCATTGGTCTGCTCCGACTCTAGCCAATCCTTCTTTTAGCAATTTTTTTATTACTGCCATTTTAAAAGATTTATTATTTCTTCCTACGTAAGACTTGACCTGTGCCCAAATCAGTTCTATTGGATTCAACTCACAGTGATATGGAGGAAGGCGCAACACAGTTACTCCTTTAGATGCGGCGAGATCATCGACATATTTTGTTCTATTCTTTTCCTTTACGAATTTTGTGAGTAACTGTGCTTTTATGCGTGATTATAAGCAGATGTCGTCGTTTCAATAATAAATTCAACCAAATCGCAAAGAAAATGTCCTTAATCCAAAATACAAGAAGCAAAGTCGTCGATAATTACTGGAAATGGAAAAACGCAGAGAACTCGGAACAATACCCACTGACACAGGACAGGGACAGTGAATGAAGTAACGTTTTTTTTAAATATATATTTCCTCTTTTCACTTTTTTAGGTTCACCTCCTCCTTCGGTAGCTAGATCTCCTTTAAGTTCTTCATTATTCTTTTCATCAACAATTCAACAACAACATTCAACAAATCAATCAATCAAACCGATTGATCGATCGAATCGGATCGATTCAAAAGAATGAACCACACTAACTTTCCAAAGACAATAAGACTCTGATGCGCTTTGATGAGTAAAAAAATAATATGACTTTTTACAAACTATTGAAATATTCGTAGTCCGATAATTTTGCAAGAAAATAACTATCTTAGGGGAGTTACTTGGTCTCGAAATGATGTAAGAACCATAAATGATTCCTTGGTATGTGAATGTGTTCAGGATTGATATTCAAATGTAAGTAGTTACGGCGTCATCGTGTGTAAATTGGCTTGTTTACATTATTATGAAATGCTATTGAAATGGAGTTTACATATATATACACATACATCTAGATACTTTAAATTATTAATTGTGATATTGTCTCGCTTGCTTGTTCTCTCTTTCTTCTTTTTGTTGTGCGTGTCAATCTTTTTGCTGCCATATATATTTATATTTGTTCGTTTATTTCTGTTGTTGCATGCATATTATGTTGTGTGTGTATTTGTATTTTTGCAAAATGAATAATTTAATTTCTTTTATTTACTATATTAACTTATGTATCTTCGACTCATGTAATACAATACACTTTTTGAAATTGTATTGAACATAAATCCTATACTATATGTGGGTATAACAGAACACACAGTTACCCATTTATATACTGGTACAAGCATTGCTTCTGGCCCCACACTAGGATACCTTGTGTCGTGGTGTACAATAATTACTAGTTCCTTACTATGTATGCAGGACAGGAGGCGGAATCCGGATATTACAATATAACGGATGTGATACACTAAAACTGAGTTACAGAATCAATCTTTAAATTTTAAAGCCCCGAAAAACGCTAAAGAGGTTAACGTCAAGGCGTATGAAATGACATGTACATTATTACTCAGAAATAAGAGATGAATTATCAAAATAAAAAAAAGAAATTGAGACGCCATTAGCGTTTTGTGGGGCTTTAAAATTTAAAGATAGTTTCTGTAACCGGCTGTAACACACGTGACCTAACTAACTAACTGAAGACGTAAGATGCTATAGAACCAACAACAGTACCGGCAAAGACGTGAGCATTCATCGGTAATTAACAATCAAAGATCAAGTGCGAGTCGAACACGCACACAAAGGGTTCCGTACCATAGTAAAAGAAAACTTAATAATAAATAAATGTAGCCCTTAATTTCCCCACCGAGGGCCACGGGCCACGAGTAAGATTGAGCCATACTCCATCGCGCTGTCTCAGTGCAGGTCGATGGAGGGGTGTCAGGCTTGTGGGAACCCTATACATATCTGTAGTTTTTTTTAATTGTTATTTCGGTGAGTTTGTTTCGAATGGAGGCGAGCTGAAATCACAATATATTTACTTTACGGTCGAGTGTTTTTAGTAGAAAAACATTCAATCTGAATATATACAGCTCGGAATGGCTGTGTTATCCAAATTACATCGCACCGTGATAGGTAGAGAGTTCAAATGTGTATTTCTGTTGCTGATACAACAACAAATAATTAATACGTAAAAGGTATGGGCCTGGAATTGCAACAAGTGGAATTATTTTAAAAACAAATAAACCGAATGCATTTTCAATGCCACAGACAAACTTATAAATGCACCTGATCAGCTACATGGGATAGGAAAGTGTACTAATTACTTTGATAATAATAATAATAATAATACTACATTGATGCCACCGGAGATTTCACACTGTCTCCCTTTTATCCACTCCACGGCATAACAACGCTGCTTATGTATTGTCTCCGTAAGATAGTCAAAACCGTTAGTTGAAAAACTAACGTTTTTCTTCTCGTAAGTTGGTCAGCTATCACCAGATAGTAAACTATAGCGTACTGCTTACTACATGACTCGTTAGTTGATCAACTAACGGTTAAAACCGTTAAATAGTAAACTGGTTTAAAGTTGAATTGCAAACGAAATACCAGGGAAAACACTGCGGTAGCTTAGGTGAAGACTAGAGGGGGCGAGCGCAGCGAAGCCCCCGAATAGTCTTCGTGTTAGGTTGACATGTAAGAACAAAAGAAACGTAAATTCTAAACCCTGTCGGTCTGGTTTACTATCTGTCGATAGTTGATCAACTACCGCGTTAATTAATCAACTAACGGTTTTGACTATCTTCCGATTACATATACACTCTTTCAGGTTTCGCGCGGTCCGACTTTGGAACACACTTCCTTGCACTATAAGAGACAGTCCCACTCTTTTCTTTATTAAGAAACGTATTAAAGAGCACTACCTCTCTCTTTCGTAAAAGTTATTGTATGTATTTGAATGTAAAGTGTATGTAGTATATTTCGGTACTTATTCAGTAGTTACTTACTGCCTTTATTTTATAAGTATTTAATTTATTCCTTGGGATTTTATTTAAACTAGTTATTGTGCACTGCCTACCTACCTTTTATAATAATATTTCCTTTAATGTCTTGGTTTGCTGGAATAAATCTCTTTTTTAGAGATAAGCTCGCCTTTGTAGATACATTTTATTTTAATGTAACCTGTAAAATATTTAATAAATAATAATTTATACAAATTTTAATCGGAAAAAGTACTTACTTCTTTTTCACAGTTTTTTTATAAGTTGTTTCTAGGGTTCGGTACTCAAAGGGTAAAAACGGGACCCTATTACTGTTAACAATTACATTACAATTACTAAGACTCCGCTGTCTGTCTGTCTGTCGTATGGCTGTATCTCATGAACCGTGACCGGTAGACAGTTGAAATTTTCACAGATGATGTATTTCTGTTGCCGCTATAACAACAAATACTAAACAGAATAAAATAAATATTTAAGGGGCTCCCATACAACAATTCTTTCAATACCACATACAAACTTATGAATGCACCTGGTTACGTACATGGAGTGTGAAAGTATAATAATATCTACCACCAATAACTTTGTAAACACTATTTTGCCATGTAAAATCCAAACTATTCACTCCACACCATCCCTACCATTGTACGGTGGTACGGAACCCTTCGTGCGCAAGTCCGACTCGCACTTGGCCGTTTTTTTTTTAATTTCCCTGCTTTAGTGATGACGAGTGATGAAGCATAAAATATTGAGGAGAAGGACACGTATGCTGCTGGGTCCCGCCGTGGCTGCCGCCGCCGCTGCCCGCGCCCCGCACCGCCCCGCCGCCGTACAACAGAACCTGCATGCTGCGCCGCGCTGGGCGCGCCCGTGATCCGCCGAACGTGACCATTGATGGGGAAGGCTTTATCCTGGTCCAAAAGAAACCCTGCTCCAGACGCAGCCGCAATCAGCGTGGCACAGCCACCGCCGGTGAGAGCAGCCTGAAAGCTGCCGCTCCCACCGCTCAGATATACATTTCCAGGATCGACGTGAAAATAATCTGCGAGGTCGTTGAACATCACATCCTGGAAAAGCTGATGAAAAATCCGCCGTCTGGTCTCAAGGGTGCGTAGGTACGGATAGAGGTTTTGCAGTCAGAAAGACCCAAGGAGTTCCTGTCCTTCATGACCACAAGACCTCAAGACGATGTTCCTGGCCAAAGATTACTGGTCGGAGGGCATCGTTTACCGACACTACAGGGACGCGAGAACGAAGAAGAAAATCCCTAGCTTAGATAGTTATTTTTTGTGTTTTTATTAGAAATTATGTATTATCTCTAGTTGTAAGGTAATTTACAGTCATGGGTTTTTGTTTGTTTGTTTTATTAACCTGAAATACAGATTATTATTATTATAATTATTGCTGTAAGTGACCAATTAAACCCTCGAACAATAAGCACCATCGCTCCCTTCGCTCGCTCGTGCGCTTAATTATCTCAGGTGCATTTGGTGCCTTAGCTCTCTCGTATAGCAATCTACTATTTTCGATCGGTTTATACGCACAATGAAATAAAACGATTGATCATATATTTACACCTGTCTTGCTCGTAAAGACCTACTTACTTACGTTCAAGGAGTGAATGTAAGTTAGTCTTTACGTCATTCATTCAAAGTCTGCATTGAAAACTACGTTCCATTTTCAAATTACTTTGCAGAACAAGCAATGCTTGATATGTAATGGATTTTCATACAACTTTACAGTTCAAGCTATGCAAACCTCCTTGGTCAAAAACTCAACCAACACAAAAAAAATTAAAAATTGGCGGTAATTCAATCGATATTATTTGAAGTTTGATTAAATTACATTGTTTTATTTTATTTGTTGTGTTTTATTTTCCTCGCAAGAAAGGTGTAAAATAGTATACTTCTCTCGGGTTGTAAGTAGCTATTGCACCCTCGAACTATATCCGCCCTTGCTCGCTTCGCTCGCTCGGGCGTCTAAATATCTCGGGTGCAGCCCTTTGCGAGCGAAGCTGGCACGGGCACCAAATTGCATCTCGTTCCGTAATAGCTCACTTAGTATGTACTTTATGAATTCTGTGAAAAAATGCATTACATTTCACTTTTGCATGACAGAATAAAATCAATCATCTCATGACGACCCGAATGGCCGAGTCGGCAGTGACCCTGCCTACGAAGCCAAGGATCACAACCCGGGTTGTGAGTCCCGGTGGGGGCATAATATTTGTTTGATGAGAACGGTTGTTTGTACCCTAGTCATGGTTGTTTAACTAAGTATAATATTTATCTATATAAGTATGTGTATCGTTGTCTAGTACCCACGATTCAGGGAATCCTAGTTTGGGGCCAGATCAATACGTGTAACGATTTACACATATTGATCTGGCCTAGTATAGGTATAGTGTATCCCAAGTCTATTCCAAGGTATAGTGTCCAAGGTATTATTACCGAAGACAGAAATCTAGTGGAATAGATATCCGGAGGGCACTTTCCATGCTATCTTTTTATTCTTCTCTCAATTTTTATGAACGGACTTTTTGATGAATGTTTTTTCTGTTGTACAAAACTCCCTGCCAACAAATGTTTTTGAATGTGGAATTACGAAGTTGAGCGCGACAGTAAAATATGTGTAAATGTTGTGGACTTCCGGATTTTCTCCGCTCATAGTAGATAGAACTTGTTGGACAGTCACGACACTCCATCAACGTGGTGAATATGTCGTAGCTATATCTTAGAATTTGCTATATCATGATATCGTCAACCTACCATATATATGTCGCAGTTAGTTGGTTAAATCACAAACTTAACTAACTCTCTAGACCGTTAATTAAATACCGACGTTTAACCAAGTCACTAAATTCCGTCAGACAAGTGAGTGAACGAAACGTTTACCGAGTTGTCTTAACGTTCCTAGGCAACAAGACATAAACAATATAAATATATTTTTATGTGTACTTAAGTTAATGTTGTAAGTATTTTTTGTTGTTCTTACATGTTCAAACTAACACGAAGGCTTCGCTTCGCTCATCCCCTTTACCCTTCACCTAAGCTACCGCAATTTTTTGCCCTGATATAAGCTGTGAAAATCAGCTATTTTCGTGACGCCATCTGGTTTTCCAACACGCCGGTTTTCGGTAAGACGGATTATTGAACGTTTTCGACGATGCTTTATTTAAATCAAAATGCTGACTTGGTTAAACGTCGGTATTTAATTAACGGTCTAGAGAGTTAGTTAAGTGTCTGATTGAACCATCCAACTGTGACATATATATTGATCATTTCATTAAATAGTTGACCATAACATGATATAGTCAATTATTTCATGAAACTATCACAAAAGGGTTGAATTTCACGAAAACATGTCTTGTCTTTTAAAAAGTACTACGTGGTGTTTTTTTGTTAAACATGTCGAACTAACACGAAGATGATTCGGGGGCTTCGCTCCGCTCGTGCCCTTTAGTCTTCACCTAAGTTACCGCAGTGTGTTGCCCTAAAATATTTCTTCGTTCAATGAAAGTTCTAATTCAACCATCGTTGACGATATCATGTTAGAAAATTCTACGATATTGTTACGACACATATATGTAATAAGAAAGATAAATTGAGACAAGCAATTGTTTGAGTGTTACTCTAATGTTATTAACTAACAACTTTTACTAAGAGAAACTATTCGATTAATTGATTGTCCATAAAATATCTGGAGTAAACGAAAAAATAATGTGATTCATGCGAAAATGTTTCACATAAATATTTTCGTCGCCATAAAAGTATGACTAATACCTTCTTGATACAGACTCAAGATTACATTGAGGTCTGACAGATGGAATGCGAGTTAACACTGAACTCAATTCATTTTTGACGTTTCACAGAATATTTGTATAGAATATCAAAGCTGACTCGAGAATAGTGCTTGGTATTCAGAAGTACATAATAAATTGAAATGTTCTAGGATATGTTTTAATGGGACGATACAAGAAAGTATTGAACTTTGAATAACTTGGTAACACCACATAGGAGAGTGATCACAGTCAGCAGTTGACGTACTTTATCTTAGCTTTACCGCGCTCAGGGTGACTCGACCGTCTTGTTACGCATTTCCGTTCTGTACGAAATAAAAAAAAACATGGCGTTTGCAAAATCCACCGACATCATCACTTCCGGTTCAAGGGTGCTGCCTTTTGTAGGACTTTATGCTTAATTACTTATGCTCATGAAAATGGAAGATTTGGAGGGTCGGACTTATTAAAATGAGTTTTGAGGATTACGAGCTCATTTGCGCTAAGTCACTGTTACTAAGCAGTATTTATGAATACGTTATATTGTATCGTCTGCTTATTGTTGTTTTACTTTGTTATAGGTACATCTACTCTACATCTTATAGCTCAGCAACAGTGCAAATCCTAACAGGTATAATAATTAAAAAGGAATTTATTTGATACGAATAGAGAAATGTATGTTTTTGTAAATTGTTATTGCCTTTTTTGAGAATGAATGAGTGAATGAAGAACAGGATGAATTTGTCTAAATAAAAACTAAGGTGCCATGATTAATGAAACAATTCCTCAAGTTACAATGTCGCAAACGCACATAAATTAAAGTAACAATTAACGTTACTGTACACATCTATACGTCATAATCTGTAAAATAATTGAAATGAAAAGCGCCCTCTAGTCTGAAAAGGCCTATGATATTCCTGTAAACTAAGTTCGCCACCAATGTCCTAGATGGCGCCACAGATTATTACCCCTGAGCTAGGCGGTGTGTTTCGAAAGTAAGCGGTTTTTACACCCTCCGACAGATGGCGTTGCTTAGCAGTAGTTGCATTTATACAACAGTTCTATTCTTACTGTCAAATTGAGTACGCTGGAGATGGCTGGACTTAGAACATTATAGTAGTTTATGTGACTGCTACATAATGGAGGGCATGAACACTCGAGAATGGGTTTCTGAAACGAGCCGAAGGCGAGTTTCAGAAACCCGAGAGTTTTAATGCCTATTTATGTACAGTTACATGCACTAGTTTATCTACACACATACCATAAGCTCTCTTTAATGTGTTCAGGAACCGCATGTTCGACCGGCATGGTGGCATTGATAATTCCTTTGCACTTATTTAGCTTGTTCAGTAGTACCAAATTCACAAACAAAGTAGGGGCGGGCGTCGGTGCTCGAAATTTGAATGTCATAATATGTATAAAAATTACACATTATGGTTATAATGTGTAATTTTTCAGATAAGAAATGAGTTTTTACCAAGTAGTTTAACATTATGCTGATCGTAACGTGCGGTTTTTGTACGCAGTAAAGAGGGTTTATGATACGTGTGTAGATGAAAAAAATATGTCGTTAAATATAGAGACAATAAAAAAATTACAATGCAAGGCAACTTGACGTCTCTATCAACATCAACAAGATATATTTGGTATATTACATAATCGTTTCAAATTCATCTACATAAGAATTTTCAACATCCGTGGAAGCAAAAATTAACCTACAAACTTAAATAGTATTAAATTACCACATCAAGATTCTACTGAAGAAAACAGCAAATAGGCTTTCCTTTCCGTTTTAATCTACATAGAGTTTTTGCAGCGGACCACTGGAATGTTATCGCTACTGCAGTAAGTACCTAGTATTAAGCAATTACATGCAATTCTTAGGAAAGTCCTATGATAATGGAAAAAATGGGAATACAAACAGGGGTTGCTCATTTGCAATTCAAATCGGGGGAAGGTCCAGTTCATGTTACTAGTGCACTCTTTATAAAACAATTCTTTAGAGTAACTACCGAGTTACATTCTTTTGGTGCTTTTTGCTCGATGGAAATGAATAAAGGCTTGTTAACCAGACGTTCTTGGAACTACATTATATACTACTTATATATACAGATATAAAAGTACCTATCACGAAAGAGAAAAGAAATGCTCTTTCAATCTTTTCTTTAATTAATACCTAATGATGACCGTCATCTGACGACCCGAATGGCCGAGTCGCCAGTGACCCTGCCTACGAAGCCAAGGGTCCCGGGTTCGAGTCCCGGTGGGGGCAAATATTTGTTTGATGAGAACGGATGTTTGTACCCTAGTCATGGTTGTTTATCTATCTAAGTATAATATTTATCTATATACTTATGTGTTCGTTGTCTAGTACCCAAGATACAGGGAATCCTAGTTTGGGGCTAGATCAATGTGTGTAAATAGTGTACAAGGTATTATTATCATTATTACAAATGTTATTTATCGGACAACGGGGTCTACAGAGGGTAACTAAAAGTAGTCTTATTTAAGAGGGTTTTTAATGGCATCAAATAATATTTTCATTTGAAGTCTCCAACAATCCGTTGAAATATACCTCTTAGTGAACTTACAATTTATTTTGAACACAGGGGACGATCATATAATTTCTTGCTAGCTAGCTAACTGATACATCTTCAAGTAAAGCTTTCTTTTACTTACTTACTTTTCAAGGTATTCCTTGCTTGATCTTTTTTTGTAGAGTATTCTTGGAAATAAACAATATCTGTTACTTTTATTTTTGTCCGAGTAATTTTAAACTAGACGGTATTTAACAAGCCAGACAATACATTCTTTCTGAGAGTAACGTAAACATGTTCATTTTATTAACAACACAACGTTGTGTCTTGTCAATATTCTTCGAAATACGACCCTTTATATCTATCTTTGAGAAAATAAAAATATAACATAGTTAAACCACAAAAAAATCTAATTTCCTTAAGGGGTGCCAGAAGCACAGTTCTGCCCATGTTTAAGCAGTTGCTTTCTGCTCCATTTTGCTGGAGAACTTCTCATTCTTTTCGTACTGTATTCGACTATGTACTAATAAACACGTACACATACAGGTACCGCCACCTTAATAAATAGTTACCAATAACTGAAAACTGAAAGATACAAACATATTCAACCCTTACTTAATACATATATATTTGTCGTAGCCACGTCATATGATATGGCCGACTATTTCATAAAATGGTTCATATTCATAATTCTTTATTGAACACAAATATTTTACAAGTTACATTAAAAGAAATGTATGTAGAAAGGCGAGCTTATCTCTAAAAAAGGGATTTCTTCCAGCAAACCAAGACATGAAAGGAAATATTATTATAAAAGGTGCCTACCTACCTTGCACACTGACTAGTATAAATAAAATGCCAAGGAATAAATAAATAAATGGTCAGAAAGGATTGAATTTGATAAAACATGTTTTTTAAAATAATTTTTATTCAGTTTTATAAGATATGATATTCGCATGCATATTTACCTAAAGTAAATTTTTTGCTATAAAATTATAAAATCCGCTTCTTATATTATTATTTTATGGAAGCCGATTCTTATATATCTTTTGAAAAAAAATCTCGCGATGCCAGGAAGTCCGGGAATGCATAACGCCTTTGCATCTATATGCAAGAAAGAAAAATAACATAATTTCACTAATCACAATATATTTTACTAATTATTTTTAATAGATACATGAATTATTCTAAATATAGTCTGTTAGCATAACCTGACGTTGTTTGGTATGCCAGTTTGGTAACTATCTTCTTTAAAATATAAGAAAGGATCCGATTCCATAGTGACAAAAACACAAAATTTGTCGATTCCGGGAATCGCAGGATTTTTATCATCGATACACAAGATATCTATTTCATACACTTGAACGTAGGTAAATGTACATCCGATCCTATCAGAACACAAAATTTTATTGATCCCGGAATCGCGGGATTTTTTCAATACAAAAGTGCTCTCCATAACAGCCAACACCTCAACATTAGGTATATATTCGATTATTAGATCTCATACCTAATGTTGTTTGTGTGTTTGTCTCATACAATGTCGAAGTAACCCGAAGACTATTCGGGATTTCGCTGCGCTCGCCCCCTTTAGGCTTCACCTAAGCTACCGCAGTGTTCTAGAAGATTTCTTTGTTCAATGATAGTTCTAATTCAACCGTGATTGGCCCCTCCATGATATGGTCAATAATACGATATGGATAAGACACCGAAGACTATTCATAAGTACGTCGTCTGGGACGTTACTGGCCAAATCGAGGGGACTTCAATTCTCTTCATGTAAAATGCGATCCACACGAGCACCTTAATTATATTTTATGAAGATCATCGCTTCTTATTTTTTATTTCTTCAAATAACAAACATGAATTTCAAAGGAACTTTATTTACCATTATTTGCTTGTTGTTCGAAGAAACCGGTTGTTTGTTGAAATTTGACCGAATGTTGTCCCTACTAATAACCCCTTGAAAGACCACATATTTATATCACTCTCCCTCTATAAAAATCTTCAACCCTTCTGGCTTATTACCCCATAATTTGTCTGACTTCATCACTCCACTAAAGGACTCTTTTCCTTTCATAACCTTACGTTGAAGTAGCGCGAGTAGAATCGGACAACAGCAAAGCAAGTGCAACCCGAAGAGAATGCTCCTCCTAATTGAAACTGGGAATTCCGACGAGCAGGGAATGTTCCGTGAAACAATACCAACGATCCTAATTGCTTCGACTACCCAAATGCCGAATGCATGAATTATTGAGCAAGTAAGGTAGCGTTTAAATCTAAGACTACCATTTCCCTAGCGAGAAACAGTGACACGAAAGCAACACGACTTTGAGTTACAGTCAAACCTTTGAGGTGGCATTTGTGAATTGACGTTGGTTGACAAGCCAATGGACGGACTAAACTAGTCGGTGGAGGATTGAAACATTCCAATCATGGAGGCCTAGCTGAAAACTCAGTAAACTTTACGTCCTCGTCTAGTGAACATGGTAAATAAGTCTGTTGATTTTCCAAAAAAAAAGACCTTTAGATCGAGGCAAAGTAACCGTCGATAAAAACATAGCTCAACTTATCAAAACATTTACCTAAAGGCTAACACAAACAAATGTATAGGTAGTTAGGTACATTACGAAACTGTGCTTATGCTCGTTTCAACTTTTTAGTAGGCTTAGCTGCTGCTTATTTTTCACTAACCATATGCCTCGGTTTTTGCTCGATCCTCTAAATAATTACGCAAACCACCATTTGATAGCAGCTCTCTGGTACAACGGCGAGTATTTTATGCTAATCAGCTTAGTGTCAGCTATTTATAGTGTTACACGCTTACAAACGTTTCAAAGGGCTAGTTCCGTTTTGTGTGTTTGACATTATCGAGTTAACAATTTGGCACCGGGAATCAAAATTCTAAATGAACAATCACTTCTACTCCTGGGCTCTCCTATCCAGGGGATCTCCAGCTAGATTACGAGCAAAATTCTGATCTTGACGAGACTGTAGATAGACTGACATCTTAACCGATCTATATAGTTCTGTATTGATGTGCTCGGTCCATGGCACACGTGGCCTCAACGGTACCTGTCACTTGAGGTCACGTACCTGTGCCAGGAATACTTGGACGCAAGCTTGTCTGGGGTAAAATTTCCCGATTAACACAAAATCCCAAAGGTTGTGGGACGGGCGCGCTGCCTTCAAATCCACGAAAGCAAGTTTGCTTATCGCGGCAAGTGACTGCAGAGCGTGCTCGCCTGCTTGCAACCGGGAAACGAGAGTCAGGGCACTGGCTGCACGCTCCCTCTTCCAGTCAGCTTGGTACAGCTTGCTTGGACCACGCTGGCAGTCTGCCTGCGACTGCGGGTTAGTACAAATGAAATACATCGCTGTCGTTGCGGTGCCAGGGTGAGTCAACTTGGACACCACGGCCTGTCCTGCTTTTATTGCTGAGTGACATCATCAGTCGGGCCCTTTCTAGTGTGAAATAATCACAGACTGTATGCACCCCGATTTAGACTCGCGAAGGTTAGCAATTCTTTCAAGGGTCAGTGTATTCTCTACTATAATAAGATACCTCTGGAGATTTTGAAATTGCCATTTGAGCAATTTAAAAAGCATGTTAAAGCGACTTTGTCAAAAAGGGATATTACAATGTTCAAGATTACTTAAATGACAGGACTGTATGGGTTTAATCTAGCTCAACACAGGCCTTGCTGTTAATAATTTTGTAATTATTTATTCCTGCTTATTAATCATAATAATTAAATTTTTCATATTTGTAATAGTTAAACACAACCTATTTTTAAAAGAGATCTAAAGATCAATCTGTGGTAGTTTCTACGCCCTTCCTCTCCCACAGTGGTCTAATGTAGAGAAGAGGCAAAATTGACGTTTGCTAAGTACATGTAAATATCTACAGTAATAAAGTACTTTGACTTTGACTTTGTGGGCGTGCCGTCAACTCTGAAACCGTCAGACATAGCCCACGATGATGGTAGGAGGCCGGACGGAATGACAGTCGTTCCATGGCAGCATGGGAGGTTGTTGGTGTTGGAAGCAACATGTGTTGATACCTTAGCACCTTCTCACTTACCAGCGACCTCATCAAGGGCCGTTGCAGCGGCGGAATTTGCGGGGGGTCTATAAGAGGGCAAATATGCCGCCTTCGGGGACGACAACCTGTTTGTGCTGTTTGCCATAGAGACTCGAGGGCCGATGGGGCCCGACGCTCGGCGAGTCTTTAAGGAGATCCCAAAGAAACTCGTTGACGCGTCGGATGATCCAAGAGCTTGCACCTTCCTCGCCCAGTGCATTAGCCTGGCTATAGAGCGAGAGGAAATATTTGTGACAGCATATTAAGTTCGGTGCCACTCGATGGCAGCGACCTAAAGGACATTTTCTTTGCTTAATATTTGTATTTATATATATATATTACTATTATATATATTTCGGGTCAGTAAGTCAGGTATTAAGGCAATATTATGCTACCGATTGTAGACAGGGTGACATTTAATTAGCTAAGCATATTTTTGGGAATGACCGTGTCGTTTTTCCAAGAAACATATGGTTGCAAACGAAAAAATACTAAGAGTCCCCCATAGTAAATTGTAATCAGCTGATCGGGTCAATGTACTGAGGGACGAAAAAAGTTTCATTTGCGACCATATGTTTCTTGGGGAAAGTTGTTCATAATTATGGGTACTATCATTCCCTAATATATGTTTAGCAAATTAAATGCCACCTGTACATCCTACAAACATCTAACCTAGCCTTAAAACAAATAGATCTAGTAAACGTGTTGTACAACGTTTCTAAGAAGTCTGAGATGATGTCAATATCTTTGGAATACCTTAGATTTTATGATTTCTGACTACACCTCTTCAAGAAAGATGGCGCATGGACCATCTTTCCTCGGATACCTTTCGCAGATTAGTTTCTAAGACTTCCTTTATGCAGCGAGGTGTTTCTCACTACTGGGCAAAAGGAAAGCCACACTCTCATCATCATTCTCATTCCTCGCCTTCTCCTACCATTCCGGAAGACATAAACATAAACATAAACATAAAGACACAAACCTTGCTTATGACCCCACACTAGGATACCCTGTATCGTGGGAACCAGAAACAGCGACGACACACACATACAAAACATCCAAGACCTGGGGTTTTTTTTTTCTCTTTCGCATTGAGGCAGAGCCACTTAGGTCGTCAAGTCAAACCTCCCAAGCTTCTCTGAGGTGGCGTCCATCTTGAAGGATTGAGGCACTCATGCGGTGACATCAATTGGCTCGTCAAAATACTTCTTGACCAAACAAACCGAGCCCATTTTGGGGCATAATGTGCGGCGACTGATAACGTTGTTTCACGCATTAAATAGCATGAGCACTCATTTCTATTATGAATATTATGATTCAATGCCGAAATTCTCTGCTAAACTGTATTTGTTTAACTGCAATTAAATGGTAATTTAATGCTAACTGGCATTATGATAAGCGCTGAAAGGAGTGTCATGCGAAATTAAACAACACGAATGAACGTTTCAAAACTCTGTTTAATTGTTTCTGTTTGTAATTATAAGCGGTTATATTGATTACTCTGTTTTGTTTTTCTTGTGGGATACAACAATAATTTGAACATCAACGCGTTCAGCTCCAAACAGGTTGGCTAACATCAATTCTGAGCTATAAGTTCATTGTCAAGTTCTTTAGAGCTGTTCAAGGGTTGGTCTGATCAAATAATTCTTGTAGTAAAACTTGTTCGGAAAGACAACCTACACCTACATATCTGTTACAATGGTATACAACCTTACATATCGTATCATTAGAACAATAGAATGGCGTATCGCCTCAATCCCATTAGTGCCGATACAATCAAATCCTACATACTCGTGTATTATATTATTGATATTATAATTGATGACTGGTCACGAACTACTGTCACCACAGAACAAATCAGATTAGACGCAATTTATATCATATTACTGATACTGATACTGATACCTTCGAATGTTATACCTTGATTGGGAATCTAAGAGTACTATTTTTTGTATCGTGGTATTTATTTGTGAGAGTCTAGACCTTAACATAACTTGAAAGCTGCCTGGAATGCGTGATGTAAAATGCCACACTCAGGGAAATAAACGGTTAACTGCAAGTCGGACTTGTGCACGAAGGGTTCCGTACCACCGCTCAATGGCATTCGAGTTTCATGCATGGGGATTAGGTATCTTTAATTTACCTGTGTATTTAGAAAGTAAAATTTTTTATAATGTTATTGGTTGTTTTCATATTCCTTGCTTGTAAACAGGTGCATAAAGAAGTGTTGAAATAAATTGGGCCCAAAATAAATTTTCCTGTAATATTTAGGTAAAGAGCTGTATGAAGCAATTACTTGGAAATTTTGGGATAAGTAGTTTCAGAGATTAGAGGTCAGGGGGGGGGGGGGGGGATTATTTTCTTTCAAAGTTATGAAAAAATATAATTGAAATCCCCGCAATAAGCCACATCATTTGACATGTCACAAATACAGTTTGAAAAACATCACATGCAGACATAAATGTACCAAATTTCAACTTAATCGGTTCAGAACTTAGACTTTTACATACCTAGAAAATACACAGGAGTGTTCCTATAATGTTTCAGTTTTTCCTTTTTATGGTACGAATCCTAAAAAGAGCAGGTTTTGTAAACAGGATATATTGCCAGCGATTCGACGTTTTGCAAAATTTTTAACTCACTATCGGTCTAAAATGTATTACTTTCCTCAAAGTTTATTTATATACCACACACGCCTGATATGCGTAACCCATCAGCCAATCTTCGTTAAATTTTGAGGCGCATTGGTAAACAAAAAAGTGCACGTGACGTATTTAGTACGGTCACGACATATTCGGAGCAAAAAGTGAGCAATTTTCTGATAAAATCAGACACGAAATAGAGTGTGTATAGAACCACCTAGTCGTGTTCCATGACCTGCCGTTTATATTTCCATTTGTCATTATAAATGCTTCCGGGGGAGTGAATGCAGCTGTCATGCTTTGTAAACAATAAAAACATAAACATGTACACGCATTGCGTATTGTGTTAAACTGCGGTTATTTTAGGCCGGATGCTCAGCCCACCACTCAAAGATTAACAGATACTCAAAGTCATGTTGTCACTGTTCTCGGAAAATGACAGCGTCATATCACATTTGAACGGCAATTAAATTAAACAGGAGCATGTGTATTCGGCCATCAGAGTTACGAAATGAAGTATGCCGATTTTAAGAGTAAAATTGAAACTGAATTGAGGTAGATATTAGTTAACATTATAATACGAGTGTGTGTGTTCAGTAGCAACCTGGTACAAATGTGCTACGCAATGTCTACGAAGTGAGTGGTGAGTGGAGCGCAGCGGTTGTGGCTTTGCCCACCATGCGAGAGGTCCCGGGTTCGATTCCCGGCTGGATGAAAAAACCCCAGGTACTGAATGTTTATATGTGTGTGACGTCGCTGTTTCTGGTCCCCACGATGCAGGGTATCGTAGTGCGGGGCCAGAAGGGATGTATGTGCCAGTATGTAAATGTTTATTTTTATGTCACGCAAAAAAAGAGTTAGAGGACTAGCGGAAGGTACTGCATTAAATATAAACCTGTCATAAAAAGCATGTTAAAGCGACTTTGTCGAAAAAGGGATACCACAATGTTCAAGATAACTTAAATGACGGGACTGTATGGGGTAAAGCTAGCTCAACGCAGACCTTGTTGTTAATAAAAAATGACGTTTGCTAAGTATATGTAAACTACAGTAATAAAATAAAACACATATAAAAATAATGACTTATTACAAAAACTATGTAGCTAATTATCTCCACAAATCAATCGACACCTCATTTGTTAAAATCTGTCAAGCCGTTTTGGGCTGTAGCAGATTTTTTTACATCTTCAACCCTTTTCAAAAATTTACAAAAACTGAATCGACAAAAGAAAACAATTAATTTTAGAAGCAGCTCACGAAAATTCACGAGAATCAGTTGAGAAATGCGGCCTGTAGAAGAGAACATCCGGACGTGCGAAAGCATTTTTGTCCAATCCTGAAACGGAGACGCTTCGCTCGCTCGGTCAATAAATAAATATAGCCCATTAATGTTCCCATCGAGGGGAACAGGCATTTACCCGGATACCAGTAAGACTAAGTTAAACTCTACCACGCTGGCTCAGTGCGGGTTGATGGAAGGGTTTAGTAGCAATAGTAAACGTCCGATAATGTATTTAATAATAATAACAATAAATGTAGCCCATTAATGTGCCCACCGAGGGGCACAGGCCTTTACCCGGATACCAGTAAGACTAAGCCATACTCTACCACGCTGGCTCAGTGCGGGTTGGTGGAGGGGTTTTACGACCACTACTAAGTAGCCATAGTAGCCGAGACCTACAGCTTAACGTGTCATCCGAAACACTGAACGTCCGATAATGTACTTAAGATATATTTATTATCTCATTGGTACATGGCCTGGTTTCGAACCTGCATCTTCTGTGTGAGATATACATATATACTTAGTCGGTCCTTAAGTTCTGTCACAAGGTTTTTGATAGATAAAACTCAGCAATAAACTTTTTCTTATTCGTATTATACATAATTAAAAAGCTTATTTTATACGAATCAAATTGCAATATAATACATTTTGTACGATTATCGCAATATGACAAAAAACCTTATAACTTGAGACAATCGCGAACCCAAAACACGCCGCAACTGACAAAAATACCACTTACCACGAATTTAATAAAAAAACAGTGTTCCAGATAACCAACAAGGTTTTTTTTATTTATTCTGAAACCTCGATTTTAGACCATGCTTAACAACTAGCATTTGATTTTCTGTTAGCTTACAGTTCCAACTGCTCCCAAAGAGAACTTTACGTACTTTTTACGTTTTCAGAAAAACGTATAAAAATGACCTTGTGGGCAACAAGTACACTACGTAAAATGTGAATATGAAAATTAGTTTTACCCAGACTTAGTTATCTTATGCTTCAAAATGAAGGTAACGGTTTCAGGGAGGGTTCTGGCTAAAATCTCACGTAAGTTTGAAAGGTTTTAAGAGTCATGGAAAAAAGATAAAGTGAATCACGTCCGTATTTTTGGTTGGGTAAAAAAGTGCAAAATCTCTGAAGAAACTAGCATTTGTGTAATATGGCTTTAAGCATTTAAATCCAATAATCGTTCTAATTTATCAGTATTTAATGAGCTATCAAACCATATATAGTATTAAATAAAATAAAACTTGGTATTATTTACTATGCGGCAAAATATTTGTGACAGAACTTATGGACCGACTATGGTCATAATGTGTAATTTCTTAGATAAGAAATGAGTTTTTACCAAGCAGTTTAACATAATGCTGATCGTAACATGCGGTTTTTGAACGCAGTAAAGAGGGTTTATGATACGTGTTTAGATAAAATATTTTATGTGTATTCAACTTAAGTTTGTTTTAAGTATATTATGTTGGTCTTAATTGTTCAACCTAATACGAAGGATAAAGGGGACTTCGCATCGCTCACCCCCTTTACCCTTCACCTATATTGTTAGAATACCAAGGGGTATAATTAAATCTGCCAATCCGAAGATATTTACTCAAAAAATACATATGAATTCAAAATAACTATTTACAATTGGTTGAAATTAAATAATTATGATGCAACAGAGAAATTTATAACCATCCTAAGTTAATATCTCTCATTAATTTCTTAGTAAACATGTAGGTGCTATTGTATATCAAATACATTATAACATTCATTACACACTACACTCTACATACATGCATTACACTTATCAACTTCTCTTTCATAACTCATACTATAAACACTCCAATAGCGATTAGATGCCTTTTCAAGTAAGTTTTGTGTCACATATGTAAAAAATAATCCCGTTTTATCAAATTAACTTTTAACTCTTAAATAAGATCCTCAACTTTATAACTTTAAATGTTACTATAAATTTAAATTAAGTCAAATATTTTAACTGTATGTACATAATTAAATTACAGAACATTTTTCTTTTTTGTTAGACAATATTGTTGCATATAAGTGGGGAGGAGCGTATGTTACTTATCCCAAAACACAGGGGAAACTCTACTTTGGGGAGTAACGACTCTTATATTGTCTGTACCAATGTATGACAAAACTGTAGGAATATTACTGAATAAACATGATTATTTTGTTTTTAAAGGGGGTGAGCGATGCGATGACATACCTATATTGGTAGAACATGTATAACGATAAAAGAAGGCAATTTTTAGTATTAAAAATAAAACGGGTGCAGCGACGTAACCTCATAACGATGTTCAGTTTTTAGAATAAAAAATGCCAACTATGGAATGGTTTAGTAACATAACTTAACATAGCGTCACGCCTTTTCGGGATTCGAACCTGCACCTACTGCGTGAGAAGCAAGTATGAAACTCACTAGACCACGGAGCTCTGTAAAGGTTTAATAGTCAAAGTAAATTACTATTTGGTTACGTCGGTGAATCTTTTCTAGGGTTCGGTACACGAAGGGTGATAAATTTACTAAGCCTACTCTAAGTCTCTCAGTCAAGTGTGTCTCAGGGTATCTCATCAACAATAGGTTGAGAGTTGAAAATTTCATAGAATGTCTATTTCTGTTGATGAATTACAAGAGATTTTATAAATGAAAGGGCGCCCCCATATAAGAGAAGTGTTTTAACACCCCCCGCGATATAACAAATTATATCATAATTCAAATATTATCGTAGATTTCACGGCTTATCACATGGTTGTGATGGCGCAATTGGTTTGATATCGGTCTCGCGGTCGGTCGGTCGGTTGATCGGTTCGATTCCATGTTCGGACATTATATTCCATTCTTTTAGTTTTTGTTTTATTATTTTTAATGCTTAGGTGTTCTTGTACGATGGAACCGAACCCTTCGTGCGGGAGTACTACCCGCACTAGACCTTTTTTTTACCTAGAAAATCGATCTACCGATCGATCAAAAAAAAATTTAATGCAATGACAACTGCATTAAACTCACAGATGTTTGAAATCCATATCGATTCATTTAATTTAATCGAAGTTTTATTCAGGTCACCACACTATAAAGCTAAGACTGACAGAAGTAAAATGTAATCTACAATTTTGGCCCTACTTTAGTTGTGAAGCTGTCACTATCACTTGAACTAACATAACCATAACCAAAGCCTAAACGCTCTGTCATGAATCTTGATTTACAAGAGGTTAAGTGAAAGAAATAAGTAAATGGCTAGTATGTCATCACATATCAAAAATACTGATTTTCACAGCAAAAAAGGATCAATAAAAACACTTTTTATGTGTACTTAAGTTTATGTTTTAAGTATTTTTTGTTGTTCTTACATGTTCAACCTAACACGGAGAAATAAACGGGGCTTCGCTTCGCTCACCCCCTTAACCCTTCACCTAAGCTACCGCAGCATTTTTCCCTGATATTTGCTGTGCAAATCAGTATTTTTGATGTGCAGTTTTATATTTCCCAATGATTATAAGAAGAGATAGTTTTTGCGACTCGCTATAGAGATTGGTCTATCTACATATACCTAGTATACTAGTTATATTACTTGAACTCGTAAAATTAGGGTTCAATGAGAGACCACGTGGGGGCGCCCCGTCGTCGTTTTCGCGGACTAACTAAACGTGTGAATCAATGGTGCGGAAAAGACTTTATCGATGCAATCTGGAAGTGGGGTTCTGTAGATATTTTATATGGTTGTTTCATTCTTAACTGAACGAGATCCTATTTTCATCCATTATTAGATTTAATGCTGGTTATTACTGGGTGCATACTTATGTATGTGTGTATTGCGCATGGTTTATTGTGATAATTACTATTGATACGTACAATATTGTTATTTATTAATGGCTTACTTACTAATAATGGATGAGTGTATCTAAAAACCGGCCAAGTGCGAGTCAGGGCAAAAAACACGATTGTTGTATGGGAGCCCCCTTAAATATTTATTTTATGCTATTTTTTAGTATTTGTTGTTATAGCGGCAACAGAAATAAATCATCTGTGAAAATGTCAACTATCTAACTATCAAGGTTCCTGAGATACAGCCTGGTGACAGACGGACGGACGGACAGCGGAGGGTTAGTAATAGGGTCCCGTTTGGCACCCTTCGGGTACGGACCCTATACAGTTGAACCATAGAAATACATAACTCACGGTAGATTCCCAATACGTAGTTACCGAGCTGCAGAAACATGTAATGATAACACAATAAGGTTACCAATATCTAAAAAAAAAAAAAAAAACACCCACGACACAATTAATGAAATGAAATGAAAACGTATCAAAACCCGACCAGCCGTTTTAGCGCTCGAGAGCCACAGGCAGACAGACAGATGCTTCAAACTTATAACTTATTTCGTTGGGGGTCAAAAAGAAGAATGAGATAATAAGCAATAGATGAGAAAACAAACTCCTAACGTTCTTGTAACTCTACTGAACCAAGCCTGGTAATAGTTATTGTTGTTCACTGCTGTCTTTACAAATTCTCATTGTTATTGGCTTTTTAAAGTGAGTGTTCAGTTTTCTACCTCGTTGCGTTTTCTTCTTTATTGCGCATCGTTCTTTTTGTTCGCGAGATTCAATATGGATACTGCTTTTGAAATTACTCGTTTGAAAACACAAAGCAGTTAAAAACTTATAAGAGCTTGAAATAGAACGTGTAGTTTCCCATGTCCCAATTTAATGGAGAAACTAATGAAGTTGATCAACTACAAACCGGGTATCTTTGGGCTGCGCAAAGACCGCCACGTATCACAGCACAGCAAAGAGTTGAAGTGGCTGACGATTGGTCTTCTTCGGGATTCTCACATCCTCAACCTCCTGTACAACATTTTACGGCATCCACGCTATGCAACCTTATGGGACCGTTTTCCATTTCTTTCATCCAGCAGGCCTCGGAGAACGCACGCAGTTCCCATGCTCCCAACAACCTCACAGCATAATACCGCGTCCTATGAGCACGGGATTAGAGCCCGGGCCATTCGGTTGTGGAACGCACTCCCCGGCACCATCAGGGACTGTCCCACTCTCAATATATTTGGAAGTCGCGTGAAGAAGCATTACCTTTCTCTTTTGAATTTCAGTTAGTATGTATATATTTATTTGTACATATATTGGTATGTATTAGTGTATTATACGGTTTATATATATTGTAACGTTGTATTTTAGTAATTGTGTATGCAGTCTATTTTTAGCAATTAGGGATATCAGTATAATATTGTTTTATAGAGTTTTATTGTACGCGCAGGTCTTCCCCGCTCAACCATCACCTTTCCTACCCATCATGGTTTGCTGGAAGAAATCTCTTTTATAGATAAGCTCGCCTTTGTACATGTTTTTTTTCTATTATAAGTTATCTGTATGTCGGTTTTGTGCAGTACAATGAAGAAATTACGAAATATCAGATTTTGTCGTTTTTTCTATCAAACGAAAGTTATCAAATAACGATTTCAACGTTTACGAATCCCTGCTGATACAATACGATTAAAATCAGTTAACGATTCGGCCAACCTCGGAAATTGTCGTGAATCCCTCATCCCTCTCCCTCATCAAGAAATCGCGGTAATGTATTTCGTGTCACTTCCGTCTCCGGATTTAGGCGATGATATCCGACAAAAGCCGAATCTTTAACTGATTTTATCTACACACGTATCATAAACCCTCTTTACTGCGTACAAAAACCGCACGTTACGATCAGCATAATGTTAAACTACTTGGTAAAAACTCATTTCTTATCTGAAAAATTACACATTATGACCATAATGTGTAATTTTTCTACACATTATGACATTCAAATTTCGAACGCCAACGCCCGCCTGCATGCTGCCCCTAGTTTGTCTGTGAAGTTGGTACTGACATTCAAATTTCGAACGCCCGAAGTTGGTGCTACAGAACATGCTAAACAACTGCAGAGCCACAATGCCGGTCAAACATGCGGTTCCTGAACACATCAAAGATGTGTGTAGATAAACTAGTGTATGTAACTGTACATAATTAGGCATTAAAACTCTCGAGTGATATTATTATGAAACTCGCCTTCGGCTCGTTTCATAAACCCAATCTCGAGTATTAATGCCCTCCATTATGTAGCAGTCACATAAACTACTATTAATCGTTTTATACTCATGATGAATAAGCTAGTATAAAGAAACATCGGCTTCAAAACTCCCATTTTGCGTAACTTGAGATTGACAAAAGGCTTTTTAGCCTACTGCATCGCTGTAACTCGCTTTCGAAGTAGTGGCACATATTGACTAAACAGAGTCATAGGTTTGCGATTTTCTTTAGCCGGTAATTCACTTATTTGCATACACAAATACCATGCTAAAAACGATGATGAGAAAAGTACATCGTTGCAAATTGCACAACGCCTAAATCAAAAAATGTTATATTGCTTCAAAACCGATAAACTCAAAATCAAGTACTGTCCGCAAATAAATTGCAATCACACCTTTCACTCTTCACCCCAATCGATATAAAGCATATACCTAATAACCTGTAGTAGTTCACAGCACGTCGATAAATCCATCCACAAGCGACTATTTAATTAACGGGCCCCATAACCGACGTGATTCTGACGTTATTGCATTTCCTGCAACTGACGTTTCACTTTATTATTTTACCAGTTGAAAAGCGAAACGTTATTCAATAGCTCTGACTCTGTTGCGGTTGTGTGGAACTAAGTAAAGCGTTGCTCAGAAGTGAAATGCCTGTCAATCTTATATAGGTACGGCAGAACAGGAAAGATCTAGAAGATTTTATTTTTCTCAGTTGTTATTTTCTTAAGCTAATATAATTTATCGCATAAGTACGGAGCCCGGCGATTATATAAATTTCTCGCTTCGTTTTCATTACCTTCCCATTCCAGACTGGCCTATTAAAATACAAACTGGTGGTTCTGTGAGCACAGTAGACCTCGCTTGTTTGATGTTTCAAGCTTGAAGGTCTGCTAGAAGAAATGACAGGTAAGTAAGTAAGACATTAGAATTTCGAACATTGATGACGAGTTAACTTTGAGGGCCGTCGTTTCCAATCTTTTAGTTTAACTGGACGGAATTTTGGGAATTGGCTATTTACATTGTGGCCATAGGCCTATTAATCACAGAAAATTCAGATGTCTAGCTTTATCTAGAACATGGTTACAGGGGGTCAAAATACGCTGAAGTGGTTCCCCCTCCACTCCCCCTTTTGGATATTTTTCGCAACGTTTTGTGTAGAGTGAAGTCCTTAGCGTGCCTCTCACATTTGATTGAAATCCGTCGATAAATTAATAACGCTTCACAAAACTTCCCCCTTTTGCTCCCAATCAAAAATCGCGATCGACTAAAAATTTTAATTAAGGCGATGATGGAATAAAAATGCGCTGTCGAGTGGAAGTGAGATGCAATAATTACTCGCGAATAAGAAAAAGCGGGATGCCAATAATGCACTCGCGACTAATCTGAAACAACGTAAGCGCCAAAACGTAAAAAAAAATCATAAAAAATAAACTATTTCAGGGAATTAACTTTCAATTTGAAAATCGTTAGAAATAACAATTGTTCATATATTGCAATTATCACACAGTCATATTCACTTACTACTGCGGTGTAATAGGATAAAACCATAAAAAAGGGTTGACTTTGTATTTATTTTCTATCGAGAAAATTTTATCCAAACATGTTTTCCAATTAAGAATCTCTAGATTATATAGTCCAATTACATATATACCAGAAATTAATTACGATTTGCCCAGTTTCCTGAAAAACACATGAAAACAGCACCCCATATTTATTTAATCAGCGTCTTAAATCACTAGATTTGCGTGCCAAATTTTCGTCAAAATCGGTTGAAAAATGCGACCTGTAGGCGAGACAGAGACAGACAGACGGACAAAGGCATTTTTAGCCAATCTCGAAACTGGACGCTTCGCGTTCGGTCAATTACAGACTTATATTTGGGATAGGCATTCAGAACTGTAATAGTGTTGTAATTATGGCTTAACGTGGGCTCACCTGGTGTGTCTACCAACCGAACGGAAAAGGTGGGATGCTAAAGTATTTGTATATCCATTCAGAATTTAGTAAATATGGCAATGTAGTCATTAACCTTACCAACATATAGTCTGAACTCTCAGCAATGTGGGAGTTGTGGCTTATTAGAAACGCTGAAATGTAATGTTATTACCAATACCAATAAACGTAGAACGTTCTCGGAAAACGTTCAGTTTCTTCCGAGTACTTGGCGATACACTAACTGAATATAGAAATATTGAGGGGTTTCTATTTTCTAACTTTCTGCACAAAATGAAGTTTCTATTCTATTGAGATGTATGTATAGAGCATTACACGAAGTTATTAGGGACATTTTCTATGATCAAATTGAAAAGAAACTACTACTTTTTGGTGTAGGTCGAATTATAATATGTAAAGTTAAAAACAACCTAGGAACAACTATACCATGTTGAAAGTTACTAGGAAAAATTGTTCAATATCTTAAGTACCTACGATATTTTCTTCAGAAACTTGTCTTCCTGTCCTATGACAAGAAAATCATAATAAGAAAAGTATATTATACTCGGCTCCGTAAATTCATTAAGCACGGCATGGCTTGTGGTTGGCACTATAATTATATCAGTACTTACGCAGGCTAGTGTACAAAATACATTCTATTGGAACTGAATTTCAGTCGATATAAATAAATAAAGGACTAGAAAGTTTAAACAATCACCATCATCACCGATAGCTTGTTCCCGCCGACTGCTGGCTATAAGCCATAATAGTAGATTGTACAATAAGGGCATAAAAAAGCCATTTTATCCAAGACCTATGGTATCCAACGGAGCCGGAGGCGAGGTTCGATAATTAAATCAAGGATAAAATTGGTTTTAAGACCGAGTTATACTCTATGCTTTTCACTTCGATTACGAGGAAATAAAACAGTGATAATGTAAAAAATACTTACGTTTTAAGATAAATTTGCTTGGAATTAGGCGGAAATGTCTGTTTAATAACTCCTTTTGCTTTTTTTCCATCAGTTTGTTAGGCGTAAGCATTATTTCCTCTTCACTTGACGACACATTAATAAACTTTCGAACTAAATAAAAGTAAAAAAACAAGACAGTCTTTTTCCCGCCACTGCATTTTTATTTTTATTTTTGCATGGCATTTTAAGCTTAGATCGTACGCGATACGCGCAACAAATGCAAAAAATGACAAGAGCTTCCCACCAATTTTCTTTTTAGGGTAGTTCCGTACCCAACGGGTAAGAAAGGAACCCTATTACTAAGACTACGCTGTCCGTCCGTCCGTCCGTCCGTCTGTCACCAGGCTGTATCTCAAGAACCTAGCTAGCTAGAGAGTTGAAATTTTCACAGATTATGTATTTCTGTTGCCGCTATAACAACAAATACTAAAAAACAGGATAAAATAAATATTTAAGGGGGCTCCCATACAACAATTCTTTCAATACCACATACAAACTTATGGATGCACCTGGTTACGTGCATGGAGTGTGAAAGTAACCGCACCAATAACTTTGTAAACAATATTTTGCTGTGTAAAATCCAAACTATTTACTCCACACCATCGCTTCCATTGAACGGTGGTACGGAACCCTTCGTGCGCGATTTAGACTCGCACTTGACCGGTTTTTGTTTTGTTTTCAATTTTCGACATCTGAAATTAGACTAACCTGTATACTCGCGTAAACCCTAAAACGGAACTTTTATGACAGACGTCACCTTGTACAGTAGATTCTATTGTGGTCATTTATGAGCAAAAAACATAACATTTGTCTTAATTGTTGTGGCATTATTTTTTCTTTGCCGGTCAGCAGAGTACTTCATACTGCCAAGTCATTCAATGGTCCGATAATTTTTTAAATAATTATTGACTTCTATTGTATCTAATTTTAATAATCTTATCTACACACGTATCATAAACCCTCTTTACTGCGTACAAAAACCGCATGATACGATCAGCATAATGTTAAACTACTTGGTAAAAACTCATTCCTTATCTGAAAAATTACACATTATGACCATAATGTGTAATTTTTGTACATATTATGACATTCAAATTTCGAACGCCGACTCCCGCCTGCGTGCCGCCCCTACTTTGTTTGTGAAGTTGGTACTACTGAACAAGCTAAACAAGTGCAAAGGAATTATCAATGCCACCATGCCGGTCGAACACGCGGTTCCTAACACATTAAAGAGAGCTTATGATATGTGTGCAGATAAACTAGTGTATGTAACTGTACATAATTAGACATTAAAACTCTCGAGTGATATTATTATGAAACACGCCGTCGGCTCGTTTCATAAACCCACTCTCGAGTATTAATATGTAGCAGTCAAATAAACTACTATAGTAATAGAAAACACGAATGTGAAATGTATTAAAGCAAATCAGCTAAAATAACAAGTTTATTCTACGAAGTTTTATTGTGCGTGTGGCTGTTAGGCCCGTTTATCTCAGCATTTATAACAATTTTAATTTCTGCTCTAGAGCATAAAAATGCCATTTTGTGCAGCATACATCCAGCACAAATACAAACATTGGGAGCATGTATAGTGAAATAGTACATATTTTCTTATGAGTTCGGAAATTCACGAAACGAGAAGTTTACGGCACGAGCCGAAGGCGTGGGTCGTAGTGAGGTTAGCAAAGAAGCCTTTTCGAACGAGTTACGAATAGAATTTTTCCGCCTGGGAACCCAAAATCAAGCGGCGAAGGTTCTTCCTCCTTTTGTGTCACCGGATCCTGCCCTGTGGCAAAATAAACCAGGTTTCTTTCACTTTCAACAACGAAAGCTGTTGCTTAAATAGATTAAGGCGTATGTTTAACTAAATACCGAATTGAATAAAGTTTCATAAAATAATACGTTCCATTCCATATTATCTAAATGTTCACCAACATTTTAAGGGCCTCCTCGCTGCGCTCCGCTTCGGACATAAACGACCTATTGCAACCGATATAGTATTATGAAACGACATGGGGGCACTAAACTTGGTGAAACTTTAACATATTTGGAAGTCAAAAATTATATTGCTAAATAATATATTTGTTATCATAGATTCAATACAATAATTATTAGCTTGACTGACAGATGTAGGATCCTCATCAGCATATTCATATTTTTATCCGGCTAAACGTGCAACGAGCAACAGTGCTCTTCTGACACCCTATTTGAGAATGGGCGTGAATTTATGTATATTTCCCGTCACTTAAAAATAATTATTTATCTACTTAGTTGCACTGACAACTTTACTTAGATTAAATATACATAGAATCATTTTTGTGTCATTACCCAGAGTCTACTAACCCTACAACATTTGAAGATGCAGCGTGCCTCCTTAGTGCATCGATCGAGCAACTCCTGGCAACTCGAGAAGCGAGTGGATTCAAATATTTTCAGCCAGTGCAGATCTTTCAGCGGGCACCACTTTGTGCCAAGAGGCTTTGTGCCACCGCGCTGCGAAATTCCGCACTAACAGTCAACTTGTAATAGTCCGAGTTCAACAAACTCAAGCATTTCAACTTTCGCTCCCACAAAAGGGATATGTTATAAGTTTGAAAGAAACGTGTGGGTCTGTTAGTGATAGTGAGTACCTATATGTGTGTGTGTGAGACGACCCGAATGGCCGAGTCGGCAGTGACCCTGCCTTCGAAGCCAAGGGTTCCGGGTTCGAGTCCCGGCGGGGGCAAATATTTGTTTGATGAGAACGGATGTTTGTACCCTAGTCATGGTTGTTTATCTATCTAAGTATACTATTTATCTATGTAAGTATGTGTATCGTTGTCTAGTAACCAAGATACAGGGAATCCTAGTTTGGGGCTAGATCAATGTGTGTCAATAGTGTCCAAGGTATTAAAAGGTATTATATATTATAAGTGGCATCATAGCCCTCGAACGGTTTTAACTTCAAGGGCCTTACCACAAAAAAATAAACTACAGTTCAACACTTGTTTAAAAACGAAAATGTATAGGTTTTGTCGTTTGTTTTGAGGTTAAACGCTGTTTAATATTTTTTGTGGCAACAACGGCAGCTGTTTGCGTGGCACCTTAGAATAATTGAATAATAGGAATATGTCAACTTTCTTTCCTGAGGCGATTACTGTTAACTTTTCTAGTTACAATATTATCAGTCCTGTCAAATTGCATTATTTGAGAATGACACCAAAGTCAAGGTTGTCTAGACTCCCTGACGATTATAAAACCATGCAACTTTGACAAAATCATGTTGGGGTTTAATTTGCTGTTTTTTGAAGTAAGATACGAAATTGCTATTATCACATCCTGAATTAATCGCAAATGTGAAGATGCGTTTAGGTATTTAAATTAATAGTGATTCGTTATATCCCCACGGCTTTTCTCATGCATGTTGGCATGGGCACAGTCACGTAAAGTCTAGTTACATCTGGGAAACAACAAAATATCCTCTCCGCCGAGGAAGGCTGAAAACATACAATGTAGTTGCACTTTGCAAAGAAAAATGGCAATCAAACATTTTACAGACTCCCACTGTGCTTCCCGTTTGATTTGTCTTGAAACGGATATCCCATCCCAGTTGAAATTTGAAGAGGCGTCTGTATTAATTAATACCATCCATTAACATCGCTTGCCTCGCCTCGTCTCGCCTCTATCGCTTTAAATGCAATTAGTGTACTCCAGGGCACCGACGACACCGCTGTGCTCTCAACCTAAATACAATTTGCAATATAATAAGATTACTCTCCAAGCTTAGTATTCATAAGAAAATATTTCTGAATTACCAGGGATCACGGGCTGGACTAGCCGCTCGCTCGTCTTCGCGGCGCTGAATAATTATGTACCTCTCCAACCTCATCCGACCTTAGAAGGTAAACAGTTTCAGAAGAAAATGTCTTAAAGAATACTTAAAGTCTTCTTTGAGTAAAGATGACTCTTCCCATATATTTTTCAGTTTCTGTGATTATAACTAGTCATCATTATTGCTCTTAATTATTATACAAAGACGTACCTATCCAATCTTCATATTTATTCTCATCAAAAATAAATTAACACAAGATCATGATGCAATAATTTCGAGTTGATGCTAAAAATACATATGATCTTAGGTATAATATGATCATTCAGGAATATTCCTGGTCTTGCTTGTTAAGTGAAACATCACAGAGATAATATAATAGACTAGACTAGATCTGATAAAATAAACCAAAAGCAAAACCTAGTGAACTGTGTCTGCTATTTAAATTAGGCTAGTATTTAATCGCACAGCAAATATACTGATTTTCACAGCAAAAAAGGATCAGCAAAAAGACTTTTACGATTAAAGTATCTTTGTTGTTCTTGCATGTTCAACCTAACACGAATTATAAAGGGTTCACCTAAGCTACCGCAGTATTTTGCCCTTATATTTGCTGTAAAAATCTGTATATTTGCTGTGCAAATCAGTATTATTGATCTGCAGTTTAATATTTCCCTTTAAATTATTATGATAAATAAGATATTGCCAATGCCAGGCATTTTTTTTTCTCTTGCTCATTAGCTCTAAATCTAGAACCTTCTTAAAATTTGTTGTTTATCTATTATTTCCGATATTGCGTTTATTTATTTTCACAAGCATTATGACATTTACGTATTTACTTTTTGAATTTTCCCGAATCACCCAATCCTACAATATGTTCTATCAATTAGATGATCATCTAGTGTAGCAAGCATCTGGTAAATCCATGGCGAGTTCAGAGCAAATGTCATAAGAGCTGGCTCCGGCTCAGTGGCCCGTGGCGAATTTCGTACAGTCTCCCGCGCAACATCACTGGCGCAACTCTAACCACCCTCTTTTAATGATGCGAACCGCTTCGCAGATTCTCAATAGATTCATTAAGATCTCTAACAAGATCTTCCGGAATAGTATTAGCAATGTTTTGTCTCGTTTAATAAGATTGCGTTTCCGACTGCCATAAAAATGTCGGGGCGGAATATTTGTTTACCGAGTCTAGGTTTCGCGACTGAAATAGGATTAAATTGACTTTGTTTTGTCGACGTATTATAAGGCAACATTGGGTTTGATAAAAGCAGTCACGTTTTAATTCTAATTACGAAAGAAAACTTGTTCATTAAATTTTGAAAATGTTTTTGAAATCTACTTTATGTTCCTGTGTTGTCTTTTGTGAACTTATTTATAAAAAAATACCGACGGGTCGTTTCCGAACCTAATCGAAATAGCGCTGATGCAAATAACGGATCTGTTCTCACGCTCTTCAAAATACTCATCGTCATAATCACATCACCTCGTCCTTTACAATATTTGTTTATTTAAATTAAATAATAATATTATAGTAGATGCAGTTATTTATAAAATTAGTTTATTTTGGAACTTGGTCCATATAGAAACAAGAACAAGAAACAAAAGCTACTCCTGATAAAATAAATAAATAAAACACAGCCTCATATACGAAAAAGGCAAGACTCTACAACCTCCATTCAATGTAGAAGCCATGTGAAGCTGCCACTTTTGCTCTTACACTCACTTTCACTTTTAGAAAAAAAACACTACCGTTTTCAGCGGTTTCCACTAAACATCAGACGAAATCATTTATATCCCAATTATAGCATCACGAGCCTGACACAATTCAAATTAGCAACGTGACAGCCTTCAATTTTCTATGTAAATGTTGGCATTAAACACCTTTAATGTAGCACTAAACTGAAATCAATTGGAAGGAGCGACTCCTCGATACCGACTTACGAATTCGGAGGGCGTATTTTTCGCCTACTGCAACGAAGCGATAAGCGCCTGCGAAAATGTGACCGAATTTCAATCAAATTTATGAGTTATAATAATGATTATAGGCAGTTTTATCTGAGCGCCGCATAAAATTTGCAATTTCGCTGAAAAGGTGTACTCTACTGTTACAAATTCGTCGGCAATCGTAGAACGCTGATAACGATTTGGTGAATTAATCTTTCAGAAAAAGAAGCCGAGGGTAGGTATTTATTTCGAAATGAAAAAGAAACGAAACACCTACAAATTAGCCATTTCTTTGAGTAGATTATTGATTGGGTTCTGTTTAATGAAATGAGTTTGTGTAATCAATATATAAATAAACTTAGCTTAGGTTTTCAGCGTTGTTTAACTAATAATACTACTTAACTATAATACTTATATTTGTATTACAAATAGTTAAATTGAGACCATTGGGGTTGTCAACTACGGTTTATGCACTAAAAACTAACATGGTACTGGCGCTGCAAAAAACAAATAATAGACCTGCCTACTATTACCTACAATACAAAAGGTTTACAGATCAGAAAAATACCTACAGAATTTTACGTTTGTCAATTTTCTCTATCGAAAATCCCTGAAAACTTCTAAACCGAGTACCCCAGTTACAAAATTTCTATTGCCCTGTCTGTTTTAGACCTACACATGTCAAATGACACGAAAAACAAAACAATATCTACACAAACAAAAAAACATGTTTTCAACTTACGTGAGTAAGGTGGCGTGAATTTACCTAACAAAAAATTTGTTAATACTTATTTTATTATACTGATTGAAAAATAGGCAACTGTTATTTATTTAAACCGTCTACTGAACAGTTATAATAACTTTTTTTTCCGTTGCTCCATTGCTGCATTATTTGCATTAACAGACGCGCGTGTCAAGCGGATGGCACTCACGCCCGCAGTGGTCCGAACTTGCCCGAGATATCGTGTCCGTGCGCAGTATCTATGTGTGCGTTGCTCGAGCACGCTTGTGTGTAGACTGGTTTATGTACCTATTTATGTTTTGATAGTGCCATCTCGTGGCCACCGCAGTATCTTAACTTCCTAGCACCATCTCGTGGTATTTGCAATATTACTTTTGCTTCCCAAGCGCTATAGGCCGCGAAATAAAGATGCTTTCGTAGCAGCTCTGTTTACGCCTGCGACATATTTTGTTCTACTGGTCTTCCTGTACTGTATAGTTTAATAGTATCTGTGATTATGCTAAAAGTCTGCTTTGACGACCAGTTTAGCCTAGCGGGTAGTGACCCTACGCTGCGTGAAGCTGTTGGTCCTGGGATCGAAGCCCGGCTAAGGCAAATATTTGTGTGATGAGCATAAATATTTTTTAGTCTTGGATGTTTTCTATGTATTTATATTATCTCTATTAAATATATCGTCGTCTAGGACCCTAGTTCGATTTTTGTCAGATTGTCCTCTAACATTTATTTATCATCATTATTATTTTTGACAGATGCCGATCAAAGGCGCCTAATCAACACCCAAAAATCAGCAACATAATTTAAAGCACCAACACTTACTAGGGTTGCCGCAATAATAAATACGTAGTTACTTATAAAATGATATCAACTTTGTTAGGGTATCATAAATCCACACATTATTTTATTTATAGGAATATACTATACGCACGAAAACCATATAACATCGATATTTTTTTTAGATAAAAAAATTATTGTCGCTTTTCTGATAAGGGTTAACAGATACATAGATTCATCCGCTTTTAGCCAGTAATTAATTAATTAGGTAGGTACTATTTTTAATTGCATGAAACCACACATATGGCAGTAATTACATGACTCTATTTGCCGATTGATATGTGGCTATTCTCCGGGAAGTTTGTACAACTTTGATAGTTTGTCTAACGTGTAGAAATAAATAAATAAAACAAATAAATAAATATTGGAGGACAATCTTATACAAATCAAACTAAGCCCATACTAAGCTCAAAAAGGTTTATGTTATCGGTACTAGACGACGACATATTTAACACAGATAAATACTTATGTAAATTCATAGGAAACATTCAAAACTAAGAAACAAATACTCGTGCTCATCTACCGGCATTCGAACCCAGGACCGTCAGCTTCGTAGGGAGGGCCACTACCCGCTAGGCTAAACCGGTCGTCGTTCACTTCACAGTAAAGTGTTAACAGCCCTATTACTTAGCAAAAGTCGCAGATCGGCTCGTTGTACCTCAGCCCCCGCCCGCGGGCGCCGTCGAGCGGTCCGGACCGCTCGGAGCGATTGAAATTTAAAATATTGTACCCTTTGCCATTATGTGAGTTTATTCACCCTTAAAATATCTCCGGGGGGCATCAGGTACGACGATTGGGGAAAATATTTTACACTTGTTACTAAGGTCTCCGCTTTAAGACAGCTATTACCTAACGTGGCACACGGTATCTTCGCTCTTGTTCTGAGCGTGCGAGGGATTACAGTTCTGTGAGGGGTGCAAATATGACGGAATATTTATGAAAGCACTTAATTAGTACGTCGAGAATGAAAAATTGTTATTGAAACCGGTTTGATTGAACTGGCGATTCGTAATTGTGTCATTTTGGATGCGTCGCTTATGAAAATTCGATTAATCACGGAATGCATTCTCTGCTGCTTTTAGTGGAATGGCGTACACGCGTGATTGTGCAGTTTGAGGCGCGAGGGGTAGAGAATTGTTATTGCTCTATCAAACAGTCTACAATAATTACTCATTTCTTGTTATTTTCTGGTTCTACAATATCCAAATTATACTGCGCCTTAAATAGAGTAATTTAGCTAATGGAAACCTAAAACTGCGTTGAAAGAACACAATGAAATTGATTTCATTCGATGACGTTTCTGTTTTATTAGTTCAGTGATTGAAAGATATCAAACGGTTGAACCAGCTACGAGATACTAAGTATACCTATACATGAGGAGTATCTGTTCAAAAGGTCCTATTTTCCTATGGCAAGATAATTTTTATGTGTTTTTCCGAAACTGTAACCTAAATCTCATTCATATCTGTTAAAATTCTGAGCGAAAAGCACGTATTTCCAACATAAAAAAATCTTTAACTTTGACGTTCCGATCAAAATGGGCTTATTTCTTTGTATAAAACATATTGCGATCAAAAGATCTTTTTTCTCTTTACAAATTATGTTTTATAAAAGTCAACTTTTGTTCAAAAGGTAATCAAATCTTGCTTGACATTATCGCCTGCCAAAAATCGATTTTGTGCGATTAATAAAATTGATTATTTGGCTGTATACTCTAAAGAGCAATTGCTTGAATGATTGTCTATTATGTGAAAAAAGGTCATTAGGTCTTATTTCTAAAGTATTCTGATCAAAAATATCTATTTATAAAAAGTCCAATCATAAGGTCTTATTTCCAAATTAAATTATCCAAATTAATTATAAAAAAAAAAACAGTAATAAACTTAAAAAAACTGTACATGTATATCAATAAAACTAATCTACGTTAAATACAATAATAACATTAATTATTATATTCAATTAAACAATTATTTATCATGGAAATACGACCTTTTGAACGGACACTCCTCGCATATAAGTACATGCTTGCTACGTGAAACGCTACGTAGTTGCTACGCCGCTGCTACGCGGCTACGCATTACAACTCGGCAAAGTAGAGATGCACAGTTTTGTTCATTTATTAGGACTCGCATCTCCACAGTATTTTGCTGTACTTTCGCAGTTTGGCCCTGAAATTAGGGTCGAGTCTTCGCGCGCGGATATTTCTCTACCCGCATATCTGAGAATTAGTTCCGACCCACTGAGTGGAAGGCTAACGTTTACTTGTGATAAAATAAATTTGAACAAAACAAACGCTGTGGCTATATGGATCCGGTGAAATGAATTTACCTCGCCCTGCTTAGGGGCATGGAAGTGGAAAAATGTCTGGACAACGGCTAATATCGAATGTACCGAGGGTGCTTTGAAGCGGCAATGTATTGCATTTGTACCTGTAATGAAAGAAAGTGGTCAAGATATACTTACCCTTACAGTAAACTCAAATAAACAAGGGGTTGTTTTATTCTTAAAATATTTAATTCAAAAGTATATCTAAATATTTGATTATCGATAGTGTGGTGTGCAAAAAATGATAATATTGCAGGGAGACTAGTACTAACAGTTTCAAAGGGCCTCCGTTTACTTCCAAAATGGAACTGCTACAGAAATGCAAAGAAGGTAACTTGTTCGTTGGCTATTTTTATTAACTAATAGTGATCACGTATCTATTCATTGAATTGTAATTTAATAAAGTGAAATATTTATTTATCGTGAGACCCATCAGGTGCAAACTGGAACTGCTACAGAAATGCAAAGAAGGTAACTTGTTCGTTGGCTATTTTTATTAACTAATAGAAATCACGTATCTATTAATAAAGTGAAATATTTATTTATCGTGAGACCCATCAGGTAACGTCATACGTTTTTGTCAGAAGATAACACATTACATTATGAATTGTCTAAACATAATGTAGGTTTACTATCTAATCCAATTTATTAATAAAAATATACTTTTGTTTTTTTCGTCAACTTTGGACGATTTGATGTCTTTTACTATGATCTTTCCAAATATGTTTCAAACAGCATCCTAAGAAACTTTGAATGCCAAAGGATTCTTATGGAAAATCGTACAAAGACAGGACTTTATCTTAAGACTGCTAAATTCGTACCTATGGTCGTTACGTTCTTCTAACACTGTTAGAGAATTCCTAAGGGCAGCGGTCACGCTGCGGGCCCATAAGAATCAATCAATCAATCGATCAAATGTGTTTATTACTGTAGATATTTACATATACTTAGCATTTGCTTCTTCTCTACATTGGACCACTGTGGGAGAAGAAGGGCGTAGAAACTAACACAGATTGTTTTTTTTTTAGTTTATGATTAATCATAATAATTATTTTGCAGGAATAAATAATTACAAAATGATTAACAGCAAGTACTGTGTTAGATTAACCCCCTACAGTCCCGTCATTTAAGTAATTTTGAACATGGTAGTTTCCCTTTATTTACAAGTCGCTTTTACATGGTTTTTTAATCGCCCAAATGGCAATTTCAAATTCTCCAGAGGTATCTTGTTGTATCTTGTTACCTTCGCGAGTCTAAGCCGGGGCGCAACTAGTCCGTGATTATTTCATAGGTAGAGTATATTTTCGAAAATAAATTGACCAGCTACAGTTAGTATGTAAATTTCTTTAAAAACGATTTTAATGAGTTTGTGCACTTTAAATTATAAATCGCTCGAATAGCAGTTTTCTGCAAAATAAAAATAGTTTGAATATCCGCTGCTTTCCCCCACAACAAGATACCATAGGACATGACATTATGAAAGTAACTAAAATAAACCTAGGTGTAGCCACATCCGTGTTTTGTCTGATGTTTCTTACAGTTTAAGCCGCAGAACTTAATTTACTAGCTAATTTATTTATTTAGGGTCCCCACTGCAATTTATTATCAATGTTTATTCCAAGAAACTTCGTATCATTTGCTAATTCTAACGTGTTGCTGTCTAATAGTAAACTGGTCTTAACTTGCCTAAAATTAGGAAGTGAGAATGTGATGCACTTGGTTTTACAAGGGTTTAATAAAAAAAATAACTGTGAACCAATTAAAGCTTAAATACAATACTCCATTAACATCATCAAAATATTATTTTTGTGTTTCAATTTAGAAGACCAGTGAAGTATAATCAGCAAACATTACTATGTCAGTCCATTCTACACCATAAAAGGCAGATCGTTAATATATATCAGGAATAAGAAAGGGCCTAATATGGAACCTTGTGGAACGCCAAGTTTTAAACCCGATCCATCAGATTTAACGCCGTTGACTTCTGCCTTTTGAATTATATTGCTTAGGTATGATCTTAGCAGATCCAACGCTTTATTTCTAACTCCGTAATGATTTAATTTCCGTAATGATATCATATATCATTTTATCATGATCAACACAATCGAATGCCTTCTGCAGATTGCAAAAAAAAGCCATAGCATCTTGTGCAGCCTTCTATCTGCTATCTATATAAATATCTGCAGTATGAAATGTGTGAAAAACCAGTTTGGGATTAGAAATCACGATTTCAAGCTGTCAGTTTGCTAATTTAATTTAGACTCCTTCGGAACTCCATCGAGCGTGTGGGTGATTCAGATTGTTTTCGACTAATTCGTACTAGCTCCTGAGCCCAACAAGCTCTTGTAAAAACAACAACAACATATCCTCACCGCTTTGATTGAAGCGTCGGGCATACAGATCTTTGTACAAGTGGGGTGGATATTCGTTAGTGTAACTCTTTTACTCAAACGACCCTCGGGTAAGCCGCTTGCTGATTGAGCAACTGCATCTGAGTAGTGAGCATTTTGGGTTTTATATCTGAATAGCTGTTGCCCGCAGCATCATCTACGTGTTCCTAGGAATTACCATTTACCGAGATAACGTTACCCTCCTTCTGGTTCAGTCAGATAAAAAGTATCTTAAATGTTAGTCTAGCTCATAAACTTTCGCTGTGCTAAATTTCATCCCAATCTGTCGACCTGTTTTAGCGTGATTGACGCGCAAACACACAAACTTCCAAACATTAATTATATTAGTTGGATGGCTGTGCAAGAAACTTGCGGGTTTTGAAGTATTTTTATTTTGGTAATTCGATTCAAATGTAAAGTTTTACAAACACTCAAATAGTTCTATGAAAGGCCGAAACATATTTTTGCCAAGATGAAGATTTGTAGAGTTGCGGCTTCTAGAGATTGGGCTTATCAAGTTATTTGATTTATGAGTGAAATCTTGAGTCTGTGATCATCAGATAAACAGTAACTGTTTTAAGTATGAAATTCGTCGTCAGTTGTCTTTTTCGTACCAACATGAAAAACTCAATGGAAACTATTGCAAATGATCGTATAGAAACATGTTATGGTACCGCCGCCGTTGTAGTCACATAATCGGCGGGTCTCATACTGGCATTCTTTTCAATAATCACGCGAGGGGAGGAGTGTTGGCCCTATGCCTTGTTTATTAGTTTTTTTTGTTGCAATCTACATATGAATGGCAACTGCAATCTGTTGGAAGTGAGAGGGTATCGAGTCGCTTTGTTAGTAATCGATTCTAATATTCTTCTTACGTTGCTGCAATTAAAAAAAAACTTATATATTATAATAATAATTATAATATTTAAGTGTTTTTTTGTTGTTATTTCTTCTTTATTTATTTTTTAATTTAAATCTGTGCTATCGGCCAAACCGAAACAATTTTATTTATGGGCCGTCAGGTCTTGTTGCCGCAGCCCGTTGCTTCGTTCGTTAGGGGTTGATAGTTGTTGTTAAATCCAGCTAGTGTAATAACTGACGTTTATTTTCAAGTAATACAAAAGTATAACACTGATGTGGTTCAGTTCTGTTCACTAGTAGTTGATGTAAGTAAGTGGCAGTTAGGTATAAGAGATTGATAATAATTGCTAAGTAAGTATTGTGCAGAGCGCTGGCCTGTACATGCTCCCGATGCTATCAATCCGATTGTTCCAAATTCCTACATTCCTTTATTAATAACATATTTACAAGCTATTGATTATCAGGGTTCCGTACCCGAAGGGTTCCAATCGGGACCCTATTACTTAGACTCCGCTGTCCGTCCGTCCGTCCGTCCGTCCGTCTGTCTGTCACCAGGCTGTATCTCAAGAACCTAGCTAGCTAGAGAGTTAAAATTTTCACAGAATATGTATTTATGTTGCCGCTATAACAACAAATACTAAAAAACAGGATAAAAGAAATATTTAAGGTGGCTCCCATACAACAATTCTTTCAATACCACATACAAACTTATGGATGCACCTGGTTACGTACATGGAGTGTGAAAGTAACCGCACCAATAACTTTGTAAACAATATTTTGCTGTGTAAAATCCAAACTATTCACTCCACACCATCGCTTCCATTGAACGGTGGTACGGAACCCTTCGTGCGCGATTTAGACTCGCAATTGACCGGTTTTTTTATATACTTTTCCGACTGGATTATTGTTCATGAGTCGATTAGGTCCATAGTAGATTAGTAATAATCTTACACACTCATCTTTTTTTCATAATTGTATACTCTGTTTTTATATCTAGGTTGATTTTGAGTATAGGTTTAAGCTATCGTTGGAAACTTCACTGGCTCCATGTAAAAATTGCTTATATTTTAAATCTAATTAAGTGAAATTAAAATATAAGCTGTTTGTTATCCTAAAGAAAAAAATTATTAAATCACCATAATGCCAAATTACAGGAAAATAACGTGGCCCTATCAAGTACTATGCCTGTAAGGCCCTGGTGACTGATATGGCAAGCAATGAGAAAAAAAAAACTATGTTAACCCTATTTATGCTTATAATATTTAAGTTAAGGAATTTGATTTCAACATTCATTTTCAGACCGATGATTTAATGAGCTTAAGTTTATTGTGTTAATTATATATTTTTCAATGCAACAGAAATGGTCCTACTAAACAAGCTAGGGCCTCCTTAAACTGTTTTTGAAAATGCAAAACAAATATTTTATCGACGTCGAAACACGAAAGATAAATGAATCATCCATACCTACAAATAAATCAATAACCTCGTTTGTGCAGAAAATAAAAACAATGTACGACGATGACACTGGGCTTAATTAATCTACGTTGTTAAAACCACCGAAAATAAAGATAATTTGTACAGATAACTATCCTAATAATCATATTTCGTAGGGGCATAATGTTATAACATTTCAAGCAAACTCACCAAGCGCCGTCTAAGTTCTCGCATACATATCACTGGAGTACTCACTCAACTTTTTCCACTTGCACTGAAGTTTAATCTAAAAACTTGAACAAATTCTACTCCAAGCATTCCAAAACCGGTTTAAAGTTTACACTCAAAAGTAAGGAGCCGGTTTAAGGTCGGTTTAATAAGGCCCTAGCTTGATAAATAGGATCAAGTACAGCGTAATCTACACACAGTGGGGTTATGTACGCTACATTATGGAAATAGGATTTGCTATTGCATGTGACGTTTAATGCTCTATGCACAAAAAATGTAGGCGAAATCTCTCTTTACACTACAGAGGGTGTAAAAATGTGTGGGATACGAACGTGAGTGTAAAGCGGCGACTATGTCACCCTCATATGCGTTTTCCCTATATGGGAAAACGCATATGACGTGTATGAAAGATATCATGGGAAGAGAAAGCCTAAAAATATAACGGCTACTTAAAACTTCTAACTTCATTTTTTTATTCAAAATTGATTCTTACGAACACTTTTTGAATGTCAATGGAATCTATATAATGCAAGAAAAACTACTACCGCTTCGAAAAGGGTTATGGCAGCGGAGAAGAAGCGGCGCAAGACACTCGTACACTGCAATACGGCCTACTTTTCTTTTCTGTTGTTTTTTTCCAAAAATAAATCTTGTGTTACAATCGTGTGCGTGGTTCTTGTACTGCACTATGGCTATAAAAATCATTACCTATAATATATGTCATTAAAGGACTCCGTGGTCTAATGGGTTTCACCCTTCCTTCTTAACTAGAAGATGCAAGTTCGAAACCTGACCATGTATCAATAGATAATTAATCTATTTTAAGTTCATTATCGGACGTTCAGTATTTCGGATGACACGTTGAGCTGTAGGTCCCGGCTCCTATCGCTAAGTGGTAGTGGTCGTAAAACCCTTACACCAACCCGCACTGAGCGTGGCGGAGTATGGCGTAATCTTACCCGTGTCCGGGTAATATTAAGCCATACTCCGCCTATGCAAAGGCCTGTGCCTCTTGGTGGGAACATTAATGGGCTGTATTTATTTTTATGAGTCATTGTATCGACTGAAAAAAACTGAGCAGTCCCTTGAAAACCCCTGATCTGCTTTTGAATGTCATGTTTCCTTTGATCTACTCTCCACTAGTGACAAACAATTTCAACACCACCCTTTAAACTAGACCTCTTGTTACCTCCCCTCAAAATAGAGAACTTAATGAAAGTGTGGCAACTCCAGGAGCATCATTATCACCGGCTTAGTCGCAGATAAAAAGCTTTGGCTACATTATGAAAACGTATGCTAGAGGGTAGAGTTTAGCGAGGTGAAAGCAATCTCAGCTTAGTGCGACTACTCGTCTCAGATACCTGATGTAATATAGTTTACTATGGCAGCAGGTCTCTGAGTTCAGTTGTCGGACTCTACCTTTAATTTGATTACTCTTAGTTGATACTCAGTAGGATTAAGCATTACCTATTTTGATTGGCTTAAAGTGATTTGATCAGGACTATACTGTGGGATCATTTACAAAGTTGCAAAGTGGTCTAGGTGTAACTATTGTACTTATAGTAACAACTTAAACTAGTGGCCCTGTGGGCAGTAGAACTCGCTAACAGGGGGACTGTGAACCAGTTTATAGTTAAGTATTTTAGATTCAATCAAAATCAAGTAGTAAAGTTTACCACACCAATAACTTTGTAAACTACATTTTGCGATTTAAAATACAATCTATTGACTTGTCACGAAAATAGTTATAGTCTATTTCACTCACTCTCATGGTCTGTATAGGTCCTGGACAGAGGCTTCTGACGAAGCTGCGACATAATAATGCTTATTAAGTATTATGATTTCCTTATACGGAAACATAATTATTTTTATCTACACACGTATCATAAACCCTCTTTACTGCGTCCAAAAACCGCACGTTACGATCAGCATAATGTTAAGCTACTTTGTAAAAACTCATTTCTTATACTGAATATTGAACATTATGACCATTATGTGTAAATTTTCTACATATTATGACATTCAAATTTCGAACGCCGACGCCCGCCTGCGTGCCGCCCCTACTTTGTCTGTGAAGTTGGTACTACAGAACAAGCTAAACAACTCAACGCCACAATGCCGGTCAAACATGCGGTTCCTGAACACATCAAAGAGAGCTTATGATATGTGTGTAGATAAACTAGTGTATGTAACTGTACATAATTAGGCATTAAAACTCTCGAGTGATATTAAAATGAGTCTCGCCTTCGGCTCGTTTCATAAACCCACTCTCGAGTATTAATGCCCTCCATTATGTAGCAGTCACATAAACTACTATTTTAACTTGTTATTATAACCAGTTGCGGTTCCTTTAATACAAACATACATTTTGAACTGTTCTAAAAAGGTTTTTTTTAAACCTTTATTCCCACCCCTATAAGCCGTTCACAATAACCCTTAAAACACGGTGCAACATTTATTTTTCTCCGAGGTCCATGACACCCCGCAAACATAGTTCGAGCATGACGCACGTGGTCCAGGACCCAGCTCCACTAACACAATGACTGCTCATTGATTGATTGATCTAGCCCCAAACTAGGATTCCCTGTATCTTGGGTACTAGACAACGATACACATACATATATAGATAAATATTATATTTAGATAGATAAACAACCATGACTAGGGTAGAAACATTCGTTCTCATCAAAAAAATATTTGCCCCCACCGGGACTTGAACCCGGAACCCTTGGCTTCGTAGGCAGGGTCACTGCCGACTCGGCCATTCTGGTCGTCAGATGACGGTCAACATTAGGTATTAATTAAAGAAAAGATTGAAAGAGCATTTCTTTTCTCTTTCGTGATAGGTACTTTTATATCGTTTACTATGGCATATAAGTAGTATATGTTTGATATATATTTTATTTTTGTGATTTTGTATACATCTTTATTACATTTATTATGTTTTAGTTGTAAACAATTAGATGTGTACACTTTTATTGCGTACTAGGACTCTCCTATTGCCCAACTTTTCCTGTCCAGCCTAGGTTTGCTGGTAGAAATCTCTCTTTATAGATAAGCTCGCCTTTGCTCATGAAATGTTTTGTTACCTTACTATTAAGATTTCTGGGCAATAAAGAATATGAATAATTACCTTAAGTTATTTCAGTCCTTTTCCATTGTTGATTGACTAACTTTTATGATTAGCAATTACCTTAATTTTTACCATTGATTGCCTAAAATGGATTCCCTAAACGCCATATAATACTTAAAATAAGTCGTCGTCATGGCACTATTGTCACTGATCGGTCATTGTGCTGGCGGAATTCGGGCCCTGAACGGGTTACGCGGCTGGACCACTCCTGCATTAGTTCCGCACACATGGCTGTTTATAATCACTGGAGGGTTAAAACGATCGAGCATGTTACGGATTTTAATTAGGAGCAATGGATTATTTCGGCGTATTCCTAATGGTGGAGAGAGATAGGGCTGATACATCTACTAGTCAAGATAGTTCTGGAAGAGGGAAGAGAAGACGGGTCCGGCCCGTGAGGGCTTAACCTGTCCACTCGCGTATGAACACCTAGTATGGGCTTGCATTAAATTTTAATTTACCTACCGTCCACTCGCGCATGAAGGATTTGGAATAATATTTATATTTATTTTATAAAATAATTACTACTACCCACTATTCTTTTTTATCACTGGCAATACTGACCGGGTATCTCACACTTGATTGGTCGACTGACTTAGTAAATGAAAAAAATAAAAAAAATGATAATGTGGCTGGCCGCCATGACAATTTGGCTTTTTATAGCCATTTTTTTATGGCTATTGAGAGGGTTAATGTCAAATTACCGGCTTTCTATAACTCCCGAAGCTCATATTGTCTTAGCCCCAAAATGCCTGAAATTAAGAATGCCTCAACTTCCATATCCGATGAAGAAAATGACAATCGATGTTCTGTCGTATACGAAATTACTTCGTAGGTACCTACTTTTAACCTACCTGAATTTTGGAAAAAAATACTTGTTTCTGAGTAAAACTAACTCAACTTTAATTTCTGTTAACAAGCATAGATAGGTATATAATTCTTAGTTTAATTGAAGATGAGGTACGTAAATGTAAGAAAACTTTTCAACTTAATGTTAATATATCTCCACATAGAGTAGTCACTTTTATTTGAATTCCCAAAGTTATATTTGTGCAAGAAGACAAGGCTTCCTCTGATTTATCAATGAAAACGCAAAACACAAAGTTAATGAAGTATATACTATTTTGAAGTAGCCAATATAATTATTGAAAGGAGGACCACACAAAAAAGTTATAGCTTTAAAAAACTACAATTTATTCCACACAGCTATTTGATATGAAATGCCATAATAACTGATGTGCGTCAAAAGAGCTTGGTTCATAATTTTCGCCGCTTGATTTTGGGCTCTCAGGCGGATAAATTATATTCCTAAATCGTTCGAAAAGGCTTTTTACGAACCTCGCTACGACCCCCGCCTTCGGATCGTGCCGTTAACTTCTCGGATCCCACGAGTTCGCAAAGGTTCGTACTATTGCCTCTCCTCCTATTATCCAAAAAGAAGATAAATCTACTTACCTACCTACATGGTATAAGAATCTACACTAAATGATACTGGAAAGGCACCTAAACAATTTCTCATCGACTGCACAATACACCAAAGGTATTTTGACTTTCAGTCATTAGGGTTAGGAGACGATATGGATCTCAGGCATTGGGACTATGAGTATCGGGAGTCATAGAAAGAGGGTAATTTGAAATGGGAAATATTAAACTGCACATCAATAATAGTGATTTGCACAGAAAATATACTGATTTTTACAGAAAATATCAGGGCAAAATACTGTGGTAGCTTAGGTAAAGGGTAAAGGGAGTGAGCGAAGCGAAGCCCCCTTTATCCTTCGTATTAGGTTGACCATGTAAGAACAACAAAAATACTTAAAACATAAAAAATGTTTTTGCTGATCCTTTTTTGCTGTGAAAATCGGTATATTTGCTCTGCGATTAAATACTGGTCATTTGAAATTAAGCCCTCACGGGCTGGACCCGAGAAGACTAGGTCCAAAAAAGTAAAAATTCACTGCCAGTACAATATACTGGGTCAAAATCCAATTACTCCTCGATTTTTCTGCCAACGTAATGCACATTCCTCCCTATACACGGTGGAGTTCATTATTATTCTCACTGGTAGTTAACTGTCTCAGCCGCACACACTAATAAAATATTGCACTCAATTCCTTCAACAACGTTAATTTCTCGGGCCATTCGTTTCCTATTTCAGACAATCGGACGCACACAAACCTTAGTAATGACCGAAAAGGGCAGAGCATTCGAAACGCTACACGGACGAAATAGTACGACAGTAACAAAGAGGTCTCATCAATACCGGAGTGTTTAGTTCACTGGAAATGCCACCAGGGGCCTGCCAAACCACGTTAGGAACAAATTAATTCGATACCTTCCGTCATTTATTGGAGGTTGTTGAATAGTGGGTAGGTTTAGGCGAATTCCGATTAAAGTTTTTGTATCGCAAAAGCGCAAGCAAATTTTACATGCCCTTACCCAGTACCCGCAGCCGTAAATGTAAGCAAGAATTAATAACATAGGCAGTTAACCCTGTCGCTTCCCCACACATTCGTCATTCCATCGACAGAAAATGCAGGAAATACCTGCCTATTGTTACTGTTGAAGGTTTAAATAGCTTGTGCATATATATGACACCGTAAGATTATAAAACCATTAGTCTATAAACTAACACGTTACTTTGTAAACTATCGACAAATTGTTAACAAGACCGACATGGTCTAGAATTTACGTTTATTTTTTTCTTACTTATCGACCTAACACTAAGACTATTCGGGGGCTTCGCTGCGCTCACCTCCTCAAGTATTCACCTAAGCTACCACAGTGTTTGCCCTAGTATTGCTTGCAATGCAAGGTTAAACCAGTTCACAATTTAACGGTTTTATTATAAACTAACGCGTCATATGGTAAGCAGTACGGTACAGTTTACAATTTATCGATAGTTTGTAAGCTAACGAGAAAAGAAACATTAGATTATAAACTAACTATTTTGACAATCTCACGGTGACATATATATATCCCATAATAGCTAGTAAACCAGTTTATTTGCGAATAGTAAAATATACTTAGCTGTAGATATTATTTTATTTTATTTTGTTGCAAAATTGGTTGTATTGAGACATTGCTTATGAGGCTCAGAGGGCAGGTACCTCGATTCATCACCAATTCTACAGAAAGGACGCCGCCGCCGCAACACCCTGTATGGGAAAAGGCGTGACGCTGAGGTTGTTTGTTTTCGAAATTTTAACAATACTCAACAAAATGAAACTGTATTCTGTAGCAGAAAATCACTCGTGGCGGTATTAAAATAGTCAATCCAAACAATTTGGTTCCAAAGCAAACTCGAATCATCGAAACGGTTCATTAGACAGGAATGATTGTCCGAACCTTTCCACTGCGATTCATTTAATAGCTTTATGCGTAACAAGCTCATTGAACACTTTATAATTTTATCAATGGTACTTTTTATTGTGTATTCCAAATGTCTTTATTACTGTAGATATTTACATATACTTAGCAATCGTCATTTTTTGCCACTTCTCTACATTGGACCACTGTGGGAGAAAAAGGGCGTAGAAACTCCCACAGATTGATTTTAGATCCCTTTTAAAAATTGCTTGTGCTTGACTAATACAAATTTTATAATATCATTATATCATAATAAATAAGTAGGAATAAAAAATTACAAAACTATTAACAGCAAGGTCTGTGTTGAGCCAGATTAACCCCATACAGTCCCGTCATTTAATTAATCGTTAAGTAAATTAATATGTATAATATTGTGTTCTCCATTTTCTTTCATTATCCGCTTGGATTCTCTGAAGCTGTATGTGGCGATTATTTTGTGTGAAGACATATGTTTTTTTCAATCATTTCATGGTAATAAAATTCAAAACCTATTACGGGAACTGGCATTTATGTCATGCCATGGTAAATGAGTGCATTAGAAACTATCTTTAGGTAATAATCACAAGTTTAGCGATACGAGTTTAAGTTGTACGGTATGTAATAGTACTAAGCGTTGAAGTATGTATATGTCAAAAGATTGTCAAACGTTAGTTTATAAACTAACGCGTTAATTTGTAAACTATCGCCAAATTGTAAACCAGAACGACAGGGTTTAGAATTTACGTTTCTTTCGTTCTTACATTTCAACCTAACACGACGACTATTGGAGGCTTCGCTGCGCTCGCCCCCTCTTGTCTTCACCTAGGCTACCGGAGTATTTGCCCTGGTATTTCCTTTGCAATTCAAGTTTAAACCAGTTCACAATTTAACGGTTTTATTATTACATTATAAACTAACAGTTTGAACAATCTTACGGTGACATATCTGTACAGAACATGTTCTTATGACAGTAGCTTACATGGTCTTGGTTGTTACTGGCTACTAACATATACATTACCTACATATTGTAATACCACAACAAACATTCAAACATATCGTTCTCCCCTCTTTCTAATCAGTGTTAGTTATCAGGCTAAGTTTGTGTGTAACCCTTGTTTATTGAGTTTATGAGCAAACATAAATATAGAAACTTTTATGAATTGCTTATAAGAGCGCTATGGGAGTCTATTATATTAAAACATCAAATCAATCAAAACCTCGGTAAAGCAGAAGCGTTTCGGAAGTTTGTTTTATAAAAATCCGGCCAAGTGCGTGTCGGACTTCGCACATTTAGGGTTCCGTAATAAATGTAGAATAAAAGTCAAAAAAATAATAATAAGGAAGGTACAGATGTAGTGAATAATCCTTTCCTATCGGCAAAACTCGGAACAACGATAACACCCGAATGGTGCCGATGTGTCTATGAATTACTGTTTTATTAAATTACGTGTAGGTATCAAATAAATCGCATACTTTATTTATCAATGTCAAATGTCAAATTGCCCGTTTGACGGGTACTGAGTGCGAGTGAAGTAGTGAGACAAAAACGAACATTTCCGAGAAAATACGAAAGGAAAGGATTATTCACTACATCTGTACTCACTTCACATACACCTGATACACCTAGCCAAAATATCACACACATTCTTCACAAGCAAATAATTACTTTGTTTTTCATGGCGTTCGTATGAATGACAAAGAATGACAAATATTTGGGGTTTTTAACTAATGTTTGTATCTTAAAAACTACTTATTTTATTTTGTTTAAATACTTTGAAACTGTTTATTGAGATACACAACATACATTTATTTTTTATTTTTCACTCTCTTACTTTAAAAGTTAGAGGGGAATGGGACACCATTTTTTCCACTTTGGAAGGGTCTTTCTTTTTAAGGATTTAGTTTGAGGAAAATTGGTTTCAGGAACCTAAACGTCATTTTAAAAAAACCTATCTATAAAAACCCTACACTAATAGGTTCAATGAAAAAAATATTTTTGGTTTCAGTTCCCTGTATGGGGAGCCCCCCTTATTTTTAATATTTTTGTACAAAAATCGTAAAGCAGTTCACAGAATACATCTATATACCAAGTTTCAACTTTGTAATCCTGATAGTCGGACAGACAGACTTGACAAAACTATAAGGGTTATTTGTTTCTCTACGAAACCCTAAAAATGAGCTATGTACTAGTCGAAATCCAAATAATATTATCAAGATTATCCTCTTTAACCTATCTTTAACTATTTATAATAAAATCCTCAAACAGCTTCTCAATCTCACCCGCTTGTGAGATTTGCTCGAATTTCAGAAAAGCTCGAAAAGTTATCACCGGCCAACTCCACACTTTACTCTTAAATAATGAAAAGTCACCGATTCCGTGTTGCTTCCTTTTCAATAATACAATTAGAGTTGAATGTATCGAACTTTCTGCTTAGCTTGTTTAAAAATTTAGCAGAGCAGCGGGAGTTTCGCGGGGTCCCTTCACTCTTAATTATTACTTTGGGAAATTAAGAGTGTCGCTTAGTCCTGAGTGCCCGGCCGTCTGAAGCTACGCCTCGCTACCATTTATCTAAATGTACTTTATCTTGCCGAGGGCGGGCGGACAAAAGGGCGTGGAGTCGAACAGTCTGATTGTTGGTTGAGTGATAAAAAAGATTCGGTTGTGTTTCTTTATGATGTACCTCTATCATCGAGCAAACTTGCCTGAACTTAGATAAAAGCGTAGATTGAGTTGAGAATCAGAATCAGAATTTTTTATTGTGGGTCGTAGTTACAAATAAGATGTTATATTTCACTATGTTCTAACGTCCAGCCATTAGGCATACAAATAAATAAATTAAATACATCAATTAAAGTGACGCAAGTAACTAAAATAATTAAACATGTCAAAACAAGAAATTGATAGCATGTCAATACAACACTACATTCAGGCATACAAAAAGATAAAATAAAATTAAATGAGAATTGAAATAGATTAGATTATTGTCACGAATTAAAATGTCAGAAAAAAATATATATGTCACCGGAAAATAATACGATCCGCAAGTTTATAAATTTCCTAGGAAATTTATAATCTTCCTTCTAGATTATGTTAGGCTAGGTTAGGTTAGGTTAGGTTAGGTTATGTTAGGTTAGTATATTTATAAACTTGCGGAAAAAATATTAGGAAATTTATAAACTTGCGGATCGTATTATTTTCCGGTGAAATATATATATTATGATGTCAACACATTCACAACACAACATATCACACACAACACAACAACAGACCATCTGAGAATCTCGAACGAGCAGACCAACAACAGAATCTCGAACGAGCAGACCAACAACAGAATCTCGAACGAGCAGACCAACAACAGAATCTCGAACGAGCAGACCAACAACAGAATCTCGAACGAGCAGACCAAAACAGAATCTCGAACGAGCAGACCAACAACAGAATCTCGAACGAGCAGACCAACAACAGAATCTCGAACGAGCAGACCAACAACAGAATCTCGAACGAGCAGACCAACAACAGAATCTCGAACGAGCAGACCAACAACAGAATCTCGAACGAGCAGACCAACAACAGAATCTCGAACGAGCAGACCAACAACAGAATCTCGAACGAGCAGACCAACAACAGAATCTCGAACGAGCAGACCAACAACAGAATCTCGAACGAGCAGACCAACAACAGAATCTCGAACGAGCAGACCAACAACAGAATCTCGAACGAGCAGACCAACAACAGAATCTCGAACGAGCAGACCAACAACAGAATCTCGAACGAGCAGACCAACAACAGAATCTCGAACGAGCAGACCAACAACAGAATCTCGAACGAGCAGACCAACAACAGAATCTCGAACGAGCAGACCAACAACAGAATCTCGAACGAGCAGACCAACAACAGAATCTCGAACGAGCAGACCAACAACAGAATCTCGAACGAGCAGACCAACAACAGAATCTCGAACGAGCAGACCAACAACAGAATCTCGAACGAGCAGACCAACAACAGAATCTCGAACGAGCAGACCAACAACAGAATCTCGAACGAGCAGACCAACAACAGAATCTCGAACGAGCAGACCAACAACAGAATCTCGAATGAGCAGACCAACAACAGAATCTCGAACGAGCAGACCAACAACAGAATCTCGAACGAGCAGACCAACAACAGAATCTCGAACGAGCAGACCAACAACAGAATCTCGACCGAGCAGACCAACAACAGAATCTCGATCGAGCAGACCAACAACAGAATCTCGAACGAGCAGACCAACAACAGAATCTCGAACGAGCAGACCAACAACAGAATCTCGAACGAGCAGACCAACAACAGAATCTCGAACGAGCAGACCAATAACAGAATCTCGAACGAGCAGACCAACAACAGAATCTCGAACGAGCAGACCAACAACAGAATCTCGAACGAGCAGACCAACAACAGAATCTCGAACGAGCAGACCAACAACAGAATCTCGAACGAGCAGACCAACAACAGAATCTCGAACGAGCAGACCAACAACAGAATCTCGAACGAGCAGACCAACAACAGAATCTCGAACGAGCAGACCAACAACAGAATCTCGAACGAGCAGACCAACAACAGAATCTCGAACGAGCAGACCAACAACAGAATCTCGAACGAGCAGACCAACAACAGAATCTCGAACGAGCAGACCAACAACAGAATCTCGAACGAGCAGACCAACAACAGAATCTCGAACGAGCAGACCAACAACAGAATCTCGAACGAGCAGACCAATGTTCAAAAGATGCCATTAGTATTACTATTCATATTTTATGTAACCATAAAATATGAATAGAACCGGTCAAGTGCGAGTAGGACATCGGACCCGCACACGAAGGGTTCCATATTATTGTACACGGAGAAACGTAAAACGATAGTCTTTTGCACAAGTACATATAACTATTAAATTTTAACGATCAAATATTTAATACTAGGTAGGACTTTATTCAAGGTGTATGTAGTATGTAAGTTTGAGTACATAGTTTTATAACGAAACTAACGAAACTCTTTGCTCAATGAGAAGTGGAAAAATAAAATAAAATATGATAAAAAAAAAATATTATTTATGATAATTCGACTGAGCAATTATTAATCATATAATGACAAATAACTAAGCACAAACTCAATACCTGCAATTAAAAATCTTTTCCGATAAGATCGGGAGAGTGCATTTTTCACCGATAAACAAATATAACAAAATGGCTAAGAAAATGGCCGTAGCAATAGTTTCTTCTATGGGTACTTCTTTTAATTATTGAAAATCTGAATGTTTCATTATTTATTGCAGTTGCGGCAACAGAAATGCGCATTCTATGAAAATTTCAGCTCTCTACCTATTACGGTTGATCCGATAGAGACCGGTGACGGACAGACGGACGGACGGACGGACGGACAGACAGACGGAAAGCGGAGGCTTAGTAATAGGGTCCCGTTTGGCACCCTTCGGGTACGTAACCCTAAAAAGGTATATTCAGATTACATTGTTGACTGGTTTATTCATATTTGGAGGAGCATATCTTAAAACTTAATTACGAATGGCTCAAACTATGAAAAACAATGGAAAATGGCAAACATTTAAGGGAATTATAGGACAACAGAGAATATCGATGAATACAGTCATATTAGTCCTGTAAACTTGTACAAATGCGTCGCGGCGTATTCGTTCCCCATGACTTATTTGTTGTTACTAGGCAGACAACTCCACAGAAAACTAGTCCTTTTGATGGTTGAGAATAATGCCACATACAAGGCACTACGGGCGCTAAGTACATTACCTATTGTAAGTGTTCTTTGAGGCAAGCAGAGTGTCGCCGATCTGTGTAACGCTTTTACTCTAATTATGAGCCCTGCCGTTGTCCTCACGAGTAGGTATAAGTTTGGCAGGTAAACCAGAATCCTATATGAACCTTGTACCGTATAGCGAGTGAATTCGTGCTGGGGAAACTCGAATGGATCGTTACTGCACAGACATTTATTTTGCCAACTTCGGTTGTGTTTGTGTGCATCTATCTACACACACTTGTCAATGCGGTATTTGACTGCTAGTCAAAATAGATACCTTTTTGGAACTTAATTTTGTTCACGAGTTCTATGCAATACTAACATGTGACATCATAGTCAAATGCTGTCTTTTTAACACAAAATTGAGTTTATAAAATACAACTGCTGGAAATATACAATTCTGATATTGTCAAACGTTTTTGTTGAAATAGATTCAAATCAAATCAAATCAAATCAAATCAAATCAAATATTTTATTTGTCAAACATAGGTTTAGGTTGTTACAGTCGGTGAAGATCGCTATGTTTCGCCGTAAGGCATACAAATATTTTATAGTAAGAATAAAGTGCATGCAACATCATTAAATCATTTTCTATGACAAATCATCCCTGTATTTTGAATTAAGTATAAGTCAGTACCTACCTATAATTACATGTATATTTATTATCATTATTATATTGTTGGATCATTTATGTATTCATTTATTGTATAATATGTCTTATTGATAAGTAATTTTCTCAATTCCTTCCTAAATAGTATTACATGTTCTATATTGCGCACAGTATCTGGTAGCTTGTTATAAACAATAGGTGCCATGCCATAGATATTATTTTTAAATAAAGCAGTATTATGTTGTGGCATATGAATTTTAGATTTATGACGTTTACTTAAATAATTATCAAATAGATTAGAATTTGTTTTGACAAAACTAGCTACCTCGTAAATATATAATGATGGAAACGTCAAAATATTTAGCCTCTTAAAATGAGGCTTACAACTATCTCTGCGACGTAAGCCACATATAGACCTTACACACCTTTTTTGAGCTACGAGGACTTTTTCTTTTCCTACCCCGTTACCCCAGAACATTATTCCAAATCGCAGAATGGAGTCTACGTATCCATTGTAAGCTAATAATACTGCATCCTTAGCGACCGTTTTCGAAAGTTTTTACAAAGCATATGAAAATTTATGTAGCTTTTTACATGTGGTTTCAATTTGTGTTTTCCATTGAAGATTGCTATCAATGTCTATTCCTAAAAATTTTGTGACCTCTGTTTGTTCAACTTTTTTGCCATCGTGTTTAATGTCCATATTATTAGTAGTATTTTGATTATTTTGAAAGTTCATTATTTTAGTTTTGTCAATATTTAAAACTAGATTATTACTGTCAAGCCATTGAATAATTGTATGAAGAGTAGTATTGATTTCATTTTCAAAGTCATTTGGGTCCTCGCAAGAAATAATTACCGTACTATCATCCGCAAATAGCACCATTGGATGATGAACAACTTTCGGTAAGTCATTTATGTATGCTAAAAATAGTAACGGCCCCATGACACTACCTTGAGGTACACCGCGCTTTAATTCTCTCGGGTCTGAGACGTAATCCTGTTCAGTTTTAGATTATATGCATATTTTGCTTATTTGTGTTATTTGTTGCCGTTTTTCTAGGTAAGATTTTACAAGATCTATTGCGTTACCTCTTATGCCGTATTTAAGAAGTTTATTCAAAAGAATGTCGTGGCTCACAAAATCAAAGGCTTTAGTCATGTCCATAAAAATGGTTACCACGGGATTCCTTTTATCAACATTTGCTAATATGTTTGCAAGAAAATCATAAATTGCCATGTTTATTGTTTTATTGTTTCTAAACCCTTTTTGTTCTGGAGCAAACAGATTATTTATTTCGAAGTAAGTATATATATTCCGATATATTACCTTTTCGAAAATTTTTGCGATAACTGGGATTAGTGTAACAGGTCTATAATTATTCATATTTTGTTTGTCTTGTTTTTTAAACAGGGGTTTTACTACTCCGATTTTTAATTCCCTTGGAAATTTACCGTACTCCATACATTTATTAATTATATGGCATAGAATTGGAGAAACTATAATTACTACATACTTAATGACCTTAGTGTTTATCTCATCGTATCCTGCGCTATTTGTATTTTTTAATGATTTAATTGTTTGAGAGATGTCAAAAGGTGTCACTGGATTCAAAAATATAGATTTACAATTATTATTTATATTAGATGTCAAATTTGAATTATTAATAGAATTATTTGATAAGTCATTTGTAAGGTCAATAAAAAAGTTATTAAATGATTCTGCAATGTCCGTTGGTTCCGTTATCGCTATACCATCTTTAACAATTTTTTCAATGTATTCTTTTGGTGTGTTTATTTGGGATTTTTTTATAATATTCCACGTTTCTTTGCATTTATTTTCTGCCATATTTATTCTATAGGTATTTTGCGATCTTTGTGTTAGATAAATTACATTTTTTAATCGTTTTGCATAAGCTTTAAATTTGTCTTTATTTCCTTCATTACGACATCTTCTATATTGCCACAGTAATTCTCGTTTTTTCTTACAGCATAGTCTAATTCCCTTCGATATCCAGTTTTGCTTACGTAATAAAGATATTTTTACTTTTGTTACTGGGAAACATAATTTATAGAGCAAAATGAACATATCATAAAAACTCGTAAATGCATATTTTGGGTCTTCCGATTTATAAACTTCGTCAAAAGACAAAGAGTTCAGATGTTCCGCAAACTTTTCCATGTTTTCTGGGCTGTAGTCACGTTTTTTGATGTACCAGTGTTTCAGGACATAACATTTTTTCACTGGGCACTGTAAGATTTGCGCGGAGTGGTCTGATAAAGCAAATTCTATGACCTCACTTGTGCATCCTCGTATATTGTGGACTATGTTGTCAAGACAAGTGCCGCTCGCGGGTCTTGTCGGTTGTTTGATTTCTATTTTTAAGTTATAGCTCATTGTTAAGTGTTCGAATCGTAAACTGTTCTTTGTTCTTTTAAGTAGGTCATTATTAAAATCTCCGCATAGTATAAGTTTGAAGTTCTTATCATATAGAAAATCGTGAAGCATGTCATTGAGGGAACAAAAAAATATTTCAAAAGTTTTGTTATCGTATAAAGGGACTCTATAGATGCATATAACAATAATTTTATGCTCGGTTATTTCGATACCACTGCACTCAAAGACATTTGGCACGTTATACTTTTTTATTTCTATCATTTCTCTAAAACTATGAATGTTTTTCAGTAAAATGCATGCTCCATCATTACGTTTATTCCTATTAAAACAAGACGCTAGTGTGAAGTTTGGGATGTTTAGTAGGTTCCAGTCGCTTTCTAACATGTTATGTTCTGTTGCACAGATTACATCAATATCCTTCCCGTTAGTTTTTAATTCTTCAAGATGAGCCATTAGTTCATCCGATTTTGTGATTAATCCATTTATATTTTGATGCATCACATATATATTATTATACACGAAAAAAATCCTTTTTACCAACATTATTGTTGTCAACATTTATGACCTTTCCATTATCAGTTTTATCGCTTATGTTATTATTACATCTTTCTATTATCTCATTCACGTTTGCATCTGTAAAATCAGTTTGCGTTGATTGTTCTGACTTTGTGTGACATTTTACATTTGAATTACATTTTGTCATTTTTATTTTGGATCCTACACTTAGAATTTCACTTAATATTGATCGGCACAATTTTAAATTTAACATTTTATGGCTTGCCCTAAATTGGTGATAATTCATATAGATGAATGACATATTTTCGTGTTGGCTACTTATAAACCTCATTTCATAATTTAACTTCCTAGTGCTCAAGTACCTATTGTGTGGAATTTCACAGGTGATGATGTTCGTTTTTTTTGCTGCATTTATCCAGCATTGAAGTCCAAATTGGAATCTGTATGGACTAGTGTCATTTGTTCCTCCCAGCAGAATGACGTAGTCTCTTTCGGTCATCTTTAGAACTTCTTCTCTTTCTGATTTTAGAACATCTTCCAGTGTTGCACCTGGTTTACTAAAGCAGGTAACTAGGTAGTTTTGCCCAACCAGTTCCTGCAGTAGATCCCGAAGATTTCGTCCTTGTTGGTCCGCTAAAATAAGAATCTTTCCCTTTGCCGGTTTAGTGATGTTATTTGTTTCTATTTTCGCTGATGTCTTTGTACTAAAAATATCTTTTCTTGTGTTTCAATTTCATTTTCTTGCTTCTTTGTCAGCTTGAGACACGTTTCTAGATTTATTGGACTACCTTTGTCAAATACCGTATTGGTGTTTGCTAATAGAGTAGGCGTTTCATATTTAGAATAGACTACTACTCACAGTCTTTGACAACCCCTGTAATTATAGCTATTACTTGCCGTTCATTAAAAACAACCATAATCAAGGGATTGGCATTTATCGCTTGCTTAAACCGAAGTTTTATTCCATTTTTCAATAAACTCATGAAATCGACTATTGGTCCGCATGTACAGAATAGCATTTCATTGTACTTACAAGCTACAATACAACACCTCTCAGGGAAGAGAAACGTGCTTCTTTGATAATGAGTTCTCCAAGTTGGGAGACTTATAGAGGTGCCGTATTTGTGCGCGATACGGGGTCGTGTTAATGAGTTTATTTATTTATGTAAGTACCTTTCTATTTTATCAGAGTTTTCCAACAGGGAGGGAGGGAACCGGGTGAAACTCGTTCAACTGCTAAGGTAATCTTGTAGTGAAGAGAATTCTGTATACATCCTAGAAATACTTAGGAGTAGGTGATAATTTGAATGAGTATGAAGGAAAGTACTTATAGTTGTAGTGTGGTATTATTTAAAAAAGTTTTCCTTCCCTTACCAAAATTTCAGTGTAAGTGCGCTGATAAGTTGACCATAATGGTGTAGTAGTAGAATTGATAAAATACACAGTTTATACCATAAGAAGATATTGTTGATGATATTTATCCATGAAAATAATAACGATACATTACAATAAAAACAAGTTAGTAGTTGTGGTAATTTAGAAATTTTCAATCTGTGATCTCAAAACTCTTAAAACTTCATTTATATTCTGGTGGTTTAATCTGCTTATATGCGGCCATTATCCTAAACGTTCTTGCAATTAGATATAACATTGGTTTTAGCAAAATATGTTTGTTAATAATGGTTAACCAATTTGGTGAGAGATATAATTTGCAAAACGAAAGTTGTGGTCTGCGTGCTGTTTAAATATAATTTCGGTTAATCAAATGACAGATACAATTACAGTATTCTGAATCATTCGGTCCACTGGAACATATTTGTACGGGACTCTAGATGGGTTTTTGGATTAGGTCACATAAAGGTCATGCTAGCGGCGGTGGAAAACATCGTGAGGAAACCTTTATATTTACATACATAGGTGCAGCGAAGTCTAGACTCCTGTAATAAACACCTGGAAAATTATATTATATCGGTGAAACATATGTATAAGAAAAATACGGATTGAGAAAATAAATGCTTAAGAAAATATAAGTATGTCTAGCAAAAAGAAACATTAGAAATTAAAGCGTATAGGAAATTATACTCTACTAGGAGCAAGAAAATATAAATGGTGGGAAAAAACGCGACTGGAAAAAAGAAAACAAGGAAAATATTATTTCGGAAAATTTACCTATTCACTCCGATATAATAATAATAAGTCTGTTGATTTGAGGTGTGTATTTACAGTAGGCTGTTTTTTGTGCAATCAATTTGTATCTGAATGCGAGGTGTTGGTGTATGATGGCTGCAACTTGGTCGTGGCGATGTTTATAATCTGATTGTGCGAGTGATCTGCAGGCTCCTGTGATATGCTGTATTGTTTCTGAACTATTTTGGCACTGTCTGCACATGTCGCTTGCCATTGTGCGGTCGTGTATGATATGTTTTCTGTAGTTACGAGTGTCTATAACCTGGTCCTGTATGGCTAACATAAATCCCTAGGCCTGAAATAACTCTCCACGATAAACAAAACAAAACAGTATTTCTCATAGATATAGCCATACCAAATACACACAACCTTACCACAACGTTTACAGAAAAAAACACAAAATACACAGACCTTGCCATTGAAATTAAAACACAATGGCAGGTACAATCTGTCAAAACCATCCCAATAGTCATCTCATCCACAGGAGTCATCCCATACACATTACACACTAATCTCAAAACATTAAATATACCCAGATCCACACACATACTTCTTCAAAAAGCAACAATACTAAATACATGTAGAATTGTACGGAAATTCATGGGCAAGGACCGTGATCTTTAGTAGATAAGCACTTGGCGTAAGCCCGTGTATCAGAACCTCTTTATTACAAGAGTGAAATGAAAAATTCATAAAAATATAATAATAATAATAATAATATCTTGGACACCATTTACACACATTGATCTAGCCCCAAACTAGGATTCCCTGTATCTTGGGTACTAGACAACGATAAACATACTTATATAGATAAATATTATACTAAGATAGATAAACAACCATGACTAGGGTGCAACCATCCGTTCTCATCAAACAAATATTGCCACCACCGGGACTCGAACCCGGGACCCTTGGCTTCGTAGGCAGAGTCACTGCCGACTCGGCCATTCGGGTCGTCATATATTTAATGTGGATAAATAATTATGTAAATACATAGAAAATTTCTCATGCTCATCACACAAATATTTGACTTACCGGGATTCGAACCCAGCACCGTCAGCTTCGTAGGCAGGGTCACTACCCGCTTGATAAACTGGCCGTCAAAATAAAACATACTCATACGCCGAGTTGGTTCACTAAGGTGTCAGCCTTTTCCCTCGTATCGGATCTGAAAGGCAGTAAATACATATTTATGAAACCGCAGTCTGGCTCCAATTCTATTTCACGACAGCACATTGTTCTCGTATCGTACTCGTTCTGCGGTGCATTATGCCGACATACACAGATTAGTTATTACTGGAAGCGCCAGGAATGAAATCTCGTATGTTATTTGTTGCAGGGGACGAGGTTAGATACCAAGAATTACGGGTTTCCTTATGTTACTTCGAGGTGTCGTAAAAGGCGACTAAGGTACAAAATATGGGAGTAAAAGGAATCCAGACAACACCTTGGATCTTCACTACTCTTCGTGGAGACAGACTGCACAGGAGAAGGAATCTGTTCAGGAAAAGGAAAACTCTGGAAACAAACCCGGTATTACATCTCTGTCAGGCGCAAGCCGCAGATTCCTGCAACGGAACTGGCTCCAATTCTATTTCACGACAGCACATTGTTCCCGTATTGTACTCGTTCTCGTCGATCCTGTGGATCACGCCAGTTAGGTTGAGAGGTTGGCACGTGTGCTGGGCAAACACGTGTAGCCCTACTTATGTCCCAGGCGTAGCAGCTTCCGCGGAGAGGGTACTTCACCCACCCGACCACCAGGTGGAAAACAACACAGGGAGTGACAGCGACCGGTTATAACTCCGCAGAAATGGGCGTAGGTGTGGACGCCAGGGGTCGCTCTTGACAGTCAAAGGGTCCATCGCAGATCCATTGACCAGTTGCCGCCCGCTTTAAGCAGAGCAGCCCTCGGTCTGTAAAGTACTGGTCCGTCTCGGCGAAGGTTTGTTTCGCTTGGGTGTACGGAACACTAGCCAAAACTAGATGACCAGCGCTACAAATATAAAACCCCCTTCCTACTTCTATGCGCTTTGCGACATGGAATTTCCGAATAATGAGGATAGGCTTTTCGAACACCAGTGGAAGTTCAGATTGTGCACAAGACCTGCGCAAAACAGACGTCATCACCGCAGAGCTTAGCAGGCTACACATAGCTATTGCTGCTTTTCAAGAGACCAAGATCGGGATCGAGGATGAGGAGTCGATACGGGAAGCACATTATACCTTCTTCTGGAAAAGTAAATGTGCATCGGATACTTGCAAGCACGGAGTAGGATTCGCAATCAGGAATGATCTTCTATCCCCGGTTGAGAGTCCTGTGGGTTTCTCGGAACGCATAATGGTCCTGCGCCTTAACCTCTCAAAAATCGAGGGTAGTTGGAACGGTTCGCGATTTTGAATCTTATGCCATGGTAGGTTTGAACTCGGTTATGTCACCAGGTGGAAAATGTAAGAAACTCGTATATCCCGAGGCTCAGTGTGGCTCCCGCGCACAGCGTTCTACGGTGGATATGATAGTCACTCTGCGCCAGGTTCAGGAGAAGTGTAGATATGAACAATCCCCTCTACTCATCGCCTTTGTGGACCTCAACAAGGCCTTCGACACAGTGAGTACAGAGGGGCTACACAGCGCTCGAAAGGGTTGGACGTCCGCCTAAGCTCTTGAGTCTCATCATGTCATTCCATGAGGACTTGAATGGAGCTGTTGTGTTCAACGGCGACACATCTGCTCCGTTTGAGGTTCGCAGTGGTGCCAGGGCTGCGTCTTGGCACCTACCTTGTTTGGCATATTCTTTTCGCTGCTCTTGATAGTTGCTTTTGGCGAGGCTGACCAGCGTATCCATCTACATACGAGGACTGATAGGAAACTTTATAACATCGCCCTACTCAAGTCCAAGCGGTTTCGCGAGGACTTGCACCTAGACAGTCTTCTGTTTGCTAACGACGCGGCTTTTGTTTAACACAGCGCAGGGAAACTTCAGTGCCTCATGGACAAGTTCTCAAGAGTGTGCGCGTTGTTCTCCATGTCAATCAACGCAAAGAAGATGCTAGCGCAGGGAGCGAACCACCAGCAATATTACTGGAATTTACTCCGCTAGAGGTAGTTGACAGGTTTTGCTACTTGGCGTCACATATGTCAAGCGATATTTCACTTAACGTGGAGATCGATTCTCGCATCGGTAATGCGGCCACTATGTTTGGGAAGCTGCGTACAAGAATATGAGACAATAAACCTCTTACGATAAGCACCAAAATGCTTGTATATTAAGCAAGTGTCCTCAGCACCCTCTTGTGCGGAGCAGAAACCTGAAAGTCGTACGCAAAACACGAACGTCGAGTAAATACCTTCCACCTGCGCAGTCTTCGGATACTCGGCATAACGTGGAGGGAACGTATCACATACAAGGAAGTGTTCATGTCCGCACAATCGCACAGCATCACCACCATGCTAAAGCAGAGACGGCTGCGGTGGCTCGGACATGTGCTTGGTATGGAGCAAGGAGTATAAAAATACGTGCGGACCGCACTGATACTCTGGAAATATTTGTGGCCCTGCTATAGCAAATGGATTAGGCAGTTGAAAGCAATTACATGTCTGCGGAATACACATGTGTATGCCCATCTTCAAGAAACTGAATACCCTCAATCGTATTGAGCTTTATTGTAGAGCGGTTGTAGTGTTATGCTACTTACATGCTATTCTTGCTGCCTATCCCTTAGCTCCAGCTCCACCATCAGTCCTTTTTGTTTGTCCTTCAGGGTGCTTGCTCTATTACGCTGGATACTTGGTGAGCTGTACAGCTTATTATTTGTCTTCACCTTTATTTCCATAGGACCCTGTAACGTTTTAAACCATAAGAACATGTTAACAGATCATTTTCGTTCTGCATTTTCATGCTATCAGCATTTCTAAATCGATAGCGAAGGGGCTTACCTTTGCTGACCTTGTTTTTGGCTTTCTCCGAAACTCTGCAATCTCGGGCTTCGTGCGCGCTGGTGCGCTACTTTTTTTTCTTTCATTGTTATGTAATTTACTGCATGGTTTTCGTATTGTTTACCGAATTACGAGCCTGAAAAGAAACTTTGATGTTTGTTGACGTCTTTGTTTATCTGGTTGTCATGGCAATGCCCATTCAAACTAGTTGGCGGTCTGATATGTTTGCGTCAATACTTTTACAAAAATACTCTTTCTCTCTTGGCCACTCACAAAAATTACGTTTAATTTAAATAATTTTTAGAACTCTCCAAAAAGGGTATAAAAGCGGAACATTTCTTCAATTCTGGAGAGTCTCACGTCAGCTTCTGAACTGGAAGTACCAGTTAAAGGCCTTATCCCGGGGTCGCACTACCCCGGGATCCTGCGAGCCTTCAAACTCCCTCAAAACCTTCAAATAAATCTTCAAATAACGGGATTCTGCGAGCCGTGCCTACGCCGCTACCGTTTCTGTTAGGTTCTTGTCGTCACACGACACGGTAAGTGGCATATGTGAGTTCTAGCACGCCCCAGTTTGGCTAGTATTGTCGGCCTCTGCAAACTGAAACTGAAGTCGCGCTCGCCAAGAGACTAGTCTGATGACCTCTGTTGCGTTTCAAAGATTGGGTCAAGCACGTCATGACCGCGATTCAAATCGAAGCCAACCGGTGGAAATAAACTCCAAGATCCAAGAAACTTGGAGGAGAGTCGTGGCAGAAGGTCGCACAGCATATGACAGGGCCTGGTCCAATGCTCTGGCTGTAAAAAGAGCGAAACGACATGCTCCAACACCCAGTCCGCACGCACCGCCAGCATCAGCAGTGACACAACATGTGTGCCGTGCGTGTAGACGTGTCTGCTGCTCCAGGATCGGGCTTTATAGTCACGAGCGGGCCTGTACTTCGGCGCTAAATCATCTGCTATAGATGTTACAGGCCATAGTTGATGTGAATTTGCGTTGACCGATTGCTAAGTTGGACGACGGCTTATTTATAAGTAGCCTTAATTAACTTAAAGCCACATAGAGAACCCGTAATTCTTGGTATCTTACCTCGTTCCCTGCAACAATTAACAAACATTTTATGTACGAGATTTCATTCCCGCCACGGGTTATGCTATGTTTTGTTATACATATTCAAAAAATGTAGAAGCAACAAACGCACGCTTTATAAGATAAGATAACTTATCTACTTAACTTTTCTTATCGGGGATGGGTTATCCCTCTTTAAATGCAAAATGAATTATTGAATACACAAGGACACAAGGGTGCCTCTGCTACCCCGTATGGGTAACGGCGTGATGGTTTGTTTGACAAAATATGCAAAATAATGGGATTAAACTTGTGCTTCGGCAGAGTATTCACACAAACGGCGTCTCCGTTCTAGCACCTCATTGCAGCCGTCGCATCTGACGCCCCGTCCGTCACCACAACACGCCACATGATTACCATACTGTTAGTGCGTCCGATTAATGAGCAGACTTCATTTATAGAGCGGATAGCGAAATTTTTGTTCCGGTATTTCAGTAAAAAAAAACATGGCGTCACTTTTCCCATATGCACTGTTACGCCCAAGTTTAGTTACTCCATTTGGCGAGATAAGAGGGGCCAGCCCATAGCCTCAGGTATCGAGTTTCGTTACGGTATTTAATACCTTCTTAATTCATAAAATATGGTGGCTCGTTGCCCAGCAGCGGGACAAAATATGCGTGACGTAGGTTGAGGGCACTACTCCTGCCAACGCAGCTCCTGTAGGAAGCCTAGCAAACCCTTGATGTTGCCGACGACTTCTTGGAGCGACCTCGGTGTCCCGAGGTGTGTTGCCCGGTAGATGGTCACGCCGGAACATTCCAACAGGACGTGGGTTGCTGTCACCTCCACCTCCACGCAGGCTTTGCACGGGGGCTGTCCGTAACACCTAGAGTGTCTAAGTGTTTGTTTAGCAAAGCGTTTCCAGTTATCGCTCCGGTTACCAAGCGAAGCTGTGGCCTCTTGAGCTTCAGAAGCGATAATCCGGGTACATCACACACTTATAGACATCCAAGACCCAGGATGTTTTCTTCTTTATCGCCAGCCGGGGATCGAACCCGGGACCTCTCACACAATAGGAGAGCCACTATCGCAGCGCCACAGAGGTCCTCACTGTGCAGTTCATTTGAAGCTTCAGAACTTTAAGGATGCCAATGAGCGGTCGATGCAAGACCTTTGAACAATAGTCATGATATAAATATGATTGAATCGTTTTGTGAATATCTGAAGGCGTCAACGTCAACTAACCAGTGGCTCTGTGACCTGTAGACATCGCGTGCGCTACAGGAAATTTGGGTTTATTTAATTATTTTCCACCCCCTTACACCCCCCACCCCTTGAAGTTTATCGGATGAACAAGAGAAATTATTATAAATACAAATATTCCGACAGCATTTTCTTTCAATACCACATACAAATTTATGAATGCACCTGGTTACGTTTATGGAGTGTGAAAGAAGCAGCACCAATAACTTTGTAAACTACATTTTGCTATCTAAAATCCAACCTATTGACTTTTCACTAAAATAAATAGCCTATGTCATTTTTCAGATCTCCAAAAATCCAGCAACACCTCATTTGTTAAAATCTATATAGCCGTTTAGGCTGTAGCGTATTTTTGGTGTATCCGCCATTTTGTAAAGTTTTCAAAAACTGAATTGACAAAAAAAACTATTTAATTATCGAACCTGCTCACAAAATTCACGAACAACCGAACATACGAAATAATTTTTGCCCAATCCTGAAACAAAGACTCTTACTTAACTCGCTTCGCTCGCTCGGTCAACTAGCAAACTAAACAGACTCCCGCCCGGGATCCCTGGGTTAAATTTTTAACCTAGTTTAAGTTTTGGTTGTAGTTTAATTTTAGTTGGTATATTATTATTGTTATAATCATACAACGTAAATAAATTATATGTACCTATATATCAGCCCCTGACAGACAGACTGTTTGAATCTAACAATTCATTTCCGGTTGCCGACTGTTCAACCTTGTTTTGTTAAATGTGATGCCTCTGAAATAGGTCTGATTAGAGGTAACAGTGTTGTCAAATAGACCGCACAACAGGAACTATAACCTACACGAACCATTCGTCTCCAGGCGCCAACATAAGTAATGAACTGAAGACACCATCCCGCAAAATCCACTTACGTCACGTATTACCATAAAACGCCATCCTTCTATTTATTCTCTCCTCTCTTATAAACATATAGGTAGATCAAATAGCCTTTGTCCTCCCCTTTTTACTTATTCAAACAAAATTACGTATGCCTTCTCCTAGATCGCTATTGCCGTCCGAAATTTTACGCGCTAGAGATACTATCATGAATATAAATCTATCGTAAAGGACACCAGAGAGCAGAGACGGTTAGTTAGTTCTATTCCCCCACCTTTCCACTTATTTATGATGCATACAATAATAATAATAATAATAATACCTTGGACACTATTTACACACCAATGTGTGTAAATAGTGTCCAAGGGGCTAGGTCAATACCTAGCCCCAAACTAGGATTCCCTGTATCTTGGGTACTAGACAACGATACACATACTTATATAGATAAATATCATACTTAGATAGATAAACAACCATGACTAGGGTACAAACATCCGTTCTCATCATACAAATATTTGCCAGCACCGGGACTCGAACCCGGGATCCTTGGCTTCGTAGGCAGGGTCATTGCCGACTCGGCCATTCGGGTCGTCAAGGTCGACAAGTACACATATTGTGAAACGCGGAGCAGTGGATAGACTTATTCAGAGTCACTTTAGGGCGCTCAGTTAAGAATAAGTACTAATCTTAAGATTGCAAGTCACTAGGATTTTCGGATGTAGCAGATTTTTTATGTGTGTACACCGAAGCGGGTAATAAGTTAGAATATTTACGATAGCTGCTAAGAATTTAATCCTAATTTGACGGTACAAGTAGTGCGAAATTATGTCCATTTATGTAATTACTCTGAACAAATAATATCCTGGAGTTCCCATGATTTGTGAGAAACGAGACTACCCCATCGAGTTTACTGTATAGCTCACTTTGCATTCTTTGTCCGGTCTCCCTTTATGGTCGGTTTATGGAGTAAGGAACTTTTACATAAAGCTTCAGCACTTTACTTGAAAGTTCGGGTTGTAATATCAGAATAACGAGAAATAGTTAGTTCTAGGGGTGATTTCAGTATACCTAGGTAATCTTATTTCTCGCCCTAGGGCCAAGTGCGTTATCACAGTGACAAATTACAATTGTAAAAGGGTAATAAAGTCGTTCAAACTAAAGTGAAATTGAACATTTTCTTCGAAGGTAACTTCACAGATAACGCTTCTCAGTGTCACAGCAGTTGTTAATGCTTTTAGGGGTGATAGTAATCGTAATCGCGAACAACTGTTACTTGACAAAATTCAGAAGATTGTTTTTTACTAAGGAACTTTTTTGGGGGTTAATTTTATTTATTCCAACAGAGAGCAAGAAATTTCTTGAATTTAATTCAAGCCTAGACTTCACTCAACGTTCATATGTATGAAGGGTTGCTTGATAAGTAGTTAAGTACTCTTCGTAAATGCTAGCACTAAAGCTAACTTCATTCGTTTATGTTTAAAGGCTCTTTGTACACATGTTTTTTTTCAGTCCGCTACGTCTTTTGTGCTGAAGTTCTTCTCTGGTTTTGACACGCAGGCAAGACACAAAGTAAGCGGTTCGATAAATATATTTAAAGAGGTGTACGTCTTTAGAACCGTAGAACCAACACGACCTCCACCTTATTGCTAACCGTATACGATAATTCTATTTATTTTAACAAAACTGGATGGTCGAGACATTCTGAGAAAATGCTTTGTATGAAAAGGTGTGCAAGCTTTTTATGATATTATCAAACGAGGGCCAAAATGCCTTATTATGTTTAATTACCTATCTTTTTACTATCGTAGAGCGTGGGCCTTTACAAAACATATACAAACAGAGTGACACGCGTTTTCCCATGCGGGATGGCAGAGGCAAAATTTTTCCAGTCATTCAATACGAGAAAGAGGCTAGCCTTGCAATTAGCTTATACAATAATAAATCATAATAATAAATATTAGACGTCAATCGTGCACAAATCGAACTAATCCCAGAGTAAGCTCAACAAGGCTTGTGTTATGGGTCTAGACGACGATATATAATAGAGATAACTACTAAGTGTATATAAAGAAAACATCCAAGACTAAGAAACAAATATTCATGCTCATCACACAAATATTTGCCCTGACCGGAATTCGAACCCAGGACCGTCAGCTTCGTACTCAGGGTCACTACCCGCTAGGCTAAACTGGTCGTCATACAATAGTACATACATAAATATGCCAGTCAATATTTATGTACATGTTGCTTACAATGACACAATGGTGCCTCTGTCACCACGTATGGCAAAAGGCGTGACGCTCTTCTAAGTGCTATAGGTATGTTATATTGCTTTTGAAATGTAAAAATTTCAGTTGAGTAACGGTCACCTCAAGAAGTAGGTAATCCCGAAGTACCATAAGCCTGCAGCGATCTTTGTTAACTATTAATCCCATTTTCTTTTGTCGGAGATAACGAAACTCATTTAAGATATCTCGCCAACGTTCTCTTTTCAGGCGTTTGGGGTGCAAGCGATAAACGGAATAGGGAAATATGTGGATCTGATTTAGGAAAACCTTATTTGATTTCATTCACGATTGTCTTTGGCCAAGATCTACAACCGACCGCTCACAGTTTGACGGACACTTAGAAGCATGCTGCCACTGTTTCTCGCTCGAAAAATGATGGAGCCATTAAGACATGTAAGTGGCACTTCATGTGAGCTGCAGCCTGAGCATTCGGCCATTTGTCTCAGATCAGGTCATTGGTTTGAGTACTGTCACTTAGTTAGTGCTCTTTACAATATCCATCTACAATAACTACATGTGATACCAACATAAGCATTTTTTTTGGACCCGAATGGCCGAGTAAGCAGTGACCCTGCCTACGAAGCCAAGGGTCTCGGGTTCGAGTCCCGGTGGTGGCAAATATTTGTTTGATGAGAACGGATGTTTCTACCCTAGTCATGGTTGTTTATATATCTAAGCATAATTATTTATCTATATAGGTATTTGTGTCGTTGTCTAGGACCTAAGATACAGGAAATCCTAGTTTGGGGCTAGATTAATTTGTGTAAATAGTGTCCAAGGTATTACATACAGGCATATACATAGCTTCTAGCCCCACACTAGGATACCCTGTGTCGTGGGAACCAGAAACAGCGACGTCCCTCGCATACAAACATCCAGACCTGCGGATTTATATTTTCTGTATCCCCAGCATGGGATCGAAGCTGGGACCTCTCGTATGGCACGCAGAGCCACAACCACAGCGCCACAGAGATCGTCCAAACCAACATTATCACTATACACGAAACAATAACAATGATTTATAGTTTCAGCAAAGTGGAGTAAAACAACATCAGCATTTCCCGCTTAAAAGATTGCCGGTCTCACTTAAATATTTGCTCCACGGCACCCTTTGTTCTTTAATACGTATTTCGTCTTAAGAGACCAAAGGTTTCTCTTTATGTCTAATAAAGTTTTCTTCAAAGTATCCTTAATTGAAAATTCAAATTTATGCATAAGCTCTGATTGTAGCTGAAAGATCTCTAGGAAGGTAGGGGTTGGACCGGTCTTTGGCGCGGCGTTGTGCACCGAGATGCTTTGCGAATTAAACTAATGAGAATTGCATTAGGGCTTCAACAATTAAGAAAATTAGCATTTGACATACATTTTGCGGTAATTTTACTTTTAGTCTTCGACTTTTTTAAACTAATTTTTTTCATGCGTAATTTTTATGAGTACTTTCTTACGTACGAGTTTACTTAAGTACGGGTATGGTTGTATTTATTGAATCGCTCGTAATGGGTAGTTTTAGTACGGCGAATAAACAAATTGGGGTAAAACGGTGTGATTGTTTTATGAGGGTTTGTAAAGATATGATGTTATTTATTGCCCCGAACGTAATCCCGCGACACAAATTCAAGGTGTTCAAATTTCCATATTTGTTAATAGAACACTCCGCACAACAGCCTCAATAAATAAAGATTAAACCCCGACGTTTCCAATAAACCATTACAAAATAAACCAAAGGAAGGTCCTTCATAACATGAATCATACAAATCGCTGTTAAGTGATAATAAAACAGAGTTTTGTTCAAAATATCCATTTTCGTGGGGGTGTGACAATCGGGAAGCAATCTCCCCCTCCTACAGCCCTCTTGCCTCCTCTTCCGCACATAAATAATCACGGCATTATTTCCTAAGGACGGAAACTAGATAGGCTGTGACTGAAAAGGTTAGTACTCTTCCTGGCAACTTCTGAGCTCTATTTCAGACGAGCTACTGCCTGATATTCGATTTATAGAAGTAACTGGCGAATGCACGAATTAGTGCTCAATTGAACTGTAACTTAAGGCGACGAATGAGGGCAAAAGAACCTTTTTCAAATCACAAAATAAAGTATTAAATCAGTTGTTTCAACTAATTAATCATAAGTGTATGACATAAATTTGATTATTTTTGTTCGATATAAAAGTCTCCGAAATTATCTATCTAAAATCTGTAAATGACCACGTGTTAGTGGAATCAGTAGGCTAACTGATGATGAGATAGTGGTAGGTAACACCCTGTGGCACCCGAAGGCCGAACCCACAAACTGGTTGATGCACGTGGTTCCGTCCGCTTTAACGCCACTCATGACGATGAATCACGTCAGCCAGAACTGAGCTCCAAGCTCGATCGCCGCCGGCATCTGGACGGGGATAGGCCACCACCCACGACTACGATGGGAAAATTGCCGCCGCGACGACAGCTGCTCTTCCAATGGATTGTGACTATAGTTTTATGATTATTACACTGATTTATTCAAATTTAACACACGGTACAATTGTGAAACATAGAAAACTACGCGCCACGCGCGGACTAACTGAGCTTTACATTTGGACACGACCGCCCACGACGATGGCCTTTGAACAATACTTGATGGAATGAACGATTGCGTGACAGATAGCATAACTATGACGATTGATCTGTCGTTCCAAAGTACAGATGTAGTGAATAATCCTTTCCTTTCGTATTTTCTCGGAAATGTTCGTTTTTGTCTTACTACATTTGACATTTGACATTGATAAATAAAGTATGTGATTTATTTGATACCTACACGTAATTTAATAATACAGTAATTCATAGACACATCGGCACCATTCGGGTGTTATCGTTGTTCCGAGTTTTGCCGATAGGAAAGGATTATTCACTACATCTGTATCGACCTTTACAAACTGAAGTATCGTGTTAATTTGGATTAACATTTAGTACTGTTGCTCTGTTAATACTGTCTACATCGATTGACAGCCTTGTTTAACATTTGAATTCCTATTCCTCTAAAGTAATCTGAAGGTCAATTAATTGTAAGTTCTGCTGTCATGGTGCCCCACCTTAAATGGTAATAACCTTAATTAGCACTGGCCTTGCCATTTCTATGGCGAGAGGCAGCACCAGCATTACTGTCTCTCAGTCAACTTCAAGTTCGCTCGTTGTGCTACCGGACCAACGTATTCAGAATTATTAATAGACATGCGACTTTTAACACCACTACATCTAAGCGGAAAAGAGCAGGGTTATGTGTTAGATCTCTGTTTATAAATGTATGTCTGTTCCTGTGTCACTAACTACGCAACGGCTCAACCGATTTTGTTAAATGATACGTCATTAGATTCGTTGATGCGCGCGTCTCACTAGGTAGATGAAATTTAAATATACAAAATGACCGCGCACGATTCTGTGTGCTTTAACGTGGTGGCTAAAAAAAAAAACTTTTTCAAGATGCTCGGGGTTTTGAAAATTAATTCACCTTTGTTGTGAACTGCATTTACAGATTATCCGTGACCCGTGACCAATTGAATCTAATACTTACAGTTGGTTCCGCTTGCATTTGCATAAATATTTACGCTTATCAGCTTGATTTGTGCTTTTTAGTGTACCGTAGTTGGGTTTTCAGTATTATTTTCATTACGACAATTTTTAAGTATATTTTGGTAATTGCTTACGCTCAGGATAGTCAATGCAGACCTATGTAGCTATCGAGACCGCTGATTAAGAAAATATCTAAAGTTAGGCAACAACATTTAACCGCAAACTTGAAATAGTTCCAATGCAGCATTTAATAAAATCTTCAAACTAATTTTAAGTTGTTAGAATAAATCAGCAAGTCTGTAAGCACTTTGCGAAGCATATAAGTAATAATAATTCTGTTAGATAGTAGTTGTCGAACCTAATAGAATCAAGTGAAGTTTTGACAGCTTGGGAGATGACGGTTAGCAAGTTATCCCTAAATCCCTAGACTCTCAAACTTAGGTATTTTAGTATTCAAGCTGTCTAGGCATCCCTAGTTACACCAATGAGTACCTGTGGTCTAATTTTCTTTGTGTTGTACTCCACACGAGTATTTAACTGCGTGATATTTCTAGGTAAATACATCTCTAAATCACTTCAAATATTTAGTGTTCATGGGTTTGTGTATGTCACCGTAAGATTGTCAAAACCGTTAGTTGATAAAATAACGCGTTAGTTGATCAACTATCGACAGATAGTAAACCAGACCGACAGGGTTTAGACTTTACGTTTTTTTTGTTCTTACATATCAACCTCACACGAAGACTATTCGGGGGCTTCGCTGCGCTCACCCCCTCTAGTCTTCACCTAAGATACCGCAATGTTTGCCCTGGTATTTAGTTTACAATTCAAGTTTAAAACAGTTTACTATTTATCGGTTTTAACTATTAGTTTATCAACTAACGTGTCATATAGTAAGCAGTACGCTACAATTTACTATCTGTCGATAGTTGACCTACTAACGAGAAAAAAAACGTTACTTTATGAACTTACCGTTTTGACAATCTTACGGTGACATGTATATAAATTAGAGAAAATTAAAGGACTGTCAATGGAAAATTGCTATCTTATGGTCAGAATCGACTTAGTGAAGGAGCTTAGAAGTCTAGAAGATAAACCTCTAAATTCATTCGCTAAGTTGATCCTCAAGATTCGTTTTAAGGCACCGCATTAGGCTAAACGCCTTTGGTCAATCTCAAGTACGCAAAATAGTAGGATAAAAACAGTCGTTTCTTTATACCAGCTTGTTGATCATGAGTGTTAGCAAGGATTCGTGAACGATAAACGTAATTTGATTATTTTTGCTCGATAGAAAAGCCTCCCGAAGTTATGACAAAATCTGTTTATCACAATATTTTGCTGTCGGCGTGCCCAGCCTTAACATTTAGCTGATCAGAACAGCTTTTGATAAAAAAAAAGTTAGGCTTCCGTACCCGAAGGGTGCCAAACGGGACCCTATTACTAAGCCTCCGCTGTCCGTCCGTTCGTCCGTCCGTCCGTTCGTCCATCCGTCCGTCCGTCTGTCACCACCGTTCTGTCTCATGAACCGTGATAGTAGGACAGCTGAAATTTTCACAGATGATGTATTTCTGTTGCCACTATAACAAATACCAAAAAACAGAATAAAATAAATGTTTAAGGGGGCTCCCATACAACAACTCTTTCAATACTACATACAAACTTATGAATGCACCTGATTACGTACATGAACTGTGAAAGTAGCCGCACCAATAACTTTGTAAACAACATTTTGCTATGTAAAATCCAAACTATTCACTCCACACCACTACCATTTTACAATACGATTAAAATCAGTTAAAGTTTCGGCCAACCTCGGAAGTTGTCGTGAATCCCTCATCTCTAATATAGAGTTATCAATTTACAGATATGACCTTTAATTATATTACTCGTTGTCTTATTGAATACAATAATAATAGACCTGGAGCCGGTGCTGGGTGTCGCAGCATACGAGCCATCGGTGGCGAGAAGCTGAACAGGCGGGCTCTCGCTGGGGCTGAACCCGAAAATGTTACAGCCGAATCATCTCCATCTCCATCATCACCACAAAGTCTTTTCTCTTATGAGAGCGTATCATCACGGCATAGCTTCTCGAGACAGACTTCGCCCATCTCACCCCCATCTTCACCAACAATATCCAACCGGACAGATGTTGTGCAGGGGGCACTCGCCGATATTCCTGCACCCACTGTTGCCAGGACCAGCACGAGAATAAAGTGGACGGAAGATATGAACCGCTCCATATGGCGTGCATATCTCATAGCAACTAATATTGAACAGAATACCAGATCTTACCTACCAGAAATGCACCGCATATTTACAACTGAATTCCCACAAAATAATGCCTCTAGACAAAGGGTCGGAGACCAAAGAAGAGCAATCCTCAGAACTAAATTACTAACACAAAACGTCCTGGATGAAATTAGAATAGAAGTAGCTACGTCTCGTGATAACCAGCCTCAAACAAACCATACTCACAATCAAACAGTCAACTTTTCACACAAATCTTAAACACAACAAATACTCCACGACAAAGAATGACCTGGAGCAATGACATCAACGAGACTATAATACGCATTTACTACAAGATAACCAGGTTTGAGTCCAACAAAACTGCCTACAGACCAACACTACACGCCGCTGTGATAGCTGCATATCGTCACCTAGCACACTTCTCTGAACAGAGAATCTCTGACCAACTCAGAGCCATCATTAATAATAAATACATTACGGACAATAGATTACAGCATATGCGGGATGAAGTGGCCATGGAAATAGAATCAGGTACCGAAGTACACGTTAATTCACTACCAACTCAATCACAGATTCACACACTCCTTTCATCACCATCACAAAATGACACCCATCATCAGTTATCGAATCCGGAAAGAGAGGAAGACCAAAGTGACGCCAATACCACACACCCACACAATCAACGCAACAATTTTGTAGTACTACCTGAAGAACAAATTGGAGAGTTCGACGAATTATTCACCAAGACACTAGCATATTTAAAAGACGTCGACCCTACATCAAGGCCATATATACCCAAACAGAAACCAAGTAGACAATTTGCTATTCTAGTACACACAGTTAACGTAAAGATACTACCAAAACACATTAGTACTAAAACCGATTTTAATACATTAAAAACAATAATTTACTGCGCAGCACATACTGCTATCACTTACAATGGTGGAAAAATACGAGGACCCACCGAATCGCAATACCCCAATAAAAATAGGATACCAGCGTGGCAAATAAGATTAGAAAAGAGAATAGCTGACCTTAGAGCAGATATAAGTAGGTTAACACATTATACACAAGGTAACACCAGCTCCAATGTCCAACAACATGTTGAACGAATCAAGCTACAATATAGGGTACACTCCCAATACGAACCAGATAATACAGACCCTTCTCAATTTTTAGTCACTCTAAAACAAAAGCATTAGCAAGTCGTCTACGCCGTTACAAACTGACAACTCTAAGAAAAACACAAAACAAGACTTTCTACACAAATGAAAAACAGTTTTATAGATCTTTGCTCACCGAAAACTCAAACCGCCCCACACAATCACAAGAAGCACCTACACCAGAAGCATTACATGACTTCTGGTTAAACATATGGTCAAAGCCATAATACACAATAATAGCAAATGGATCTCAGATGACCAGCATACTCTCAAAAATGTTCCAGGAATGGAATTTGATGGTATCACTATAGATGCTCTGATTTCAGTAATAGCTAAGACACATAACTGGAAGGCCACCGGTTCTGATAAAATTCATAATTACTGGTACAAAAAACTCACAATCACCCACCCAATATTATTGTTACAGATAAACAATTTTATACAAAATCCGGAGCACATGCCATATTACATTACACAAGGAACTACCTATATGCTACCTAAAGACCTCACAGATACCATAAACCCAGCTAAATATCGACCCATAACTTGTCTCCAAAACATATACAAAATAATAACAGCATGTCTTAGTCAACTCATATACAAACACGTAAACACCAACCAGTTACTAGCTGAACAACAAAAAGGATGCCGCAAATTCAGTCAGGGATGCAAGGAGCAACTTATCATCGATGCGGTCGCATCTAAACAAGCTCTTCGTAAAAAAGAAACATTAACATTATGTTTATTGACTATAAGAAGGCCTTTGACTCTGTACCGCACACATGGCTTATCTACGTATTACAACACTATAAAGTTCACCCCACTATCATCTCATATCTATCAACAACCATGCAGACCTGGAACACTATTCTTAAGTTATACAATGATAACAATACAATACAGACTGACGAGATCATCATTAGCAGAGGAATCTTCCAGGGCGATTCACTGAGTCCCCTCTGGTTTTGCCTGGCACTCAATCCACTATCAAATCTACTCAATAACACAAAAAAAGGATTCCAAATAAAGTTTGATGACACCACACTTTATCACATTTACTATATATGGACGATATAAAACTTTATGGAAGTAACTTAACAGAAATACATAAACTTGCAGATCTAACACAACAGTTTTTTAATGACATACAGATGGAGTTCGGAATAGATAAGTGCAAAATACAATCAGTTCATAGAGGAAAAGTTGAGAGCAATTCATACATATTAGAGAACGGAGATCAAATAGATCCAGTGGATAACGAGATAGGATATAAATACTTAGGTTACTATCAAACGCAACAGATACATCAAAGGGAGACAAAAAAAACAATCACACAGAAGTTTAGGAAACGGATACATAGCATACTTAAAACACAGTTGAACGCTCGAAATACCGTCAAAGCATTAAACACATACGCCATCCCAATCCTCACATATTCATTCGGTATAATCAACTGGTCCCAATCAGACTTAAAAAAACACCAATGCATCATCAACACACTTATGACTAAATACAGAAAACACCATCCACGCTCTTGCATACAAAGACTCACACTACCTAAAATTGAAGGAGGAAGGGGAATTATAGACTTAAAAAATTTACACAACAAACAAATCACCACACTAAGATTGTTCTTTCACGCTAAATCATCGCACTCAACCCTGCACAATGCCGTCGCTCAGTCCGACTTTAAACATACTCCACTAAACCTACAAGACCATCAAGCTCAGATAAATGAAACTATCATCAAACCGCAACAGAAAATCGACATCTGGAGACGAAAATCCCTCCACGGCAGACACCGCTTAGACTTAGCCAACCCTAACGTCGACAAAACTGCGTCAAACGCGTGGCTTAAGAAAGGCGAGCTGTTCCTGGAAACGGAGGGATTTATGTTAGCCATACAGGACCAGGTTATAGATACTCGTAACTACAGAAAACATATCATACACGACCGCACAATGGCAAGCGACATGTGCAGACAGTGCCAAAATAGTTCAGAAACAATACAGCATATCACAGGAGCCTGCAGATCACTCGCACAATCAGATTATAAACATCGCCACGACGAAGTTGCAGCCATCATACACCAACACCTCGCATTCAGATACAAATTGATTGCACAAAAAACAGCCTACTATAAATACACACCTCAAACAGTTTTAGAATCAACAGACTTTAAACTCTACTGGGACAGAACTATAATTACAGACAAAACTATTCATTTCAACAGGCCTGACATAACTCTCCACGATAAACAAAACAAAACAGTATTTCTCATAGATATAGCCATACCAAATACACACAACCTTACCACAACGTTTACAGAAAAAAAACACAAAATACACAGACCTTGCCATTGAAATTAAAACACAATGGCAGGTACAATGTGTCAAAACCATCCCAATAGTCATCTCCTCCACAGGAGTCATCCCATACACATTACACACTAGTCTCAAAACATTAAATATACTCAGATCCACACACATACTTCTTCAAAAAGCAACAATACTAAATACATGTAGAATTGTACGGAAATTCATGGGCAAGGACCGTGATCTTTAGCACTTGGCGTAAATAATAATATTTATTCATAAAACATGAGAGTACAGAAAAATTATTATAAGAACATAATATAGACATGAAGTTACAGTTTTCTTGGTAGCAGGCCAACGACCAAGCTAGGCATTTTAAATGCCTGTGTTATCATCACTGGTGGCTCACATTTACACCCTTAGAGCTAAAAAACTTAAATGATAAGCAACAGGGTATGTCATAGTATGTGGCCATAATAAACACTTAATTTATAGTTGTGTCGATGAAAATGTGTATGAGATTTTGTGATTTTGTGAGATTTTTTGATTTTGACAGTACAAGAACGATATGAGCAACAAAACCTCCTTTGTAGCTCAAAAATAACACAACCTTTATATCGAAATAAGAAAAATAATTGACTATTTTGACAGTCTGCCTTCTTAGTGTCAATAAAAACAGTGTGACGTATATGATACATTTATGTTTATGAACGCTAATTTCATTTGGGAAAATATTCGATTCTATCAAATTTTATCAAAATTAACTTACAATAGTTATGTATCATGACTTCAACAAATTTAAAGTGTGGTAAAAAAATTGTTGCTCAATCTCGTGAAATTGTAAATAATGTATATAACTATTTTAGAAAAGAAGCTAATTTATTTAAAAAAAGAAGAAAGTAAATATCATCAAAAAAAATGGGATAAGGTTTGTGAGGCGACCGGAGTTTCGAAAAGCAGCGTGTTAAATTTTTTGGGGGAAAACGACAAGCTCTCAGATCAGTCACCTAAAGATCAACAATCCAAAGAAGTGCCAGGCAAAAATTATCGTAGAAAAATGGATGATTTTGATTATTGCGTGATACGTCGAATGATATATAACTTTAATAAAAGAATTAAAGAGTTTCCTACCTTGTGATCACTACACAAAAAACTAAAAGAGGAAATGGTATTCAAAGGCTCAATTTTATCTCTGCGAAATATAATCCGAGACATGGGATTCACATTTAGAAAAACCCACAATAACAGGAGCATTTTGATGGAAAAACATGACGTCCGTTTAAAAAGAATAAAATATTTGAGATAAATCCGACAATTAAGGGCTACTGGTAACAATATTGTTTATACTGATGAATAATATATTCATACAACGCACACTAAAGCCAAAAGCTGGACGGATGTAACAATCTGAAGCAACCTATAACAAAAGATCAAAGATTTATTATTGTTCACGCAGGTAATGAAAAAGGCTTTGTAAAACGGATCAGTCCGCGGATCCCGATGGCGATTACCACAAGGAAATGAATGCTGAGAAGTATGAGAAGTGGTTCACAACATAACTAATGCCTGATTTACCCGATAATAGCGTTGTTGTTATAAATAACGCTTCTTACCACAGCAAATTTTTTGAAAGGCCACCTAATAGCAATACTCGAAAGGCGGACATGATCGAGTGGTTAACAAGACACGATATTCCTTTTACATACACCTGATAACAAAAAACCGGAACTTTATAGCGTAATATAACGCCACAAAGAACACTTCTGCGTTTTTCGAGTGGATAAAGTTTTGGCTGAAAATGGACATACAGCAATACGACTGCCTCCATATCACCCAGACTTTAATTCCATATGGGCACAGTTAAAAGGCTATGTCAGAGGAGGAGGAGGTGGTTCTCAATTTGACGTGAATGTTTTTTGTATGTATGTTATAAGATTTCTAGAAGACACGTGAACCGATTATCAAAATTCTTTTAGTATTTGATAGGGTACACTTCCGAGATGGTCCCATGTATAGATGTTATAGATGTATAGATGTTATAGATGTTATTAATGTTTAAATTCATGTCGCTTCTGCATAATACATTTCTTAGGTCTACCTGTTACTAATGTCATCTTGGCATGTGCTATACATTGCGTTTATGATACATCAAATTGAATACTACCTAAAAGAAATCGCGGTAATGTATTTCGTGTCATTTCCGTCTCCGGATTTAGGCGATGATATCCGAGAAAAGCCGAATCTTTAACTGATTTTAATCGTATTGTGCGATGGTATGGAACCCTTCGTGCGCGAGTTCGACTCACAGGCACAGGACAGGCTCCCGTGACATCACATTGAATAATTAGGTTAGTAGGGATCACAGATGTGTAAAGAAGTATGTATATGTATATGTGGTCGATTTCTAATTCTAAACAAACTACAAAATCTTTCCCCAATTTTTACACACCTAATTTGTACTCGCAACATAAAGGAATTGCAAAAATAATTTCATAAAAGCGTTATATCTTCTCCGGGTCACGTAAGAGGGTAGCTTCGGGGGAAAATTACATTTTGTTTGGCCACGTCCGACGCGAGAGGACAACTCAGTTACCGAGTGTTCCGGATTCTTCGGTAATACTTTCATATCTCGAGCGATCTCTTTAGAGATAGACGAGTTGTTAGCAGTTTACAAGTTTGCTTGCTTGTTTTCTACTGAAATGCGGTAATCTATTTACTGATATTCTGGCAAGAACGGCTTTAGAATATTTCGTTACGAATTGTTTTTTAAAGGGGCACTGCTAGGCAGTATTTTCCACTGCTGGGCAGAAACCTCCCTACTTCTATCAAATTCATAGATTTCATTTTTATCTAAGGTATGCTTAAATCAAAATGGCAATGAAATTAAGGTTTTTTTAACAATAGTTATTTGTGTCTCAAGGGAGCAAAATGATGAATTTACGGCGAGGGCGATATATTGAATCCAGAGAAGCGAAGGATTCTACGATAGAATCCTGAGCGTAGCGACGGATTCTAAGTTAGAATCCTGAGCGTAACGAAGGATTCAAGCGTCAACGCCCATGACGAAAATAGTTTTGCTCCAGAGTGACATACAACTATTTACACCGACTATGAGGAAAATTGATATAAAATGGTCTAAAAATAATGAAATAACTATACTTTGAATTATACTTTCACCACTTTTACTAATCGAACAACGAAAACAAAACTTTTTTTTATAATGGCGGATTGTGAAGGATTAGGGAAAGGTCACCACAGATAAAATATTTCTAGGCTACTTTTACCAATGTGTAAAAATAATCAAATCAAATATTACAATGGTATCGTATATCAATATTCATTATATCACAATAACAGTCATCGATAGTGTTTATTTTAATAAAACATAATTTATTGTGACATTTTTTTTAAATATTACGAAAAATTCACACATTTTCATATAACGTTGTCAAAGTTAAAACTTGAAAAATGTTTGTTTTGAATCGATTACGATGAAATTACAATCGATTATTTTATCAAGATCTGTGTACAAGACAATTGGCACATTGCGTAAATGCTACATGCCAATTAATAAATTAAAAAAGTAGCTTAAACAGAAAACTAGCATTTTGCTCCTTCTCGTCGTGGAGCAAAACTTACTTTTCCGGATGAAAAGTGTGACAAAAAATGTGATAAACCTTCACATACAAACTAGCGCACAGTAAAAAGGAATTGTGTAAAGTAGGATTCCCAAAGTACGGTAACATAAAAGTTGTCTGCACCAAACGAGTATCGCACAACCTGTAAATATACCTACATACGTAGGTATATTTACAGGTTCAGAACAAAAGGTACTTACTTGTTGTATCCAGGACCCCGGAACATTATTTCAACATTAGCAAAGTTCAGGACATCCGGAGGTACCCATCCAACTTTTCTACCCTCCATGTTAAAAACTCGTAGGATATTTAAATTTTGCAACCCCTTTTTTTCTCGTTTTTTTAAATAGATGGTTCAACTTGACCCATTATCACTGAAAGGGTTTTTGTGGTCACTCTTTGTTTTGGTCAAATGGTGTTTTAGAAATTAGGACCTTCTATTTCTTGTGCATTTACAAGCTTGGGACAAAATTTACCCTTTAAATTATCAGTTTTCTATCGGAGTTTTGTGTGAAACCCCGATTTTATGATGCCTATGCTTCACCCAGTTGATGCTTCTCTAGATCGGAATAGCAGCATTTTTAAACGAAGGGTGCCAAACGGGACCCTATTACTAAGCCTCCGCTCTCCGTCTGTCCGTCTGTCCGTCTGTCACCGGGCTCTACCGGATCAACCTAAATAGGTAGAGAGCTGAAATTTTTACAAAGTGTGTATTTCTATTGCCGCTATAACAGCAAATAACGAAACATACTGGTTTTTAATAATTAAAAGAAGTACCCATAGAAGTACCCGGTACAAGAACTTATTTTTATGGCCATTTTCTTTATTAGCCATTTTGTTTTATTTGTTTATCGGTAAAACTGGACTCTCCCGATGGTGTCGGAAAAGATCTTTAATTTTTTGTACTTAGTGATTTGTCATTATACGGTTCATAATTGCTCACTCTTATTATAATAAATAATATTAAGTTTTTTATCAGATTTGATTTTTGTTTCTGTAAATAAGTTTCTCAATTTCTATCCACTTCCTGTTTCAATGAGCAAAGAGTTTCGTTATGTTCAATACTTACCTACTACATACATACACAAAACTCGTTTTCAATGTTTCTTTATACGGCCTTCCAAGTATTTAATATTTTATTTTTAAGAATTAAAAAGATATACTCGTACAAAATACTATCATTTTAGGTTTTTTTTTTCGTGTACAATGGTATGTAACCCTTCTTGTGCGGGTCTGACTTGCTACTCGCACTTGACGGGTTTTATTATTACTATATGTACTCATACTTGACAAAACAAATCAGGATAGAAGTGGCTTTTTTTCGGTTGATTTTTCGATTCTCAGATACCACTTATCCGCCTGTTTATCTGAGGAATCGGTACCTGTGAAATGTTAAATAACTACTAATTTGGATTAGGCGCCTCTAATATAACATAGTGGCAATTAAACAGAAAAAAAAATAACTGAATCCTCTTTGTACTAAAAGATACAGAAGGTACATTGTTTAGTTGATAAAATCACAGACCACAAAATTCGTGAAGTCTTTGTTGCGGCGCCGACATTCAGCAGGATCTGTTATTGTGGTCTCACAAATTCTTCTCGTTTAAAGGCGTTCTTAGTTTAAAGTCGTGCGGCTCGTCAGAACATCCATTGTTTTCGTTTAAGATCGCCAAAGTCTGTTGCCCAAACCGCAAAGCTCTCAAAACGTTGGTTTACTGTTTCTAAGTTGTCAATTTTAGTAGCGTTATTAATTTTCGCGTATGAAATTTCATATGCTTACTCTGTTGGCTGGTTTCTACAACCGCAGCAATAACTTAGGAGAGGGGAAGTAATCTAGTCTAATATCTCGGTTTAATTTTGACCCGTAAATAATAATTTGGTCAATTTTGCCCCATACAATTTCGGTTGCGTGTTACAAGTTTTTATTACAATTTTATTGTTATTTAGCCTTGTTTGTTCTTTGTTTCAGATTACATCGGTGGTTTTAAAGGAGCTGCCAGGCGCTAATGTGAGTTCCCGAATTTCCTTTTATTTATGGCACGAAAATGTAATTGAATTCCTCCCTTTTCTGCTTTTCATGCACAAGATACAGTTAGCAGATTACATAAACACTCGTAGGTGGTAATAGGGCGCAGAGCTGATGAAATGTGTATCTAGCACAGCGAAAAATGACAATACCAGTAGTGTACAAAGTTTCACGGCCGTTTCGGTCTACATTTGACGTAATGACAAAATCCCAGAGTTCACGTAATGGCAAACAGACCTAGTGTGTACGTCTGCACAAAATTGGAGGTAAATGTGTGGGTTCGCGTGGGTAGCCCCAAACTATGAGCGTTAAGAAACTTTTATGAGCAGCCAGCCCATTTAACCTCTAGTCAAGAGCTAATCCGAGCCGGCCGCCACACAACTAGGCACCTGAGACCATGCTTTTTATTTCGCGTTCGCATTCCCACCTAATTTTCGACTACCGCAGAGGCAGCCGAGGTGGGCTGAACTTTGTCGGAGCGTCATAAATTTATTTAACGGCCCAGAGGCAATAAGAGGCGGAGTGTAAAAAGAAAAATACGATACCAACGTGCCTAGCCGTTATTGCAATTAAACAGAGGAAGTAAATCTTTCAATACGAGCGCTGAGCCTTCGCTACCAGTTTACGGAGTTTATTTATCGCTCTGTTCCACGAACAACGTCTCATTGACGGATCGCGATGCGTTTGATTAAAAAACGTAATTTTTGAACCCTTTTACGAAGTCAGATAAGTCTTCTTCTCTCACTCGATTATTTTTAAAGAGAAACGGAAGAGTAATAAAGCGATCAGAGACATCACACGTTGCGAATCAGAGCGAAAAGGTTTTTTTTGCCAGTTAGGTTCGTGTTTTTTCAGTGATTTATTTTATTTTCTCGAAGAAGATGCCGTTAAGGCTGGGCACCCAGACGGCGGAACATAGATTTTAAAGGCAATATTAAACTGCACATCAAAAATACTGATTTGCACAGCAAATATCAGGGCAAAATGCTGCGGTAGCTTAGGTGAAGGGTTAAGGGGGTGAGTGAAGCGAAGCCCCCTTTATCTTTCGTGTTAGGTTGAACATGGCAGGAACAACAAAAAATTCTTAAATCATAAAATTGAGAACACATAAAATATTTAAAACATAAAAAGTGTTTTTGCTGATACTTTTTTGTTCTGCAATTAAATACTAGTCGATTTCAAATTTTTAAAACGCTCAAAGCGATATATAGGCGACAAACATAACTGAATATTTATTTACAACGATTAAATAAATATACCTAGTCGGTCCATAAGTTCTGTCACAAATATTTTGCCGCATAGTAAATAATACCAAGTTTTATTTTATTTAATACTATATATGGTTTGATAGCTCATTAAATACTGATAAATTAGAACGATTATTGGATGTAAATGCTTAAAGTCATATTACACAAATGCTAGTTTCTTCAGAGATTTTGCACTTTTTTACCCAATCAAAAATACGGACGTGATTCACTTTATCTTTTTTCCATGACTCTTAAAACCTTTCAAACTTACGTGAGATTTTAGTCAGAACCCTCCCTGAACCCGTTACCTTCATTTTGAAGCATAAGATAACTAAGTCTGGGTAAAACTAATTTTCATATTCACATTTTACGTAGTGTACTTGTTGCCCACAAGATCATTTTTATACGTTTTTCTGAAAACGTAAAAAGTACGTAAAGTTCTCTTTGGGAGCAGTTGGAACTGAAAGCTATCAGAAAATCAAATGCTAGTTGTTAAGCATGGTCTAAAATCGAGGTTTCAGAATAAATAAAAAAAACCTTGTTGGTTATCTGGAACACTGTTTTTTTATTAAATTTGTGGTAAGTGGTATTTTTGTCAGTTGCGGCGTGTTTTGTGTGCGCGATTGTCTCAAGTTATAAGGTTTATTGTCATATTGCGATAATCGTAGAAAATGTATTGTATTGCAATTTTGATTCGTATAAAATAAGTTTTTTAATCATGTTTAATACGTATAAGAAAAAGTTTATTGCTGAGTTTTATCTATCAAAAACCTTGTGACAGAACTTAAGGACCGACTAGGTAGTACATAAATTCAAATGCCATGCGCAATTGTATTTATTTTCGTGAAAAACATGATAAATAAATGTAGCCCATTAATGTCTTCTCCGAGGGGCACAGGTCTTTACCCGGATACGAGCAAGATTAATCCACACTCCACCAAGCTGGCTAAGTGCGGGTTGGTGGAGGGGTCTCATAGCGATAGTAGCCGGGACCTACAGCTTAACGTATCATCTGAAACACGGAACGTCCTATAATGTACTGAAATTAAATTAATTATCTCATTGGTGCTGATCAGGATTCGAACCTGCATCTCCTATGTGAGAAGAAAGCGTGAAACCACGGACCACGAAGCTCTTTTTGATAGAATTTGATGGAGCTCGTGAAAAACATATTTTGTGGTAATTTTGGGAGACTTTTCCATGGAAAAAAAGAATCAAATTACGTTTACAAGTTAGATAATGCATGCTAACTGGTCCTCCTGATGAGTAGAAGTAATGGGACTTACCTTTAGGCAGATCGCGAATATTATTTCTCGACAATGGCGTCGCTGGACCCAGGCAATTGCAGTTGTACTGGTACGGGTTTACTGGTACAGAGGAATCATATTGAGGTGGTGATGCGATGCGGATTACGATAAGTTATGACAAGAACGTCCATAGATGTTCACCAAAAAGCGTTTATGATGATTTAGGCGCCCTCGTTGGTGCATTACCGAGGGTTTAATATACGATATCCAGCCAGGTTGTAGTCCCCGTTATCAACCTAGAGAGTAAAGCGCTAAACTTGCGTGAACAGCTTGTTTATCATGCGTGCCAGACACATGACAAACAAGCTAGTAAAAAAAAACAACAGCTTTAACAATCATTATTTTGCGTAACTTGGCATTTGTAAAAGTTTGTTTTGGCCTAATGCGCTGCCTTAAAAGCGAAGGCTGCGCCCATCTGCCGATGGCTCAATCACTCCACACACGTATTTAATTTTGCTTTATGTTGATTTATTCCACTTCGATTACTCCATCTCTCTTTGAAGTGCGAGATTGTCGGTAAAAGATTTTTCGTCTTTTTCCACTACTGGCTGTGTAAAGCGAATTCATTGCGACGAAAATGTAAAGAATTCGATCAAAAAATTCGTAGGTACCTATGAATACGTACGACTTCGTCTGAGTAAATACTCGCTTTGCAGAATTTTTCGCTTCTTCGCGCTTTCAAATCAATTATTGCGTAATGTTTTACTGGCTGTTTCAAGTTTGACGACCCAGCCTTTGGGGTGTATTAGATGAAATTGTCGTGTTCATTCAAGGGTCCCTCATATTGTGGCTGTGGAATGGTAGACATTTAGTTGTTCTTGCAGCGTTAATAACTCCCTGAAGGGTAGGCGAGTGAGAAAATCGCGCAATTTCTGCGGTAATAGGAAAATGAAGGGACGAGTGTTAAATTCGAATTGCTTAATGGCTCGGAAGCAGGCGTTTCATTTTCCATGCGAACTGCTGCGTAATTTATACAGTGAGCTGCGTGGCGTATTTTTTTCAAATCGCGCCCCTGTTTTTGTCATATTTATCGTAGTTATGGAGTTGTATATACACATTATTATAAATAAATTATCGGATAATTTTGGGATAATTGACATAATCTAAACTTGTTATTTATTTTTTTCAAGAGGGAATAAAGTAAAGGTATGATTTCGAACTTTGGCAGCACGCAGCAGTGCTATGCAATGCTGTCGCTATCTATGTCACTCACGCGTCACCTGGGCCCATATCCTACTAATTGACAAGCCTCTCACAAGCATATTGCAGGCTTCAGTATTAAACTATTGGGAAGTCTACAACACATTTTCAGGTGTGAGAGAATGTCCCTAAAGCGCACAACATTCGCCCTCCTCCTCCAAAGTGTCCTAGCTTGTCCAATACGGTTGAAGAAAATGCCAGCGAGTCTCTCACACCGAAAAAGTGTCCTAGCTTGCCTACTACGACTTAGGGAAATTCTCTCACGCTTGTGAAAAGTTTCCTAGATTGCCCAATATTATAACTACTGAAGTCTGCGATATGCTTGTACGGAGCTTGTCAAATAATAACATTACCTCCCTGGTCTGTCGCGGAAACAGAGCGACATTACTGCGCAGCAATGCTGCCGCTTTATTGTTGCCGAGAAACCTTAAATGTACGCAGATGAGGTATGATGTGATTGTACGGGGACTAGACTGCTGCCGAGTTCGGACTCATGCCTTAAAAATAGCAGACTCATGGATAAATATGTGACTATTTTCAGTAATACTAATAGGTACCTACCGAAAATAATATATAGCTACCAACCTACCATAGTCACACATATCTATTAATTTCAATTAGGTATACGGATAATAACAGGCGTGTCAAAGCAATGGACAGTAAAGTGTTCAAATATTCATACTCAGACGAGGGGTATCGATTGCGCCGCGTTTGTTGAGGGTATCAAGGAGCATATACACAATGTGGACTGTATACTTACTAATACTGATTTAGCTTAAGTTGCGGCGCCACTGACTACTACTCAATCCATTATTCAATGGCCACGTGGGGATTACGTGGCAACACGGTATTTGACCTCTAGTCAAAATAGATACTTTTTAGGAACTGTCAAACGTTTCACGAATTCTATGAAATACTAGCGTGTGACATCATAATAAAATGCTGTTTTTCTAACACAAAATTGAGTTTATCAAAATAAAACTGCTGGAAATATAAAATTCTGATCTTGACAAACGCTTTTGTTGAAATAGGTTCAGCTTGAAAGAGGTTTCTAGATTTATTGGACTATACCTTATCAAATACCGTATTGAATACAAGGCATACACAATACACATCAATTGAATGCTGAAATAGTTACATTTAAACGATCACTTTGAATAACTTCTGCTCTGCATTTTCCCGACGCAACTTTATGAGCTAAGTCCATCAATAATTGCAAAAAAATTGCATGATTTTAACGAGTATGCAGTTAAAGGATATACGCAAATAAGTTCATAAATTATTTAAAAATGGATAACATTGAATTGAAATTTGCCCTAGCCACTCAATTTTTTTCTTTTTTGCTGTAATTCCGTTACATTTTTAAATCAATCAACAAAATGCTTCCCACTTTCACGACAAGGGCATATCCTCTGGCAGGAGTTCACTGCCCCTGAAGATGGTATCAGAGGCCGCACCTTAGTTATTACCAACGGCGAGGAAATGTACGCGCGTTTCGTGACTCCATGTTTCTCAAATTAGGCGGTGCATGTCATGTTTCTAAACTGATCAAACTAACTATAACCTGTGTAGTAACTACCACCGGTTTGTGTATATTCCGGCATTATTTGATCGGTAAACTGAATACTCAAGTTTACCGATTTAAAAAAAAAACAACATGAGCTGTTGCTATAGTTCGATTGTGTCCTCGACTGCAAAACATGAATAATGCTCTCAATCGCAATGGAAGATCATTTAACTTCGGATCACTGATTTATCTCGAGATTAAATTGGTACCCGACGATGTGAAACAATAATAATAATAATAATGCCTTGGACACTATTTACACCATTGATCTACCCCCAAACTATAGGATTTCCTGTATCTTGGGTAATAGACAACGATACACATACTTATATAGATAAATATTATGCTTAGATAAACAATGACTAGGATTCAAACATTCGTTCTCATGATACAAATATTTGCCCCCACCGGGACTCGAACCCGGGAGCCTTGTCTTCCAAGACAGGGTCACTGCCGACTCGGCCATTTGGGACGTCATCGACAGCAAAGCATAAATAATAATAATAATAATAATAATAATACCTTGGACACTATTTACACACATTGATCTAGCCCCAAACTAGGATTCCCTGTATCTTGGGTGCTAGACAACGATACACGTACTTATATAGATAAATATTATACTTAGATAGATAATGTTCTCAATCTCAACGGAATATCATTTAACTTCGGATCACTGACTTATCTCGAGATTGAATTGGTACCCGACGAATGTGAAACATCGTAGACAATGTGTAATAGTTATGTACCATAGTACTCACGTGCTTAGTTACATTGACAAAGCTCTTGGATTACATTCCTGATCATTCCTTGCTAATGCCTGCAGTAATTTCTAGAAGTTATGTAAATTATCGTCCCGATAATTCCCTTGCATAGATCTTGGCTAGGGAGGGATTCAGTGCGATTCCAAATCCCTAATGCAGAATGCAGCTGTGTCCGAAGATACTATTCGACGTAATGCATAGGGGCCATAGGCTATGTAATTACGTATAACATTACATTGTAGTAATACGGCGATATCGATAACATTGGGTCAATTAAGATGACACAAAGCTATTATCGAATGATGTATAAGGCCAATATATTGATGTTGTGATGTACAGTAAGCCTGCTTTACTATTTTTGCTGCGGTTAATAAATATACACTAATCTACTTTACAAATTTAAAAGATCATACTTGGCAGGTATAATTTATGATGATTCATAATTTCTTTATTGCACACAAAATAATGGAAATAACAAGATATAGATTTAATAAGTGTACAAATGCGAGCTTATCTCTACCAAGAGATCTCTTCCAGCAAAGCAGGTCAACATGAGAAAGGCTAATCGCTGAGCACGGTTGACCTATGTGTACAACAAACCCTACTTATAATTTTCCTGGTATGTACTTACAACAATATTACAACTGAATAAACTACTCTACTACTACTACATAAAATATAATATACTAATAAATACATACATTCTACCTATATTTCTAAAGAGATAGGAAATGCTTCTTCCGCGACTTTTAATTATATTGAGAGTAGAACTATCCCTGATGGTGCAGGGGATTGCATTCCACAATCGAATGGCCCGGAGTCTAAACCCGTGCTCGTAGGACGCGGTGTTATGTTGTGGGGTCGTGAGCATGGAAACTGCGTGGGCCCTCCGAGGCCTGCTGGAAGAAATAACTTAGAAACGGTCTAGTAGCGTGGATAGTGTGGATTCCGTAAAATGTTGTAGAGGAAGTTGAGGATGTGAGAATTTATTTTTATATTTTATTACAGTAATAGTATGTATGTTCTCTTCTTTTTGTTTAATTAAAAGTCGATGTTACCTTACATAAAGCCTGAAAATAATGTATTGAACACTTATTTGGTTGATCGCATAAATCTTTTCAATTTCATAGCGCCATTATTTCCCGCTCTGTATGTACCTGCACTTTAGGTATAGTCAAACAGAATCCATGTTGTTTCACTTTTAGACTCTACTGAGTGAACATAGTCATGAATCGGAACAGCGTTTTGTTTGAATATACCTAGATTACAAAATATATTTAATTTAAACCGGGTTTCGAGGGCATTTCCTTCACATCATCGCACAGTTATTGTCAACAATTTAATCTCTTAATTAATTTGTCGTGGAAATCAGCACTTTGTATATTTTTTTTGGGAAATATTAAACTGCACATCAAAAATACTGATTTTCGCATTATATCAGGGCAAAACATTGCGGTAGCTTAGGTGAAGGGTAAAGGGGGTGAGCGAAGCGAAGCACCCTTTATCCTTCCTGTTAGTTTCAACAGTAAGAACAACTAAAAATACTTAAAAACATAAACTTACTAAGTACCCATTAAATATTTAAAACATAAAAAGTGGTTTTGCTAATCCTTTTTTGCTGCGCAAATCCACTGATTTGCTGTGCGATTAAATACCAGCCTTTTTTTCATACCTTGGACAATATTGACACACATTGATCTAGCCCCAAACTAGGATTCCTTGTATCTTGGGTACTAGACAACGATACACATACTTATATAGATAAATATTATGCTTAGATAGATTAACAACCATGACTAGGGTACAAACATCCATTCTCATCAAACAAATATTTGCCCCCACCGGGACTCGAACCCGGGACCCTTGGCTTCGTAGGCAGGGTCACTGCCGACTCGGCTTTTCGGGTCGCCATCTGTTTGTTTGAGTAACTTTTGGAATAGTCAACTGTTTCAGTAGTACAAACAAAAATTTTCGAGATTTGGAGTTGGCTGAACTAGTTATAAAAAATAGCAATAAATATAAATATAATTCAGTTAGCAAATATTTTATACATTTATCAAATCTTAGAGAGCTCAATCAAACTCTTTGAGTTAGCTTCAATTTATAACAGCCCATTAATTGTGTTAAGAACTGAATAGTACTTGTGTTGTTATCAACATTGACGTGAAATTAGTGATTAACTTTCACCCAGCACGTTGCTCTCCCGGAAAAAGTCATGACACAATTTCCTTTTGCTTTTCATTAAAAAAACTCGGGACTTGACCCGACTGCACGGAGAGCGTGACAATGCTTTACATCTCATTCATTATGAAAAATCCTTGTTACTTACCATATTTCAGTCACAAAGGTGTTTTTCTAACGGAGGTTTGCATTTACCGCTGCATGAGCAATGCAAGCAATGAATATAGGTGTTCACTATTTGTCCAATTGATGTTATAACTGGTTGGCGAGTGGAAGCGATTGGTTACGTAATGTTGCTCAGTTCGGTTAGGTGCATTAGCGGAACAGATAGTGGCAAACATTGCAGAGATGAAGTTTAGAATAGGAATTATGATCCGTGTAATCTCAAATTTACATTTTCCCGATTTATGTGATGTTCAGTGAAATCATTAGTTACAGTCGGAGACTTATATAAAGTAAATAAATAAGTAACTTTATGTCCGGATGTGTGTCCGGACATAAAGTAACTTATTTCTTTATCCTCTGCAGGCCGCATTTCTCAACTGATTCTAGTGAATTTTTGTGAGCAGATTCGATAGTCAAATAGATTTTTTGTGGATTCAGTTTTTGGATTTTTGGTGGAGATGTGATGTTTTTTTAAATTTCAAAAAACCCCTACAGTCCAAACAGCTTGATGGGTTTTAACAAATGTGTCGTTGGATTTGTTAAGGCCTTGAGAGTCTCAAGCTATATAATTTTAGTAAAAAGTCAATAGGTTTGTTTTATGACCGCAAAATGTAGTTTACAAAGTTATTGGTGCGCCTACTTTCCTACTCCATGTACGTAACCAGGTGCATTCATAAGTTTGTGTGTGTTATTAAAATAAAGTGTCATTCGCGAGGTCTACAGCTCACAGAGCCACTAGTTTCAGATGTTTGAAAAATTCTCAAATAAAAAATACTGTAGCTTAGAATAGAGAGAGAGTTTACATAGCTCCCTACGGACGCAATGGTGTTAGACTTCATAGTGGGTATACAATACTAATTTGTGTCTCAAGGGAGCAAAATGATTTATTTACTGCGAGGGCGGTACATTGAATCCAGAGAGAAGCGAAGGATTCCACGATAGAACAATAGACAAAGAGTAAAATTTAAATAAAATGCTTTTAAAATAAATAAATAATAAAATAAATAATAAATGAAATAACTCTACTTTGAATAATATTTTCACCACTTTTACAGTAATCGAACAATGAAAAACTTTTTTTTATAATGGTGGATTGTGAAGGATTAGGGAAGGGTCACCACACATAAAATATTCGTGTCCTACTTTTATGTGTAAAAATAATCGAATCGAATCGAATGTGTGAAAGGCTATTTTATTTTACAGCATAGTTTCTCTATGTGAAACTTCAAAATGTTGGTCTAAGTGTAGCCTAAGTGTATTCTATGTTTTATTACAGTTTATTTAAGGTTAGGGGTTTTTCTTGAGGCTGGTGAAATTGCATAATTAGGGTTCTGTAGAGAAACAAGGAACCTGTCTGTCCCTCCATATGTCACAGCATTTTTATGCAGAAACTATCAGGACTACACAGTTGAAACTTAGTATATAGATGCAGTATTCCGTGAACCGCTTTACGATTTTTATACAAAATTTAAAAATTTAAATAATTTAATTATTAAAAATCCAGAGCCCCGGAACTGAAACCGAAATAGATTTTTTTCATAAAACCTTTATGTATGGGGTGTCTATAGACAGGTCTTTAAAAATGACATTGAGGTTTCTGAAACCATTTTTCCTCGAAGTAAATCGTTAAAGAGACAGACCCTTCCAAAGTGGAAAAATGGGTGTCCCCCCGCCCCCTCTTACGTTTTAGTAAGAGAGTGAAAAATCTACAAAAAATATATGCTGTGTATCTCAATACACACTTTCAATGAAAATAAGTTTGAACAAAATAAACTATGCAGCTTTTTAGATATAAAACATTTATTAAAGGCCGCAAAGATAACTTTGTCATTCATACAAACACTATGAAAAACAAAGTTACAACGCAAACATCATTATATACAGTCACATAATTATGTGACTGGATGTTTGCGTTGTAACTTTGTTGGTTTAACGGAACCCTTCATGGGCGAGTTAGAGCCTTTTAGGCACCTTGCCCAGCAATGGCGGCATTGACCTGGGACACATTTTCTATCTATATTAATATTTTTATTTTATATTATTTCAAATATACATATCATAACAAATTCTTTTTAAATTACATATATTGTATTATATTTATAATTAATAGTTATTTTACAATTAGTAATAGTATAAGTATATGAATAAGAGCCAAGTGTAAATACCGTAAGAATCCGACAGATGACAATTTCCTTTCTTACAAATGTCTTCGCAACCGCTGCAACCGTCTCTGTCGTGATGCTAAGCGTCGGCACATCCACGAGAGTATTGAAAGTTATACACCAGCTCAGGTGTGGAAGTTTCTAAAAACACTTGGCATAGGTAAGACTCAGGACTTTCATGCTGGTAATGTAGATCTCAACGGTCTCAACCAGTTCCTTTCTACCCCACCTGTTGTGATGGATCCCATTGTCAAACAAGCCACTCTTCAGAGCCTGCGCTCTAAGTCCTTACCCGACACCATACCATTCAACTTGAGCAATGTTGAAATCTATGCGGTCAAGAAGGCGGTACTAGCAGTGAGCTCTAAAGCCGTAGGTGATGATAAAATCTGCCTTAAAATGCTTTTAACAATCCTGGATGAACTACTGCCAGCTATTACACATGTTATAAATTTTTCCCTATCGAATGGCATCTTCCCCACCATGTGGAAAAAAGCATTAGTCATCCCGCTCCCTAAAACTTCCAGTCCCACCTCTTTTAAAGAGTATCGACCTATTTCAATCCTACCCATCCTCTCCAAAGTCCTTGAATCCATTGTCCATACCCAGCTCTCTTCTTACCTTCTCTCAAACAATCTGCTGAACATGTACCAGTCAGGATTCAGACCGGGTCATAGCACCGTCACGGCTCTCATGAAAGTCACAGATGATATCCAGGTAGCCATGGACCGCAAACAGCTTTCCGTGCTTGCTTTACTTGACTTCAGTAGTGCCTTCAACTGCGTAGATTTTGACATTCTCGTTGAGCTTCTCAGATCTCTGAACGTCTCCTCCTTCTCTGCTAGCTGGTTCGACTCTTATTTGAGGGATCGGCAACAGCGTATCAGGTCGGAAGAGATATCCACTGAATGGTGTGACCTCTCTACAGGCGTCCCTCAAGGTGGTATTCTTTCTCCTCTTCTATTCTCGATCTTTATCAACACCATCTCGGACGTCCTGTCCTCCTCATATCATCTTTACGCTGATGATCTCCAGATTTATCGCCACTTCTCTCTCAACGATGCACACTCTGCTGTGGAGGCACTCAACGCTGATCTTGAGGGAATAAGAAGTTGGGCTTCATCCTTCGGACTCCTGGTCAACCCGAGCAAGTCCCAGGCCATGATAATAGGTACTAGACATTCTCTTAACTTGTTGCAGCAACATCCCATTCCATCTGTCACTTTTAATGGTACCACAATCGTATATAGCGATAAAGTTAAAAACCTGGGTCTAATCTTCGACAACCAGTTGTCCTGGTCATCGCATGTCAATGAGGTAAGTCGCCGAGTATTTTCTACCTTTCACTCTCTCAGGAGACTTCAGTACTTTTTGCCTCGACATACCAAAATCACTCTTGCTCAATCTCTCATTCTACCCCTCATCGATTACGCTGATGTCTGCTGGGTCAGTGCTAACGAAGAACTACTGAACAAACTCGAACGACTTCAAAATCTCGGGATTCGGTTTATCTTCGGGCTGCGCAAATACGACCATGTGTCACAACATCGCAGGGAGTTGAAGTGGCTGCCGATTCGTCTTCGTCGGGATTCACACATCCTCAATTTCCTCTACAACATTTTACGTAATCCACGCTACCCAACTTTCTTACGAGACAGTTTTCAATTTCTTTCTTCCAGCAGACCTCGGAGAACTCACGCAGTTTCCATGCTCACAACTCCACAGCATAACACCGCTTACTATGAGAACGGGTTTAGAGCCCGGGCCATTCGGTTGTGGAATGCACTCCCCTGCACCATCAGGGACAGTCCTAATCTGAATATCTTTAAAAGTCGTGTGAAGAGACATTACCTCTCCCTTTAGAGTTATAGGTAGTATGCATGTAAGTATGTATTAGTATAGTGTATAAAATAGTATTTGTAGTATATAATAAGTATTTAGTATATTATTATAGTTATTATTTAATTTATTTAATTTAATATTTTATATATTGTACACATAGGTCTACCCCTGCTCAACCATCAACTTTTCCCTTGTTTGCCTGGTTTGCTGGAAGAGATCTCTTATTAGAGATAAGCTCGCCTTTGTACACTTTTTTATGTAACTCTTGTTTTTTTGTTTGATTTGTGTGCAATAAAGAAATTATGAATTATGAAATTATGAATATTTTCATTTTTTTTTAAATTACAAAATATAAATAAAGGTCGAAAATTTGAGCCAGATCGCTACCGCCGTCGCTAGGCAAGGTGCCCAGAAGGCTGGCAGCGTTGCCGAGGCTCAGCCTTTGTCCAAGGTAAGCTCCAGCCCTCCGGTCGTTAGAGGCGTCGACCAGGCGCGAGGAAAGTTCTTTGAACAGTGCTCCAGCCTCTGGACCCCATGGACCGAGGGTTTCTACCCCAAAGGGCACAAATAAACAGTTAGCCTACCTAGGTATCATATTTGATAAAACGTTATTCTTTGGAGAGCTGACATGTTTATGTGGACTAGATTTTTTTGTCATCGCTCTTGGGTCTTATTTAATTGTATTTTTTTCTGTTTTGACTCTCTATTTTTAGCTTAATTCTTTAATAACGGAAAATAACGGAACTCTTTCCATTCGAGAAGTTTGGTATATTTCATACCCTTACGGTTTCTACGCGTGATGTTATCGAAGAAGTTCAGTTTGCTCTAGATGTAATTTGCGTGTAATGGAACGCAATAACGCTACTACTCCATATCTCGGTTTCGGAATGGATCGGACATTTTTAATATGGAAAGTTGGTTACTGTCAGTCAGCCTGTAAGTAGTCAAAATATTTTCAACTATTGTAAGGTCGAAAATTTATAAAAATGACTTCAATTAACTGAAAAGACCCGTTTGAATGTTATTTGAATGGTGAAACGATGATATCTCGTTATGTTTGCATAGTGATTGTGATAAATTTACCTCTTTATTTCGCAGATTCTTCACATAAAATGATAAGAGACCATTTATTATAACTGAGGGTGAATTCATGAATCTCGTGGCTGACTGGATCGACAAATCAACTGAATTTATGTTAACAATCTAGAGTGAGGCAAGAAAAAGTCTAGCGAAAGAGTATATTACATGAAAATATATCGTCAATTTTGGGCTAGGTCACGAAGTCCTTGCCAACTGGTGCGATTTGTTTTATTACGGCTGACTTTTTTAGGTTTCAGAGATTCTCTGAGAAATAGCTCTTATTCTTCATCTTTTCAGAAAATCTGATTGTTTCATAGTTTACAGTTATAAGAGATAACAATACAGCCAAACGCCCAAATAACGAAAACCAATAAAATGTTTGTACTGTTGTCTTTACCAATGTGCTTTGCAATTGTACATGGATTTCGGTAATAAATTGTACTGAGCATTCTGAAAATCGACCCATGGTAAGTATAACTATTACTTTACGGGTAGAGAAGACGCACTTACATAGAACACACTGTTTGATCCTAATAATACATATTTTTTAGTGAATTTGCTTGCCTGTTTGATGCAATTAAAACTCTGTACATCCATGGGCTCGAAAGCGAGCAAAATACCCTGATCCCGATTATCTGACTCGATCATCTAGCGAGCAGTCTTACACGAACTCTCTGAACGTTCATTTATCACATCATCGATTTCAGCAGACTGTTTGGCCCCGTCGCCATCATGCCGCTACACTTATAAATAATCCAATAACAACATCATTTGGCTCAACACCAACATCAGCACTAATTGGGTATTGTTTAATTAATCTGATTTAATAATTACTCCTAGAGACCTGATTGATTTCACTGCTCCGGGAAATAATTATAATTTTTGTTTTACAATCCTTTAATGAGAGTGATCAGCGGAGCGAAATTGTCGGTAATGTGACTGAAATGTATTAACCGTATTCACGAAGTCGTGAGACTCGTGACTACAGCCTCCGAACACGGCTGTTTGTAAATATATAGCATAAAACATAATATATAATGATTCGATCAAAACTTGAAACACGGCGTTACTTAATTTGTTCTCTACTCTTTCTACGGCCCTACCTAAATTGCTTAAAATTATCAAAATAAACCTTTCATTATTCTGGACAGATCTCTGGATTATGACAATCGATTCAAACCCTACCTGAACATCGGCGCGGCCGCTGCGATACTGATAAGGGCGACGGGTATGCACGAATGCGTTCAGAGGGATGACAGGGGGTGGGGGGAGGGCGCTCAGTTCAGGAATACCGACGTGATTAATGGAATCCGAACGTACTGATAATCATAATGACCGAAGCTGTTTGCAAATGCATCATCAAGCCATACCCACTCGACATCATCCGTTAATAGTGTTGTTGTCCCGCTCGCATCCGTCGCGTGTGAAAGTGATAGCATAGAAGCTGTGTAGTGTGGGGGTTTTGTACTGAGTTCAATTTTGGAATTGATGCGTTGATTCAGCATAGATTTGCTTGCGGCTGCGGTTTTATTTGAACGTGGTGTTGATTACGCTTCGTCGGCGCTCTGGTGAAGGGTTGATTGAGGGTAGGAACTTGGTACTAGATGTCTATATGATTTCAGCTCGTACGTACAGTTCACTATACATGGCCTCATTAAATAAATTTGTTATTTTCTTCCTGATCGCCACGGAAAAGTGCACAAAAGTGAACGCGTAAAGTTTTTTCGGCTGTATGTACCTCTTAAATCTGTTAAATAAGATAGCAATATTTTATTTGCCCCTGCCAAATAAACCTGCAGTCTGCATAAGCCCAAAAGCTGTCAGTCCCGGGATATGCAAGAGAGCTGTCAGTTTTTGCCAATAGGTTAGGACGTTCCATTATCGCTGAGCGCTTCAATGCTCCTCTGTCATGCAGTTCCATTCCCCACGTATCTCGGCTTAACGGGTTAGCTGGTATAATAAAATTCAAAGAGTTCATACATAAGTATTCAATATTAATCAATACACATCAGAAAGTTCAGAATGACTATGTTGGCTATTAAAATGCTAAGACATGCTCTCAATGTCTTCTAGAGAAGCATAATTAATTTCCGTTAGCGACCCATGTCTTCCCGGGAAGTTATTTTTTTTTTTCAATGTAGCGCAAACCCAGGGCGGTAACTTGCCATGATTGGTAAGTGTGTAGACGCCAAGTGACAAAAAAATAAACATACGTTCTCGGACTGTGCGCGACCGCGACTTGCCAGCCGATTTTGAAAAATCGTAAAGTGAGTTTTTTTTTGCTTGAATTCGAGGTGAGTCTTTTTTTTTGTTACTATTTACAATTTATTTTGTGTTAGGCATTACACAAATCGTAGTGTATTTCATGTAGAATATTGGCATTGAAATAGAAATGAACAATTTTTGTATCGAGAGGGAGCATTTTCTAATAGTCAGAAAATAAACTAAGGTCGCAATGACATTTCTTTTACATAGACTAAGAGAGGGTTTCATCAGCTACGTAGATGTACAACTCTATTAGTTCTAAGAGTTACCAATGCAACAAAATCACTTGATAAGTCAGACAAGCGCCACACGCCGCCGGGCGAGACGTCATGTCACGTCATGACGGGAGCCTTAGCGGTGTAGCGGCGCGCGAGCTGGGTCGCGAATATGCGCGTTTACCCCTGCGGGGTGTTAGAGGCACAGTTGCGCAGTAATACTGCGCAGTTATACTCCATTTTATATATTTTAATAGTAGTTTATGTGACTGCTGCATAATGGAGAGCATTAATACTCGCGAGTGGGTTTGTGAAACGAGCAGAAGGCGAGTTTCATTATAATATCACTCCAGAGTTTTAATGCCTAATTATGTACAACTGTAGATAATTAGGCATTAAAACTCTAGATAAACTAGATAAACTAGTATATGTAACTACATATACTAGTTTATCTACACACATATCATAAAAGCTCTCTTTAATGTGTTCAGGAGCCGCATGTTCGACCGGCATTGTGGCATTGATAATTCCTTTGCACTTGTTTAGCTTGTTCAGTAGTACCAACTTCACAAACAAAGTAGGGGCGGCACGCAGGCGGGCGTCGGCGTTCGAAATTTGAATGTCATAATATGTAGAAAAATTACACATTATGGTCATAACGTGTAATTTTTCAGATTAGAAATGAGTTTTTGCCACGTATTTTAACATTATGCTGATCGTAACGTGCGGTTTTTGTACGCAGTAAAGAGGGTTTATTTTACGTGTGTAGATAAAATAATGTTTAAAGTACATTACCTAAATATAATCATTCATAAGATTAGCTCGCCTTTGTAAAAGGTCTATTTTAACATATCTTGTGTCTGTTTTGTGTAGTACAATCAATAAATTTCTAATTACGATCCAATGTGTCCATCAGCGACGATATGTATCACGTTTAATTTCCCCTTCCAGCACTTTTCCATGTCCAGCTGTCACAAGCCGCAATTATCGTATACATTTTCAATAATTCTCTAACGTCCATTTTCGTACGGCCCATTGGGTTGTATTGAAAAACGGGGTGAGGTGGGAATAACCCGTCGCCCCATCCCCCAGCCGTCGCCAGAATAAAACAAACCGAAATGCACGAAATCATCCTGTATTTGTATAGTTGGTTGCACACCACGCTGCGGCTTCGTCCGCTCACTATGTGTACAGTGGCGTGCAAGATGAGATACGACATTGTGATATTGTAGCCCTTAGAGCGCAGGAAAAGGCTAAACGCCGGCGAAACTGTACCTCTGCAACTCCGTTTAGGAAAACGTATGAAGCTGTGATTTGTTATGTTATTGCTATGACACAGGTTTGTTAACGGTAAAAATTCCGAAAGATTACACTTAATTAAAACTATGTAACTTAAGCTTCTTTGATCCAAAATATTAAAATTATTTTATTAATTAATAAAAAAATGTAACACATTGTGTATAGGTATTACATACGCAAAACTTTTTGATAGAGGGCACTGCATATGTGTAACTGAAAGAGTGTTGTTTATCTGAGGTTTGTAACTTGATAAACCCGAATGGCCGAGTCGGCAGTGACCCTGCCTACGAAGCCAAGGGTCCCGGGTTCGAGTCCCGGTGGGGGCAAACATTTGTTTGATGAGAACGGATGTTGTTAGTCATGGTTGTTTATCTATCTAAGTATTGTAGTTATCTATATAAGTATGTATATCATTGTCTAGTACCCAAGATACAGGGAATCCTTGGAGCTAGATCAATGTGTGTAAATAGTGTCCAAGGTATATTATTATTATTATCTACAGCAACAAAGAGCTTCATTAATATGACAATTAATTTCTCTGAATAAAGAAACTTTTTGCATAATTTGCTTTACTTACTTTTACACAGTAATTAATTTGTGTGTAACTTCAGATAGACAAAACTCTTTGCTTACTTACTCTGTGTTTATCATTTACAAAATGTTTGCGCCCTCTATGTGGAACAGTTTGCTTCCCCACAGATACGATCTACCAATCCTAGACAATGAAAGTGAAAATCGATTTCGACGCTATACAGAGAGATGCCCCATCGAGCTTTAAAAAAATAATATCACTAATTAATAAAGTTTTTGTGGAAACATTATATAATCAATCATGAAATACACCTGGACGAAATTGTGGAGGAAATGTATGGAATTCACATGCTGTATAAATGCTCATCAGTTGCTTCTAGCCCCGCACTAGGATACCTTCACCCGTTTGCACTAAACATAAGAATCGCCTAAGTTCTTTCCTAACTTATTTAGGCTGCTCCTAGCAAAAAATATAGTGCAATAACCCTAAGCCATTCCTAAGTCCAATCTGTCAGTGCAATCAAATTTTGTAGCTAGGCTGTTCTTAGGATTGGGTCACTCTTAACTAGGACAAGCCTTACTTACGTTTAGTGCTAATGGGCGCTTGTGTTGCAAAATCCTGACTCAGCGCCCTGAACATTGCCACCTTTTCGTAATTATAACTTTGTGATCTTTCACAAAGGTGAGGCAAAAAGTGCTCCGTCACGCGGGAAAAATATGTACAAGTTCTTAACCTTTACGCGTGTTCTTTGATTGGGCTTCGACGTTGCTTCAGAGAAAATATACCTTCATAGTTAGCCGAATAACTCATACCATTTTACTCGAGAGGGCAAACAAATTCGAGGTCACTAGGGATTAATTAGATTCTATCTTTCGTATGTTGATGTGCTCTGACTAGACAACAAAAGATGAATATTTCAACAGCATTGGTTCAAAACACTGGAAGACTGAATATTCTTCATTACAATAAATAGAAGAAAATGTAGCACTGATACAGTTAACAGATATTCACGTATTGAAATAATTTGCCTCCAGCTACAATTGAATTAGCATTTGATAAAGTAAAATCACTAAAAAGGGACGTGAAATAATGGTTGGATAGAATATTTAACGTGCAATTAAGTAAATTGAAATAATTATCCGAGATTCATGTGAAATGTATAGCAAAGTGCACAGAAATAACATAACACACTAGCAGCATCTAGGTACTGGTACAGCCCTGCAACAGACCCTATGGCAGTGGCATATCTAAATATCAAATAAATGTATTTGCACAAGTTAACTTTTAACGTCATTTCGGAAGTGGTCTCTATAATATATTTAAGCCTTAAATCTCTAGCACGATAGAAAAATCAGAAAGCGAGTCAAACAAGCACAAATCCCAAGTCAACTTTGACAAACCAATGTTATATAATTCACCAAGTCAAAAACTTAAAAACACCGACTTCAAGTTCAAGCCCTATTTCTTCCACCCCGGACAAGATGCGAATGAAGTCTGTGTACATGAAAAGCCCTCATCAAAACGTTTGCTGCACGGAACCACAAACCAAATCGTCATCTGTGTATATTTTTAAGGGCTTAAACAATTTTGATAAAATTTGTATGGGACTACCTCTGAAGTATGACCTACCAATCAAAACAAGAATCATCAAAATCGGTTCATAATTGATGGAGTTATCGCGTAACAAACACACACAAAAAGACAGACGAATTGAGAACCTCCTTTTAGAAGTCCGTTGAAAACTTCTATGGAATTTTAAAAAGACACGATTTAAGTCAATTATCTTTCTATATAATCAATCATAAGATACCATAATAGATTTTCAGGGAGCTAAAGTTCAGAAAACAGTGAATGCACAGTTCAAACTATCGTCGCCTACGCCCGTAACTCACTGGTAGGTGGGATAAGCCGTAAGTAAATCACGCAGCGATGAATACACCACGCTCTGGTGCCCTGATAACGATTAAATATGGTGTGAGCTCTCATATTGTATGCACTTAGTCGGACTGAGTCGAAATGCTCTTATTTATGCTCCTGGTGTTCCAAAATAAGTTATTTTGATTTAAACTTTTTGACTATTTTAACCCCCGACCTTCGATCATATCCCCCGAATAAAAGGAGGGGTGTTAGAAGTTTGAAGCGTACGTGTCTGTCAGTGTGTCTGTCTGCGGCACTCTAGCGCTCAAATGGGTGAAAGGATTTTAATGCGGGTTTTTGTAATTGGTAGTAGACTGCGACAGGTCTTAGCTATGTTTTATTAAAATCGGAACGCCGAAAGCAATCAAATTAGCAAGGAAACAAGTCAGCCATATTTTTAGGAATCAAGGCTTCACTTGTTGTGTCGGGGGTGTTTTAGATTATATTTTTCTACTTTTTCCGGATTGACGAAGATAATCAAAAATTCGCGGGACTCACCAATCTATGAGATATTGGCATTCTAAGTTGCTTTATCGCTACGAGAGAATGGAAATCGTTTTACATTGTGTAAAAGGTTCGTCCTAGGCAGCGAGAGCGTCAATAACTCAGTACCTACTCGTGCCGGATTTGTCTTTTTTTACAAATAACTAAGTACCAAAAATACCTAACATACGTACTATTCTACATAGTATATCGGAGCTACACTCTAACAGACTGGAACCATTCGCACTCAATCATTATCATAGGAAAAGGTTCAATTTCCAAATGCGATCGGCGGCGTATAAATGTCTCATTGATAAATCGCGGTACGGTAACGGCTAACTCGCGTGTCACTAACTACCTATATGAGACTGCGGAGGTATTGGCGATATCGTCACAGGCATCAGACGTGCAACCTTTGCCTTACCGTGTAGTTTTTTTAGGGTTCCACATTTCAAAAACTTGTGTTAATGTTCATAAAAATATTGTACACGCTATTTTATACTCGCTCCGCTCACTTCAGCTCCAGGTTGTATTATAAAGTTGTAACCTAACAAACCTGACTTTAGTATTCGGACAGAGAGTGCCCTATAGCTACTACCATGTAGAGCACTAAATTTGATGAACATTTAGTGCATTTGGTAGTCAAAACGTATTATTGGTAAACAGTAATCGCCCTTTTCCGTACGGGAAACATTTGATTGGTAGGTCATACTTGAGAGGTAGTCCCATACAAATTTTATCAACATTGATTAAGCGCTAAAAGAATATACACAGAGGACGTTTTGGTTTGTGGTTCCGTGCAGAAAACGTTTTGTTGAGGATTTTTCATGTGCACAGACTTCATTCGCATCCCGTCCGGGGAGGAAGAAATAGGGCTTGAACTTGAAGTCGGTGTTTTTAAATTTTTGAATTGGTGAATTATATAACATTGGTTTGTCAAAGTTGACTTGGGATTTGTGCTTGTTTGACTCGCTTTCTGATTTTTCTATCGTGCTAGAGATTTAAGGCTTAAATATATTATAGAGACCACTACCGAAATGACGTTAAAAGTTAACTTGTGCAAATACATTTATTTGATATTTAGATATGCCACTGCCATAGGGTCTGTTGCAGGGCTGTACTAGTACCTAGATGCTGATAGTGTGTTATGTTATTTCTGTGTACTTTGCTATACATTTCACATGAATCTCGGATAATTATTTCAATTTACTTAATTGCACGTTAAATATTCTATCCAACCATTATTTCACGTCCCTTTTTAGTGATTTTACTTTATCAAATGCTAATTCAATTGTAGCTGGAGGCAAATTATTTCAATACGTGAATATCTGTTAACTGTATCAGTACTACATTTTCTTCTATTTATTGTAATGAAGAATATTCAGTCTTCCAGTGTTTTGAACCAATGCTGTTGAAATATTCATCTTTTGTTGTCTAGTCAGAGCACATCAACAAACGAAAGATAGAATCTAATTAATCCCTAGTGACCACGAATTTGTTTGCCCTCTCGAATAAAATGGTATGAGTTATTCTGCTAACTATGAAGGTATATTTTCTCTGAAGCAACGTCGAAGCCCAATCAAAGAATACGCGTAAAGGTTAAGAACTTGTACATATTTTTCCCGCGTGACGGAGCACTTTTTGCCTCACCTTTGTGAAAGATCACAAAGTTATAATTACGAAAAGGTGGCAATGTTCAGGGCGCTGAGTCAGGATTTTGCAACACAAGCCCATTAGCACTAAACGTAAGTAAAGCTTGTCCTAGTTAAGAGTGACCTAATCCTAAGAACAGCCTAGCTACAAAATTTGATTGCACTGACAGATTGGACTTAGGAATGGCTTAGTGTTATTGCACTATTTTTTTTTGCTAGGAGCAGCCGAGCCGTGAAGAAAGCGATAAGATTATGTGTCAAATGTCACAGATACTCATCCACGAAAACTCAACAACTAATGGGGAATTTACCAGAAGTACGCATCACCCCATCCAGGCCATTTACTCACACTGGAGTAGATTTTACCGGCCATGTAGAGGTGAAGTTAAACAGAGGAAGGGGCGTTCAAACCAGCAAAGGTTATATTGCGATCTTCATCTGTATGGCCACCAAAGCAGTACACCTAGAACTGGTTTCAGACTTGAGTACGCCAACTTTCATAGCAGCACTCAAGAGGCTATGTGCACGGAAAGGAGTGCCAGCCCAGGTCTACTCTGACAATGGCAGTAACTTCGTCGGTGCAGACAAAGAGCTACGACGAGAATTTAAAGCCTTTAAAACCATGATGTCGACTGAGTTCTTCGAGGAGATTAATAAACTTCAAATTCGATGGCATTTTAACGCACCAATTTGGCCATCCGCTGGAGGATTGTGGGAGGCGGCTGTCAAGACAATGAAGCATCATCTACGCAGAGTACTTGGTGAACAAAAGCTGACGTATGAAGAGTTCAGTACTCTCCTATGCCAAATAGAAGCCTGCATGAACAGCCGTCCTTTGTGTCCTCTTTCTGAGGATCCAGAAGATCTGAAATATTTAACACCGGGTCATTTCTTGACTGGGAGCGCTACCCTAACCCTGCCACAAGAAGATCATACAGATGAAAGTAAAATTGACATGAGGAAAAGGTGGAGGGTCACGGAATCGAAGTCACAACACTTTTGGAAACGGTGGTCAAGCGAATATCTTCATCAGCTTCAAGAAAGATCAAAATGGCTACAGAAAAAAGAAAACTTACAGAATGGTGATTTAGTTATAATAAAAGAGGCCAACTTACCACCTGGAAAATAGGCAATGGGTAGAATAATTTAACAGCATCCCGGAGAAGATGGACTCGTTCGAGTAGTGACTATGAAGGCCAAGGGCGGTGAAATCAAGCGCCCCATAAGCAAACTAACACCCCTCCCGATAAATAGAAGCCAACGAACAGATTTCGACGAACTGGGAAAATCGGAGGAGTGTAAGACTAAAAACTCATCACCCGTGTTAAAACGCGGAGGAAAAGTGAGCAGCTTCCTTACCTTACTACTATTATCATTAATATGCCTGCCATCAAAACCTGTGTCTCGAGCTAAAAACACCGATATGAAACAGTACAAGATCATCACGATTGAAGAAGACCGACCGATGTACTTCGACGAAATCGGAAAAATACAACTAATCCACGACGAATGGAACCTACTTGTTTACTACAACTTATCTTCATTCTGGCAAGCCACGAAAGGCCCAAAAACATATATAGATCACGTAGATCAGATGTGTGCTAAAGCAAAATCACAGACGTGTCTACTTATGACAAGACAGCTCACCCACGAAATCTACCAACTTATAGATTACAACAATTTACTCCTGTCTCATCACCTGAACAGAAAATCAAGAGGGTACTTCAATGGAGTGGGAAACCTTGCTCGCACCCTGTTTGGAGTAGGACACACACACAGGACATAGAAAACCTGCGGACAAATCAGAAATACCAACTACAACTGATAAAAAACCAAACAACTATAATTGAGGCAGAGGAAAATATCGTCAAGAAAAACGAGCAATTCGTGAAAAATCAATTCCAAGTAATAAGGGATTATATTAAACAATCGGAAGAGCAAATGCGCACGACCGAAAACCGGGTCAGGAAGGTAGAAATGCTAAGTAGCGCTAACACAACCGCAATAACCGCAAGCTCCTTGATAAACAGCTTGAAGAAAACTCAAGGGATGCTCATGAATGCGTTGACCGACATTTACAGTCATCTGGACATAAATCTTTTCACCCCTGATCAACTAAGTAAACAGTTAGAACGAATTTCGAGTTCCATGCCTAAAAATCTAGCGCTGCCTATCAAAAACCTGCAAGATGACGCCGAAGAACTCTACAAACTTATTTATGTAAGGGCGAGATTAACTCAACAGTACCTGTTATTCGAGCTTCATATACCGCTTGTAAGCGATGATGAGTACAGCCTTTATCGGTTGATACCGACCACCCTTAAAAATGGAGAAAGATATACGACGGTTACAGACACGGCGGCATACATCGCTGTAAATCTAATAAAAAATACGTACATTGAATTGGAAAACCAAGATGTGTCACAATGTATGTTAACAAAAGATTCGCTGCTGTGTCATGAACATCACCCGATAAAGGAAATAACACTTCATGCGCCGCAAAACTGCTGAGTCAAAGAACGCAAGTTCTATGCGCTGCGAAACAAATTCCGTGCAGTGATTACTGGGTTCAATTACACAACAAAAACTCATGGCTCTACAATTGTTGCGATGAGTGTCAGCTAAGAATAATATGTAAAAACCTTGCTATGACAAAACAAATCAGCAAGCAAGGGATCGTTGCTCTAGGTCAAGGATGTATTTTGCAACGGTCAGACATTACGATACATTCCTACAACTCATACGGAAGCAAAATGACGATGGGCTTCAACTTGAGTGTGCCTGAAATTCCAGCACCAAACTACTTGGCATCTAGTAACTTCAAGAACATTTCACTACATCTTAAAGAAGAGGATCACAGCAAGGAATATCAAGATATCGAAAAACAAATATCGCAACAAAAGAGGAACGAATACTGGCTGAATTTAACAAACTTATCGACGCACAGCATTGTAAACATCGTAATTACAAGCCTCTTATCGATAGCTGTCATAATAGTCGCATTGGTTTGGTGCATAAGGAAGAAATGCATAGGTCGCCGGCCGTCCCCAAGGATCATGCAATCCCATGAAAACCAAGGATTTGAGATGACAGAGACAGTTAGGCGCCCCAATGACAAACAAACGAAGCAAGAAGTCGGAAAGTCAAGATTCAGTTTTGACTAAAATATTTATTAATTTACTTGCTTTGTGAGCTGTTGTGGTTTAGCATTAAGTTAACTTCTCCCTCGGGAGCATGTACAAGCCAACCTTGTACAATGCGAACGCGGCATTTATCAGCACGTTCTAATTTCTATATAATTGTATTTTAACTATTAACATATTGCAGTTCTACTTACTTATTCGCCGTAGCACCTAAATCTAAGCCACAACAGAGTATTTTTAGAGTGTATTTCATTATTATAAAAGTAAAGTGTTTTCAACTATACAAGGAGACTCTTTAACTTCCAACTGACAACTTAGCTAACCCTGAGTTGTATGTAAGGCTGTGTGGATCCCACCAAAGACCATACAGCCACCAAGCGGGAGAAAAGGTGGGCTCAGGCGCTATAAGCAAATCGATTCGTGGAAGTAGTAATTTTACTATTTTAAAATAAAGTTCACAGTTCACATTGCAACATGACTGTGACATCAGTCGCTGCGTCAGAGCATTGCGAAAATTGTCTTATTGTCTATTTTTCAAACACCACTGGTTATTTCTATTATTTCAAACATTGCGTTTTAAGATATTTGGAATACCTTTTTTGACGCAAGAATCGTATCAGTATTTCTATTAGATCCCATTTTTCTATTATTTCTATAATTTTAATTATGACGTTTTAAGATAGGTAGTTTAAAAAATTCTTTGGCGCAAGAACCGTATCAATATTTCTATTAGATCCCAAGAGATACCACGTTTTAGGTGAAATCTATTAGTTTTTTTTGTATTGTATCATTTACGTCTCATTGACATCATGATGTTTTCAAATACTACCTATGATTGAAGAAAAGGGATGTCCTCATAACATATATTTTTCTAGATTCGGCACGTGTTTCCTTTAGGAGGAATAACGCTTCATGGATGGGCGGATGGAGGAACATATTAAATTAAATTTTACTTTTATAATATAGTAATAACTTCTAAGAGGTAATAATACTCTTTGTGTTATGTTCATTGCATTGTTGAATTTCAATTTTACAATACGTCATAAGCTAGAAATTAAATTGCTGCATATATACTCCATTTTTGCGACAGGAATCTATCATATCACTGCAGCTGTTATGAAGGTTATGAAGACCGAGTTATGAAGGTTTCGTCATGATGATTTCCACCACTGTTAGCGAGTGCACCATTCAGTTTTCCATCATTGTTAGAACGAGTGCTCCGGTCAGTTTTCCATCACTATTAGGACGAGTGCATAGTTCAGTTTTCCATCTCTGTTAGGAGGAATGCATAGTTCAGTTTTCCATCACTGTTAGCGAGTGCACCGTTCAAGTTTCTATCACACTTACAACAAGTGCACTTTTCGGTTTTCCATCACTGTTAGGACGAGTGCACCGGTGAGTTTTCCATCACTGTTAGGACGAGTGCACCGGTGAGTTTTCCATCACTGTTAGGACGAGTGCACCGGTGAGTTTTCCATCACTGTTAGGACGAGTGCACCGGTGAGTTTTCCATCACTGTTAGGACGAGTGCATAGTTCAGTTTTCCATCACTGTTAGGACGAATGCACCGTTCAGTTTTCCATCACTGTTAGGACGAGTGCACCGTTCAGTTTTTCATCACTGTTAGGACGAGTGCATAGTTTAGTTTTCCATCACTGTTAGGACGAATGCACCGTTAAGTTTTTCATCACTGTTAGGATGAGTGCACCGTTCAGTTTTCCATCACTGGTAGGACGAGTGCACCGTTCAGTTTTCCATCATTGTTAGGACGAGAGCACCGTTGAGTTTTCCATCACTGTTAGGACGAGTCCACCGTTCAGTTTTCCATCACTGTTAGGACGAGTGCACCGTTCAGTTTTCCATCACTGTTAGGACGCGTGCATAGTTCAGTTTTCCATCACTGTTAGGACGAATGCACCGTTCAGTTTTTATTCACTGTTAGGACGAATGCACCTTTCAGTTTTTCATCACTGTTAGGATGAGTGCACCGTTCAGTTTTCCATCACTGGTAGGACGAGTGCACCGTTCAGTTTTTCATCACTGTTAGGACGAGTGCACCGTTCAGTTTTCCATCACTGGTAGGACGAATGCACCGTTCAGTTTTTCATCACTGTTAGGACGAGTGGACCGTTCAGTTTAATATCTATCACTGTTAGGACGAGTGCACCGTTCAGTTTTTCATCACTGGTAGGACTATGGCACCGGTCAGTTTTCCATCACTGTTACAACGAGTTCATCGTTCATTTTTCCAATAGTGCTGCTGTAGGGCTTAGCTTTCCGCCCGTCTCTCCATCATACGAGGCTCTAATAGTTATTTTTAGCCTAATAGTAATTATGGCTCTACCACGAACAAAATTTTATTGTTGGTGGTATCATTGATCGGCATCAGTACATTTGTGCCAATGTCTTATACATGATTTCGTTAAACTAGGCACTTAATCAATAGCCTAGCCCGTTCAATAGGCCGTCGATGTAATTAAAATAATAAGTAAGGCAGGGCTTTTGATTAAACTTACAAATAAATGCACATAGACTTTAGATTTTATAAGGTGCAGATAGATATGTTCACATAAAATAATTGCTAAATAATCGTCTGCAGAACTCTAAGACCGCATCATACCCTTAGACGACTCTCTTTGTCTCAGTTCAGCACAGGACACAGAATTGGCCATGCCAATAAATTGCATACTAGTTTTTATGTTATTTTATGAAATCTAAGCCTATTTTAAGAATTTAATTCGAATCGTCGAGTAAAAGATGCCTATTTTTTATAACACTCCTGACGACAGTTTTAATGGTTTTACTTAAGGCTGGTTTCTGATTTTAAAACATAAAAACTATTATATAAATATTTGTTCTTGTTCTGACTTACACATGTCTGAGATATCGACTCACAGGAAAACTGTTGACATGAGACTTGACAGTTTTACAAGACAGCCAACTTAACGGCGAAAGGAATGTGATCATATTCATTTATCCTAAACAGCGAACTGTTTAGGATAAATGAAGGGCATTATTTATTCTAAGGGCATTATGTTTTTACGGATATTTGAGTTACGCTGTCATATTTTTGATGGGGAAAGCGGAATTTAGTTAGGAACACCTACCAAATTGGCCATAAAAACGGAAACACGGAACCCAAAGACGGAGAGTCCCATTGCACCTGCCTCTTTTCTTACTAAACATAGAAGATGCGTTTTAGGGGTGAAAAGCGTATAATTATATGATAGGCATCAGTCAATTTGTGAAAATGGCGTGTTTGTTAACTATGATTAATTCATTTCATTTTATTTATTTAGTCATCACCATTCATTATTAATTACTCTACGCCACTAATTCTAAGGTAATAGGGTTCAAATGTAACTTCAGAATTATCATAAAATTAAATGAAATTCAGGTAAAATGCCATTTAATGAACAATTTTCTGACAGCTCATTAAAAAAGTAGCTACAAATTAATCATTTGATATTGTTGGCGTGACATGTTTTTTTTTAATGTACGTTGCCATTTCAAAAGGCCAAAAGGAATTGAGGTAGGCAAAGCTTGTCTGTGACCAACAACAAAACATAATTTTGTTGTTTTGTTTTCTATCGACAATTTCCTCTTTGCGCTTTCCTTTTGTTTTGTGATTATTGCAAATATTGAGCTAAAGCTCTTTGATTACGACGATCCTGGCTATTCTTTCGGACCTTTGTGACTTCTTCCTTTGGTAGACTTTGGTTTTCAAGCCGAAATTCCGTTCGAAATCAACGGAAATCGTGGAAAAAACATTCATTCATAATTCATTCATCATTCTTTATTGCACACACACATATTAAATTGAAAAGGTTACATTAGGAGAAATCATATGTACAAAGGCGAGCTTATCTCTAAAAAGAGATTTCTTCTAGCAAACCAAGGCATGAAAGGGAAATGTATCTAATCTATACTAAAATACATATAATATAAAATACGGAAAATAAAATACTTATATACCAGACTACTAAATACAATACGTACATATACCTGCAAGTATAGTTTATATATAGTATTATAATGATATACATACTATAACTCTCACGAAATAGAGAGGAAGTGCTCTTTTACCCGGTGTTTGAAAGAGACAATAGTGGGACAGTCTCTTATAGTGCAAGGTAGTGCGTTCCACAGTCGAACCGCCTGCAGCCTGAATGAGTGCTCGCCGAGTTACATCAACGTTGCGTCGTTAAATTCTGTAAACAATGATGAATATCGAAAATTAAAATGGCTTCAAGCCGTTGAACATGTTAAGTTTTGATTGACTATACCAAGTAAGTGTGCTCTTTGCTATTAACTTATCACAGACACAAATGAAAGCCATGGCGAATCAATGCCATCTGCTACACTTCTCAGTACGATTTTATTATTTGAATGAGCTGTCAGAAAACCTCTTATTCAGAATGACTGACTACATTATACATAGTCAGGTCATAAGTTCTGTCCATGTCAATATCGGCGGCTGCCTTAATCAAGGATGCCTTGAGTGACTCCAAATCAGGATGAGGCTTTGAGCAGGCCTTTTCCTCCAAGTGTTGCCATATCTTGTAATCTAACGGACTCAAATCTGGACTGGAGGAGGGCCAGTCTTCGTGCCGGATGAAGTCGATTTCACGCGCCGCCAGCCAGTCTTGTGTGCTTTTCGCTCTATGAGCTGGCGCAGAATCTTGTTGGAATACCCAGTGCTTGTTATTAAACATGGTATGAGAAACAGGTTCCACAAGGTTCTTGAGGACTGTATTTTGATACACAACTGCATTCGTTTTTACGCCTTTCTCACAAAAATGTACCTCAGTTAAGCCCCAATAAGAGACTCCCAACCAAACCATGAGCGAGGATGGAAAATAACCCCGTTGGACACGCGGAATACGGTTGCTAGCTTCTTCACTGCCGTGTGCGTACACTTTATCATTTTGTTTGTTGTAGCTCTCTTCCACGGTGAAAGTTTTTTCATCCGAAAAAAGAATTTCCCGATGCTTTTTTCCCGCGTACCGCTTCAACAAAGCGCGGCATCTCTTCAGTCTCAGGTCCATTAAACGAGCGTCCAAACGATGTCCTGTTTTTCTTCGATATGCCCTAAGCCCTAAGTCTTCATTTAACACCCTTTTCACCGCGGTCCTGCTTAACCCCATCTGAAGGGCCAACAGTTTCTGCTTACGTATGGGATTTCTTTGAATTCGCGCCTTCACAGCTTTTATCACTGCTGGAGTCCTAACAGAGCGAGGGCGACCACTTCTTGACCTGTCATCGACACTAGAGTCTTCATTGTATCGTTTTATGGTACGATATACGAATCTTTTGGTTATATTCAAATTTTTCAGTAAGTCGAAAATCTGAATTGGCGCGTAACCGCAACGATGCAACGCAATAACTGCGACAAGGTCTTCTTTAAGTGTCCACTCCTTATTTAAAAATGAGGAAAATTCTAAAAAGTACACATTTATATTTTCATGAAAAAATCGAAATTCGAATTCAATAAACTTTCTTTCAGCGTTCTAAATTCAAAAGTTTTTATTGTGTGACAGAACTTATGACCTGACTGTGTACTAACGTTTTAACGGTAATGGAAAACATCGTGACGAAACCGTCATTACTCCGCAGCTACGGCTATGGGCTAGTCCCCTGTCACGCAAAATAGAGTATTGAAAAACTTGGTAAAAGTGGACACAACTGTGTCTCTGCCACCCCGTATGGGAAAAGGCGTGACACCATGTTGTGTCGTGTTGACAGACCACAAATTCCCACAGATCTTGTCGTTGTTATTGTTTAGACTTTATAAGGTGTTAAGTATGAAAGTTATAATGCCCTAGCACATTATGTAAGTAGGTATTGTTTACGGCCCCGAGCCATATTTGTTATATTACTTTATTGGGCACCAGCCAACTTCCAGAGCTACTTATTTCCTAAATTCAAAATTCATTAAACATAAGTGAATAGCTCAAATAACTCGGTAATGTAAATTATGGCGAACACGCGAGGAGGCGGTGTACGCAGCACAGCCAACCTCATTACTGTGTCGGTGCAGGAAAAGATCGCTCTAAGATTCTACATGCAGAGGCTCTGAAAATCTATTTAATTTGTTGTATATTGAATGCTATTTCAGTAATTGTAAGGTTCTCAAATAGCTATCACAACATATATGTCACTGTAAGATAGTAAACCAGACCGACAGGGTTTAGAATTTACGTTTCTTTTGTTCTTACATGTCAACCTAACACGAAGACCATTCGGGGGCTTCGCTGCGCTCGCCCCCTCTAGTCTTTACCTAAGCTACCGCAGTATTTACCCTGGTATTTCGTTTGAAATTCAAGTTTAAACCATTTTGCTATTCAACGGTTTTAACCGTTAGTTTATCAACCAACGCGTCATATAGTAAGCAGTACGCTACAGTTTACTATCTGTCGATAGAGTAACAAGAAAAAAAACTTTATTTTATCAACAAACGTTTTTGACAATCTTACGGTGACATACACATCACATTGTGTACATGTCTACACGCACACATAAAATCATCGTGCTAAAAGACAACGTTTATTTTAGCCATTTATTTTGGACTATGAATTAATATAAATAAATGATGATAGATGGGTTAAGGGATTTCTTTAAATATTTTTCACAATAATAGTTTGATAGTTTTACTATATGAATTGTTAACCTGTAGACTCGCGTAAACCCTAAAACGGAACTTTTATGACAAACGTCACCTAGAGTACTGAAGATTCGATTGTGGCATTTGCGGGGAAACAACATAAAATTTGCCTTAATTGTTATGTCATTATTTTTAGGGTTCCGTACCCGAAGGGTTCCAAACGGGACCCTATTACTAAGATTCCGCTGTCTGTCCGTCGGTCCGTCCGTCCGTCCGTCTGTCACCAGGCTGTATCTCAAGAACCTAGCTAGCTAGAGAGTTGAAATTTTCACAGATTATGTATTTATGTTGCCGCTATAACAACAAATACTAAAAAACAGGATACAAGAAATATTTAAGGGGGCTCCCATACAACAATTCTTTCAATACCACATACAAACTTATGGATGCACCTGGTTACGTATATGGAGTGTGAAAGTAACCGCACTAATAACTTTGTAAACAATATTTTGCTGTGTAAAATCCAAACTATTCACTCCACACCATCGCTTCCATTGAACGGTGGCACGGAACCCTTCGTGCGCGATTTAGACTCGCACTTGACCGGTTTTTCTTTTCCGGCCAGCAGAGTAGCGAAAGGACTAAGTAGCAAGCAAATCAGGCTTGCATGTAAAGAGGCCGTAAGCTTAGCCACTGCCCTAATACAACTTTGAAAATTGGCTTCAACGACAGCCTAACATCACAGAATTATTAGCTAAACCAGATATCGAATATTCAAATCAAGTATAGAGGTAGTTAAGGAAACCATGTAGTCAAGGAAAACTTAATTAAAGTTAAACAATTTATAATTCTAATTTACATATTTTGAGTGTGAAAAAGTATGCAAATACCAATTTAATTAGACTAAAGTGAACAGTCAAACGTACAATATTTCAGTTGCCGCGTTATTCAATTTGATACAATATCGTTAATACCAACATACCACCCACCATCCCCTATCTATACCAATTAAGAGAGCCATATAACTAATTCAGTTTTAATCAAATCTAAATTAAAATCGTTCATGAGCAAAGCCTAGGGGGAAACAGCAAACATTAAACTGACCGGATATTTTAGAGAACATCTAGTTGTATACTTCATATCGCGGTTTGCCAACTATTCGTATTAGCGGACTAATCCAATAATGAGAAGATTCCAAAATGATCCTTTTTTTGTTTTTCAATGTGTATAAAAATGGGACTTCAAGAACCTTTTACGTTTCGGGGAGCAGAGGCCCCTTTAACGAGCAGATAAAATTTTAGTACTTATTATTGTGAATAACTTTCCCCATGGTATTAAGTGAAGTCTAAAACTCAAGTTTCGGCTTAGCATATTCCTTTATCGAATCTACTTAATAAAAAGCTATCGTTGACTGATACAATGACTGGTAGACTGACTGACAGATCAAACCCGAAAGCAGTCTAATAGTTACATTAAAACTACACTGACGAGCAATGAAAAAGTTCCACCCACAAATTTGCGACAAATACCCATCCAATTTTTTAAAACATTTAATTTAAAATTTGAACACAATATTTACGTTTTTAGTTGGTAATATTCTGATGCGCTGTTAAATGTACTTCAATATTGCAGAGAGCGTCATTAAGCTAGCCTTTCCCGTTTAGGAGTAATTTGGTGCTATGTCACTGGTACTTTTTCATTGCTCGTCAGTGTATAATAAAATAGACAGAGTGGGCATCGAAGAAAGCCCTGATCATGCAATGATAGAAAATAAAATAAAAACAAATATATGTTACATTAAAAATTATAGCCATTTTCCTCAAAACTCATACAAACTTATGAATACATCTGGTTACTGAAGTATGGATGGAGTTGGAGTATGAAAGTAGCCGCTCCAATAACTTTGGAAACTACATTTTGTGGCCTTCAACCCAACATATTGTTTTTTCACTCAAATTATATAGATTGTTTTACTCTCATGATCCAACGACACCTCATTTGGGAATCCGTCAAGCTGTTTTTTGAAATTTTAAAACCCCACATCTCCGCCATTTTGAAAAATTTCCAACAACTGAATCGACAAAAAAAAAATCGAACCTGCTCACAAAAATTCACGAGAATCAGTTGTATCGGCCTGTAGAGGATAACATCCGGACACACATCCGGACATACGAAAGCATTTTTGCCCAATCCTGAAACGGAGATGCTCTGCTCGCTTCGCTCGCTTGGTCAATTAGTGCTTTCACTAAAACAATAAGCAGTACAGTGGCATTATTTACCAAAGCAGCTTCAAAACCAGTACAAGAGCTTTAGCTTTACCAAACTGCACCAAAGAGGAGACCACCAATCATCCCTACTTCATCCACTCCCGCCCTGAGAATACATCGATAAATTAAATTGCATTGAGCACACAACCCAATGCAATATTTGTTTATCGGTAAATAATCGAGAAGCTCTAGACACAGTAGGCAACAACTTTAAGTTAACGCTTTCGGTATCTTTATAATAATCGCACAACATTGTTTACGTTTTTGGGAAAACGTTAGTGTGGCAAGAAATGTAGAGCCCGTACAGCTCTGTTCAGTCACATGAAAAAATGTGGCTCTCAGAATACACAGCAGCTGATGATGGCATAAGGCCAATTATGAATCTATAATGGGATAAAATGGTCAACATTTATGGCTCGTAAAGCTGGAATACTGATGCTGAAATAATGCTGGATCTCAAAGTAACTACAAAGTTTCTCCTAAATTAAAGTATGCTTGAGTGTTTGTTACCTAAATATGTGCATCGTGAAAAATCAGGAAATCTACATTATACAATATCTCTCTAGCTCCGTTATCAATAAATGTTCTCATCTCGTCTCGGCTTGTCTCGTCTCGTCTCGTATTATCTTATCTCCCTAACTGTCACGCAAAATGTAGTATGGAATAACTGGGTAAACGTTGGTGTCACGTCGCTGTGCCTCTGCCACCCCGTACAAGAAAAAGAGTGATGATATGTTTGTTTGTGCCTCTTGTGCCTCTTGTGCACTTGTCTACCTGTAGCACACTGTACTATGCAAATGTTCCAGCGCAGCGGATAGGGAAGTGAATCGGGATCTCAGGTAACCAGACTGAACCATTCCAATTACTCGACATCGAACTTCCATGCAATTAATTACTTTCGGCTTAAGACAGGCGACTTTAGGCGAGGAGTTAAAAAGTAAACTGTTAAAATGAAAACTAAAACTTCTGTTAGTGAAAAATATTACAGTAAGACACTTTCGTTTCTTCTTTTGATTAGCTTAGGACATTTTGGAGAATCAATCAATCAATCAATCAGCCCACACCTGCAACATGCTGGTTATAGGCCTCTTCTTTACTACGCCATGCACTCCAGTCCTGTTCCTCTCGCAGCCGCTGCTTACCGGAGCGGATGGAGGTGATGTCGTCCGTCCACCTGCCTGGTGGTCTGCCTACTGGGTAGTTTGCGGTTCTGGGTAGCCACTCATTTACCGCTGTGGTCCACCTACCATCTTCCCTCCGAACCAAGTGACCTGCCCACTCTCATCCTTTTGGAGTGTACAGCTATTTAATTAATAGATATCAATATCAAAAAGTAAATACAGAAAAAAATATGAAGAATTGTATTAGATTGATTTCAATCATCAAGGAACTTCTAACCACCATTTCAAAATCAAACAAAAATCTTTATGTAAACAAAATCAATTCCACTTTTATAATCTCGACAATCACGCAGTGATATTACTCGTATCCCTCTCAAGAGCCAAGATTAACATCAGGGTGAGACAAGCACCCGTTAATCTCGCCCGGCAAAACAAACGCCGATACCTCACAAAAGAAAAACGACCACTCGTGTTAGTGATCAAATAGAAATGAAAAGAGCAAGCCCCTTTAAGTAAATCTACGTGCAACTCCGACAAACATCTCGAGAGTCGCACAACGCACAACTCGGGAATCGATTGTGAGTGGGGAGGCCCCTTACGCAGTACAGACGGTATGTCGCCTTCATGGACATGTCTATTACCCCTGCCACACTATGCTCCTCGCTCTGCCGCGATGTTTGCGCTCCCTTTCTTTGACTCGCGCCAAAAGGAAGAGCATGACGTGCGGCATGGCGAGTAACTTGGCCACGCACACTACGTCTCTGCCTCCTTTCCTCGTTACTTCCCACGCTACTCCACGAGTGTGTGGCTGGGGTATATGTTATAATATTCTGAAGACGTTTAATGGCAAAGTAATTCAAATTCTTGCTACGTATTGTAACTAATTAGTTGCATCCCCAGAATCTACTAACCGGTTCAGAATTCTGTTGTACAAAAAGATAGCAAGTGATTTTACACCTGTATCCACATTTTGCCATAGATATTTTTTACATGAGATCTGTCATATGTGGCTGTACATTTTAGAAAATACAACAGGTTTAATGTAGCAAAAGCTGCATGCGTATTATTACGCACACATGAAAGTGAAATGGACAGTTAGAGTAGCATGACGTACTCGTCTCTTTAGACACCACCCCTTATCTGAGCCCCGCGCACGTGTGAACCCCGTTCAATTTTAATTTCATGCTCAAACAATGACGCTATCGAGCTGCCTATTATTTTGTATCACAGGGGGGTTAAGTCTATCTAAATCCGGCAGATAAGCTCGGCTCTCTTTGTCGCCGCCCGATCCTGACGGCTAATTCGAAACCTCGAATCGCCCCGTCTGTACCACTTTTACTTTTAATTTGTCGTTAGAATTTCCGATTGTTTTGAGTTGTTTTATCTCGATATCCTTCGTGTGTTTTAATTAAATCCTGCCGGAATCGAGACAGGTTTAATAATTTCACTTTAACGATGGTGAGGTGATTTGTATTCAAATTGCGTTCGTTGTAAGTTGTTAAATTGGGCAATAAAACATGAGGGCTACCTGTTTTACATTTGATCAGAAATATCGTACGTATTTCTTGTCGTAAACATTTGTTTGCTATTTCCAGCAATATTTTTGGTTAATTAATTTCGAATTTCTCTTCATAGTGGGATGACCAATTACTCAGTATTATGATATCACCGTAGCTCACTTTGAATCATATATGAAGCAACCGATATTTATTCCATTACCAGATTCCCAATCACGTCATAACGATGATTCCCAAAATTCCCGTCGAATCATCGTTTTCCCCTCGGTGTCTGTGTTTATCAAACCACTTAACGATTTAATATGTTCGCTGAACGATGCGCTCCCTTTGGACTGTATTATGCAAAATGTGCCATTTTATTATCTCCAAAGAATAAACCAAATAATTCATCACATATTTGATTTACAAGGTTTATTCTCGTATCATGATTTACTTGGTATCTTACTGAGCTAGTTTTTGAGCTGATATTTCTTGCGTAACTGACTATAACAATAGACTACTTCTACACGATTTTTTGTTATCAATTGAACTGGGTATTAGTATAGAAACCATTGTTAGTTTCACCCCTTCCCTCCTTCCACCCTTCAAGTCATTCAATACAGATATACAAGTATCAGGCTCTGCGTACATTTTCTTGAAGCTAAAATTAATTTCCTATTGCATATGACACCAGTACCACACCAATCTCGTGGCATATTTGAATTTAATTAAGAGCTCAGACAGAGGACCTCGAAGAACAACGCGGATTATAAAAATATTATGCAGTTCGTCTGCAAAATTTTCCATTAGTTCCTGATCTTTACTTCCTTTTCCTCAAGCATTCGCTAGGAAAACTCGTTTCATTAAGAAAACTCGCCTATCGCTAATCGGCCTCGCTATTGAAATAAAATGCATCTTCTTATTTTGTTCATAAGTATCAGATGTGAAAATTCCAATTCCTTTTACTATAGGTGATTATAACACGGTCACAATATCTGTTCTCCTGGATCCATGATACAAATACGGTTATCTATGTCCAGATTCCTAAAATCACGGATTCCCATAAGGACAGAAGTACAGTAAATTCAAGAAGTTTTTTTGTGATTTATTTATTATGCTTAGCCCTAAGTGTATCTCCTGAGATACACCCGATTATTTTGTCTTAGACCAGGTGTGTCACAAGTGATACACAGGTGTTGTTGTAATATGCTCGCAGGCCAGTGTATCTTAACAGATACATCGTAGCATAGATTTTAGTAGGCAGTTTGAAAGCCTTGTTCCTGAAAAATCGTTCAGTACCTTTGGGGTGTAAATATCACAATAACATTGGAAATTCTGAGGAAAATATTACAGGAAAACTTGTTGTTATCAAGGAGAAGCACTTTTTTGTAGGAAAAAAAAACAAGTTGTTTGCTTATTATAATTCGTTTTATATTTGTTATTTTTATTCTTTTACTTATCAACTTTTTATTTCTCTACTTATGTGCAAAATTACAACAAGTTCTGCGATAGAAATGCCGGCACATCCTGCAAATTGTCCGTACTTAAGCAGACTTTTTTTAACTTTCGTTTTCTGGGCTCGTTTTAGTCCTTTTTAAAGTAAATTGCGTAAGCAGCCCTTGCATCTTTCTCTCTTTATTTGAGGTGGAGAACCACACAAGTTGTCGACTCATAAGGGTTGCCTAGCCCGCCTGCGTCTTCTGAAAAGCCTGTGGGGTACAACTAAGGCCGCGTTGCGCCCCACGGGCTTTCAGAATTTCGAAACGCTCGAAAAGACAGAGCGCTACAGCGCGACGCTGCATTGTATCACACGGGGTTTTTCAACGCTCACATTGACAATTCGTGGTCTGAATAGACTGTGGGGTTCAAAGCAGGCGACCCATGTACTAGGCGTGAAAGCAAAAGCGGATTAGAAAGAGGAACTGGTTTAGTGAAATGACAAAACAAAGTTTGTATGTAACTGCTGGTCGAAAAAAAATAAGCAACCATTACGGTTCTGTGAAACTACATGGGGTCGCCTCGCTCTAATCCGCTTTGCTAGGCTCCATGTAGTACATAAAGTTCTGACCTAACATAACCTAACTTTAGTATGTGGACAGAAAGTGTCCTATTACAACCAATTTGGCTCTAAATTCTAGTATAAACTGGGCGAAGTGAAGAAGGGGCAGGGCAAAAAACAAGAACTGGCATGTATTTTGGCCGTAACGGTTCATTAACTAGGCGCTAATTTTCGATAAGCCAGAAACACCGTAGGCGCTGTACCCAACGGGCTATTCAGACGATGAATTGTCAATATGAGCGCTGAAAAATTCAGTGTGGTACAACGCAGCGTCGTGCTGTAGCCCTCTGGCTTTTCGAGTAGTTTAAATTTCTGAAAAGCCCGTGCCACGGCACACACGTACCCGGGCACAATGCGGTCCAGCGTGGCGTTGTACCCAACGGGCTTTTCAGAAAAGGCAGCCGGGCTTGGTACGGTATTAACGACGGGGCTTCTTTGCTATGTCTTGATAACATTGTATCAATGACACTTTCCCGAAAGGTGGTGATGCTCATCTTGGGTTTCAGTATTTATTGTATAAAAAGTATGCATTGACAAGGCTGGTTCCCCAAATAAACTTAATCATTAGCTTCATGTACCACTAGTACATTTTAGCAGTGCCGAACCATACGATGACATTTGGTAACTCACGTCAATTGATGATTTTCCGCTGTTGTAATCACCTATTGTTTCGGGTTTCAAGACCTCTGGCCCTCTATACATATTCACCATCTTTACTCCCTTTGATGTATGCTTCGTTGATAAAATTGTAAGGTATCTTCCATCTTTCCACTTAGTTACTCCAATTTTCCTGTCTCTTATTCGCACGGCAATTAATTCTCCTTTTTTCAATTAAGCCCAATCAAATTCTTTCGACAAATGTTTCCTGGATAGTCTCAGTCAACCAACCAGGACAATTTTTATATATTGCAATCAGTATGCTAGAGGAATGCTGGTGTAGAAATTAGCGGCGTAGAGTGTCTTCCTCAGTTGATAAGTTTTTAAACTAAATAAATAACTACGTTTTCAGATACGTCTTTCTCCCCTGTTTTGGATTTTCCGCAGTAAACTATCCTGATAAAAGCAAAGGAAATAAATCAAAATTAAGACAAAGAATTAAGGTGTATCATGACGGCTATACTTGGCCTATGAGTTATGGCCTTTCAGTGTTTTACTTTTGGGCCAGTGTATCTTACCTGATACACTTTTAAAAGGGTAAAGGGGTCAACAGTAGTATAGGTATAAACAACACATAGTAGTATTAGTACCAGGAGAACCAATATTTGCAACGAAAAAATGCGATAACCACTTTTGCCTCAGGGTCCTTGGCGCCCATCCAACCACTGCATTGAGCCACCGTGGTGGATGATGGCTTAATCTTACTTGAATCCGGATAAATGCCTGTGCTCCTCGGTGGTATTAATTTTTGGTTTGCACACGGCTTCAATACATATACAATACAAATGCAGTTTTACCGGCCGGCAGGAAGCGACAATATACAAGACCAATACTAAAATAAAATGCGGCCTGGTCCAAACATTTCGTACCTACACACATTATTTGACAAGCAGTACTTTTAGTCGGTAAATGTTGAAGATAGAGATTTACTAAATAAAGCCAAAAATACCAAAATCTCAAATCACACAATAGCAACGCAACGTTTGTTTGTTCCGCGCACTGATAGGAAGTCATTGTTTACTTTATCTTAATTAAGACTCCATTTTATTTGCTATAGCGGCAACGAACAGCGAAGCATTTTGAGAATTTTGCACAACATCCCCCCAATCTACACTTACCACCCCTCCATGCTACCAAAACGTGTTGATCACTTTAATTAAACAGGGTAGATGTACCCAAACATTGCTAGGAGGTAGGGTGTTAGTTTTGCGTATATGCAAAATATTTCGCAATATTTTCGTCCAGGAATATGTGGATTCACACCTTAAATGAGAATTCGGTTTTTATATGCAGAACCGTCGACAACTTACTTTGTGAATGGGCCACAGGAAGAGCTGTGGTGGTTAAAGATGAGCACCAAGTAGAGACGAGTAGTTTATTGTACTGTTAATTAGTAACGTTGATAGACCGTACACGCTGCCAAGGACAAGAAAATAAAGTTAATTTTAAAATGTTGGGCATTGACCAAATATTTGATAAGAAGAGTGAACAATTATACAAGTTAAAAGTTAAGTTGAATATCAAAATAATAGTAAAGTGTAAACTTAAATATTTCAACTTAAATATTTGACACTGTTATATCACTATCTCTGTTTAAAATTGTTGGGCGTTTGACCAAATATTTGATAAGAAGAGTGAACAATTATACAAGTTAAAAGTTAAGTTAAATGCCAAATTAATAGTAAAGTGTAAACTTAAATATTTCAACTTAAATATTTGTCACTATCATTATCTTCGTTCAGAGATTAGAAAACGTTTATTAGTAGTAAAATGGAAGTATTATAATGTATGATATCCGTCAGTGTGTACAATGCCTAGTCAATGTATAAAATTCATAAAATTGGTAGGAAATGTAAGAACTATTTTTTACTTCCCACTTTTTCTACGCAATGCCTAAATCGTAATAGACAATGTATGAAATTCGGGATGTCACATTACCTACTAAGGACTGAAAATGAATTCTGAATCGCACACGAAATGTTATCATCTTATCAGGACGAAATGGTGAGCAAAAGAAAAAACCGATGAAGTCCGAGTCGAACTAGGATACGGGGCACGAAGGGACAGCCAAACAGCCAAACAAAAAACCAGTTCTTCCTTAATTGTACAGCACACGTTTCTCAATATTTTTATCTACACACTTATCATAAACCCTCAATAATGCGTTCAAAACCGATAATTATGACCAGCCTAAAGATAAACAGTTTTCTTAGAACACATTTCTTATCTATGAAAAACCGATAATTACAACCAGCTTAAAGATAAACTGTTTTGTTAGAACACATTACTTATCTATAAAAATATACAACAAAGTTCTATTATTTCTTCATAATAACATCGAATTCGATGTTCTTAGTACATTAAAATTTCGAACATCTATGAAAAATCAATCAATTTGTTTTGACATCTATTCTATTATCAGTCGAGATGACGTTCTATTCGAAATTAAATGTTAATGCCGCAAAACCGGTCGTAACATGCAGTTCCTGAACACATCATCATAAGTAAGTGAAAGTAACTGTAAATAATTACGCTTTAAAACATTCGTGCGATATTATTTTAATGCCTTTCATTATATAACAGTCACGAAAGTTTTATAAAGTAAATATCTACTTAATGTATTTGATTTTTAAATTTAGGATTAGTAGTTTCAGAGATAAGTGGGAGGGAATTGTATGTTTTGTCTTTTTTCCTGATTTCACAAAACGAGAACGTTTACAATTCGTCAGTTTCTATGTAAGTTAATCGATTTATCCAAGATGGATGGACCAATTTGGAAATCGTTTTATTTGAAAGCATTTTCCTTCTGATTGGATCCATTGACATCAGGTCATGATCTGATGAGAGGATCCTGGAGAAATCACTCTTCAAATATTATGGGAGAACCTATGGCGATTTTCGTATTTTTCGTAGTACCCATTAACTAGTGCTTTCACCCTCGGCAAGCATCACGTTGTGAAGTGGAACTGATGATGAAGACCAAAGATGGTCACCGGAACAGCTCCATACTAGGTATGCTAGGTTAAGATATGAATTAATTTACGACTGAATGGTGTTTCTCCAGCCAGAGTTAAAAGTTCTTGTTCCGGACTTTTTAAATTCATAAGTCATAATTATTTATTGCACAAAGATAAATAAAAAGTTACATTTATGGAAAACATATGTACAAAGGCGAGCTTATCTCTCAAAATAGATTTCTTCTAGCAAACCAAGGCATGATAGGAAAGTTTAACATGAAAGTGTAGGCAGTGCACAATATCTAATAACTTATCTATAATAAATAATAAATAAATAAATGTAATATCTATAAAATATGTAAAATAAAATACCAAACTACTAAATAAGTACCAATATTTACATAAACCTGTACATATAGTAATAATATACATATTATAACTACTATCATGAAAGAGAGCAAGTGCTTTTTTACCAGGTTTTTGAAAGAGAAAAGAGTGGGACTGTCTCTTATATTGCAAGGAAGTGCGTTCCACAGTCGGACCGCCTTCAACCTGAAGGCATGCTCAAATGGCAATTTCATCATCTCCAGAGGTATCTTGTTGTACAAGAGAATGCATTGACCCTTGAAAGAATAGCTCACTTTCGCGAGTCTAAGCCGGGGCGCAACTAGTCTGTGATTATTTCCTACATTAACATTACAGCGACTATCTATACTATACTTCTAAAGTATCTAATTAAAGGCCTTTTCAAGTAGAACACAGTTCATGGCGGATCATAGAGTTATGTTACTCAGTAAAGACTGACTAAAAATATTTTTATTTTTTTAAATTATACATAGATATTAAACCTAATTATTAGTAGCCTTTAGTATTATTTACATAAATATTATCTTTATTAACATAAAACCGATTTACTTTAAAAAAAACTTATAATCCAAGTACAAGCTGAAGAAGAAGAAGAATGTATCATCATCATTCATCACACATTTGTTGTATTATCTACTCCAATATCCAATCACTGCTATTATAGCAGCGTAACACAAAAAAGTGATCACCGAACAATAAGCGCAAAACCAAACTAGACACTAGACACACGTTCGTTACAAAAACCAGCTCCGAATTCGTACACGGTTTGTGAGGAGGATTTCATTTTCACCACTTCAACTCTCGACCATCGGGAGAGCACTTGATACTGAGCCTGAACCAGACCCGTGATTCTGTAACTCGATTAAATTATTCTTATCGTTTTCTGTTGGCATGGTCACCCCTTCAGTATTGGTGTGCTCGTATTTCTATGAGAAATAACTTTGTTACTACTAATTTACGAATATAATATTCAAGTTTATCTAATGTTCCATTGCTGAACAGTATTATTATTGAATTACTTATCGTTTATTACAATTGACGACCCGAATGGCCGAGTCGGCAGTGACCCTGCCTACGAAGCCCGGGTTCGAGTCCCGGTGGGGGCAAATACTTGTTTGATGAGAACAGATGTTTGTACCCTAGTCATGGTTGTTTATCTATCTATGTATAATATTTATCTATATAAGTATGTGTATCGTTGTCTAGTACCCAAGATACAGGGAATCCTAGTTTGGGGCTAGATCAATGTGTGTAAATAGTGTCCAAGGTATTATTATTATATTATTATACAATCATGTTTAACATGAAATTTTGTATGTTTTGTGTGTTTGCATGTAATGACCTCTGTGGCGTACCGGTTTGAGGTTCTGCTTCCCAAGTGACAGGTTCCGGGTTCGAAGCCCGGCTGGAGATAAAAAATAAAAAAAACTCCAGGTCTTGGATATTTATATCTGTGTGACGTCGCTGTTTCTGGTTGCCACGATATAGGGTATCCTAGTGTGGGGCCAGAAGCAATGTATGTCCCTGTATATAAATGTTTATCAATAGTTGTCACCAATTTTCTTTGGCTTTAGAGCCATCTCTCATCTCTCTCACTCTCCACGCTCTCTCTCTCTCACCCCACCTTAACCTATGCAAGAAAGACAGTCACAGCTCGCACAGATCCAAAGAAACTTGGCGCGGCCTGTACCTTTATATATTTATGTCACCGTAAGATTGTCATAACCGTTAGTTCTTGTTTTTATTGTTTTGTAATAAAAACAAGAATTATCAAAATCGATTATTGACGGAATAATCGCATAACAAACTCTATACAATATAATATATAACATATATATAGTATATGTATGTAACTTCTGAATTTCAATATGAAATCCTCTCTCAGGGAGCAGTAAGAAGCAGTATTATTTTTAACCGACTTCAAAAAGGCGGAGGTTCGCAATGCGACTGTTTTGTTTGTACTTTTGTTACGCGATTAATAATAATAATAATTTATTTGCATCATCAAAATAGTTACAAGAGTTTCCAACTAAGTCCTTATAATAATGTCACAGATAAATTGGGAACATCTGAAGCCTGAACTAGGCATAAATAACCTGTATTTCTGGCCCCAGCGCAACTTCCGGATTAAGGTTGGATGCTAAATTTATATAGAGTAGCGACTTTGTCAATTACGAAAGATGATGATTCTTGTTTTGATTTGATTGGTAGGTCATACTTCGGAGGTGGTCTTATATAAATTTTTAACAAAATCGATGTAGCCCTTTTTAAAAAATCAATAAAAACAAAAAAAATACACCGATGACGTTTTGGGTTGTGGTTCCGTGCAGCAAACGTTTTTATGAGGACTTTTCATGTACACAGACTTCATTCCCATCCCGGCTGGGGAGGAAGAAATAGGGCTTGAACTTGAAGTCGTTGTTTTAAATTTGTTCAAGTTCAAGTTCAAGTTCAAAGATTTTATTCATAATAGCTCAAAAATTGAGACATAATGAACGTCATAACATAATGAAGCAAGCATAATATAACATTAAGTAGGTGCCTAATTATTACATAGAACATAATATATAGGGTGCAATGAACTGGTTTAATACCAGATGTCGGTGTCTTTTAAAAAGTCATAAATTTTTTAGTAGGCCTTAGTGCACAAAGTGTGTTTTATACATTTTTTAAGCGATTGTCACTTAGTGATTATTGATAAGCAGTATTATTTCCTATTAAATCAACGCATCACATAACAATTCTAAAGGTGTATGGTTCTGCAGATCCAGCGATTTGCGACAAACCCCGGCAGTGGCACAATCACGCCTCGTTGTTCCGAAGTGTTAATTGAACTCAAACAGACATAGCCCTGTGATTGTAGGAGATCCTCTCTGCCCGTGCTGTCCTGTCGAAGCGAGAGGGGCGATGCTGCGAATCAAATTACCTTTGAGACTAGATTTCAGGATAACGGACTTAAAGTCAGATTATCTTGGTACGTGATTTTTTTCGTTTCGTCGTTTCCAAATATTTTTTTATTTTTTTATTTCATGATCGAAATAGTTACAAGAGTTACCCAACTAAGTCCTTATAATAACGTCACAATAAAATTGGGAACATCTGAAGCCTGAACTAGGTATAAATAACCTGTATTTCTGGCCCCAGCGCAACTTCCGGATTAAGGTTGGATGCTATATATATAGAGTTGCGACTATCCGATGGAAAAATGACTATCGAGATAAATATAGAACCAAAGGTATTTAATTACAAAAAATAAAATTTTAACTTAACTTTAATGAAGATGTGGAGACTTGGCCTCTCCTTGTGTTAAATGTGTGTGTATGTGTGTGTGTGAGTGTGTGTGGGAGGGTGAGTATTTTGTGAATCCACTACACATATTAAAATAATTTAAAACCAATGACACAAGCTACTTAAATAAATAAATACTGACCATGTCTGTGATTGATACAATATATAAATGTAATTGATTTAATACATACACATGCCTTTACATATACCTACATAAGTAGTTTTATAATAAGTCTTCAATATGATTAAATTTCTCATATCAGCAAACTGAAGATATTAGTAGGTACTAATCAAAATAATGTACAAATCTATACGATGTAGGCATAATTAATGAGCGATTACAAAAATTATGAGAAAAAATAGGTAAACGATACCTCACAAACCACTAAGTATATTTAATTACATGTGACATTTTTTTATCAAGAAAGTTTTATGACCAAATGGGCTGAGCCCAAGGATAGCCTTGTCTCCTTTCAAATGCATAACATTTTTCAATGTGCCAGTAGCAGTCAACTTGCATAAATGTTATTTTTGTCCAGCATACGTTAATTGGATTTACAAAGAAAAATAGGTAGCGGCGAAAAAATATAAAAATTACTTCATACTAAAAGTGTTTTTTTTAAATAGCTATTAGGTGTCCCACTGCTGGGCAAAGGCCTCCCCATGTTGCGCCCACATATGTCTGTCCTGGGCCATGTCCGTGTTAAAAAAGTGTTATCCTTTATAACATTTTATTCTAGTAAAGTAGTACTAATAGTAGCGTACGTGGCCTAGATGTATTTGCACATCGGAAACGATCGTGCGGGTAGCAACATCTGGCCGGGACGGGTACTGGATGGGTGTCAGTTTCTATTGCATTTCTTTCGGGTACTTGCGTGTTTCGGATGACACGTTAAGTTGCAGGTCCCGGCTACTATCGCTACTCGGTGGTAGTAGTCGTAAATCTGTATCAGAGGCCCTAATAGGGCAGCTTGTTACCTTCTTATCCCTCCATCAACCGCACTGGATCTAGCGTAGTGGAGTATGGCTCAATCTTACTCGTTTCCAGGTAAATACGTGTGCCCTTCGTCGGGGCCATGAATGGGCTACATTTATTATTACATAGTTAGTATAGACCCGAGCTTCTCTACGTCTTTCCTACGTGCAATCACGCACGACCATAAAAAGTTACCCCAATGCAGTATGGTTACCCCTACGACGCAGGAAGAAAGCACAGTGTAAAGTTCAGCAGGGTAATTGGGCAGTATTGTGGTTGTACCAACGAACCTCTAAACTTCTATCTAACCAACCATGAATGGCCGTTTTAAGTAATGGCTTCTTTATAACTCAAACAAATTAATTCCTTCTATGTCCTGCAAAATAAACTTGGACAACTCATTTTCAACTTGTTCAAAGTGAACAATGGATGGCACTTCAAACGTTCTAGTCACGTACATCGCCTTAAAAATGCGACCGAGGATGAAGTGCTCAATCCTAGTTTATTTTTAACCGACATAAAAAAAGGAGAGAGGTTCTCAAGTCATCGGGATATTTATTTATAATTATTTATTGTAACGTTAACTTATTTATCGGGCGATACAAATACTTTACACTCCCAAAAAGGGACGCTGCTCCCAGGAGAGCGCCTGGGCACTGCAGGTGGACTTCATGCTGCAGTGTCACGGGCTCGCTGGAGCGTGTTCAGCAGATCTTCGTGCAACAGGTGTAGATGGTGATCTTTGGACAACCGCCACAGCAGCCGCCCCTGCAGCAACCTGCAGCAATCCTTACCTACTGACTGACATCCAAAAGTCCAGACTTGAGGTTTGCCAGCGAAATTCTGGGGGTCGCAGAGGAGCGCAGTATTCCGGTTGTTGGACCGAGTCCGGAATACCGTGTTGCGCTCCAAAACTAAAATAAAAGACGTAGCGGAAAAATTGGCCGAATTGAAGTGAGATAGCGCCAGCCACGTCGCACGTATGGAACCACACCGATGGGCCAAGTTAACATCTATCTGGATCCCAAATGCAAAATGAGGACGTGGTCGCCCCAAGAAGAGCTGGAGTGACCGTCAGAGGGACCACGACAAAAACTGGTGAGAAAGAGCCCAGGAGTGTGAAAAGTGGAAGAGGGGAAGATAGCCCTTTGCCCAGCAGTGGAAAGACCTTGAAGAATGCGATTTTTCCAATTTTTCATATCGGTCCATCGGAAGAAAATGTTCAAGAGGTCCAGTCTTGCAGTCTTCCAGATTAGGATCAGATTATGGGATCTTGGAGAAATAGAGGGACATCTTCAAATATTATTGGTTTCGAGCAATATAAAGCGATTTCTGTATTTTTAATAGTAACCCACATACATTTACTCTTAGGAATTATACATTTACTCTTATTTACTCTTTTTCACTTACCTACATGTTAATTACTAACGACCATTTATTACTAGTATAGTATTTCTAATTATCTCGCCAACGCGACACTTTTGGGTACCATATTACTTATTTTACAATCAAATTTTAGGTTGTTCGAAGTTCGCCGGTTTCTGATATATAATCTGACCAAATATTGTAACACAAATACGGTATTGCAAAACAAAAGGGGATATCTCCGTGAATTATTGTATGTAGGTAGAGGAACACCCATGTTCCATGATTTATTAAGTAATTTTGATGTCAAGCTTCTTATTTCACACCCTGTGCGTAACACGGAAATCGTGATTTGCACTGTCTTAGGCGGAAATATTTTTTATGATGAATGCTATCAAGTCAGTGCTCAGAAATGCGAAAATGAGAGGTTGGATGACATGATGCATATACATCTTCGAATGGCATTGTTGCTCATAATACGCCAATGTTTTCACAGACTTGAGCTCCATGGCAAGCAAAAATTTATTTAAACCTGGACTCCAAGTCTCAACACTTACTCTGAAATATCGTTAAATAAATGATTTTATATTTTGTGAAAGATTCTATTTTAATTTAGTGGCGCTACTTATGCTGTTAATAGCCTACGACTTAAACTTTTAATTTTATTAATGAGTAGCATTAAGGAGAGGTCACTTTAATCTAATTTTTAATGGGAAATATTAAACTGCATATCAATAATACTGATTTACACAGCAAATATACTGATTTTCACAGCAAATATCAGGGAAAAATACTGCGGCAGCTTAGGTGAAGGGTAAAGGGGGTGAGCGAAGCGAAGCCCCCTTTATCCTTCGTATTAGGTTGAACATGTAAGAATAACAAAAATACTTAAAACATAAAAAGTGTTTTTGCTGACCCTTTTTTGCTGTGAAAATCAGTATTTTTGATGTGCGATTAAATACTAGCCATATTGAATCACCCAAAAACAAACTAGACAGTTTAATCCAATACTAAACTACTCCAATATCTAGTTATTTTAGATGTATCGCAATATACGCATGTTTTCCTCAAGTTCTGATTCAAGAATGACATAATAACTAACTCAGCCGAAGTGTAAAAGCATGTTGGGAATTATTTGAGTTGGTAGGCAAAGGGGGAAATCTGCCATGTGACAGCTACTTCCCTAGGCTGTGCAGCTTTTTGCCATTAACGATCTGCATACGGAAGTTTGCTGTTACTAAAACGTTTATTCCTATACATATTAATTTCAAATTACCTTTGTGGAATATAGGAGTTGTGTCCGTTGACTGTGAATCAAAACTTGTCACTATAAAAATAAAAATAAATAGTAGCTAAGGTATAGTTCCTTTGTTGGTGTCAAGAGTTAATAGGATAACATACAGCTTACGGTTTATACTGTTAAAGGCTATTAAGAAGCCTTACCCAAACAGATTGATTTCCAACGACTACTCAATAACTGGTATCCAAATAGGGATTTCCTGCTGTACCATCATGTTTAACTATAATTATCTTAGGTTGCAAATAATCAATTTAGTGCTCATCAACTAACAACAGAAGCAGAATACCAGTTTCGTCAATTCTATGAATATGAGGCAGGCATGCCTTTGCTCGTAGCTTCTATCATAGTTTTAGAACTTTCACGTACATTCGTTACGTATACTCGAGCGATAGGCTCCGACATCCTGCCAACTTCATATTTCATACCTTGATCCTGCAAATGTATCGACTAAATTTAATAGACTCGTATGGCTTGTGTGTTAGGATAGGTTTTTGCTTGATCCAAATTGGTTTCTAAGCTGGTAGTGGGGAATGCGAGGAACGCCAATGCTTCGGTTCACGTTGGTTATTGGTGGTCAGTTGCGCTAGGGCAGGCCACGTATTTCTGGCCCGACAAGCGTATAGTCATTATTATTTTACGCTGGTACGGCGCCCGTCGGACTTCAACTTGGCTATGGCATTTTAGTTTATGGCAGCTGAGTGGATTGCGATAACCTTTAGAATGAAACAGAATTTAAAAATATTGTGGAAAATCCATTTGATTAAGTTAGTAACAGATTTCATATCAGAGTTTTATAGTAGCTGTAAATTATAAATGACTATGCCACACGCACAACTACTTACCTATAGACAGTAAATTTACCCAAGCTCACATTTATGCCATACTCTTACGCAATGCGCATACAAAAATATTTTAAAGTCATTTAAACTTATGGACATATTTTACAAAGGTCAACAAACGGCTCCCGATCCTCTTGTAAACTTTGCTTCAAAGCTAACACTACCAACTTTCACCCTACTTTAAAAGAAAAGTTTAAAAACCAAAAGGAATAAAAATACCTGTTAAATCGTAACATGATACCACAAAATATTCAAAAACGAGGCGTCTATTGAGAGGTCTTTTCATAAAAAAGTGTGAAAAAGGTAACGCGCTGTTGTTCAGAGGTGCGAACCGACTCTCATATTACCAATAGACAAAACGACCCAACAGCTGAAACTATTGCCTTCCAATTATAACATCTACATGCACCAGCACCGAAGTATTCCCAACTTTATTGCAGCTCAGTAGGAAACAATTTAAGTTATCCTCTATCCTCACTTGATCCTTTTCTCGCCACCACTACTACTTATCCTTGGAGACCCAAGAATAGACAGAACTCACCCTACGCGCGGCTCACAGCCTTTCCATTCAGGACTTTATTTCCTTTTGCAGAAAGAGGAAATTGGGTCGCTACTTCATTATAGCTTCTGTCGGAAAATGTCAATGCGACAGGACGCCGCAAGCAAACGCGTCAAAGTGTAAAATGAGGGGTTTTACTTCGTGTCAGTGAAAGTCATTAGGAATGGAATGGATGGAAATTGCGTGCATATTTACCTCTCCAACTTAATATGGGAGTTATGATGAAATGAAAAATGTCCCGTGGCTTTCGGTATTTTAATAAATATTCGGCTTAAAGATTTTTTGGCGCGTGCCACAAGATTTACGCGAACATTAGGACGCATTGACTTGATATCCTCATCCTTAGTGTGCGTATTGGATTGTGAATCCAGAATCCTAAATATAAAATAGCAGGGAATGCTAGAAAATAAATTATGGCAACATTTGCAAACTACTGCGTATTTTTTTGTTTCCGTGCCTTAAAATGGAAAAGCGCAACCATCATAGGATGAATTGCGTCTGTTCTAGGTTTGTAAAAGTATATTATATTAAATATGAAACAACCGAATTCTGAACCAATTATATTAAAATGTAGTCTTATTGACCGAGCGACCGAAACGTCCAGTTTCGAGATTGGCCAAAAATGCCCTTGTCCGTCTGTCTGTTTTCGCGTACAGTCACATTTTTCAATCGATGTTGACGAAAATTGGCACACAAGTTCCTTGATTTATTTAATTATTTTCGTCAATCGCGATTTTTCTTTGGGGGGAAAGGAGCGGAAGTTTGCTGTAGCATTTATTATCGACGGATTTCAATCAAATTTGAGAGAAAATCACTCTAAGGACTTCATTCTACATATGATGTTCCGAAAAAAAGTTTAAAAGGGTGGCGGGAAACATTTTGGTGTATTTTCGAAATCCTTGTAACTATGTTGTAGAGAAAGCTAGACACCTGAATTTTTTGTGACTAATAAATAGTCCACAACTTAAATAGCATTTTTCTGTTCGAAGGACCACTTAATGTACGAGCCCTTCCTGGCGGTACCTTAAACTTGATTCTGATGATGATTGGTGGAACTGGAAAGAAGAGTGATAACTTGATAAATCACTTTATTTGTAATGATTACAATTGCGCACTTATTGATAGACGAATGTGAACTGATCGATAAATCTAACTTACAAAATAATGAAAACAGCAATATACATTAAAGCTGACGTTGAAATAGAATCTTACATATTTATATTTACAAAAATAGTTTTTTTTTTTTTGGAAATTGGAATATAATTTTGTAATAATAAATTGAAATTGGATTTAAATGTAATTTTATTTAATTTACTAAATTATATTATAATCAAAATAATGATAATTTTACATACTGGAGGCACAATTGATGATCCAAATTGTTTTATCATTAAACCGTTAAACAGTGAACTACCCTACTACTAGCGAAATACCCGGGCGAAGTGGTGGGGATGGTAGGTGAAGGGTAAAGGGGGTAATCGAAGCGAATCTTACGTTATCCTCCATCTTACAATGATTTTTATATTTATGTTTTTGTGTTTTTTTCTACTCATTGAAGATATGATATGAACTACTGAATTAATCATATTTAATAATAATTTCTTTATGCCACACAAATAATTCAAATAAGATGATTTATCTCATGTAGAGCCAAGCTTCTAACTCACCACGCCCTAACTTTATGAGGCCTAACCCCTCGAGCACACTTGGGTACTGTAGTACCCAAAAACCAGTTATAGGTTTTGAATTTTATGACCATGGCATAAGGTTAAAATCGCGAACCAGCAAATAAAAAAAAATCGTGGGGCTAACTTCACAAACTCTACACCTTACTCAAAACTATGTGGCTTGGCCGTTTCGCTGCCATCCCATGGACGAGATATGTTGTCAATAGTAATAAATTCACTATTGACATCATATCCCGAGAATTTTGTTTATCTGGTACAATCCAAACTCAAGTTGTGAGGGTCCAAAAAAACGACGAAACGCTTCGAGAAAAGGTAGTAGTGCCCTTGCGCTTTACATCGCTCGTCTTGGCGGGGGCACTACCGTGCCCCCAGGTACACTCATCCACTAATCCAAATATTTTTTTTAATTTAAAGGAAACTCATAAACTTTTCTCAACCTTCAGTTGATTTGACTTAGTGAAGGATGCAGGACAAATGGAAGATCTTCATTTGACCAGGACCTCGAGTGGCGTAATAAAACTCGAATCTAAATGCCGTATTCGGCAGTCTCCAAACAAAAGATGCCGCCGACAAGCCAAATATGGCATTTAAGGCCCTTGCGAGAAATGTATACCCTTTTGCTATTCGTGTTTCCTTAAAAAAGATTTAAAGATTTAAAAGATTTATTGGTAATTACAGGTCACATTTACAGTCTTGAGACCAAATCATGTGAGCGTTAACGGTAACATGACATACACACATATATATATATATTATAAATTGGTTAACACTTAAAAAATAAACAAAAAAAATGAAATACCGACAAACACAATATCTTATTATATAAATTTACAAATCACAGATTATTTAAAAACAAGTACACAATTTTAAAAAACATATAGATCGGCATACTAAAAATATCTAAATCTGGCTGCTGAGCAACACAGGCATTGAGTAGAGTGAGTGCCTGATAAGTGGGTGCGTGACGGGCATGCTGTGTACGAACAACACCCGTAGCGAAGAGCGGGCGCGATCGTAACATCGCGTACCGAGGCGGCGCGTTAAGGGCAACACTTCGCAGTGCCACCGGATTATCTACCTTGCCGTGGAGGAGGAGATAGAAGTGCACCAACAGGGACATCTTCCGCCTCAGCTCTAGGGTGTCTACCCCCACCATCCCTGCCACAAATAGAGACGGGAATAAGTAGGGATAATACCCATATTTAATTTTGTAAAGAAGTCTAGCAAATTTTCTTTGGACTTTTTCCAGCATGAGTGTATATTTAGCCTCATGTGGGTCCCAGATGATTGCGTTGTACTCTAATTTACTCCGAACAAATGCATTATACAAAGAGGTTAATGTAGATATGTCCTTAAACCGAGTCACCTGTCGCATTACGAATCCAAGAGATCTGAAGGCTCTCCTACAAGTCTCCCGGATGTGGTCGTTGAAGGTAAGCTCAGAGTCAAGTAAAAGTCCTAAGTCACGTATTTGGGTAACCCTCACAAACCCAGCCCCAGCAATAGTGTAGTCATGATGGAGCGGCGCCCGAGATCGAGTAAATGTCATGGTTTTGCACTTGGCGCTATTAAACGCCAAGTGGTTACATTCACTCCACTCCACCACTCTATCAACGTCACTTTGCAGACGCCCAATATCATCCTCACAGCCTATGCGCATGAACAGCTTCAGGTCATCCGCGAACATCAAACACTCAGCCGTCCCGACGACAACGGGAAGGTCGTTAATCATTATCAGAAACTGAGTGGGGCCAAGAGTACTACCCTGACTGACACCCGAGCAGGTCTCATAGGGCTCAGAACTATTACCGTCCAACCTCACGTACTGAACTCTATTTGAGAAGTAGTTCGCAAATAGGCGAATTAAGTTCGGTGTAAACCCTATGGATGCAAACTTTTCCAACAGGACGTCATTGTCGACTCTATCGAAAGCTTTCTTAAAGTCGAAAAAAGTCGCATCAACCTGTGTGTGCTTATCGAGAGCTGACGTCACATAGTTTACAAAGTTCATGTGGTTAGTTAGTGTTGAACGTCTAGGGCGGAAACCATGTTGGCAGTCGGATAGTAGCCCGCGTATTTGTTCCGTTATATGATGATTGACGATAGATTCAAACACCTTCCCGAATACCGAGAGGACGGCTATAGGTCTGTAATTTTCTACTTCCGACCTGGAGCCGTCTTTGAGCACAGGAGTGACTCGCGACGTTTTCCAGTGCCTTGGGTAGACTGCAGTTTTTAGGGCTAAATTGTAAAGGTACCCGAGTGGTAGTTCAAGTGCAGATAAACAGTCTCTAACTAGGAAAGGCGGAATGCCGTCAGGCCCTGCAGAGGAGCGAGGTTTAAGTCGCCGCCCTGCACGTCGTATGTCAGTCACTGTAATGCAGTCAATCGCCACACGCGACGAGCTGTTACCCGGTCCTGCTCTCCGCTCGGCGGCGTCAGCGTCAAGTGTCGGTTTGTCTGGCAGGAACACTGACTGAAAGTAAGTTGCGAACGCGTTGGCCGCGTCCACTCCCGTCACCGTCTTGCCGTCATAGTCATATTCGTCACATGTCTGTTTCGTCGTCCGTTGGTCCCTAATGAAATTCCAAAAAGTAGTGGGGTCACTTTTGATGTCATTCTCAGCTAGTCGTATGTACTCAGAGTATGTTTTGTCTATTAAGTACTTAACGTGACTTCTATAATAACGGAACATTTCCTTATTAAACTCCTTGCCCTCAGCTCTATACCGTTTGAGATGAAAGTATTTGTTCTTAATGTTGCGTATGATGTCGGGCGTGAACCACTTCGGATATACATACCGAGTCCTCGCGCCTTTACGCTGCTTACTTGGAACGCAATCACCTATGCATGAATATAACTTATTATACAGAAAATCAGTGGCTTGATCAACGTCATCGGATGCATATAGATCGCTCCAATCAAGAGAGGCAAGAGAAGAATATAACTTAGTAAAGTCTGCTTTGCGGAAGTTCCACTGTGGTCTGTCAGGTGGGTCGGGCGACGGCGTCGGCGACGGCGGTAGCACGCGCGGCACCGGACGCGAAATACTTATTATGTATTTCGGTTACAATCGCCATGCTTGACAAATTGAAAAAGCGGCGAAAGTCTCCTACGAGAAACTAGCCTCCCAGCCTGCGTCGTAATGAGTCTCTGACTCTGTGACTAAATCAAAGACAACAATAGAAGCCCCGGATTGTCTGACGGCGAGCACTTTGCGCCACTTTCGCTGCTCTGTGGTTTGTGGCGGAGTGGAGTCGGAGGCGCGGAATTAGATCGTAGTGATAGCAGAAAAGGCTGTCGTGAAAACATTATATATTATCCTTGGGTCCACTTGCACGAAATTCATTAACACGTTTAGCGTCTTAAATGTTATTCTAGTCATTCTCCGAAAAAACACGCACTGCCGGCAAGCCAAATACGGCATTTTGCGCCCTTGGGTACAATCTATAAGCCATTGCTATGCTACTCCCATAAGAGAATTGAGCCCCAGTTATGTTGTACCCAATTTGTACCTAAACGATCAGAGGTGACCTTTTCCATGACTGTGATGAGTTGAATACGCTTTCATGAGGTAGTTAAACACTATAAATACAATGTTTCATATGATTAGTGGATGAGTAATGCTTGGTTATGCTAACATTGGCATTTTATATCGCTAGCTCGATAGCTTTCTAAGTAGATAAATGTATGGGCAAACAACAGACAACATTCCAATGCAATACAAACAAAATCGACAAAAATCTAGTTGGGTTATGAACCAAGTAACTCTAGGAATTTCTAACACACGGCATACGCATTCGATAATACCCTTCACGCCAATATGCAAATGCCTTTCGCATAGTGAAAACATTTTTCTGATGCCACTACGCTGGTAACCAGCCCATTAAAAGCAGGGGTGTGAAAATTCGCTGCTTATTTTCACGCGACTATAACCAGAGTAGCAGAGTGTGGTATTGGTACTCTTATATAGTAAAACTGAACAGACTTGTGTATGGTAGCACCGGGATCTCTGAGGGAAGAAACCGTGCCATATATAACGCAAAATCTGCAGCAAATTTTGGTTTCTTGAGGAGAATTATGTATCTTTTATTGGTTTATCTACACACGTATCATAAACCCTCTTTACTGCATCTAAAAACCGCACGTTAAGACCAGCATAATGTAAAACTATTTGGTAAAAACTCATTTCTTATCTGAAAATTTGTACAATATGGTACAAAAATTTGTCAAAATATGACATTCAAATTTCGAACGCCGCCTCCCGCCTGCGTGCCGCCCCTTGTTTGTCTGTGAAGTTGATACTACTGAACAAGCTAAACAAGTGCAGGGCAATGATCAATGCCACCATGCCGGTCGAACATGCGGTTCCTGAACACATCAAAGAGAGCGTATGATATGTGTGTAGATAAACTAGTGTATGTAACTGTACATAATTAGGCATTATGTAGCAGTCACATAAACTACTATTATTCTAAACATAAGGGGTCAATATAAAGAAGGAAAAAAACTAAGTATATAAGTAATCCTTTAACTAAGTAATCCTTTCCATCGTACGTAGATAATGAAGTAAGGTATACATTTATGTATGGATTTATGTGTGTTTGTGCCATTCGTGCTCTGAAACTTCAATATGAAAACGGAGAATATTGAATTTTGAACACCGCAAAATCTGAAATAACTTTGAAATGGCGGCGTTTCAATTTAAAAAAAGTTATTGAAAGCATGACAGATGGACAACGAAGGGAAATTAAACTGGGATACACTGAATGTTTTGGAGAGCCGAGCGTCTAGGATGTCAGTCGGTGGTCGATTTCCAATTTTTTGTGCGAACATTTCCACGCGAGTTAGCACTTAACACGAGTAAACTTTGACAATTCCGTACCAATGTATATGGGGTTGTCAAAGTTTATTCGCGTTTAGTGTTACAGTTTTACAAATCTAATCTAATCAGCGCTCTTTTTTAACAATGTTGCCTTGTAAATTTGTAAATTGTAGTTGTACAAAGCGGCCACTGGCAAAAGAGACGTTCTAAGTTGTCAATATTTTCATAATTCATAATTCTTTATTAAACACAGTTATTTAAAAAAGATACATTAAGAGAAAACATATGTACAAAGGTGAGCTATAAAATACGATAAATAACATACATTGTACATATAGTTTACATATAATAACAATATACATACTACAACTATCACAAAAGAGAGAGAAAGTGCCCTTTTACCCGGTTTTTGCGTTCCACAGTCGGAACGCCTATATATATATATATTTGTAAAAACCCGCTTCACTTTATCACCTGATCTTAGTTTAGGACTTGTAAAATTGTAACATGTTGCTCTATTAAATGGCTCCAGCCGTCTGTAACGTCATTTTCATTTTCATTGTCAGAGGCATGTAGTCGTAGTTATCTGACTCCTTGTCTGCGCAGGCGATTCGCAACCACTATTACTATTATGGGAAGTTGGGTAATATCAACATAATGTAACAGAAAGTTGTATTCATATTTGAAGGAGTCATTATTGTTTGCCTAAACACAAGCACAAAGTTTTATTGGTTCTCCGAAGAAATAAGTAAGTAGATATCGCCAAATTGATAAAATTTTAGAATTCTCAGACTGAGACGGGAACTAATTACTGGTTCCTACAAACGAAGGAGTTAATACTAAACACATTGATCTAGCCCCAAACTAAGATTACCTGTATCTTGGGTACTAGCCAACGATACACATACTTATATAGATAAATATTATACTTAGATAGATAAACAACCATGACTAGGGTACAAACCTCCATTCTCATCAAACAAATATTTGCCCCCACCGGGACTCGAACCCGGGACCCTTGGCTTCGTAGGCAGTGTTCCCTGGGTGTTTTGATCTATAGATCGCAATAACAATGTAAACCATTCCCAATAAGCTCTTCAGCTGTTGGAAATATAATTTCCACATCGTCAACGTCCACGTAGAGTGTCTTAAAAAAGTATTGATCTACCATTTTCACGTAACCGAAACTGAAGTTCACTCTATTGCTAAATAGTCAGGCTGGTTTCAAAAGTGCCTTTAGAATAGAAGAAAGAAAGTTTTTAATACTGCAGCAGAAGGCTGAGGAGGCAGCACTTTAAAATAACTGTAATGCCCTTGGTTATAACCTGAAGAAATCTCCTACCTCACAAAATTCATTCTTTTTGATTTGACTACCATACGACATAATCATTGACATTATATTATCGTTTTTCTATTCATATTATACAATTCTGAAATTTCATCTAATTTAAATCACAAAATTCCAATACTATTCTATGCATTATTAATTCAATTTAAATTCAAATTCAATTCCAATAATTAAATCAATTCCACATATTAGTAGATTTTTATTTTTTTTTATTTTTAAATTTTATTTAATTGCTGTAATAATTTGTGTGTTTTGTGTACTTAAGCCTATTGCTGTCCGTCCGCTTTGGCTCTGGCAGAATATCAGCGTCACAGATTCGTCTGTGACATTGCTGAGTCAGGGCCATTTCATTGTCGCGGTACAGTCACGGTGCCACATAGTGATCCTTACTTTCCAAATTTTTGCTGTGTTAATTATAATTATTTTCATTGTTTTATTTAATTTCTTTGATGTTTTTTGTCATAATTAATTTTGTGTGGTTTGTAATATGTTAATAACCAATAACGTTTTTGTGTTTGTACCGAACAATTAATAAATGAATTATCTATCTATTTAGGGTCCACATACACCAGTGTTCCGAAATGTTAACTTGCGCGCGTGCCTTGCTCTGACAGATTTCTTTGTTCAAAGACCCACGTCCGGAACACCAAACCCCTGATTACGTAGCTCGAGTATTTAGTCGCAGATTCAACGATTCTGTCTGCAAGTTAGTGTAGGGGTGCAATTTGGTTTCCAATCTAATGATATAACGATAAACTTTTATAACTGACGCCGCCATGAAATGTTCCTATCTAAATAGGCTATGGTTTGGCTTTGAGAAATCTTGCAATAGCTACTAAATGTAACCACAAAAGCGTTTTAGACGCTGTAATGCGAACATACACCGTATACCTAATACCGGACTCGCGCACGAATGGTTCCGTACCACCCTACAATGGTAGGGATGGTGTGGAGTGAATAATTTGGATTTTACATAGCAAAATATTGTTTACAAAGTTATTGGTGCGGCAACTTTCACACTCCATGTACGTAACCAGGTGCATTCATAAGTTTGTATGTGGTATTGAAAGAATTTTTGTATGGGAGCCCCCTTAAAAAATTATTTTACTCTGTTTTTTAGTATTTATTGTTATAGCGGCAAAAGAAATACATCATCTGTGCAAATATCAACTGTCTAACTATCACGGTTCATGAGATACAGGCAGGTGACAGACGGACAGACAGACAGCGGAGTCTTAGTAATAGGGTCCCGTTTTTACCCTTTGGCTATGGAACCCTAAAAATCAGGGTCCTTGACAATATTATTGTATTATTAAGTGACACTATCACATATTCACAGGGCCGCGACTTAATTTTCAACGACACTCTTTTTTTTACACATTGTGTTTCAGTTGTTTTGCAAAGGCCTGTATGGTAGTTTGGAGGACGCTCGTAATTCGAGATTGGTTGATGCATTCGGGACATGCGGGTAACCTTTTGTATCGGTAGTCTCAACTCAAACACACATTTATGTACTAGAGGTACGAGTAGCTTTGTAGTAGTGAATTATTAATAATAATAAAACCTTGGACACTATTTACACACATTGATCTAGCCCCAAACCAGGATAACGTGTATCTTGGGTACTAGACAACGATAGATAGATAAATATTATACTCAGATAGATAAACAACCATGGCTAGGTAACAAACATCCGTTCTCATCAAAGAAATATTTGCCCCCACCGGGACTCGAACCCGGGACCCTTGGTTTCGTAGGCAGGGTCACTGCCGACTAGGCTATTCGGGTCGACTCTCGGGTCGATTATTTTCGAAAGGTATAAATGTTCATCGAATTATGATACCTTCACCATCATTGTCAAGTAGTAAGATGATGATTGTCTGAATGTCGCAATACCGACAAGAGAAGTCTGAACGAGAGAAGAGAAATTCTTAAGCTCACTCTTAACAGGTCTCATGAACGAGAGGAGCTTGTGATGCTATAAAAGAGATAATTGTAGCATTCACAAGACGTAATACACTTTCAGGAGGGCGCTATTAAAATAAGACAGCGGCGAGTAAGGCTGTGCTATTGTCCCACCTTGTTCCTGGGTCCGTAATTTTGATAATAGGCTAGAAAATATTCCTTTGTCTTGAGGAGACTATCTGCTTGATAAACCATCCTTCGATTATTCCCTTGTGGGTAGGGTTACCAGGACTTTGACTTACTTCAGCGGTCACTGTTATTACTAGCAAAGTTAACTTGCCATTTTTCTATGTCTATCTAAAATCCGTTTCTTCATTAGCTGCCGAAAGAAAATGCGGCAGTGACACCATTGTAAAATATATTATTCCACAGATAATAATGTTATAACTTATTCATGAAAATAATTTAGAAAAATAATGATGTAGTGTACTTACATATTTTTTTCTCGAAACTTAAATGGTGTCAATTGGTTTTTACGTATTGACAACACTGTGTTGTTAGGCTGATCCACACTGGACTAATGTGACTAAAGGAGGCGACTGACTAAAACAAAAAAAAGTCTGTTTCCTAATTCCTAGTATAATTATGTCGTTTGATAAGCGGTTTGTTTTATTTTACAATTATTTCAATAAGCAATGAGGCAAAATTTTAATCTAGGTTCCTAGAGTTATTGGTGCGGCTACTTTTATACTCCATGTACAGAACCAGGTGCATTTATGAGTTTGTGTGTGGTATTGATAGGAAATGCAGTCGGGTTATTTATTTTTACAATAATTTTACTTGTTTGAGTTATAAATTGTACTCGTAGCCACATGTAGGTATGTTTCATTATTCGTTAAAAAATTATAACCGTATGATCTATAGATTATATGATTCATTTATCAAGGATTGAAAAAATGCTGATTAATGGTTTCGTGACAAAAAGCGGGTATTTACGATTTTCATACACGTTTCAATATTTCTTAAAGATATGTAAAGATTTGAAACGTTGGCGTGAAAAATTGCTTTTGCTGATGGCGTGGTAACCACATGGCTTAGCTTTCAGATGATTTCGAGCCTAATGCTCTATTTGTGACTGTCAGTTTGAGATATTACTGAAGAATCTGCGTCCAGTAGTACTTGATATAAGCCAGGGCTTGCTGTAGGCGTGTAAGCCAGCAACTCCAGGCCTTTAAGGTTTATTATTCAAAAATTACTGAACAGACGGTAATGAACGATTTGGAGCATGGTGCTCTAATTGTTACCGTCAATTTGAGATATTAACGAAAAGTCTGCATTCTGGTTTCTGTAGGCCGGCGCACGCCAGCAACCCCATGGATATTGGCTTGTATCTCGTTCAATCTTAAGTCTTCGAAGTTGTTAATTTGCCAGTGGAGTGCTGCAATTATCGCATTATCAATTATTAAGAATCGCAAGTGTTCTTGGAGATCCAGCTGAGGGTTGCTGGCGGGATTTTCCCCAGCAAGACCACGGTTTTTAGCTTATAGCTCCGGTTCTATTGAGGCTCTAATTCAGGGACTTGGCTATTGGAGTGCTACATTTGTGCTCTAAAACCTGGTGTATATAATGATCTTTCAAATACACTTGAATACAAATCAAAGGACAATGCAATTAATGTTATTAGATATTTCACTTCCCTTAACCATACGTATACGTATATGCAGCGCGCTGCTTCATCTTAAGTCTAGATATATGTGCAACCACTAGTACCATTCTCGTAAAAACTAAACTATATTTCTTTCTTTCAGCTAAAGACTATGCTTTACCTATATCTGTCTATATCATCACTAGTGCTCCCCTAAATTGAGTGTACCGTGTGTGCTAAGAATTGACCCTTCATTGTGCTTCGGCATATACACAGTCAGGTCATAAGTTCTGTCACACAATAAAAACTTTTGAATTTAGAACGCTGGCCACAAAAAAGTTTATTGAATTCGAATTTCGAATTTTTCATGAAAATAAAAATGTGTACTTTTCAGAATTTTCCTCATTTTCAAATATGGAGTGGACAGTTAAAGAAGAACGTGTCGCAGTTATTGCGCCAATTCAGATTTTCGACTTACTGAAAAATTTGAATACAACCAAAAGATTCGTATATCGTACCATAAAACGATACAATAAAGACCCTAGTGTAGATGACAGGTCAAGAAGTGGTCGCCCTCGCTCTGTTAGGACTCCAGCAGTGATAAAAGCAGTGAAGGCGCGAATTCAAAGAAATCCCTTACGTAAGCAGAAACTGTTGGCCCTTCAGATGGGGTTAAGCAGGACCACGGTGAAAAGGGTGTTAAATGAAGACTTAGGGCTTAGGGCATATCGAAGAAAAACAGGACATCGTTTGGACGCTCGTTTAATGGACCTGAGACTGAAGAGATGCCGCGCTTTGTTGAAGCGGTACGCGGGAAAAAAGCATCGGGAAATTATTTTTTCGGATGAAAATATTTTCACCGTGGAAGAGAGCTGCAACAAACAAAATGATAAGGTGTACGCAAACAGCAGTGAAGAAGCGAGCAACCGTATTCCGCGTGTCCAACGAGGTAATTTTCCATCCTCGCTCATGGTTTGGTTGGGAGTCTCTTATTGGCGCTTAACTGAGGTACATTTTTGTGAGAAAGGCGTAAAAACGAATGCAGTTGTGTATCAAAATACAGTCCTTAAGAACCTTGTGGAACCTGTTTCTCATACCATGTTTAATAACAGGTACTGGGTATTCCAACAAGATTCTGCGCCAGCTCATAGAGCGAAAAGCACACAAGACTGGCTGGCGGCGCGTGAAATCGACTTCATCCGGCACGAAGACTGGCCCTCCTCCAGTCCAGATTTGAGTCCGTTAGATTACAAGATATAGCAACACTTGGAGGAAAAGGCCTGCTCAAAGCCTCATCCTGATTTGGAGTCACTCAAGGCATCCTTGATTAAGGCAGCCGCCGATATTGACATGGACCTCGTTCGTGCTGCGATAGACGACTGGCCGTGCAGAATAAAGGCCTGTATTCAAAATCGCGGGGGTCATTTTGAATAAACTTTATCACCATAAGAATCTATGTTTTATTAAGTTCATTTTGCTATATAAATGTTTACATAAATAATAAACATGTCTAAATTATTTCATATTGCACATGTGACAGAACTTATGACCTGACTATGTATATTATGTTTGATCGTGCTTTAATACAATACTTCTTCGCATCCCATATCTACTAGCTAACGCAATCAGGAAAGGACCGCAAGCACATATACACCACCTAATTAACTCTATTACACCACACACTAAAGTCAGTCGCTCTCGCCGCGGCTCCTAGTCACCGCTCTTCCAGTGTAGACGCGCCATGTCTCAAATATCAAAGCATCAGTAATTTTTTTCGCAGATGACTAAAAAATATATTTTAAAAACAAAATGCAATTGATCATCACCACTAAAATTTGAGTATGTTATTTAAACTTTTCTAAGCTCCGAAATCGAATGAAATTTAGACAACCTTAGATTTGATACTTCTTCTATATGCTGCTAATAATATTTTACTACCTTGTTTTTGTTTCCACAAAAATATCCATTTTAGTGTTGTACATTTTTATTTCCTGGTAACCCTGAAGGACTAGGTAGAGGCGCAACCATGCCTACCCGTTTCACTTTTATAGCTGCAGTAAGTCGACAAAGGAACCGGGAATATTGCGTTTAATGGATACCATCGAGCTGATTATCTTTCCAATACAACAAGCCCGCTTTTGTTTGAGGGGAATCAAGTAGAACATCTCTACGATATGAAATTATTTGTTCAGTGACTCTGTATTTTGAAGAGAATGGAAGGACGAAGCTACTTTGGACAGCTAAAGATACAAATACGCGACTTTAGGCATGTCCATCGGAAAAATTATCAACTCGATTCATGGTGGTGAAAATTTGGACACAACCATACTAAAATGAAGTTCATAACAGCTCGCACTGCAACATGGCTGTTACTTGTGAAAAAATTGTGTGAGTTTTAGTTATTTCTTCAAAACCACGGATTATATCTGAATTTTAAACTCACAGTTTTGAGATATTTTGAATACCTTTTTTTTGACGCAAGAATCCTTAATATCAATATTATTTTTAGTTCCCAAAATATAGCAAGTTTTAGGTAAAAATATGTATTTCTTTATTTTTTCATGAAAGTTTCATTGACAAATGCTGTTTTCAAATACACATATTGAAGAAAAGTGATGTCTTCAAATCACATATTTTTCTGGGATTTGGAAAGTGTCTCCTTTAGAATAGCGCTTTGACCGAATTTGATGTTACCCAATGTCTTTATCACTGAAACATCGGCTATGACAGGTTAATTAGTGGCAATAGGCTGGCCTCTTATTACACTAAAAAGTAGTGTTGGGTAACTGGCTCGGCATGAGTGTATATCTATTACCGCGTAAGAAACAGACTCAACATTTCCAATTATTGTAATCTTGAAGAAACATTACAAACACTGAAACAGATCTATCCCATCAAAACTATTTACCTTCTATTTTCCACCAGTTGCCTGGACAATATTGAGATTGATTACTGAAGCCGAAATGTAAGATGAACTTTAAACCGCTATTAGTTTCAAACTACTCGCCTTTTGCACCTTTTAAAGGCGAGTGTCGGTCGGACCTCTCCACTAAACAACTGTTAATGACTCGCCAGGGGCTTAATTACAAAGGCTTTTTTATTTTTTATTTTCCTTCTCTCCCCAGTTATAGCAATTTCACTAATTCCGTGGGCAGGAGGAAATTCTGAACAAGTCTTCTTTGTTGTTATCAGATTATCACTCCCTAGTGAAGCCTGGACTAATGATAAAATCTTCAGCGCTAGGTAGAGTTCGTAATGGTGATTGCTTATTATACTACGCGAGATAATTCCCTACTTTGGTCGACAGGTTAATCGTTGTGTAATGGTGGTAGAAAATTATAAACATAAACATAAACATTTATAAACAGGCACATACATTGCTTCTGGCCCCACACTAGGATACCCCGTGTCATGAGAACCAGAAACAGCGACGTCTCACACATATAAACATCCAAGACCTGGGGTTTTTTTTTTACCCCCAGCCGGGGATCGAACCCGGGACCTCTCGCATGGTAGGCAGACAACCGCTGCGCCACAGAGGTCGCCACATTGTTTTATGTTTTACGAAAAGCAAGAGTAGTATGCAACGTAACAAATGAACGTATTTTTAAAGGCTCTACTATTCTACTCTTCCAATCTCATAAAATGGTGTATCTAATTAGAGTGTAACTAAAAACCCTAACAAAAAATCCACCACATCGCCGCTTTTCTGCGAACCGCTCTACTTATGTGTCTTGAGCTTTAATACAAAATTCATATGGACTTTTAACTGTACAGAGGTACGTAGGTTAGGTAGGCTAGTCGTTATATTCGTATTATAATCATCTATAAACCATGTATGTAACCAATAATTAATATAATATAATAATAATAAAAAATAAAACATTGTTTTAAATACGCATAGAGTTTGTAACGGTAATGCTTACTGAAAATACGAATAGTAAGACCATCTACTATAATTAAAACCTTGATTTCAATAAAATGCCTCGCCGCGATAGAGAAGGCATATTAGAATACTGGATAAAACAGAAACGTGTAGTCATATTTAAGGGGATTGTTCATTTCATTTCATATGTTTATTTGCTGTTTCACAGCGTACAAAAATACAATTAATTGAGAAATCTTTAAATGCCAATTACAAAACACATTAAAAAACCAGACCACGTAAAAAATAACAAAAAATAATACAAAGCATGTATGTGGAGTGAGTGAGTGTACCTGCTCAGCCCTACGACCATGGTCTTGGGGTCGGGTTTCGGGCTTGCTGCCCACTAAGCAGTTTGAGTTACTGTAGTTGTGGTGTGGGGAATTTCGGGAAAAGGTGCCATCGCTGACATGTTTTGAGCGACGGTTAGGTTATTAATTAGAACCACTGATGATACGCCCCACTTCGTCTTTGATGTGGCGATCGAATTGAGGACGACTCAACAGAAATATGTCCAAGCCGAAAAAATGCCTTTTATATCTATCGATGCTCCTGCTTAAAGACGAGTTGGCAGCGTAGTTGGCGCGCGTGAGTGCGCGTGTGAGCACGCTCGGAACGGTGGCGCGCAGCAAGACCTTGCTCACCAATGTGCTACTGTCGATGCGGTAGTTAATGACGTCGTGGAGCAGTGTCATATCAGCTAAACCAAACACATTTACATTGACATACTGGCACATACAATGCTTCTGGCCCCACACTAGGATACTCTGTCTCGTGGGAACCAAAAACAGCGATATCATACACATAAAAACATCCTAGACATGCGGTTATTTTTTTTCTTTATCCACAGCCGGGGATCGAGCCAGGGACCTCTCGCATTGAAGGCAGAGCCACCACTGCAGCACCACATAGGTTGTCAATTACTACCTACAGCTTTCTGTCACACCATGTATCTGAACGACGTGGCGTTTCAGACTGTAATCAAGGCCGCCGTATCTAGCTCGATTAATTTCTGGAAAAAAGCCCTCAGAATAATCTGATTGAACCTCGCCCTTCAAAGGTTTGAGCTGGGCCCAGATTCCGCTATTCTACTCTACTGCCCTATTGTTCGCCTGTCACTTCTCACTGCCCAAATTGTATATTTTAGTAGTCTGCTAATATAAGCCGTGTCGTTATAAGGATTCCTGTTTATTCCATATTATTTTAAAGCAAGTTTTAATCCCTAGGTGAAAAGTTGCTCCCTCTGCATAGTGATTTCCTACACAAAATTTCATATTTCTAGACACATCACAGTCTTAGCGTTTTTTATTAGCTGCTTCCAAAAAATACTACTTGGGCAATGGGAGCGCGGCGATAGGTAAGCGATAAGAAAGTGAGTTAAATAACGAGAGGAATTCTACCCTTGTCACAGTATTATAGGCGGTAGGAGCGAAGACCCATGAAGCATCCCTCCTTTGTATAAATTTAATAATTTCCTTTCCTCTTTTGACTGAATAGTTATTGTCACCATGGGAATCTGACAGGATTTTAATTCCATCCTTTGTAATTTGAAACGACATCAAAGCCTGCATTACAGTCGCTGTGGTCTTCAACGGAGCACAGCCTTGTTGGAAAGATTGTTCAGTAAACATCCTTTTATGATCTTGTAAGCCTAGATATTATGTACGTAATCAAAAAATAAATAAAAATATATAGTTAAAAAAAACTAAAAAACACGCTTTTAAAGCACTTTGAACTAAAAAGATAAAAAGAAATTTTAATGTAACCTTAAAACAATAATGAATAAAAAATACTATTATTATTGTGAAAAATAAAGCGTCGGGCGCTTTGTTCCATATCTTTCGTACATCGAGCGCCCGACGCTTTTTGTTTCACAATAATAATAGTATTTTTTATTCATTATTGTTTTAAGGTTATATTAAAAATTATTTTTAACTTTTTAGTTCGAAGTGCTTTAAAAGCGTGTTTTTTAGTTTTTTTAAACTATATTTATTTTTCATTTTTTAGTTCGAGTGCGCGAGCCGGAATGTAAGTAGACTGTTTTATCAATCCCCCAAATACGAGAAATTAATCAATCCTGACGATCCTAATCAGGATAATGAGATAAACTTATGAAATTATTACATTGTCGCTGATTCTTGATAAGTGTACAAAGTTTGAATTGAATCTGTCCGTTTAAAGTGGGTCAACATCGAGTCCAAAGGAGTCGGTTACATACAAACAAACATACATACAGGTGAAGCTAATAAAAGCGTGATAAAAAAGAAAAACGTCTGTTTATATTTCGAGAAGCATTAAGACGGTAATAACTTCGCATCCCCACCGGGGAAGAAGAACATAGGGATTGCTATGTCTTCCACTCCGGTCCGGGATGCGAGTGCCGTCTTTGGACAAGAAAAGTCCTCATCAAAACTTTTGCTGACGGGAACCACAAACCAAAACGTCATCGGTGTATTATTTTTTAATTTTGTTGAATATCTCAAGAAGCGCTTAATAAATTTTAATAAAATTTATATGGGACCACCTCTGAAGTATGACCTACCGAACAAAAACAGAATTATCAAAATCGATTCATCATTGACGGAATAATCACGTAACAAACATACAAAAAAAGTTGAATTGAGAACGACCTCCTTTTTTAAGTCGGTAAAAAATATGGGCACAATTGTGCCTTTGCTATCCCGTATAGTAAAAGGAGTGACGCGTCTTTCAAACCAACCATACGGTGGCCATTCCGCAGGACACCAGTTTAAAACTTAGAAATTTTATTTCAAGATAACTCAACACCCATGTATCGCATGATATATACCTACGCCTATACGTCTTTCCACGATAATGATCATAATTATCGTCTGCTCTTATCCTCACTTTATACCCTTTCAAAGTCCACCTCGTACAAAAGCCTCAGACAGGAGTGGAGACTGCCTGGGACCAAATAATTACGCTGCTGGCTCTTTGGTAGAATATTTGATGCCTTAATCAGGTGTCAACCGGGCTGTGGGAACGCCCATCGTCGTAATTACTGCGGCAGCTGGTGTAGACGGGGCTTTACCTCCGTGTAGACACAGCACTAGCACTCATTAGCCAGGCTTACCGGGTATAAGTGCTAGTAAACTTGTTTCTTCCCAGAGTGGCCGGTCGCGGCTTAGCTTCATGTATTTTTTTCTCAATAGTCTTCCGATTATACAGCTCAAGACAAATAACCCTAGTATTTCCCAGAGGTTGCCATCGGGTAGGAGCAAGTTGCAGATGAAAATGGCAGTACTAATTGGTTGGATTTCCAGCACGAATTTAATAAGGCTTGCGGTATTAGTATATTCTATCGTAGACGCTACATGTGATTATTGCAATGCTTGGACGGTTAATGCTGCCTATTTCTGAATTCTGAGCATATTGTATGGGTTCGTTGACCCTTACCTTCACGTTTACAGACTGGCAACATGCTTGCACCCTGCCGTGAAACTTATTCAGCTGTACGAAAAATATGTGAATATTTCTAGTAGTTAAAACTATACATATAAGGTTTTTAGAATAGCTCTGTATTTAATTATATAATAACTGACGAACCGAATGGCCGAGTCGGCAGTGACCCTGCCTAAGAAGCCAAGGGTCCCGGGTTCGAGTCCCGGTGGGGGCAAATATTTGTTTGATGAGAACGGATGTTTGTACCCTAGTCATGGTTGTTTATCTATATAAGGATAATATTTATCTATTTAAGTATGTGTATCGTTGCCTAGTACCCAAGATACAGGGAACCCTAGTTTGGGGATAGCTCAATGCGTGTAAATAGTGTCAAGTTATTATTATTAATTGTTCAATTAAATAAATACTGAGAATAAACTGTGTTTTTCCTTATACGTAAATAAAATAGCAATTTGAAAACGCTTCAGTAAATATCTTAAATAACACAAATCCGAGGACAAGGCCTTCGTCAAAAAAGGAAAAACAAAGAAAGTCGAAAGACATCTTTATTTGTTCTTTTGCCACAAAAAGCTCATTTCGTATAGATTATATAATATCTACACAAAATTACGCGCAACTGAAATTATTAAAATAATCCGATAGAATTGAGAGGCAGACATAATCCACCTCACAAACTTTGGCCACGCGAAATAAACAGCGTAAGAAAAATCTTTTTCCTTTCGCCGCGTTATCTCCCGAATTCTACAATATTCAGATGAAGATGGGTTTGCGAGTTTAACTTTTTCCAGTTATTATTCATAAATGCAAAGACGCGAGGTATTTCAAACGCACGCGCCAACTCAAACCCGAAGGTCTGGCTTTGTGGGATCGTCAATAAAACCATTCTTTTTGTTTGAAGACGAAAGAAATAAAACATTCTTGACGACCCGAATGGCCGAGTCGACAGTGACCCTGCCTACGAAGCCAAGGGTCCCGGGTTCGAGTCCCGGTGGGGGCAAATATTTGTTTGATGAGAACGGATGTTTGTACATTTTTGTTTATCTATCTAAGTATAGTATTTATCTATTTAAGTATGTGTATCGCTGTCTTTAGAGAGTGGCGTTTGTGTTGCCGGACCGAACGGACGTGTCCCCCCGAGTTCTCCCAAACGCATTTAAACAAACAATAGTTTTCATCCCCGGCGCGCGCCTTTTGTTCTGCCTCCGGAGGCCCGAAAACGAGCCTGGCTTATAGGCTGGCTTATACCGCGTGTTACTGTAAGGGTTACCTGGGGAATCTGCGCGATCCATCTAGGCACCCCATCTGTGCAATACCGCGCATTTCAGTGATTGTGATGATACTAGTGCGGTCAAGTGTAATGAATGCCCAGAGAACTGCGCGATACTCTTAGGCATCCCATCTGTGCAAGCCCTAGAATTTATTCTAGGCCAGGTGCACGTCTGAACCACGCAGCGACAGGCCGGCAGCGAGCGACGCCTACGCAACACACCCTCAACGCTACTGCCTCCACTACCACCGCCGCTAAACACACCAACCTGGTGAGATCATTCCGATTAGGACATCATTGATAGTGATTACCTACCTCTAACTTTATTTCTCTCAGCACCACTCGCCGCCTGACAATAATAAACCACCACTTACTGCGGCCGCGGTCGCCCCTATTGACTAAGGCATAATCACATTTATAGGTGCGTCATAGGCAGGATATAACAATTCCCTACCTACGCAATATCAAAATCAACTAATAAAACATTATTATAGCTACATACATACTTATATTGCTTTGTCTGAAAATAAATTCGAGATAATTCTCCTCGAGATTTATTTTCTCCTCATCTTCGAAAGACCATTCAAAACAGTCATTAACAATAACCATCCACTAAACCCTGAAACTCAGTGAATAAGTCAACCCAAAACTTAACAATCCTAGAATTATTTTTATGTAGCTAAACTGCAAATATACTAAACCCGACAGTAAACAAAAACTAAACAAGTGCATGTCATAAAAAGGCCATCTCACCAAACTCCCAGAAACTAGACAAAACAATTGACTGCTATTTAGGAACAATTGAAAAAGCTTCGAAGCACAAAAGGCTCACAACGTTCCCTCACACATCTGGCACCCATTCTATGGTGTCAGCCCATCTTGGAAATACCGGGAAACATTAGAATAAAAATAGATCGTAAAAAGCCAAACAGCGTCTCTCATCATACCGGCCGTACACCTCTTAGAAACAACCCACACACACACATTCATATTAGCTAAAATACCACGAGGCTTTCTCCTGTAGTAATGGAAACTCTACCAATGCCCAGAGATGGAAACTGCCTGTTCCATGCAATTGCAGACCAAATCAACCATCTGTTTGGAGCGACATTCAACCATACCCACATCAGAAGAGACTTAGCTAGATACGTGGAAGCTAACAGCAATTATCCACGCATCAAACTTGCGATCGACGCACCAAACGCAGAAGCTTTCACTGAGTACATAAAAAATCTCCACATAACTAAAAGACTCAACATTGATGCGGAATTGACTAACAGAAACATACACATAGCCTATATACAGTAAACAAACATGATACATATGTCAAAACACTATCTCTGGTATCTGTATGCTCGCATCGGACAAGACGCTATAAAGAAATACAGGAAAAAGGGAATTATAGGAACAAACCTCCTTCACAATATTGCACACAAATATTTTAAAAGTTACATCAAAGAAAATGCATGTACAAGGGCGAGCTTGTCTCTAGAAAGAGATTTCTTCCAGCAAAACAAGGCATTACAGGAATTGCTATCATAAAAGGGTAGGCAGTGCACAATAATTACTATAACTAAAATGCCTAGGAATAAATTAAAATATCTGTAAAATACAGATAGCAAATACGAAATAATTACCGATATATACATAAACCTTACATATAATAAATAAATACATACAGAGACATGTAGAGCTCTTTGATATGTTTCTCAAAAGAAAAAAGAGTCGGACTGTCTCTTATGGTGCAAAGAGGTGCGTTCCAGAGTCGGACCGCCCGCGACCTGAAAAAGCGTTTATACGCAGCGCTGCTATGCCGCGGTACTCCGCTAAAAGTGAATAATTAAATATCATCGGAGAACTGCTCATGGCTCAACTTAAAAGTAGAAAGACGAAAATTCTTATAAGAGACCCCATAAACAACCAGTGAATTGGACGTAGTTCCAATACGAACCGTAAACGAAATCAAATATCTCGGCACATATATTACGGCAGGACATAGGACACAATAAAAAAGAGGTGCCGGCAAGCCATATGCAATTCCAAGGCCCTAATGCATTTTATAAAGAAATCCAACATGGACTGAATTATAGTGCGCCTGATTTACAAAATGGTCATTGCACTGTTTATAAAATACGGACAAAAAGCGGCAACCCTCACTAAAGCAAACAGTTGACAGTCAGTATATGAATGCCTGATCCTCAGAGAGATGTTTGAGAACGACAGAAGCTATCCAAGATAGCACAAAATTCATGACTGACTACAGGGCAAAACGATAACCAAACGAATCAAAAACCACCGGATATGTTACTACATAGGGCGCACTGTAAGTTTCCGGAACTGGCCACTTACATAAACAATATTTAAAAATTTATTGCAACATTTGAAAATAGAACTCTTTGGCTGTAGAATGCAGTTTGTTTCATCTGACTGCCTTTTGTTTTTACCTTGTGGCGCCATTTAAAAAATTATGTGTCTGCATCAACATGGATTTAACTCGGGAAAATTTTCGTAGTATGATTTTCTACGATTTTAAGTGTAATTTGACAGCTCAACAGAGCATCGCTCGGCTTGAAACAGCTTTTGGCAATGAAGCACCATGCAAGACAACTGTTTATAGCTGGTTTGCAGAATTCAAGCGTGGTCGTATCAATCTCAGTGACGAATCTCGCGATGGTCGGCCGTCCACCGCTGTGACCAACAAAAACATCGATGCTGTGCGCCGTATGATTGAAACAGACAGGCATGTGACCTACCATGAAATTCGCGCATCCTTAGAAATAGGCATGAGTCAAATACAATTAATCCTACACAAACATTTGGGTGTGAGAAAGCTGTGCTCGCGGTGGATCCCACACAACTTGACCGAGGCTCAAAAAACGGACCGCGTCACTTGGTGCAGTGCCATGCTTACCAGATTCAACGAAGGTGCGTCAAATTTGGTGTGGGACATAGTAACAGGTGACGAAACATGGATTTATTGCTACGATCCCAAAACAAAGCAGCAATCGAGCGTATGGGTCTTTCAAGATGAGCCGAAACCAACCAAAGTGGCGCGCGTGAAAAGTGCATCTAAGCGGATGATTGCTTCTTTTTTTAATAAAACTGGACACGTGGCTACTGTTGCTTTAGAGAATCGTCGTACAGTGAATAGTGACTGGTACACGACCATTTGTTTGCCGGAAGTTATTGACGAACTCCGTAAAAATAACCGTAAACGCCGTATCATCCTGCACCACGACAATGCTAGTTCTCACACGGCCAGACAGACAAACGACTTTTTGAAGGCGAAAAATGTAGAACTCATGAGTTATCCTGCATACAGTCCCGACCTGGCACCTTGTGACTTTTTTCTGTTCCCAAAAATTAAGAACCAATTACGCGGTCAACGATTTTCACCACCAGAAGAGGCTGTCGAGGAGTATGAAAAACACGTTTCAGAGGTCACCACAGAGGAGTGGCACAAAAGTTTTCAAAACTGGTTTCATCGAATGAAAAAGTGTATAGACGCCAAGGGAGATTATTTTGAAAAACATTAAATTAATTTTGTACCTTTAATAGTATTTTTTCACATTCATTCCGGAAACTTACAGTGCGCCCCACGTATACATATTCTGCGACGCCCACAACAGCACTTACTACACGCTCCATTCAAATACGAAGCAAGGAAGAAGAAAGTCGGCCGACTTATATACACCTGGAAAGATTTCCTTAAGCATGACATCAAATACTACGGTGAAGAACACAGTTACTGGACAGAATCATCACACAACAGGGACGAAGTCAGGATGGCCTAGAGGCAAATATACCGTATCCCAGAAACAGACAGCAAAAGCGAAACTGGAAACTTACCGGATAACCCAAACGAACACGACTCAGGAAACTCAACTATTAACAATAACTGAAAATAGAAGGAAAACAAGAACTTGAAGAAAACAACAGCTGCTCTCCAAATCCCACATCCTCCCCATTCCACATATCCTATATTGGCTTCAGGCTGAAGAGTCGGTCGATTGAATTCACTATCCTTCCCTTCCTACAGAGCAGGTCATTCCGCCCCCCCTCAAAACTTGTGCCCTCTGGTATGCCGGCCGAAAGACCGGAACAGGTTTAGAACCCTGGCTGGAGAAGCACCATTCATTCATTCATTCATTAACCCAGTTATTACGGATATACCTTTTAGTGTCAGATCATTACGATTTTTTGTAAATAGGGTAGTAATGACCTGAATAATAAATGAAAAATATTTAAAAAAAGTTTTCAAGTAGGGAAAACCCGGAAAATGGTGTTTGATAAAAGGAACGCTAGTAAAATGTACTACTACTATGAAGCAGGCACTAATAAGGGACACTATAAATGATAAAAAAAGAAGTTATACTTTATTTATTACATTGATTTATACTTATGACCGACGACAAAGACTTTATTCAGCACACGGAACGTGATAAGCTTCGAAACATGTTTTTGGGTGAAGAGTAACACAACATTTCTTGCAAAAAATTTTTGCATTTTTGTGACAAATCGCACATCGTAATTGCTCATCTCGGTATTTTATAATGTGACCAATGTTATCATACCGAGAACTTTCATGGTGACTTTGCGACACTCTGCCAGGTTTGCGAGGCGCGCTCTTGTTGTAAGTTTCCAGAAAAGCAGTGGCAATGCTCCTTCGGAATTTGAGGTGGTCGTAAGCTCCTCCGTTGATTTTATACAACTGCCAAGCGTTATGAACAGCCATGTCAAGGCAATGAAAAATCAATGGTATATACCATTTTTTCCCACGGATGGAAGTGCGATACAGACTAATATTTTGGTCTGACCTATCCACACCACCCATGTTTTCGTTATAGGTTTTTATCAAAGCTGGCTGATCAATTTGTACATATTTTTTTTCTTTTTGCGAAAATCTTTTAGTTTTTACAGTTGGTTGAACTTTAACTGCATTTGAAGCCACGGTAACCACACTGTTATCATTCCATTTACACACAACAATTTCTTCAGCTCTGGTCGACTTGTATTTGATAGTGCCACGTTCAGATTTCTGCAACTCCTTATTTTTTGGCAGAGGGCATTTAGATAGTCTGTTATCTCTAATTGTTCCAGTGCCTTTCAAACCTCTTTCACGCAACTCATCGATGAGTGGAATCGATGTGAAAAAGTTGTCAAAAAACAAGTGGAATGGAGCTTCTTTGTCAATATGTTCTCGGAGAATATCAGAGTATTGTAAAATTATACTGGCGCCCAAACCTAGCTTCTTATAGGTTGAATCATCATCACCAGATTTCCCTTGATAGGGTTGGAACCAAATAATATATCCAAGTCGCGTAGCCCCTACCCATAGTTTATATCCCCATCTGATTGGTTTACCACGGATGAACTGCTTACAAGGATGGCCACCATAATAAGGCACCATCGCTTCATCGATGCTGTGGTTTTCTTCATAAGGAGCAAACTCGACAAAGTTTTTATTGAGCAAATCGAATAGTGGACGGAGTTTTGCAAATCTATCATTGGCGTCTAAGTTTGTATTGTCACAGCAATGGAGGTGTGACATGATAAATGTGAATCTGTCCCGAGATAGGCCGTTATAAATGAGTGGCATCCCACTATCAGTGCTATTTTCCCAGTACATGTACCTTCTTGGTACCACTACATAGCCACTAAACAACAATATTCCGATAAAGCTCCTCATCTCATGAGCAGTAACATTTCCAACTTTGTTTCTTTGAGAAGCATAAGTATTGGTATATTGCACCAGCATGTTTATAACACACTCATCGAACATGCATTCAAAAAAGTATATTGGGTTTTCCTTGTGTGGAGCTGATACATATGGATACCAAGTGCTGAATGCGGGCTGGTTATCACGGGATTGCCAATTATACAATTTTGACTTAGGTACCGTTTCTCTAACCACTGGTCCTTGAGAAGTCGATGGTTCTGGTGAAGAACTAACACTTTGAGGTTGTGATCTTGTACTAGGAGCAAGTCGTCTTCGTTTGGATAATTCAGCAAGTGAAACTACGTAATCCTCACTTGCATCAGAGTCTGATGATGATTCCGGGTACATTATTTCAGCTGGAGCTATCAGTTGCGAACCAGGTAAGTTGTGAAGAGACACTACGTTTTCATCTCCGGAGTCTTCATCGGTAATTTCTGCACAATAATTTTCAGGGGGGAAAATAGTGATGGAATCAGGAAAATCTTGTTCTTCATTACGTTCCAGCTCCTCAATAATCTCGTTCAAAGACAATCCTTTAGTCTGACGACGCCTAAAACAAACAAACAAATGGATATTACTACTGTTTGATAAAAGGAACGGCACTTTATGTACACAAATAACTTGACAAAACTAAGTATATAACTACATTTTGTTTTACCTATCGGTAAAGCAAGCCAAATCCTACGATATATTTATAAACAAATATGATAACAAACATATTTCAACTACATTACATACCTTGACAAATCCATTTTGTAAAATCACAAATTATCAACTCGCTTTGAAAAAATACGTTGCACAGTAATCAACTCAAACCACTTCTGACAGTTTCGTACTGAGACTAATAAACTGTAGCACTTCGAATAACATTTTAAAAGTACCCTCATTTTGCTTTAGAATTTTATTTATGAGGTGTTCCTTTTATCAAACAGTAGTAACATCTGGGTTAAGTATGTGTATCGCTGTCTTTAACCGAATATACAGGGAATCCTAGTTTGGGGCTAGAGCAATGTGGGTAAATAGTGTCCAAGGTATTATTATTATTAATAATATTACATGTATCCTCAAATACGGTATATACTCGCTTTGACACTGGCTACTATCTCTACCTACGTGGTGGTGATCGTAAAACACTCCATCAACATGCACTGAGCCAGCGTGGTAAAGTATGGCTTAATCTTACTCGTGTCCGTGTAAAGGCCTGGGCCCCTCGGTGGAGACATTAATGGGCTACATTTATTTATTTATTTATTATACTACTTAACGATGATAAAACTCGTACCTGTTAGCACAAAAAATATTAAACAGCGTTTAACCTCAAAACACAGGTCAAATCCCATACGTATTTGTTTTTAAACAAGTGTTGAACAGTAGTTTTTTTTTTTGTGGTAGGGCCCTTAATGTATTATGGCTGGACACATGAGTCCCATTTCTTAGACCACTGCTAGTATAGTATTATAATATCTGTGGACCACTGTTTCCTGATATTAGCCACCTCCGCCACCCAGTCGGAAATCGGACACACGTAAGCTAATAAATAAATAGTATAAATAAAATAAAGCAAAGTAAAGTACATTAAGTGAGTAAGTAAGTAAGCTTTCCCGCGATCGACGCCTTGGCATGTCTACACCGTTATGTGTACTGTTATCATTTAATGTTATTTTCTTTTGTTAAAGTAATACTGTAAGAACTGTAACTTTGTTAATTATTTTTAAGCTGACTTAATCATAAGATGTATGGCTTATAAAATAAATAAGAGTATTTAGCCGCGCATCAAAAATACTGATTTTCACAGCAAAAAAAGGATCAGCAAAAACACTTTTTATGTTTTTAGTATTTTTGTTGTTCGTACATGTTCAACATAATACGAAGGATAAAGGGGGCTTCGCTTCGCGCACCCCCCCTTCAACTAAGCTATCGCAGTATTTTGCCCTGGTATTTGCTGTAAAAATCAGTATATTTGCTGTGCAAATCAGTATTATTGATGTGCAGTTTAATATTACGCATTCTATGATAGTGATGAAACTTATCAAATTGTTTCAGGTGGGAGTGAGTGCGATGGTGAAGTGTGAGTAGGTTGGAGCGAGATGGATGCCATGCGGCGGTTACGCGGCTCCGTGCCTCTCGTGTGGCTGTTTGCTATGATGGCCGCTGTAGAAGCCATCAAGGTCGTCATAGAACCTCTGCCGAAAGGTGAGTCATGATCATGATATATCTTTGAGGTCAACATCATATCCCGTCTCTCGTCACTCTGGGCTCTCATGACATATTTACATGCCCGCTCACCTTCACTTGTGAAATCTGGCAAGAATATAATAAAGTTTTATAGCACAAGGAAAGGAAAAAAACTGAAAGCCCTAAATTTGTAGTCCTACCATAAAACTTGTGCGGAACCCTCGTTGCGTGAGTGCAGCTCGCACTTGGCTGCTTTTTTTTCGTTTCTCTCCTTTTATGCTGGTTGCAAAGTTATATAAATCCAATAGAGGAATGTTAGTACAAACGATATATTTTTTTTTATATCCTTTATGTAACATAAAGAACTGTAACTCAAAGAATTGGTGAAAAAGGTGTTAATTCAATTATGTATAATACGATTATTATTAGGTCCTTACATATGAATTTGGCGTTTTGCATGGGAGGAACATAAAGTCGTTTTATTTAAATATAATATATTTATTTAATCAAAGTATGTACCATTGCTATCTATACACTTTTGCCATCTCATAGGTAGTTCTTCGATCCCTTTACTAAAAAAAACATTTGGACGGGAATCAATAAAATCTTTGAAGGCGGTTTGGACTGCCTCATCGGAGTTGAATTTTTTCCCTTTCAAGAAGTCATCCAAATTTCGAAAAAAATGGTAATCTGTTGGAGCAAGGTCCGGAGAGTACGGTGGATGTCTTAGACATTATAATTGAAGCTCCTCTAATATGGTAACCGTCTGTTGTGCAGTGTGTGGTCTAGCGTTATCATAAAGCAGCAGTGGCCTAGAGCGATTGACCAGCCTCGGTTGTTTAGCAGCTAGCTTTTCCATCATGATTTGCAGTTGCTGACAATAGACATCTGCCGTAATCGTCTGGCCAGATTTAAGAAAGCTGTAGTGAACGACACCAGCACTAGTCCACCAAACGCTCATAAGTAACTTTTTTGGAGTAAATTTTCGCTTGGGGCATGGTTTGGCTGGTTCGGCAGGGTTCAGCCATTGCGATGAGCACTTCCGATTATCGTACAGGATCCACTTTTCATCACAAGTAATGATTCGATTTCAAATCCTTTCATTATTGTGCCGGGTGAGTATTGCAACGCAGCAGTCAACGCGCGTTTGTTGATTTGCTTCACTCAGTTCGTGAGGTACCCACCTTTCAAGCTTTTTCACCTTCCCAATTTGCTTCAAGTGGATTAGAACAGTTTTATCACTAACACCGCAGCCTGCAGCTAACTCGGACGTGGTTTGCGATGGATCCGCTTCCACAATAGCCTTCAATTCTTCATTATCAACTTTGGTCTCCGGCCGTCCACGGGGCTTGTTCTGCAGGTCGAAATTTCGAGAACGAAAACGTTGGAACGAAAAACGCACTGTGTTTTCTATTGCGGCACCGTCGCCATACATATCATTAATCCTTCGAGCCGTTTCTGCAGCACTGGTGTCACGGTAGAACTCATACTCGTAAATAACACGATATTTCAAGTTTTCCATTTTGTAAGCTGAGTGACGCAAGAAAAAAAACATTTGAGGAAAAAACAAATGAATTATAATTTTAGAAACACAAATATATGAGTAAATAGCTGTATAAATTTGAATTTGGAATTCCTAACCATAGAGGAGATATTTGAGATCAAAGTGGCCAGTACGGCGAAACGTCAATTTCATATGTAAGGACCTAATATTTCTTTACCGCTCGACACTTCTCGGCTTTTATCGGCACAGATCGTAATAAAATATACATTGCTGCTTTGCTTACTCATCACATCACAATACTACTTACAGAATTGTAGAAAAATCTAATGTACCGAAGTCACATTTTGTAAAGTACACCTATAAATTACATAAATGTGTTACTCGCACAATAAATATGTATTATATATGTATATATGCACAATATTATGTTTGATAAATGTCTTAATTGTTAAAGACTCAAATTCGAAACCCATGGATGAATGGAAGCTCTTTGCGTTACTTACTTATTCTGTGTCGAAACCCGACAAATACCATCTCATAAAACATAGTTAAAAAATATTTTTCTCAAAATTTTTATGAAATGTTCCCATAACATCTGTGAAGATAGTATCCGAAAGTGACTCATCCTGGACAATTTTTTGAAAGTGTCCAGGAAAACGCAGTAAGTAAGTATGAAATCCCATTACACATCACAATATTTAAATATAGACTATTTTTTTTTTCAAAGATAAGCTAATGACTTATATTGCATGATGTAAAATGACGGAAAACCCAGTTCATTCGTATTTTTTACTATTTTGATAGTAAAATTTTTGAAAAAAAAATCGACAGAAAAAGAAGAGTAAAATAAAATATTCACATTAAACATAAATGGTTTTATTTCTGAGAAAAGCACTATACATGTTTCGACCATAAGTGCCATCCTGGCCTCATATTATAGCCGGATATCGCCCTCGTCGGCTCGGCCGGCAAAATCATACTCGTCCAGGATAGCTTACTTACTGGTCTCTGCAGTAATTACTATAACCATTTGTATTGTTCATGTGTTGTGAGTAATGTCTTAGAGTTTATTAACGTATTTAACGTAGTGTTAAAAACGAATTTCAGCGAATAAAACCAAGGAGCGTCGAGCGAAAAAGAAAAAACTGGCCAAGTGCATGTCGGATTTCGCACATTTAGGGTTTCTTAATAAATTTTGAAGACTAGAGTCTATAAACCAGTGTGTTCTCCCGGTGATGACTTACGCTTGCGAGACATGGACGCTTACTGCCGGGATGATGAACAAACTTAGAGTCACACAAAGAGCGATGGAAAGGTCGATGCTCGGAGTGTCCCGCCGCGACATGATAAGAAACGAGCTCATCCGCCAACGCACTAAAGTTACCGATATAGGAAAACGAGTCGCGCGACTTAAATGGCAATGGGCTGGACACATCTGTCGCAGAAATGACGGAAGATGGAGCTCTAAAGTTTTGTTCTGGAGACCCCGCACAGGAAAAAGAAGCGTTGGAAGACCTGCGACACGGTGGTCCGACGACATAAAGATCACGGCCGGCCTATCCTGGACGAGAATGGCCGCGGACCGCACAAGATGGAGGACAACTGGGGAGGCATATGTCCAACGGTGGACGGTGAAATGAAATGCTGAAGAAGAAGAAGAAGAAGAAGAAGAATAAATTTAGAATATAAGCCAAAAAAATGAATTAGGAAGGTACTCACTTCACATACACCTGATACACCTAGCCAACATATCACTATAATTCTTCACCTGCAAATAATTACTTTGTTTATCATAGTGTTTGTATGAATGACAAAGTTATATTTGCGGTTTTAATATTTGTTTTATATCTTAAAAACTGCTTATTGTATTTTGTTCAAACCAATTTTTAATAAAAGTGTTTATTGAGATACACAACATATTTTTTTTAGTTTTTACTCTTACTTTAAAAGTTAGAACGGGGGGGGGACTCAAATTTTTCCACTTTGGAAGGGTCTGACCCTTTAAAGATTTACTTTGAGGAAAAATGCTCAACGTCATTTTTAAAGGCCTCATAAACACCCTACACATATAGGTGTATTAAAAAAACATTTACATGTAAGGGGGCTCCCCTTAACTTTTTATTTTTTCAATTGTTGTATAAAAATCGTAAAGCAGTTTACAAAATACATCTACTTGCTATGTTTCAACTGTATAGTCCTGATAGTTTCGGAATAAAGTTCTGACATACAGGCGGACAGACAGATATGACTAAACTATAAGGGTTCCTTGTTTCCCTACGGAACCCTGAAAATAACTATACTTATACCTTATTTCGCACGCATGTTTATTTTCAGCTGCAGCGAAATAGAAAACTGTACAAGCAACCAAGAGAGCAACGGTTTTTTTTCCTGTCGCTCACAGGTGTATTCTGCAAAGAGTAAACAGAATCAGGTGCCTAGTCTTTTTGCCAAGCCCGGTGCAGGGAAGCCCCTTATTCTAGTAATGTCTACACAAAATAATGTAATTAGTCTATGGGCATCGTTGTCACTTTCTTTCTTATTCTTTTTTTTATTTATTATTGGCTCGCTTATATTGTAAACTCAACTTGTGGAAAACTAACCAACTATATCCTAAACGAGACTAACCAAGCCAAAACTCAAAGTAAGCTGAAAGACAATTCATCCGCCGATTAACTCCAAAAATACTCAGGTTGGACTCTTGTTAAACTTATCTGAGTTAAAAATCAAAGTGGTGGCCATGAGGAGGCCAAAGATCGGTCGGCAGACCATCTGCCAGATGGTCCGACGAAGTGGCGAGGGTGGCAGGAAACCAATGGACTCGAGTTGCGCAGGACCGTTCTGAATGGCGTGTTTATGAGGAGGCCTATACCCAACAGCGGGTCCCCTGAGAGGCTGATGATTGATGGATGATGGAGTTAAAAATAGAATACCGAGATCGAAAAGGGACTTTCGTAGCAGGTTAGCAACCCTTATATCTTCTAAAAGTGCTAGAATACGAGTACAGCCTCCCGAACTTCCTTCGCAGATGTCACACCACCTCCCTTTAGTTTCGTTTAATTTCCTATCTCGCTTGTCGCGTTCATTACAGACGCCCCGTTCCAAACCTTTTGTTCCCGGCCACTAATAACCATTTGGAATTAATTTTTATTCGCGGCTCCCCGACTCTTCGCCGACGACGTCTATTTTCGGACTTTCGTTCTGGCTTTATTATTTTCGCATTAATTCGCAGTCCGCAGCTGCGGGTAACGGTGATTTCTAAGAAGTGGATTTTTCATCTGCCTTCAGTATTCTTTCTTTGGAGAACGAGAGGCTCCTATTAATATTAATTAAAAGTTTGAATAATTGAATGGATTCGGGATTGTTTCCCGGTGTTGAATTCCTTTAGAAGCGTCGCGGCAATAATTAAGGCTCGAGGGGGAGGCGCGGCCGAAGTCTATTATTTTGTGCCTGAAAATGACAGCTAATTCTTTAACCTTATACGAAGGTAATAAATTGTGGTGCCACTGAGTTTCCACGTCTGTGCAGAGTGTAGAGTGAGCATAATAAAGCATTAAAAAGTCCAAACAAGTTGCAGGTCACGAACGAAACGTAATTAAGAAGTCCCAATCGGCATATAAAACACGAAGATGCATTCCAGCGCAGTACCGTAATTGCTGTGACGTAAAAACGAAAAATGTAAATTCTTGTTGTTCCTTCCGGTAATATTCGTACACGACGACTTTTGCCTGCACTGTTAGGGAATAATCTGGTTCAACACTTAATTATGATAATGATATTATAATATTTGTGTTAGTTTAGCACAAGCACATTTTTAAAAGAGATTTAAAAATCAATCTGTGGGAGTTTCTACGCCCTTCTTCTCCCGCAGTGGTCCAATGTAGAGAAGTGGCAAAAAATGACGATTGCTAAGTATATGTACTAAATATCTACAGTAATAAAGACATTTGGAATTTGGAATTTGGAATTAGGGTTAAAATCAGCTGTTCTGTTAATTTGCTTATGATTATGATTATGATCCTGGTTATACTTATACATTAGTTATTCATTATAATCGGTGATGTAGGTAGAATGACCTCTGCGGCTCTGCGGTTGGGGCTTTGCCTACGATGCAAGAGGTCCCGCGTTCCATCTTTAGCTGGGGACACAGAAAAAAATAAACCCCAGGTCTTGGATGTTTATATATGTGTGTTGTCACTGTTTCTAGTTCCCAAATAATTTTAAATAATAAATAATACCTTTTACACTATTTACACACATTGATCTAGCCCCAAAATAGAATTCCCTGTATATTGTAGACAACGATATACATACTTATATACTAAATATTATACTTAGATAGATAAACAACCATGACTAGGACACAAACATCCGTTCTCATCAAACAAATATTTGCCCCCACCGGGACTCGAACCCGGGGCCATTGGCTTCGTAGGCAGGGTCACTGCCGACTCGGCCATTCGGGTCGTCAAATAACCAAGGAACAGAATGTCCCATACTGCGATTTTTTATTTGAGGCCAGAAATGTAAACAAACAATTGTCATTTTCCAGTACAAAAAGTATAATATGAATGTCAAAGTTAACGGTTTTGTTCTAGAACATGACAGTTGTTTGTTTACATTTATGGCTGTATGTGCCTGTATGTAAATGTTAAAGTTGTTTATGTTTAATTATTATTTCCGACTCCGCCACAGCGCATGTAAAGCGTAAAAAAGTTTTAGAACTCTATTGACGGACAGTCATATTCCTCTACAAACGATCGACTCAACTCAACTATGGCTGATCGGAACAAAACTAATCAAACACGACCGTTTTCAGAAAACTGCAATCCGACGGCTTGGTCTAAGTCAAAGAATAACGTATCAGAAATACCAATTGAAGTTATTAAACGAAAATATACATACACGTAGATAAGATTATTAAAATCGGTACAAATACATACGATTAAAATCAGTTAAAGATTCGGCTTTTCTCGGATATCATCGCCTAAATCCGATCTCTCTCTCTCTCTCTCTCTCTCTCTCTCTCTAGTGAGAGATGAGATATTCACGACAATTTCCGAGGTTGGCCGAATCGTTAACTGATTTTAATCGTATCGAAAGTACGTGTCGTTGCCTCCCAATGGATTGAATTCGGGAAATATTAAACTGTACATCAAAAATACTGATTTGCACAGCAAATATTCCTTATATCTGCTGCGGTAGCTTAGGTGAAGGGTAAAGGGGGTGAGTGAAGCGAAGCCCCCTTTATCTTCGTGTTAGGTTCAAAATGTAAGCACAACAAAAAATAAGTAAAACATAAACTTAAGTACTCATTAAATATTAAAAACATAAAAAGTGTTTTTGATGATCCTTTTTTGCTGCGAAAAACAGTTTGTTTGATGTGCGATTAAATACCAGCCATTGAATTCATGACAGTTAGATTGCTTACGAGAGCTTCGAGAAATCAAACTTTTTACCTTTCCATGTGCATTCTCTACTACAACAAGATACTCAGGAGATTTTGAAATTGCCATTTGAGAAATTTAAAAACCATGCAAAAATTCTTTAGCTACAAACTTGCCAAGTGCCCATCGGTTCCACGAAGGGATGTTTCTTCGCCCCCTCCCACAGTGGTCCAATGTAGAGAAGAGCCAAAAAGCTACTTTACTAAGTATACGTAAATATCTACAGCAATCAGTAACTTTGAATCTTGAATCTATACCATACAAATAGTCATATGGTCAGTAACGCATTACAAATATTTGTAGGTATAATAATGTAGTTTTAAGAGAGATGTAAATGACAACAGCTGGAAAGGTAGCTGAGGTAGGCAACGCAAAGAAGACAAAGATCATTGTTCTATTGTTATTTTTGAGCGGTCCCGGGTTCGGTCCCCGGCTGGGGCCACAGAAAAAATAAACCCCAGCTCTTGGATGTTTATATATGTGTGACTTCGCTGTCGACACAGGGTATCCTGATGTGAAGCCAGAAGCAACATATGAGCGAAAAAATACATACTCTGAAAAATCCAAATTCCAAATGTCTTTATTACTGTAGATATTTACATATACTTAGCAATCGTTATTTTTTGCCACTTCTCTACATTGGACCACTGTGGGAGAGCCTTCTTCTCCCAAAGAGGTCCCGTAGAAACTCCCACAGATTGATTTTTAGATATCTTTTAAAAAGTTATTAACAGCAAGGTCTGTGTTCAGCCAGATTAACCCCATACAGTCCCATCTTTTAAGTAATCTTGAACATTGTAATATCCCTTTTTCGACAAAGTCGCTTTAACATGGTTTATAAATTGCTCAAATGGCAATTTCAAGATCTCCAGAGGTATCTTGTTAGTAGAGAATGCATTGACCCTTGAAATAATTGCTGACATTCGCGAGTCTAAACCGGGGCGCAAGCAATCGCTTTCATCAGCTCACTTGCACCAACAGCGGACTGTCTGCCGCCTGCAGGCACAGCTATACAACGGCCAATTAAATGTATCGATGGCGACCAGTCGTCAACGACGAATGGTTTTCTCATATACTTGCCGGTCGCAGTATATGTGCATATGGCATGTGACGTCATTACGACGCTCTAATGTTGAACCATTCAAGCAAGGTGCACACACATTGCGGCTGAGTTACACTCTGGACATTGTCAGCCGTTATAAATATAGCCCGTACAGTACAGGGTGCGCGATTCATTGCCACTCTTTCGGTTGCAAATGTTTGGCGCTGTACGCTGTAGGGATGATCCTAAAGCAATCTGCATTTATTGGCAAGCTTTTTTTAAATCAGTAATAAATAAGGTTTACAGGCAACGGACGACCTCTGTGGCGCTGCGGTTGTCATGCGAGAGGTCCCGGGTTCCATCCCCGGATTGGGATAAAGGAAAAGGAAAACCCAGGTCTTGGATGCTTATATGGGTGTGATTCGCTGTTTCTGGTTCCCACGACACATGGTATCCTAGTGTGGGGCCAGAAGCAATGTATGTGCGTGAGTTTTGACGATGCCAGCCATATGGTCGCGTCTTGGCAACATATTACAGATATATTTTTTGGTGGGATTCTGTATACCCTTATGTGTATGTATGTGCCTGTATATAAATGGTCATGTGGACGATAGTTATTTAAGGCTGTCGATTTATGTGAAAGATGGAGATTAGAATAGAAAGAGAACATTTGAGAAGAATGTATAATCCTTGAAGAAGAAGAGAAGAATCATTTAAAATAAGAAATTAAAAGCAATCTACGTGGTGCACCGGATAGATAGAAAAATATGGGTCATTTACTTTTATCTCTGTACTTGCCCAAGTACTTCTTGCTAGTCCAATTTAAAGGCACGGTCTCACAAACCAACACATTTTCAATTAGTGCCAGGTAGGTAGTCGTTTCTATTCTACCCCGCATCCAATCAACTTTCTTTGTTGTTCTTGGCGCTTAAAATAAAATGTAAACTAGCGAAGATTCTATGTAAAGTTTTCTCAAATTTTACGACAAGTCCCGTCTTAATGGCCGGGAGTAATTACGTCTGCATGGTTCCGGGTAATTCCCTGCTTCGTATTCACAATTCGGTTACTTTGTATCCTTGTTACGGGTTCTTTTAGTGTTACGTTTTTAGCCAACGACTTGTCCCGGTTTTAATGCGGTATCAAACCTTACAGAATTATTCAAGTTTCCAGGATACGTAATGTTAAGAGGTGTTTTATCCATCTTTTAAAATGTTTTTAGACTACACACGCAACTCTTATCTAAATAAGAGTCTTACGACTGGGCTTTTTAGCAAACAGCCTCTAAATTATTATTTTTATATGGCTAGTATTTAATCGCACATAAAAAATACTGATTTGCACAGCAAAAAAGGATCAACAAAAACACTTTTTATGGTTTTTATATTTTATGTGTACTTAAGTTTATGTTTTAAGTATTTTTTGTTGTTCTTCGCTTCGCTCACCCCCTTTACTAAGCTACCGCGGCATTTGCCCTGATATTTGCTGTGCAAGTCAGTATTTTTAATGTGCAGTTGAATATTTCCCTTCTTATAATTAAAATTGATTATCTAATGTCAATTCAACAACAAAGTCAAATTAAGAATAGGTTTCCTAAAATAAATCTCTTGTTAGTCTAGAGATAGCTCGCCTTTGTACATGTTTTTTATTTTTTTGTGTGAACTGTTTTTGTGCACTAAAGTATATTGAAGATACTCCATTTAGTAACATACTCTAAATAGATTTAGATTCTCGCTATGTCCGCCTGGGGGCGCTGTGAGGGACGACCTATGGCTCTAAACAAATGACGCGCGCTTCACCCGCCTGATTGACGACGAACCAGACCGGGCAAAACTGTGCACGGGATATAGACTGCACGCCACCACTCATGTGTTGCGACGGAAAGTGGAACTAAATACGCTAATCTCACTGGCAAGTCTCACAGGCAAGGCGACGGTGGCGCCGTGGCTATCGGATATGAGTGGAGCGGGGACTTAAGACTAGTCCATTAGACGGCACGGCGGCGGCAAATGCTTTTAAGTTTAATTTTAACCTAAACTATGGATTGTATTCTGAAACAAGTGAAGCCCACTTTAGAGCGGTTGCAATTCAGAAGTCGTCCGGTAAATAGTTGACTGATATCATAAAGAACAATGGGCAACTTTGTATGCACCGTGGGCCCAGCGTGTAGGTAGCACTTTTCAAACCAGCTTAAAATTAAGTATTGATTATTCTCAACATTTTATTGCGAGGCAGCAAGATTCTAATAAATCAAATTAAAAAGTAACAGCCATTCCGAAAATCCAGGCCTTGACCTATTATGAAACAAAAGAAAGCTTTATTTATTTTTCCTTTGACTGCCCTTTTTAACTTACATATAAATTGACAGACATTAAGGTATCATTAAGGTATTGGATTCGAAATAACAGTAACTTTTTAAATTGATTCATTAGAGGCAAAAAGCCTATTATTTTTTTCATTTGATTCATTAGAGGCAATCTACCTTATAATAAAATATTGAGATTATTTGGGCCTTCATTTTAAGCTAGGTTAGAAAGTGCGACACGCTGGGCCCATTCCAACTATTGTTCTTTGTTTGCATTTGATTTAATGTGCAACGTATTGTAGCTTGAATAGACTTGCCGCTGCATTGCTGTCTAATAGAAAAACGCTCTAACTCGAATACACCCCCTAATGGCACTGCAACTGACACGTTTTCGTTTTTTACAGTTACAGTTACAGTTATGTACTGTGCAGTAGACGTGGCATCAGTGGCGCTTAGCATTTCAGTTATACCTTTTGCCAAATTATTCATTTTAACTTTCAACTCACATCCCGCCCTTATGAAGGTGGCATCGCGACTTTGAACCTTATACCAAGGTAATAAAATTCAAAATCTATATTTCTAGAAATACCACGGGAGGTGAGTGGTTATTATACGAGTACTACTCGCTAAGCGCAAGGACCAAGTCCTAAAAATATAAAACTTAATTGGAACACGGATCACATTCAAACTGCGTATAATGGAATACATAACAAAGCTGCTAAAAGTGAGTCATATTTTTTCATTTCCCCACCATTCAGATATTTACGGTGTGTTCACGCTTTAATTTCGTTGCCTCTATCTGCTGTGAGACGTATTCAGCTGATAACGTTTTCCCTTCAAGAGACGGAAACATAAATGTCCTAAAGGAAATGAAGGAAAAATCCTCTTTAAGGAGCGCTCCCTTATTCCCTGGGGACGTTTCCCGCGAGTGATTAACGCACTTGCACAAACAAAGATTATTATACTTGCATGAATAAGCGGTGGATTTAATCACGTAGTGGTTTTCGTATGCACCTACTATCTATATATCTATTCAGCCTCCTGCACCCACTGCTGAGTAAAGGCCTCCTCTTCATAATGCTATTTATTGCGGTCCTGGTCCAACCTGATCCATTCCAGTTTTGGCGATGTCAACCGACCATCGGGCTGGTGGTCAGTCTTTCGGTCTACGCGCGTCTTATGGGCACCATTCCGTCACCGCCTTGGTCTATCTGCCGTCGTCCCTCCACGCCAAGTGTCCCGCCCATTTCCACTTTAACCTTGCGATTTAGTATATATCCTTAAAAATCAAAAGTCTTAAATCACCATACAAGCTAGAACACACAACCGACTTTAGTTTGAAGATATATTTGTTAGGATAGAAAACATAACTACCGGTAAGTATTCATGCCAAAAATTTTAATTTAAAAAAATAATTTAATTTTAATTAAATTTTAATTTAATCTCAAAAATTAAAATATTTTATGTGTACTTAAGTTTATGTTTTAAGTATTTATTTTTGTTCTTACATGTTCAACCTAACACTAAAGATAAAAGGGGCTTCTCTTCGCTCACCCCCTTTCACCTAAGCTACCGCAGTGTTTTGCTCTGATATTAGCTGTGAAAATCAGTATTTATCATATTCACCACGTACTTGTGGTGATTATATATAGTAACCGGTGAATGTGATAAATCGTAATGTATTAATTACTTCAACCATCGATATTGGTAAGAATAAATAATAGCCGGTTAGCTTGCATAATAATCTTGACCGTAGCATAAATACTACTAGATTTAAAGATTTTCTACTATGTTTCTAATTCCATCACTAGATATATTTTAAATCTTCAAACTACAGCCCGAACCCTATAAATCAATACAACGACATGCAGGGGTTTACATGATCACCGCAGACACAGATTCGTGTTAGATTCCACAAATGCATGCCAGCTAACATATTGACACCATTCTGTAGCCAAGACGGTCTGGGGTGCCAAAACTAACAATTGCATTCAGTGCTGGGACAAAATGATAAATGGTCATGAATTCACTCTGGGACTTCTTGCTGTCGCGACTTAGGACGAGGAAATCTGTCCCCTGCTGTCTGAAGGCGTCTGATGTATTTTTAGAATCTAACTTTGATTTGAAGACGTAAAAAGACGACGAATTAGCATAAAATGACAGCGTATCCGATCAACCGAAGACGAGAGAAAACCAATGAAAGCCGCTTTCCAACTTCAAAGACGTGAATATAAAAGGCTGAAACAATATCAAAAGATCTCATTTGGACCATAAACACTTTTCCGTTATTGAATAAAATGTCGCACACAGGATCGTATAAATATCCCACAGATATTTCCCCGACATGAAGGGCTTAAATATTCTTATGCAAACAGGTTTTTGTAAGCAAGTGATGCGGCGTCGGTTCGTATCAATTCAATTGATATTAACCTCTTGAATACCACCGAGGCGTTAGCTAACACCACTTTTCTGTTATAGGTTTTAAATTTTATTACCATGGCATGAGGTTTCAAATCGCGATCCGTCCCAACTACCCTCGATTTTTGAGAGGTTAAGCGAACACAAATTGTAAATATCAATGTGCAAAACGACTCAAGATGGTTGAGAGTAAAAATTGTCTGAATACTTTTAGGATTATCTACTGAGATGAAAAAACTAGTCATCTGCGAGGGAGAAATGTGCGCAAAGGCTTGTGCGGCTGTGCGCATTCTCCTTCCGCTTGAGTTTTTTTGTTTGACACTTGTTTACAACGACTTGTTTTTGCTTATTTCCTGCATTTTATATCAGATCCCGTATTCGACAAATAATTCTTGTTATTTCCTTTAATCTTCGCCAGAGTTCAACTTTTACCAGCTCATTTTATGGTTTTCTTCCTTTACGCGTATAATTTGATATGATAATGTAATATCATACGCTTCAGTTCTCAGAATGTTTACGACTTTTGAAGGAAAACCTAAAACATTGTTGTTAAGTTTGGGAATATTTGGTCGGAGGGATAATTCAAAATATTTATTTAAATGTTTGCAAAGCTCAAAACAAATTTAAAACAACAAGACAATAAGTTCAAAAACTAAAACTTCGTACTAAAGATTATGAACCTGGCGGTCTATGCGCTTCTAACGATTCGACTAAATGCAAGCAAAGCAGTAAGCAAGAACTATTGTTATTATTTTTGGAATGTGCTAATTACGCCCTTTAGTTTGATACCCAACACGGCCCTGTCAAAAAACCTTAATTTCTTAATCCATGACTGTATGCCCTCTAGAGGGCACACTATTGAATTTAGTTTGACGACACGGCCTTTAATTAGAGGACATTGAAGACCCTTCTAAAATACCTCTTTTGTCAAATTCTGATAAGTATACTAGGGCCAATTATGGCCTGTTATTATATATCTGTTATAAAACAGATAACATTTGACTCCTCATCAAAATTCAGCAACGTTACCTTGTAACAGAGGGCACACAACATTATGCATGTTTTCAAAGTTACTATTAGAACTGCACAATTGCTTTTTTTTTTCAGTTAAAATACATATTTATGGTAATGTAAAAGATGAAGGTAATTTTGTGATTAACTTTGACTAATAAACCATTATAAACATAATAACATTTTATCTACACACGTATCATAAACCCTCTTTACTGCGTCCGACCGTTACGACCAGCATAATGATATACTACTTGGTAAAAACGAATTTTTTATCTGAATATTGATACAATATGAGTTTGACCATTATGTATCAATATTTCGACATATTATGATATTTCGACATATTTCGACATACCTACATTCAAATTTCGAACGCCGACGCGCCGGCCTGCGTGCCGCCCCTAGTTTTCTAGTTTGTCTGTGAAGTTGGTACTACTGAATGCCACAATGACCTGCCGATCGAACATGCTGTTCCTGAACACATCAAAGAGAGCTTGTGATATGCTGAGATATGGGTAGATAAACTAGTCTATGCCCTCCATTATGTATCAGTCACATAAACTACTATTTTATTCTAAAAACTTAACATTGTGACAAGGTTTTACGTCGTTGAACCTTTTTTCTTTGTATACACTAGGAATGTTACCCAAAAATAATGACTGCATTCAATTCACAGATGTTTAAGTCCGTATCGATTCATTAAATTTATACGATGTTTTAAATCAGGTGCAAGCACTACGAAGCTCAGGCAGACATCTCAAAACAGACCTATTACAAATGGTACTACTTACATTAGTTAAGATGTTTGGGGGGGTGTACACATACCGGTTAAAATCATAACCCTCCATTTGTCTTTGCCAAAGTCATGTAAAAATAAGTCTCTATATTAGCTCTTACTGCTTACAACACAGCTATGGGTCTACCTTTTGTCCAATTGCACTTGGCGGTTTCCACAACGTGCGAAAAAGTAACAACAACAACAACAACGTCGATTTGGAAGTTTCATACGTATTTCGGCGCAGCAATGAGTCAAAGTCAAAGTATAAATTTACTTCCCCTACGAGGAGCACAGGTTATTATGCGGAAGAAGGTAAAATCGAGCATTAATAAATAACACTGTCATCTTAACCACTGATTTTTCATTGCGTCGTTTCAACTAAAATCTATGAGTATGGATTGGTACTCATAAGTATTCATTCCATATATGAAAACCAAAAGAACTTATCCGAAGTCTCTATCTTTTACTTCACCTTTCGAATAACACGTCCCTGATTCGCAATGTGGAAAAAAGGACTCGATTACCCCTGTTTACGGGGAAAATAAAGTTTTCTTCTCATCGGCCTAGAGATAAAATGGGACACAGATTAAATTCGGGTCGTGTTTGCCGAGGACTGCGCACCAGTGTAAACGAACCCTAAGGTAACGAGGGTCCTTCCCAATCGCATTGCGTCTTGTAATATTTACCGTTTTTAAGGCCGCCGGCACGCTACCAGCTTACAAAAACTAACGCCTTTATAGTTTAGCAATGATTTGTTTTCGTAGTTGGCATATTTTCGTGATGTCATTCATGCTTTATCACTTCCAGACTTCTTATTTTTGTACCTCTATTCTTAAGTTTGGGTGCGAGCTCGCCATATTTTTCAGGTATTCAAATAGTCACTATTTGAATACCTGAAGAGTAAATCTCTTGTTTAATTTTTTTTGTAATTATGCCAGCCAAAATGGAAACCTACACGATAGAGTTTGGTTAGGGTTCTTATATCATTGCCCAACTCATTTCATCTGCAGAGTGATACAGTGGTTATGATCCAAACTCGGGGCATCTATCCATCGCTTTGGAGGAACCCGCAGAAGACAAAATATCATTTGGTATAGCTTAATGGCGTCAACAGAAAGGTTACTTTACGAGTTCTTATTTGGCGTTCTGCTGTAATGAGTTTTGTAACAAGAGGGTAGGGTACTTATAAGCTCGCCCCCTCCTCCCTTGAATGATAGCACTGAAAACAGTCGAAATATAAATTTGTATACCTATATAAAACAGGGGTAAGATTAGAGGACGGATGACCTATTTGATATAATTTCCCATAACCGCAAAAATCCAAAGTTTTATATACTACGTGATGTCTTGATGATACCGAAGATTTTGTTTGAAATACTCGTTTCCTAGAATCCTGTTAAGCTTATAAAATATTTGCAAGGGTCGTCTATAGTTATTTACGTATTGGGGGATGTTATCCAACTCCTGCAGTTTAGGTCCCAAAATACAGAAAATGTTAGGATCAGCCCAGTTTGCGGTACAAACTAATATAGCTTTAATTTTATTCTCTTTGCTTAGGACGCTGAATAAAAAGTCCATAAAATAATTTAACGTTGTTTCTTGGGTTGCTTTCTTTTATGTTCATGAATGAGCTAAGCGTCTTCTTTAATGTTGGCTCGCTATCTTAAATTGGGCTATATTCTTGGATATTGAAGATGTTATGATTAATTTTTGCAATTTATAATTAGTTTATCTATACCTACGATATCAACAACACAGTACACACCATCTGCATTTCCTCGTATACTGATATAGTAAGGGTTTACTTAGAAAATCTAGTTCAACTATTACTATCGATCGATATATGGGTTTCAGAAAGAATTTCAATACAACCTTCTCGATTTTTTTGGCTTGACACTTTTTTATTTTAATCGAGTTTACAATAAGCCTGCGCCGTTCTACCTTATCAGAGCCGGTCTGCGCAGGTACCCAATTAGCTCAGGTAGCCGGCGGCGAAAAAAACTATTCATTCATCTGACTGTTTTATCGTTACTTAATAGATTTAAAAATTCACATCACTCTGATTCAGAAACTAGCAAAATTATTTCGCTACGTAACATTTCGACCTGTCAAGTAAGTCACTTTGAGCGATTCCCAGATGGATATAAGTTTCATAAAATCTTTATTGCACACATATCTTATAAAACCTTGTACACTGTACGAAGGCGAATTTGCCTCTAATAAGAGATCTCTTCCAGCAAACTAGTTCAATATCAAGTTCCGTCAGACAGCGAAACTGATAACTTCTCTTTATATTTTTTTAATCATAATCATGATATACATGATGTAATAATGGTTTTCCAATCACTGTTCGGCCTGTAAGCATTCGATACGTTTACCCCAACAGCGAATGGTACACAAACGAGCAAACTTAGACATGGACTAAGCAGATAACAAGAGGCACGTCGGCTAGAGTGGTTGCGGTCTGGCGGTAGATGGCAGGAGATATGAGCCTCCCAGGAGACTCCGGGAGACTCGGACCCTGAAGACACGTGACCTGTGTACAGATGAGACCCATCTACCTGCGGTGCTTACTCTTTGATAGGATGTTCGTGTCATGTTGTGTTGAAGGCACGGTTTGTGGGTGGATGTGTTTCTTGCCTCGAGGGATACATTGATTGTAGCTAATACTGTAATCAAACAGCGTATTATGCATATTTAATTGTTTCTTAAGCCAATTCGATACTAACATACGCGAAGAATAGGGAATCGTTAAATACTTATTCGTCAACAGCCAATACAAATCAATTATGAATGTACTCGCACAATAATAGGTACCAGAAACAATGCGATACACTATGAATCATTAACATCACAACTCACGACCAATCAATAATGGTTCCAGGCAATCAGTGAAACGCAACGCTTTGAGTGTCGACTACTGCCTTACAAGCCGGTTGCGCTGACACGTAGCTAGACATTGAATAAGCAACTACGCACGACTAGAAGGCAATTGTTCTGAAGCCCAAGTTAAAACGAATTGTGGCATTGGATTAACTACTCAGACGGAGTTGGAACTTCCGCAGCCAGATCATTTCAGTCTAATATTCAATTTAAGTTTGACACTTCATCCAGCAAAACCAATGCAGGCGCTGTGTTAAGAAATTATTTCTCATTTCGCATCCTGAGGATAATTGGGTTGGGTGTTAAATTGCCTAAAATCATGTTATATGATAAGCCTAGTCTTATATTCATTTAATGACAATAATAAAGCCAATTATACGACAACTTTTCTTAATGACCTGGTCCAGAAAACAAACCAGAAAGATTTGCCAGAATCATGAATTTTGTCAAGAGAGATGTGTTTTCGCACAAGTAATGAAAACATTTGAAAACCGTGAAGAACACCGGAAATTCGTAACGTTTACATATGAGAATCGTCCTGTTCGATAGTTTTATTTCCATAAGGTCAATCCTGTAATAATATTTGTTGCTTGATGCCGTTTTAAAAATGTGTTGATGTTAATTTATTTTGAGGCTCTGTTTATTTTCAACCTAAGTACAGTACGATTACTCACCACGATTGTAAGTGGTAACTAGTAGAGTGGATTTGACAGGACGGGACCGCTATACCCAAGCTTTACCTGTATACTTCTATCATGTTTTGTAGTGTAAATAATGTAATGTATCACAAACATCACAGATATTGGAAAATAAAACTAAACTATTTGGTCACACGCTTTATCATCGGGGACACTACGATTACTTATTTTAACTTTACCGCTCGTCACTTCAGCGACTTTATTCCTGAAGGTGATTCAGATGTCCTGGAAACTTGAAATTTGGTAAATAGGTGTCATCATCATCTCCCACATCCACTACCTACCCGCTATGGCGATGATGTCATCCGTCCATCAGGCTGGTGGTCTACCAACTGTTCGTCGTGCGGTTCTAGGAAGCCACTCTGTAACCGCTTTGGTCCACCTTCCGTCATCTGTCTTTGCCAAGTGTCCTGCCCAACCCCACTTCAGTCTCGTGATTCGCTTGCCGACATCGACGATCTTAGTACGACGTCTTATTTCTGTATTGCGAATACGATCCCGAATTCTCATGCCTAGCATGGAACGCTCCATGGTCATTTGTGTGACTTTAATTGGGTGCATATTCGCCTTTGTGCTAACAAAGGCGAATATGCACCCAACGCTGCCCACATTGGTGGTAATACCTGGTCTTCAGCTTCTGCGGGATCTTGGACTTGAAGACGTCTTCAGCTTTCCAAATGCGACCCAACCCAACTGAATCCGTCTGGTAATATGACCACTGATTTATTCTTTACTTGAGAGTCTCGGCCAAAAGACAAACAATGTCCATTATAAACATAACTGTCTACCGCCTCTATTGCACTGTTACCGACAGTAATGTTTGGTACCGAAGAGTGACTCATCATTATTTTCGTTTTGGACATGTTCATCTTAAGGCCGACCAGCAAAAATGTTGTGTGCAGTTCGTCAAGCATGTTTTGTAGATTACCGACGTCTTTAGCTAAGAGTACTAGATCGTTTGTTAACCTCAGGTGCGTCAGCTTGGCGCTTTTTCATCCAACAATAGAGTCTTCATTACATCTTCAAGGACATTCGTGAAGAGCTTAGGAGAAATAGTGTCGCCTTGGCGCACACCCCGGCCTAAAGCTACGGAGTTGGTTAGCTCATACATACGCACCTACATTGTAGCGCAACAGTAGAGCTCCCGGAGGATAGCTACATACCTATCGTCGACACAGAGATGTACAATGAAAATAATATTAAGGGAAAAATCTGAAAATAGTTAATTGATTTACAATTAACGAGCTTGGGGTTAGCGGTCCAGTCCTGTCACATCCACTCTACTAGTTGTCACTGACAATGGTGAACTGTATGCGGCAACTTGAATATGACGTGTGGTTGTGACTGCGGTGGACCTTTATACCTGACGCGACAACGGCGCGGCGGTCAACTTTAATTATCTTTTGTGGCCTTTTCGGTATAATTTTCTCTTTGGTTCATAACTTATTTATATGATTAGCAATAATCTTAATTTCTACCATTTATTACCTAATAAAATATTCTACAAACGCCAAATAATGCAGACTTAAAGTTGACCGTCGCCGTCGCTTCATTGTCACTGAGTAGTCAATGTCTACCGGAATTAGGCCCAGGTTAAAATGTCCCACGCAGTCAAATCCACACTACGTCATAATCCAGTTATATCACGATTCAAATAAGAACAGGAAAGTACTAAAAAAGTAATTTAATTTCAAATTTATACGATATATATATTATCTGTCCTGTAATATCTTCCGTACTTGCATACAAAATTGTATTTAGAAAAAATATATAGATTATTTGATATAGGTGGTGCTCGCTTTGGATATATGAGATAAAAAAATGCGTACGAGAAAAATGGAAAAAAGTACCGTCATTTAAATGAGGACCCATTTCAATTTTTAAAAAGGCGTTTACGGTGATTCGCGCAATCAGTTTTTATTCATTCACTTTATTATTACCCATATTATAAATATCTGCTCTTTAACCTGGTCTAAAAAAACGATTCATGATCAAAGTTGCTCAGCACAAAGCAAATTATAAATTTTCTTTACAAACTTAACTCTATTCTTGTTTCCTTTGAGTATGCCGCAATAGTGTTGCTGACACCTAAATTGAAAAGTAATGTTTAAAGCCCTGCAAAGCAATTTCCTACGATACTGCAAATATTAATACGAAGATAGGAAAAAGATGTAGAAAAATATTTATGCGCGGCTTGATTGTTGGCGAATGATTTATAACCAGATTGATTGGGATAGGTAGAGCAATTTTTAACACTTGCTATGTGTGGTACGTGTGGTGGTGTACGGAAATGCCCGGAATCCTAGGATTTAATATACATGGTGTTACAGATAGGTGTAGTGATATTATAGAGGCATTGTTCTGAACAACGTGAAAACGATTTGATCAGAGCCACTTTATTTTTGGTACCCGACTCAGTCAAATGTTGCTATGCCCGCATGATTATTTCGGATGCGCGATTACCTCTAGACCACTGATTTATTCTTTACTTCATTAAAAATTGTATTTATTGTGGCATGTCCACATTAACATCTATGTTTGTCGTCAATGAAGCAAAACAGCTCTACCCATTCCGATTACTGCTACAACCTATCATACAGCAAATTGAGTGACATGTGTGTGAATTTTAAGCCCCTGTCGTCTGTAAAAGTGCTATTAATGAAGCACAGATAAATAAATTCAACTCCACAGATAAATAAGTGTGACAACAGTTAAAATAAAATATATTGAAGGGCTCACATTTCATGAAAAGGTTGCACCCTTGTAAAGGCCATAAGCGGAAGCAGCAGGGAATCAGAGTGAAATTGAGTGGCGAGTGCGAAAACCCACCCATAATTGATCGCGTATCTAATCCCCTAGTCCTTTTCAATCTGTTTTGAAGATAATGACTAAAAAAAACTAAAAAGCACAAAACCGACTCAATGAAAGTATTATAAAGTAAAGTATTAAATTACATTAAATTAAAATGCCGCTGGAATCATACATTTAGATTTAATTGGTCCCGCTTGCATTAAAATTTAATTTAATTAAACACTGTACCGTAACATTCCATCTAATCTCAATATTTATATACCGCAGTCGGATTTTTATTTTTTATTTTTTATTACGTTATTTATTTCCTACGCTTTAGTATACATTATGGGAAATCTCTATTTGCTTAGTTTAGAACTAAGATGTATTATTCAAAGCTTGTGCAAGATAAGTAAATATTTCTATACTAGCCTTCTAAAGCCCTTTGTTTTTAATACCCAACTTCTTGAAAAAGTTTTTATAGCCCGCATACATCTTTTTTTATTTAAGACGAATCCAATGTCGTATAATTTATCAAAATCGGTTGGACCCTTGAATATTTACAAGGGGACACACACATGCATAAATACAGGTCAAACAAACAACCCTCCCCTTTTGCGCTTCCCGGCAGTCGGGAAAAGTAGTTGACTGTATTTGGTCACGTATAGAAGGAAGATATTTAGCGTTAGTAATAAAATATGTATGTCATGTCAATGGATCAATAACTAGCTTAAAATAAATATACCTTTTATAGTTGACTTTTCGTCGTAATCCTTGTTTAAAGTGAATGGTATCATTAAGTATTGCATGAAGCAACTTTGAGTCTTCACAAAGATCTATCTATATTATTAGTATAGGTACCAAAAATCACACCTGATTTATCAGTCAAAAGGTCATGGTTCCTTCCAAATCATCAATGTAAAACCTAGATTGGTACTCGTATACGAGTGGTAGGAAATCAGTAAGGTCTACGAGAATCTGGCTATAAACCGTTCAAACGGAATCCGACATGGGAGACAGTTTTGGTTTCGTGATTTCATTGCTATTAGGGCGGCCGGCCGCCCCGTTTCACGTTTATTGTCAAAGATACGACTGGATTTGTGGAAGCGATTTCCTTTATATATTTTGTTTTGTCCCTTTTCCTGCAGTTTGATGGTCCTCTTCGAAAGTGGTACCTCTCTACTTCAATTCGTCGAAACTCTCTCGAAATCGACCGACGCATTGCTTCCCTTCTTCCTGTTAACATGCAACCAAGTCACGTACCCACTACATATTGAAAGAAAACTAATTTGAAAACAGTTTCCACAAAAAGGAATCATTTTACATCGTAATCGAGGAAAGTTAATGCTATTAGCTATATTTACTACCGGGATCTGACCGTTTCGAGGAATGTAACCATAGAGCACCAACACCCTATGTGATTTCAAGAAAATTAAACTACGACACGAATTTGCTCTCCAAATGGAATCGCCTTACCCAAATAAAGTTCCATTCGGCTTTTTAAAACTATTTACCCGAGACGTTCCATCTTGTAGTTGTTAAAGATTCATTTCTGCTCCTCTTCAATGTCACGTGCTTTTCAGTCGGCAAACCCGCCATCCACTGTGTAAAGGTAAGAAAGTGTGCCTTCCTTTTTAAGCCAAATAAACATGACATCGTCATTCAGGGGTGACAGACGCGGAGACCTCTGGACCGCCGTCGTCACAACTCACGACCTCTCTCCTTCATTCGAGAAGTTTTTGTATGTCTCCCCATTTTACCCTCGCCAATATTTGTTGGGAATGTCGTCGTTTGAAGTCACATAGTGACATTGAAACGTCTCGGAACTCCGCTCAATGGCTGGCCATTTATTTCTTCCCTTATTCCTTGACAACTAGCACAAATCTTTAACTTTACTCGGCGCCAACCTTGACTTGGCTTACGGCTAACGAACTATGCGAATAGCCCAAAACTCGGAACAAATTACGGTAATACGTTCCGGAATTCCAGCCGATATCAGTGGAAGGCAACATTGGGAGTATTGGCGGAAAAATGGTCTCCCTGAACGATGCCATTTAACGTATCAATCAAAGGCGAGCGGTTCGCGCAATCAGCGTGCGTGAGCCGGACGAGCTAATCAAACTAATAGCTCGGAGTGTGCTGGGGACCGGGACCGACCACCGCCGAACCGAATCACAACAATAACATTGACGGCTGATTGATTACTGCCTGCGATCCGACTCAATCTGATCGTTCATTACACCTGAACCGATTAATAGACGGCGGATTATTTTTTTGGTTGGTAAACCTATTTAGAAGTATGCCTATTTAGAACATTAACGTTTTTTTTTTCAAAACTGGTGAAAGTTGAAGGCTTGTCTGTGCCTTATCTTTTTGTATTCTAACTTTCAAATCAACATAAGTGGCCTTCTTAATGCAAGGTACTTTTGCGTTCGTCTTGGAGTAAGTTTAACCCCTCAAAATCCGTGGGTAGTTGGGAAAGTTTTTAACCTTGAGCCTTGGTAATACATTTTAAAACCTGTAACGGAAAAGTGGCGTTATCTAACGCCGCCGGTGGTATTCAAGAGATTAAGTTAAATATAATCAATTTATATCTTATAATTCATCACATAGCTAACGCATTCAAATACAATTCAACAACAGTCTAAAATTATGCGTCAGGACACCACTTACAAACGCGGGAAGCCTCAGCTCACACACAATTTTTAGCTAATATTTTGATATCTAGATACGACCCGAATGGCCGAGTAGGCAGTGACGCTGCCTACTAAGCCAAAGGTCCCGGGTTCGAGTCCCGGTGGGGGCAAATATTTGTTTCATGAGAACGGATGTTTGTACCCTAGTCATGGTTGTTTATCTAAGTATAATATTTATCTATATAAGTATGTGTATCGTTGTCTAGTACCCAAGATACAGGGAATCCTAGTTTGGGGCTAGATCAATATGTGTAAATAGTGTCCAAGGTATTATTATTATTATTATATTATTACTTAAGTTCGTGAAAATAATATTAATAGCTTTCTTACGTTATATACTTACTTTATATGAAAGTCTTGTCCTATTTGTAAATGATATAAGACCTCAAAACCAGAATACGCAGTATATGCATGCATGAGTTTGATGCCACAACCGCGTTACCATATGAAGCGGAATACGTATCATATTAATTTAGGTAGTTTGTCATTGGTCACAAAGGCAGTCATTTTGTTTAGCTGTTAACATGAGTCTTACATTTATTAACCACGACTTTGTGTTGGAAAGTGGTGGTTCGACTAACCTTCTTAATTTTTTATGTGTTTGACTTTTTGATGGGCCAGATTTAGAAACAGTAAGAACGTGTAAAGCTCCTATCACCGAGGTAAGAATTTTCTGTCCCACAGTAATAGACTCTATGAGCTCCTCTTATCATCATCATATATCATATAAGTTTTATAGAAAAAATTATCGAAATATATCATTCCTAATTGAGGGTTCCATTATGTAAAGTTACTTAAAATAAAATCACATGTAACCAATGCCTCATTTATTGTGTGTGTTATTTCTAATTTCATAGAGTTCTCTAATTTTCAAATCAAATTCTCGAGAGATATTTTTTTAATCAAATAAGTTAATACTGTTCAAAAATACATATTTTTTCTTACATATAATAACCTAACCTAAGTAGGTTAGGATATTATATGTAAGAAAAAATATGGTGGTGTATGTAACCTTATTACCAATACAACATCTTAACTTTGAACATTAAAAGTAATTAAAATAGCATATAAAATTTACTGTACGGAATCACAAAATGTTCAATTTCTCATCGTCGGTTATAGGTCACGACTTCCGCGGTAATAGGCAGAATCTTTTTCATAACCGGATGATATGGATATGGCAAAACGACTTGATCGTTAAATAGGGATTTTTAATTACCAATCTTTAAAAAATAAACACAGTATGTGAAGTCATATCAGTTACAGTTATAACCATATAATGCCAAAATAATATTACAGCCTGGCTGATGCATAGAAATATATACTTTATTTTCTCTTCTTTCCAATGTTGTCAAAACCCACGGTAATAGGGCCTTACCTTACAGGTTGACAACCAATTTATGTGATAACTTCACAGGACTAAGTTATACGTAGTTTACTTGAATCGCAACTGTTCCATACGGGCGCCAAAGATCAAGTAGTACGCAAGATTGGAATACTAATGTGGCGCAACTGGAACACCTACATACAGTCAAAATACTATAGATATACAAGACTGGATAGACACTAAACTAAAGCATATGTATCAAACGTGCCGACTGCAGCAGACAAATACATAGAGCTTAGTTGTGATGTACTAAGCAATGTACCTATATGTGATGTTACCACCCTGAGAATTCTTAAGCATGATGTCACCGTAAGATAGTCAAAACCGTAAGTTGATCAACTATCGGCAGATAGTAAACCAGACCGACAGGGTTTAGAATTTACGCTTCTTTTGTTCTTACATGTCAACCTAATACGAAGACTTTTCGGGGACTTCGCTGCGCTCGCCCCCTCTAGTCTTCAATTAAGCTACCGCACTGTTTGCTCTGGTATTTCGTTTGCAATTCAATTTTAAACCAGTTTACTATTTAGCGGTTTAAACCGTTAGTTAATCAACTAACGCGTCATATAGTAATCAGTCTGTCGATAGTTGACCAAGTAACGAGAAAAAAACGTTAGTTTATCAACTAACGGTTTTGACAATTTTACGGTGACATATATACATAAACTATAGATAAAAACTACTTAATCCGTCCATACATAACGCTACAGCATACTTACCCCGCTTTTCCCCCCTCCACCCCTTTCGCAACATCTTGTGTAGAATAAAGTCCTAAGTGTGCGTCTTAAAGTTGATTGAAATCATCTTTCCCCTTTTCCCCCCAATAAAAAATTGTTATTTGAAATGTTTTTAAATTAAGTCAAGGAACTGGAGTGCCAATTTTCGTCAAAATCGGTTGGAAAATGCGAGACCTGCGCAGACTGACAGACGGACTAAAGCATTTTGGGACAATCTCGAAACTGGCCGCTCCGCTAGTTTCGCTCGCTCAGTCAAAAATTCGTTCTCTATCGCAACCGGATTTAATGGAGCTTCAACCAAAATAAAAATACTCGACAACTTGCTCATATTCCTTCATTCCCCTGTCTCATTAACTAGCCGGAATACCTCCTCTGGATGAGGAGAATCTATGAATAGTTTTTGGTCTCGTGAAGCCGAGCCGTCAGCTGACTGTCAGGTTAGCGTCGCCTGCTTGCCTGGCCGGTGCTGCCGCTGTTGTAGTTCCAGAGATGACGGCGAACGCGTGATGTTTTGAGATCGGTGGTCCCGATTTAGTCTAAAACTAAACTTCATACTTAATTGGTTATGACAACTTTGGCTTTGCTTTACTTGCATGTCAGTGGCATCGGACGGCATTTCTTTATAGGTACAAGACAAACATGAAGTTAAAGACCATTATATGTCACCGTAAGATAGTCAAAACCGTTAGTTATTAAACTAACGCGTTAGTTAAATATCGACAGATAGTAAACCAGACCGACACGGTTTAGAATTTACGTTTCTTTTGTTCTTACATGTCAACCTAACACGAAGACTATTATTCGGGTGCTTCGCTGGGCTCGCCCCACTAGTCTTCACCTAAGCTACTGGTATTTCGTTTGCAATTCAAGTTTAAAACAGTTTTCTATTTAACGGTTTTTACCGTTAGTTTATCAACTAACGCGTCATCTAGTAAGCAGTACGCTACAGTTTACTATCTGTCAAAAGTTGACCAACTAACGAGAAAAAAACGTTAGTTTATCAACTAACGGTTTTGACAATAAATTGATACAGTGGGAGTTAGAATCAATTATTTGAAATTTGAATTTATTTGTTCTTAGCAATATTTCCATAGTTTGTCTGTTAACAACGAATAAGAGAAAATCATGTTGTAGTAGTTAGTCAATCTCTAAATTACTGTAATCTCTCCTACTGTAATGCATTGAAATTTTGTGTTATTCTTGGAATGTAGATTTCGTTTTTCTTTAGACATCTTCAAAATACTTGTTCGCGTGTATTTGTGTGTGTGCGTTACCATTTTCCTGGAAAACTACCGATTTTGATGCTTTTTTTGCATTTTAAACGGTCATAACTTTAGAGCAGGTATTATATTAGCATATATATTACGGTTGTAGACCACCAGGGGGGCTGTTTGAGGCCTTCTCAGAAACTAGTAGCCATTGCGGTTTTTGAAATATATAGGTAGAACTGTTTAATTATATAAGATCTTTATTATATTATATATGCCACCATAAGATTGTAATGACCGTTAGTTAATCAACTATTGCGTGAGATTATAAACTATCAATAAATTGTAACAGAGGCCCTCGGTTAAAATTGCGGTTTGATTTAACCTAACACGAATGATAAAAGAGGGATTCCCTTCGCGCACCACTTTACCCTTCGCCTACCCTGACCCACCACTTCGTCATAGTATTTCGCTCGCAATTCAAGTTTAAACCAGTTCACAACTTAACGGCTTGATTATAAATTAACGAAAATTAATACGATAGATTGTAAGTCGTTCTGTAAACTGGTTACGAAGACAATGGAAAGGCCTGTTAACCTTCTTATTTTCCATCAGAATATGCAGGGCCTTTCCAGCAAAGCACTAGAATTAGAATTGTAAAGTCGATATTAAGTGTATAACTGAACATTGGTTCAGAAAAAATACTTTGTTACCATCTATTAAGAATTACCACATTAGGAGTTATTTTAATAGGAATAAAGGTGTCCATGGCGGGTCATTAATTCACGGAATTAATTTGGCATAAATGCCAATTAAAGCAGAAAAGAGACATTGTGTCGTTGTCTATTGAACGGACTATGGAGTTATCATGTGTAGAGCTGGAGCAACATACAGTTGTTTATGTATACAGGCCCCCATCAGCTGATTTGAAAGTGTTTAATAAGAAAAAGTTTAATAATATATTTAAATTAAAAACATCTAGAGGTCAAATTTGATGACCGGGCTTCAACTGGTATTTATAAAAGAAGGAACAAATTGTGTGATTTTTATTCAGAAAGATGTATAAATGCACAAGATACAATTTTTAGCGTACATAAAACAATATTCAAAGATATTCAAACCTGTATGCCATACAGCAAAGAAATCATTAAATGCATTGGCTACATCGCGATCTTAAAGAAATTAATTTATGGTCTATATTTAGAACACATTTCTGGTCCCGAGGTTTAATTTTGCCAGTTTCGGTCTTGATTATTTTCCATGTTGTTTTGGTTGTTTCTTCAGCTTGTTATAATATTTACCATAAATTCATTTCTAAAGATCGCGAAGTAACCAATGCTTTTGAAGATTTCTTTAACAAATTACCAATCGTTACTACCCACAGTCCTTAGATTCATCCCCGGCCGAGGCTGCTTCCATACTATTAAATAATGTTGATAAATGTGATGATATAATTAAAGTCAGACATATTGATGTAGACTCGATTGTTAGGGCCTTTAAATTGCTTAATATCAAAAACACCGAGAATCTTTAGGGTATATCAACAAAAAAAATAAGTTATATTATTGATTCTATTGGCCCAAACCTGGTTATTATTTCATCATCATTCTGGTCATTATTATTTTCAATAAGTGTGTTGATGAAGGACTTTTTCCTGGTGTAATGAAAAATAGTAAACTGATTCCTTTATATAAGTCCGGCAATAAAAATGATCCGACTAACTATAGACCAATATCAATACTCTCCGCTCTAAGTAAAATATTTGAAAAAAAATCTCAATCCATTTATTGACCCAATTGAATACAAACAGACTGTTCCAAGGTGGGCAATATATAGCTTCACCAAAGTGCGTTCCACTACAGATGCAGGGATATCTTTGATGCTTCATAGAAGTCACAATATGCAATTGGTGTCTTCTGTGACCTTTCCAAAGCATTTAATTGCGTTAGTCAGGAAACATTAATTTGTAAATAACAGCATTACGGAGTTCAGGGAAAAGCTTTCGAACTTGTCTGGTCTTATCTTAGTAATATAATCCAGAAAGTTGATGTGAATAGAGAGAGGTCATCTAGATCTCTCATCTTAATGGGTGTCCCTCAAGGATCAATATTGGGCCAATTATTGTTTTGGGTGTATATTAACGATCTTGCCTTTTTGTAAAAAACTTATGTGATATTGTTTTGATTGCTGATGATACTTCACTTATTTTTAAGATTGGCAGAACTGAGAATGATGTTTACAAAGCAATCACGCTAGTTTTTAAGTGGTTTTCTACCAATAATTTAGTGTTAAATAAAAATAAAAAATAAAACAAATGTGTAAATTCTCGCAACCCAATGTCAGAAGGTACACACTTTAAGTATTTTAATGATATGATAACGAGCCTTTAGACCTAGTACAGTCGACTAAATTCTTGGGTATTAATCTAGATTCACAATTGTAGTGGTGTCCTCACACATCGTCTTTAGCTGGAAGATTGGGCTCTGCAGCTTTTACGAAAGCTGTACGGAAAATTACATAGTTTACTGATGAAGTCACAGTAAGATTAGTTTATTTCAGTTACTTTTACAGCATTATGCCATATGGCATTCTGTTGTGGGGTAAAGCCGCAGATATAAAATCGGTTTTTTTGCTCCAGAAGAGAGCAATTCGTTCCATATATAATAAGAAATCCCACGATTCTCTCCGGGAACCATAACGGAGATCAATATTCTTACAGTAGCTTGTCAATACATATATGAAAACGTATTGTACGTTCGGAAAAATATTAACCTTTGTCAAAATTGCGATGTTCATAATTTCAACACTAGAAATAAAATAAACTAAATGTACCTAGATTTCGATTGCAGAAGTTCATTTATGGGCAACTGTATATACTTTTATAATAGGTTACCAGAGGGAATTGATTAATTACCCAATCAAAGGTTTAAAACATTTATTTAGGTTAATCTCATAAAAAATGCCTATTACACTATTAATGACTATGTTAAAGACAAAACTGCGTGGCCCCAATGCATAAGCTCCATGATAATGATAATATTAATAAACGTAACTTTTACAAATGCAATAATGTAATTTAATAGTCTGGTAATAAAATAATGTACAAAATTGTTTTTTGAGGTAACTCATAACAATTTATTAGTTTTAACGTAGAATACAAGTCTGTTGCCCAGAAACCAGAGTTTATGGTCATGCTCACTAAAATTTCTTTGCGGCGGCTCTGTATAGCGGGTTGCTCACCTCCCTCAAACATGGCGAGGAAGGTGATGGCTGGTGCAAAAGTTATGCTCGTGAACGGATGATGCTTGGGGGGACTGGGGCAGTCTGGTTTCTCATAAGTTATGTTCGTTACAGCTTGTCTTTGTTCCTATTTAATTATTTTATCACATTGTAATTTTGAGACATCTATTTGGCACTTATAGATACGATGTTATAATATCAATATACAATAATATTTTCATTACATTAGATTATTTGTATATTGTACATTTTGTAATAACAAAAAAAAATACTAATTAAGAAAAACCCCCGTAAAGTTTCTTGGTGCTATCTTCTCTGACCGGCGTATTTCCTAAGCACTGGTAGAGTTACTGGAGTTTCCTTCTCCTGGCGAGATTCAGCCATGAATCACCACTTGGAAGGGAGATTTCCTTTTTCAAACTCAAACCTTAATCAGTGATGTACTCATTAGTTTAGTTGATCGTATTTGATTTATTTTTTATTTTTATCGATGTATATGAGACTTAAGTAAATGTTTGACTTGTAAAAGTGCATTATTTTTGCCTATTTGCAATAAAAGATTTGACTTTTGAGTTTTTTACAATTTATCGACTGTTTACAATCTCGCGAGGTAAATTTTGCGAGCTTATAAACTAACGGTGTTCTCACTAAGCGTGTTTTTTTATAAACTTTTTTACGTATAGATAACCGGTATCATGCATGAATGGCTCTGAGTCTGAGTGCCATCATGGGCTATTGACTGGATAACACATGTTAAAGGGGTTAATTAAGTGAGGCGTTTTTAACGATTTTCTGAACCCCGTTTCGTAAGATTTGGCTCGTACCTCATAATCTTTAAAATGTAATTGGTAAATCAAACTAGACTTGCTTCATTATTTTTATCCACTACTATTAGTTGAGATTGATTAAATCTGAGTCCTGTCCAAAATACATATGGGAACCACTATAGTTAACTACACATAAAATTATAAATGTAGCCCAGTAATATCTCCAGTAAGATTACTCCACCACGCTGGCTCAGTGCGCGTTTATGGAGGTTTTTATCTTACTGGTATCCGGGTGGGGGACTTTATGGGCTACATTTATTATTATTAATTACAAGTCGCGAAAGGCAACTTAGCCTGCATTCGACCATATTTGGTTTTAAAAACGACTCAGACATATTGTTAGGCCGAAAATCCTAATTTTCTATTTATACCCGCCACATTGCGTTCACAACAATAGAAATGTTAGTATTCACCTGTCCACGTGAAATAATTCCATTGGGCCAGACGTGGCCGGCAGTAGCGTCCAGTGGCCAGACTTTTGCGGGTAGGACACAAAGGACCTCGTTTTTATGGACGTAAAATCCAAATCAATGGTAAGGTCGGCTCACTTTTGTTATTGCTCCCATTATATGCTGGACGTTCGTCGCCCTTCCGACTATTCAAGGCTTTTAGCAGAGCAGCCCAGCAATTGCTGGTAGAGCACCCGTGTTATCGCATGAAATTTCAAAACTCGTCCGGGCTCTTTTATGCGGGAACTGAATATTTGCTCGTAGTATTAATAGCAATAGCGTACAAAATCATAAATAGACGTGAGGTTAGCTAAGACGTTGTTAAGACATAATGTACCCAACGAAAGCATACAAGATGTTTCATGGAACGACGGCACAGCATCGTGTATTTTGCTCGGCTATTCTTAAAGACAGGTAACATTACGTCATCCCGGATAGTACGTCTTATTCTGAAGCCTCGGCAAAATAAAGCACGAGCAGCTGCGCATTGTATCGCTGACAGCAAAGCCGAGATGCGCCATTGTCGAGCTCCTCCCAAGAAATATAATAGCGACTTACTCGATCTCAAGAAGCCACAATACATCTCGTCATTACTTTGCGCTTATAGAGCTGCGGACCCCTCCCTTCACACAATTCCCGAGCACACTCTGCGCGAGATGTAATGTCAAAACAATTATTCAGAAGCCTTTGAGAACAGCAAAGCTATCTTTGCATAGTTCTAAGACTTGAGACGAAGGCTTTTTTATACGTAAATATTTATCAGTCTGCTACGATGCTAACCTGTGATGCTAACAAACACAAAACAGGATTATTTTATCCACAATTTTGGGGATTCGTGGGCCGTGCATAAACGTTTTTCGAAAGCTAAAAAGTTAGTGAAGTGTGGCGTAAACACTTAACCCGTGTCAGGCTGTCAGAAACATGTCATATTTCACGAGTTTCGGCCTATCTCGAATGTCGATAACGTTTAGGATCGCTTTATTTGACAACGCGTGTGATGGCAAGACTGGTTTTCTCCATCCAATCCGTTCGTTCTTTATTTTATGTTCAATTTTGGCGGACAGAAAGCGAAGGAACGTAAAAAATAGAAGGCGAGGGCCTGAACATAATACTACACTAATTTGGAGGAGTTAAAACACCGTTGTATGTTGTGATACACCGTCGGATCGCGTTAGTGTCGTGGCACGGCGACGGTGCAGGCGAGGTCGACTACCGTACTCCGGCTTCTGAGAAGCATCGCGAGTAGTCGCAACCGGTGCAAAGATTCTCCATGTGCGGTAAACATGGATATTCTTTGGAATTACAAAATAATGTATTTGATCAAAATGCACTGGAAAGAGGAATGCATTGTGAGAAATCATGAATCAGATGTTTTTGATATTGCAAATAAAACTAAACGGTAAGAAAGTTATTTATCCCTTTCAGACAGCGATACACCAACAATAACTAAGGACGTTAAAAAGTCCGTCAGCCGCATTGTTCCGGAAGATAAAAAAAAATTGGTTCCACCACCCACCACACAATTTCCTTTGTGTAGACACAAAATTAAGTCATTTCTACCTATCAACGGCACAATCGTCAATTAACCCTGATCATAAAGTAACAAAAGGAATGCTATTTAATCGAGTCGAGGCAGATGTCTTTATTGAGCCGCGCTAGGCATAAAAGTACGGCACGTCGGCAACACGGTAGAGTCAAAGTAGCGTGTGCAAAAAATCCTCGCTGCCAAAATATATCCCCAAAGCACGTACGGAGACCTTGCACTCTCTACCTGCTACTTTGTGATGTCTTTAGTTAGGGATGTGCCTACCTTACCTGCTAAAGATAGAAAGTTTATTAGCAAATGTTGTTTTTATTGTGCTTCACTTTATGGAATCTGTTGTAATGTCTTTCATTTTGTTGTTTATGATTCTAAGAAACATAAACATTAACATACAGGCACAAAAATTTCTTCTGGCCCCACACTAGGATACCCTGTGTCGTGATACATATAAACATCCAAGACCTGGGGTTTTTTTTCTTTACCCCCAGCCGGGGATCGAACCCGGGACCTCTCGCAGTGGTAGGCAGAGCCACAACCGCTGCACCACAGAGGTCATCAAATCTGTACGCCACTTTTTCGGTCCACGACATCTGGATATAAAAAACCGGTCAAGTGCGAGTCTAAATCGCGCACGAAGGGTTCCATACCACCGTTCAATGGAAGCGATCGATGGTGTGGGTGGAGTGAATAGTTTGGATTTTACACAGCAAAATATTGTTTACAAAGTTATTGGTGCGGTTACTTTCACACTCCATGTACGTAACCAGGTGCATCCATAAGTTTGTATGTGGTATTGAAAGAATTGTTGTATGGGAGCCCCCTTAAATATTTCTTTTATCCTGTTTTTTAGTATTTGTTGTTATAGCGGCAACAGAAATACATAATCTGTGAAAATTTCAACTCTCTAGCTAGCTAGGTTCTTGAGATACAGCCTGGTGACAGACGGACGGACAGCGAAGTCTTAGTAATAGGGTTCCGTTCTTACCCGTTGGGTACGGAACCCTAAAAATGAAGGGCATGTTGCATCTAATTTTAGTTTTCACTCGGTTTTAATTATGATCAGCTGACAGCCCTCAGAAGGTTCATCTGCCACTCGAACGATCGAAAGGTACGAGGCGCGCCAGTATCAGGAAGGAATGTACTTACTTACTGTGTGACTCGTGTGCGGTGACTCGAGTCTCTTCCATCTCTATCGTGCCCGGCCGGCGCCACATTAGCTCAATGCATTCGCCGTCCCGCTCTACCCACACGAACATCATCAACACTTACCTGCCCGAAATGATATACATCTGTTGTGTTGTTCGCCTCTCGTTCTCGCTCGTTGCGATGGATAGATTGTTGATATTCGCTTCTCATTCTGTCGTCTCATGAACAAGGGGTAGACGGCGTGCGGCGCGCGTGTGTTGGTGTCGGTTTATTTAGTGAACTTGGTAAGGTTTGCCTTCGTGTTCGTGCTGAGGGTGTTGGGTGTGGTTGTGTGCATGGCCTGGTAGAGGCGCGACATAGCTTTGCCGTCTCTGTGACTTAAAAAGTTTTGTATGAAATGGGCCCATCAAGCTAGTTCTGCGCCGGCCAGCAAGCGGTATGGATGTGCCGAGCACGCTCGCGACTAACTCTGTCGTATTTCGACATTATAAACTTACTGAAAGCATATGACAGAAAGTGTTCTTAACCGCATGGTTTATGTAACAATAAATACTTTTGTCTTATAGAGTGTTATTTTGGACGGTGTTTCGTTGAGTTTTTGTGGAACGGCAACGTGTTTGGTTCAACGGACTACGGAGGAGGTTGGTCGTCGGACCATTCTTGTGTAGGCCTATTTTGTGTCAGAGAATGCACCACGATTATCATCTCGGCATATTTTGTATCTCTCAAGTGGAATGAGGATTTTGTGACTCACGTTGAAGTTTAGTTAGAAATCTGTCGTTGTAGTTGGAATAATTACCATATCGTCTGATGTTTTTGACTAGGGTGCTCTATTTTACTGTCAAGGTACACATTTTCTTCAACTAAAAATTACTGTATGACAAGAAATCGAACAAAGATATCAAATTAAATACGTTGGCAAAATATCTAACATAGCATGCCCAAGCCCAGTACGACATTTGAAACAATACCAAAAACAAACAATACAGAGTAACGATCAATAGATCACATCCAATAATCCAGCTAGTTATCTGAACAGTGAGACATCAATCAATACATTTTGAGACAATTGATGTTTACAGTTCACAGAAACTAACAAGAGGTTTAGCAAACGCCAACTAATTACTAGTTGGTTAAAGACAATACGATGTAGATATAGATAATATAGAACTACGTACAATCTAAGGGAATCCCGATTAGCTAGCATTTGTCGCGGGTTCTGCGGGTTGAACAACCTCGATATAAATAGACACTCCGGCGCAATGTAATGTAAACCCGGCGCTAATGGCCTAGCTCCCCTTATACAACATCATAAACTTTTGATTGCATTCTGAAGGAACCGAGGAATACTTTGGAAGTCAACCGATCCTTCCTTCAGGACTGGTGAAACAAAATATAGAATAAAGATTACCTTTGTGAAAGTGATAAATTTAACCAACAGCTCATGGGCGTACCCAGGTAGGGGCAGGGGGGGCTGCTGCCCCCCCCCCCCCCCCACCAGAAGATAAAATAAACATCAACGTTTTTTGTTTCAATATACCTGACGGACCATCTTCTCGAAACAGGTATGAGCTGCCCCCCCCTAGCTGAAATCCTGGGTACGCCCTTGCAACAGCTTACGTTTTCGGAACATGTCTTTTTAAAAGTATTTGCATTCAGTACTACGTGGTGTTTTTTGTGTTATACATGTCGACCTGACACGAAGACTATTCGGGGGCTTCGATACGCTCGCCCCCTTTAGTCTTCACATAAGCTACCGCAGTGTTTTGCCCTTAAATATGTCTTTGTTGAATGTAAGTTCTAATTCAACCATTGTTGGCTATATCATGATGATATAGTCAATTCTACGATATTGTTATGACATGGACATACCTATATACCGAAAATCATTCATACGTCTTAGGTTTTCTTGCTGCCGTAATACATTTATTCATAAGCAATATTGGAAAGATAAAATAACTGCACTAATATTAGGGCTAGAGACAGTGTAACACTGTTATTTAGTTGTTTGACTAGAGTAGCCATATCATAACGTTTACCGAATGAAGTGATCAGATAAGAAATCTATTTTAATTGATAAAACTTGTTGTTCTTGATACGAATCAACAAAAAAATAAACCTATCTACTAATAAATATCCTGTCCTGGAAATATATTGTCGAGAAAGCTAAAAAATATCCCTTGCGAAGGGTTCAAAGGCAGGACTGCATTTATAGCCTTCCCTTTTGCCGTCACATACAAAAGTATCCCAAACTAGATCAAAGAAACATAAACATATTATATCCCCTAAAAGAATTACTTTCATCGCCACGTTGGCTGTTCCTTGCTGTCCCAAACAATTGTTATCTCTATTTGTATTAATAATATATAGCGGTAGACATTTACGCGCAGTGTCTACGTGTTTCGAATATAGCGGGCTGTATCATCGGTTTCCCTCGATCGTAACACTACGGACACCACTTAGGCTGAAACTATTGATATTTATACAGGGATTTTGTTTTCTTTTATACAATCAGAGATTTATCCCCACTGATCCTTTATTCACGTTTTATTTATTTATCCTCATTTATCTCCACTTGAGTTTCTAACCAATCCGAAGCTTGTAAAGATTAAATGGGTTCAGTTAGGTGCAAGATACAACCATACAGACAGGTATAGCACTCAGACCTGTCAAAATTCAGGCTAAGTCATAGTCCAGTTGCCATGACTGAGTTGTGGGTATTTTCTAATGAATGTTCGTCCTAAATATAATTTTTTACCCAAAAATTGTCATTCTACTTAAGTCATATTAATTAATAATTAAATAACTATTATTTTGATTTATATTTTTCTAGCGATATTTTCCATTAAAGGGTACAGTAAATGTTGGCCACTTGGAAAATTATGTTATAATCATCATATAACTTGCATAAATCTTGTTTATTTAATTTATTTAATTGCTTGACTTCTGCAGCATTCCCATAATTCTTCAGTACTTTTAGTCATGGCATTTCAATTTATTTCAAAAGTCCCATAACCCGAGGAGCATTTCTCAGCATTGCGGTTGGGGGCACCGTTTGTATTGCGAGATTGATTTTATGTTACAGGAAACTAATTAGACTTGAGGTTTGCCTAACCGAACAGTATTAATAACTTATCGTACGTACATACCCTCTGTTAACCCTAACACAATCTGCAGAGCAATCATTCGAGCTGGTTAGTGATTAGTCATCTATTAATATTTCCTTTTGCACAAAATCAGTACTGGCTTATGATCATAAGCTTGATAATTGTCTTATCGGCACCTACAGCATAGCCAATTCTAATCAAATATATTGTTTTATCAATGGTACGGAAAAATCTCCGGAAATTTTGTTTAGAATACTGACGCGTAATTATAACGACAGTTAAAATCAATAAAAATATATAGTTTTATTTTTGTCGTATTTCATTCAGAGGAGGTGCCTTTTAGTGATATAAGATGAGAGAAGGTCGATATTACTTCACGCTTCTGATGGGCTGACCTAATATAATAATTTTGTTGAATGGAGAATTCCAGAATTTGTACCTTCTATTCATCCGAGTTCATTTTAGCTGATTCCACCAAAATTAAATGGAAGATATTTATTTGTGGTCCATTTACTATCGGCGCGTCAATATTTATTCAGTTCCCCATGCTAAGAAGCTTATAATTCGCTGCCGTTTCCGTTTTGTATTAATTAATAATTCAAAGCAAATTTCTGGGGTTCGTGAATTCCGTATCTCCTCTGAGCAGACAGTTTATTCACTTTGGGTCATTTTTGAATCGTGGAACAAACATTTTCCATTTATAGCTTATTTCGCATTAGTTTGATCTTCGATAAGGTTAATAATTATCGAATTAGAGATCTACTAAGTTAGGCCTTTATTTGCAATCCGTGTACCTCTCAGTGTTTTTATCTCTCTACTTAGCAATTGTAGACTACTCCAAAGCTTTCGACCTCACTGGTATATTTTGCCGTACTTTACAATCAAATACAGATTCCACCTACATAAATATCATTCAGGAAGTATACAACAACAACGCACCAAATATCAAACTACAATCCATTGGTCCATCATTTACAATAGAGAGAGAGTCTCCTAAATTGTTTAAGCTAGTACTCTCGAAGAATGTGATGTTATATATGTCACCGTAAGATAGTCAAAACCGTTAGTTGATAAACTAACGGTTTTGATAGTTGATCAACTATCGACAGATAGTAAACCAGACCGACAGGGCTTAGAATTTAAGTTGCTTTTGTTCTTACATGTACCTAACCTAACAACCTACCGTAACCTGCAATTCAAGTTTAAACCCTTTTAATATTTAACGGTTTTAAACGTTAGTTTATCAACTAACGCGTCATATAGTAAGCAGTACGCTATAGTTTACTATCTATCGATAGTTGAACAACTAACGAGAGAAAAAAACGTAAATTTATTAACTAACGGTTTTGACAATCTAACGGTGACATATATAATGTGATGTTTGTTTTACATTAAAGCATACTGTGTTTACTTGTAAGTGGATGACTATCTACAAAGTGTGTACAAGAATTAATTATGGAAATTTGAATCATTGGTTGATGAACCACAAAAAAAGCTTGACGATCACATGGCAGAGTAGAAGCATTGTCATTGGTGATAGAAGACTGCATAACCTTCTCTTTGCTGACAATATTGTACTGTTCACGCCATCTGGGTCTGACCTTCAGACAATGCTCCAAGATCTGAGCACCGAAGGCCTTGAGGTTGGACTGAAGATGAATGGATACCTACACACGGACACCGGCATAAGATAAGGCCCAGGGGGAGATGGAGGGTCAACCTTTCCTGTCAGAATGGATAGATAAAGCTTCAGAATGAGATGTGTGGGCTCGAACCGGTGAGGCCTTTGCCCAGTGAGACAGCGTCTGGGCTACATCAAAAATAATTGTATTCCGTGTAACTAGTTCTATTTGCCTTCACCTCTTGTTCAAACTTATTTGGACTAATAGCCGGTGTGTTCTCACCCGGTTAAATATGAATCATATGATACATCAATAATGGTACTGAAACAGTATAGATAACAGTAACATATTAGACAGAACTATAGGTATTATGAAATGGCTGTTTATGCGGCGCTATAATTCACGTTTCCTTATACTTAAAATACCTACGTTAGATCATCAAAATCTCACTAAATAAATCTTTAAATCTCCAATCTACTCCAATAATCAAGTAAGTGTTGATTGAACGCAGATGTGTTGGCAGATATTATTGAGCTATTGTAGTAAGTGTCATGGATACGGGTACGGATGAAACATGAAGTATTGTGTTTCTGGCTCAATGTTCCGTATTGATGCGAAATCTCATTATCCTCCTGGTACCCCCATTCAAATGGAACACCTTTATAGAATTGGTGGGGACGCCTGAATGGGTTGTGGGATGAAATTTCTTAGCATTCCTCTCTCGTAATGAGCGAAATCTCTCAAGTGATCAAAAGGTAGAGATAACGGTATTTCTGAATTATTTCTCAATTGTATAGACAAGATTATATGGGATTGTTTATAACGGGTTCAATATAGTATGTTATAGCCTAGATTGGATAACAAAGTTCATTGTACCTTATGCATCTTTGTTGTACCAACGACTTAAAAGTAATATTAAGAAAACATGAAAGTATCCTATCAACTTCCAATTAAGGACTTTACAGGAAAGCTGATATTACAGATATCACAAAAACATAAAAAGTCGATCAACTAGATGATAACCAAGGGGCTCTAATTTAAATACTAGATAAAAAATGGCATGTGAATAAAGACAATATTTCCGCGAAGACTGGCATATAATTTAGAGGACAAAATATTCCTCGACGTTTGGAGCTCGTAGTGGATTACTTACTGCAGTAGTCGTGTAATGATGTCTTCATTATAAAACCGGTTTGGTCAACCGGACCCAGCTTCGAATGAGGTCTTTCACTACTCTTAACTGGGAGCTTTAACAGAAGTGATTCATAGGAATTTTTGGGTCGCATACCCTTGGCTTGTTAGACCGTATGTAATCTGTTTTTAAAGACCATGCTTGCAATTAATATGTCTGCGCGTTAGCATTGTTCATATTCAACATTTGTAAGTGGGAACCTTTTTAAAAGAACCTGCTATAAAAAACGGGAATATCTCCTTTTCCTTGGGTTTTTAAAACATAGTGGCCTTCATAACCGTTACCATTGGCCAAAAGTCTCTATTCCAGGTGGAGATGGAGACTATTAAAATTTTTGATAATGTTTTATATAAGAAAGCTCATAAAGACCTTCATCCATTTATACTCACTTCAGAGTTTAAATCCGCTCAATCCCTAAGGACACAAACATATGAAGGCAAACGAAATGTTCATGCTAAGTATCATTTCAAACTGGGGGAGAGTCACAAAACATACATTAACTCTGAAGGATCTACTGTCAATTGAACAAAAATCATTCATGCGCTAAACCGATATCATTAATCATATGAAATAAAATTTCAAAACCCTTCCTTTGATAACGCTGTGAGCACACGCTTTTCAAAATGTCCTATTCGTAAACTCGTAATGCGTTCAACATTATCGTTTGCGGTCCCTTCAACGTGTTTACATATTAACTTCATCTCGTCAGTGTTAAAAGCTGTCTTTAAGTAAACTGGAAACTGAATAATAAAATATTAGCAATCAAGTGATAAAATTATACTAGTTTTATGGCCCTGTAAAGTCAACGCTCAATGTAGGGTATTTACATACTACTTACACACTACAATACTAGTATAAGCGTATAACTCAGTGCAGTGCATGTTCAGAAATATGGAGTATCTCTTATCTGGCAGCAATAAGGCGTCGGTATAAGTTTAGTCTGACAAACGACTTCTAGGAAACATGCCTTTTATAAATTAGGAACACATTAAGTTTACGTTCCTGTGATAAACCACAGTTCCACGTCTTTCACTTTCCCTGTTGCGGAAGTGTAATCTATTTAATTCATCTCTCGACTCTTTCACGGTGGCATCCCTGACCGCATTGAGCAAAAGGTATTGGGCACATGACGAGGGCCTGGACCCGAAGATTCGGGTTAAATTTAGCGGAAGACATTTATTTATATAACGCTATCGGCTAGAGTAGGATAATCATCTTAGGGGTTGCATCACAGGGATCAAATGTAATTTTAATGAGATTATGTCTTTCATGTTTAACCGAGCCTGTGTATATTTTTTTGTTAAAATAGCCATGTCAAAGATAGCAATAGAGATAATTTTGTTCATAACTCAATTACGTTATTCCCATCAAAAAGATTACAAGATTACTGAAATATCCGAAAAGTTTGTTTAAATTACGTTCTTCGTTAAGTTTTCCTGTCAGTCGATAACTCAGATGTCAGTCGGAACGTAAACAAACATTGTTAATAAAGATCTCTAGGCTTAAAATCAGACACAACCAGTTTCAAGTAAAACCGTTCTTAAACTTGTGAACAAGTGAAATCACGACGAGTGTTATTTTAAAAATCTATTGCTCGAAATATTCAAATTGATTTCGTAAAATAGGCTTGGCTTAAATTTCATAAAATAAAATAAAAAGTAGTAAGTATTTTTTAACAATTTATGTGGTTGACTATTTGACCGGAATATAGTTCCCCGAGCCTAATTAGGGGTTAAATATTTTAATGCGGAAATTTAAAAGGATTGATTAACTATTAACCAATGCATTTTACAAAGTGTCAAGTAAAAATTCCAACAGAAATAAATTGTTTCTTAATTAAAGCGACAAACAAAAGAATAAATTCAGAATAGAAGTTATAATTACGGCACATAATGATAACGCGAGGATCACAATAATAAGGAACGGAACAAACAGAATAAAGGCATGTTTCGTTTGATACGGAAAATGCGGCAATTAATTTTAACGACTTTCGTATTATAGACTGGATGGGTAAAGGGTAACACACACCGAGTTGCTGCGTACCGCCAAGCCATAACACGAGGTGTACTTAATTCGGAGGTCGGGTAATGGTCTTCGCAACCATTAAGCAACCCCACAACACAGGTCTTTTTAATGCAAACCCAACAAACAAAAATTGATATTGTGAAATGGCACCGCGTGTGTACGTACGTGGCTGTATTTTATTCCCCAGTAATTGCCTTTATTGCTTGTATTTGTGTTCTATGTGAGTCGCCTTTTTGTGCGACATTTGGTACTACAATTGTTTCCAAATTGTTTCGTTTTTTTTTGTTCCGGCAAATCTGTCGTTTTCGTGTTGTGCGCGGCATATTGATGGTGTTTATAATCATAACAATCAAACAAGGGTTTTATCCGAAAAACCTTTCAAAGAGTTTAGAAAGTTACTTAATTAACCAACTTGATTGGCTGCCGTGGTAAATCCTACGGATAATTTACAATCTGTTTCATGTTTTTGTGTTTGCTAACCACACGAGCGATGTACATCGCTACTATATGAAGGTATTTAGGCCTAACTGCAATGCGCGGACTTTCCATTACGAGACGATACAAAATATGCCAAAGATGTTGAAACGGTGCATCGCGTAGGAAAAATACTCAGATATTTACTACAGCAATTTTCTTTACAGATCGCAAACGAAAATGTCTTCGGACTTTTTAAAGTAAACTTTGTGACGTCTGCATTTTGATTTGCTTAAGTGATAGCCAGAACACAGACAATGTATCAATTAAGTTTGCGGACTATGAGTGTGACGACGCCAATGGTCCGGTGGTGTATTCTGCTGCTTGTGGGGGTAGGGTTCCAGGCTCATTCCCAGGCGGTGCTGCCGAGCAACGAAGTGGACAGCTCATATAACTTCTACTATGAGCAGCCTTGCTGTAGCGGGACTGCGACCAAAAACAAATACCATGTCAGGCATAGAAAAGGTAAGTTCGTCTTAATTATGCTCATGGCGATGTTTGAAGTTGTGTTTGAAGAAGGCATAGCCACCCTAAACTCTATGTATTCTACACAGATAGTTATAGCCTAAAGAAAGGGACTTATACATATATTTGTATTACATTTGACGGTCTTTGCTACCAGTCACACAACACACTTCATAATAAGGATGTATCAGTCTTCTTTCAATACACATAAATATGTTTTTGTTATACCTGGTTTCACAATTGAAGAAAGAATAAATTGTTTTCACGGATATCATTCTGATAACATGATTTTGATAACAGCTTTGATGACCTAAGATTTTTTTTTTACTTACCTTCTTGGGCAAACATGTCAAATATGTACAACAATGATAAAGTTTAAACAGCCTATTATCTACCTACAAAAATTGTTGAAAGTTTCACAAAAGCTTTCTTTGACAACGGCAATTCCCTTTTACTTTCATCGAGTAAGATTAGAACTTTACATATGAAGCTGTTATACCATGCATGTAACTAGTCAGATACGTGTAAAAAACACCTTAAACTTAATTATTTCGCGCAGATCAGTATTTTTTTTGCTCATTTCAGGAAATTCCGCTGTTCCCAGTCATTCGCTCAATAGTTTTTTCGGTCGTTTTGTTATTCCCCTATTTATTTTGTCAAGACCATTAATTTTGCCGCACTAACGGAATCATCTCTTATCTCTGCTGCCCTCAAGTTAACTGATATTGATACATATGTCCCTCATTAAGAGGCACAAAGGAAAGAAACCTTTACACTTTAGAACTTAAAATCATAATTATCATGGTTTTCTTTTGAACATCGGTTGATTATTCTAGATATACTTAATCACCTACATACATCGTGTAGATGATTTGTACTAATGTTATTAGTTATTCAACCATCATCATTGGCCCTATAATCTTTTCAGATGTTTATTACAGCTGCTCTAAATTCTGAGAGTGTAATTTTTCATAGCGATAGTTATCTATTACATGTAAGCATTCGCTTTGCGTAGCTACAATAGTAATGTTATTAATATTATAAATATTCCGAATGTAAAGGCGTTTAATATGCTATACCTACTACTACCTGTAAAACGTAATATTTGCCTCAACCACCAAAAAAATATCTTGAACGAAAATTCCGAAAACAGTTTGAAGGCACAAAAGCCACACCAGCTAAATACAACAAGGAACACTAACACGTTCATAAGCCAGACACGTCCACGGCTCTGTGGTGCCACATGAGATGGAAAGATCATTATCAACGTGGGGGAACGAGACGAAATAATTCTTTTGTTTCATTGCCCTCTTAGTAATGATGCTGAGAGGCAGGATTTTAATACAGTTGTAGTTACAAAACCTATACATGCAAGGGGAAGTATGTATGTGTTAGTGAAGTACTCGGTTCAAGCATCAGATCAGAATTTAAGAGTAGTATATGTGGTATAATATGCGTACTCATTCTTTTTTTGATACAATGGAATTAAGACATTTTTCTTTTTAGTTTTACTGAATTTTCTTACATTTCAAACCAATTTTCATAAACACAACATATCTTGGTGCTTTGACTACCTCTGTGGCGCCGCGGTTGTGGCTCTGCGAAAGGTCCCGGGTTCGATCCCCGGCTATACAGAAAAAAATCCCTAGGTCTTGGATGTTAATATGTGTGTACGTCGCTGTTTTGGTTCCCACGATACAGGATTTCCTAGTGTGGGGCCAGAAGCAATGTATGTGCCTGTATGTAAATGTTTATGTTTTATGATTTTTCCCACACGGTGCATTAAAAGCACAATTATACCCTCGTTTAGCCGGTTATTCCATATTCCTGTTTGCGTGACAGGGGGCTAGGCTATCACCAATGGACATTGAAGTACTCCCACACGATGTTTTCCACCACTGCCTTTAAAACGTCCGTAAAATGTACTTAAGATAAATTACTTACCTCGTTTTGCGTGAGTACTATTCTATGCCATGGAGATCTCCACAGAGCACCAACACCTAGTTCCTACATAATCAGCCTGCTTTTTTGACACTTTTAAAGTGGTATTTTCCTTAACAGTACTCCACTGTTATGTTAAGTTTTTATAATTTTGTACCTAGTGAAATAAATGTGACAGTAAGAAAAGTAATGACCGATGTTATTATTTTAATATCTGTGCTTTCATCAATTTTGTTCGTATGAGTTATTAGAGTTGTGGTCATGCGGTACCGCAATATGACGCTTCGATCAAACATTTGGGATTCATTACTTTTTAATTAATTTTGGTTTTCGCGATCTGTTTTTAATCTCAATGATAATGAATGAACCAACTTTAGAGTTTGTTCTTTCTCTACGAGGGTGGTTCAAAAGTCCGCGGAAAAAGGCAAATCTAAGTAAAAATACAGTTTTATTAATTTTCTTTTTCAATATAATCTTCCTTAAGTACGATACATTTCTTATATCTATGAATGAAAGAAACATTATGGTATGCATAAGTATATTTTTTTATCTTTTGGGCCAAAATCAGCTAAAATAGCCGACTTGACCACGTCGTTCAAACCTTTTTTCCCCGAAGCACGTCTTTTTTTTATTTGGAATCAAATCATAGCCACTAGGAGCCCTATCTGGACTGTAGGGTAGATGAACTAAGTTTTTGAAGCGTCATTTGTGAAGAGCAGTCATCGCAATATTGCACATTGCTGATCGCACTGACCTTTTATTCTCGGCAAAAATTGGGAGGAGACTATGAAGTTGCTCAGCGAGGCTCCAATAAAGCCACAAAATGGTTTCAGAGCAAGATACTAACGTTAAGCTCTGATTAGACCAAATACAAGGAACGTAATTTGTATATTTTATACTATCACGACATTCCGAAAAAATAACGCAACGTAGATTACCACGATAAATTATGTTATGACACTAGTTTAAACACTCACGCATGAATTACCACTGAAAAATGCATAAAATTTTCCTTTTAAATAATATTTTTATGCAAAAACCTATTTTGGCAAAATTCCTGCACACAGATTGTCAAAACGACACAGATGGGTTTCACATTTCGTTTTAGGGATTAGTGATGAAATATTTTTTTTGATTTTCTCTTTTGTTCTAATATTTCGATTGAGCGCGATAATTTTCTCAAAATCGATATATAATCGACTCAAACTCAAAGTCTTTATTGTAAATAGGCAAAAATAATGCTCTTTCACAAGTCAAAAACTTACTTAAGGCTCATATACAGTGGTGGCCAGATAATTAGAAACGCCTGGTACTAAATCCAATACATTGAGTTGAAGCTGCTCTGGACTTTTTATAGTGATCTTAAAGGAATGTTGGTGGTGTATTTAAGTAGTCACACTATTAGTATATTAAATAAGTGCAAAGTATATTTCAAAATACTTACAACAAAAAATTTGCCCAGTAATATTAACAATAAACTTAATCAAGTTAATATTGAATAGAGTTACCTCTGTTGTCTTTTACGGCTCTACAGTGACTCGGCATTGACGCTATGAGATTTTCGCAGGTGCTCAGAGGAATGCTATTCCATGCTTTATCAAATCCGTCATAAAGTGCACCCTCCTTGCTGTAGCGTGTATCCGACACCTTCTTCTTCTTTACAATGTGCCATAAATTTTCAATTGGATTAATATCCGGACTATTTGCGGGCCAGTCTAATACTGACAATAATTGTTCTCTGATAAAGGCCTTCGCGCTGTTTGCGGTATGCTTCGGATCATTGTCTTCTTGAAAGATCCATGTCACCGGTAAATGTTCATCAGAATAAAGAATCATGGTCTCTTCTAATATTTTTTTGTATTGGTGCTGATCCAGAATGTCTTTAATTTTTCTCACGGGACCAATCCCGAATCCAGAAAAGCAACCCCATACTTTTGTGTTTCCACCACCATGTTTAACTGTTTTATTTGTAAACTTAGGGTCAAATGGCTTGTTGACAGGGCAACGAACATATCGTTTGTCATCCGAATTGTTCATATTAATCTTCATTTCTTCCGAAAAGAGTACTTTTTCCACTATTGATACTCCAAAAAGTACCCAGATTGGACCACAATCGCCGAACTTTTTGGCAAATGCGAAACGGGCTTCTTTATGCCTCTTGGTAAGAAGTGGTACTTTTCGGCAAACGCTTCCATGTAAACCATGCTGCACTAATCTCCTGCGGACAAGTCTTGCAGATACTTTTCGTGGGTTATTTTCGCCGAAAAGTTCATTTTTTATGTCTTTTGACCCTTTGAAACTTTTTACTTTGTAATTTGAAAACAAGGCCCAGATCATTTCATGTTTCTAATTAGTTGTCCATCTACATGCCTAGTCAAATTATGCTGGGTCTAAGATAATGTTAGAAAAACTTTTTTGTTGTAAGTGTTTTGAAATATCCTTTGTACTTATTTAGTACACTCTAGTGTGACTACTTAAATACACCAAGTTTCTTTTAAGTTCACTATAAAAAGTCCAGACCAGTTTAAACTCAATCGGGTTTAGTACTAGGCGTTTCTAATTATCTGGCCACCACTGTATATGGATAAAAATATATCGAATATGATCAACTAAACTAATGAGTACATGACTGATTAAGGTTTTACTTTGAAAAAGGAAATCTCCCTTTAAAGTGGTGATTCAAGGCTGAATCTCGCACAGGAAAAGGAGACTCCATAAACTCTACCAGTGCTTCGTAAATACGCCCGTCAGAGAGGATATCAATTTGGTATATTGTTGCGAAAAATCGATAAAATATCTAATGTGTTCTTTGAAAAACCGACTAACAAAAATAAAATAGTTTTTTTTAACATAGCCTCACTGTCACGAATGGTCTATGGTATATTGAATGAATAAAACCAAGAACTAACCATTGGGCTCTACGCTTCGCTTGATGTCGTACGTCGCTGGTGTTCTCTTACATTTCTTGATTTCTAACAATCTGGCTTTCTTGTGGATTTGTGTTTACTTTGACTGTTTCGGACTGTGTTATTCTCCTGGACTGACGACATATTGGCTACTCTTCACGGACGTCGATATTGCGTGCGATTGGAGCTCTTGGTTTACCGATTTTGGAAGGTTAATGATAGATAACTAAGGCTGGTGTGAATTCAAAAGTGCGAATGGTGTCTGGGTAAAATCTTATTTGATTTACATCCGAAAACGTCACCAGCGTACAGATTGACACGCACTGACCACCATTTTGAATTCACATCAAGTGGTTATTATTATTATTTCTTAATTAATGGCGGTAACAGTTAGGTAAATTTCGCCAATGTCACGTGTTTTTCTAGATTTCACTGTATTTGAACAGGTTCTCTCTCGAGAACCTGGAACTTTAGTGTTTACTTGTTGCTCCTTAGCACTACCCGGGAGGACGTGAAGGGCTCTGGGTTCAAGTATTTCCTTCGGACGTGAGCAACTGCCTCCCATCAAGTGGTTTAAAAGCGTATTTTTACACAATGACACATCACTTGTCGAGGTTTCTAAGTAACTAACAAACATACATTCTTAATTATTATTATTCACATAGTTACAAGTCTAGCTTTTAAAATTTATCACACTTTATATTTTATAAACCAGATCTTTAAAACCCAATCAATATCGGCGAATGTAATTTTCGTTCACTTATCAATATTAATTCAACCTATTAATTCATTCTATAATAAACTTTCGATCAAGTTCATCCAGTGATATCAATCCCTATAAAATATCAAATTGTATTGATACGCCATTGTTATTTACTACTTATGTCGTATAAAAACATACCGCCTTATTCATAAACGTCTAATAAACCCATTTTAACTATAATGCCGTATTAATTCGTTTGTCTTTGTCTGTCACTTTAAAATTTGTGTTTGTGAGAAAAGGACAAAGCACATTTTAGTTAGCATAGGTTTGATAAGTTTTATGAATAAGGAGCATAGACTTTACGTAAGTATGTTTGTACGTGGCTTTCTCTATCAATACGTCTATTATGAGTTGGCGTAGTTAGAGACGCAACTGACGCAACTATTGTTGGAATAATGCCACTATCTCTTTCTATTATATGATAAGGGCAAGGATAGAAAGATTCTATTTTTAGTTCAGCGAAAATACCGCTAGAGGCGCTGTACGAGTTGCCATACAAATGCTAAACTATAGTCGCTATCGTCTAGAGTTTAAAAACTCATAATAGACGTACAGAAACACTCAGAATACCGATGCTTTGCTACTTGCAACTACTAGTGGGGCCTGCTCTTTCCCAGCCCTATATAAAACCTTTACCATTTTACCTCGGGGCTATTGTGGATCAGAATCTCACTTTCAGTCCCGATATTCACCTGGTAAAAGGCAGAATTCGAAAACTTGTCTATATTTTCAAACCACTCCGCCGCGTTGCTGTTGCTGGGTTGATAAAACGAGTTTATATGACACTCCGTCAATCTGTAATAACTTACAGCATCACTTCGTGGGGAGGCGTTCATAAAACTTCGATTGTGCTATAAGAACGCGCCCAAAGGAGGTAGGAAAGGAGAGCTGTACTCAAGGTCCCCCTTTCTTCCCAACTGATCTCCTTTATAAATCTTGTAATGTACTCATGGTAAGACAACCATTTTGTCTATCTTATTGTTTTGAAACAGCATTCATCTCTAATATATAACCCATGTCTACTAACCAGACGGCGTAAGTATAGGGTATCCTTGGAGACTCCGTACTTCCTTTGCCCAAAAATTGAACTGTTACCTTGGCCCTTTCATAAATAAAATAAAATAGAATTATATTTACTTCTTCTTAAAATTCGACAACATTTATTATATATTATAAACTAAAACTAACCTATAACTACACTAAACTAAATTTAAAATTTAAAATAAATAAATCTGCTGATATATACACAGTCAGGTCATAAGTTCTGTCACACAATAAAAACTTTTGAATATCGAACGCTGGCCACAAAAGAGTTTATTGAATTCGAATTTCGAATTTTTCATGAAAATAAAAATGTGTACTTTTTAGAATTTTCCTCATTTTTAAATATGGAGTGGACACTTAAAGAAGACCGCGTCGCAGTTATTGCGTTGCATCGTTGCGGATACGCGCCAATTCAGATTTTCGACTTACTGAAAAATTTGAATATAACCAAAAGATTCGTTTATAGTACCATAAAACGATACAATCAAGACTCTAGTGTAGATGACAGTTCAAGAAGTGGTCGCCCTCGCTCTGTTAGGACTTCAGCAGTGATAAAAGCTGTGAAGGCGCGAATTCAAAGAAATCCCATACATAAGCAGAAACTGTTGGCCCTTCAGATGGGGTTAAGCAGGACCACGGTGAAAAGGGTGTTAAATGAAGACTTAGGGCTTAGGGCATATCGAAGAAAAACAGGACATCGTTTGGACGCTCGTTTAATGGACCTGAGACTGAAGAGATGCCGCGCTTTGTTGAAGCGGTATGCGGGAAAAAAGCATCGGGAAATTATTTTTTCGGATGAAAAAATTTTCACCATGGAAGAGAGCTACAACAAACAAAATGATAAGGTGTACGCACACAGCAGTGAAGAAGCGAGCAACCGTACTCCGCGTGTCCAACGAGGTCATTTTCCATCCTCGCTCATGGTTTGGTTGGGAGTCTCTTATTGGGGCATAACTGAGGTACATTTTTGTGACAAAGGCGTAAAAACGAATGCAGTTGTGTATCAAAATACAGTCCTCAAGAACCTTGTGGAACCTGTTTCTCATACCATGTTTAATAACAGGCACTGGATATTCCAACAAGATTCTGCGCCAGCTCATAGAGCGAAAAGCACACAAGACTGGCTGGCGGCGCGTGAAATCGACTTCATCCGGCACGAAGACTGGCCCTCCTCCAGTCCAGATTTGAGTCCGTTAGATTACAAGATATGGCAACACTTGGAGGAAAAGGCCTGCTCAAAGCCTCATCCTGATTTGGAGTCACTCAAGGCATCCTTGATTAAGGCAGCCGCCGATATTGACATGGACCTCGTTCGTGCTGCGATAGACGACTGGCCGCGCAGAATAAAGGCCTATATTCAAAATCGCGGGGGTCATTTTGAATAAACTTTATTACCATAAGAATCTATGTTTTATTAAGTTCATTTTGCTATATAAATGTTTACATAAATAATAAACATGTCTAAATTATTTCATATCGCACATGTGACAGAACTTATGACCTGACTATGTATATACTCACCAACACACATGCATGACATACATAACACTTTTTTAAATGTTTACAAATACTGGATCATGGTAAGCCCAAGAACTTAATAACGATTAACAAATGATTTCTACTGGGCAAATAACCTTATATGAATTTATTTTTCTTAGTTGACAATCAATCAATCAATCAATCAAATCTCTTTATTACTGTAGATATTTACATATATTTAGCAATCGTCATTTTTGCCACTTCTCTCCATTGGACCACTGTGGGAGAAGAAGGGCGTAGAAACTCCCACAGATTGATTTTAGATCTCTTTTAAAAATTGCTTATGCTTAACTAATACAAATATAACAATATAAATTATTATAATTATGCAGCAATAAATAATTACAAAATTATTAACAGCAAGGTCTGTGTTGAGCCAGATTAACCCCATACAGTCCCGTCATTTAAGTAATCTTGAACATTGTAATATCCCTTTTTCGACAAAGTCGCTTTAACATAGCATCGTTTTTAGTATTATTTCACTCACCCTCCCACACACACTCACTCATACTCATACTAAACAAAGAGCCTCATTCACAAATTTCTCCTTTTAATTTAACATTTATAGTTTTCATCGATTAATCTTATCTTTTTTGCTTCAGTTCCTGCTATAGACCGGAGTAATTTTTGTTAGCAATAATCTTTAAGGGACGAGCACTGATGTCTGAAATACAGGTTTTCACCTAGCTCAGGCTCAGATGTTCCCCGTAAACTTAAGAAATCTCTTCCGTGATGATTTCAGACGCTTTTCCTTGCTTGGTGAAGAACTTTATTACAATTAGAAACTCAATATTATCTATAGTTGCAGAACTCCTCCCGATTTACTGGTTTAAAGGTGATAACCTTTTAATGAATGGCATGGTTTAATGAATGGAAACTTACTATTTATACTCTTTATAGTCACTTATTAATTTATCATCACTAATCGATTTCTCATTATTCCCATTCCTTCTCCTTCATTCTCCGGACTTTTGGACCTCCTCTCGTACTTAATACTTAGATAGGAATGTCTAAATCAAAAGATAATTGTTTCAATATTTGTATTATATTTCAATGGGTAGTATTTAATCCAACATGCTAATCGTCTAAACAATTAATAACGTAGCAGTAAAATTAATAAAACCATAAATATAAATTAAAATTGCATTGAAAATTTACTGCAAAATAATTAAAGATGCTGAAGTTTATTATATTTGATTTATTATTTCCCTATGTTTATCAGTCGTCTAATCTATGTTTGTTCGGGACACCAAATACACAGGTCAACTGCATTAAATCCGAGGAAAATGGAGAAGTAATTTCGGTAAAATGACGTAAGATTGGGCCCGGCCGCATACGCGCGTCAGATTCGTCTCGAGCGTGATCGAAAGTGTCAATCACAAAGGTTTTTGAATAGCAAAACCGATTATAGGGAGTATTAAGTTAGTTATTGTTATCGACAGCCCGACCCGGCCACTCGGCCGTGAAGTAGATTAGGGACATCATAATATACCATATTTTTGGCGCCAGCTGCGGGCGGGTGTCCCAAAGAATATTCGTTTTTTGCAAGATTCTGTTTGTTTGCTTTTTGTTTGTAAATGTGACTATTGTGTTATTGCAGACAAATAACATACAAAAAACATAAATGTCGTAAAAATTGTGTACAAAGGAGAGCTTATCTTTAACAAGGGATCTCTTCCATCAAACGAAGTATTGACGAGAAGGATAAATATATATTTAAGCATAATTTTAGCATATCTTTTCATATAACAGCAAACGTGTAGGTTACCCACCACCTAGTAAACTTTCGCATACCTTTCCAAAGGTGTGAACAGATGAAACTGTTTCTTTTGTTCAATCTTAACGAAGATTGAACTTGAACTACTATTTATCCGGATAAATTATTCCGACATATACAGGGTGACATTTAATTAGCTGACCATATTTTAGGGAATGATAGTACCCGTCATTATGAACAACTTTCCCCAAGAAACATTTGGTAGCAAACGAAAAAGATGTTGGGTCCCCGACAGTAACTTGTAATCAGCTGATCGGGTCAATGTAATGAGGGACAAATATGTTTTTCCATTTGCGACCATATGTTTCTTGGGGAAAGTCGTTCATAATATTGGGTAAGTACTATCATTCCCCAAAATATGGTCAGCTAATCAAATGTCATCTTGTATAATTTACAACGTTTTTGGTTTTGTGCAGACATTCAACCAAAAGTATATGCACCCAGTGAGAAAAGGTTCAATCTAAGCACAAACTCGTTTGCAAGGGGGATGGATAGAGGTACCTATTTTCCGAAGCGGGCTGACAAATGATACAAGTTTCCCCCGTAATTAAGGGTAAGATATTTAGTACAGTTGTTCCTACAGTGGGTAATTCGCCCCGTAGTTGGTAGAATTGTATTCTACCTACGTGTAACTTGGATGTGGCTTATCCGTCTTGGTTGGGGAAACACCTCTAGATTAGAGTATTATTGGAGTCCCTAAACGTATATACAAATTCTAAGTCCTTAGTGTTATGGTTCTTATTTTAAATGCGGAGTGGAAATACTTTGATTGCGAATCAGAAACGGGTCGGCCTTTATCCTGTGTATTTATCAACCTCACATCATTTTGGGCAGGCAGAAATGTCCCTATCACAGCTCAATACGGTTTAATAATATTCAAGTCACTTATCAAATGGAAGTCCCTTCTGTTTCCAACTAACTTGATCGCGACGCTAAACCCGATAGATTTTACTTGTAAAAAACTTGTCCAGAGAAATATCCCGGTCTTAAACTTTCTTACAACAAAACGAAGCAAAAACCTTTAAAATTATATATAGAACAAATACTATAATGAAGCTGGTACACTGACGGATCTCATAACATAAAGGAATGCCTCAAAATGGCATCATTAAAAATAACGTGAGCATATACTGTATAAAGGAAACTTAATGAACGTTCACGAAGATTTATTAATGATAATAATTATAACCTATCACTAAATTATTAGTGATTTACATTATAGTAAACCATAATATGAATTTTCAGTTATAAGAATAAACACAACTTACACTGTTAGATGAAATTGTTTCATTATTGGCTTAAAAGTGGCCTTTACAAGAGCAAAATTCTTTACAGAAACACATTTCATTATGAGGTCAGCCAAGATACCCCATACTCTTCTACCTAGCTAGCTCCATTCATAGTTCGTGACGTACCCTCTCGTTGCCCAGACAGCCGGACTTGAAACGCAGTCAAATGTCCAGGCCTCAGCGGCGAAACAAACAAAAACCATTCTACGCTCTGAATTGAAGGAAAGAGGGCACTCAGCCTGCTCGGGCAAAAGTGAAAAAGGTGAAAAAGGAAGGAAACACACAATAAACGAAAGAGGCGTGCCAGCCCGACGACCGACGTCCTCAAGAGGAAGTAAAAAACCCTACTCCTTACCGATGACCACATTTCTCACCCAATCGGCTATACATACGAAACCTTTTCAAACAATCTTTTCGGGTTCACATACAAAGCTTTGTGTTTTTCCTCCAAAGTTTCGATTGAAAGATCAATCATTACCACAAAGGTATTGGGAAGGATTAGCCTTAATACAACAAGATCACTAACTTTAAAAAAACAATGCACGTACAGATAGTAATTGATTTTATCTATTGCAATATCTTGGAAGTAATAAAATCCAAAGCTGTACCTTTTCTCAAAATAACGCTCATTCAACCTTCTCTGTGTCACAAGACTTTCCTTTACCCATTGACGACGTCTGTGGCGTAGCGGTTGTGGCTTTGCCTACCATGCGAGAGGTCCCGGGCTCGATTCCCGGCTGGGGGTAAAGAGCAAAGAACCAGGTCTTGGATGTTTATATGTGAGTGACGTCATTGGTACCCACGACACAGGGTATCCTAGTGTGGGGCCAGAAGCAATGTATGTGCCTGAATGTTTGTAATGTGTTTATTGCAAAACAGAACCCGTTATTTAATCAAATCTAATTATTTAAGTTCGAAACGACAAGGCTTTTCATATTCGAGTCCCTCGGGGGAAACCGAACACATTGCAGTACGTCTAGGGTTACGCAAACATGCGTGTACTGTACACTCGCCAAAATTGGTCACGTAAATGTGTCGGTGCGGGGTATCCTATATCACATTTCTCAAAAACATAGAGATTGTCCATTGTACTCTCTGGAGACAAAGGGTTGAGGACACTCCAAGAAGCCGTACCTTCGTCAAACCGTTCCTGGAAACTTTGGCGGCTTGGACGGTCAGGTATTCAGGTATAGATCGGCTCATTTGATATTTTGTGTGATGTGTGTTGGTATATTGAAACGTACGTATGTTTGGTAGATTAAAAGTAAGATCTATTTTATATAAGCCTTGCTTGGTCATATGAAGACATAGTAAGCGATACACAAAATAAAATGTAGTTTTTGTTAGCAATTCATTGTTTCACCTGATAAATGGAAACCCATTTTCAAAATAGCGGAATCGTAGTAGAGTAAACACTATATACCTACACTTATTGGTATATCAATATTAATTGCTGAAAACTCTCACACAAGCTGTGCTGTACGTCAGATAATAATAATTTGCGGGACATTCCTGTGGCTCTTTGGCGGCTTTTATCGATAGTTTTGAAAAATTGCCTTGATGGAACTACGCAAAAGCCCACACTTTAATCATTATTCATTAACCGAATGCCATTACGGTATTTTTACAACAAAGGTACAATGCTGGTGGCAAAATATGTTCCGTAAACTGGGTCCTGGCGTGAAAACAATATCGTTATAATATCAGTACATATACAATCTACTATATCGAAAGGTAAATAGGAGTAATTTTATTTGACAAGAATTATCAGTATCTTTACTTGAGTCTGGCTCGTAGATGGGTGAACAAGCAGTACCTCACTGTCTACAGGAGGACTATAGGATAACTAATATAATTACATTCGATTGAATATCTAAAGAGTTTATTATCCCTCAAAAGGTAAGATGTCATCAAGTAGATTTTAGTAAAAGGGTACACAACCTTATAAATACCTTACAAGATATAGTTAGGACTGTTTCTATTGTCAGAGATAAGACAAGACTCTTAACTTTATCCTAAAACAACTCCAGTAGTAGGCTCATAGACCATGACTTGGGCACCATTTTGCACCTATATAGGTGCAAAATGGTGCCCAAGTCATGGTAGACTATATAGTCTATAGGTAATTTATAGGCAATGAGATCTATATCGAGTGATAGTTTCATAAATACAATGAAATAAATGCTAGGAATAAACTGTTTATTGATAAGTAAATACTTTACGGAACGGCTTAAGTGGAAGTGGGCAGGACACTTGGCAAGGCGAGAAGATGGACCAGATCGGTGACAGAGTGGTGGCCAAGAAGAGGCCAAAGATTGGTCGGCAGACCATCTGCCAGATGGTCCGACGATGTGGCGAGGGTGGCAGGAAAGCAATGGACGCGGGTTGCGCAGGACCGTTCTGAATGGCGTGTTCATGAGGAGGCCTGTACCCAACAGTGGGTCCCCTGACAGGCTGATGATGATGATGATGATGAAATACTTTACACCTCAATGGCGTAGAAAGTTTATTAAAACAAATGTCTACTAAGTTGGCGTTGTTTAAGATGAAAGACACTGGTAATGTATAATTGGGCTGGTAATGTAAAATGAGTGTGAGGATTTAAGTTAATCGTGAATCATAGTGATATACCGTCTCTAAATAAATGCGCTAACCGTTGGTTTACTAATTTCATAATATCTATACATAAATAGAACGCACAGGTATAATTCTTTTAAAAAACTTAAGCTACACACTATAACAGGGTTATATATAATTGAGTTGTGTAAATTGGTCAGACGTCACCCTGAAAAATTTCCTCAAAGACCACCTGGTGTCAGCAATCGTCTGAACGAAAGAAATCATAAAAACTAGAAGTTCCTCAATGTAGAACTACTACCTTCTCTCGGGGAACCAAAATGATAGCCATAAAGGTTTACAATAAGTTACCAGAAGCCTTAGTAGTCTTAGAATATCGTAAATTTTTTATAGCACTAAAAAAACTTTTGCTGTTTATATGTCCTTACAGCTTAAGTGAATTTTGTAATTTTGACATTGAATCCTGTGTATATGACATTTTGAAATTATCTCCTAATTCTGACTGATTATTATGACCTATAACTTATTATTAATGCAATTAAAATTAAATGTAGCACTAGGGAAACTTTTGGTGATCATGTGTGTCCTCATAGCCTAAGTGAACTTTATAATTTCGACATGGAATCCTGTGTGTGTATGTACATTTTGAAATTATCTCCTAGTTATTATGACTGACATTATTATGACCTATAAATTAATATCAAATGACCACAGTTTTCTATTTTACTATTAATTAATTATAGGCGTGTTATTTTACTTTAAATGAGGATGAATGTTGTTGCGTACATATTTTTTCATGTAAATACTTATTTTATACTAATTGCTACACCTTAAGGGTAAAATTACATTGTACCTAAGTGATGCGAACTGTAACACCTCCATCTAACGTGTAATTTATTGCAATAAACAAATTGAATTGAATAATACCTACTTTTTTCATACAGTCATCGGCCAAGTGCGGGGCGGAGTCGGGCATCATACAAGAAAACTAAGCCAGTAAAAATAATAAAACAAAAAGAGAACAAATAGCGCCACCACAACCACGTGATAAGCCGCGAAATCTACGAACATATTTGAATCATACTATAACATGTGTCAAAACACGTCGCTTGTATGGAAACCCCCCTTTATTTATAATATCTCGTGTAGTTAATTAATTGTTGCTGTAGCGGCAACGAAATACACATTCTGTTAAAATTTAAAATCTCTATACATTATGGTTCATGAGATAAATCCCGATGACGGACGGACGGACGAACAGCGACGGCTTAGTCACAGGATCCCGCAATAACACTAAATAGTCCATACAATATAACTCTATAGAATCGCGACCTCTGTGGCGCTGAGCTAGTGGATTTGCCTACCATGCGAGAGGTCCTGGGTTCGATCTCTGGGTGGGGATACAAAAAAAAACAGGTCTTGGATGTTTATATGTGTGTGAAGTCGCTGTTTAGTAAAAGTAAAAAGAAGTGTTTTTGGAATGTACACCTACTATTAAATGTTAGACGAATGCTCCAAGAGATAAGTAGAATTATCCAACAGAATAAAGAATATTTTGATTGATTGATTGTTTCACGTTCCCACGACACAGGGTATCCTAGCGTGGGGCCAGAAGTATAATGTATATGCCTGTATGTGAATATTATGTTATGTTGTTACCTACGGCGCATGCAAACAGGAAAACATTACTCTCTATAAACACTTAATAACACTTAATTCTTAATAACCTTTCAGTGGGGGGAATTTTGAAAGAAAGATGGCGTCTGTGAAACCCAAAATGACCAGGCTCACAGGCGGAGACCTTGGGCCCCCGTTTTATAATTTCAATTGGAATTTCTCTAGATCTAATAAGAATTATGGAAATAACTGGATTCTTACTTGATCTTAACTAAATCCTTTACCTTTCTCTGCAAATTGCGCTTTTATTCCAATTGAATTGCACCAAAATGGTGATGTTCAATATATAGTACCCTAAAGTTTAGTATATTTTTATGTATTATTTCTGATTCAAACATTATTTGGATTCGTTGATTTACTATAATTACACGTTAGTGTGTCCAAAATAGTAATAAACTCAAACATAGATGACCTTCATACATTTGTTTTATACACCACCTGTTTTTAGAATGGTACAAATATAGCCCCTCCTGTAAACCATCAAAAAGTATGAATTTAATTATCAACTAGTTCAAATTTCATTTCATTCATTAGCTAGCTTGCTCTTTCCTGATTGGTTTGTTTCAAGAAACATAGAGATCTGTTAACGAAGACTGTTACAGTTTCGCTAAATACGAACCTACAAAAAAAAACCCAAAACGACCAGGCTCACAGATGCGAAAGAACTGTCATTTCCCATAGAGGCCAGCTCCGTCTTATATCCTCTCGTCAGTACGAGAGGATATAATACTCTCTTAAGGATTTGAATATTTTAAACTTATTTTCTATAGACTTAAGATTGTGATGATAAATCTGGTAGGTATCGTTTAAATAAGAATTTTCACAGTCACTTGATTTAAAAGATGGTTTAAAACTCCAGCCATAAGACTAATTACTCAATTAGAAAATATACACTTTTTTCCTACCTCCTCTAGAAATTGTTTTCATAATATATGTATAAATATATTAGGTAATATTAGAAATATTTAGCTTGTGGCTTGAGAGCAAGCAAATGTACTAGAGCACTGCACAGCTTGTGAGGCTAATCCAGGACAATCGAAGCCACACAAGTGTTCTAATCACAGGAATGTTCGTTTACTGTTATTTCACAATAATTTTGCAACAGTGGACACGTTTTTGAGTATAAATAAATATACTCTACAGAAAGACGGCATTTATTACCAACGTACTTTGTTACATTTTCCAAAATATGCAATCTATCGAAAATGGTTCTTTATGTGATTTTTCAGGTCGTGCGCTACTTCTGTTATTTGGTAACAGCGAATAACGACAAACTGTATCTAAAAATCAATGACTGAAGATAAAAATTTAATTGATTCTTGTACCTTATGTAGCCTTTGGCTGTAATTTTCAATCTCACCAGTTAAGTATTGAGAATAATAAATACACTAGTAACTTAAATTGTAACTAGAAACAGGTGAAACATCTGCTGTTGTGCCTGAAACCGGAACTTAATTAAGAAACTAGCCACGTGGAAAGTGGAAAGTGAGGGTTAATTTAACTTCTTCCAGTATTAGCCTTAATTAGTTCCGAGACAAACTCTTGACAGAAGTTCTAAATATTTTCTTGGTTGTATTAAGTTTTTGTTCGTTTGCGAACCGTTGTTTATCTTTGCTTTTTGTACTAATTCTTATATCGTTACCTCATATTATATCATCATATTTCTATCTTTACAAATTATTCGATCTGTGAAGGATGAATATGAATTGATGTTATAGTCATCCGTAGCCTTGTCAACACAGCCATGACCGTAGGACATTTTCATTAGTCTGATGATGGACACCTAGAAAGGTCCAACTATGGTGATTCTGTTTTACATTGGATTGTAAATGTTCGCATGTATTAAGTGTATTAAATTAACCGGTGTAGTTATAGTAAATTTCATGTCAAATCGTCATGACAATAAATTGTGACACTGAGTATGTTAAAAATGTATATAGGTTCAGAAGCCAGCACGTCTACCTTTACATGTCAGTTGCAATAACGACATTATTGCAACAGAGGAAAGTACTATGAACTGACAATATGTAACTAGATGAGGATTACAACATGACATTTAAGCTGTAATCCTCTCCAACCTACATCTGAAATTACTTCGGATTATAATCGTATTTTTTTTACATTTGTGACTATCTTATGACAATTAGTAGCAGTGTCAAAATAAATTTATGTGAACATTTCAAATGTGAGGATTACAGCTTAACCTTTTAAAACCCACGGAGTTTTTGGGACATCGCGATTTTGAACCTGCCAGGGTAATAAAATTACCTATAACGGAAAAATGGCATCTTAAGATGCCCGTGGGCGTTAATCGAAAGAGTTTAAGGGATATATATGACATTTCCGAAATAAAGGAGTTATCACGAGTACCAAAGTTCCAGACGAATATCGCTCGGTGCCTATGTTGGTGTTCGTCCGCCTTAACGGTTGTAGTGTCGAACGCGTATGTAACTTGATCCTCTACAGCACGATGTCGTTTTGCTTTCACACTCACTCCAGCCTTGTTTGTTTCGCTCGGTAACTCTAGAATCACGCCCGACTATTGCTTCCAGTATTGACGCCGCACGTCAAAACATACAGGGGGCGCTGTTGTTGTTTTTCTTCAATGAATCGAAAGCGCCTGGCAAAAAACAGCGGACTATACAGAAAGTATTTGCAGACAATTCCCAAATATAACCCAAGATATCCGTCACTTACTCGACAAAAACGTTTATTGCTGGCCAGGTACTCATTGCCAGTATAAAATGAAATGCATTGATAAAAAGCTCAAGAAACTCAGAGTTTAGATTGTAAATAGTTAATTACCTGCTTGATGATTAAAAGTTGACGATTCCTGCATTTTCCTCGATTTTTTTAATGTCCATTTCCATGAAGGATATTTGTTGGAAAATTAGAAGATTATGCTTGAAGCTTGCAGGAAATATCATAAGGTGCGATCAATTTGATATGCAATTATGCTAGAAATATACCATCGACTTCGGAACTCAGATCGCATAAACAGCAGACTAACATTCATTGCCGTAGATGCCAATTAGAGCAAAATCACGCAGTAAATAATTGTAACTGTCTTCATACCAAAAAAAAGAGTATTCAGGGTAAGTAAAAAAAAATAACCAATAGATCGTGATTTTTCTTGAGTTTTTAAAGAGAGTGCTCTTAAAATAGCGCGTGAAACGAAACGGGTTTTTGTCTGAAGCGGCTGGGGGATTTCCCTCGCTTTGTTTTGTTTGACACTTGAGTTCGGAAACAAAATAACCCTGAGACAGTTATTTCGGGCCATCGCATCGTCAGCACCAGTGGAAAGGTCTTTTCCACATTTTGATTTGTACATTCTAAAATCAGGAACAGATAAGGAACATACAAAAGTGAAAAGTTGGTCTGCTTAACCTTTGACTGGTGACATGGTTTTTGTGTAACGTAACTGGTGACGAGGAGTCTGTGAGGCCCACTGCGATATCTAGTATAAATCATAGAAATTAAGTGTGGTAGCTAGCCAAAGTATGTAAAAACTCTGTTATCATATATAAATGGATCGATGTCGTCTTAACAATCAAAAAACTAGAGATGAAATCACAAATTACATAAGCAAAAAATAAATCAACATATTTTGACAAAAAAACACTTTTTTCTATAATATTGAAGTAATATTGAATTAAGAAAAAAAATAACTAAAATCAAAAGTGTAATTTCACGAAATTGACAAAGGTCAAACTTTGCCAATTTTTATATGCAGTCCGGAAATATTTTTTTTGCACACTGCAAGCACACACGTTTCGGACACGATTCAAACTCGTAATTTGATTGGCGCTTATATCGAGGAAGACAACTGGCTCCTGCTTTTCTGGTGTTTGGATTGTTCTCGGTTAAAAATGTGAAAAAACAATACAGCAAAATTACGTTAAAAATTACGTAAGTGGTGACATGGGGTCTGAGAGACCCCTGCCGAACTTTACGTCAATGTAACTTACCGATTTGAGCCTGTCCGACACAGCTAACCCCTTCTGCGGCATGGACTCAAGTTAACTCGAAGCTACTCAGGTGATGAGCCCAAGGAAACCCGGGGAAGGGGGTAAAATTATGTTTTACTGACGCCGCTGGGCCTGTAATTAAAGTATTCTAACACAAAGCTATGTTAATATATGTGTAGAGGTATCTATCCATCCGTTATCTTTACTTTAATAAATTTAATTTATAAAACAAATAATTAAGATATAAAACGATTTGATTTAAGAAATTATTAATATCACGATTTACATCAAGTGATGTAATCATGTATGACCTCTACCCAAGTACTGTCAGTGTTAGTTTGATGACGTCACAATTCGATACCGATAACCGTGATCTACTCGGAGCATTACACTTTAACGACGGTACGATATAAATTATCTGATATCGCTTCCCATAAAACAAACCACGGGATTACCGATTTTAATTCGGCGATAGCAGAGCTGTTTAAGGGAACCATAAATGAACTCCAATTTCCCTAATGACATTGTAAAAGGAATTTTACGATTTACGATTTTTACGATTTACCGATTTCCATGGCTGCATCGTCGTGACGTGAACGACATCGATCGATGCGTGAAATGTGTCCGTTGCAGAATCTGGGGATAGCTTGGAATATTTTAGGATCCTTTGAAAATTAATTAGTAAGTGCCCTCATCAGGTGCCGCGCCGCAGGGCTCCTGTCCGGAATCGTGAACAACTTGAGAACTGCTTCTTTGATAGCACTTAATTTGTAAGAAATATTGTTTGTGATTTAAATTTTCATAAACTTTCGTTTCGTTTTGAATTATTTTTATAATAGATAAAACCGGTCAAGTCCGAGTAGGACATGACAGGACTGTATGGGGTTAATCTAGCTCAACACAGATCTTGCTGTTAAATGTCTGTCTGTCTGCTGTCTTAAATAATGAGAGTTTGTAATTGGCCAAAGATAAGTTTACCTTTTTGTCTTATTTGTATCGTATGTGCTGTAAACTCTGTAATTAGTAAATAAATAAATAAGTTATTAATTTTGTCATTATATATTCCTGCTTATTAATTATAATAATTAAATTTTTCATATTTGTATTAGTTAAGCACAACCTATTTTTAAAAGAGATCTAAAAATCAATCTGTGGGAGTTTCTACGCCATTCTTCTCCCACAATAGTCAATAGTCAATAGTCAAAGTACTTTATTACTGCAGATATTTATATATACTTAGCAAACGTCATTTTTTGCCTCTTCTCTACATTGGACCACTGTGGGAGAAGAAGGGCGTAGAAACTCACACAGATTTATTTTTAGATCTCTTTTAAAAATAGGTTGTGCTTAACTAATACAAATATGAAAAATTTAATTGTTATGATTAATAAGCAGGAATAAATAATTACAAAATTATTAACAGCAAGGTCTGTGTTGAGCCAGATTAACCCCATACAGTCCTGTCATTTAAGTAATCTTGAACATTGTAATATCCCTTTTTCGACAAAGTCGCTTTAACATGCTTTTTAAATTGCTCAAATGGCAATTTCAAAATCTCCAGAGGTATCTTATTGTAGTAGAGAATGCACTGACCCTTGAAAGAATTGCTAACCTTCGCGAGTCTAAAACGGGGCGCACATAGTCTGTGATTATTTCTTAGGTTAACATTACAGCTGTCGCTAAGTTTGGAAAATGTTGTAAGGTTCTTGCGTACATACATTATATTTTCGAAAATAAATTGACTAGCTACTGTTAGTATGTCAATTTCTTTAAAAAGCTCTCTTAAGGAGTCTGTTCGTTTTAAATTATAAATTGCTCGAATAGCTCTTTTCTGTAAAATAAAAATAGTTTGAATATCCGCTGCTTTCCCCCACAACAAGATACCATAGGACATCACACTATGAAAGTAACTAAAATATACTAGCCTAGATGTAGCCACATCCGTGCTTTGTCTGATGTTCCTAACAGCGTAAGCCGCAGAACTTAATTTACCAGCCAATTTATCTATGTGGGGTCCCCACTGCAATTTACTATCAATGGTTATTCCAAGAAACTTCGTATCATTTACCAATTCTAACGTGCTGTTGTCTAACACCAAACTGGTCTCAACTTGCCTGACATTTGGAAGTGAGAATTTGATACACTTGGTTTTACCAGCGTTTAACAATAAATTATTAACTGTGAACCAATTCAAGGTTAAAGACCATTAACATCATCAAAATCTCCTTTTTGTCTTTCAATTTTGAAGACCATTGAAGTATCATCAGCAAACAACACTATGTCAGTTAATTTCTCCACCATGAAAGGCAGATCATTAATATATACCAGGAATAAGAAAGGGCCTAATATGGAACCTTGTGGAACGCCAATTTTAACACCCGATCCATCAGATTTTACGCCGTTAACTTCTGCCTTTTGAATTCTATTGCTTAGGTATGATCTTAGTGGTCCAATGTAGAGAAGGGGCAAAAAATGACGTTTGCTAAGTATATGTAAATATCTACAGTAATAAAGTACTTTGACTTTGACTTTGACATTGGACCCGCTCATGAAGGGTTCCATACCCTTGTACACGGAAAAACGTAAAGCCGAGTCTTTGGTACGAGTCCGTATACCTATTTAATTTTTAATAATAAAATATTAAATACTAGGTAGGACTACATTCCAGGCCGTACATCGAAATATTGAAAAATAGTTTTGTGTATGTAGTATGTAAGTATTAAACTATGTACTCAGGTTAACGAAACTCTTTGCTCATTGAAACCGGAAGTGGATAGAAATTGAGTAACTTATTTACAGAAATAAAATCAGATATGATAAAAAACTTAATATTATTTATGATAATTCGAATGAGCAATTAATCATATAATGACAAATAACTTAGCACTCAATATCTGCAATTAAAAATCTTTTCCGATAAGATCGGGAGAGTCCATTTTTCGCCGATAAACAAATAAAACAAAATGGCTTAAAAAGGCCATATCAATAATTTCTTCTATGGGTACTTCTTTTAATTCTTGAAAATCGGTATGTTTCATTATTTGTTGCTATTGCGGCAACAGAAATGCACATTCTGTGAAAATTTCAGCTCTCTACCTTTTCGGTTGATCCGATAGAGCCCGTTGACGGACGGACGGACAGACCGACGGACAGCGGAGACTTAGTTATAGGGTCCCGTTTGGCACCCTTCGGGTACGGAACTCTAAAAAGCACGGGTAGACTACAAAGACTGTATGGGACTTCCGACGCTTAATATCAGACAAAGGTCGAGAATATATTAATATCTAAATGAGCAAGAACGTGTTCAAGATTTTCAACGCAACATATATAGAATAAAAAAATATTTATCATTCTAACGCCATTTTTAGGGTTTCGTACCCAAAGGGTAACGGGACCCTATTACTAAGACTCCGCTGTCCGTCCGTCTGTCTGTCCGTCTGCCACCAGGCTGTATCTCATGAACCGTGATAGATAGACAGTTGATTTTTTTATAGACGATGTATTTCTATTGGCGCTGTAACAACAAATACTAAAAAATAGAATAAAATAATTTCATAATAAAATAAACCATTTACAAACTTATAAATGCACCTGGTTACGTACATGGAGTGTGAAATTACCACCATTAACTTTGTAAACAACATTTTGCTATGAAAAATCCAAACTATTCACTCCACATCATCCGTACCATTGTACGGTGGTACGGAACCCTTCGTGGACGAGCTCGACTCGAACTTGACCATTTTTTTTTTAATTCACATTTTCATTTGGTACTTTAATAGAGTTAGCAGCTCACCACGTCATTCGATAAATCGCCTTCGATTTATGTCGAGTTTTTAAATCGCAATCTGCATCGCATATTGTAAATGCATTACATATGTCACAATTGTCAATTCGATTCTCCATCGATTAGTTATTAGTCGCAATGGATCCCACTGGTTCATTAAATTAGGTCTGTCCCCCGACACAAATACGTAACGACCAACGTCGCTCCCAAATTATATTACTTTATTGTTATTCCTTTTTTGTACCTTTGTTCCCCCAAACTAACGTAAATTGGCCCGAGATCACGCTACCATAACAATAAACTCTATATTGGTTCGTTTTAATACTGTTTTTTTTTATAACGGCTTTTCTATTCTGTTTGTCAAACGGACGTGTGCCAGTTGAACCCGTCGATGTATTTTTTGAGGATTACCCAAAGTCTAGTACGGCGTAGGGTAAAATTCACTGCTGTCTCTAAATGCCTGTTAGCTATTTAGGACTTACGCAAGTTACGCTGGCCAAACGTAAGTGCCATCTATCCTTTGCGTGGTAACTACATATATATGCATCGCATAGCTCTAGCTGTGGAACTTAAAAAGTCCGCTACCACCACATATATTAATCAGTGACAATATGGCTATTAACGCCATCTAGCGATAGGAAGCTGAGACTTCTCCAATTTCCGTATATACATAGTCAGGTCATAAGTTCTGTCACATGTGCAATATGAAATAATTTAGACATGTTTATTATTTATGTAAACATTTATATAGCAAAATGAACTTAATAAAACATAGATTCTTATGGTAATAAAGTTTATTCAAAATGACCCCCGCGATTTTGAATACAGGCCTTTATTCTGCGCGGCCAGTCGTCCATCGCAGCACGAACGAGGTCCATGTCAATATCGGCGGCTGCCTTAATCAAGTATGCCTTGAGTGACTCCAAATCAGGATGAGGCTTTGAGCAGGCCTTTTCCTCCAAGTGTTGCCATATCTTGTAATCTAACGGACTCAAATCTGGACTGGAGGAGGGCCAGTCTTCGTGCCGGATGAAGTCGATTTCACGCGCCGCCAGCCAGTCTTGTGTGCTTTTCGCTCTATGAGCTGGCGCAGAATCTTGTTGGAATACCCAGTGCCTGTTATTAAACATGGTATGAGAAACAGGTTCCACAAGGTTCTTGAGGACTATATTTTGATACACAACTGCATTCGTTTTTACGCCTTTCTCACAAAATGTACCTCAGTTAAGCCCCAATAAGAGACTCCCAACCAAACCATGAGCGAGGATGGAAAATGACCTCTTTGGACACGCGGAATACGGTTGCTCGCTTCTTCACTGCTGTGTGCGTACACCTTATCATTTTGTTTGTTGTAGCTCTCTTCCACGGTGAAAATTTTTTCATCCGAAAAAAGAATTTCCCGATGCTTTTTTCCCGCATACCGCTTCAACAAAGCGCATCTCTTCAGTCTCAGGTCCATTAAACGAGCGTCCAAACGATGTCCTGTTTTTCTTCAATATGCCCTAAGCCCTAAGTCTTCATTTAACACCCTTTTCACCGTGGTCCTGCTTAACCCCATCTGAAGGGCCAACAGTTTCTGCTTACGTATGGGATTTCTTTGAATTCGCGCCTTCACAGCTTTTATCACTGCTGGAGTCCTAACAGAGCGAGGGCGACCACTTCTTGACCTGTCATCTACACTAGAGTCTTCATTGTATCGTTTTATGGTACGATAAATGAATCTTTTGGTTATATTCAAATTTTTCAGTAAGTCGAAAATCTGAATTGGCGCGTAACCGCAACGATGCAACGCAATAACTGCGACACGGTCTTCTTTAAGTGTCCACTCCATATTTAAAAATGAGGAAAATTCTAAAAAGTACACATTTTTATTTTCATGAAAAATTCGAAATTCGAATTCAATAAACTTTTTTGTGGCCAGCGTTCCAAATTCAAAAGTTTTTATTGTGTGACAGAACTTATGACCTGACTGTGTATATATATATTTGGTTTTTTGGCTTGTCCTATGCGATACGAGTTGATATTCACGTCACTGACCCTCGATTTTGGGCTTGACTCTTGAGAGTGCTGACACCAATCATCAGAGAATCCGAGCCGAATCACTAATCATCACATGCAGACACTCCGCCCTTGCATGCGAAATCATCGATAGTGAAGTGCCTTGGGCATTGTACGGAGAGCATCAGGAGTCATCGATATCAATCATATATGTCGGCTTGAGCCACGATCGAGTAGGATCTAAATGTACCTACTTGAACCGTTAGTCAAGAGACGCATGCTTCGGAAATTATGTGTGTGGGTGTGTGATGTTTTGGTCAATGCTGTAAATACTATTAAATACTATCATAAAGCATAGTTTTAGGAGTATCACAAAAGAGATATTCATAGTAAATTCGCCTGGTTCCAGTAAAAATAGATTGGTTTAACTCGACATAAAGAAAAATACAAATTTAACCGCAGTCAATTACAGAGCTTAAACATATCTGTGGCAGTCTGTCGGGCGAGAGCTCAGCTCAATCCTTTAAATCGTTAGTCAACTTAAGATTCATCCGCATTAAACCTTTTAAATCGGATAACGTATTTTTCATTTTCAACAAGCGTCTTACCACTCCACTAACCCCTGAATATTTTCAGGCATTTTGTTTAATATCGTAATCCTCCTTTTTTCGCGGCTCGGACTCGGGAAGCCGGCCCGGCATTCAGCGTTAACAGTTTCATGATTAATGACTGAAAACTCTTTGATGGCTTTTTAATTAGAGCTAAACCGGGGGTTGCAATACGCAACATGGAAGCGCGCGGCGCCGGCGACGAACGCTGCATCGGACTCCGAAGCTCCGGTGGCGGCGGGCGGCAAGGGCGGCTGGGGCGGCTAGGGCGGCGGTGGCAAGTCGTGGCCGGCTGCCATATTTCATAGCCGGAGTCGGCTGCTTCGAATTTGCAAGGCTAATAAATTGCGGAATACCTAGGCCTTATTGGCTCAGCGTTTAATCGTTCGAACGGCGGTAGATTATTTTCCCAAGTTCTCAACTCCTGCCTGCCGCCTCTTTGTGTAACTGTCTGAATTGGAAAGTAAAATGCTAAACGTATTCTTACCTTTGTTCGCCGCCCGCATAAGAGCGTTTACTTATCGGTAACATAGAAATGGAATTTCTAACTTTGCATTACAAATTTATTTCCTTTAGCCTCTGGGCTCTCCTTTTGGATTATTCCCATTCTTGAGTGAAATAGCGATTAATATTCAGTTTGAACAGCCTGTTTGTCTGATTGTTTTTGCCGACCGGCAATAAATCGGGCTTTGCTTTGAAACAACGCGATATTAATAACTGAAAATCTGAACATTCGTGGGAAGATTTGATGTAATTATACCATTGTTACTGTGCTTTGTGAACTAAAACATAACTTTGTGTTTGAACCTACATAATATCCCTTTATGATATTTCATTAATTGTTCAGCAGGGCTATGCATCCAATCTTAAAACCTAATCTAGGGTTTAACAAGAAGATGCAGACATACTTAAATAACTTCTTTCAGTATCACAAGTCCAACTTTACCAAATATCCGAGGCATATCGCGGCTAACTCGCAGAAATACTACAACTTCAACTTCTTCCGCCCGCTTGTTGCAATGCTTGTAACAAAGCATCGTTTTCAGAGAGTCACGAATTCCGCGCGGGGGTGCCCGCCGAAATATTCCCATTACGACGTCAGCACGACGAAAACAATGACTTGTCGAAACGTCGACGACTAACAGCCACTTGGAGCAATTAGGACAAACAAAACATTTTTATGCAAGCCGTGCGCAAACTTTCAACACTACTTAATGTTTCGTTGTTCTTGGAGCTTCGTCACTGTTACGCATTTGCATAAGAAGATAATACAACCAACTCCGCGTTTAACAACACCAAAGAAATTTAACACGCGTTAATTTATTTACTAAACACATGCTTCGGGGGCGAGAAAAGTACCAGGATCACAGCGCGGCTAGACTGCTATACATAAATCGCGTTTCCATTTTCCGTGTCGGATTTGCTGCGACGAATATGGCAGAAGAAATAAATTTGGCCACACTAGGAGCCCAGCTGGTGTGCGGAGGTCGGCTATGATAAACGGCTTTATTAAGAATCAAAGTTTTAATTGCCAGCTAATCCTGGTATGGATGCGGAATATTTGAGAGGTTTGTTTTCCAATTTAGGTATAAGACTATCATCATAAATCTTGTGCAGACTTGTAAAACTTTTGAGTTTTCGTCTGATATATGCATTAATCATTTAAAATTTCATAAAATAGGATATGATGTTCCTATATAATGAATGCTCACTAAACATTGTAATTTCGTGTACCTTTAGAATTTAAATATATGTCGTAACCTTATCGCAAAATTGACTATATTATGAATTAAAATATTCATAGAACGAAGAAATATTTAAGGGCAAAACACTGCGGTAGCTTAGGAGAAGGCTTTGTCTTCATGTTAGTTTGACATGTATAACACAAAAAACACCAAGTGATGCTTTTAAAAAGACATGTTTTTTTCAATTCAACCCTTTTTGATAATTTCATGAAATAATTGACTATACCATGAAGTGATTGGCTATTTCAAGATAAAGTCAATCCATGGTTGGCTATTTCATGAAATAATCAAATTCTACTATAAAGAGCTGCGACATGTAAACTCCAACAGGATGTTAATGTATTATCTATCTAGGTATTCTCTTCGATCGTCCGACTTCCCAATCTATGGCTGGACTGGCCCGAAAATTGTCACAAAACCTCTCAGCAGCTGGGCCGAGCCGCATCCCGCTATCAAACTCGCATTAAACCACACAAAACACACTGACCACGGCAACTCTGCAGCTGCCCCACGAGTGTACCAACAAGCGATTTGCTTAAGCTCCAAGCAAAATGTTTTCCTCTTCCAACTAACACAAAACAATTTCTCACGGACTGGCTCTGTCCATTCGGCATCCGGCGGAGTAAGTTCAACGCCAAACAATAGTTAAGCTCACACAGAAACAAAGAAAGTCGGGGTAAACGTTCCGTCGGGGCGCACCGACCTGAACTCGGCAATCGAGGCTGAAGGCTGCGCTCCTATGGGATTTTTACAATAAATCACTCCTGAATTATGTTACTTGCGAGACTAAACGCTTTCTTATAATTAGTTTTGTTTACCACTAATAGGGTTTGCCATGTGGCTGTAATTTAGACCAGCATGGCCTCTAAGGTGCTCTCCAGACCACAGACGTCCAAATTACACCTACCACAATCACCCCTTTTTGGCATGGAACCGGGATCAGTTTTTACTTGATGGGGCCAGGTAAGTAAGTTCCGCTTCTTGACTGTAGGTGCACGGCACGGGTGAGATCTCGTGATTTATTTGCGGGTATGAGGCGTGAAGCAAATGAACTGCTCGCTTCTGGAGAAATACGAGCTACCCGACTCCCGTAACTTGTGTGTAGGTGTCTTAACACGGATCAGAAGGGAAATTAAGTGGTAACTTTTTTTTAGAAAGCGTGTGAAGTGTTTTTGAAATGCTTTTGTTTCTTGTTGCGCTGGATTTTTAGGTTTGCGGTACGATCTCCGCTAAAAGCAAAAGCTGGTAAAACTTTTTTATTTTATTTTATTTACATACAGGCACATACGTTGCTTCTGGCCCCACACTGGGATACCCTTGTATCGGGTAACCCGAAACAGCGACATCATAAACATGTAAACATCCAAGAGCTGGGTTTTTTTCTTCTTCCTCCCCAGCCGAGATTCGAACCCGGGACATCTCGCTTGGGAAACACAACCTTGACCTTAACACCACAGAGGTTGTCAATAACTCTCCTTAGAACCACAAGCACTAATTGGCCATGTAAAAAAAGGCAACAAATATAATGACCACCAAAAAATTTTTTGCCTACCCAAAATGGCTAAATGACAAAAGTTGCAGAAAATATCAAAGCAAAATACTGCGGTAGCTTAGGCGAAGGGTAAAGGGGGTGAGCGAAGCGAAGCCCCCTTTATCCTTCGTGTTAGGTTGAACATGTAAGAACAACAAAAAATACTTAAAACATAAATTAAGTACTCAAAACATAAAAAGAAGTTTGGTTATCATTTATCTAAACACAATTTGGTGGACATCCATCCATTTTGGCAGTCATTTCGAATTTATTGGTAGTAAATTTTCGAATTTTTTGGTAATCATTTAAACACAAGCCTAAAAAAACAAAGGTACCAAACTGAGAAAACCATTTCGAGACAATTGTTTTCCTAACTCAATTCCGTTATTCCCATGAAAATATTACAGGATTACTGAAATATCCGTAAAAACATAACGTCCTCTAAGGCGTAGTTTGTTCAAATTCCATTCGTCGTAAAGTTGGCTATCCTGTAAAACTCTCAAGTATCAACAGTTTTTTTTGTCAGTCGATAACGCAGATGTCAGTCGGAACGTAAACAAATATTGATATTATAGTTTTTTAGTTTTATAATCGGAAACAAACATCCGCAACTACAACCGTTCCAAAATTGTGAGCAAGTGACATCATGAGGAGTGTTATTTGAAATATTATTTAAAATATAATTAGACATCTATTAATTTAGATATTCAAATCAGTTTCTTAAAATAGGCTAAAATTTCATAAAATTCATTTAAAAGCATTACGTATTTTTTTAGCATGGTATATTTGTTTGGATGGGTTAGTGCTGTAGAGCTAAAAATTCAATGAACACATTATTGGTCATGATGCATGGAAAAACCTTTGCTCCGATTGTGAAATTAATAAACGTTTTATTGAATATACTTTGTTATTTTCATTACTAGAAGACGACAGTACGTCAAAGCGAAATGCAACAGACACTAGTTTCTAACTCAACAGACACTTGATTCATTTCGCCCCACAACAATCATCCGACAAATTGTCGCAAAACCTCAGTTTGCCATTCAAAATCTGCTTGTCACCGAATGCATTAACAGTTAACGGGTTAACGTTTGCGGCGGGCGAGGTTCAACCTTGCGGAGTGAGAGTCGACGGCGGCGGCTCTTGGCTCGCGGTGAAGAAGCTGGGCCCAAAATCCAACTGTCATCCCAGACTGGCGATTACTCAAGCTGCTAAGTGCTACTTTCCGTTTGTTTTTTCTCGCTACCACTGTCGGAAACTGTAATTTATGCGACTTTACAGTTGCGCGTTGGCGTCGAAATTTGCAATCGGCGCGGAACCCGGCGCAAAACCGAAGGTTTATTTATGGGGTGGAGAGTTAACTTGTAAACTGAAAGTTCTGCGGTGCAACGTCCCCTTTTTTGTTTGCAGTTGTTAGTTAGAGTAAACCATTTGTAAGTACGCGCTCATATATCTTCTCGTCTCAGCTAACGTCTTTTTCGAGATCCCTAGAGTAGGAAGGGAATTCGCTTTCACTGTAATTTACCTACGAGTATATGTCTGTTCATAACTGTGTTTAGAAATAATTCAAAAATTATATTGAAATGCGCATGTTATTGTAAAACTCACTGTTGTGTTAAATTGGCAAATCAGCTTTTGATCTGATTCGTTCTTAGAGTTCTGTTGATTCCTTCATAAGCTTCTGTGATAGCTTTTCTAGTCTATTAGACTAGAAACGTGGCCGATTTGTCCAGCCGCAGATAACGTTTATCTGAGGGATTTGAAAGAATGTGTACGTGTGAAATGTCAAATAAAATTACCTGACTATTGATCTGATGGAGCAAACGCCCCTTAAAAATTAATACCCGAAAGCAGCAGCATGTTTATTTTTAAATCAATGCTATTCAGGTTTAAAACGGAGAGCGCAAAGTTGACACGAGAAACATGTGCAAAGGAGGTTTACAAAAATTGATGTCACAAATAAATTGCGTGGCGCTTTGTATCGGGTCCCTTGTTCTGCGACTGTTTGCCTTCTATTTGACAAGCCATCTGTTTTCTCTGAGAGGACAAGACAAACAGAGCGAGAGGTGATTGCTCCAAGGACGTCGCACCTCTTCACCCATGTTTGTTTAATCCTCGGAACGCTCTCCTTTTGATTAGCTGCTTCGATTTTCTACAAAAAACCTTGCTTGGCGCCAGCAAGTGTAAATTAAGTTAGTTCCCCGACGGTTATATTTGTGCTACCTGATTTCTTTTAATTTGAATATTGTGTAGACACGAGTATATTTCTGATAAACTTCGGTGATTTTTCGCTTCAACAACGTATTGTTAGATATACATTTGTGTTCCAAAAATATTCAGGCTTTTCATAATTCACAAGTTGCTATTTGCCGACATGATTGGATTTTATATTGCGAGTTGTTATTTTTATTGATCGCTTCAATTCTGTTTGCCCTTTAACATGAGAACGGTAGGTTGGTCGTGATTACCGCAATGCAAAGTAGTCCTGCATTTTTAATACTGTCGATGTTGAAGTAGGCTTGCAATTTACTTAATTATGTTTAACTCTTTTATGAGCTTTCCACGCTATTAATGAAATCGAAACTTTTTAACGGAACTTTGGAATAATCCTTTAACGTTATTCGTATATTACTTCCAATTGAATGCGAAACATAAATGATTATGAAAAACCACAATTACAAAATCCCGAAGGTTAGGATAAGTCTACAAAATAACAAAACATGGTCAACAGTGAATGTCTGTATTTTTTTATTACGTAGGTACTCTAAAAAGGTAGACACCTTTTATTATGAAACTTTACCCGCAGTAGTTATGATATTCCCCTACTAGTCTCCATATGAAGGGCACGACCATCCATACAATTATTCTAACCATCTATTTACGAGAGCCTACTCACAAAGGGAGTTCAGCATGGCTGCCTAGCATACTCCTATGTAAATTTAAGCACATCAAAACAAGTCTCGGGTAGGCCGGAGAAGAGATATGAAAGACTTAGATCCACCCACCTCACTGCCTACATTTAAAACAATAAGGCCTGGTTGAGGGAGAAAAGTCAGTCGTGTTACCGAATTCCCGTCTATACAAAGGTAGTATAGGGGAAATTGTTCTGAAAAACCAGATCTGGATTTTCAGCTGAGTTCGATAGTTTTGACGCTTTCCGAATTCTTCAGAAAGATCGTAGTTGCTACTGGAGTTTATTTTATAATATTTTAGAAGTTCGTGAATATATTCTAAAACGATATATATATATATCTATCTTCTTTATTGTATAACTTAAAAATCTAAATTTATAGAATTCCAACACCTCTCAGATCGCTGTGGAGTTAAATATAAATTGCTTGTGTAAAAAAAGCGATCTAATCGCAGGCTAGTCAGCGGAGGTTGTGACAATCATGCCAACTCTGCCGCCGCCGTCGTCGTGGTAAACTGTGCTCTGAATATTTAATACCGTAATGAATGACACTGCGAAGTTCTTTTATATTTCATATCAATTACTTACCGGGGAAACGTTAATTCTAGGAAGGGCAGGAATAAACGTACCTTATTTTTTGTTCTACTAGCATTTGAAGACGAAATTTATACAGATTAAGAGCATTTAATCATCTTGGTAAATATGTCTTTGGAACCTTCATTGTTACTATGTGTAATTAATTAAAAACATATACATGGTTCACAAATTGATGAACTGATAGGTTGTAGATTTTTTGAATAAATAAAAATGCCATTGAATAATATGCAAATTCTTTAACGTGTTTACAAAGCACGCTAAGTAAAACATACATAAACTTCCCCCCTTTCCCCTATTTCCATCTACTATAGGTAGATTCCTGAGTACACTTCATGCGGATATAAACAGAGATTCGGAAGCAGAAAGAGAGGGTGGTGTTACACTCGATTTTTTCGAAAACCTACCCCCTCTACTGCATGTATGTCACACAATACGCTCCTAAAACAATGAATCCGATGTGTGTAAAATGAGGGGTGTCGCCGTGCGATAGTTCTATGCGACCAACATAGCGACTCACCGGCGTGGAAGGAAGCCGCACTCGAGCTTTTTTCAAAATGGCGGCTTGTCAAATGTCACTTCAGCGCGCGAAACAAGAAAAGCAAGATGGCTTCCCGCGCGGAAAGGGGTTAGTTATGAAGTTTTGAGCGCTGGTAATCTAGACCTAGTGATTGAAGTTTTCTTTACACGACCTAAAAATGTTCTTCAAAAACTTGTTTCACGAATATTGTTGTACAAATATCCATGAAGAAGCCGAAAAGTACCCTCTTGAATGAAGTGACGTAAAAGTAAGTCTTTAGCGTAGCAACGTGGAAATATATCTCGTTTCAAATGGTTTTTCTTTGACAATCTTCATTTGAGGCATTGACGTCTGACATTCTGATCCTTTTTGTGTCATCTCGCAAAGGGGTTTCGAGTGTAGCGTCGAAACGGCTTTTTCTCAAAGTGAAGTTGTTGTCGGCAGCGGGCAGGCAATATAAAGCAGGTCGGCTTGTGGAGGCGCACTCCAAAGGGACGGCTTCTCGGATGTCGCGAGAGAGCCCATTCGCGCGCCCCGGCCACACCCCCACTTGACGCTCACATAAGCCTTCGCTTTAATTATTATGTACAGCCATTAAAGCCAGTGCCATCATGGCGGCGCGTTTTTCAATTTTTAATTTCCCTCTTTTAAACACTTGGCCTGAAATGACACTTGGGCAAGTTACTCCGCCTCGCACCTGTCGAAGGGCTCTTCAAGTTTTATAGTTACTTTTGAAACGTTCTTCGTGTTAAAATAATTTCTCACACAATTATGGAGTCTTGTGCTCGCAGTTTTAAGTGTTAGTATAGTTTTATTTGCTTTATACAAGTAACTTAAATATCTAGCGTCTATAAACAGGCACTGTTTTAGTTCTTGTCTAGCCACCGGTAGTGCAAATTACTTACTTGTAATCCAAAACTGCAAACATTTGCATGCATAGTTATGGATCCCAGTTTACCGTGTATCGAAGTATGAACATCGGCCTTACAAGATTAAATAACCAAGCGAGGGTAATGCCTCACTAACAATTTGAACCTAAATACAAACATACTCACCAGTAGCTATTATAGGTATCATTATATTATAGTATTATATAAACACAAACATTGTTACACTAATATCGACATATCTCCACTCCTTTGTTTCGGGCGTTGCCACCTACCTATATAACTTCATGGGGCTTCCGTGTACTGCTGAATAGACAGCCGAAAGTGTCTCGTAGGGCTTCTGACTTGATCCAAAATGGCGACCGGGTTTTAATTCGCCACTCTCTCTTTCCCTTATCAAATTTCAGAGTACCCTTACAAATATACCTAGAGCAGGCGGACAGACCGACACCTTTTAAGTTGAGAAACTTTTGGTATGGGATACTAATGGTTTAACAGGAGTTAACTAAATGTTCCTTTAACGGGCTTTCCACTAGCTAAGGTTTCAATTATTATCAACTTTATAACACAATTATTTAACTATCTGTCTAGTCTGCGAGCTGTGATATGGTCCCTTTCGCTGCCAATGCACTGGCCGTATCGGAATTCCAGCTAAACTTCTATGCAACTATCATATCATCAAGACTTTCTTAAACAACATGTCGATTCAAAGAGGTAATTTCATTAAATTTAATTCTAAAAGGGTTGGGATTTCGGTCAGAAGCAAACGAGTTAAAGTTCCCAAGTAGTCTGCAAATTAATCTTAAGGGAGTTTCGATGTTATCCTGCCGACCTCCCAACTAATTCTCCCGGACCATATAAATTAACAACCCTTGTCAGTAATTAAACAGGAGATGTGCCTCACGTTGAGCTAACGAAGAAAAATTCAATTAACTGAGATTGTGTTAGGAGCATTTTTTTTAAATCAAAGCGGATTATTTAGATATGTTGATATCTTAGGTTGGATCGCCGCCTACGGACATCTTTGAAGTCTTGTTACGAAAGTTTGTGTATGGAGTGGAGTGGTGTTGACGGACCCAAAATTAGCGTTAATGAATTAGGAGCCAAATCAAGAGATCGTAAGACGGACCCTCGTCATTCGGTCAATTTAAGATAATCTTTCTTTTGATTAATTAATACCTATGTGATATTTTTAATATTTATTTTTTATCTTTCCAGGTAAGCTGCGATCAATCTGGTACCAAGCGCAGCTAAGTAAAGTGCTTTCCATAAAGCTGTCCGGTGAAAACTAACACAATTTGTTGATGTCATAATTTCAAGAGCGCGCGATAAAGTGTCTTTTATAAATAGACAGCATGTGCGCCGTCGCTCGACGGGTCCAAACGTTTCCGACGAATTAAGCAAAGTTAAAACTTTATAATTAACACAGTTAAATAACCATTAAAATTCGTCAAATGAGTCGCCTCTTCATTTGCATATTTCGCAACGTTCGGTCGAGTTTCAGGGTAGTTAAGCTGTCGGTTAATTTTCTAGGAGTCCCCGGACGGAGTGCAAGTCTCCTCTTACCCACTGCAGCGTGATATGGAATTAAATGTTGATTAATTACGTGCATTTGAGGGCCCTGCCGTGTCTGCGACCGGTATGCAGGTGCTCGGCTCGAAGCTACTTTGTATTTAACTACAAACTAGTTAACAGTTACGCCGCAGCTGAGCCATATTCATTACCCAGCGAGACGCATGAGCGGAAACGAGCCACCTCACTTACTCCAAATTGATTTCGTTCGAAACATTCAATGTGGCTCTATCCGACTATTTATTCGCTGTACAGCTTCTATTTTCGGATCAACCGCACAGGGCATTTGTAAATAAGATGTGTTAAAACCCACGATCACGAGAACAAATCTGATCGCTCACCAAATGGAATATGTCAGTAAAATGGAAAAGGCATAAAACTAGTCATTTTCTCGTGCGGTGGCGGTCTGTTGCGATCGGGGGAGCTGCTGTCAATCAGTCGCCATCCACTCGACAATAGAGCGGATAAAATATTTACAAACCTAATACTGAGTGGCCGTGAATCCATTACGCGCCCTTTTCATAAATGAGCGCCATGTTGTACTGCCCTGGGGTGAGGTTTAGCAAGGCTCTTACGCGGGAATTGTTCAGTTATTGATGTCGTCTCTAGCGAGACGAGTTAGACTAATCCGTTGTCAGTTACAGAAAACATTGCGTTTCCTATTTGTCGTAGAAAAACATTTCTAGATTTTAGTCAAGACAACCGCCTAAGGAGAATATATCTGTTTCAGTGTTTGATTGACACTGTCTTCTCGCATAGAGATAAAAGTGCCAAGATGGGTATCAGCTAACTCTTGACGAATTTTTCATCATTAAAAGTTGCGAATCGTGATAAATCGGGCCACTCGCCCGTTTCATCGTTGATCATTGTCAGAAGATAATTGATGTTTGACAAAGTGATGTCACCGCAGGAATTAAGGAACTTGAGAAGCTTTTAAGAATAATAAATGTGCTGGAAAGCAAACGGCGGGTGGAACTTTCGGTATCGATGATAATCGATTGAGATTTTTGTAATCGAGGATTGGAGTACTTACGGCGTCAGCTTTGGTTAGAAATTCACGCTTACGTTTCTTTATACATCATACTTATATATTTTTCATATTTTCTTTATTGCATACAAAACTTATAAAAAACAATATTTACATGAAAATAGTGTACAAAGGCTAATGTAATAAAATATCTCTTCCAGCAAACCAGGTTGAGATGATAAAGGTTGATTGCTGAGCAGGGGTCGACCTATGTGTACAACAATATAAGGAAACAAGTACTTACAATAAATAAAATAAATTATATAATTACTATAATAAAACAATAGAAGCTCCGTAGTCTAATGGGTTTCACGCTTGCTTCTCACTCAGGGGATGCAGGTCCGAATTCCTGACCATATACTAATGAGATAAATAATTTATCCTAAGTACATTACACGGACGTCCTAACGGTGATGGAAAACATCGTGAGGAAACCTTCATTACTATGGAGTAATGAAGGTTTCCTCACGATAGCTATGGAGCTATGACGCTGGGCTAGACCCCTGTCACGCAAAATGGAGTATTGAATAATTGGCTCAAAATGGGCACAATTGGGCCTCTGCCATCCCGTATGGGAAAAGGATACTATGATAATATATTAAGTACTTATAATATATCTACTACTACTATTATGTATATATATATATGTGTGCTAATAAATACTTACATGCATAGTACCTACAATTCTAAAGAGAGGTAATGCTTCTTCACGCGACTTAAATATATTCAGAGTTTTCCATCAGTTTAAATAAATCAACATTGATGGCCTATCAACGTTAGCCAAACATGTATGTCTTTAGAATTAGAAACTTCTACTAGAATTAATGGATCTAACACATATCTCACACTTTTAATCTATCCAGCTGATTTGATGCTTGTAGGCGACGTAAATATTTAGATTAAAATGTGTAGGCTAGTTTTACTTAGTTAGTTTTACTTTTAGTACTTGTAACGCCATCTCGTGCAACATATAGATATTAAAGCTAATAAAAACGTTGGTGGGGAGCGAGCCCAAGTCATGCGCAGTACGCACGTATACAAACCGTTAGATTGACAGTGATTTTCCAAATCTCATATTCGCCACGTTGGCTACTCGCTCGCACCATAGTTTTGGCCATTGTATAAATCGAAATTACGTGTTTTCTTTGTTCCGTCACCTACAATGCTTAATTTCGGTATTCGAAGACAGCCTGGCTTTCTTGGCTACGGTAATGGCTGAATCGTTTCCTTTAAATATCCGTATTGTTTTGGGGACCTGATAAATGATATCTTAGATCATTCCTCACCGCAAGTTTAACCTTCTCAGCTATGAAGCTCGCAGCGCAATAAGGATTTTCTTGGCGACGAAACTCCATGTTTTTCATACTTCATTCCGTAGGAAACCCGAAATGAGAAAAATGTCAAGAGTTACCTTGTATTTGTATATCTAACGTTTCATTTAAGAAACTTTTTCCATTTTCAGTTATCAAGATGACATTTCCCTGGTTATCGGTGACACTGGCGACACTTTGATAAACCGACTTTACTTTGAATCATTTTATTTCCTTGGTACAGTCACAGTACAGGTCAATTTACACCGAGATGCAGGACCATGGTCCTTATGGTGCACGGAGTAGGAACGGCACGAAGTCCGGAAGGCATATTTTAACTAGATGGCAACTGTACATAGTAGATGCGGTGAGAAGTTCTTATTAAAATGTAAGTATTACATCTGGTTTTCACGTCCATCACACCAGCCGGGAGGCACAACTTTTACGTGATTTTACCTCCATGCCCGAAACTTGGAAACGAGCTTGTTGTATCAATAATTCAATTGACAATAAACCCACAGATAAACACATTAAAATCCATCTAATTTTATAAAGCTTAGCGTCACGCCATATTCATACGGGGTGACAGATATACAGGTTGCGCCTACGTTTAGCTAACTCAACGACCTGCAACTTTTTCACATATAATTGTAAAGTGTATTTTAGCTTTGGGGCACCGAACATAACTTGTGTCAGAACAACGCCAGTGCAGGTCTCTTTTAGCGCCCTTATCGAAACAAAATCTCGGCAAAGAAACAAAGCCAACGGAGTCGAACTTTAAAGGGCTATTTTCAATTTTCCCATAAGCTCACCGAAAATCCACCCTAAGCCCGCGAATCCTTCACCCCAAATCTTAAACTTCGGCCTTTGAGAGCAAATGTCGCGATATCAGGCTCTCCTCCAAGTAAATAACGAGTTGAAAAATGACAGTAATAACTATCGGGGATAATGAGTGGGGAGGGAATACCCCGAGGAGTACGTGGGGTGCAGTGAACAGCGGCCAAATGTTGCACTCGTGTAAGGCGGGGGTGTATGGCCGCAAGGTAAACAAAAGAATGACGATTTTTTACTCGCCGCGCCCATTGAATTCCTGTCATTGGTTTTCCCCTGAGGCTATAGTGAAACTACTTGGAAAAGTTGAACATGTTATATCAAAGCCATAGAATTAATCCCATGGCCAACCATTTCATGATTTGGCCGAGCATTTCATAAAATTATTAGAAAGGGTTGAATTTGATGAAACATATCTTTTAAAGGCATTTTTATTCGGTACTATACCTGATATGTTTTTTGTGATATACATGTCAAACTAACAAGAAGCCTATTCGGGGGTTTCGCTGCGATCGCCCACTTTAGTCATCACCTGAGCTGCCGCAGTGTTTTTCCCTAAAATGTTTCTTCGTTCAATGAAAGTTTCAAAGAAATTCAACCATTGTTCATTTCATGATAAGGTCAATTTTACTATGTGGTCACGACATTTATATTGAGAATCAGCTCCGCGAGTCCAGATTTCTATCACTGGGAACTTACGATACATTGGTAATTTAATCAGGCTCTCTGTTAAGTATACCCAACTTTAAATGTATCTACTAAATAGTTCTAGATGAGTTTAAAACTTTCGAATCTACCAATTATTCCCCATTTATCGTAAGCCACGCTGTGACTGACTGAAGCGCGATATCAAACCATTTTCTTTCACCGACACCGCAAGGGATTTTCCACCGTCAGCAACATCAGGTGTTTTTCCACCGTCAGCAACAACATCAGGTGATTTTAACAAAGCATCGTTATCAGATCAGCTCATTTCCACGTGTTCTCCTTGCGTTCCGAAGCGGCAACACCGGGGATTACATGTCTTTTTAAATTGTAGCTACTGATGCGCTGCGGGGAGTGTTGCCATTATTCGTGGTTGCCATTTCCCGTATCTTGAAGTTTATTTACCGTTAGAAAACTGTAGATACAGTTAAAGTGTTATTGGCATATGGTTAACAGCTAAGAATAATCGACAGTTGATTTATTCATGCTTTCATCATCATCATCATCAATCAGCTCACATTCACCCACTGCTGGGTACAGGCCTATTCTTTACCACGCCATCTACTCCGGTCCTGAGCCTCCAGCATCCACTACCTACCCGCTATGGCGATGATGTCATCCGTCCATCTGGCTGGTGGTCTGCCGACTGGTCGTTGTGCGGTTCTGGGTAGCCATTTTGTGACCGCTTTGCTCCACCTTCCGTCATCTCTCCTTGGCAAGTGTCCTGCCCACCCCCACTTCAGTCTCGTGATTCGCTTGCCGATATCGAGGACCTTAGTACGACGACTTATTTCTGTATTGCGAATACGATCCCGAAGTCTGCTATTTTATTAGTGCTATTTTATTACTGCTATTTTATTACTGCTATTATTATAATTCGGGCATTTTTTTTATTGTCGTTTAAGTTAATCATAAATCGTTTTGCGATTAATTCAAGGAAACTGTGCCAACCCATATGAGAAAAGGGCTGGTGATGTTTATCGTTGGCTTGGCCATCCTATAAAAGAAGTGAGTAAAGCAAGAGACCTCACTAAAGGCCGCATTATTTGGACTATTTTCCCGTTCGTCCCAAGAGTTAGTGCGAGACGAGACCGAGTTGGCAACCGGAAAAACAAAACCGGCCAGTGCGAGTCGCATTTGCGTATCGAGAGTTCCGTTCAAATCACATAGTATTTTGGGTTGGAGCTACAAATTCCCGGTTTTCGGATTTCTTCCTTTTACATGCGCTGGCCCTTGCCAAATGTCTTGATTCTAGAATTATTAATTAGAATATTAGTATTAATTCTAGAAATTCCTAGATCCACCGGAAGTACCCTATAGGGTTGTATTTCCTTATGCGAGCGAATTCAGCAAATTTGCTGCATAACCGGCTGTTTCATTTCATTGCGTTGATCTACAAGTTTGTTTTTACACAACTTTTAGGGACATTGTACATCCAATAATTTCTGCAAAAAATGGTCTTGACAGACAGACGTACGGACGGACAGACGTACGGACAAACTGATTCTGTAAGGGTGTCTTTTAACGTACGGAGCCCTAAAACGAGCGCAAATTTATCAAAAAGCGTTGGCGACACAAACAACACGACTCTTTACATTAGCCGTATCTCAGATTTCAGGGAGTTGTAAGTAATGACGTCATCTCGGCGTAATATGCGCGTGATCGTGTAATGACGTCTTTTGACGCCGCGCCTCAGCCTGTCATTACAAAAGTCACCATGACTCAGCTCTGTGCTCAAATTGGATATCATTGTGGAGATAGCACCCCGTGCTACTGATGAGCTTGGCTGGGAAATTTTGGGAATTATTACTTTTCTCCGTATTTCCTTCCCGTATTTTTTTTCTCTAACTGAATTAAAGTAGGTACTTTTGCTACTGTAATCTCTTCTATCCAGTTTTCATCTTCTCATTCATTTTAATTCTTACCTTGTAACAAAATAATGTTTACCTTGGCTTTGCATACAGTTTTAAATCAACTTTTAACTCATAAGTGGTTCATCTGTCACTGAAAGATTCTAGCCTTCGTTTCGTTTTGATAGGTTTTCGTACAATCAATCTAGCTTATTCCGCCCAGCTTTAAAGACGTACGCTGGAAACATACCAAAGCCAGTCCGACCAATATACATGAAATAAAAACAAATTAGCCGCACTCGTTTCAAGGCTTTTCTCAGTAGAAGCATCCAGAAATGGAAAACTGTAGGTATGTGTTGCATTCAAACGCTCGCTTCAGGCTTTAATATCACGCAAAGAACGTTTAAAACGAAACTTAGGGTGCTATTCACACGTGATAATGCAAGGCAAGTTCCATATTTGGTGCTCAAATTTGACTTGGCGATGTAGCCTGCAAAAATAGAGAACCTACTACAGTTAGAGCGTATCGTGCGAACATTTTTTTTATTCTCCATTATATTTCAAGCCGCCGCGCTTGAGGATACTTTCAGTCCCATCTTATTCTAGTTAGATTTTCTCCAAGTTCTCTTTATTGTAGTATCGTTCCTGCTTCCTTATTACGAAGCTCTTGGCGCGTTATTGCATAATCGTTGGGAGACACAAAGAAGCGACGCCATTTTTAGGAAGGGTTTAAAAATTATCATGCGACGCCTTCGCATCGCGTCATCCGAGTTGAGGAAAAAATATGTAGCATTCTGTACGGCTTAGGTGACTGCGACCGTCATCTGTTTTTTTCCGAATTTCATTTGTTCGCTGTTGCGTTATTTTTTTTCGCGTTTCTTTGCGTCTCGCGGGGCTCAACGGAAATTTATATTCTAAGCATTTGGTATGGTGTTATGATTTTTAATGGACGTTTCATTTTATATGTAGGTAGCGCAGGCTGTTTTTATCCAACAGCACTTTTGGAAACTTACGAAATACCAATATCAGTCTAATTTCTCAACTATTAGCCCCGCAATTTGCTGTTATAGAAAGATAATCTTCCACTCTCGGATACTAAAGACCTCGGCGACCTCAAAACATGAAAATCCACCCATTTGTCCGTCCCCTAGCAGCCTGTCAGATGAGCATATCAAATATCATTGGAAATTAATCAGAACATGCTCTGAGCTCGGCAGGGGACTACGCTGTACAAGTTTAGATGCCTATTTTGGTTTGGCATATCGATTTAAAACTATGGCAAAGATAGCATGGAGGTTTGATAGCGAGTTGTTTGCCAATTCGATAAAAGAAGTTAAGAACTTTTGAAGTTAGGAGTTAATCGCTTTTACAGAGTTTGATCAAAGTTATTGTGAAGGAGAAAATAAAATATTTTGCTATTTCATACTCACCTGTATTTTGGTGAACTATGATGTGAAAAGGATTCGTTCCTCGTTGAAGTGTCGTGGAAAATATAATATACATCCTATAATTTATAAGATAATTGTAAACGACTCATTAACAATGTAACGTATCAAATGTAAAAACTTGTCTAGCAACCCTTGATTACCGAAAATATTGTCAAGTCCAAAATATCTCAAACGTATTTAATTTCAAAAGGCTTCCTTTTATGCCCTTTTCACTCTCCAAACAGCAGTAAACGCAGACACAGACGTACCTACGAAAGTCGAATTTTCTACCTTAGCCGGCACTTAGACGGCTTACCGTTCCTGCTAGGATCATTTTGTATCAGCCCCTGCGTATTAATAAAATCGCGAGGAAGCTTTATTTTATACTCAGCCCCTGTATAAGAGACAGCAGATGTATGACAGTTATAAGTCAGCCGAAATAATCCCTATCACTTGACAATAAAATGGAAGTAACATCACAAGAAGTTAATAGAAATTTATTATTGTCTCGAGGGAGGCTGACGTGGCCATGAATATTAAGATCTGACGACTCGGATTTAACCTTTACAAAAGTTTGCTTTCGAGATTTCAAATCCCTCAGTTGATGACTGACAGTGACTGAAAGACTTGGTTTTGATTTGTTGCTATGACTGAATTTATTATCACTTCATTCAGTTTCAGAGACGTATAGCTTAAAAGCTTAATTATTTTTCAAACCAATCGAACGACAAAGTACTTCATTACACGTTATTGTAGTTTAATTATTGCTTGTATTCGGGCCTTTTCAATAATGATTTGCTTCGTAGAGTTTTACCTTTGCAGCGAATCTCATAAATCAGATTATTTTTAAATATTAAAAATCAAGTTTCAATTGCCCTATGAAGGACACTTTCTCCTTGAAAATACCTCCGACGAGTATAATCCACTCCATATTTCATCAAGGGCAACTTGTACGATATAATTTTCTGCTATCCCGCCCCCGTATTGCCTGATGCACCGCGGCGCGCATTTCCTAACAAATTGAAAATCAATTTTAGAAGGGACTCCTGCTTCGGTGACGGGACGAAAAGAAACAGACCCGCTAGTTCAGAGGGGGTAGAAATAGGAAAATACATCACCTTAAAGCGAGTAGGGAAGATTCATATCTGACAGGAAATTCGACTCGCGTCCCGCGCTGAAGTGGATTTTTTAAGGAAACGAACCCTGCCTCCTTTCGCTTTCGCATATGGACTTCTGATTCATGAGTTTTATCTACCATGAAATGTGTACTCGAGAATTGAATGTTACCGTCTCGACTTCCTGACTGAATGAATGGTAACGAGTATTGATGCGACCCACCTTTCTTTCGTGTCTCACGTTCTGGTTGCTCAGGGGATATCGTAATGTTACCATGGAGTGCTCGTCTACTCTCACACCTACTTTGTGTACCTATAAGCAGTGCAACAGTGACGTAAACTGGCGCTATTGTGTGTGGATTAGGTAAATTTTCGTTAACACGTGCATTTTTCAGAATACTTATCTAAATATCTGAAACTAAAAATGAAGCAAACAATCGTCGAAAACTTAAAGTTGTTTAGATGAACAAAAGGCGCTGCCATAACTCAATTTTCCACATACAATTTGGTATCCTTTGTACTCGTACTATCCGTTCCATTCGCGCTCCCTGCAGCGACGATACAGCGATTATTTTTACGTTCGGAAAGCCATCAAAAGTTACAATTGAAAAGTTAAAGTATGCCGGCTGGGATGCTGCTATGCTAAGCCTCCCCTCTTCTCCACAAATGAGATTGGTGTAGGAGAAATATTCTTTTGTGTACACACCCGATGTCGAACCGTGGACTTAATTACGTCTGAGACCTTTTTATGTGTTGCCAGTTGCCAATTGGGAATTGTACGCATTCTGTATTCGATCTGATGAATGGCAACGGTGTCAAACATAAATTTAACGCTCCTTTGTCCTGTAATTATTAGAGAAAATTTGTGTAGATAATAAAGTTTTTGCTCCATCAGATTTTATCGATATTAAAATCTCCTCAGTTCAACTCATTTACTGATAATTACGTTTGTATTTTTGACAACAAAACGACTTACTATTTACAATTAACATAAAATCTCATGTATATTCTATAAAATATCTATACAGACGCATTAAGAATTACATACAATTTTATTACTTTATTTGCCTTTAAGTTGTTTTGTTCGCAACAACATCGGAAAATCGATAGACATACTCGAGTGGGAGAAGTTATCTCGTTCCGCGCTGCATTCCAAAACAATTTTATTAAACTTTCCTCCTCGAAGCTAATGTTCAAGTTGCCAGTCCGGTGCAACCTCCCCAAATTCTTTTCCCGACGTTTTTAAAAAAAAAAAACAACAAATTACCTAACCCTCCTGCAAGCGCACCTTTAAAATACGAAAGCGACGCCCTGAATAATTAATACAATGGAAGGTTAAATTCGTCTAAGTGTCAACTTTACCCCCCAACTTTTTAAAATACAGCGCCATCAAAAGTGTGGTCTTGGCGAACCCGTCTTTTATCTCGCCCGTCTCAGAGGGATGTTTATTTAATTTCGCTCTTATTTTATTGGGATTGACAATGATTTAGGAAAACTTCCTTGAGGCCGTCAGTGTCAGTTCTTGCAATCCGAGCAGACGTTTGATCGTGATTGACAAAACGTATCCGGGGCAACTTTATACGCACTTGCTCTTATACAAAGCGTACAAAGTTTCCTCTTGAGTTCTTAAGCATATAAGAAAACAGTTTTGACAGCGTGGGGTGAATCGCATTATTGACAAACTCGTGAGTGCAGTGCAGCTTGACGAGCAAACACGTACAAATTTTGTTATATCTTCGCAAAAAAGAAATAGAATTAGTGCAACTTGCAAAAAAATACAATATCCTTTTGAGGCGTCAATCAAACTTCGATGGGATCAGGATTTACAGCCACGTGTGAGTTTGATACAATCGATTAGGAAATTCGATGTTCGATTTGTGAGTACAATGTTTTTTTTTTCTATTATTTTACCGGAAGCAATGCCCTTTAAATCCCGACAATAATTTCCCTCGGGGCTCGCGGCTGGCCTTTGACGTGGGGTGCTATGGACAGCGGGGCGGGGGTGGAAGGGCTAAGAACTAAGGTATCCCCATTCAAGGGTTATGCGTAGGGTCACTCGCTGCTGTTTATTGTTCCTTGACTTTTATGGTCACCGAAAGGGCACGGAAAGGTTAAAACTCCGAGTAATATCCGTAGATAATTTTGGCAACATTAATATTCAATTAGGATATGATATCAATTCATGTTTTTTTCTATTATAAGGTTACTGAGGTATATGTATTCTGTATAGTGGGGTCTACATATTTTGTATACTAGGATCTATCCCTTGATAATCCCATGATGTAATTCTATAAATCCATCATTATTATACATAGCCAATGGTATGAATGTATCCAAATCGTAAATTGAACCTTAAGATCGATTGCTGTTATGTAAGTTACTTAGGTACATTTTAAAATCCTTGCATTCCTGCAGTTACCTTATGAATATGCTTATGTGCATATGTTTTTTTAATGTATTTTGTGTCATTTAAATAAATGGTGAAGGTATGATAATGTAACACTACTCCATAGCAACACAGCGAAAAACTTAAGACACTCAATGTTACAAAGTAAACCAAGCTTTGACAAGCTGCAAGAATTCCGGGCCCAAGTCAATATTTCCCGGCTTGTATGAAAGGCAAATACAATTTGAAAAGTTTACATATTTTCCCGCGACAGGGAACTCACGAGTCGCGCCTAAGGAGTCTCACTTTAGCAACGGTTGTCAGACGGCTATTTGCGTACTGAGAATGGCTCTTTAACTTTAATAGTCTTTTACGTTGACCCTGTCTTGGTAAAACTTGGAATATGCGTTTTTACGGACGTATCTATATAAACTGTTAGTTATGTGGTGTCGGTATGCTTATTTGCTTGATTTGGTTACGCCTAAGGGTTGTTTTTGAAGCTGGAGCCCGTGTATTGCACATCTACAGAAATGTGTTTTGAATTTTCGAACATCATTGAAGCTGAAGAAGTAGATAGGTATAGGTGGCAGATGTAACAATGCTACCAGTGAATTCGAGGCGTGAGCATATGTGTTTTGTTTTTATTTTTTAAATTTATATATTCATTCACGTTTCACAGGAATTAAAACACAATATTAATTAATTAGAAAAAGTTTTTTTTTTAAAAAGAAATATAAGAACCTATCTATAGGAATAATAAAGTATAGTAAAGTAATAATAAGTTCAAACTTAGTTCAAACTGGTCCGACAATATGGTGAACTGCTGATTGAATGGTGTATGAGGGTGTGTGACTGTATGTGTGTGTGTGTGATCGAGTTCCAATGGGAAATATTAAAATGTAATTCTAAGATAAGGTTTATGAAAAAATCAATATAGTAACTAAGTTAGGAAGGGTGACTAGGTTTATATGAATTCGAAGCGTTTTCTCTGTTGGTACACACTACATGTTTTTATCCTATAAGCTTTCTTTATGTAGAGTAAAGTGGGTTCAACAAGTTCATAAATTCAAATGCGTTGCTACATTCAAAAAAAATTATTGTGATCAACACATTTTGAGATAATTTCGGGAGACTTTTATAGCGAGCAAAAATAGTAAACATTTATTTATTTATATATGCGTTATAATATATTTTCCCTAATTTGACATTTACAAAAGGTTGTTAAGGCCTGATGCTTATCCTAAGCACAAATGTTTATTTAACAATCTTGGCATATCTCAAATAGTGCTCAGCAATGCTAAAGTTTATTCTGCGTACATAGGCCCTATTAATCATAAACTAAGTTTTGTAATCAAAGTTGAGTACTTACACAGTTGTTATCTGGCGTACACGAGATTAAAGACAATCTCGTGCTAGCATGGTGACTTTAAACTGACCTTCAACAAACCAACAATCTCAACATTTCAAAGTCAAAAGATTTCTCTATTTACAGTTTCCCAGACTTCGCAAGGTGTCTTTAATTAAATACAAAATATACATTTTCAGGAGCAAAACTTTACTTATAGTTCAAAGGATTAATTTCTTCAAAAGGAGATAATATCTGGGGGCACGGCAGTGCCCCCGCCAAGGCAAGCCCAACGAAGCGCAAGGGCACTACTGCCTTTTCTCGAAGCGCTTCGTTTTTTTTGGTTCTCCCAACTTGGGTTTGGATTATATCACATAAACAAAATTATTGGGATATGAGGTCAATAGTAGACTAATTATCATGTAAAGTTTCAATTGCATATCTCTTATACTTTAGATTTTATTGATATCTTAATAAACCTGATTTCATCACTGACTCGCTGATGTTCATCAAAATTCTAAGGGTACTTCCTGAAGTCCTATAAAGCTGAAATTTAGTACGTAATCTAGAATTAGTATATAAACAACAAAAAAATCTAAAACTTTTACCCCTCCAATACCTTAAACTAGCGGATGAAAGTTTGTATTGTATTGTATTGAGACTTCCGCAAATTTTTATGCTAGAGGTTTGAAAATTTATATAGGGACTCCTTGTTATAAATAGAGGCCAGTGATATGTTGTTGGCTATCCCATTGTATGCCACTGATCCCTAAACGACAATTATGTGGCTAGGTTGATGTCAACATGAACCGAAGTGACAATAACGATACAAATCGGAAAAAAGGAGAGATAGAGAGATGGGCTATGAATAAAGGCATCTCTGATGTGCAAGAAATACACCCCAAAAAAAGAAAAAGAAAATTAACAAAATAAAAAGTATTGTCATAACCTACTTACAATAGTGAAATCCCACCAAAATCATTTTCATGTAAAATGTTGCCAAGACGAGACCATATGGGTCGTACTGACAAAAAGCTATCAGATCTCGTATAGAGCCAAGCTTCTGACTCTACACGCGCTAACTCTAAAAGCCCTAACCAGTACAAGAACTATTTCAACAGAAATGTAATCAAAATTTTTCACCTTACGCCCATATGACGGTAGCAAAACGGCCAAGCCACATATTTTGGCTAAGGTGTAGAGTTTGTGAAGTTCAGGCTTGTAGAGTAAGGGCGTGTAGATTTAGAAGCTTGGCTCTACATGAGATCTGATAACTTTTTGACATTGCGAGCCATATATATGGTCTCGTCTTGTTAACATTTTACATGAAAATGTTTTTGGTGGGATCAGTTTTACATAAGCTGTTTCGTTGGTAAATCCGAATTCGGGATGATAACTCGTTCTCTAAGAATAATTATCAATAAGAATAATTTAGCTTAAATCAATAAGGCTTTGATGAGAGACAAGAACGGCACTCTGTTCGTACCAGCGCAATATTAATATTCGCAGAACGTTGAGGAATGAGCTCGGACCAATGGGAAGCGAACTTTGTACGGACGAAGCATAAAATAAGGATTCATAATTCAAATCGAAAAAAGTTTTCGCGGGGCACGGTAATTTTTCCTATCTTATGGCAACTTTTGCCTCAGGGTCGGGGGTCGGGGGTCGGCTGAAGAAAATCTACGCGAAGTTTACATTTTAGCCTTTTGCCGTGTCCTCTTCTCTCCACTTTATATCGTCTTTTGATTACTCTCTCAACAAGTTATGCATATTGTACGAGTCCTCGGCGCTGGTTAGAGGGAACTTTGACGTGTATCTTACGAGAATTCTTTTCGGTGTCGCCTGTCGTATTTTCACCCTTTTTAGTATAATGAAGACGATATTTTCGGGTAAAGTTTTTTTTTGGGGGCGGTTGTCGATGGCGTTTGCCCAAGCCTGATAAGTCACATGTACCCTTTTTAGGGTTCAGTACCTGGAAGGGTGCTAAATGGGTCCCTATTACTAAGCCTCCGCTATCTGACTGTCCGTCCGTCTGTCTGCCCGTCGTCGGCCAGCGGGCTGTATCTCACTCATGAACCGAAATAGGCAGGCAGTTAAAATTTTGACAGAATGTTCACCACACCAGTCTGTAGAGTAATTCTATGTTAGATAAGGTGGTGCATTAGTTTTTTTAAGGTACCTTGTTCACATGAGCTACATGAAATTTTATAAATTATAGGGGGTCCCCAAACAAGAGACGTGTTATAATATTCCTGCGGTCATCGATATCATCGCAATTGTCGCAGTCTCCTTTATTGCCATCGGTGGCGCTATTGGCTTGGCGTCTGATTCGAAAACTGTGGGAATAGGTACCAAATACAAATTTGGTTATAATTTTTTACTATTATTTTTAGTCCTTAAGTTTCTTGTACGATGGTATGGAGCGATTCGTTTACAAGTCTGACCCTCACTTGACCGAGTTTATTTTGGTTTTTGTAGATTTCGTGAACTTACATACATATCCTAGTCGTTGTCAATTGATATAAAAACTTACTCACCTCGTTTTTAATTAACCATACGATAGCATTATTTCATGTTAAGTTAATACCAACGCTATATTACTACAGACGGGCGGAGAAAACAGAATTTTCGTTAAAGCTCTAACTACCTTACTTGCAATGCCCTGTTAATTCCCCTTGAACCTGGAAACCACCCTAATTGTTATCGGTCAAACCAACCCTTAATGTCGTTTCTAATGCGCCTAATGTATTTTCGGGACATTTTGCAGCTTGCCCCGAGCATTTTTCTGTTTGTATGGACGCAATGCAATTCTCCTGTCCCCCTGTATCCCGTAACTGTATTATCTGCAAATATGTTCCCAATTTCTATTGTCCAGCTGTAATGTATGTGAATGGGCCAAGAGCAACGACAATGTAATGAGAGGGAATGAGATGTTATGATTATAAATTGCATAGCAACACTGCGCACTGTCAGACGAAGATGGTGGCACTGCTTTCTTATGTGATGTCATATTTCTTAGTTTACTACTTTATGTTATGACTGAGAGGGGAGAGAAAATTCACCAAATCTATTGCTGCTTTTATGTTCGCGAAAGAAATACGACTTCTTGCAACATATTGAGTCCATTTTTTCGGAGAGAAGTCAAAGAGAATTTCGGAACAACATCATCAAAACTTTGATTAAGCTCTAAATATAAGTAATACAGCGAGCTCCGGCTATAGAATAAGGAACCCAGCATCCCTCTTGAGTCAGCACTCGTAAAGCATTTCCTATAAACGCAACAAGGCGGTAAATTAGATTTTATTTTATTTCTTTAACAATTTGCGGCGGTACAGACAAAAGGCACGTAGCTGTAGCTCCGGCAGTGGTCAGCGATTCAAAGTTTATGCGGGTCCCTTTATTACCTTTCGTGCCTACACGAGTCCTTTGCGCTGCACTGAATCTCTATTGTTTGTTTACTTATCGATAGATTATTGCGATGATTAAAGTGAAGCCATTCTTAGGAGTCGTTTTTGACACCTGTCAACTGTAGGGACAGAGCTATATGTGTACGTCTGTCTTCTTCTCCTTGCTTCCCCAGGAGGGAGACCGACCCATTGCTCTGTCCAGAGAGTTGACAGGTGCCAAATGCTACTTCTAAGAATGGCCCCACTCGCATTATTGACAGTTGATGTTCTGCATAATTTTATATCAAGTTAGAGTCTGTTATACTAACTTAATTTTAAATTTTCAAAGGTAGTGAAATAACGCTGTTCCAGAGTCTATGAGTATATAATTCAGAAGTAGGTATAAAATATCAGTATTTTCAATAAAACTCCAGACGGGACGACAGTTATCTTTTTAACCGTCGACCTGTCCATTTAGTCGGAAATGGCCTGGACGGAAATAGTCGATTGTAGCCCGAGCTATAATAGTCTGACCTTGACAAGCGTAATTGTGGGGATTGCAATTTATCGATAATCAATTCGGAGGCAATCGAGCGCAGCCCTAATGCAGTACCTAGTGGTAGCTGACCACTGGTCTGGCCCCAGTGGCCAGCCATTGTCCACCCATGTCCTTGTTCACATTAAAACGCAGTTAACCGTTCTTTATTGTTTTATCCACGCCGATAAATGTCCGCGGCTCCTGGCCCTGGGAACGCGGGCTCGAGCCAGGTTCGATTTCTCCACCGAAAGCAATTAAACTCACCCTTTATTACTACAATTTGCTGCACTCAAATTACATAAAACGACTCGAGGACCGCTGTAACTGTCGAAGGCCTCTTTATGCGCCTGTAAATTTGACCTGAACAATAAACTGGTATTATAAGGACCGAATACCTAATATATCACGGAATGGTATAATGCGTGTATCATCGGGGATGTGAACAAAGGAAAGATAATCAAGCAAGACACCACAAGGCCATTAGACGCACCCCCGATACGTAAAAGCGATCTAATAAAACATTCAAAGGCCAAAACGGGGAATACACGAAATCAGATTGTCTCAAAATCACACGAGCGGGCTCGGCTGTAACTTGGCAGGGATCGCGCATCTATAATTCAAACGCCTCTCCGGAAAACAACTTGTGGCACTGAATTCTTGTTTAGAATTCAAGCTGTCTTTTATCCGACCGCGCGCATATTTTTAGAATCGAGACAGTATTTTTATATGACTATAGAACGAGTTACAATGTTAATTTACAGACCGCGATATACCGAAGGATATTTCCACGTTCCGAGTTAACTGCAGTAACACCGTCACCTGCTAATTTCTACAAGTTCAGTTTCCTTTGCCGACAGAAAGTTGCCTGCCACCATAAGTTAATGCCAGTAATTACGCCGTACTATAGGATCATGCTGGAGCGGTGTGCGGTGCGACTGATAATTGCTAAATTGAACCTCCACCGCTGGCGGTTGGTGGGCAAAATTGTTCACACTTCAGTAATTATCGACGGTGAAGTTATCTACCTCCTGTGGAAGCAGCTATTACTGCATGCGAGGGTGAAGACGGATGCCGCCTGCCCCGCTGTGACAGCACTTCTTCACAAATGCAAATTGATGGCGCACTGGACATGTTAGTGTCTACCGTTTCGTGTACTACTTTAGAGAGCAGTTACCGGGAAGGAATATTAAGCCACTCGAGAGAGCAATACAAGAGTGATTAACGATCTAAAGAACCTGGAGCCCCCGCAGTACCGAACTTTTACTAATTAATTGCAAGATTTTAATCATGCTACTGGCGTAACTAAATTATTATGGACCGTTTAATTTCCTTGCCCTACGCCCTTCGGCATCTTGCTGTGCTAATGCATTATTGCAAAATTTTAATCAAGGGTGTGAAGATGGCATTATTAAATTATGCAGCCTGTCGTATGCACTCGAGGATTATAAATCTTCAACGTTTGCTTAGGTAATACCCCACTATCCATAATTTTGCAGGGTACTGTAATAATTTAAACCATTACATAAACCCTTGCACGTGCAATGTAGGTATTCGTCTACACAGAAATGACTCGATTCCTTTGAGATTTGAGAGAGTGAGGTGAAGCTAATAAAGTTTATCAAGTTAATAAGAAGATTAACAATACAAGAGATACATGTCGCGACTATAACTCTGGATGAAGTTAACAATAGCAACGTTAACAACGCTCAGAGGAAATCTCAGACAGACTGCAATAAAATACGCTTAAGATGTACCTAGGTAAGCTACAAATGAAGTTAACGTGAATAGAAGCCACCATCAAAAGCGTAATCTCTGCGCAAAAATAAAATAAGATGAAGGTTGTAAAGTAGGCAGAGGAATCGGCCTCTGTCGGGCGGGATCAAATAATTTCATGAAAATGAAATGAGCCCCGGGTATATTTAATTAACCAGACCTCGCCCGATTAAAGTGCACTAAGAATTCCCCAGTTAAGCATTAGCATCCGCCAGGAATTTAATTCGTGCGGAATTGAAAATATTTATTTACACTTTTTTACACACAATTTCTCTTCCCTCACACTGGGAGTCGATTTGTTAACGAAAGGGGAGTAATTATTTTTTATTGGATTTTCTTTTCGCTCGGAAAGATTTTAATTACCGTCCGCGTTTGCTGGGTTCAGCGCGCCAGTTTCGTGGGCGTTTCCGGGCTATTAAGTATACACTTTGCGTTTATCCACAATAGCCTTCTTTTCCACAAAGGAATAAGACGTGGTAGCTGTCTAATATGTGTCTCCATCCTACTCGTCCCTCCTTTCAAACGGATTGCCCCTCCTTTGTTATAAGAAACTTTTCCCCAACTTTTATTCTTCTTTACTCCTTCAATTCAATAAACTCAATCACAATCCTCTCAACTCGGTTCACCTGTTGTAGACAAACAGAATGACCGAACTTAGATTTAATAAGACCGTCCAGAAATTAAGGTGGAACGAATCTGATATCATCAAAGATTGAGCCCTTACGCTGGGCCCCCTGCTAAATAAATAAGTCGGGCAAATGAAAAACATGCACGTACGATCGGTGAGGATCGGCGAAATTCGGGGGATTTCGGGGGGCGATAAATATGCATGGTGCGTCTCCGCCACAGCCTCTGTGATTAGTCGCGTGTTGGCGCAGGAAAACCCAGGGTAGGCTTACTACCTTATACTGGAAGACCCGACGGTGTCTTGTGGTATTAACTATTTCCACGTAGCTTCCTTCTAAATTTCGTTTCAGCAACAAAGTAAGCAAAGTAGCACTCAAAAGTTACTTTCAACAATGACACTGAACTTGTGTACTAAACTAAGAATATCTTATTGATGGGTTTTTCACGTCTCTGTATTTATCCATTTGCTATATATCGTTGACACATAATCAAAGCTTGTATTGGCAAGCAAGCAAGCTCTTTTTGGCAAAACCACTCATAGCATTTTCACGCTTTCTACGAATAGGTGTTTCTTAGAAAAGGCGTCACATGGTTCGGTCGAGATAAGTTACAAATTATTCGCTACCTCTTATAAGTGATTGAGAATAGAAAGAGTTCGCCCCCGAAATGTCACTTACAACCGTAGCTCGGCTCTCCGAGTCGATGCGGAGGTGAATGAGTGATAGTGGGAGGGTGTTGCTCCCCAGCTAATAACTCTACGTGTCTCTTTGTATCGAGCTCCTTGCTTATTGGCAATATACAGAGACTGTCGTTCCGCCGAGGTAATGATGATTTTGTACGTGTTTTTGTTTCAGGTAGTGTGTTTCTTTCGCGAATTGTATGACAAACTGTGACGCGCTGATATGTTGAGATACGAGTAATTATTTGCTGCGATAGGCAGTGCGATAGTAGGTTTTCTAATGGATCGTAATTTAGCCTAAAGTCAAATTCAAAGTCAAATGAAAATGAAGTCTCTACATTTTACCACTGAGGGAGCAGAAGGGCGAAGAAACTTCCATAGATTGACTTTTATATCTGTTTTAAAAATATTTTGTTAAAAGTAATACTGAAGGATAAAATATTTTCTTAGTACCATTTAAAAGTGAATATGACACTAGACACGGAAAAAGATTTGCATGAGTTTGTGTCCGATTTTTTATTAAAATTAAAAGAGTCTAGAAAACAATTACGTAATTGTATAACAAAATATGAAAGCATGAATAAATATCCAAGTCTAAGACGCGCACTTTAGAACCTCAGACCACAATAACATTTGCAAGTTATATGTTCCGATGGGATGAACCCCACCAGAAGAATAGGTCCCAAGACTAGGGGGGTGATGCCCCCCGGAACATACATCCTGCTTCATACAACCGTGTGTTACGGGACCCATAAAGCATACAAATACGTAGATATAGTTTTTACGTACAGAAATAGTAAATTTTTGTAAGGCGAAGGCAAGAGTTACTGGTGCCATAGATAAGTAGGTTTTTGTTAGCGTTAAGCTCGGAAATCGAGGCACGAAAACGGGAGTACATTTCAACATTCCATAAATGACTGCGATGAGGAACTTTACTGCTAATAAATAACAAATAAATGTAAGGAACCCAAATGATGTGACGAGAGACAGCGGGGGTTGCCAGGTAACGCCGGAGTTACGACGTTACAATGTCGCCATGAAATCGCTTTTATAATCAAACAGTCCTTGATAATAACTGAATTTGTCTAGTTAGTTAATTTAACAAACTCGATTATTAAGAGCCTAACGCTAACCCATAACAACAATTCAGTGCGGTTTCAGTAACACAATCAGGATACGATTGTGGGAACAAACAGGGATCGCGCTCAAGTGGTGTTGAATATTTATTATTATTGCTTTCCGATTGCGCCGAGCGCCGCGCGTCGCGCGCGTCGCCGAAATCAAATTAGGAGCCCTGCGCTGCCCTAAACAAATTTCAATTTTCAATTATGAACAGTGTTGGAGGTCGGCAAGCGGAGCTCACTCCCTTGAGGTGCGCCGGTGACTTATTGCGAGTATCGGCGGCGCGAGCTGATGCCTCAATAACGTATTCCGAATAATTATTCACAGCGCAGACTCCGGCCCGTCGATTGAATTTGCTCCCTGGAGTCATTGGGTGGCTCTTCAGGACAAAATGCAGATCTAAATAGCACTAAGTAAAAGCTGTTCTTGTTATGTAACACTCGTATTTGAAACATTTACATGTTTACTTTTGAAATCAATATTATTTATGGTGTCCTTCGAATCATTGGAGCAATTGGTAAAATAAATCTGCGCTTACAATATATTGTGTATGAGTCTTATCGCGTGTGGCTGCGGGGAAAATTCGCAACGTCACCCTTCTTATTGATTTCACGTGGCAATAAAAGAAATCGTCGCCAACCTTAGCCTCCCTATAAACTTTTGCCAGTTCAGTGAGCATAAACTACTATGAGATCCCAACGTGGATGTGCCTAAATATTTCTTCCCTATACGTGGCTAATACGAGGTGTAAAGATTTACCTGGGACCCTCACATATATCACATATACCTGTTGGCATTGAAATATTTATTTTTCAATAAACAGTTCCAGGTCGTGATTTTTCGCTAGCGGGTATTTTCGGCGGTTCGCTATCGCGGTCGAGCGCGCATTACCCCAATGACATAACATTATTGAAGAAAATATAATATCATGAGGACGTTAAGAAAGTTTTTCGATATCACACTTTATAATTTGTAATCACATGGTTGGTTGATTGAATTTATTTTCCGCTGCCAACAGTCTTCTTCGCAAGATTCTAGGAGTCGGAAGTGTGAGGGAACGGTTTGATTGAAGTTTGAAGTTTGCGAATTCGTTTGGTTTCCTCAAGATTTTGTATAAAATATTTTTCCTAAGAGCGACACGAATGCGTCTTGGAATGATTTTCCTCTGTTAGCGGAAATAGCCCAACTTATTTTCCCACCTTTAAAATATACAAGTAAAATCATTTTTACTTTGCCGTAAAGGGTGTATTGTCCTCCTTTCGCAAAATACGAAGATATTGGAATGACAGCCCCTCGTGATCAGAACGATGCCACTCAACTTATACCTAGTTGAGTCTTGAAACAGCTGGAGATGCCAATTCCAATAGAGGGATCCCGGGCGAGGAGGCAATAAGGAAAAAAGTATAACAATAAAGATGACAATACCTTAGCCAATATTACTGGGATGCAAGACAAACAGGTAGCAATATGGAGGAGATTGTCGACACCGGCGATATCAATAACCGACGTGATTCTGTCGAGCCACTGACTGCGCCGAGACGTGCCAAAGAGTAACATACTGTTTGGATTCGATACAAAGCAAACTTATAGGTACTGAATTCATGTTTGTATTCTGCGCATATGTTCTGGCGTTTATCTTTTACTATTGGATTCAAAGTCCAAGTGGGTTCATATCTTCAATCTTGCGCATGTTTAGTCTTTATACCATCGAGATTAGGAGAAAGATAGCACGTGCCTGGGGGGTTCCCAGAACGATTATTACATATCATCAATCGCGTTGTTTGCTCACCATTGGGGTGCTTTATTCCTAAATATATATAGCCGGCTTGTACATTGATGAAAATTGTTAGAATATAAACATTGAATAATGACAACCCCAGATTATTCTGATAGCTAAAACCGTATCTGATTTCACAGAGAGCAGCAAAGGCTCAATAAAGCTTTCACCCCGTATAGTGTTTCAAAAATTCTATTTCGCAGCATGAGCCATTACCGGGGCGAACGGAATCTGTGATCTCAAGAGATTGAAAATCAAACAAAAGCGAACGCTCGGAACATAATACCATTCGTTATTAAGACGCAAATGTGGCATTCGAGGGAAATAAGGCAAGGACTCGCGGCGCGGGCGGGGGTGGGTAGAGACGCGCGGCGCGGGACTGAAAGTGTTTATAGGCTGCACAGGGTAAGCGGTAATGGCTGTAATAAAATTTTATACACCGAAATATTTTGACTTTTAAAGATGAGGGATATGTGAATTTTCGTTTACGAGCGCGTCGAAATTAGCAAATGATCGGAAACAGCTCAAGACCTTCTGCGAACCTGATACTTAATTACATTACCAAAACCATTATCGAAACAAATGTTAGACCTCGCTTACTATCCGTGCGTGGAATTATCCTAATGAGCGGTATGAGCTCGAGTGAAACTCATTAGCCATTAGCGTTAAATTTTTAAAGACTTCGTGGAAATTAATCCCTATAGGCAGATTGCGAACGTGTTGAGTAAACAATCGTCTGCCGCCCGCCCCCGCCGCCCAACGCCGCCCTTGCCCCGAAGCACAGTCTATCACATCGTTTTGCCGTGAGATAATTTATGTAAATGAAATTCACATTACCGTGTTCCACATTTTGAAGCGTGTAGTCACCCTGGAATGTTTTCCTAGCATGTTATTGCTGTATTTTATCTTTATTATCTCCTCTTCCCTTTCACACTTTTATCTTCTGTCGTAGTGCTTTTTTCATAATTTTCGTCGCGCTTGGTGACAGTGCCGGTATTTTGTCATTCGCTTAAAGCTATCTAATATGCGGATTTAACTAGAAAATATAGAAAGCTTTTTAATGCACGTTTCAGTTTGCGCTCAAAGACATAATATGTTTTCTAATTGAATATAGTGAACCTCATAGTATATCTCGGCAAAATATGCATTCAGAATACATACTTCTTACAAAAGCTTGCATTTGTTACCCGAACTTTTACCTTTATGCTTTATTAGTTTTTAACAAATGCAATTGAGCAAAACTATTACCATTCGGTGAACCTAATAAAGGTTAGAAGTTTTAAGAGCACTCGCGCTAAAAATACGGTGTCGCAAAAGTTTTCTTTATTAGTTTTCCCCTTTAATCCGGCCAGGCGTGTCCCAATGTCTTTATGGCGAATTTTCAATCTGAGCTGGGCGGAAGCCAATAAGAAATCAACTGTTTGCTCCCTGATTCGTGCATCGGGAGGGGAGCGAGCTTCTTTACGACTTTCTTTTACGATTCGAGGTGCATTCTAAATTAGTTCGCGCTGCCGGGAGAGCCTTTCCGTGTCTGTCCGAGATGAATACAAAAAGGATTACAATGACTACGTAACTGTGGCTCTTCGTATTCGGCAACCGCGCAGATACCTGAGATTCTTTCAAGCCGCTATTTGCTATACAACTAGAATAGAACATCGTCTATAAATGGACGTGTTTCGGATTCCCAATTTTTCATTGATTATATAATTCACACTGATAATTTGATACATTTTACTAACTCTAAATGTGCACGCTTCAGATATACTTTAAATCTAAAAATCAATAATCCTTCCTAATAATTATACAAGTACGATTTCCATGCCATTTTTTTCATTGGTCGTAATGAACAATTTCCAATTAACCCTGCAACGCAGTTTGCAAGTTCGCGTTTTATTGTAGCTACCATGAACCACTTTTATTGCTCAATTGAAATCTCTATTATTTCACTCCGACTGCTAATAACAACTCAGTATTCGCTCAATCGAATGAGCAAGCCCAGTTTTAAGTCCGTGAAATTTTCCATTTAAAAAACAGAAAACCCGGTTTGGTTCGTGCATGCTATATGAGATGTTTCTACTTATTTTTCGAGAGGTATAACAAGCTACAGGCAACATTTAAATGGTTTCAAATTAAAATACTCGCTTATAATTACCGAGACGAGTGAATCAAATTGAGTTTAACTACACTATTAGATAGAATTTGTAACATGCCTAAGTACACTTTGCGATCTCGAGTACATTAATAAACCGAGGCCGCATTATGAATTTCACATCATCCACAAATTGCCATGAATAACTCAAGACACTCCTGGGGTGTCTGTTTCGCGTATAACTCGTAAAATCATACGAGAAGAGGTGTAGTAAATTACAAGTAGCTTGCAAACGCGAGAGCAGCGGCTTAATAAAGTGGAGTTAATAAGCGGGAAAGAGCGGAATTCAGGTAATCTGTCAGTCTTGGGAGTGTTGGGAGTAAAGGTGGGTGACTGTACAGTACAGTGGCACAGTGCACGGTAGTCATGCTCGCTTCTTAGTAGTGGTAAATTGGTAGCTTCCCCGTAGCGCGGTATATGAGTTTTGCTCCGTTGAGATGCGCATGGTTGGAACGCGGTCTCAAGTCGCTGCTGCAAAATGTGTTCGTGCAACCAGAGCCCGTCAAATCCCTGGAAATAGTAAGCACCTGCCTTTATACGAAATGCTTCGTCTCCGCTCTGAGTGACTCCATATTAAATACACTGCGGGAGTGGAGCTGTTGGAATTAAATACACTCACACATCAGAATTCGTTTTATGAAACATGTTGCGATCTCAACTTAAATTAGTCTCGAGATAGTGTTTGTTTCTATTAGTCTTTTACTTCTTCAATATATGAATTTGGTGATACTCTTGTTGGAGTATAATTACCTGCTAATATATGCTCCGCCAACAAAACATATATTTTATTGATACATTGTTTTTTTGCTTACGTCCAAACTCATAGAAGAATTCGTTTGATTATGAAGAGCTTACGTCCTTATATTAATAATATAAAGTGCTATAAAACTGTGGGGTGACGACGGCGGCTGAAGTTCCCGTTAATACTTTATTACAGTCCGTGAGATTACTCTGTATTTTTACGGCAAGGGTTTAATCGTGATGAAGTTTCACGGATTTGCTGGAATATCTCCAGACTTGATACAACGTCTCGTTTTTCTTTTGTAAATGCCTGAGTTTGTGTAATTTGAGTGAAGCAAACGACCGAGTAGCTGAACGAGTGTCGGTATAGAGGGAAACTTTTCTCTATATTTTATAGCAAAATATAAATAAAGCTTCGTAGTTTAAAATTTATTTTGTCTGTCATTGCTATGTATTTTTATATGCTTGATATACAGGTTGATTTTAGCAATCTAATTATTGAACCTAGGTTTGTTGGAAGTAATCTCTTTTTAGACATAAGAATTATTTTCCATTTTGATGAATCTGTATCTACTGTGTTTTCGCTAAGTATAAAGTAAAGTAAGTAAAGTAAACTACTAATAAATACTTAGTTCTAAAGTACACTGGCTGATTAATATCTCAATCTATTAATTGTGCTTACATAAGTAGGTGTTTAGGGTATCTACACACATATCTATATCATAAATTTATCACGCCAGTCATTTCTTATACCCAAATACCAATAGTGCTTAGAATATCGACTGTAGATATTATCAAAACTCCTTCACGCGAATTAACCAACCCGCACTAGTTCTCGCAATCCATAACCCGAGCCGCGGTTAGCTCAATAGTCGGGAAGTGCCTGTAGGTACGTTACGTACATTATCTTAACACGTGTCGAGATTAACTCGAGTAAGTTTGATGTTCAGTAACCTGGTAGTGGAGGCACAGTTTGAACTTTAAGATTCAAAAACCGGCTGAAAAAGCACTATCTCTCCCTCTCTAGTTAGAGATATATATATTGGTTTGCATTTATTATACGGTTTATTTTATATTTTTACGTTTTATTTAAGTAATTGTGTATGCAGTCTATTTTTTGCAATTAGAGTTATCAGTATAACATTGTTTGTGGTAGAGTTTTATTGTATGCGCAGGTCTTCCCCCGCTCAACTATCACCTTTCCTACCATCTTGGTTTGCTGGAAGAAATCTCTTTTGAGAGATAAGCTCGCCTTTGTACATGTTATTTGTATTATAAGTTATCTGTATGCCTGTTTTGTGTAGATATTACGAGAAGCCGCGACGAGACGCAGCCGAGAGCAAAGCAATGATTGGATACAGCGGTCGAAAATTGAGAAATCCTTAATCATAATCAATGGATACTGAATAACTACCTAGGAATCTATGATTGTATTTTCATTTTGATTATGATGATCTTTACCTTGATCCAAGCTGATCTCTAGAAATAATATTTAACTGATGCAGGTGCATACATGACTGCACTCTCTCTACAATTCAGAAAATTCATAGCCTCACGTACAAACGACTCGTGACTGAAATCTCATAAGCAGCATACCTAGCTATAAATAATTGATACTAGTTTATCAGTTGATAACGCTGCTTAAATTAAAACACCAACTAATGAAGACTCGTATTCATACAGAGCTTTTAAAATGCCTCAGTGATCTTCCGTATGCTCTGAAGAACATACAAATGTTCAAAATATTCCTGTTCAATCAAGAATATTTTTGAATAGATCGTCTGATCAAAGGGCGTAATTTACACAACCGTGTCATTGTCTTAGACTTTTGACAGAGCGAGCGAGGCGTCTCAGTTCAGCATGGGCAAAAGTGCTTTTGTATGTCCTGATTTTCGTCTGTTCTCCTCCACAGGTCGCCACAGGTCGCATTTCTCAACTGATTCTCGTGAAATTTTGTGAGCAGGATCGATAATTGTATTGATTTTTATGACTATTCCTTTTTTTGAAGTAAAACTTCTATAAGCACGCTTGACTTGGGGAGTAAGCTGGCGAATGCGTGACGAGCGTTACGAAAAGTGTGATGGGGCGAGGCGAACGAGAGGTGCACGCGCACATTTTCTTTCTCTCTTCCTCTCATAGCCAGACACAGTGCAGTAGATGTATTTTTGAAGCATTAGAGCTAAAGAAGTTTTACTTCAGTTGTGTGGTCTAAAGCACACTCATTTTTTAAATGGCAGAGCTATGGGGTTACAAAGTTATTGGTGCGGCCACTTTCATCCATGTACGAAACCAGGTGCATTCATAAGTTTGTACGTGGTATTGAAAGAAAATGCATTCGGGTTATTTGATTATTTAATAATTCCACCTGTGCATCCGATAAACTTCAAGGGGTCGGGGGAGTGAGGGTTGTAAATAATGAAAAAAAACGCAAATATCCTGTGTCGCTCGTGAGATCAACAGCTCACAGAGCCACTAGTTCTCGGCCTACGATCAAACAACAAACACTATGTACTCATCAGAATGTGTGTTTACATGATTATGACTTTGAGCATCATGGGCTAGAGGTACTTACTAAAATGAAACCTCGCGGGGCTTGTACCAATTTAATCCAATTCCGCGCTTTGTATTACAGACCGGTAATGGGCCAAAGTTTCCATGTTAGCCAATTGTGTGTTTCTAATCTTATCGGTGTCGTGTACGGTATTTCCATATCGGGCCCCGCCTTCCGTTACAATTGCCAAATGAAAAGTATGCGTATTTCCTGTCGGCTATAATCGTGGTGTAATCCATCAACTGGTAACGAGTGGGAACGCTGGCTTGCAAACGTACTGAGCCGTCGATGGTACCGAAAGCTGTCAGAGTTTAATACGATTGATGTATGGGCGTTTTTCGCTGTATGTAGTAGTTGGTGCTGATTAATTGGACGCGGATGTGATTTGGCCGTGAAAAGTTAAATGGTTTCGAGAGACTTTCCATTTGATGTTGTGTGGAGTTTAGAGTGCATCCCACCCGTAATAGGTACAGAAACATAACCAACTTCAGCACACGGTGTGGACGAAGTTGCCATTAATTTATCAGATGATTCTGCCATAAGAGGCTTTGCCGCTGTCAAACAGACACTTTTTAAAGCATCTGTCAAGTCGTAAGAAGCTAATGATGAATGGATAAATCAATTTAGGTAGCCCATTAATGTCCTCACCGAGGGGCAAAGGCCTTTACCCAGATACGAGTAAGAGTAAGCCATATCCACCACGCTGGCTCAGTGCGGGTTGATATCTTAAATAAAACGAAAAATCTACGCTACTCCACCTTCCAATTGAATAAAACACAAAATATAATATATCCATGTTTGCCCAAACTATCCTTGACCAAAATAATTTGCCACGATACGATCGAGCCGGCGTGCGGGGCTTATTATAACTGTGGACTCCAGCTGGGGTCCACGTGACCCAACCCAGTACCTGGGCGCAGGGTTGCCTGCTCTCTTGTATGTTTTTACCCTGATAAGTTTAGATTGAAATCTAATTTATTTACTAAGCTCTAGTTATCCTCAAAATTTACCTACCTATATAGAAGTGTGTTTTGTACACAAGCACAATGTAAATTCCTGGGCCACTGAAAATACACGTGACCATAGTTTAACCATACAGGTTTAGCGGTATATACCTATCCAATTCGAGCTACGTCAATCAGCCTATAAAATACAGTTTAAACACAACTTAATGTAACAGGGCTAAGTTAAGTGGGAACGGTTAACAGGCAATAACCTTGCGTGCTTGACTACATAACTTGACCGTGTTGCACCTAAGTTGTGCTCAAACTATATTTAGCAGCTGTCGTAACTGGTGCAATTCGCTCTTCTGTAGGTAGGTAGGTCATTTTATCATTGAAGTGAAATAGACATCTTTGATTATGATGTCACGGATAAACGATAAACCAATTGGCATTATTTAAAACGGTCCTGACAACCCTACCCGCAGCCTTTACCGGTACATCGTTACAGGGCTCATGCGATAAAACAATTACCCCAGAGAAGTAAGTTTTCTAACACGACAATCCGAAACACGGAATAAAGTTGGCCCAACTATGACTAACGCGCGTGATTAGGCCAGGCAAATGACACGTTTGGTGCCCCTGAATTCTTAGATAGATACAATACTACGTTGAAAACCAGATTTTTGCGTTAAGCTGCAAAACATGAAACTATCTATCGTGTAAGATCTGCTAATCCAACCTAACCTAACTTTAAGTTCACAGTCAGCTGATTTGATGGACAATAATCTTTGAAACAAAAGCCAGGAACATCACTTCAAGGTCTGTTATTTTAAGTTTAGCTTCTAATCCTGAAATACAGAATCGCAACCAGTCATCGTGCCACGTTTACCCAGGTCGCGTGCTACGACGCTCCAGCTCTGGATCAAGATACCCGCGTAATTGTAGTTTTGCTTATTACCGACCCCGGGCTTCCGTAATTGTACTTCCGGTAAATTGCGCGACCTTATCCGCCGACGCTGTCTGCCTGCGTCGCTAAATAAAAGTGGCTGATGGCCTAGATATGATTTTTGACGCTGTAATAGTTGATATTAGTTCGATGTGTATGTACAAAAGCTTGAACAATGTTGACTCAAAAATGTATATGTCGTGGCCAGATCATGAAATTGATCTTTTCTAATGTGGTTGGTGATGGCGGCGGTAGCTTAAGTAAAGACTGAAGGGCGGAGTGCAGCGAAGCACCGGAAAAGTATTCGTGTCAGTTGAACATGTATGTCATGTGCTGCCTAAATATGATTTTTGACGCTGTAATAGTTGATATTAGTTCGATGTGTATGTACAAAAGCTTGAACAATGTTGACTCAAAAATGTATATGTCGTGGCCAGATCATGAAATTGATCTTTTCTAATGTGGTTGGTGATGGCGGCGGTAGCTTAAGTAAAGACTGAAGGGCGGAGTGCAGCGAAGCCCCCGAAAAGTATTCGTGTCAGTTGAACATGTATGTCATGTGCTGAATAAAATGCTTTTAAAGACACATGTTTTCGTGATATCGAACCCTTCCATGAAATTGTCGGCCAGGGGCCTTTTTCGTAGAAATATCATAATCGTCATAATAAGAGCTTTTAACCATGTGAATTTAACAGCAGTTATTGAATTCATATAGTTAAAAACTATTACTATCTGTGAGCTATAGACCTCACGAGTTTGTTGGTGGAAAACAAACTTATGAATGCACCTGGATACTAACGTGGATTATGAAAGCAATCAATAACTTTGTAAACTACATTTTGCGATCTAAAATCCATTCTTTTTCAAAAAAATATTACAGCCTGAGTCAATCTAATTTGTTAAAATTTGAAAATCCGTTTGGGATGTAACGTTTTTTTACATGTTCAACCTCATATTTCCACCATTTGGAAATCTTTCCAAAAACTGAATCAACAAAACAAACATAAGTAAGTATCCAACCTGCTCACAAAATTTTACGAGCATCGGTTGAGAAATCTGAACAGAGACGCTTCGTTGCATTCGCGCTCGCTCGGTCAATTATTGGACTAATATTTCTATGAAATACGCCATAGATCATGAAATGGTTGGCCACACTGAAATAATTAATTTTATGATCTGGCCACATCTACATACATTTTTCAGGCGAGGTATGCAGAAGCTTTCATGTTCCTTGATCATGAGCTCAACTTTATAACATGGGTACATAAATAAACCTAAACTGAACTGTTCTTTTGACTTCCTTGTTAATGGACTTGACAATGATATACTTTATAATAGGTAGCGAAAGTTTTTCCTGTGACATTTTGTCTACATCTGAAAACAAAAGCAGTCCTCGCAGTCCAGTCTTTGTCCAAGCTCATACGGCTAACTTTACAAAGCTCTTATAACAGTATTAAAACCCCCACGTAAGTTTGTCGACTATTTCGATTCATTGGTTGGCCCCTCAAGCTAAAGGCGAAAAACGCTAACAATACCTTCTCTGGAAATAGCGTGTCGGTTCTGCTATGTGTGTCAGTTTATTGTGACACACATAGCAGAAGATTGAATTATGAAAAATGCAACACGACCGAATGTGATTCCGGCGCAACATGACAACCACCCAGCGGCATTGAGCCTTTGCAATATGTATTTCGTAGTGTCGAACACCGTCAAGGGAGGATATTTAGGTAGTAACATGTACAGTCGAGCTAGACCGATGCGGTACGTTCACAGACCCAATGGCACACGAAAAAAGGTGTAAATCCCAGAAGGTTTAGCTACATCGCATCAGCACGAATAGTGCTCAACGATGTATGTCATCAAATAGTCACGCGAATGTGAAATTTGGTTCAGAAATATTCGTATGAAGATTCGATACGTCACCGGAGCTTAGATTTGGCGGAGCTGATAGAGATGGCCCTAGATCACACCCAATAGAAATGCTCACCGCTGCTAAAATAATACTAATAATACCTTGGACACTATTGACACACATTGATCTAGCCCCAAACTAATATTCCCTGTATCTTGGGTACTAGACAACGATAAACATACTTATATAGATAAATATTATACTTAGATAGATAAACAACCATGACTAGGGTAAAAACATCCCTTCTCGTCAAACAAATATTTGCCCCCACCGGGACTCGAACCTGGGACCCTTGGCTTCGTAGTCAGGGTAACTGCCGACTGGGCCGTTCGGGTCGTCAGCTGAGGGATAACAGCATTTCACGATGCTGATTAAAATATTCATCAAAAGCCTAGACTAAACTTAAATAAAACAACTTAACACGGTCACGGCCACATTATACCTCTCAGAATACCTCCTCAACATAAGAGCGCCGCCGCCATGGTGACCTAAGAGATCCAGATGCAGAGACTCTGGGACCGAATTATACATTTGAATTGAGCCAGGACCATAATAATTCTAATATTATTATAGAGAAAATTATATCCGTTCATCGAATTTTGTCTACGTGTCTAAAAGTGGACTGACGGTACAAAAGGCTTGTAATTTCAATGCTGATAACAAATATCGATATGAGTTGCTGGGGTTGAATGTATAGTAATGTATTAGAGTATCTACTCTTTTGTTCGATCTGGGCAAGACAGACAGACGAACCGATGACCCTGTAATGAATTAACTTTTGATCGACACATCTGACGACAGTGTGCTTTTGAATCTGAAAGTTTTGAAACTAATCTTTCTCAAAGGTATCGCTAACATTGTTGTATTCTCTAAAGAACACTAGGCATAAATGCTTGAAATTTACATAAGCCTCAAATATACACGACAATGCTTTAGTAACCTATTTCTATATAGACTGTTTTAAAGTAAAGTAATTGCTCTGATTAAATAGTTCTTTCTTAATCAAAGTTGTCACGAAGCTTTGGTATTGTCTGTTGGTGTCCCCATAACCTATTTTAAAATCAAAACAGCTGGCTTGCAAAGCTCTATTTTTGCCGATAGTCCCTGACTTTTAGAAGTCGTCGCCGCTGGGACATCGACTGCTACATTGTTGTGACATCAATTTGAATATTCCACTGCTGACTACTATATGCTTGTCTAGGCGGGACTCACTCATGTGTGCAGAGTCTAGAGTAGTTGCGTTGCACAAAAGCAAACTGCTGTCGTCTAGTTGAGTTGCCTGTGGATTGTGAATATTGGCTGTCTAATTCATGCTACTTTGAAGCTTTGCCTGCCTTGTTACGTTGTTTAGGCACCTTGATCAAGAAAGGTTCGCCATTCGTCAACCCAATAAATCGTAATATCGTAACGGAACAATATCTAAATATTGAAATTTTGTAAATTTCGTTAACCACATAATGAGGAAGTGTTTTGATTAGGTTCCTTTTTTCTCTTTATCTCTAAACCCAGAAGTAGTTGCGACTGATCTACGGCGAACTAGAAAGATTTGCTGGAGTTTTGAAATTGGGTTATTTTATAGATTTTGCCGCCCGCGTCGCCACATTCGAAATATGGCGCCTAAAAACAGTTATTTGACAATAATTCTTCGCGAGCCCATTTTCCATTCAACTACAAAGCTTCCTAGCGGTATTCGCACATCGGAAACTTATTGGCTTTTTATTTATTTATTATCTTTATTATTGTCTATAATGATAGCCGCGGATTCGGATTCTCAACAATTCCAAATAACAAACCGGCCATTACGGTCGGAGTCATTATAACTGGTCATCGCGTAAAAGGTCCATTCCTTCGATACCTCTTGAGCACAAATCTTAGGATAATACACGGTAGTTTATAAAATACAGCCACCTAACATTGAGTTAGCCTCTGACCGGTTCACAAGATAGCCTGAGCAACTTAGCCAGCGCTAAGTGGCTTCTCCTAACAAATACTGTTATCGGAGTAGACCAACATTCAATAAAAACACATTATAAAACATCTCTACAAAGTAAAGATATAAAATCTCATGTTAACTTAACTCTTGGGTTTACGGAAAACTCCTTGACACACGTTTTAAGAATAAAATGTTAGAGACTTAAGCTTTCCCCTTAATATCCACTTAAACAAACAAAAGGGATATCTTATATCCTATTCTCATCAAAACGTCCCTTAATTAACGCTCAATCTTGCGATATATTTTCTGCCACTGACTGTGTCATTCATCAACATCATTTTCTTATTAGAAGATGCTATACACAATCATTTCTATACGCAGATTATTATTTTTGCCTTCCAGGAATATCACCTGTAGTAGTCCAGGTAACCGTCATAAATATCTTGCCTCTCCCTGAGCTATCAGTTTGAACCTAAAAGAACAATCGTCAATATCCGTAAAGTGTACACAGTACGGCCCACACGTACACAAAATGTCCCCAGGAACAATATTCTTCGTTAGTTCAAATGTGCCCGAATAAAATAAAATTCATGGACGATTCTCGTCGTTGCTTTTGTAAATAATAGAAAACATGCGTGAGCCGACTCTGGGTAGAACCCCAGATGACCCGAAACAATAAAACCAAGCGTCACGTGCTCGCTTCTGCGCGCGTTCTGTGATAGGCATGAAGAGAATTTTCTTGAAAGGCGATGTAACTTTTATTTCGAAAATTACAAATGATAATAACAACGATGATCTCGATAGATCGACTAAACTAATGCTCCCCTGCTGTCGTGATTGAAGCGTAAAGGCGTCGAAAACCTTGGAAGGAACTTGAACACGAAGGAATATAAAATGAACCATCAGGGCTTTTGGGTGGCACGGCGTGATTTCGGGAAAATTCCATTTGCATTCTCAACATTACATGGGTGGTCCGGAGTGACGATGCATACGCTTACATGGTGATGGGCGATGGATGATATCGTTACAAGGGAAAATCATCACAACAGTTTGTTAATTTTGTCATTTTACTGAAAAAAATGCCAATCGGTAACGCACCTACCGACTCCGCTAGTGCATCTCCTTTAACAAAAATCACCGTGATGAAAAACTATATTAAAACACGAAAGCATGAATCGCTACCTGGAAACGCGAAAGATTTTTTTCTTGACTTACATATAGGTATAAGGTGTATAAGAGCCTTTTTCTCATAGGGAAACCCTGTCATGTATTTTCTTTACGTAACTTTGATGTATATTCTCCTATACACACATAATGGGTTCTTCCCTTTTTCTCATATGTCTCAAACGTATACCAAAAGGGGTATTTGATCTCTTTGAGGACGTCATGTTACTTGTTAAACAAATAGTCCATAATAAATTATTTAGACCTGTTAAAGGACTTAATATAATATAATGAGGGGCTTTCATGGCAGCTGTCAGTTGAGTTTGAGAAAATATTTAAAGATGGTATAGTTCATGTCTCAAATGGATGTAAATGTCCATTTGACACTTGAGCTCTACAGATTAGAAGATGAAAAATACAGCGCATGGAACCAGAATCTGCAGTAATCTGCGGTAGATAACAACCGCGAAGTTTTTTTTTTCCCTTTGATGCTGTAGAGTTTGAAGCCTTCCCACCTTCCCGGTTGAGTGGTGATTTGGTGAACAATACTTATTATAAAATGGTTTGCACAATGCATGGTTTGTGCATCTTTGCAAAAATATAGGCACACACAGATCGCGGAGAGCCCAATGGATGGAACCATACGGGCGAATTCTCTCATATGTTCAGTTCACTTTCTCAGAACAGTCTTCGCAAGTACCCCAACATGTTTATCAAAATTAGGTGAGGTTATTTTTATCTCTATTTATTTTGTAAAACCATTTACTTAAAGAACAACATTTAATTTGTTTATACAAAAAAACACAGACAGTTTAGAGTATGTATGTTGCCAGTAACGCATTGAATGTGTTAATTGGCCGAATACACACGCTACCCTAATAAAGTGTCATTCCCCGAGCAAGAGACACTGTATGAGTTTGAGTGTCCGTTAACTTCTCAAAAACCGAGGGTAGTTGGGACGGATAGCGATTCTGAACCCTTGGCCATGGTTAAAACCTATGCGGAAAAGTGGAGTTAGCTAACGCCGGTGTAACTGAGGGGTTAAACCTTGCGTTGTCGGCTGTGTATCTAGGCCTGAATTGATACAAAAAGTAACTTTTCGTACCACTTGCTCAAAAAAGTGACATTCTATGCCACAACAAGCGAACATAACAATAGTCATTTTTAATCTGTTAAAAACAGGGAAAGAAAATTGTACTGAATTTCATTCGTCCTCTAGGGGGAGAATGTGATTTAAATTTGGAATACTTACCGAAATTTATACTGAACTACATCTGTGTTTACACCATTGAGTTTGTATATAAAGCATTATACATCTTTTTGAAAAAGGAATACGCATTATCCCCTTGGTTAATAATCTACTAATAAATTTGTTCTGACTCGATCCTAATTCAGCTTTTTCTCTCTTTACAGATCATGTCCGTGAGTTCACGTGTGGCACACTGTACTACAGAACGTTCTTCATGGACTCAAAACGGGACACCTTGTATGTTGGCGCAATGTAAGTAAAACAAATATCTAAATCTGGTTTAACCAAGTCCGAGTGATATCCACCTATCTTTCATATAATCACAAGGTAAGGTATACCAGTGAATACAGATCTTAACTAGTAAAATCGTTAAAATAATGTTATGCCACTTATTTTTAAACGACTTCAAAAAAGGAGGAGGTTCTCAATTTGGTTATTTTTTAGGGTTCCGTAGAGAAACAAGGAACACTTATAGTTTCGTCAAGTCTGTCTGTCTGTCCGTCCGTCCGTATGTCACAGCAACTTTATGCAGAAACTATTAGGACCCCATAGTTGAAACATGTACGACATGTAGACATTACACGTATTCTGTGAACCGCTTTACGATTTTTATATAAAAATTGAAAAAATTAAATAATTAAAGGGAACATGGAACTGAAACCAAAAAATATTTTTTTCATCAAACCTATATGTGTCTATAGATAGGTCTTTAAAAATGTCGTTGAGGTTCCTGAGACCTTTTTTCCTCGAAAGTAAAAATCTTTCAAGAGACAGACCCTTCCAAAGTGGATAAATGTGTGTCCCCTCCCCCCTCTAACTTTTAAAGTAAGAGAGTGAAAAATCTACAAAAAATATATATTCTGTGTATCTCAATACACACTTTCAATGAAAATTGGTTTAATAGTAGTTTATGTGACTGCAACATAATGGAGGGCATTAAAACTCGAGAGTGGGTTTATGAAACGAGCCGAAGGCGAGTTTCATAATAATATCACTCGAGAGTTTTAATGCCTAATTATGTACAGTTACATACACTAGTTTATCTACACACATATCATAAGCTCTCTTTGATGTGTTCAGGAACCGCATGTTTGACCGGCATTGTGGCTCTGCAGTTGTTTAGCTCAGAATAACCATTTTATAAACAATTCTGACTGTAAATCTAAAGCAAGCTGGAAAATTATTAATGACGCTAAAAGTAATTTTCCAAAAGAGTCTATTTATGGAATTAATACGGAAACAACAACATTGACTGATCCTCAAGAAATCGCAAATGCATTTAATAACTTTTTTATAGAGCAGACTAGTAACTGTGACAACAACGTCAACCAGAGAGCCCCCTCTAATGAAAATAGTCTTTTAAGCTCCATGTTTATGCCGCCAACTGTACCTGCTGACATAGTTAAAATCATACGGTCCCTAAAAAATAAAAATAGTGTAGGTTATGACGAAATACACACAAAAGCTATTAATAAAACCGCAGAAATCATAGCATCACATTTATGCTATCTCATAAACCTCTGTATTAGTAGTGGCCAGTACCCGGACAAACTTAAACCTGTTGTAGTGAAACCACTGTTTAAGAAAGATGATAGATGTTCCATGAAGTACTATAGACCAATAGCATTAGTGCCTATTTTCTCAAAAATATTTGAAAGAGTTATTTACAATGGATTAGAGTCCCACTTGAACAAAAATAATATATTGATTGATGAACAAAAGGGATTCAGAAAAAATAAATCAATTGACATGGCTATATATAATTTTCTTAATACAATTATACCAAACATTGACACCAGAACACCGATCTGTGCTTTATACATGGACCTAACGAAAGCTTTTGACTACGTTAACCATACACTATTGCTGAGTAAATTAAACATGTATGGCGTAAGAGGAAACGTGTTAAATCTCTTGAAATCCTACCTAAGTAATAGACCAAAATGCACGGAAATAAGTAGAATATGTCCTAAAACAAAGACAGAGATAAAATATGGATCGCCCTACAGAGAAATGTCGTGTGGTGTACCGCAGGGCAGTGTCCTAGGACCGCTATTATTTATTATTTATATAAATGATCTACCAAAGAATATTCCTAATCCAATGATTTTATTTGCTGATGACAGTACAGTATCTATTAAATGTAATAACAAAGATAATTATGAAATAGAATCAAATGACACTTTGAAAAAAATAATGACTTGGCTTGATAGCAATAAATTAATGGCAAATCTAGACAAAACTAAAATTATGCACTTCTTCCAACGCACCAACCCGACATCCAAATTCAATGTTCAATATGAGGGTAAGATCATCGAGGAAGTCACTGAAACAAAGTTTCTCGGCGTGCGAATTGATCACCAACTAACATGGAAAGCACAGACAGCCGAGCTCAGTAAAAAAATACATAAAGCCGCATATCTCTTATTCAGACTATCAAAAATTGTCAACAGAGAAACTGTTTTAACTGCGTATCATGGTCTTGTAGCGTCTTTATTGCGATATGGCGTAATTTTTTGGGGTAACTCTACAGATAAAGATTCTGTATTCAAAGCTCAAAAACGCTGCGTTAGGGCGATGTTGTAGCGGCCCCACGGCCAAAGGTCGTAGCCGCCGCTAACAGTAGCTATGATCGTCTATTCTATCTATCCCAAAATGAGAGGACCCGATTCAGCTGTAAGATTTGTAAGTAAGAATGATAAGTCTGAATTTCTCGTTCGTTGAGAAATTCGTCAGGCGTACAATAGTCGAACGAAGATTGGTTCAGGAATTTACAGTTTCAAGTTAGACAGAGAAAGCATATATGTCCGCGAGCCGGTAATTCGCATCAGTCAGCGGTGTATTGCGCCAAAACGATCGTTGTTATATTTTATGTGATGGCACCATCTGGTTTTTGTATATATGAGCGCTTTGGAACATCTTTTGTTTTAGTTTTAGTTTTAGTTTTAGTGATCGATCACAGTTATAGTATAGATATCCGTCGTAGTTTTACGACGTGAGTACTCAATTATATTTCATGTGCTCGCTAGTAGCGGCTTGTGGTGGTTCCAATTATATATTTGATTCACGGCAATAACGATCCGAAAAGACCGGTTTACACAATTGCGATTTGAGTTCCGAAATGGGTTCTGAACTAGCGGTTACCTCAAAAGGTCCGTAACGTTTTGAAACCTTCAACTCTGCGCAATTTGAGCTGGATGTTATCGAAACGCAAGCATTATTGTTTTAGGATATCTAACCCACACCATAGCGAAGTGCATAGTTCGATAAATACCGAACTATGAATTCCACTAGCCGCAGCACGTCCTGGGCTGAGCCAAATCATATATACCGACTCAACTTACACATTAGATATCCAGCGAAATTTACATTTAATTTAAAAATGCAACTTGAATCCAATCTGACCCAAGGCAATGCAAAACACCTACCCGGACCTAAACAATGAACTTTAGACTGTAAATTGATCTCTTCGCGCGTCCCCGACAACACTCAAATGTCAAAATATCAACAGTACATGTTAACTGTGTTGACACCGGTTTAACTTTGTTCTGAATTTGTTATTTCCATCCGCGGAACCTCATCGATCAAACAGTCTCCCTATGCCCTAACAACCTAGGTTTAGCCGCAACTAAACTCCTGTCTAGCCTAGTCTAAAAACCTAGTGTTATACCACGTCCATTATCGACACCACTCGAAAATGGTTGAGTTTGATTTGAATGTGCTTGAATGTTTAACGACTGTGTGTGTGGGAATTTCAAAGCTCGCTAATCGAAAGGAAATGAGGAGAGGATTAGCCCGCGAATATCCTAAGAGCCAATCCAGGAACCCTATGGTGAAGGAAAAAGGAATTTAGGGTCGCTCCAAGCCCAGACTCAGACTCAGATAAATTGACTTAAAAGTTCTTTCCTAACGACCCAAGGATAGTTTTGGAATTTGGGGTAGGTTTATATAAAGGTTAGGAACCGAGGTATATCTCGGCGCTTCAGACACTCACGAAAACCCACTGAAACTTCGCAATCACAAATTCGTATAGTTCTGACGCGTAACACGGCAGACAAAAACTGTTTAGAACTCGTGAAGACGACTGTCACAGCGGCTAGACGCAGAGACTGAATGCTCTCCCTTCCCCCACAATTGTATTTATACGCCCCACATGCGTCCTTTGCGAAAACGCTCTGCCCAAGCGAAGCTTCTTATCACCAACTACACAGGGTCTAATTTCAACCATGCCATGCAGATCCGCCGTTCTACAAATTGTGTGTACGCATATTCACTATGATCAACCGTAGGTTATCACTCAAATCATTTGGTACTGCCGATACACAGAATCTGTTGATCGCTGACCAATAAAAGCTTGTTGCGATTAATTAAGCATTACCCGACCACTAGGTGCGCGTAGCAAAAGACCACTAGAATGATATTCAATCCAGAGGTGTCAGACCCTCCATATCATACCTCAATCGCAATTGTATATTTGCAATCTACATAATAGCTTTCTCCGTATCGTTCCATAATAACCTTTCATTATTTAGTTATTCATAATTTTATTCAACGCGCAGCCAAATCGGCTCTGATTTCTACACATCTCGCAGGAATGCGACAAAAAAACTTGGCCTGAAAACTTCCACGAATCAACCTACGCATCTTTTTTGCGAACTTTGCCAGTAAGCTATGCAAAACCCTCAAACGTTATCTGAACCGATTCTCGTATTCAAAACAGCGCGGCGTTGGGCTAGCTCTCTATCACGCAGAATGAAGTATCTAATGTACCGACTCTCGTGTACCATTACAATGTGTGGGTTAAAAACTCAAGAAAGCTGTGAACCAGTTTTTAAAAACCTTAAAATACTTACCCTTCCGTCCATCTACATTTACGAAGTTGCCATTTTTGTGAAATCTAACCCAGATCTCTTTGTTAAAGTCTCATGCGGAAAACAAAAATCAGTGCGTGTGCAAAATGAGCACAAGCTGCGACTAAGGCATGCAAAAACCGCATTAATGCATAAAAACATATTATGTATGGCGCCAAAAATTTTCAATAAATTACCTAATGAGATAAAATGTATGAATTTGTTACAATTTAAGTATAAGTTATTTAATCTATTAGTCGTTAAATGTTATTATGACATTGAGGCATTTGTTAATGACAATAGTATATGAACATTTTTATTAATTAATTGCATGTAGATTAATTTACAATATGACATTTCTAAATTATTATTTTTTGACTTGCTGACTATTATCAATCTGAAATTAACTAGGTATTAAATTGTATGATGACATGTCTCTTTATGCTTAATTTAATTCAATTACTATTAATATTTGTATGCCCCTGGGTAGAACACTGCGAGCTCCAAAATCTTACCCGACATCTGTAAATGTATATTACCTGTGTTCACAAATAAATGATCTTTATCTTTATCTTTATCTTTAGCTTGTTCTGTAGTACCAACTTCACGCAGGCGGGCGTCGGCGTTCGAAATTTGAATGTCAGTACCAACTTCACAAACAAACTAGGGACGGCACGCGGGTGGGCTTCGGCATTCGAAATTTGAATGTCATTATATGTAGAAAAACTACACATAATGACCATTGTTCAGGCTTCTCAGCACCTAATGACCTCGTAGGGGCCCATCAGCTACGAGGTAGCGTAACGATCAGTTGCCAAGAAGCGTGAACGTCGGCGGTTCACCGAGCTGAAGTTAATTGGGGTCGATCTAACCTGGTCTGTGCTTCGGTCCCGTCAACCTCCTGTCTCTCTGCCAGGCCCGGGTGCACCCTAGGCTCTTCTTGGTAGACAGGTTCTTCAGCCAACCAGGTATGACTGGCGGGCCAGCTTCAATGAGCACAGTGTTCCAACACAGGTTATGTTACGTGGTAAAAACAATCGGGCACGAAAATGCGAACTTTATCTGGTTCGAGAAACACTAACACACTCAGCTATATTAACAATCCTGAGGGAAACCCGAATACATTCCAGATGGCCTGCGATTTAATTTCAATACCCTTACCAAAACGCGTTTACATTGCGAGGGCTTTCGTCTCTCAGTTGTCAAAAAACTGCCAGGTTGGCAGCTAACGTCAAATTCAAAATGGCCGTTCAGAAACCATCGATCGAATATCGATTTGGAATCGAACAATCACACGCCCGGACAGGCACCCACCTGTCCCCTAATCTACGGGCAGCCGAGACAACGTTGCTACCGCTCGTTTTAGAACCGAGCCTCCTATTAGAACCTCTGCAGACCGGGGGGTCCCGTCCTTGCCAGGGAACAAGTTAACAAAGCGCCCCCTGCGCCAACGTAGTGGCGGTAGGTTAGCATCCTTAACCAGAACGAGGTCACCAACACTAGGGGGGCTAGTTTTGTCAGTCCACTTAAGGCGCTGTTGTAAGATATGCAGATACTCGAGCGACCAACGCTTCCAGAAATTCTGAGTAAACTGCTGCAACATCTGATACCTTGACAACCGATACAATTTCACTCCCTCGAAGGGGTGCTCGGGCAACGCGTTAAGTGGCTGACCTATCAAGAAATGGCCTGGGGTCAGAGCCTCCAGGTCATTTGGATCCGAGCTGAGCGGACACAACGGTCGTGAATTGAGAACGGCCTCGATCTTACAAAACAATGTCGCGAGCTCCTCAAAAGTCAGCGCGGTCTGACCTACTATACGCCCCAAGTGCGTCTTAGCTGACTTAACTACGGCCTCAAAAATCCCACCCCAGTGGGGGCAAATCGGTGGGCTGAAGGTCCACTGTATACCCCGACGGGAGAGGGCCGTTCCAATATCCACTTTATTTACATTCAAAAAGTTGACTATCTCTCGTAAGTATCGTTCCGCACCGATGTAGTTAGTGCCGTTATCAGAGCGGATCAAAGTTGGAAGTCCCCTTCGAGAAACAAACCTATCCAAACAAGCAATGAAAGCCTCTGTTGAGAGATCAGCAACGAGCTCGAGATGTACCGCCTTGGTGGATAAACAAACAAACACACATAGGTACGCCTTGTATTGCCTAGCGGTACGCAATCGTGAACTCTTCACCATAAACGGTCCTGCAAAATCCGTACCAACACCTGAAAACGGTCTGACCTCATTCACACGATCAGGGGGCATGTCCCCCATGAGAAGTTGCATCGTGGCAGCCTTAAGTCGATAACAAGGCATGCACCGAAACACGATGTTCCGTATGACACGGCGGGCAGATAAGATCCAAAACTCCCGCTGAAGCGTGGCCAACAACGCGTTACAGCCGGCATGCGCGTTTTTAATATGACGATCAGTCACCAGCAATTCAACTAACTGTCCCCCCTTGGGGAGCAGAAGTGGGTGACGAGCCGAATACGACAGATTCGCATTGCGCAATCTTCCTCCTACCCGAAGTAACCCGGTCGAATCAACAAAGGGGTTGAGACGCGCGACGGCTCCCTTCAATTTCGAACGTCCACTTCGTATAATCTCCAATTCTGCCCCAAACTTCGAGGACTGTACCAACCGGACCAAATTCAATAGCGACTCGTTTCGCTCTGCCGGAGTCAGAATAGGGTTCAACGTTCGCTGATCGCGAGGAGTACGACAATTTCGAGCGAATCTCCTAATCCAAGTGGACACGTTTATCAACTTGTCAAGTGAGCTATACCGGTCCAGCAGAAACCCGGCGTCAGGGTCCTCAGCCTTCTGGGTAACATGCACGGCCGCTCTGGGGCCATGATCCGAAGATACTACTACATGGCTGTGGGGCCAGTCCGATTCTCTCTTGGCAAGCCAGGGTGGTCCCCACCACAAATGGTGTCTAACGAGTTCAGGAGCCCGACATCCCCTGGATGCACAATCAGACGGGTTCAATTCTCCTGGTACATGTCTCCAGGTCAGTGGGACCTCAGACGACACAATCTGGGAGACACGGTTCGCAACAAAAACCTCTAAGTTATGGACCGAAGCCTTCAGCCAGCACAAAACAATCTGGCTGTCCGTCCACGCGTACACCGTATCCTCCAAAACCACTGACCCACGCAACACTGTTAGAGTGTGATTCAAAAGTTTGGTCAAAAGAGCAGCCCCGGACAGTTCCAGTTTTGGAATCGTCATCCTTGTCCGAATAGGCGCTACCTTGCTTTTTGCCAAAACCAAACGCACGTCGACCTCCCCGGTGGAGGTGACGGTTCGCAAATAAACCGCTGCCGCAAACCCTTGTTCAGAGGCATCACAAAACCCGTGAAGGGTTGCCCTGTAATCCCCAGCAGGGACCAATTTCCTCGGCAGCGATACATTATTTATGTCCGATAGCGAGGTGAACATTCGCGTCCAATCAGTCAACAAATCACCTGAGAGGTGGGTGTCCCAGGTCAACTGAGCCGCCCATAGCCTTTGCATAAAACATTTGAGAGCAAAGGTGACTGGAGAAATCCATCCATTCGGGTCGAACGTTCTCGCAATCGTTGACAGTACTGACCGCTTCGTCCAGGCCTTCGGTGTTTCTAAAACCACCCGATAGGTAAACTCATCATGGACGGGCCGGTACTGAATTCCAAGCACTGACAACATGTTAGGGTTGTCAGGATTCTCAAAAACGTGCGGGTCTTGTTGAAACTCATCTGGGAGACCAGCCATCAACTCAGGGGAGTTGGACATCCACTTGCGTAGTTCATAGCCGCCTCGTTCCAGCAATTGAATGAGCTCGTCACGTAGGTCCAGAGCTTCCTCTACACTGGCTGCCCCTGTGCAGACGTCATCGACGTACAAATCTTGCTCCAGGATAGCGGCGGCTCTAGGATAGCTCACACGGTCACGCGACGCCAACTCCCGCAGGGTACGCATCGCCAAATACGGGCTAGACCGTAACCCATACGTGTTCGTGTTTAACTCATAGACCTTGACTGGCTCGGCCGTGGACTCACGCCACAGTATCAACTGATACCTTCTGTCAGCCGGATAAATTACCGTTTGCCTAAACATCATCCGAATGTCTGCGACAAATACAATCTGGTGCCTCCGAAAGCTCGTGAGAATATCCGAAATATCACGACTCAACTTGGGTCCCGAATGTAGACACTGATTCAGGGACATCCCGTTCGAGGTAGGTGCTGACCCATCAAAAACAACTCGAATCTTGCCGGTAGGGGTTCGTAGGACGGCATGGTGTGGAAGGAAACAATGATCCTCAGATCTCCAGTCCACACCCGATACCGACATGTGTCCTAACGACTCATACTCCCTCATGAAATCAACATATTTTTGTTTAAATACGGCGTCCCTTGTCATCCTACGCTCCATCGACATCAATCTCGTCTCAGCCATCTTCCTAGATTCTCCTAGTGGCGGTCGATCGGCCCTGAAAGGCAGTCGAGTTACAAAACGACCAGAACGAAGGCGAACAGTACTATTCTGGTAAAACAACTCGCACTCTTCTTCGTCTGCGTCGACTCGACGAACGGTGGGAGGTTCCTCTATCTCCCAGAAACGTTGGATAACGTCTGACAACGCTGAGCCAATAAGTATGCCATCTGACTCGGCAGGCCTACATGATCACGTGACCAAACTTAGTATCCACAGCAATCAACCCGTCCGGCTGAAGAACTCGCCGATCCGACAACAGAAACCTACCCAGAACGTCTGCTCCCAGTAGCAGGTCGACCGGGGCTGGAGTGTCAAAATCGGGATCCGCCAACTTGAGTCCTGATGTCAGGAATCGAACGGCCGGATTCAACTTCACCAAGGGGTGTCTGCCCATGACATGCGTCATTACTAAAGCTTGCACGGATGTTTTTGTCAAAATGTCATAACGTGGAGAGAACGTGATCACCGATTGACCAACTACATTCGTAACCGTAACATTCCCCACGCCCCGTATTGATTTATTATACCTATTTACCTTGAGGCCCAACCATTTTGCTAAATCATTCGATACAATGCAGCCCTGAGCTCCAGAATCTAATAGGGCGCGAACGTATGTTGGGTTGCCCGCCAAATCCCAAACAAGCACAGAGGCGATCGGTAACACCACCGTCTCCGGTTGGGGGGCAACAAATGGTTGGGCCGCAAATTCCTAGCGAGGACCCCCGGGGCCCCACTGTGCCTGTAACCGATCAGGTATGCAGCTATACGCCAGAGGGTCCCATTGTACAAATGGCCCACGCGCCGGTTCCATTCCCAACCTACGATTCCCCGTAAAGGGGGGTGGGCGTGAATTCAACCGTGGCCACTCCATGAGCGGGGGGGACATCACATGTGACCGACGAGGACGAGGTGACGAGCGGGGCGACAACTGAGGCGGCGTCCGAACCGCACCCGCATAGCTCGAAGGTGTCCCATGACACCCGCCCGTTTTGGCCTGCTCAACACACCCAATGTCCCGCTGGGTCGGATGCTGAGTCGCAACCGAAAACTCAGGGCCCCCCATGTAATGGTCCTGAGTGCGGCCCTGTACCCTGGTACTGCCCTGTGCACGTGGGGACGTTGGCCCCTGAGTTGCGCTCCGAGTCGCAAACGAATTCTCAGGGCCCCATGCCGTGTCACCCTGGGTACGGCCCTGTGGAGGCTGTTGGCCGGACCGGTTCATGCACAACAGATTGTTGTGGGGCCCACCACAATATCCGCACATTTGTGTGCGCGTGCAGTACCTAGCCATGTGTGGCCCGAGGCACAGGAAACACCAGCTCCGCTGCTTGGCCATCCGGCGCCGTCCCTGAACCCTAAGTTCCCCGAACTTATTGCAATTGGCCACAGCATGGCCAATCTGCCTACAACATGGGCAGGTCTCACCATGTGGGGTCAATTCACTCACAGTCCCATACGACTGCCGGTTGGTGCGGTCCTTCCTCGTCGGAGGGCCCCTACTCACAGCGCTCCCGGCAGCTCTCTGTGGCTCCGAAGGATGGGTGACCGTCAACCCCAAATTCTCTACCCGTCGAGCCTCCTCTTCCAAGAATCCGACCAAGTCGGAGAAGGCGGGCAGGTCCTCGGCCGACCTCCCGTGAGACTGTTCGAAACGAGTCTGCACGTCAGCGGGTAGGCGGGAAAGTACAATGTACAACAGTAGGTACGACCATTCACCAACCGGAAGTCCAAGATTCTCTAGAGCCTTGGTGACGGACAACAATGGGTTCAAAACCTCCGTCTGTTTGGCCCCGACCTTGTTCACAACTGGGATACTAAACAAACGGTTCAGTTGGGCATCGGCCAACCTCCGTTTGTTATGGTAACGTCTGACCAACAATTGCCTGGCCGTTTCATAGTTACCCTCCGTAACTGTCAAATGAGCGACCAGCTCCCTAGGCTCACCCCTCAATGGTGCCACCAGCTGAGCCATCTTGACAGACTTGGTAATGTCCGATCGCATGTGCACCAAACTGTCGAACAGATTGATGAAGCTCATCCATTCACCGGACACGCCGTCAAAAGTAGGCATAGTTATGGCAGGTAACCTGGACCCCGATCCCTGAAGCGGCAGAGGTGCTTCAATGTCACCACCATGGCTGGACTCGCGCTGTCTACGTATGTCCGCAGCCTTCTGCGTGATAGCAGCTGCCATCTCCATACATTGGTCGACATCCCCTATCAACCGTGACAGCCTGTCAGGTGCGCAACCATCAACTGATTCCGCCTGCGCGGACAATTCGAGCACCCTATTGTAACGTTCCTTAACGTCCATAGACCGCTCCAATACCACATCATGCCTATCTAAACGGTCTATCAGACCGTGTGCGGAGGAAAACCATCTGAGTTCCTTAGAAACACCCTTCTGGATTTCAGATAACGACATGATCGGAACGATACTTACTCACAATTTGCAGTAACTCAATTTTATTGGACCCTCCAGTCTACAACCCAAACGAGGGAACCCTAAACCACAACTTAAACAATGTTGTTTTCCTTAAACAATAGGAACCGAGTTTTATATCTATATAAATTCTGTAAATACAATTTAGTTTCCCTTTATCATTATAACACACACAGATAGTCAATATTAGTTCAAGTTATAAATTGCTATAAACTGAAAACAATGTAATAGCCTGCTATCAATAGATGTAACTACCTATGTTAACCAAAACATTCATTCAATAGCATTACTAGACCACTAATAGATTGACTAACTTGTACTTCAATGCAATTTTCAATTCAATGTCTGTCTATCTACTACCAGCAATAGACCTATAGCTTACAATACTACCAATCTATGTGGATATAGGAACAACAACCAAGTTACCTAATAACCGCCTATACCTACAGATTGATAGTCCCTAATCGTGCCTTCCTGGAGCCCTTGACGGCTGCAAATCTCAGGAAGCCACGCTCTAGCTACCAAAATTGTTCAGGCTTCTCAGCACCTAATGACCTCGTAGGGGCCCATCAGCTACGAGGTAGCGTAACGATCAGTTGCCAAGAAGCGTGAACGTCGGCGGTTCACCGAGCTGAAGTTAATTGGGGTCGATCTAACCTGGTCTGTGCTTCGGTCCCGTCAACCTCCTGTCTCTCTGCCAGGCCCGGGTGCACCCTAGGCTCTTCTTGGTAGACAGGTTCTTCAGCCAACCAGCTATGACTGGCGGGCCAGCTTCAATGAGCACAGTGTTCCAACACAGGTTATGTTACGTGGTAAAAACAATCGGGCACGAAAATGCGAACTTTATCTGGTTCGAGAAACACTAACACACTCAGCTATATTAACAATCCTGAGGGAAACCCGAATACATTCCAGATGTCCTGCGATTTAATTTCAATACCCTTACCAAAACGCGTTTACATTGCGAGGGCTTTCGTCTCTCAGTTGTCAAAAAACTGCCAGGTTGGCAGCTAACGTCAAATTCAAAATGGCCGTTCAGAAACCATCGATCGAATATCGATTTGGAATCGAACAACCATAATGTGTAGTTTTCCAGATACGAAACGAGTTTTTACCAAGTAGTTTAACATAATGCTGATCCTAACGTGCGGTTTTTGAACGCAGTAAAGAGGGTTTATGATTCGTGTGTAGATAAACAAAGTAAAATAAGCAGTATTTGAGATATAAAACATTTATTAACTTAGTCATTCTTACAAACACTATGAGAAACAAATTTACAACACAAACATCCAGTCACATAATTACTTGCGACGACGGAACCCTTCACGGGCAAGTCCGACTCGCACTAGGCCACTTTTTATTTTTTAATTAATTACCTATTACACCAGCATCGAGTACATACTACTTGCTTCTAGGAAACAATGCTATAACATTACAAAATAGGTCAATCGTATGTATCACGTAGGCAATAACGTTCTAGTCGAAGGAGTAAGGCCGCGTTTACACTTCGAGCTTACTTTACACGTCCTCGAGCTTAATTTGCAGGTTTCGGCTTTGTACGCATTACGGCTGAAAGTGAGCGCCGACTGTTTCGCCTTCATAGAAATTAGAAACATCACTAATTTGCGGCGGCGCCCTGTCAAAGGGCAATGGACAAATTCCAAAGCGGTGGCGTCTTTTAAAAAGAAAACTGCGCGCAAACTATTTTGGTTAAGGTGATACGTAAAAGCGGGAATACGAATCTAAACGAAAGTGACAGCGTTAACTACTTCCACATAAGAAAATAAATCCGGCCAAGTGCGAGTCGGACTCGCGCACGAAGGTTTCCGTATCACTATCTATAAAAATGGCAAAAAAAATGTCTGTTGTATGGGAGCCCCCATTAAATATTTGTTTTATTTTAATTTAATTATTTATTTTTAAATTGAATTATAACTAGATACTCTGTGAATATTTCAAGCATCTACCTGTTGCCGCTATCAATATCGAGCAAAAAAAATCACGTTTGATCTATGGGAACCCCTTAAATATTTATTTTATTTTGTATTTGATGTTATAGCGGCAACAGAAATACATCATGTGTGAAAGTTTCAACTGTCTAGCCATCACGGTTCATGAGATACAGCCTGGTGACAGACGGACAGACAGACAGACAGATGAACTAGTAATAGGGTCCCGTTTGGCACCCTTCGGGTATGGAACCCTAAAAAGAGAGCGCGAACAATGCGCTCGACTCAAACCACCACTCAATCCACATAAAGAATGTTTAAAAATAAATTACGCATTTTTTTTAAAAATATTTTCAAGGAGAGCTTAGATAATATTCACATTTTGAATGCAATTCCGCAATTAAATGAGTTAGGATTTCAGAATTACAGGCAAAATTAAACAATTTATAGGTATTTTTGTTATTAAATTCCATCGGGAAAATTTCATCGAATAGCGTATTCCGTCAGTGAGAATCTGAACCAATTACTTAATAAACATTTACTCAAAAAAATTAATCGGTAGATGTTATTACAGTAGAGTAAATGGATTGGAAAAAAAATACTTTTTTTGGTATCGTCTTATTTGTATAGAGAAGTCAAGGGGTAACTAAACTTGTTATGAAATATCCTTATAGAACCACACCCATTTTGATATATTCGGTTATATCAACAGTAACTTAAAAATGGTACTTGGGTACCATTATAGATATAGATTCTTATGGTAATAAAGTTTATCAAAATAACCCCCGCGATTTTGAATACAGGCCTTTATTCTGCGCGGCCGTCGTCTATCGCAGCACGAACGAGGTCCATGTCAATATCGGCGGCTGCCTTAATCAAGGATGCCTTGAGTGACTCTCAAATCAGGATGAGGCTTTGAGCAGGCCTTTTCCTCCAAGTGTTGCCATATCTTGTAATCTAACGGACTCAAATCTGGACTGGAGGAAGGCCAGTCTTCGTGCCGGATGAAGTCGATTTCACGCGCCGCCAGCCAGTCTTGTGTGCTTTTCGCTCTATGAGCTGGCGCAGAATCTTGTTGGAATACCCAGTGCCTGTTATTAAACATGGTATGAGAAACAGATTCCACAAGGTTCTTGAGGACTGTATTTTGATACACAGCTGCATTCGTTTTTACGCCTTTCTCACAAAAATGTACCTCAGTTAAGCCCCAATAAGAGACTCCCAACCAAACCATGAGCGAGGATGGAAAATGACCTCGTTGGACACGCGGAATACGGTTGCTCGCTTCTTCACTGCTGTGTGCGTACACCTTATCATTTTGTTTGTTGTAGCTCTCTTCCACGGTGAAAATTTTTTCATCCGAAAAAAGAATTTCCCGATGCTTTTTTCCCGCGTACCGCTTCAACAAAGCGCGGCATCTCTTCAGTCTCAGGTCCATTAAACGAGCGTCCAAACGATGTCCTGTTTTTCTTCGATATGCCCTAAGCCCTAAGTCTTCATTTAATACCCTTTTCACCGTGGTCCTGCTTAACCCCATCTGAAGGGCCAACAGTTTCTGCTTACGTATGGGATTTCTTTGAATTCGCGCCTTCACAGCTTTTATCACTGCTGGAGTCCTAACAGAGCGAGGCCGACCACTTCTTGACCTGTCATCTACACTAGAGTCTTCATTGTATCGTTTTATGGTACGATAAACGAATCTTTTGGTTATATTCAAATTTTTCAGTAAGTCGAAAATCTGAATTGGCGCGTTACCGCAACGATGCAACGCAATAACTGCGACACGGTCTTCTTTAAGTGTCCACTCCATATTTAAAAATGAGGAAAATTCTAAAAAGTATACATTTTTATTTTCATGAAAAATTCGAAATTCGAATTCAATAAACTTTTTTGTGGCCAGCGTTCTAAATTCAAAAGTTTTTATTGTGTGACAAAACTTATGACCTGACTGTGTATATAACCAAAACATGATGATGATGATTGATTCCGACCGATTTCGGTCATGGCGACCACGACTACTCCTAGTCGGTTTCGCGCGCGTGCGCCCGAACATGGCTTATGTAGCCGATCTTCGCAGCGAAACTCCTTGCGCACTGGGGGCACGTAAGTACGCCACCCGCGTAGTTGTAGGTAATGGCAGCAGGTGGACGGGCTTTTAACAGGTCGCGTTTCATATCAAGGTCAGCTTTACGCTGATCCTCGAACTCGCGTACTTGCCTCTTCACAATCCTGCGCTATTCTGGCCGTTGTGCTGCCAAACCTTCCCATTGAGAGGGCTCTATGTTGCATCTTCTCATGTGTCGCTTCTGAACATCTTTGTATCGGAGAAGCTGCCCGCCATGTTTTCGCTTGCCCTCCTCCAGTTCAGAATAAAAGAAGCTCTTCGCCACTCTCTCCTCTTTCATATGTGATACGTGACCGCACCATCGAAGCTGCCGACGCATTAAGTAGGCTTCAATGCCACCAACATTGGCTCGTCGCAGAACTTCGTTATTACGCACACGGTCGGACCATTTGATTTTCATAATGGATCGAAGGCATTTAAGGTGGAAATGAACCAGAGTGCATATGTGGCGGCGATACACACACCACGATTCAGAGGAGTATAGGAGATTTGGCAGCACAATTGCCATGTATACTGATATTTTGGAAGCTAGCATAAGGTCATGTGAGCAGAAGACCTTGGAACACAGCTTTCCAAATGCCGCAGCTGCTGCACCTATCCTGCTGTTGATCTCGGCATCAAGGTTATACTTGGATGTAATAGTGTTCCCCAGATAACAAAATTTGTCCACCTGTTTGAGCATATCCTCACCAATCTTTATCGACAGTGTCTCTTGACAATGGGTGTCCAGGGACATGACTTCTGTCTTTTTGACACTAATCTTTAGGCCGAATTTACAGCAAGATTGGTGAAACGCGGACATAAGCTCTAGCAGGCCATCTGGGGTTTCTGCTAGAAAGCATAGGTCATCAGCATACATGATCTCTGTTATCAACGCATAAGAGACTTTAGTACAAGCCCTAAGTCTAGCTAAATTAAAAAAGACCACCGTCTGTGCGAAAGCGGATGCGGACTCCTTCGGAAACTGTCTGTAAGACCTCATTGATTACCATTGCAAAGTATAAGGCAAACAGTGTGGGTGCTAGGACACACCCTTGCTTCACTCCACAGGTAACGGGGAAGACGTCTGACTGTTCACCGTCTACGGCGACGCAGCATTGCATGTCGTCGTGCAGGAGTCTGAGAAGTCTTACAAACTTTTCCGTGCATCCAATCTTTTCTAGCACCAACCAGAGGGCTTCTCGTGGCACACTATCAAATGCTTTTTCCAGGTCAACAAAGCATAGCCATAACAACCAAAACATGCTCATATCTCAAACTGGATGTGGTTCTGAATTGAGTCTCCTTAACAACTTAACAACGTTACCACTTGGGTTCTTTATACATTTAACAATAAGCGTTTATGCGTAGCAAATTTATTTTTAAAGATGCCAAAATCGCCCTTTGTCTTTTATATGGAAACATGTCATCCATCTTCCGACTGTTTCGTAATTTGACACATAGCTTGTACGTGAAACGCCGGCCCTAGTTTCTTTTTATGTGACAATCGACCCGCTTACTGTCAGATGTAGCAAGAACAACAAACCAATAAACAAGTCTAGACAAAATATCAGTGCACATGTTCTAAAAGTTAAAAGAATCAGCCCTACAACATGTGGCAACACTACATCTAATTGTCTACGCTATGAGAGGATAATGAGCGGTTTCGACAACTAATATATACATATTTTTGCAGTTTACGGGATTGCTGCTTTGATGACTTAAGTCTCTAATCACTAGCCAATGTTCTACGAATTGTATATCGTAGGACATAAACTTGAATATAATAAGTAATCAAATACAAACTGAATGCTTCATGTGTTTATTGTTAAACGCACAACCTGTATTTATTTATTCAGGTATGTCACAAAGTTATCTGAGTTATTTGTAAACAACATACAGTTTAATTTATTGGTTTCTAATTTGTAATTTCTTTACTGTACCACACAAAACAGACATACAGATAACTTACAGTTTGAGCAGGGTAAGATCTGCGTGTACAATGAATTCTATGATAATAATTCAAACTATAAACTACAATAAATTTTTATTCTGTACATAAATTGAAGGAGACAGTCTAAGGTAGTACCTATAACTACAATAAAATACAATGACATAAATCCGCCAAACTCTTCGTCATAACTAAACCTAAGAAACAAAATACATAGCTACAAAAATAAACCAAACTATATGCATAGAATAGTACATACTTAGAGCCCTAATTACTATTACCTACTTGGTTTATTAAGTAAGTTGATAATATTCCAATGTGGTAGGAGCGGTCTCCCCTTACACAGGTTTTTGTTAACTTGACAGGGGAGTCCTACGACCTGTGCTGTCTTAATTACTTACTTAAAAAAACAAATTATTGTTTTTGTTTTGTTTTGTATTAAATTCGGATAGAGAGCCGACGACACATATCCCTGATTAGACCGAATGAGACTCTAGTTAAATTTCAAAAGCTTCTTACTAGTGTGAACTTAGCCTAATAAAATCGAGGTGGATGAATTTTCTACCATGGAACCATTTTCTAAACCCGTTTCTCTATCGTTGCATTGTAACGTTGATGCAAATTATATATGGCGCTAGTCACGGAATGGGGTAAATTATTAGCTGTTATACAAGATGTAACAACAGTAATTATCATGCCAAAACTAGGTCACTCTAATAGTGATTCTGAACAACTTCACCAAGAAACATTACATATCTGTTCTGTTCAAAATCAATTACAATTCAATTTAAAGTTTCCTAGGTATGACAGAGATAAACATAGGTTGGTGTTTGCGACTACAAGGAGAACTCTATACAGTAATAAAAACTGGACTAGGTGTTTCGACCTAGTGACGTACTGGACGATAAAAATAGTACATTACTTCAGAGGGAAGAAAGTGACAGTTCCATACCAAGATTATGGCATTTGCGCCACGAGCTTGCGAGGGGCGCAAACCATTTGAGGTATGGAACTGTACTTTATCCTGAGGTATGTATAGTGCTTTTTATTACACCTACGAGGAAAATTATAGACGTAAATGCATAGAAATGTTTATATTTAGTTAAAAGTACAATTATTAAAAGTGCAGCTATTATAAGATGTTACATTTTGTCCGGGTATCTTGATATTTTGAGACATGTTTACATCTTGAGTTGTTAGTTGAAGGCTTGAAGAAGGCTGCGGTGTGAGCTACGAGGAACCACTGGTAAGGGCATTAGTGTCGCGCTTGTACTCGGCTGAGGCTGAAGCGATGATGAAGCTGGATTATTAGTGAAAGCTATTGATTCTGTTATTTGTTCGTTGATCCGTTGTTTATTTCCTATTGAGTTCTCTATATAGCCTTCGGCGACTGTGCTCGATTTCCATCCACCGTGCCGCTTGATCGTGGTTAAATCAGCTCCCGAGTCAGCTAGTAATGTGGCAGAAGTCCTGCGGAAGCAGTGTCCGGTGTATTCTTCTGGTTTAGGCAAATTTAAAAACGTAGCGATTATTTTCGGGATTTGACTAATTTTATTTTTGCCCATAACTTGTCTTACGCATTGGTTTTTTCTGTACTGCAAAAGAAAGCGCTTGGTACTCAAATTATCAGGTCGTAGTTCTCTATATTTCCTTACGATGGTATAAAAATTGTCACCAATGACAAAAGATCTCTGAATTATTGTTTTAGTGTCTGGTATCTTCACTAGCATAACATTTCCATGAATTTCGAGGTCATCTGTAGATATGTTGGTCAGTTCTTGGCAACGACAGGCACCATTTACGCCTAAAATCAAGACGACCTGAAATTATAGACAAGAATTAGGTAAGTATGTATGTACTACGTGAATGCAAAAGGAAATCATAAACAGGTAAAAGCCAGGACTTACCTTCAGTCTCAAGTATTGGTCATCAGGGGCGTTTTGTAAGAAATTATCAATTTCTGTTGCAGTCAGCACTCTTGACTTTTTACTGCGAAATCCTTCAGATTTCCTTTTAAGGAATGCGGTCAGTTTCGGGTACTCCTTTATGTTGATGTTATTTTTTGTTAAAATCGTGGTTCTTAGCATAGAATGCATAGCCCATAACGTGCTCGGCTTATATTGTTTTGCTTTCTCACTAAAATACGAGAGCAATACATTTTCAGAAAATGAAGTCGTTTTCTTTTCCTTTTGCCAATGTATGAAATTTTCATAAGTACTGTTCTATCTGCATTTAGATTTTTCAGGCAACAGATTATCAACAACTTCTTGGGCCGTCTCTAATAGTTCTGGCGGTGTGTTAGGGATAACATCATCACTGTCGCTCGAAGTATCCATATTTTACAAAAAACACAAAGATAACTGCTAAATCAATCGAAGTTTTTGCGAAAATGCGCGGGCTTTTCCTTTTTTTATTCGCCCGTTTCTGGAGTAGGCTAAGATCATAAGGTCATGCAGCCACTTCTTCCGTGATTCCGCGCGTAGACTTGGGTAACTCGAGAGTAAGATATAATATGACACACATATCGCTTGACGTCCATTATATCCTAGTTACATCCCAGCAATATGAATCATATCTTACTCCCCAAACAAATCTCGCTCTCTCTGCCCAGGCTACACTAAACACAGTTGTGTGAGAACAAACCAGCAAAACCAGACGTCTTCCAGTTTTAAAATGTCACTTAGGCAAACAGCAACCTTATCACCATTTGGTGTACATTTGGTCCACATTTTGTTGGCAAATACACAATTGACCAAACCAACCACACGTCTTTCAGTCTTAAATGTCACTTTTAGGCGAATAGCAACCTTATCACCTTAATCCTTGGTCCAAATTTGAGCCGGATACCTAGTAGTAGCGATAGCGAAGGCGAACACACACTAACCGCACCGAACGGATCGACGGCGCCGAAGGAATCGACCACGCTGCTCTCGCGCGTTGCTCTGTCGCACTCGCACGCCACGCATGACCGGATAAGCATGGATAGGTGTGCGTTCACCTGTACACCAGAGCGAGGTTCGCGGAAACGAACACGTGGGTTTTTTCGGCTATCATCGGTTGGATTAAGATGAACGAGAAAGAGTATGTGTTTGTCATACTATAATAGGCATAATGTTTCCAAAAGTTTGCTTATTGATTTGAATCTTATCGCATTGCAATAAGCTCGAAAAGCAATAAAAAATCTATGGGATATAACGTTCATAATAATGTATGAAGAAGCTATGGAGGCCTCAGTTCGCTGCCAAGGCAAAAGTGATCAAGGGATCGAAGCGGGCAATAAAAAGTGGTCTCTAGGTAAGTTGGTTAAGGCATAGTTCAAATGGTGAAATTAAAATGCAACTGTTGCAATTCGTTTGTTTATATATTTTGTATTGAGTAGGTTATTTTTCGAGACTTCCAACTCATCAACTCATTAAAGAAATATAAGAGCCTTGTGAGATAAAAGAGTAAGAAATAAGTGGGAGTTGGAGCGTTATGAGAAGCCATAGATTTGAATGAGTGAGATATGATAGAGATATAATGTGTCACCGAATCAATAGATATGAGATATGATTACTCCCTATAAAGACACACTTTGCGCAAGTCTAGGCCGCGTTTTATATACAAAAATAATTTCGTTTTTAATTTTCTGTGTGCACCAAGGAGGTTGGTAGCTGGTAAAAAAAAAACTGTATGTGGCCAGTAACAATTTACTTGAAATTTAATTAGTAGACAGTTAAAGTCTCTTTGCAGTATGACTGCTGACAAAAAAAAAAAAAAACGGGTATGTAATGGAATTTCATACATACTTCCCACCCTTGGGTCGGAAGGATTTTCATACAAACTTCCATACCTTGGGATGAAAGGATTTGAAGGGCGGGATAAAGGCGTTTCTTCCCTCTAATTGGTATAATTAGTATGTATTTTCAGAGCAGGTGTGATAAAAATACATTTCTTGCGGTAAAAAGTTTAAAGACTTAGTATAGCGTACATGGTCTTTGAACCTGTGTTGCACTGGCAGTACTATCTGCATTTTTGTCGTCATTCGCACGTGTGATACGTCATTTGTTTGTATAACAATAAACTTTAGATAAAATTTGCTCCCAACTAGTTTAGCTAAAGATGTTATTGACCCTTTTTAAAGCCTCAAAGCACATACTGTACTGCAAGGTCCTTGCACCCAGTAACACACCGGAAGTGGTCGACTACAACGAATCGAGCGCTTCAATCTCGTAACGCATTACCGAAAGGAACAAAAGTTTCTAATATTTTAGTTCTTTTTTAGGGTTCCGTACCCGAAGGGTCCAAACGAGCCCGATTGCTGTCACTCAGGTGTCTGTCCGTCCGACCGTTGTCTGTCACACAGGTTTTACAGCCAAACGGTTAAAGTTACATTCTTAAAATTTCCACAGTATAAATATCTTTTTACCCCAAAACCATACCTTTATTTTTATTTTCAAATGGTAAAAAGGGGGCTCCCACACAGTTAAAGGGGGGTGCAAAAAAAAAACAAAAAATATTGAGAAATAAAGGAATGGGAAGCCACAAAAGTCAACTTTTTTACAACATTTCGTACCGAAGATATTTTTAACTTCCTTAAAAATTGGTGATAATTTCTATTATTACTATAGTTTACTAACAAATACCAATATATTGATGAATCAGATTTTTTATTTAAAATTCCCTCATTTTTAGGCTTATTTGTTACGGAACCCTCAATCTACGAAGACCGACACGCACTCGGCCGTTTCTTTCAAAGTTAAAGCTCTTAGTACTAATTCTTCTGGGCGTGTTAAACGTACACATGAGCAGTACACTCACAGTCATCATTGTACTTGTTTCAGGGACCGGCTGTATCGACTGAATATGAACAACATCACTTCATCACATTGCGAGGTAAGATCATCACATCACCAATCATGACTAATGTCAATAGTTATAGCAAAGGACGGCTAATAATTTTAATTATTATCCAACATCCGCGCCTGTTCAACTCGCAAAGCTCACTTTTCACTTTGGGATATAATATTAGGTCCTTACATATGAAATTGGCGTTTCGCCGTACTGGCCACTTTGATCTCAAATATCTCCTCTATGGTTAGGAATTCCAAATTCAAATTTATACAGCTATTTACTCATGTATTTGTGTTTCTAAAATTATAATTCATTTGTTTTTTCCTCAATTGTTTTTTTCTTATCATATGCCTATATTACATATCAACTTGTAAGATAGACATTGCTTGCCATACTTTGTCTTTGAGATTACAACGCAGTATTACACAGTGTAAACGGGCTCATACACAAAGTATGTCTATGTCGACGATGTAGACAGTTCGATATCGTGATATTTATCTTACATTCTGACTTGTAATATAATATTACATTATGTCCCATAGTGAAAATTGGTCAATTTTCACATAGGAGCCTAAGAGTATTATTCAGGCATATTGACGCCACCAACTGGTGAAGAAACTTGGATATATGTATATGTCGCAGGGATATGATAAAATCAGGGACTTGGCCAAATCTCTAAGGGACTTGATCTAATCCCGGGAAATGATAAAATAATGACATGATTTTAATATATCCCTAAACAGATACCAAATCCCTGAACAAAATCTAGTGAATTGGTCAAATCCGTATACGATTTCAGTGAAATGTCAAAAATACATGTCAGTTCTTTTGTTTTGCCCCGCCCCCTTCTACACGGAGCCTAGTTAACACTAGAAATTAGAGTAAAATTGGTTGCTATAGCAATATAATTTTAACTTATATTATATATATAATTATATAAATATTATATATTTAATTTTAAATTATAACCTATAGGTCACTTTCTGTCCAAATACCAAAGTCAGGTTGTGTTAGGTCTCAACTTTATGTATTACCTGGAGCTGAGCAAAGCGGTGCGGAGCGAGGCGAAAAGTGGCAGTAAATATCAGGGTAAAACACTGCGGTAGCTTACTTGAAGGGGGTGAGCGAAGCGAAGCCCCCTTTATCCTTCGTGTAACATGTAAGATCAACAAAAAATACTCAAAACATAAACTTAAGTACACAAAAGATAAAAATAAGTTTGGTGATAATTTCTCCAAACAGCATTTGGTGATCTTTTACTAATTCTGGCAGTCAATTCGAATTTATAAGTGGTAAATTTTCGAATTTTTTGGTAATTGTTTAAACACAAGCCATTTATTTTCGAAAAGTTACATACAAACTTTGTTTTTGTCATTTTACTAAACCAGTTTCGGGATATGATTAACCCCTGTTTAGGGATATGTTAAAATTATGTCATTATTTTTGGATGGATTTGATGAAATCTCTTAGGGATTTGTCTAAGTCTGCGACAACATATTATATGCCTATGACGTCCCTACACAAATATGTCATACAAATAAATAAAGAATGCAAGTTACTGTTATTTCTTTCCTTTTACGGCTGGCTCCTTCTTACCCGTCCTGACTGTAGCTATGAGATCCTTACGTGATATTAATAATATGAATGTACAATTGTACATATGTAATCATAAAGATAAGCTCATTGTTTTATCTTGTTTCAGAGAGACGCAATAAACTTGGATGTAATGCCAAGTAATATTGCTCAGTGCGTCGCCAAAGGCAAATCAGAGGTAAGCATCAGTTACACATTACAATGTAAAAATATTACGCTTACCCGAATGCTTAACTGCCAACTTAAAGTTTGGCGGAAACTCAACTCATTTTACAGTATTTCGTCAGGAAAACGGCCGGCAAAGCATAAAGTTTAAGTTGCACTTTAATTGAATAGCAAATTGTGCATTCGGCTATTAGCCCTACATACAGTATAACCCACCTATAGTAACTTACAACGCAGGATAGGTTCAGCAACAATCAACGCGAAACTAACCGCTCAGACTTTCTCACGTCAAAACTGCAGGAAATTTTAATTAAGACTTCCGTTAGAGTTTGTGAAATTGCAAGCAGCACTAGCACTATTTCCATCAGCTCTAATCCCATTTTTAACTGTAAGCGGCGGGTGCGCATATTTCATAGCGGGGAGCTTAGGGCCGCGGCCGCCTTCCTATATTAAGGCAGTTAATTTTGATTTACAATCCGAGTGTAGAAGCAATATTTGTTTTATTTCTCAGCGGTATGGGAACCCGTGGCGCTGCTGGGGACGGACGGTGGAGCCCTGCCGGATAGGGCCTAATTGGCACTTGGCTGAGCGGGTAATGCCAGGATGAAGGCGCGCGATCGTCACAAAAAAAAGATCAATTTTAACATGGAAAGGTTGCGATATTGTTCGATACGGGTAGTTAAAGGCTACATTTGTACTTATCCTGTCAGTGTTTAATCACCTTCGGATTTGTCGTAATGAACAAGTTGTTCCGCTACAAGATGGTATATTGTTTGCTAAATTTTCACAAAATAAGGGTGGTAATACTGTGATCCAAAGCGTCTTAGCTCAATAATAGTTTGAGACCACGGCAATAACAATTATTTGAAAATGTGCTCGCGATTGCTTTGAGATCAAGAAGCTGTTAGTGCATTCACAGAAACAGAAACAATTCATTGGATCTGGTGCAATACTAGGAAGTCAAAGTCAAAGTTTTATTTGTGAAAAATAATGATCTTAAAGCTGGAATCTTAATGTTTGGCGTCGTGGCATAACTAATATTTAAATGTCACTTTATCAAAATAAAACTAATATATTGCAATTAATTGTTAGTTCTTATACATCGATGTAATCGGACGGGATAATGTAGAACTAATCAAACTAAAGTTAAATTAGAATTATTTCGGGTCGTCTAGATAATCTCTTGTGGAGTAGTGTATTTTATTTCCTCGTAACTTATTCATATAAATTCGTCTCTCTTGAATGTAATTATATTTTCCATCCTACTTATACTGTCACGCATATGGTTAAAAATTATAGGAAGTAGATAATAAAATCAACATTTTATTTTGTTACAAACAATATTTTGTCAATTTTCCAAAAAATATTTATTATTATTATTAATAGGTAATATTAGTAAAATATTTATTTACCAGAGTAAAAACAATTACAAAAGTCAGTATGCTAGTGGTCTCCACACTGGGTAAAACCTGTATCGTAGAGGTACAAATTTGGTTTCGTGTTGCCGCCAGTCGAAAGAGATAAATAAAAATAAACTGCTACACAAAAGAGACAGAAGAAAATTTAATATCGATGTCCCTAACAACACCTTAAGATATGAGTACACCTTCCTGATAAACCCTGTACACTAGATGTACCTTCTGCCTCCATATTACACCCCAATGAGCGTTACGAAACTACACAATTTCTTGACTTAGGTGGCTCCAATTGCACGCCATAAACTTTTTACGACAAGTGCTCAACTGATCTTTCATAATATTATGTGCGTTTAGTTGAATCCCAATAAGCGTAAACAAAAACAACGGGCATGTCTGTAAATGTACGCTTTAATCTTCCGCCTTCAGTCTTAAAGCTATATCTAATAAGAAGGTCATAAACCGCACAAGCAGACGGAGCTTCATGCAAAATGAACATAAAATGGCAAAGTATGCCGTAAACTCTGTGTACGACTGGAGGTATGCCGCGTGTGGGCGAAAAGTGGGCGGTCGGGGCCATAGTCATAGATTCTGGAGCAACGCCGCGATGTATCGACAAAAAAGTTATACAGCTTATAGGTCCTTCTTACATAGGAGCATGCAGGGTTACTCTGAAGCGAGAAGTATCGAACTCTACCCCGCAGGACTTGATTAGCAATGTCAGGCTAACATTAAATCTAATCTTTTTGACTTATCAAATAATTTCTTTGAATTGTTAGCGTTATCCCTAAATACATAACTTGCTCTAGACGCTATCAAAACCGTCGGTTGTTCGTCCCAGCGATTTGAGGTCGCTCAAAATCCTAGTCTAGTATCCACAAGAATGACTAGGGAGCCTCATATTATGCTTAATATGGCGGTAGAGAGCATTGCTCCTCTCATGGCCGCAGCCGGCCGCTCTCTCCCACAAACAAATTCAGAGGTTTACGACAACAGGAGTGAATATCGTGGTAACACTACGTAAAGAGAAGGTCAAACTTTCATGAGCCCGACCAGGAAAACCTCCTTACTGAATGTCCAAAAATATTTTACGAGCCCGCTCGTAGTTTCATTACGTTTGAGGAAATACTAAAACCTGACGTAAAATGGTTTTAGCAACGGTACGGCAGGTTTCGGTATGCAGTTTTCTAGACAAACATTTCACAATGATTGAGCCAGCTCTTGTCCGCTGTCATAAAAAGAAAAGCATTCATAAAATAAGACATAAACGTCGGCCAGTTAGTTGAAACAGCAGAAGATATAATCAAACTTTCTCACTTTCAGTCGAATAGTTTTAGTGGTTTCGCTCCTATTCTTGGTCCGTAACACGAAAAAGGCTGAACAGCGGAGAAGCATTGTCGTATCGGCAACATCCGCGTAGTGTGCTCTCACGTTGCCGAGTTTACTCGCTATTTCACCGACAGCATTAAGAAAATGTCCACATACATTTTCTTAATGCTGTCGGTGAAACACATAAGTAAGGGTAAATCACACAACTTCGGTAATTTCGATGAAAAAGTCATATGAAGAGTTCAGATTCTGAGGTTTTACTTTTTACTGACAACACGTTAACTTTTTACGACAAGTGCGCAACTGATCTTTCATAATACGTAAAACTTCTTTGAGATACCATCACCTGTGCACATCAATGTCTAGTCATAGTCCTCATTTTATATTCGATAAGTTTTATCATCTGCGAAACGGAAATTACCTTTACAACCTTCTCTCTCGTCGCGAATGCAAATACGTCCTGTTAATTTCTCAATAAAAGGAATCGATTGCCATTAAAAAAGGAGAACTCAGACGGTCAGCACTCGGAAGCGAATGGTTCCTCCGGGAAAAATCTGAAACGGAGGCGAGATAAGCTGCCCGTAAATCTACTTACGTACAATGTGCGGAATAATTAACGAAATGGACGATTCGAGAGCATTAGTTCGCCGTGAACTTATGCAAGCGCTCGCTAAGTGCCGTTAAAAGAAACTTCCACTTGAGCCCAAATTGTTCTCCCGCTTAATTATGATTGTTTCAGAGAGCACACCAGCTCCTCGTCCACGTCACTAGCTGACGGCAAAACGCTCCGGAGTATATTAATCCGATAATTACTTCCGAACAATGTCGGCGCAACTTTTCCGCGGGCGTACAAGTTTTTTTCTTGCCAAAACAAAAGCACAACACTTAATACCAACGCGTGCGAATAACAACATCAGTACTAAAACAGGCAGCATACAAAGGGTTACTCGTTTTTGTATTTTATTTAAAAGGAATGATCGAATAAATAAATGCTTTTTAGATTAAATGAAACGCAAATGAAATCTGGCTTTAAATATACGTAGCTCTTGAAAATGAAAATACCTTTTATGTGGATTTCAATCTAGCTTCCTGTCAGGCCAAACTAATTAGATGTCACGTGGCTGTCACTTAGAAAATTATTAATTTGACACGACTAGAGATTTCAGAATGTCGGGAATTGAGAATTCGAGATACTCGCTCTAATAAACGGAGCGAAATGTCATGTCATGCTTGTCTACCGTCTACCCACGCTTGGAACATTTCAATTGAGCAATTTGGCTCTTAACCCCTTGGTACCTGGAAACGTATAAGACCAACTACCGTTATAGGTTTTTGAATTGTATTACCATGGTATAAGGTTCTAAATCGCGATGCCCCATAACCAAGTCCAGGTCTTGACCGGTTCACTACTCTATTTGGAATAGGCATGATATTTTATAATTCTTCTTCCACTTACCTACTGGGATATGAAATTTTCACAAATACTATTTTCAATCGGGGCGCGTTGAGACTACCAAATAACAATAATACCTTGAACACTATTAATAACACCTTGGACACTATTTACACACATTGATATAGCCACAAACTAGGATTCCCTGTATATTGGGTACTAGACAACGATACAAATACTTATGTTGATAAATATTATACTTGGATAGATAAACAACCATGACTAGGGTACAAACATACGCTCTCATCAATCAAGTATTTGCCCCCACCGGGACTCGAACGCGGGACCTTTGGCTTCGTAGGCAGGGTCACTGCCGACTCGGCCATTCTGGTCGTCAGATGATGGTCAACATTAGGTATTAATTAAAGAAAAGATTGAAAGAGCATTTCTTGTATCTTTCGTGATAGTTACTTTTATATCTGTATACATAAGTAGTATATGTTTGATATATATTTTATTTTCGTGCTTTTGTATTTTATTTACTATATATCATTTATTATCTCGGCCATTCGGGTCGTCAAACAATAATAATTATGTTTCCATTTTTGTGCTAAGGAGCTCCAAATTCGACACGCTAGTCTTGCAGTATTGTGCTGACCTGAAGGAAATTAGTTCCGATTGTATTCAGTGTTACTGCAACATGACCGCAGTGATTATGCCATGGTTGAAGCTAGGTCATTCACTTGCTGAAATAGATAAGCAAATTATGTTCAGTGAGTCAACCCTCCAAGCGTGTTTGTCCGAGCTATGGATGAAAACCCGTTACAGGTTTTGAGTTTTATAACATAAGATTCAAAATCGATGCCTCCTTTAAAATTACGGTTAAAATTAGGGTTAAGTGGTACCTTCCTAAAGTTGGAAAAAGGCGAAATCATAATTATAAATACATACTAAAATACTTCTGTACACAATTATATGGGTAAAAGGATAATATAAATAGACAGCAGGAAAGCAGAGACTAAATGGGGTGACTTGCTGCTTACGGTAGGTAGGTAGTTAAAATCTCTATAACATAGGGTTCAATATTTAATAAAAACTAGAAATCTTCTATTAATGCCGCCCGGAAAATTCAGCGAAAGAATTTAAATCAGAATGGGTTAATTTCCACGGCGTTGTATCAACAGAAATGAGCAATGCAATTCCTGTCGTTCAGAATATTAATGCGCCGTTCAATATTTATATCGAAAGCAAATTTGCATAATCACGAATCTGGTGAATGCCGTGCATGGTGCATGCATGCAGAACTATTATTCCAATGGATTTCGCCCGAGGAACGCAGAATGGACGCCAGCACCCGCCATATATCAATGTGTTTTCAATACAATTATTTTCTGCCTAATTGATTAGCAAACAGTTGATATTTTTGACATGATTGTCCAGATTGTTAGTGGTCCTGTGAGAACAGTACAACTCGCATCAATTTCAAAAATTGAAATCCGTCCATGGTTTGGGTTCGGTTCGTGCGTTGTCATTTTTTGAAAAGAAGCCTTCACCGTTGAGTGCGGTTCGGGCGTCCTTTTATTTTGCTGATTTCAATGGGCCCGTTTCGTGCGTTCTTCTACAAATAACGCCATAGGAACCAGACTTAGATGGGCGTTTTTCCAGAAACTGTGCAAGTCAGTGTCTGAGGCATATATAATCTAGGTCTCTGGCTTAAAACGTTTTTTCCTTCGGGACTAGGACATGGGTTTCTCTCACATGCGAATGACCGACGTTCTTATCGGTCCATAATTTTTCAGGAATTTTGAAGGTGAAGGCTTTTTTGCTACATTATTGAAAACGCACGAAACGCATCAAGTTGCTTGTATACAAAACATTACGACGCACGAACCGACCCCAGACCCGGTCTACAGCAAACTTGTTTTTTTGCAACATCTTGTATAGAATGAAGTCCTTAGTGTGCCTCTTAAATTTGATTTTAATCCGTCGATAAATAACGCCACAGCAAACTTCCCCGCTATTCCCCCCTTTTTTGCCCCCAGTCGAAAATTGCGACCGACCAAATTTTTTTAAATTGAATTAAGAAACTTGTGTGCCAATTTTCGTTAAAATCAGTTGGGAAATGCGATCTGTAGGCGAGACAAGACAGAAGCGCAAACACATTTTTGGCCAATCCCGAAACTCTCGGACGCTTTGCTCGCTCCGTCAATTACTTACTAGGGTTTTACCGTAAATGTTATTGGAATAATAATTTAATGTAGCCCATTAATTTCCCCACCGAGGGGCACGGTCTTTACCCGGATACGAGTAAGATTGAGGAATTGGAAAACGCAAATGTAATTGGAAAACCCTTATAAAAACCCTTCGTTCTAACATGTAGTAGGTTTTTCTGACACATTCCTCTTATCAGTGGGTATTTTATAACAATTATTTTTCCATTGTTCCGGGCTTAATCCTAAATCTCTTTGCTGTCTCATGATATCACGGAACGTATAAATAGGTATCTTGTAAAGCCCTAGTCTATGCCATCTCTTCAATCAAATGACGAAACATGTTGTTCACAGCACTTCGACTGCCGGAACCACGTGAGAGTGATCCAGCCTATGGGGGATGGATCCCGTCTCTACGTGTGTGGCACCAACGCACACAGTCCCAAAGATTGGGTCCTATATGTAAGTACAAATTAAGGTATTATTTTAGTAATTTATAGAAAATATCCATTACATATGTAAGTACAATTTAAGGTTTTATTTTTGTCATTCACAGGAAACATTAACAGCATTACATAACAACAATATTAATCTTGACAATCTGAGAGTATCAATAATTTTGATAAATAGTTGTAATATTTTCTAATTTTAGATCACCCTCCCTGGTGGAATGATTTAACTAACCTCCTAATGAACAAATCTCATTCATTTGTGAATGATTATTGTAATGCAATAAATGAATGAACGGTATTAGCCCAATATATAGATGATCCAAAAGTCTATTCAGCTTAAATTAATTGCAACAAAAGATATTTATTTCTAGGATCGTTTGGTATCGTGTGGGCACCCACGCCAAACCTAAGTTTGCGACCTCGAAAGTGGAGGGGGACAAAATTTTATTTGAAAACGATCCATATTTATAAAGAATCGTGTTGTGTGACAACATTTCACGATGATAAATGAAAATAAATGTAAATTTGAACCATTTGTTCGTCTTTTATGGAGGTCCAAAAAGAGCAATTTTTTTCCAACTTTGGAAAAAAGTGTGTTTTAAAAATTGCAGCAGTTTTACCCCTTCCTAAAAGTTGTAGAGCATAAATTTGTTAATTCAAAAAGCAAACTTTTTTCCAAATTGGGCCAATTTTGTTATATTTTTACTCAAAAGCACAATTGAGGAAATCCTTAAATTCCCTTAATCGGTTTTTCGCTCTTTTTGATATATATCGGTACGGGAATTCTGACTTCATTCTGAGGCATCTGCTTTGCCTTTGGATCTCTCTGGATTTACAATGATTTAAAAGGATGCTTACAATAATTACATAGCTGCTGGAAATATTTACAATTTTGGACGTTTTGATTGTCCCGGTTGAGGCTCTTCTTCCCCAGACTGGTTGGCGTTGTTTCCTGTAGAAGTACATCATGGTCATTGTCAGTTTCTTTTTCCTCAACTTCCTCGATCCAAAGTTCCTCATCAGCCTCATCCTTGCTCCTCAGCGACGTCACCGTCCAAGTCAACGTCGAGTTCAAAGTCTGGAGTGTTTGTGCGAAAACAAACTCTCCAGTGTTTGGAGCCACACAGTTCTTGTACGCAGTGGTGCAATTGAGGCCTGACTTGCGACAAGTGCATGCACTAACGCATCCCTTTTTGCAGCCGTAGAACACCAGTTTCAGAAGCTCTTGGGGACCAGGATCTTTCTTTTTATGAATGGGGCTAAGTCCATGACTGTCCCGTCCCCAACCCCATTCAAGTGGGTTCAGCGTGTTTCACATCCACCATTGAACCTGGCAGAATGCATCGAGCGTTGGAGGAAGTCAGGGCAAAATGAACTTCGCCTTCGTTGATATCTTCACAAAGAGATGATACCGCAAATCATTGATGCTGTGTATGGTCGTTCTTCCGGTACCACCATACACTGCCATCCGGATCTTCTCCCCAGCTCTGCTGATGTTTTCTGGAGTTTCAGATACCTTGTAGAACACCCCAGCAGCTTCCTTCAATGATGGCCCAGAGAAGGCATGTGCGAGCAGGAGGTGTTTCTTCTCGAACTGGTACGATGAGGTAGAGGAGGATGAGTCAGCTTGTCCCTTCTTTCCCGGCTTCCTGATTGTGAAGCTTCTTTATATGCAAAGTTGGTCATTCATTTCACACGAGGCGGTATAGTATACGCGCTTGCTGAAGCCTCGCGCGATAAGATAGCCAAGTGTGTAATGTACTGACTAATGCTTTTCAACACACTTGCTAGAAAAAAAACTTTCTTACCTATATCGATGAGATGAGATAAAATGTTAACTATCTATTCCACTCAACCATTTCTGAATATTTAGTAAAGTAGGTTAACTTAAAAAAGTTAATCAGATTATAGGCACACACGTCACAGGCTGGGCAAGCATAAAAATAAAAGTAGAGTATCTAGGGAACAAAAAACCAGCTGAATAGGTCAAGCTCATTAAAAATTTTGATTGTTTTTTTTCCAATTGAGACAATTTCCAGATGCAGTCAGAATTTATTTCCGTACTGTAAGTGAAATTAAGGATTTCCCAAATTTTGCTTTAAAGTCCAAAAAAATATAAAATTGTCCCGATTTGGATATAATCGGTGCTTTTGATTAAGATTATTAAGAGATTGATGTCTATCACTTTAAGAAATGGGTGGGATTGATAAGGTTTGTTGTTGGAAAGTTACAGCATATTGCAAATGGGTGAAACACAGTTTTTGGCAAAGTGGGAAAAAATGTTTCTTTTTTGGACCCCAATAAAAATCTAACCACTGTTCAGTAGTTTTGCATTTCTTTTTATTTTTTAACGCGAAAAATTATCTTTTTAAACTAACTTTTTCAACATGGTTCATTTCTATAGCGAACGAATAAATATGGACCGTTTTCGAATAAAAAGTGTAAAAATGGAATAAGCCCGAAAACTTCGAGGTTTTTGGGACACCAAATGTTTCTTACCCTCCCGCTTTTGGAGTCGCAAACTTAGATTTGCCATACCCACACGATACGAAATGATCCTAGACAAAAAATATTTTTCTGCAATTATAAGCTGAAACCCCCCTTTATATTGGGCTATATGCTCAATCCGAAAAATAGTACAAGTATCCCCTTAATTTTGAACTCTAATAGCCCGTCTATTATCCAGAGAGCAGCTAGTTGAACTGATCCTACCATAAACCTTGGACCTCCGCCAGAACGCAACAGATACTGACTTAATAAGAGCAAATAATAGCATACAGTTTATTGTGTGTGTTTAGCTCGATCGTAAGATTTCAGTGACTGCACTCAGATGCATCCACGAGCTTCTTTCACGAACCACGACAAATTTCACGGACAGTGAATCCGAACGACCGTCGTAAGAGAGAAGCGCACATTTTTCCGCCGCGTCTGTAAAGAAATTTCTAGCCGAACGACTCCGGCGTGAGTACGCTCCGAATGATTTCCCGTCTCCACACGCCGCATATTTTATATTTAAATTCAAATATACTCGCCGTTTTTAAGCATCATTTTATGACGCCACTTTTATGCCACATTAGGCCTTTATACGCCCACGGTGTCATCTCTACAGCGTTACCGTAAAAATCATTTTTAAAAGTAATAAAATAGGCCTCTCCACAATAGGCTTCGAAAGCAGACCGCTATAAATTTCTTGTGCCCTGTTCACCTCTCAGCTTCCCTGCACTAGACTTTCATATAATTTTATGATGTATCGATGGTTATTTTGACCCTTCACCCGTTTTATCGCGTTCCCGGTCCAGGCGTAAAGTCGCTACTTTATCATACAATCGCGAATTTTCAATTTTAAAGTATGCATGGGTCGCGTTTATTGCGCATAAAATAGACGTAAATACGGAGCCGACATCCTGCATGAGTTCGCGGCCCTCGTGTAGTTCGATATGCGATAGCAATACATTCGAATTATTTTATTATAAACTAACTGATGCCCGGAACTCTATCTGCGAGTTCCTAGGAATTGTCATTTACCGAGATAACGTTACCCTCCTTCTGGTGCAGTCGGATAAAAAGTATCCTATATATGTTAATCTAGCTCAAAAACTATGTCTGTGCTAAATTTGATTCAAATCCGTTCAGCAATGTTAGCGTGTTTGAGGCACAAACACACAAACCTCCAAACATCCAAACATTCAAACATCTAAACATCGCAACTTTCACATTTATAATATTAGTTGGCTTAAACGAAAACTAATGCAATAATATATTCTAAGGTAGAATTCAAGAAGGTATTCTGCATAATTATAGTAGTTTATGTGACTGATACATAATGCCTAATTATGTACAGTTACATTCACTACCTAAAGTTTATCTAGACACATATTCATAAGCTTTCTTTGATGTGTTCAGGAACCGCATGTTCGACCGGCATTGTGGCATTGATAATTGCCCTACAGTTGTTTAGTTTGTGCAGTAGTACCAACTTAACAGACAAACTATAAAATATATATATATACTGGCATGTGATTGGTCGAACAATGACGTTAAGGCTGTGTTCACAGCGCGAGTTTTTTTAGTTTGTTCGTGCGACTCGTACTGTTCAGACGTGCTCACTGTGCTAGTGCAATCTATTATTTTATTTTTTGACTCGGCTTGTTATTTGGACTCTGGATAATTTTGTTACGTGTGACCCGGCTTTGTGATTGATTGCATTCCTAAAGACTTGGCGCTTGTATAACGGACTTTTTGAGTTTACTGTCGATTTGCCTAAGTGAGATGGCCGACAGTTTACATGGAGGTAACTCTGTGGAAAAAAGGCGACGACGAGCCTTTTCCTCGACTGAAAAAACAATGATATGGAACATGTATCAATCTATGAGGAGTTCCATGGAATCCCCTTCAAACAATGACGTCATGAAAGCTGTTGCATCATCTATGGGTGTTCATTGGATGTCCATCTATAGAATTCTGAAAGAGAAAGAAACTAAAAATGTTTTAAATTCACCCAAAAAAACAAGAAAACGTACTTTCATTGTAGACACAATCGACGACTTAACTAAATGTGCTATAAGAAGAAAAGTTCACGATTTATTTTCCCGAAATGAGATACCGACATTGGACAAAATAATGAATTCAATAAATGAAGATGGTACTTTGGGGACATTCAAAAGATCAACACTTCATAAAATCCTTAAAATGATTGGATTTAGGTACATTAAAAGATGCAGGAACAGCTTATTGATTGATCGTGACGACATATTTTTTTGGCGGAGGAATTATTTGCGGACAATGAAAATGGCAAGAGAAGAAAAGAAAAAAATATATTACTTGGATGAGACTTGGCTCAATGAAGGCCATACTACTACAAACGTATGGACTGATACAAATGTGAAAAATAAACGCGACGCATTCCTTGATGGCCTGACAACTGGATTAAAAAATCCTTCCGGTAAGTTCTTTAACATAATTCCATTGTTAAAACTGTCTTTGTCATTAATGCAATTCTTTGAAAAGGTTTGAATGTACCTGAGCGATCCTTAATTGGCGGCACTTATTGTTTGTTATGTTATCTTAAACTGTGTGAGCGTTAACTTTGTATCAGATCATTCAATACAATTTTTTATTGTTCCAGGAAAAGGAAAAAGGTTAATAATTACTCATATTGGAAGTGATGATGGATTTGTAGAAGGGGGCTTACACGTGTTCGAGTCAAAAAAGCAAGGAGATTACCATCAAGATATGAATGCCGAAGTGTTTGAGAATTGGTTCAAAAATATTCTTGAAAAGTTACATGATAATTGTATTATTGTAATGGACAACGCTTCGTACCACTCAAGAAAAGTAGAGCAAATTCCGACTGAAAAAAATAAAAAACAAGAGATAATTAATTGGTTGAAAGAAAAACAAATCCCCTTTCAGGATGATTTATTAAAACGAGAGCTACTGAATATCGTAAAAAATCATAAGGAGCAGTACGAGGCGCGTGTCGTAGACGAAATGGCGAAAGCTAAAAATAAAACTGTGGTACGACTTCCGCCGTATCACTGCGAATTAAATCCGATAGAGTTGATCTGGGCTCAAGTTAAAGGACATGTCGCATCCCGCAACAAAACATACAAGATGGCAGAATTAAAAATTTTATTAAACAACTCAATTCAAAATATTGACGCTGCAAAATGGAAAAAATGCATAAAACATGTCGAAGAGATAGTAGAACCGAAAATGAATGCCATGGACAGAAATGTGGAAACAATGACCGAAACATTCATAATAAACGTGGGAAGTGACAGCGACAGTAGTGATACGTCGGAATAATTTAATTAATTGTATATGTTAAACTATTTAAATATACATAATTTTATTTTAAAACATTGTCTTAATATTTTTCTTTCTTTCTCTAAGTTCAATACAAAATACTTAAGTGGTTTTAGTGCTTACTATTGAGCGCACAAAATCATCGCATATGAACACACCTTAACTTTTTATCAGTATAGTTGACGCCCACTCACCTTTTTGTGTCCTTATCTTTTGTAAGGGATTGTGCGACAGAGACAATGCTCTATTAACTCGTTTCGGTGGATAGAGTATAGGGGCGGCACGCAGGCGGGCGTCGGCGTTCGAAATTTGAAAGTCATAATATGTCGAAATATGGTCATAATGTATCAATATTCAGATAAGAAAATAGTTTTACCAAGTAGTATATTATTATGCTGGTCATAACGTGCGGTTTTAAGACGCAGTCAAGAGGTTTTATGATACGTCTGTAGATAAAAGTACAATTCTAGTTCAACGATGTATAAATTTATGTCATTGATATCGTTGTTTCTGATTCCCGTGTGTGGGATTAGCGGCAAATCGCCTTTTATAAATCAACAGCAGATTTATCATTTACCGAAATAACGTTACCCTCCTTCTGGTGCAGTCATACAAGAAGTATCCCATATGTTAATCTGGCTCATAAACGATCTCTGTACTAAATTTCATTCAAATCCGTTCACCCGTTTTAGCGTAATTGAGCCACAAACACACAAACATAAATCGCACTTTTAATAATTTATATTTATAATTTATTCAGATAAATTAACCTTAATCGAAATCAAACCAATAAATGAAATGAAAATAAAATAATGTACAAAGTAGGTAACCATGAAATACGTATACGGTAAATTGCTGAAATTTCTCGCGCGTAAGTTATCCCCATGGCATCACATATTCACATTACGGGTGATTGAATATGAATGAAAGCAATGTTCGCAATATTTCTTCTTATTTTGCACGTTGCAACGCTTTGTAAACATCCTCCTGTTACCTTCGAAGACGAATAATACGCGGCCACAATTCAGCTGTTGACACAAATCCCATTTTAAGTCTAAACTTGAAAATATATTACTTTGGGGGACAAATTGGATTCGTCTGCTCGTTCCGATACTTGCAGGGTAGCCATTGTGCCGGCAGTCTGTGAAAACAGAGATAGAGCAGATTTAAAACAGCTTCGAAACTGTTCTCAGTCAATGGGAAATGGTAAAAATTATTTACTTGCTGCATTCGTTCCCGGCTTTTTCTGTCTATACTTTGTCCACTCTATTTATGGTCTTTTGACATTTCCTTATTGCGTACATATTACAATAAGCAATATTTTTTAATAAGGGGCATGCCGCCCCTAGTTTGTCTGTGAAGTTGGTACTGACATTCAAATTTCGAACCTCGATGCCCGCCTGCGTGAAGACAAGCTAAACAACTGCAGAGCCACAATGCCGCCGGTCAAACATGCGGTTCCTGAACACATCAAAGAGAGCTTAAGATATGAGTGTAGATAAACTAGTGTATGTAACTGTACATAATTAGGCATTAAAACTCTCGAGTATTAATGCCCTCCATTATGTAACAGTCACATAAACTACTATAATAATATTGAGGTACGTTCTGTTGGAAAAACATGAACCAATTGGTTGTAAAAAGTTTATTTTGACTGAATTTTATTGATAATAATTTTGAATTATATATGTATATTATAGTTAGTGTATTATTATAATTAGAGTAAGATGTTATTATTCTTAACAATGTATATTGTAAAGAAATAAACTTAACTGAAACTAAAAATGAAACATGTTTTTTTTTTGGGATAGATATTCATTTTGTGTTAGTGGCTTTAGGGCAAAGATGTTGAATGTACAGAGACTTTTTCCATCTAGCTCGTTAATGACGAAGGAGCTTTTCTAATGATGCTAGATCAAAATGCTGTTGAGAGACGCGGCACGTAGCATGTAACGTAATCAAAGCCCGCGAAAAATAGCCACATTTAAACCGCTAAAAGTTACTCCGTACTTTTAGTGACATTTTTAAAGTTGATTTGATGCTGGACAGTATTTATATTATTTTCTATGTTATTTTATTACGTACGTAAACAGTGAATCGAAAACAAAACAAAAATACTTCGATGTTTAAGAAGGAGTTTTTGGTTTTGAAATAGCATTTAATGAAAGTGGGGTTTGTGGCTTACGCTTTTCAACTCTTAACTTAAATTTGTTAGAATTTTGCATGAATGCTATCATTTTATTTCAAGCAATGAATTCTCAGTTTCTAAGAACACAAAACTTACAAATCATTTGTTTTGTGCACGGGAAACGTACAATCATTTGAGTTTTGAGTAATGTGCTCACTCCCGTCCCATACCCCACGGAGGGTGCATTCAAAAATGTTGGGAAATCACTTTCGTCAACGTTACCCAGTGCTTCGCCAGCATTCAATAGCAACCACTATTCGCAAAGGAATAAGTTTCCGAATGTGTTCAGATAAAAGCTTGTAGAGTGTGCGCCATTGATAGAGTAAAGCCACTAGTGGTTGAACGCATCGACGCGATATGAAATCGACCAAATCTGTTACAAATGGTCGTTTGCGATTGGTTTGGAATCGAAAATAAACGACGAAAGTTGCCGCTATTGTATTTCGTGTAGGGTGTACTGGGTCCGTGCAATGAACAATACATCAATTTATAGTTTGTAATAGGTTGTTTCTGTAGGTAGATGTTTTACTATATGGAATCTGACCTTGTGTGCGCATTGTGCCTTCCTTTCCATGCTGAGATTCGCTCGAACTCGCTTAAAAGTGGCCAAAATTTATCCTACTCTTCAATCGGTAATTATTTGGAATATAAACATTTTTAACATCTCTTTGCATATTTTACCCCGGACAGAAGTCATATCCACACTCCCATTTGATAATCCTTTCAGGGTTTTTCAGTTCTTTTCATCGCCATTACGGAAACCAATCCAATTGTGACGATTCACAATCAATGCCTCGTGTGAAAACAATAAAAACGCGACATGTTTTAAATCTAGAACAAATTGTTCTAATGTTATTGTCTCGGAAACAAATGACTGGTGCTTTGTTACCGCGGGTCTGATCACGTTCAGTCCGACGCTCGACTGGTTTTAACGACTCCAATGATTTTGTAGCACTCTGTCAGTCTTTGAGTGAATGATGATGCTTCGCCCATACAATCTGTTGGGCAATTGTACTCGTTTTAGCAGCTCAAGCAAAGTTGGAAATAAACCTTTTCGGAATGAAAAACAAGTGAAAATATATGTAATCCATATCTGTTTTTCAGCTTACTTTGTAAAACTTTTACAGTCAAATTATTTACTATTCCTATGAATACAGCTTGGGCTGATAAGATAACATTAGTTAGATAGAGTGAATTGCTCTCAGTAATGTACTTCAAAAAGCTAAAGTTTTTAAGCTCCTAAACTAAACACTTTGAAAGTTTTTACAATTTTAGACAGAACTCTAGTTGTTGTTACTCGTAGACGAATAATATAAACAAATTCTGAACTAAGCTGATAGTTAAGAACAAAAATAAACATGTACCTAACTGGATTTAGGTTTTAATCCCGTTTTCTTATGACTTGGCAGAAAAACAATATTTGTGGTTAAATTATTAATAATAGCTTTTATTGCCCATGCTAATATAGGCCGTTAACCATGGTTTGATTTCGCTCTGATTTCTGTGTATCTTTTTAATAAAAGCTTTTATTTAACTTGCATGTATGTTGTATGTTCAGGTCAAATTTAACCCACTTCCCAATTTCGCACGCATATGTAAATCAAATGACAATCCAATATTTTGATAACATGGAGCTGATCTGATGATGGAGCCGGGAGGTGGCCATGGGAACTCTGTAATGAAACGACGCAACCCTATCGAGTTTAAAAAAAGAAAAGAAAAACTATTATATAAATGCTCTAAAAAGAAGAAAATAAACTATAATTGAACCAAACCCATTAATAAATTACATGATGCAATGTATTATGATGATATAAAAGCTTGCTGCGAGATTTACTTTTGTAGATGTAGTTAACTGTGTTTGTGTCTTTAACATAGAATTGGTTCTCAGTTAATAATTTAGTGTTGAACGCTGCACAGCAACACGTTTGAATTAGTAAATGATACAAAGTTTCTTGGAATAAGCAATGATACCAAATTGCAGTGGGGACCCCCATAGATAAATTAGCTGGTAGATTACGTTCTGCGGCTTACACTGTTAGGAACATTAGATAAAACACGGATGTGGTGACAGCTGGGCTACTCTATATGAGTTACTTTCGTAGTGTAAGAATATTTCATGACTATGTAAAAAATATTCCAAAACATTCGAATTGGTTTGTAGAACTGCTAAAACTTTAAACATTAATAGAAAAAAACTAGAATGAAAACATGTTGGCAAATAATAAACTGTGAAACTGGCGAAGTAATACCAAGGGACGATAATTTCGGGGCGAATTTGATCCACTTGGTTTTACCAGCGTTTAACAATTCATTATTAACTGTGAACCAATTCAAGCTTAAAGACAATGCCTACATCATTAAAATCATCAAAGAGTATCATTAGCAAACAACTATATGTCAGTTAATATACCAGGAATAAGAAAGGGCCTAATATGGAACCTTGTGGTACGCCGATTTTTACACACGATCCATCAGATTTAACGTTTGTTGACTTCTGCCTTTTGAATTATATTGCTTAAATATGATCTTAGTATATGCAACGCTTTATTTATAACTCCATAATGATTTAATTTAATTAGTGCGGCCCCCAATGCAGACAAAATATGAGATATAAGGGTAATGCCTGCATCCGTAGTCGCTTTACTAGTGAAACCGAACTGTTTGGCGTGGAGTTGTTTTGTATGGTTGAAGTGTGAGAGCATTTGATTGAGTATAATCTGTTAAAATGTTTTACTTACCGCGGGAAGAACTGATATTGGTCTGACATTTGAAGATATTCCTTGTCTCCCGACTTAAACAAAGCTTACTGTGTTTCATGAGGTCTGGAAAATCTCCATCGTCAGCACATTTATTGGCTAAGTATGGGGCTATAACCAGAACTACTTAATAAGCAATGATTTTGACTAATATACCCCTCAGATCTTCAGTATTTTTTAGTTAAGAAATCTAAACGATTTGACAATGTCCTAGGGATATACATGATTAAATTTAAAATCTACAATACAGACGCTAGTGCTGTTTTTTTTAAAAAGTATCTGCTTCATATGGAGATGAATTTAGATGCTCTGTTGTGAGTAAGGGTACTCCGGTGAAAAATGTTTCGAAAGCTCGAGCCACCTCAGTGTTGGATTGAATAACATCATCACCTATTTTTATCAGAAATCTTTACACACAGTCACACGTATCACACACATGTTACAGTATTTCCTACTTACTTACTTTGTCAGTTTCACAGTTTATTGTTTTTGCTAAACTGTTTTCATTCTATTTTTAGATTTTTTTCTATTATTGTTTAATGTTTTTCCAGTTTTACTTACCAACTTGAAAGTTTTGGAATATTTTTAACATAGCTATGAAATTTTGTTTCAAAGTTATGTTTTTGTCCATAAAAGTTAACTCTACTTTTAGGATTTACAAAAGTTGTCCAGACAATGTTTAATTATCGTTGCTGTTACTGTTTTTCTTTAATTTAAAACTTTATTGAATTATATTAGAATAATATTGAAGAATTCTGAATAAATTATGTTAGTATTTTGTTCATTACAATCCGGTACTGGCAAATTTATATCAGAGAGTATTTAATCGCAAATTAAATATCTTAAAAAAAAACACTTTTTATGTTTTAAATATTATATGTCTTCTATTATTTTATGCTTCTTTTCCTCTTACATTGATATGTAAGAGGATAGATGTATCCTTCGTGATAGGTTGATACCTATCACGAAGGATACAGGGGGATTCGCTTCGCTCACCCCCTTTACCCATCGCCTACCCTGACCCACCACTTCGCCCTGATATTTGATGTGCAAATCAGTATTTTTGATGTGCGGTTTAATATTTCCCTTTTATATCTAAGGTTTTCATATAAGTTTTTTGTCCATGGGATGTTGCAGGCCTTTAAAATGATGGATCAGTCTTATCCACACACACACAGTGAAAAAAAACGTTATCTAAGCAAATTTGGATATTAAGTGTAATTTTATTCGTCTCTAGAAATACATGAAATAAATTGATGAAATTTTTGAATAAATTTATTAACCGCTGTTTCATTTTTGTTGTTCTACTAGCAAATCTAAATGAGAACAATTTAAATTATCACCATAATATTTTTTTCTTACCCAAAATGGGTAAATGATCACCAAAAGTTGCAGAAAATAGCAGGGCAAAATACTGCGGTATCTTAGGTGAAGGGCAAAGGGGGTGTGCGAAGCGAAGCCCCCTTTATCCTTAGTGTTAGATTGAACATGAAATAACATCAAAACATAAACTTAAGCACACAAAACATAAAAAAAAGTTTGGTGACCATTTACTAATTCTGGCAGTCATTTCGAATTTTGAATTTTTTGGTAATCGTTTAAACACAAGCCCATCTAAATTAAGATCGCCAGAAATAATAAACTTTTTTCTACTTAGTGGGGACTTCCTATTTCAAAATTACCATGGCCTGTTTCATCCCTCGATAGTCTGTAGAAATAGAAAATAATATGACCATCTAACTCACCATAGGATAGCTCTACTTGTTTTTCTACAGAAAGTGCAAGAATGTCCTATATCGACGACAGGTTTAGCCTAAAAGCCCTGCCTACGAAGCTGACGGTACTGGGTTCGAATCCATGTTCGTTCGAATCGCCATGCCGCCATTGGTAAAATTACATCTTTAAATTATATTTAAATACAAAACATCTTTAAAATACACTGTGATTTATCGCAATAAAATTAAATTAAATTAATCCCGGCAAGTGCAAATATTTGTGTGATGAGCATGAATATTTGTTTCTTAATCTGGGACGTTTTCAATGTATTTACATAAGTATTTAACTCTATTGAATATATCGTCGTCTAGTAAACAAGCCTTTATTATTTGAGCTTCTTGCTATGGGACTAGTTCAATTTGTGTAAGATTGTCCTCTAATATTTATATATTTATCCTTCCGATGTCTTACCTTATTTAATTTTGTACTAAGATTAAAGAACTATCACCTCCATCAGCAGTATTTATATTGAAACATCTGACAATACAAACCGAGGAATTTGTAAGAGACATCATATTTTTCCTTTAACCAGCGTGCTGTAACACAAATAACGTCGGTAAATGAATTATTGAGAAATAATTATATTACAAGTTCTTTGCCAGGTAGCCCCTGCATGTTTTGATGGGTAAATATTTAAGTCGTGCTTCCCTATGTCGAAATTGGCAAAAATGTGAAACAGCAGTACCACTTGTACCTGCTTTGACATGTCCATATTAATATTAGTATTACTACTAAATCCTACACAAGGAACCTCTGTCATACTAGTTATGCCAAGGTCAAATAATAAATTAAAATGCTAAATATATAGCAAATTGTCTTACATAGTTATAGTTAGCAAGATAAAGACGGTCTTGTCTACATAAAGTCAGAAATAAAGATAAACAATATTGTCATATCGACCTGATATACTGCATAAAGTTGATTCAGCCCTTTATGTTGCTGTTGCGTCCTTTTGAAGATTGACCTATATCAGGAAATGCACAAGTTACGATATTTTTTACGCCAAATTTATTTAGCGAATCAAATCATTTAATTGTGTCTACTGTTCTACTCCAGTTCTACTTTTCCATTTACGATGGTATGGAACGCTTCGTGTGCGGGTCCGACATCCTACTCGCACTTGACAGTTTTTATTGCATTTTATTGATTCGTCCGTGGATGTCTGACTGTCCGTCCGTCCGTCCTTACAGTAAGAGATGACAATCAAAAGCTTATTATTATTACACATTTGTACAAACCGTGAATGGCGTGTTTATGAGGAGTCCTAAACCCAACAGTGGGTCCCCTAAGAGGCTGATGATAATGATGATGTAAAATCCGTGAAGATATTTCTGGCGTAAACTTGGATAACTGTATGAAGATTAGTTTGTTGCTATTTGTTATCAATCTCCACTCCACTGTGTGGAACTTGAGTGCAATGAGCAATGAGGATTGCCCCTGATGAATCAATTGTTTAGAATCATAGAATCAGACTGCAGCAAGAACAACCTAAACTTAACATTCTTAGGGAAGCGACCACAGTACCATGGATATTCCTGCACCTATAAACTTTCTGAATAATCTTCAAAATCATTCTGAGAACATAACTGCTGAGGCCTGACAGCTAGAACGTGAGTTATTCCCTAATTAACTTTGAATATAGTCATAATTAGTGGCAATGAGATTATGACGTAGTGTGCATTTGACATGACTGGCGGTCAGCTATAGCTGGTTGGCCTTAGAATCCAGACTCCGGTTTCGCAGGTAAGGGTAGTTCTAATTGATAGAGTTTTGCTTATTACAACTCTCATTACAAGATAACTCAATATTCTTAAAAAAATATCGAAACCTCAAAACAGGTAAAACAAAAACAAGTATGGGCGCGCAGGCTTCAGGCTACGTCATATCCTGTCATTGACGGCCTCTGTGGCGATGCGGTAGTGTCTCTGCCTACCATGTGAGAGGTCCCGGGTTCGATACCCGACTAGAGAAAAAAACAGGTCTTGGATGCTTACCTATATATGTGTGTGATGTCGCTGTTTCTGGTTCCCATGACATAGGGTATCCTAGTGTGGGGCCAGAAGCAACGTAAGTGCCTCTTTATAAATGTTTATGTTTATATTCAGCCCCACACATCACTTAGACTGGTCTCCACACACAGTAGCACCGGCTCAGACTAGACCCCATTGCGCCAGCGGCGACGGTGATGGGTACCGCGAAATTTGCTTGATATTTGAATCATGATGATTCGTAATTCGCAGGGGAAGGAATATTGACATACATCTGTTGTATCGCGACCCCCTTGAATTTCATAATCTCGGATAGCTTATTCGGCATTTATTGCTGTAGTAACAGAAATACACATTCTGTGAAAAAACCAACTATTACGGTTGAGCTCAAGTTGTATGAACTATCACGTGGATAATATACTTCGCGCCACCCATTAAGAGCGCTGGGCGACTTTGGCGGGAATTACTGAGCATATGTACAGGTATTGAAAAGTGACTACTGCGCATTCAAGGCCGCCGCTCATAACTAGTGGCGCGAGGTATATACACGCGTAGTTTTTTAACAATTCACACTTAAGTCGTATTTCAACTAATAGCCTAGCTCCGCTCGCAAGTTCGCGCCGCTGGTTGCATATTACATTCTGATGTAAGGATTTTACATTAAAATTCGTCTCTATCAAAATTATTTTTTCCTTTAGTTTCAATAATTTATTTCTCGTAATTTGCACCTGAAAACGAAGAAATTATTAATATTATGCACTACTACTGCTCAATAGGAATAAGGTATTCCATATCCTCATAGATCCATAGCAAAATTAGCAATATAATCAAACTTATATTAGGAATTGTTAAGACAATGTATACTCACGAGTTTTGTTGCATCGTCATTTGTAGGGTCTTTGGATTACTTTAAAAGCTAATTAAAGTATTCTTAACACCAAAAGTAAAACGTAATGGTAAATGACTTACCTACATCACAGAGTAAGTTAGTAAAAGAGTTTTCGTTCATCTGATTATTACCGCTAATTAGGGTCTCTTATGCCTTTACTAAGAGACGTGTAATAATAGAAAGGCAGTAAGTATCCTTAGTTAGGGCGAAAGAGAGTACCCGGTCCGCCTTACTACCTTAGTGCGCTTACTACAGGGCAATAGAATAATAATACTTAGACAGCTAAGACATTTTTCGGTGCGCGGAGAACGGTCGTGTGACGTGTTTTGTTTGATATTATTCCCTAAGTTTTAAATATTATAATATCCATATCTTTCTTCACTCCTCTTTTCTTTAATATTATTTTTGTCGCAAGGACAGCCATAGCAAGAGCGAGTTTTTTTTGTTTGACATAGCGTGTTGAAGTATGGTTTAATATTACTCTTATCCAGGTGAAGGCTCGTGCCCCTTGGTGCTACTTGGTGTTGGCAATAATACGGTGACCCATACCCTGTGTATTATTTACTCTAGGGATTAGACTAGCTATGATTTGCCTTTACCAGTGTTTCATCAAATATATGTCAACAGCCATGATTTTACTGCTAATTACTAGGTCAATGCAAATCATCATTTAGTGAATGGTGTCACACAACAATGTTCTGTCATTACCGTAAATGCTCCAATCGCGGGTGCGCAGGCTGTGTCGTTAAGTGCACTTGACTAAATCACTTTATAATCCACACAATGAAGCTAAGCTGCTACTTGGAACTTTGTTTGAATCGTCCCGCCAAAACTGGTAGTATTTTAATGTGATAGCTGCTTTCAGCATACAAATATGAAGATCTTTGGCGGTATAAGCAGAAATTGAGTTCGATACAAAGAAATTCCATCAGGATTTGATATAAAATACGTTGCTGGTTTGAGAACTTTATATTCTATCTTCAAATTATGTTCCTTTCAATCCCTATTAAGAACGTAAAATATTTATTTTCTCTGCAGTAAATAAATATGTTACGTTGGAGGTAAAAAGTGAAGGTGTACACCTCTATGAAATATGAGACAAATTCGCTTCCCCGCATATTTATTCTGAAGCTCTCAACAAACTGTGTATTTATACAATTTCGTGCATTATTCGCGTGACTTTTAGCAAAACATACTTAACACATGTAGACAGAAGCTAAAACATAGGAAATATTTATACACACTCCAGTCCGTGGAAATTGGCTGCAGTCACGCAGATAATCAAAAAGAGTGTTTTAAATTTCATATTTTGAATCAAATTCATTGGGCTCATATTATAATTAATATATCGTGTCACGCAATCCTGTGTCTAAACCAAACTGAACACCCCATTCATTAAAACAATTTTCTTGTTATATACGTTCTTTTCACGCCCTCTGTGTATTAGTTCCCTACCTTGTCGTATTTTACGAGCAAACTTCTAGGCACAGGTGTTATTTTCTGTCGTAAATGAAATTGCCAATAATAAGCCAATACTGTGACGATGTTTTATAGCATCTTTATTTTGTTGCAACTAATGGTTAAAACGTTGACGGCAGTGGCTTTTGACTAGAGTTTACCTATTTTGCAAGCATAAAAGAGCGTGTCTGAGAGAAGCCTGCTCCTGTCAAATATCTTCACCACAGTCTCTAGTTCAAATTAGTTTCATTATTACTATATTTTAGTAACCCCTCAGAACTTTATACTCTCAACTTCTACACGTATTTGGAAAGTCTAGAAGTTCTCCCACAAGATTTCCGTACAACTGTGTAGTATGTATTCGTATTTTAGGAATGCCAAATGAGCTCGGAGAGGCAAGTGATACGCCCCGTCAAAACTTTACTCGCCTCCTGTGTACTGATTATGCACCTCGGCGTCTCTTCGAAACTTTTACAACACTACTCCCAGCTTTAATATTTATATACAGAATTTCGACAAAGGCCCCCGAACGTTGCGAGTTTGTTGAGGAGGAACTATAAACGGTCGAGTTCATTTGTTGCATTATAATGTCCGTCTTCACACCTTAACCTCCTTAGTATCTTCGGACGGTATTGCGCAGCTGTAAAGACAGTTCCTATAAATCCGACTACATCTAAACGATATGTATCAAAGTTTATGAATTTAGTAGTCTATAGTGTGAACCAAAGTTTGTGTGATATTTGTAACTAACTTGATAAATATAAAGCGAAAACTTTGCTCGCACCCGTCGTTTCTCACGATATACATATATATCTACTGTAATCATTTCCGCGATTTATATCTACTCTATATTTAAACTGATAGTGACATGTTAGAAACTTTGCCCCACCACAACTTCGAATACATTTTAAGCATCGCCTGTTAGATTTAGAGTTTCAACATACACGTACACATACGTGAATAATGAACATGCTCTGGCTAAGTATGGGTTAGGTAGTTGCAGTTTCAAGTTGCTGTTATCGAACATGCTACAAAGAGTCTGTTATAGTCGTATCTTTGACATCAAAGGGAAAAGCTAATTGTTTCTTGTGTGATCAAGGGCGAATATGAAATTGAGTGGGTGAATGTTCACTATCAGTTATATGCCTTACTATTGATTTGATGTGCAGGTATTTCAGCAGTTTGAACACGGCTCGACTACCATCTAATTTAATAGTTTTGTTTTTTATAGCAGATGACAAGATAGATGTTTTTTTTTATTGCTTTAGCTTATGTGGATGTACCGTACGTTTGCTGTAAAGTAGTTACTGAATAGTAGACACCAACTCAACAAACGTGTTATTGGCTTTCAGGCAGGTGATATTGGCTTAAAAGCCCGTCTGGTTCCGCACATATTGTATGAGAATGTCGCTAAAGTTTTGCGCTAAGAGATGTAACGTGCACAATGTATCGGGAAACCATATTTTATGTTGAGTGCCCAGCCGCTCTTGCAGGTGCCAACTATCTCTTGTCTAACGTGTTTTACATACAAAAGCCCACGGAAAAGTTTTACCACACACGACTTTATCTATTTGCGTTCATATTTTACATCCGAACCCGGTCGATAGTCTAGCCTGTGTTAGTCTGACATCGAAAGCCTCTTTGCCTCCGTTTCATTTGTAATGTTTTGGATTTTATGGACCCCTCCAAATAAATATTTAAGGATCAAAAACCTTCGCGTTTATTGTTCGGCTGGAGCAGTCGGGTTTTATTGGTCGCGTCACCATTCCGTCGTCGTCCTCAATGAGGAACGCATTTTAAAGGCTTTCTCAATGCTAATATTGTAAATAAACAAAAACGAAGAGGCCTAATGAGAGGCGCTTGCGGGTCTGACGGCAAACTTTCTTATTCTGCAAGGGAAGGCCCGGAGCTCTTCCGTCCGATCCATTTGCTTGTTTATCCTGGACTTAGGACTGAGTACACGCTTCCACGCGCCACCGTCCGCCTTCGCCGCGCGAACGAAAATAATGTATCGCCTCCTGAAAGTAAGCAATGGTTTACGACGACGGTTTAAGGTTCGTACTCTCAGTGTAAACACTGGGATTGTTTCTTCACCGAGGGCTTCTGTTTGGAAAGCGGTAAAACCTTTCGTAGCATGATCCTGACCAGTTAAGTGGATGGAACGAAACACATTAAACGATCAATCACTTAAGTAACTTTAACGTCTATTTCGTCGAAAGTTAAGTAAAATTCGAGATGTTTGTGGAACAGCTCAGAAAATGTTTGTGCCCTCGACAACGATGCGGGCACTTCCTTGCATGCCTAATTTAATCCTCAGCTTATTGAAATAAAAAGAGATGTTTTCGACAGGTAGGTCGGGAGTGCGGCGGGCTCGCGCGGGGGTGCGCGGTGGTCACAGGTGGCCCCGATGGTCGCAGCGTCGTTAAAATTTACATAAACTCTCAATCCACGGCGACGACGTCGGCCTGCTGCCCACCCCACGTTTATGCTACATTTAGTAATTTTATGATAATTTCGGAAACGGTACCGCCACCCATCGCATTATACTAATAGAGGAATTCTCCAGAGGTTACCCTGGCACTTTGTCGAAAAAATATGCGAGCTCCTTCAAAATAATAAGTTTCGGTTAATAAATCGTGCTGAACATGCTCTATTCGTAACTTTTTTGAGGAATTAAAAGCAGATGTGATGTTGAGTGTTAGGGGGCTCTTTTTATGGGTGACTTTAGAATGCATAAATACACTCTTGTGCTTTTGATTAATGGTGCATAAAATTGAAGTGTTCAGCCATCCCCGTTTGATAGGAGAAGTTTTGATGTCCATTACTAATTCACGAATTTATGGGAAAGGCCCGTAAACAAGGGATCTTGTTTATTTTAGATGCGGGGTTATTTACACCTGAAAGCTTTTAATTGGTGATGAAAGTAGGAACTTGCATATAACTGCCCGGTTTACGAGCTGCCCGAAAACTAATTTGAAAGATAATGTATTTTAAGCACTTATTAAAAGCATCGTCAACCAACAACGAATGAATCCATTCGCAAAAAAGTATACTATTACTAAACAACATTACCCACAATATTGGTTATATATAATCATATCCAGATTCTTCTATTATTTTGAATTCGTTGTGCCATACTTGATATGCATATCTCACATGTTGTATACCACACGCTCAAGACCAAATTCGGCTTCGTAAATCACATGCCTGGGACTGGAACTGATGCCTTCGACGGAGACGTAATCATCATCCTCATGTTCAATCATCAGCATCGCGATCAGAGATGTACTTTTATGTCAAACTAATTTGGCAACCTCTTGTTACAGTCAAACCTGACCCATCTGTCCCGCCGGGAGTTCGTCCACGGGATCGGGATGGGTGTTGCCAAGTGCCCTTACGACCCGGCGGACAACTCGACCGCCATTTGGGTTGAGTATGGCAACCCCGGGAGCCTCCCAGCCCTGTACTCGGGCACCAATGCGGAGTTCACAAAGGCTGATGCAGTGATCTTCAGGACGGACCTCCATAATGTGACTAGCGGACGTACGGCCTATAAGTTCAAGAGGACGCTGAAATACGACTCGAAATGGCTTGACAGTAAGTACTTTGTGGTTCCGTGTGTGTATTTTTTGGCTTATCAGAAAGCAAAATAAATTACTCTCGATCAAGTAAGTAGCCTAGCATTTCTCCGTGGCTCAAAAACAATTAAATAATTATGGTAACAAAAATCCCGTTTTACTTTTTCTAGATATCAAAGTCGTTATAACTCGGAACGGCATATACATTTTTTCATTCCGTGATAAAAACTGTTTTCCTCTTACCCGTATTGTTTTGTGGTAGTGTATTTCAATCTTACCTAACTAACAACTAAAAAGCATGTAGACATCAGCCACGGAGATACTGCTGAGCTAGGGACGGAAATATTTCATCGCAGAACTGAGTACTGAGCACAGCAGCAGACACAAAACGTGAAAACAAAAACGTTGATAGAAATCGAAACGAGGCGCATATTCTGAGCTAAAATCAACACAGCTCTACAACTTATATCATAGACAATTGAACAAAACATGCGGCCCATTCTCTTAATAATTAGGACAAATGTAGCAATTATCGGCGTTAACACGATTTACAGTGGGAAGTGGCCTGTTTGCGCTAAAACAATGGAAATTAAACAGTTTTCGCTCTAACGAGCAACAGCGATCTTTGGGGCCTTAATACGTGAATGTGCCACAATGATGCCGGAACACAAATTACGGGCTACAGGCGATTGCTTTATTTCCTTTAATATCGTTAGCTCATTTATTAGAAATGGGTAAAATTTATAACTATCCTTAAATTTGCCGATTCCGGATTCTCAGTCCATTATTTAAGCTACTAATTGGGAATTTAACCCAACGGGCGTTTTGATTTAACATCACCGTGAATTTAACTCTCAGTTACGATTCTTTGCACAGAAATGGATTTCCTGTGTATAATTAAATATGGTATCACCATAATTAGTTATACACAGGAAATCCATCGTCATAGCAAAAGGGAATCGAAACCACGTGAATCTCCCACAATTCCTTTGTAAACTTGAAAAATAAAAGCGAGGAAGATCCGCGCACTTATCGCAAATAAATAGCCGTACATAAGCCAGTATCGAGTTTTGGCCATAAAGGATTTGGAAACAATGCAATCAGGCTATGTTTGCCGAGCGAGTCTGAAATGAATACCGCTGATTTCAGCGCACGGCGCCGCTTGCGGTAACACAACTGCACAAGTATCGACATTTACACCGAAAGATAATGCCCGAACTCGTGCTACCAAGCTCTGGTTACATAGCTAACAAAATTTGATCGGTAACTGCGATTTGCTACGGATTTGCATCTCGTTAATCCAATTCTAATTCAAATTCGGCAGTACGGATAATGACATTGATTACATATACGGACGGCATGTTGCAGATTTATCGAACTGAATGACTCTCGTGATATCTGCAGCCCTTCGAGGTAACAGGACGCAGAGAGCCTTGAATTCAGAGGTTTAATTACTTGATAAATCCGCAATATAATACCCCATACTTTATTATTAACATCTAGTGAGCTGCGCTTGATCGGGTAGACGGCTGCTTTGTAGGGTTCATACGACAATGAGGATAAACATATTGCCGATCTCTTCGCTCGATTCTAATCCCCGACACGTGCCGATTTCATTATGAGACCGACAAATAAGCACTTATTAATGCGAGCTATGTCCTCTCCCTTAAATACAACTGTATAACATAATCTAAATCCGGCTTCATCTAATATTTATGGCACGTCACACTGAACAGTGCAGTGTTATTTGGTTCACGGCAATAACGTGGGAACCGCGGTGCGCCCACTGTGCGTGGATGCGTAAAATTAATGCTGCAGAGACTCGATTATTGTTAATTTCGTTTTATTTATAAAGCGTCATTATACTGGTCTTATGAATGTCGTCAATTCAATAATTAATATCCTCTTTGGTCACACTCGTTAAGGATTTCGGGGAAAACGGAAAATCAATTATTCTCCGGTTACGAGGACCATGTGACTGACTGACATTTTTGGCAGTGCCATATAAATATTCAAGATGGTTAAATTAGCTCGAGAAAAATAATTTACAAGTTGTAGTATTGGTGTAGCCTGCTTGTAAAAGAAAAGTAATAGTATAAAAAGAACAACGACAAAACATTGAACATAAAAATGCCTTAACATGACCTCACGACATTACGAGTCATCTTAGTGAATACTCACGTATTTGGTACTAATACAATTTGCACTAACACATAAAGAAAAACATCTAAAACACATCTGAAGCCCTGTAAATACTACCTTAATTTAGTTGCAATTTTTATCACAGTGTCTAATCAGCCTCTCCCTTCCCAGAACCAAACTTCGTCGGCTCATTCGACGTCGGTGAGTACGTCCTGTTCTTCTTCCGCGAGACCGCGGTGGAGTACATCAACTGCGGCAAGGCGGTCTACTCGCGGGTGGCGCGGGTCTGCAAGCGGGACACCGGCGGGAAGAACATCCTCAGCCAGAACTGGGCGACGTATCTCAAGGCGCGGCTGAACTGCAGCATCCCCGGGGAGTTCCCGTTCTACTTCAATGAGATACGTGAGTGTAGTTGCTTCTCTGGGTCCTTACCCGAAGGGTGCCAAACGGGACCCTATTACTAAGCCTCCGCCGCTCGTCCGTCCGTCGGTCTGTCCGTCAGCGGGCTATATCTCATGAACAGTAATCGGTAGAGTTGAAATTTTCCCAGAATGTCTATTTCTGTTGGCATAATAAAGGCAACAAATGTAATGATCACAAAAATATTTTTTTCCTACCCAAAATGAATAAATGAACACCAAAAGTTGCAAAAAATATCAGGGCAAAATACTGCGGTAGCTTAGGTGAAGGGTAAAGAGGGTGAGCGAAGCGAAGCCCCCTTTATCCTTCGTGTTAGGTTGAACATGTAAGAACAACAAAAATATTTAAAACATAAACTTAGGTACACAAAACATAAAAAGAAGTTTGGGGATCATTTACCCAAACACAATTTGGTGGACATTCATCCATTCTGGCAGTCATTTCGAATTTATTGGTAGTAAAATAGGTGCGTTTTGGTAATCGTTTAAACAAAAGCCTTTTATAAATTACCCCCCTATAATTTATAAAATGTCGTGTTTTTTTTTACTGAGAAGTACCATTGAAGGGAAATGTTTTAACACCACCCACGCTATAACAAACCATCGCATGATGCAATCACTATATATATATATATATATATATATAATGATTATATGATATATATATATATATATATATATAATGATTATATGATATATATAATTATATATATATATATATGATAATGATTATATGATATATATATATATATATATAATGATTGCATCATGCGATGGTTTGTTATAGCGTGGGTGGTGTTAAAACATTTCCCTTCAATGGTACTTCTCAGTAAAAAAAAACACGACATTTTATAAATTAAAGGGGGGTAATTTATAAAATGATCTTAGATTTTGCTGCTTTTAACACATGGTTATGATGGCGCCATTGGTTCGATATTGATGTTTTGCAATGTTAGGTTCTTGGTTCGAATCCACGTTGAACATAATATTATTCCATTTTTGTTTTTGTTTTATTATTATATTTATGTTTTCTTGCACGATTGTACGGTACCCTTCGTGTGTGAGTCCGACCCGCATTTGACCCATTTTATTGTAAACTAGTAATAGTAACTTCCCTTTCTCACATAGGGTGAGAGAGAGAAAGGGAGACAGCGAGAGAGAGAGAGAGAGAGAGGATACCCCCCCTCCCCCACCTAACCCTCGATCGGAGCTAATGAATCTTGGCGCTGAATGTTACTAAACTATAAGCCACAAATCGCTCAAGAGTCGGCTAGTACTCGCTTAGTCGAGTGAGTGTTGAGTTTTTGTGTACGATATTAGTTGCCTATAAAATATTTGAGTAGACCTAAAGTTTACCCAAAGTGTTGACAAATCGGTGATCAACACTGCTTTGCAATGCAATGGAAATAAAATATTCTTGGTAAAATTTAACAGAGATATTATATTACCGTACCGAGACATATACCCCAGCAAAATTAAACACCCCAAGAAAACATGCACTTTATAAATGTCACCGTAAGGTATTCAAAACCGTTAGTTGATAAACTAACGCGTTATTTTATCAACTATCGACAGATAATAAACCAGACCGACAGGGTTTAGAATTTACGTTTACGAATAGTCTTCACTTAAGCTACCGCAGAGTATGCCCTGGTATTTCGTTTGCAATTCGAGTTTAAACCGGTTTACTATTTAACAGTTTTAACCGTTAGTTTATCAACTTACGCGTCATATAGTAAGCAGTATGCTTCAGTTTACTATCTGTCGATAGTTGACCAACCAACGAGAAAAAACCGTTAGTTTATCAACTAACGGTTTTGACAATCTTACCATGACATAAACACTATTTCAAACTCCAGATCAAAACTAACCATAACTAACCATACTCGAAGTTATTATAAATAGTAATATAAGCAGTCTAAAATGTTAATATTCACCAACCCAAAACTATCGGACGTGCAACAAAAATAAAGGTCGCGTAACATCTGAATTCGCGATCCCAACCCAAATCCGAACTCAAGAAAAACATTTGCTATTCCACTGTGCGTCACTCCAAACACTTTCCTATCAAACCCTGAAGATTCTAACTCCGTCGTGAGTTGAAACCGCAACGGCCTAGCCTTTTCTGATCTGAGTATATTTGGCAAGCCCGTCTTTCCGCTAGCGAAATGACCGATCAGTGACAATCACGTGACGACGTCAGTCAATTTTAGGTCTCCATGGAAACGTTTTTGGAATATGTTTCCCTTTCTAAATAAAGCAACGACCGTAATTTCGATATACCGTTCATTGCCTCAAAATGATTTCCACACGCCAAGTAAAATATACCTACAGTAGACCGTCGTCACGTCACTGTAATTTCTTCGTCATTTTGCCAGCATAATTGGTACCCTACTCTATTAACGCATATAATATTAACGCACTGAGCTTGCCGGCAGTTTTTCACGCGGGTGCTTCCGCCACATTATTTGCATAACTCATGAGAAGGTATTAGGAACTTAACTGCTTAGTGCTTAACACAATAGATGTGTATCGTATTAGTTTTATTCCTAAGGTAGATACGTAAATAAAAAGTGACGAGAAACTATGCCTTTAGACTTAGAAACTGAAAGCTAAAATGAAAGTTATGGATCGGTTTCTTCAACATTATAAACACACGAAAAAAATAACTCCTGTTCAACACTTGTTTGAAGACCAAAATGTACAGGATTTGACGTTTGTTTTGAGGTTAAACTATGTGTTAAATTTTTTGTAGTGACACGGTTAAACTTTATATAAATACGTATCGCGCGTACGTGTAGTTATAAATATTAGTTACAAGTTTCGGAATGAAATTTATGGGTCAAGGAACTAGTGTAATTGTTGTAATAACTTTAAGTGGAAGGCAAAGTTGGGGTCCCTTGACAATTATGAGTTAAGTAGTATACTTTGTATGCATAAGTTGGGCGACTAAGATATTATGTCGCATCCGGAAATCATTACTCATTTATCAAGTGGAGAATTAAAACCCAAAAGCCTTGGTAATAGTTGACCACGATGGTCTACGACTTATCTCAGACAGTTATCAACATATAATAGTACATTTCTCACGAATTCGCAAAGGCATATATTTACGAACCAAGAACTTTACGGCACGTGCCGAAGGCGATGTCGTAGCGTGATTCGTAAGGAAGCCTTTTCTAACTAGTTACGAATATAATTTTACTGAATGAGAACCTAAAATCAAGCGGCAAAGGTGCTATTTTGAGGTTAGAAGGCGGAAAATAATATTGTAGAACTGGAATTTCCTAAATTTCCTTCAATCGCCATAGCTGTGGCGATGGGCTAGCCCCCTGTCACGCAAAAAGAAGCATTGAATGACTGGCTATACGTGGGCACAAATCTGCCTGCCACCCCGTACGGGAAAGGATGTGATGCTATTTTATGTGTTACTGGAATTTTCTAGAACATTTTCTTCACCTTCTTGTTTTACGCGATATGTGTGACTGTGACTTCTGCAGAAAGCTTCCTGTTGATCGTTGATTAATTGCTGTTCTGACATTATGCTGAGTCTGAGCCCTTTTACTCTCGCAGCATCTGCACATGACAGCGAAACCACTCACAAATTCGATGCGGGATTAATTTTTTTACTTTTATTATTGTAATTATTAACTGTGTTTTGTTTTTTTTTACTTTACGTTATTACGTTATTTTAAGTTGTTTTTGTTTATGCTGGTACAGCAAATAAATGCCTATTCTATTCTAGATAAAAAAATGCAGTACAAAGTCATTTCTATAAACGCCAAAATGTCTTTACATGTGTATGCTTTGTCCCCAGAGAGCATCTATAAAGTTCCCGGCGACGATAGCCGCTTCTACGGTGTGTTCACAACCGCCTCCACCGGCCTGATGGGCTCGGCCATTTGCATCTTCACCATAAGCGACATCCAGAAGGCCTTCGAAGGGAAGTTCAAGGAGCAGGCCACGTCCAGCTCGGCTTGGCTGCCGGTCATCAGCAGCAAGGTTCCGGAGCCACGGCCCGGGACCTGTGTAAACGATACCTCGTCGCTGCCTGATACTGTGCTCAATTTCATTAGGTACGTATTTGGGAAATATTGGCCACTGAAATACTCACAGAGTCTCTAGTGGTGCATAATCTTGCTGCTAAGTTACTGAAACAGTCGCTCGGTTAGTTTTTATGACGCATTGAGTACAGCTCAAGTCACGCTAAAGGAGTGTCAACTACTAGTCAGTTATGGCTGCAAATATGTGTCAGTACCATCCCAAAAAAAAATGTGTGAAGCCTACAGAAAACATCGATATAACTTTACCATATAGGTTGTTGTTTTGTGTATCTTTATTATAGATTACTCTATGGTTATAGGTAAGCTTTCAAAATCGTGTGGTAATTCTCATTACCACTAGATCACAGCACATCATACTGTTGGGAACCATTTATGAAAAAACTATTAGACCTTTCTATAAAGTGATTTATGTTCATGTTTATTTTCCACGAATATCATGAAAGCAATTTTCCAAATAAACTCAAAAAATAAAAGATAAAATAAATCGTATGGACCGCAATTATTGTACTGCCTGCGAAACTGAATTGCGATAGGAAAACACCGAATTCAAATCGGATATAAAGTTTTGCAGTCAAGAAATTTCACATTTTAGGCACCCTTAAAAAGCTGCGCTTTCTGATACGATACGCTCTATTTGTCAATAGGTTCAATTCAATTATAACGCGATTGTCAATATTCCGTAGCAGTTAGTGACGCTGATGCTACGTCGGATTTACGTCATAATTGACCCAAAACTGTGTGACCCAAAATTATAACACAAATCGAGTGTCGATAAATTTTAAAGCCCGGCTTAACCCAACTTCCACAGTGACGTTACTTTGTTGGCCAACTTTAAAGACTGCATTATTTTTACAGCCACAATACGAAAGAGATTTTGAACTTGCTACAACACCGAACTGCACTTTTCCATTTTCTCAAACTCTCGTATTATGGAAAAGCGCCTTGTAAACATTATTTGAGTTTGCTAAGCCGTAAGGTTGACTGGACGTGTTTGTGATTCGTTTTAAACGGAGAAGAATCTCTTTTTAAGGAATAGGCACGAACCTTTTTAACACTGAGAACGTTTTGTTTACTCCATGCGTATACTATCCGTGCTTACCCCAACATAAGCTACTACGTCTATTACGGCTATGTTAGCCGTGAAACACTCGTAGCGCGTAGCCCGTAACGCTCGTAGCAGTCGTACGTACGTACGTAGCACTCCGACGCGCCATTGAAATCCGGTGCGTTTATCAGGCGACACGTCCTGTTAATTATCCAAGCTCTCACACTTCCCGAGTTGGAATTATTTTCCGAGTGAATATTTTTACATACACCATTTTTTTCCTCTCGGAGCGAGCGCACGGTTTTTAACACTTCACCTGTCTGCTAAGTAATGTTATAAAATGTAAAAATCTCACAGCAGCGATTTTAATTAAATGAATGTGCTTTTTGTGTGCCTTTGTTATGGGTGGAAGCTTTTATCTGGGCGTGATGACGTTTGCGTTGCGATTCGCGACGTAATCGTTTTCGTGTCGCGGCCGTTGTCTCGACGTTGCATTGTTATCGTATTTCCTTTCCTCGACGAGAGCAAGGCTTCCTCTAACAGATGCTCCCGCGTATTGTTCGCCTATTCGATAAATTGTAATAGAATGAACGCTTTTGAAATATCAATGTCGTGTCGGCTACGTGCATGTAATACATTGTCCTAGGCCACAGTTATTGTTTAGTTATTCGATTCTAATCTCTTCTATTTCCGGGCGTCCATCTCACAAATCCTATCGACAATCGTCTATAGACACTTTATGCACGCATCAGCACTGACTCATTTATTTATGTTTTATTAATACATGGTAGCAGAGGTAAAATTTGGACATTCTTTACCTAATTTAAGGGCTCACCTCCCGTTATATTTCAAGAAATGCCCTTTGCCGTTATATGTTTTCAATTTTATTACCATGGCATAAAGTTTAAAATCGCGATACCTCGCGAAAGCCAAATGGACCGGTTAATATACTTTTTTGTGATTATCTATCAGTTTTGTCCTATCCACGTCTAATTGTTTCTCAACCCTCCTGCCCCCAGGTCGCACCCCCTGATGGACACCGCCGTCTCCCACGAGAACGAGAAGCCGATATATTACAAGCGCGACCTGTTCTTCACGAGGCTGGTCGTCGACAGGGTGAAGGTGGACATGATGGGCCACCAGCTCGACTACACCGTTTACTACGCCGGCACTAGTGAGTACTCACCCTTATTAATATTAATTATTTAGTGTTTGGTCGCTAAACACTTCGTCAAAAAGGTGGCAGCTTGAGCAGCCACGGACAACAGTCAGGCTTTTCGCTAATTGAAGACGGCAAAATCTTCTACAGGGTAGCAAGCTAGGGGAAATCTTAGGTAGCTAAGAAGGTCACCTATATAGGTATTTTTCGCCGATTCCAAATCAATTTAGTAATTACAAATCCACACTACATAAATCATCACAGCCTCCATTCGGCAGCAATTAAATCACAAAGAATTTCATAAAAATGCAAACGAATTAAAACCGCCGCGGACGTAAGGGGAAATTAAAAAGTGGCGTCAGTGAAAGTGGCACAAAGGCCATAATTCGTCTCTCCCCTGACTGCTGGACAATCCGACCCGTCTGGATTCCGAATGTATTTCACACACACGCACGTTAACGACTGATGTAGACCTATAAACCGAGCCGATTTTCACAGAAAGATATTCAGGAATCTACGTGAAGGTTATGTATGGTCACATAAACATGCTTACGGATATGTATTAGTAGTAGTTAAAAGTATAAAGTTGCATTTGCCGGACTCCCAAGTCATAGTTTCCAATTAAAACTACAGCGCTGGCCAAAAAAGGGACCGCATACATCCCAAAGCAAGTCCGAAATGGTTAAGTGTATGTTACTAAAACGCCAACATAACTTTCTATTAGCATTTCCGCATTTCCCTCGCGCAGCCTCGACGTGTTATTTTGTTCGTAGTTCTTTATAAAGCGGACTGCAAAACTCGTAGATCGGCGCAGTAATGCCCCGGGCTACGTCACACGGCGGCCCGCGTATATTCGATGCGGGCTACTAAACAACAGAGGCAAGTGGTAATTTTCGCCTATGTTGTTGCAATTTTCAGCAATTTCCCCGGAACCGAAGCGAGCGCGGGCCGCAGCGAGTGGATTAACCTCACGTAGATATCTAACGAAGGGGGTTCGTTTACGGAACAACTTTTACAAAAGGAGTAACACGTTTGAGTTGCCGTTTGAAATGCATGTGTGTGGAATATTAAATTGTTTAAACGTTCGCCTTTCAGATCCCTTCTCCCGTGCTGTGATAATTACTCAAACTTCTGCCATACAACGTTGGCAGACGACAACGTGCTCCGCCGAGTTGCTTACAGGCTGTTTACTGTTGAAGAGTAGTTCTGACGAACAATTACGCGGGCATATTCACGAAAATCTTGAAAATTGAAGTTTGTTATGCTCGCTGTCTGAATTAAGTTGGGGTTTGGGGTCGCGAGACGATGGAAGGAGCGGGCGGCATCATGACAGTTTACTGGTTGAATAAAGCTCGCCCACGTGTCGCCGGCCGCCCCGTCGCGATATTTCCCACCGCTTAGCCCATTTTCAGTGCTTACCGCGTTATAATATGCATTAAACTGCAGCTGAAAGTTGCAAGCGGGAGGTGCGAGCAGACAATGAGAAATGAGCGTATGATGTTCCCGCAATGCGGCCGTGCTAGTGTGGGCGGACTCCGCTCATAACACGGTATATCACAGGGAAAGTACTCAGCGCACGCCCCCGAATGAGATATTCCACGGGTGAATGTCTTAGCTCGATATTGCGGTTGAGAATCACGAAGAAGTTATGGTGTGATAGAGAAGAGCAAAAGCAAAGAAAAATAAATTCCAGGTTAAGATAAGTATACTGCTGTCTCTGTCTTTGTTCGCCTTGGTGGATATACTGAGGTGCTCCCAGGTATATTAAGTGTCTTCGGAGTACTGAATATAGAACACAACAAACAATTACATAAAGAGAATGCCACGAAGCCTATCTCAAGACAACACCCGTTCTCTCAATAGCCCACCACAGAATGCCAGTCGTTGTCGTCTAACAACTGTCATGAGCACACGCATTGTATGCTGACGTCAGCATCGACGGTGAGGTAGGGAGCCGGGTATCAAAGACGTTAAGAGTATTAGAAGTTAACGAAGTTAATTAAATTCGTCGAGTTAGACGTCCCAGCAGCATCAAGGGCGCCTTTGTGAGCAATTTTGAAACATATTAATGTTTACATATGGTACGCACCCAAGACTGTACGTCAACAACACAAAACGTAGGTAGGTAGCAAACGTAGGGGTATTACAATGTGGGTACTTAATTTCAACTGTCACTGGAATTTAATTACAATTCTTTGTTCCTATGAAATTGTCGTTACTGTGAGAATGTCAGTATTTCGCTAACCCTGAGTACGTTTGATCGAAAACTCGGAACACGGAATATAATATTATCAGTGACATAAATTGGGGAGAAACGAGAGGCTTTGATACATGCTGCAGCAACACGAGCTATTAAAAACGATTTAAAATTCACAGACAGCGCACGGTCCGGTCCGGTCCGGGTGTAGCGTTATTGCCATTTGATGACATAATTATAGAAGCCCGCAGTCACAAAAACTCGTGTCCTTTGATGTCGGAATTTAGTTAACGTTGCTCAGCGTGCGGCCGCTGTGTTCGCGACATGTCTCTACGTCGCGGAGCGTGACTCTCTCGGCTCCCACGTGCTGACAAAGAATCCACTCCACCCCGAAATACACATAGAGCTTCTTATTTTAATAACAAGCCAGTATTTACATGTGAGCGACACGGAAGCAGCCATAGGTGAATTCCAGAGTAATAAGCCACAACTCAGGCGCAAGGGAACTTCCAGTAAATAGCCGGCATTTTTCACGCCGTACAAGGAACGCAAATATCTAGAGTGAGCAATAATTTCCGTTATAATTTTCCATGCAGAGATATTGCGATACGCCGCCGCTACTCTTTTAAGTATCGGAAACCCATTTGGTTAAGTGCATGATCGAAAAGTTTGGCTATAAACATGAGATAGGGATCGCGTGAAATGATATGTTAAGGTATGTTTGAAGCTGAGACCCGAGCAATAAAATGTGGAAATGTGCTTCGCGGTGAGCTTGTATGCCCTACATCAAAATAAGAGGTATCACGCTGTTCAACGCCATAGACCGAGTTGTCCTAAGTTAATATGGCCCCGGGCTCCGTCGACGAGCATTGCCCGAGGACGAAAATGAACAATATTTATTGGCAAGTACCGATACGATGCCCCGGAACAGAATTTCCACCGTAATTTATAGTTTGCAACACCTTAGCTTCCGCTCCGCTGTTCCGAGCGCTGCTTGATTGTGTTTTAGTGCAGTTATCGAAGTTCGGCATGCTTCAGATATGTATTATCCACCGGTTTATGTGCCGGAAGCCGTACCGGAAACATTCCTCTTACACATTCGCCTAATCAAAAAGGTGCTGATTGCACGCGGGCCTCTCGAGAACAATTTGCAAATCGATCTCATTCGCAAACACAACGCAATTAGTTATGCGGATAATTAGAATTCAAATCGCGTCCTGTGGAAATAAACATTGATTTTTTATTCCCCCAAAACTGGAGGCAGGCCGCGCTCCCGGGTGGGATTGGGAATACTAATGTGTTCACTTTGGAGCGCTTATTCGCGCCCCGCTAACGGCACCCAACGTTTTTTGCATAAAACATCTCATCAAAGGATTGCTTAGGTCCCTCCAGTATATTGAATATCAAAAGGTGCACGGACCGAAAAGTTTTGGGGGTGTGGGCGGTCGCGGCGGCATCTATAATGGCGACCACCGTGAAAGGCTCCTTTAAAAATACACCTTTGGAACGTGTTTAGAATAATCGCGTCGCTCAGGTGCCAGCGCTGGGGTAGGCGGAATACTGTAGCACTTTAGATAGTATAACTAATACCAAAAGCAATGGAAAATAGACGGGAAGCCGATGTGTTTTATGTATAAACAAAATAGAATCTGAATAGAAGGTAAAATTAGCCTCGATTTTTGGATTAAATTTAATTTTGGAACACAATGTTAGATTTGTTTCCTGAAAGCACACTAATATCGTGTATACTACCCAAATGCTTCAAATTGAGGTATATCAATTTGAAGCATTTGGGTAGTATACACGATATTAAAGTCGTATTAGTGTAATTGTTCTTTTAATTGTATGTCGGCAGCGTTTTACTTTATTTTACAAAAATTCTCATAACTTTTCTTATTGAATAAGTAAACTGTTGGGTTAATGCAAAGTTGATTAAATAATTGTAGGTAAACGAAAGGATAAGTTGAAACCTGTAAAACACTTACCTACTAAAAAGAAATTCAGACTTCCAACATGCTTTAATATGTTTGAAGCCTGAATTTCTTTATAGTACGAATCGTGAATAAATGTTCAAAGGCAAACATTAGAGAACCGCTGCCGACGATTTACTTCGCCTTTATAACATATTGCGATTCGCGATAAAACTCAATCTGAATTTTCGCCAAACTACTACGTCTGAAGACTATCATTTTCATACATAACTATAGCTCCTGCCAGATAAAAATGCAATAAAGTATATTGACCCGCTAACAAAGTTAAGATCCTAATTTACTCGAAAACGATTAATTTTCAGTTAGGATATTACATGGTTAAATTCACTGGAAATGGGCTCTACTTTGACCCCTCACAATTTGTGTATGGAATAATCAATCACCTATATTTCCATTATTCTAACTCACATTTTATTATAAATAAATGGAATACAATAATGGGTAATTAAATTTAAAACCTCTATTTTCAAGAAACACATCAACGGCTTGGTACAAGAAGCCCCTGCAAGTTCCAGGTACAAAATATAGTGATATTTGCTTTTTACCTGGAAAAATCGTTTACAGAAATGTCTCGTTGCCAATCCTTGCGAACGCGAAGGGCAGGAGGAAAAGAAAATCCCATCCGATCAATATAAGGTAAATACGAATGAACCTTAAACGCTGAGCTTTTTATGAAAAGCAATAAAGAGGTTAAAGCTACTTTGTGTTCCCAAATTTATACCACTTGGAGAAATAAAACTTATATTGTTCGGGGCGAAGTTTTCAAAATAGCTTGAGGAGGCGGAATCTTTATTGCGTCATGGACTGCTTCAGAATATCGGTACCTAATCGCTCGTGTGGTCGATATGGAAAAATAATTACAATCTTTCTATTTTAGTAGTGGTGACAAAATTGTTGCTTTGTTCGTACAGCGATACTTTTACACTGAAAGCCGAGAGGAGAGAAAGTGCGAGAGACAGCGCGTTAGGCTCTAACAATGTTAAAAAGTTAAAGCAAGGAGGTCTTAGGCAAAGTAAATTTTGAAAGCAAGGCTTCTTTGAGTTCTCAGAGTTCTTCGAGATTTCCCTATGAAATTCGCTTTTGTTTTGGCCGGGGTACAGCTGTGTGGGGCCACAGGGGTACAGGGAGGTACGGGGGTTCCCCGAGGGAGCAAGTCCGTCCGTGCTCGTCCAATGTGGGATTGTTTAATTATTTTGCTCGGACCATCCGTGATCAGAATATGACCGCCTGAAGACAAATAAAGGTCAGGGTACGGGCTAAGACTAATGGAATTCGCTTGTATTATAGTTTCTGTACGCATTTCGTGTCGGGATTATTGAGCAGTCTCCTGAAACATTTTGTGGCTCAACCGTGTATTTATCTAGACTACAAAGAGGAATTATCTGGGTAATAAGAAATTATTATATATAAGGTAAAGTTTTTTTACTATTATACTATCATAGATTTAAACTTACAGAGAGTTGGTGAAATATTATTAAAAGGCAACATATATATTGTTTAGTAATTTAACTTTTGACTGCCAACTATGTTAAATGTTCACCAAGTTTAGTGCCCACTTTGTAGTTCACAGAACCGTATTGGTTGCTATAGGTCACTTTTTGTCCAAATACTAAAGTAAGGTTTGTTAGGTCACAACTTTATAATACAACCTGAAGCCGAAGATAAGCGGAGCGGAGCGAGGCGATTCCATGTAGTTTAGTTTAAAATAGGGTGTTATATTTTGGTGGTTAATTTGGGATGAAAATGTTTTGCTTTTGATGTATCTTTTTACTTTGGTAAACAGTTAAATTCCAAATGTCTTTATTACTTAGCAAATGTACTTAGCAATCGTCATTTCTACGTTGGACCACTCCCACAAATTGACTTTTGATGATAAATCACAGATGCTATTTAGGTTTGGAGCACAAAATGGCCGTATTCATTTTTATTATAGCATTTACAATTCAAAGAGGATTCAACCTGATTATCGATATTATTTATAATACCTTATTATGGGATATGTAATATCGTTAATATACCATGCCACATGTCACGCAGAACTAAATCACAAGTTTACCTAAGGCTACATTAACTACGTGCATAATGTGTCAGTGAATAGAACTAGCAACACACGAGTAATAGGGCGTGATCCAGTTAAACATACAATCACGAATTCAAGATGGATTGTATCTACAAGATTCACTAATGGACTCCTCAATTACCTACTTACTCTGTTCCTAACGGTGTCACAGTGCTGTCACATAAGACATTGAACGTTACTTCCGAGTATACTTAATCAGATCAAGACACGTCACATATTAAGAGTTAAAACATGTTGCGTGCGTCTATAAACAGATTTACTTTGAAGTCCTTTGGGACGCCTCTACAGAAACTGACAAGCTTAGTTTAAACCTACTCTGAATAGAAAATTGTGTATGTGTAAAGAAGAGAAGATTAACAGCATATTGCAGATACCACTACACATTGTGTTTGTATAGGTTAGAGTGAGCACACAAAGAAATCATTCACCAAGTTCAAAACTTAAAAAAATACAACTTCAAGCCCTATTTTGTCCTCCCCAGACGGGGTGGGATATTGCATATGTCGTCTATCTACCCATGGGTGCACTAGATGACCCCGCGAACTTCGAACTGGCTCTATGGTCAGCTAGCTGATGCCCGCAACTTGGTCTGCGTGGACTTAGGGAATTAAAAGATTAGGGTTGGGGGTCGAGACCATTATTAAAAAGACAACTACATCACAATCAATAGATGAAATTAGCGCTTTCTGATTGGGGTTACAGAGAAGAGGCTTGTGCCAATCAGTGGGCTGATGTATGCTATGATGATGAACCTTTTCTGGTGATGCTGTTTAAAAGGCAAACGATGTACCAATTATAAATGCAATTGATAAATTTGTACGTCAGAACTTGTTGTTTATTTCCATAGGAGGGGTACCGCCAGCGTCCAGCATCAATCGTTACTGTTTTAATGAGGGTGGAGGGCTATATGGTAGGGCAGAGGCAATAGCTGGTACTCATTCATATGGTACCATCTAAGTTTTGTTTAAATGCGGTTCGTGTATTAAAAGAACAGACAAGACGACGGTGACCCAGCGGAGAGCCAGCTGAAGTAGTCAGCTCTTGCCTCACCATGGGCTGCACACACATACGTGTTCATTCCATCCTACTACGTTTTTTCGTCGCTTACTTACACGACAGTTACTAGACCTAGCAGCCTCCTGGAGTATCAACACAAATAAAACAACAACACAAAACGACGACCCGAATGGCCGAGTCGGCAGTGACCCTGCCTACGAAGCCAAGGGTCCCGGGTTCGAGTCCCGGTGGGGGCAAATATTGGTTTGATGAGAACGGATGTTTGTACCCTAGTCATGGTAGTTTATCTATCAAAGTATAATATTTATCTCTATAAGTATGTGTATCGTTGTCTAGTACCCAAGCTACAGGGAATCCTAGTTTGGGGCTAGATCAATGTGTGTAAATAGTGTCCAAGGTATTATTATATTATTATAGCTGTGATAAGCGTTATCTATATTTATCTATTATATCTATTATTCTCGCTTTATGTGACTCATCAGTACAGTTCTCACATACACACCATTTCCGCGGATCTGGCTAGACAATGGCCGGCAGATCACGAGCGCAAGACGACGCATACCTACTTATCTGATCACCATCCCTCACATCCCATTTGATAGTGGTTATAAGATCTGGAGAGATATTTTGCGCTACTTGCGTAGGTGACAAAGAAATATTGCATTCAGTAATCATCGGTTTGTGATCAGACCAGAACACATCCTCCATGACATAGATGTTATCTATCATCATAGACCCGGCAAGCTATGTAGTGACGCAGTGATCAAGCCAGCTTTTTGTACCATGAGCAAAGTTAACATACGTAAAAACATCCACTTTATGTTTCACCAGCTCGTACTTAGTCTGCATAAAACAAGACAATATCGAATGAATGAATGAATGAATGGTGCTTCTCCAGCCAGGGTTCTAAACCTGTTCCGGTCTTTCGGCCGGCATACCAGAGGGCACAAGTTTTGAGGGGGGGGTGGAATGACCTGCTCTATAGGAGGGGAAGGATAGTGAATTCAATGGACCGACTCTTCAGCCTGAAGCCAATATAGGATATGTGGAATGGGGAGGATGTGGGATTTGGAGAGCAGCTGTTGTTTTCTTCAAGTTCTTATTTTCCTTCTATTTTCAGTTATTGTTATTAGTTGAGTTTCCTGAGTCGTGTTCGTTTGGGTTATCCGGTAAGTTCCCAGTTTCGCTTTCGCTGTCTGTTTCTGGGCTTAGGTATATTTGCCTCTAGACCATCCTGACTTCGTCCCTGTTGTGTGATGATTCTGTCCAGTAACTGTGTTCTTCACCGTAGTATTTGATGTCATGCTTACGGAAATCTTTTCAGGTGTATATATGTCGGCCGACTTTCTTCTTCCTTGCTTCGTATTTGAATGGAGCGTGTAGTAAGTGCTGTTGTGGGCGTCGCAGAATATGTATAGAAACACATCCGGTGGTTTTTGATTCGTTTGGTTATCGTTTTGCCCTGTAGTCAGTCATGAATTTTGTGGTATCTTGGAAAACTTCTGGCGTTCTCAAACATGTCTCTGAGGATCAAGCGTTCATATTTTCTTAGTCAAGAACTGACTTTCAACTGTTTGCTTTAGTGAGGGTTGCCGCTTTTTGTCCGTATTTTATAAACAGTGCAATGACCATTTTGTAAATCAGGCGCACTATATTCCAGTCCATGTTGGATTTCATTATAAAATGCATTAGGGCCTTGGAATTGCATATGGCTTGCCGGCACCTCTTTTTTATTGTGTCCTATGTCCTGCCGTAATATATATGCCGAGATATTTGATTTCGTTTACGGTTCGTACTCCGTCCAATACACTGGTTGTTTATGGGGTCTCTTATAAGAATTTTCGTCTTTCTACTTTTAAGTTTGCCATGTTCATTTCTCCGATATTATTTAATTATTCACTTTTAGCTACTCCGCGGCATAGCAGCGCTGCGTATAAACGCTCTTTCAGGTTGCGGGCGGTCCGACTCTGGAATGCACTTTGCACTCTTTGCACTATATGAGACAGTCCGACTCTTTTTTCTTTTAAGAAACATATCAGAGCACTACTTGTCTCTTTCGTAAAAGTTATTGTATTTATATTATTATATGTAAAGTTTATGTATATATCGGTAATTATTTCGTATTTGCTATCTGTATTTTACAGATATTTTAATTTATTCCTAGAAATTTTAGTTATAGTAATTAATATTGTGCACTGCCTACCCTTTTATGATAGCAATTCCTGTATTGCCTTGTTTTGCTGGAAGAAATCTCTTTTTAGAGACAAGCTCGCCCTTGTACATGCATTTTCTTTTGATGTAACTTTTAAAATATTTGTGTGCAATATTGTGAAGGAGGTTTGTTCCTATAATTCCCTTTTTCCTTTTTATAGCGTCTTGTCCGATGCGAGCATACAGATACCAGGGATAGTGTTTTGACATATGTATCATGTTTGTTTCCTGTATATAGGCTATGTGTATATTTCTGTTAGTCAATTCCGCATCAATGTTGAGTCTTTTAGTTATTTCGGCGCATCCTCTAACGTTCCAAGTAGCAATGCGCATACGCTCGCATGTGACTTGTGGTTTAAATATGGGGCTGTTTCGTATCATCGTATATCCGGTGTTGTCTGGGATGTCTTCTGTTGATGTTATGGTTGACCCTGAGGAGGTCATGGGTGTTGCATTAAGTATCGGGGAAAGTATGGTGTTATCAGTTTGGTTATCGGTTACTTGATCCGTGGGTAAATTTGGCGATTCAAGCAAGTATACGCTGTCGTAGTGGTGTCCTGTGCCGTTGAGGTTGATAGATTTCACTGCATCCGCTGGATTCTTGGGCGTGAATGTGAGCGATGGTGTATTTTGCTGGTGGATTGTTACGTTAACTAGAAAGTATTCGGCAGCTGGTATTATAATCTCCTCTCCAGCCCAAGTACCGTAATTGCGCAGATTTTCAATATAGAGTTGTTGAGGATTTCAGGCTCAGTGATTGCGGGCTTTGTTCTGTTCATCGCCGTTTTCTTCTACATATTTAACTAGGTCCTTACGAATGTGGGTGTGGTTGCATGTTAATTGACATAGGTGATTAATTTAGTCAGCAATTGCGGTGAATAGGCAGTTACCATCTCAGCATCGGTAAGGCTTCCATTAGGTTATCTACTTGGGATGTTGTTGAAGGGAAAAACTTAGAGATAACGTGATTTATTTGAACTACCTTTGTCTACGATTAACAGATCGTACGGGTTGCGATTTTCAAAGTTTGTGCGTATCTTCGTGCGCCCTTATTCTCGGTAGAGAGCCGCTTAGGACAAAAAGTCTCCGTTTTTATTTTTGTTATTGTTCATCAGTGGAAGTCTTTTGTTAATTGCCTGTTTTCTGGAAGATGGTAAAATGATCCTTTTATGATGTGCAATTGTTGGCTGTTTCTCGCTATTTCTCGGAATATGCAATTATGTAGTAGACGGGCTTGCATTATTGTTTTATTTTTGTGGGCTTGTCGGACCGGATAAAGTTAGAAATAGTTAAGTTTTGTTTTACTGTTGTTGGGTAGGTTCCTGCCTAGTTTTGTATTTAGGTATACCTATCCTACCTACTAGTACCGCACTGTGTCTGTGGGATAGTTTGGAGTTGGAGTAGTAATTTGAAGCGAGCGTGGTATCTGTTTATGAAATGGTATTTAGCATTACGAAGGGGATTACCTGTCAGATATAGAGTTCGTTTTGCCTTTTGATCTGAGTTAGGGCAATCATAATCGCAGCGATCTCACCAGGTTGTTGCTCAGCTAGTGAGACGCATTGCACTGATATCACCTACTTCAATTCACTTCATTAGTGCATATTAGTTAGGTCCGTGACTCGGGTCGAGGTTCAGTCCGTGAACAAGGCCCTAAAGATGAAGTACCCGGGTTTATCTGACCCGGCGGAGGGGGAGGCATGTATTTGTGGCGTGTGAGTGTATGTGTCGGTACGGTAAGTATCAAAGTCATTGGTCATCTTATCTTGAGTTGTGCATTTTGGGTAGGACGGGGGAAGGTGTTTAGATTTACCGCTATCATATTATCTGTTTTTGGGGCGAGTGGAACTTGAGTGTTCTTTGGTTGTCGCGCTGTATTTTGGTATGGGAAAAGTGAGATGCTGTAGATTTGACTGGTTGTTGATTACGTTTTGGTGCTCTATTATGTATGCGCTGTCGTAGTGGCTGTCGGAAAAGGTCAAGTTGATAGTTCCGACTGCGTTATATTCTTGTTGGGGGCTATATACGATTGATGGGCCATTTTGTTGATGGATCGCTACACTTATTACGTAGAACTCTGCGGCTGCTATGATAATTTCTTCACCTCCCCACGTGCCCTGTATGTGGAGATTTTTTATGTACTCAGTGAAAGCTTCTGCGTTTGGTGCGTCGATCGCAAGTTTGATGCGTGGATAATTGCTGTTAGCTTCCACGTATCTAGCTAAGTCGCTTCTGATGTGGGTATGGTTGAATGTCGCTCCAAACAGATGGTTGATTTGGTCTGCAATTGCTTGGAACAGGCAGTTTCCATCTATGGGCATTGGTAGAGTTTCCATTGTAAGATATTACTACAGGAGAGAGCCTCATGCTGTTTTAGCTAATATGAATGTGTGTTTGGGTTGTTTCTAAGAGGTGTACGGCCGGTATGATGAGAGACGCTGTGTGGCCTTTTACGATCTATTTTTATTCTAATGTTTCCCGGTATTTCCAAGATGGGCTGACAACATAGAATGGGTGCCAGATGTGTGAGGGAACGTTGTGGGCCTTTTGTGCTTCGAAGCTTTTTCAATTGTTCCTAAATAGCAGTCAATTGTTTTGTCTAGTTTCTGGGAATTTGGTGAGATGGCCTTTTTATGGCATGCACGTGTTTAGTTTTTGTTTATTGTCGGGTTTAGTATATTTGCAGTTTAGCTACGTAAAAATAATTCTAGGATTGTTAAGTTTTGGGTTGGCTTATTCACAGAGTTTCAGGGTTTAGTGGAAGGTTATTGTTTATGACTGTTTTGAATGGTCTTTCGAAGATGAGGAGAAAAGAAATCTCGAGGAGAATTATCTCGAATTTATTTTCAGGCAAAGCAATATAAGTATATGTAGCTATAGTAATGTTTTATTAGTTGATTTCCTATGACGTACCTATAAATGTGATTATGCCTCAGTCAATAGGGGCAACCGCGGCCGCGGTAAGTGGTGGTTTATTATTGTCAGGCGGCGAGTGGTCCTGAGAGAAATAAAGTTAGAGATAGGTAACCACTATCAATGATGTCCTAATCGGAATGATCTCACCAGGTTGGTGTGTTTAGCGGCGGTGGTGGTGGAGGCAGTAGCGTTGAGGGTGTGTTGCGTAGGCGTCGCTCGCTGCCGGCCTGTCGCTGCGTGGCTCAGACGTGCACCTGGCCTAGAATTCTAGGACTTGCACAGATGGGATGCCTAAGAGTATCGCGCAGTTCTCTGGGCATTCATTACACTTGACCGCACTAGTATCATCACAATCACTGAAATGCGCGGTATTGCACAGATGGGGTGCCTAGATGGATCGCGCACATTCCCCAGGTAACCCTTACAGTAACACGCGGTATAAGCCAGCCTATAAGCCAGGCTCGTTTTCGGGCCTCCGGAGGCAGAACAAAAGGCGCGCGCCGGGGATGAAAACTATTGTTTGTTCAAATGCGTTTGCGAGATCTCGGGGGGACACGTCCGTTCGGTCTGGCAACACAAACGCCACTCACCTCTGCATAAAACAAGACAATATCACAGCAAAATTTTCATAACTCCTCATCAAAAAACGCATTTAGAATTGTAATCGCTTAACGCTATGTTCTTGTGTTAATATTGTAGTCACCCAATTTTCCATTGTTTGGCATTTTATTTGCTCGAATAATTATACTGTCCATAGACATTTATTTTTTTAATAATAATTTCAATGTTGCTTCTGCATTACGTTGCATATTATTTTCAATAATAGATTGAATAATCCCAACAATTTCTAGTCGGTAAAATTTTCTACGCTATTCTGTGGCATGTAAACAGAGTAGTATGACATGTGTCAGTTTCCGCTAACTATCGTCTTCACGGCACACAGGCTTGTATCATTACAGTCAATAGACTCAACACGATCAAATAATGCGCTCCTCCATCCAGTAAAAGAAGCTCATGAGGGAGAAAATATGTCTCCCGGACTGCGATTACGTAAAAAAATATAACTAAAGTCCCTAACATGATCAACACTACTTTTTATCGATTGACATTTAAATGTAGCGAACTTCATATATAGTTATAGTGTATGTAGATACCTACTTAAGTTATTGAGGCCCACTAACTAGCTTATATACCTGTTTATTATGGGTAGGTACGGGCTTTACCCTTGCGATTTTGCCAGAAGGGTCTGTAAACAATGTCAAAAGTCGTCGGACAGGAACACGTCTAATCTGCCCTTTAACACAGTAACTTTAAACAAGGCGGAAGTAGTATGTTTATAAGGTATAAACGTATGTATGGAATACAATACCCAGGAATTAGGTACAGAGATTCCGTCTCGGACATATAATGTAGTCTACACACATGTTTGCAGCATATTAAGATGGTATTAGCCAGGTAGAGGTTAGCAGTATAGAACAAAACAAATCAGTTTTTACTGGCTTCGTTATTACATCATATTTAGCTTCGTAGTGTTGGATCACGTGGAAAAGAATGTTCAATATTTACAATGATTTTAGAAAGAAGTGGTGGTTTAAAGGATTCTCCAAGGAATATTCTAGTCTATGGGTGAAAAATCTGCAACAAGAGTTCGAGCACATTTACTAGAGGAACTAATTGAAAAACAGTGACTCAAAGTATTGCGACATGTTGATCAGATAGTTTGGCTAAAGATCACCACTGGCACTGGTTTTGTCATTTTATTTTACTTAACTTATATATTTTATACTCCTATAAAAGAACCACGCATTCTCTATCCGACTTACTTAGCACATGAAAGCGTACTCACACGAATACTATTGTGTGTAGCATGTAACCCAGTTTGGCAATTTCTGTACATGCCTCTAATCCAATTAGCTATTAAGATTCGTGGGGCGAATATTAATTCGCTCTGATTCGGTCGTTTTGGAGGGAGACTGCGGGTCGAACTGTGACCTTCTACTTGTTAACAATAAGAGACCTTCCAGGACCTACACGTGTAACGTGGTTCTATACCGTTAGTCTACTAACACTTTATTCATTATGGTAAATAGTGAAATATGTATGTAAAAGTTTTGAATTATTAATTTTCGTTAAAGAATAGTTAAGTTCGCCTCGATAGGTAATCACCTGGATAGAAAACAAGATTAGAATAGAAACAAAAACCTGCCGTTGTAACTTGAATCTTGACTAACAGAGCTTGCGCCTATGCTTAATATATCGAGCGTTACTGGCAGCACCGGATAAGAGCAAAATATACCTATGTATGTAACTAGTTTTTTTTTATATTTTTTGCACTTATTGTTTGTATACCCTATATGTGAACCTCTATAATGAAGCATTTCTAAAATACAGCGGTATTTTAGAGTTAATATCGTCGTATCTTTTTCAGTGTGAGGTAGAAGAACTACATCAATAACTTGTCATAGTGATTCAACTAGGATTTCAGCTCGCCGCTCGCTTACTGTTTATTTCAATCCCTACAAATAACTTACCTATTTATATTTTCTTTTGAATTGTATTAATTTTCTGTCATGAAGCGTACTCTTGCGTTTCTTGCAGGGTAATCAGTACGCACGAACGAATCCTGACCTCGGGTCAGTCAAGCCTATAATTTGTGCCTTTTCCTCATACGAAACATTGATTAATTTACATTTGTTTTTGTTGCAGACGAGGGGAAAATTCACAAGATTGTACAGTGGACTAGGAATGGCGACAGCCAATCGGCGCTGCTTGATATCTTCGACGTGACGCCCGGCGAACCTATACAGGTAAAGTTAGACAAATTAACATAACCTAAAATTAAGAAAATGCAAAAGTTATCCGTGGTTTATTGGTTTCATACCCGTTTCTGACGCTGGAGATGCGGTTTTAAGTCCAGGAGCTGATCATGTACCAATGAGATAGTTTATCTTAAGTTTTATGTGGACATCGTGAGGAAGCCTCTATATCTCAATAGCTGCGACGATGGGGTAACCCCTGTCATCACCTACACGGGACGGTTCACTTGTACGCCAAAGATGTTTTCAATCATATACATTTTCTATTTCCACCTCCACCAGGCCATGTCCCTTTCCCGCGTCCATGGCTCTCTCTACGCGTCGTCGGACCAGCGCGTGCTGCAGCTGCGGCTGGCGTTGTGCGCGCGCAGGTACGACGCGTGCGTGCGATGCGCGCGCGACCCCTACTGCGGGTGGGACCGGGACGCGGGAGTGTGCAGGGAGTATATGCCGGGGTGAGTGCTTAAGTTTTAAGTCCATATAAAGGCGTTAGTTTTGAATCATGGACTATATCCGTCTATTCTAACCACCACTGTCCCGCTGTTAGGTGGAATAATTCGAACTATTCGGTTCGGTATTCAAGTCATAACATGTGTCGTTAGAGTCACCTAAAGGTACGAGTTCGAGCTAACAAATTATCAGAGATGGTTTTCTGAATTGAATATGTATGTGATTTATTCAAGATTATATTTATATTCAGGATTACATAAATAGCACGAGTGGAAGTTGTTTATCTAACTCAACACAGAACTCGCTGTTAATAATTTTGTAATTATTTATTCCGACATGTTATTTATAATAATAAAAAGTGTGATATTTGTATTATTTAAACACAATTATAAACTAAATCAATCTCTGGGTGTTTCTTAGCCCTACTTCTCCCAAAATGATTCGCAATGAAGAGGAGAGGCAAAAAAAAATATGTTTACTAAGTATACGTAAATATCTACAGAAGGTAATAACGAAATGTTCATTGTGGTTCACATGTCCATAGGGTGGCATTGTGGGCTGGGTAATGCAAAAGATATATTGAATTACTTCAAAATGTTGGCACGACTGTGCCTCCGCCACCCTGTGTGAAAAAATCTTGAAGGCATGTGTAGATAGCTGTGGAATCATTATGTCTTCCTGCAGCTCTGGAATACAGGCGTGAGCGCAGAATAAATGTATGTATGTTGGGGCCATTATTAGGGACATTAGAGACGACCTCTGTGGCGCTGTGGTTGTCGCTCTGCCTACCATGCGAGAGGTCCCGGGTTCGATCCCCGGCTGGGGATGACGAAAAAGTTAAACCCCAGGTCTTGGATGTTTATATATGTGTGATGTCTCTGTTTCTGGGTTCCATCGACATAAGGTATCTTGTGGCAGGCCAGAAGCAACGTATGTGCCTGTATATAAATGTTTATATTTAAGTTTATTATCCTGGTAATAAATACCCCAATATTGACGATGAGCGTAAACGGAGATTTCGGTACGATGCGGGTAACGATATGGCACGTTTAGCCTGCGCAAAGTACATACAAGCAAGTGAAGCGTAATATCTTGGTTCTATACACCTGGTATATAGAACCTAGATAGTAGCTTAGCTAGAAGTAGCTTTAAATTGCAAGCACTTGCGTTGCTGATTCAACGTCCACGTATTTAAAAATGAATTTTGAACAATTATACTCGTAGCTAATCTATGGATCCCGATCCTGGTCTGAGTGCAAATGTCCTTTGAGTTGAATTTATTTGTCGTTTGTAGACAAAAATAAACGTTTCGGTTGCATTAAAATTCTCCAGCACTAAAGTAATACCGCGGAAAAAAGACAAAACTAAGAGGGTTCAAGCGATGCAAACAGGATCGCGTGCAGACCGGCCCTTAGCTGAAAACAAACTGGAAAACAGAGCATTTAAACTTAAATGAAATGCTGAAATGTAATAAAACGTTTATTGTAATCAAATCACGCTATATCCTAATTTCATTCAAAACTTCACTAAATTGTAATGTAATGTTTCAAAACGGTGAGCCCTTCAGACATACGTTCGACTATGTTTGTTAACCTTTTGGGTTACTTTTCTGGACGATGGGTATTGCCTCAAATGCCCTTCTTTGAAGCGTTATTTCTCATAAAGAAGACGCTTCCCGAATCCAGAAAAACTATATGTCAAGAAGACATCCCAGCCCTTAACAATGCATTGCATTGCATGCATTAGTGATGCAAAACACAGACATTGAAATGATGTTATTAATACCTTGCTAGGTATTGATTACCTGCTCTATCTTTTGTATACCTCAATCGGAGTGTTTGATAAAATCATAATGTCAGTAACAACTATATAAATACATATAAAATGTGTTATTTCTTGGGATGTAAAAGGAATAATGATATGTTTATTGCGTCAAAAAAATAGGTCTTCAAAATATCTCAAAACGTAGTGTTCGAAATTATAGAGTGAATCAACGGTTTTGGAAAATAAATATAAAACATAAATTTATCACAATGTCCTGTCGCAGTGACCGAAGTAGCCATGTTGCAGCGTAAGCTGATATGATATGAATTTATTTTAATATGGTCCAAAATTTAAACTACCACAAATCGAGTTGCTAATTTTATCGATGCACACGCCTTAAAACGCATCGTCACACCGTTTTCCACAGGGGGCGACAGAGGCATAGAGACACCCAAGTTTAAATATCAATTCAACACTCCTTGGTTAATACCGAACCATTTTAGGTTCGGTATATGGCCTCAAAATACAATGTATTTACTATGGCTTGTGTTTAAACGATCACCAAAAATGCACCTATTTTACTAGCAATAAATCCGCAACGACCGCCAGAATTAGTAAACGACCACCAAAATGTGTTTGGATAAATGATCACCAACTTCTTTGTATGTTTTGTGAACATAAGTTTATGTTTTAAGTATATTTTGTTGTTCTTACATGTTCAACCTAACACGAAGGATAAAGTGGGGCTTCGCTTCTCTCACCCTCTTTGCCCTTCACCTAAGCTACCGCAGTATTTTGCCCTGATATTTTATGCAACTTTTAGTGATCACATCATTTTCCCATTTTGGGTAGGAAAACAATATTTTGGTGATCATTATATTTGTTGCCATTTATTATTATAAGTTAAAATCAGACAGAATAAGTCCATCCATTGAATTAAACTACCTTTCTAAAATATTGCTCAATCCACAATATTGAGCATTGGTCAAACGTGGGAACAACTGTGCATCCCCGTATGCGACAGGGCGTGACGTTATTTTTGTCGTTGATTCGCTTTGCTCATTTCACGTTCCCCGTCCCCAGGCTAATCCAAGACGTCGCAAACGAGACCGCAGACATATGCGACTCCTCCATCGCCCGCAAGAGTGTGGCAGCGACCTGGGGCCAGAGCCTGCACCTGGGCAGCTTCGTCAAGATGCCAGAAGTATTGCAACCACGCGCCGTCACCTGGTACCACTACAGCAGGGAGAAAGGACGGCATCCTATCACTTTCAAGTAAGTTCATAGGCCTATACTCAACAGTTTGTTTATGATGATGACGTAGTCAATAGCAGGATAGTAGAAAAACAATGGATGCGGGTTGCACAGGACTGAGTTGAATGGCGTGTACGTGAGGAGGCTTATCTTTTTGCAAACGTTTTTACCACTCTGACGACTGTCTCGTACAATGGTTAACTGTAAACTTTTGAAAGTTGGCTTCTTTAACGCGGGCTCACTCGGTACAAACCACGATGAATTTATGGGTGCCCTAATGAGGGAGATGCCCGATGTGATCGCTATAAATGAGACCTGGCTCCGGGCTGGTCAGGAAGGTAACGCGCCAAAGGTACCGGGTTATAGATTAAGACATGCGCCGCGTCCGCTACACATAAGGCGCGGGCTGGGGGGGGGGAGTAGGTTTTCATGTTCGATGCGGGGTGGCTGTGCGCGCGTGTTCACACCCGGCTCCAACCACTCACATTGAACAAATGTGGATTTCCATAAATGTCAAGTCGACTAGAGTTATAATTGGCACTGCTTATCGCCCGGAATGGGTTAAGGTTGACGATTTACTCGACGCCTTGACGGATTCTATTACAGCCTTCTCTCATTACGATAAGATAGTGCTTTTGGGTGATTTCAATATAGATCTTATGGATACCGCTGACAGTGCCACGCTACGAATGATTTCCTTAGAAGCATGAATATAATAAATGTTGTCTCTGAGCCGACGCACTTCACATCTCATAGTGCTACACTGCTTGACCTTTTCTGCACAAATGCGTCTGTATTAAACGTCTCTTTACTAAACATTCCTCAGCAGGGCCATGTAATGGTTATGGTAACGTTGAAAATCAAAAAGGAAAAAATTCAGACGCGGTATAGTATGGTAAGGCCTATTAGTAAAATATTTTTTCTGATTTTAATTCCGATGTTAATTTGGTTAATTGGGAGGAGGATATTATGTCATGCCCATCAGTTGATGAAATGGTTGAACGTTTCAGCAGGCACCTCTTAGTACTGTATGATAAACATGCTCCTTTGACTAGGACTAGGATCAGGGGCAAACCCACACCATGGCTTACTAGCAACATACTATTGATGATGAGGCTGCGTGATCAAGCGCATGCTCGTTTGCGGAAATCAAAATTAGAACATGATAGGGAGTATTATAAGTCCCTAAAGCATCTGGTGAACGTAGCTGTATATGGTGAGAAGAAGGCATATTTTGAACAGAATATCAACAAGTATGTTAATAATTCAAAAAAACTGTGGAAAAACCTTAAGGGCACCATTCTACCAAACTTTAAAAATAAATATGATTTGCCTGAACATTTTAGCGACCCTGATGAAATTAACGCTAACTTTTTAAATGTTCCTGGCGTTAGTACGGTCTCCCTGTCACTTCTAAAACATTTTGAATTCAATAGATTCAGTAGTGCTGAGTTCTCATTGGACCAAGTGGATGAGAACTATATAGCCAAAACGATCCTTTCTTTGAGCTCAAATGCAAGAGGCGCAGATGGGATAACTGAAGATATGATCTTGCTGACCTTGCCGCGTACTCTTAAAGTGATAACTGCTATAGTTAATAAGTCCATAGCCTCTTCCACTTTTCCTGCTCAATGGAAGACTGCTTTTGTCCGTCCCATCCCTAAAATAGACAATCCGGTTAATATTGGTGACCTTCGGGCGATAAGTATCTTACCGTACCTATCGAAAGTTCTGGAACGAGTAATATACAAACAGGTCTATAAGTACTGTGAGAATAGAGATGTACTGCCTCAGCGTCAATCTGGGTTTAGAAAGGGGCGTAGTACTACATCAGCACTGTTGTACGTTGTGGATAATATCTTGTCTTCTCAGGATCAAGGCAGGGGCACCGTACTGGCTCTCCTGGATTTTTCCAGGGCTTTCGATGCTCTAAACATCCCTCTTTTACTGTCTAAGCTGGCTTTCTATGGCTTTGACGTTTCCACCATAAACTGGTTTAATAGCTACCTTTGCACTCGGAGCCAACGGGTGGTGCTGGACAAAGCTGATCTCAGTTGCAGTCGCGGCTGGCTACCCTGGATAGAGGAGTCCCGCAAGGATCCATACTTGGACCGCTTCTGTTTATAATATACAGATGCTGATATCACTAGATGCATAATTAACAGTAATTATCATTTGTATGCTGATGATCTGCAAATTTATGTCTCGGTAGACAATGATCCCTGTATAGGGGTGGAAGCTTTAAATGAGGATCTGGACCGCATATCGCAGTGGTCCTCTGATAACACTTTAGTCCTCAACCCAAATAAGTCGAAGTGTATGATAATGGGCTCAAAAACTCAGATAAAGGATATAACGATGCATGATCCACAAGTTCTAGTTAATGGAATCGCTATCACACGGTTCCGCGAGGCTCGAAACCTTGGTCTTCTTATGGATGATCAACTACGATTTGAGGGACATGTTCTTGAGGTAGTTAGAAACTGCTTTTATAGACTTAAAGTTCTGTATAGAATCCGGGATCTTCTCAGCGTTGACCTGCGAATACTATTAATTGAAGCCTTAGTGCTTTCCAAGCTAAACTACAGTATTACGGTATATGGATCGTGTCTGTTTGAGAAAACGCAAAAACTCATACAAAGAGTACAAAACGCCTGTGCCAGGTTCTGCTTCGTGATTCCTCCTCGAACGCGCGTCACTCCTTTTTTAAATAAGGCAAACATTTTACGAATGAAAGCTAGACAAAATCTTTATTATTCAATGTTGCTTTTTGAGGTTGCCCGGACGCGAACACCGCTTTATCTTTATGATAAACTCACCTGGTGTCTGTCCCAGAGAGTCGCTCCTCTCCTCTCAATGCCTCGACACAAAAGTGCAGCTTTCCGTGGCAGTTTTAATTACCGTGCCACAAAGTGCTGGAATAACATCCCACCACCCCTTCGATTGCTAAATAGTAAGGCTGGTTTCAGAAGTGCCTTTAGAAGGTTTCTAATACTGCAGCAGAAGGCTGAGGAGGCAGCACTTTAAAATAACTGTAATGCCCTCAGTTATAACCTGAAGAAATCTCCTACCTCACAAAATTCATTCTTTTTTATTTTGACTAACATACGACATAATCATTGACATTATATTATCCTTTTTCTATTCATATTATACAATTCTGAAATTTCATCTAATTTAAATCACACAATTCCGATACTATTCTATGCATTATTAATTCAATTTAAATTCAAATTCAATTGCAATAATTAATTCGATTCCATATTAGTAGATTTTAATATTTTATTTTATTTTTAAATTTTATTTATTTGCTGTAATAATTTGTGTATTTTGTGTACTTAAGCCTATTGCTGTCTCGTCCGCTTTGGCTCTGGCAGAATATCAGCGTCACAGATTCGTCTGTAACATTGCTGAGTCAGGGCCATTTCATTGTCGCGGTACAGTCACGGTGCCACATAGTGATCCTTAATTTCCATATTTTTGCTGTGTTAATTATAATTATTTTCATTGTTTTATTTAATTACTTTGATGTTTTTTGTCATAATTAATTTTGTGTGGTTTGTAATATGTTAATAACCAATATTTTTTTTGTGTTTGTACCGAACAATGAATAAATGAATTATCTATCTATCTATCTATCCACAACAGGAAGTACCATTTTGCGTCTGTAGTTTGCCCGAGTGAATAAGATATGCAATATACAAAAATCGTTAGAATTTTGTCATACTGGATTTTTATGTGTGTATGAGAATTACACAAAACACTTGAAAGCTACATTTGCAACACTTGCATACATACTTATTACAAACAACATTCATTAAATTGTTTCCAATCTTCTCTTATCGCACTTCCGACGGAATAATTTAAACCGGAGGGGAAATGCTTTGTTCAGAACTTCATTGCCGTCTTTATAAACAGAGCAACGTTTATGTTACAGCCAACATTTTTTTCCTTCTCTAAATTCTAATTATTTCACGTTAAATTACTAAACAACCCTCTGAAGTTTCCATATCACTTTAGAGAGGTGGATAATAATATTGTAGAGCGACCGCCGATCTATGATCCTCGATATTCTAGGTATAGCAAGCCGTAATTTGTCAGTGTTCAAGCTCAAGGACAATAGTGACATTTAAAAAATAATTGCATTTGAAAACATTGTCTTGAGAACATTGTCTATGAACTGCAGGTTTTAAATCGGTGTTTTTGCCTTATGAAGTTTCGCAGGCACTACAATACAATTTAAGAGTTAATTTTTGAGTTTATTTAGAAAATAATATTTTAACGATATTCTTGAAAACTAAACATGAACTAGGTTGAATACTTTCTTCATAAATTGTACCAAATTATATCCTAATATTGCTTTTTGTATTCTTACAGTCGGCCAGAGAAGTACATTGAGACATCGGAACATGGGCTGCTGATAATATCAGTGAACGAAGGCGACGCCGGGAGATATGACTGCTGGCTCGGTGGGTCCTTGCTGTGTTCCTACAATATCACCGTCGACACTCACAGGTACGAAACAAAGAATTAAGAACATTACTGGAAAAGTTTTCTCAACAATGCAAGGATATTATAAAAAATGTGACGTAATTTTACAGATGCTCGCCACCAGAAAAGAGCAACGAATATCAGAAAATATACTCAAATTGGTGTCATGAGTTTGAAAAATACAAATCGGCAATGAAGACGTGGGAAAGAAAGCAAGACGTAAGTGAAAAATTATGCAATATAGTACTGTGTATTAAATATCTGTTAAAATTATATTTCCTGTTTATTGTTAAAATATACTTAGTACCCGATCACTACATTGCATGAAAATTGCAATATTAAAGGAATTTCAATATCTTACATTTATAAAGACGCGTTCGAACAGCGATGTGCTCCATTTCTTTGTTCCAGGCTACATTTAATTCTAATTTTCGTTTCTTTTCAGCAGTGTGCGAGACAAAACGACTCAATTCAGAACACTCACCCCAACGAGATTGTGTGATAGCTCATGAGCATCGCCTATCTCATGTTTCAATCGGTTAACTACTACGCGGGAGCCATTCCCGTGCCGAACCTGTCAGCTGCCTTGAAATACCTGAACATACTCTCTTAAGGTCCAAAAGCCATTGGAGACCCCAAACAGTGCCCAAGACAAACACACGCTTAATAAAGCATGCAAGAACAAAGACGTCCTCTAGTTATTTATCAAAAGAAAACATTTCGATGTGTAGTGAAAATAAATCCAATAGAACAGTCAAATAAATAGTTTCCGTAACAAATTGGAACGTGAGAGAGGGTGATCTCATTGGACACTCGAAATTTCTACGGATTTTATATTAGAATTATTTCTAATTTAAGGATTGAAAGATTTGATTGCTTGTTGGGAAATTGAAATGTGTAAAAAGATGTAGAAACTTGCAGTTTCGTTATAATGTAAGTATAATGCTTTGTTCGTTGGATAAGATTGTAGGAAAATCGTTAGAAATGAAAGAAAAGTTTAATTTGGTAAGTATTAAGTAATGACTCAATCATGCATTTATATTTTATACTTTTGATTTTATTTTTTAGTTGTGTAGGTTACATTGTTTTAATTGGAAATCCTATTCTTTTTAATATTACCTCATAATGGTAGAAATAAAATTTTAGTGCAGCAATGCATTTTGGTTAAGATGAATAAATACGTATTTTTGGAGGATCAAGATGCATTGCACCGACACAAATATTTCAAATAGATATTGGCGCGCGTTTGTATAAGGAATTCGGTCCGGACCGCGTCCGGTAATTTGAAATCTCTGAGGGTTGTGGGAGGGTTTGCCTCATTATTTTTTCCCCTATTCAGTGTAAATAGTTACCTAATTCTGTTCGACTGTACCTATAATTGTAAGACTACGTACATTTTAGTATGCACGTCCCTAATCGTAAATGGATATAATTTAAGCCTGTGATATATTAAGAAACTCGATAAGGAAAGTGTAATTTTAACCCTTTGATGATAATAAGCCTCAATTTTCATCGATATTAAAAAGTATTTGCCATTATTTAACATTAGTAATGTTTTCAAGTCCAATAATTATTTCAGGTATAATTTTTGAGGCGTCCTATTAAATTAAAAACAACACAGAGTTATTCAAGTATAATTCAAACTTTAACTCCTAATCTGCTTCATGTAGTATTTCGCTCATGTAACATGTGACATTTTAAGATTCATTTTGCGTGTTTGATGCCTGAAGAATTCGCCCGTAAATAATAATTAAACGTGCTAACTTATTTAAATACTAGTTTAAATATTATGTTCAACACAGCTCATTCTAATTGAGATTATCACTACAATTCAACTCAATTCCATATCATTACGTACGCTAGTAACCTGTACATATATTATCATATTTAAATGATCCTACATGAATTCATACAAATAAAACAAAATGCACATGTATAAGTAAAACAATATTTTTTCTAGAGATTTATTAAAAAATGGCCATAGTCACTTTCTCCAATGCTATAATAGAGCAATAATAGTACATTATATTATGTAGGAAAAGTATAGAATCGCTTGTTCAACTTGTCCAGTAAAGCTGTAATCTGCGAATGTTATATCTATCGACTTGCACATATGAACTTTCTAGAAATTTTTGTCGAACATCCTTTCAACTTTGTTAAAAACATTACCGGCCCGCGTCGAATCTTTCGTGTGCGAGGATTTTCAACTAAAGAATTCTAAAATTCGTTTCGCTCGCCTCTTCCCACGCGTTCGACTCTGATAGGTGTGCATTTAGAGTCCAACCGTATATTGCAGTAAAGTCTTTGTTGCACTTTTTAAATTTAGACTTGTCTGTAATGTAGAGTCGAGAGGACTGTTAGTTCTGCGGTCAAAAAAACTTCGGAATTCCTGACTTGGTTAAAAGGTGGTATACGAAAGTTTGCAGTTAGTCAAATGAGTCGTTTGTGCAAGTCCCAATATTAAAATGAACATTAGGTATTTTGTGTATGTATTTGCTACGTTTAGCACAGCCATAATGACTGCATTTAAAAAAAACGTAAAATTTTTGTACCTTCCGTGGATGGTATTGTAAGATCCATTATGCAGTTTTTTTTTAACAATGTATATTAATTAATAAAACTTGTTTAATGTTTCTGTATTCTTCTTATTCTGTCTTCTGCATTCGTTAAATAAATGGGACAATTATAATCAGACGTCTTATGTGATAATGTATAACCTCTCAGTACCGGATGACATCTAAGGAAGACATTTTCCCCTTATAGGTTTTGAATTTTATTACCATGGCATGAGGATCAAAATCTCATAAGCAGGTCCAGGTCTCCTGTCAGTTGCATCAGTTATCTTATTTTTGGTTTAGCTATTTTTGTAACTTTGTCCTCATATCATTATGTACATAAACAAATCGAAATACATAGATTGAAAAAAATATCATATGAGATAATATGTGAGCTTCGACGTTTATTATAATAGTTAAGATTTCGTACTTAAGAATTTAGTGATTATTTGTCTGAGGATGATCTTGCGCAATAATTATGTACCCTAAGGATTTTATAGAGTTTCGGAACACTCTAGCTCAAAAATATGTTTCTATCAGGTCGTCACAAGTGCTTCAATATCGTATCAAACATTTGGGATTACAGCGAGGAGTGTTCCAAACCCTAAAGAAGAACGTCTATTGTCTTTACTAATTTAGTAGCTCTGTAAATTTCACAATGTTATATTATACAGTAAGTTATAATTGAAATGTAACCTTTAAGATTTTATATAATAAACCTATGAACTAAAAAATCTAGTGCTTCTGTTCTTATGCTGCTTATTTCAGTAATAAGGAACGATCGCTTCGAAGATTTAGGACTACATTGTTCAGACCGACAATATTTCATTAATGAAAAAATAACACCAAAAAATGAAAGAATAGAACGAATATAAACGCGAAAGACTAACACCCGTTTGCACTAAACATAAGCATCGCCTAAGTGCTTTCCTAACTTGTTTAGGCTGCTCCTAGCAAAAAAAAAAAGATTGCACTAACCCCAAGCCATTCCTAAGTCCAATCTGTCAGTGCAATCAAATTTTTTAGCTAGGCTGTTCTAAGGCTTAGGTGACTCTTAACTAAGACAAGCCAACGTTTAGTGAAAATGGGCGTAAGTCTTGACAATGCCACTAAACGACAGTCGAAACATTTTAAAACGTTGCCAATCCATCAAAGCGCGTATCGAGTTGACATTTTCGTCATAACACCGAGGGGTGAGGCCCCTCCGGCAGGGGGCCAATCACGGGGTGAGGGGGCCATAAAAAGTGAGGGCCCGTAATTATATAGTGCCACTAAACTAATTTCACGATACATTGCCGCCGAAATCTGTGCTTGGCACCGCCAGACTCGGAAAGGCGACGAAATGTGATTTTGCTTTCATAACGAAACACGCTGATTACTATTTTGTTGTGTGTTATTACCGCTGAATTGCTAATACCAGTTGTTCGGCCGAGTTGGGCAGACTGACGAATTGTTTATTTAGTTGCTGATTCCAATTGTTTGTTTCGGCGGTAATAAATAGGGCCGAATGCGAGTAGATGTCCAAAAGACGTTAATTAGAGAATAATCGTGAAGAATACTCGGTACGCCTTGCTAACTTTAATAATAGGTACTACAATATCTACCTATCCATCAGCAAAAAGAAAAATATGACAAAAAATATTTTAGAATACTTACCTTATTTCTTTAATCTTTAGTACCTATTATGGTACATCCTTGTGACCGGGGCTAAATTATCGTAGCGCACTGCCCTTCAAACTTGTTTTATGTGGACAGTTTAATAAGGATCTATTTCCTAAACATTCACGGTATATACTCAAGTTATCGCAGGCTATGAAACTCAGCTACAGCATTCATATTATCATGTGTTGTGCTCTCGCAACGTTGCATTGTAAATGAGAACTAATGTTTGACAAGTTGCAAGTGGGTAAGGTAGTTTGTCTTCAGGAAAGGCTCGAAGATTGTATCGTAGATTGCATCTGAAACTCTCGCTGGGCGAGACTGTGAATGTGACGTAGTCTCTCTTATTACCCGATCAACTGCGTAGTTTTGTGTTAAATAATGGGCTAGCTGGTTATGTACGAGCAACGGGTTAAGAATGTATAGGAAAGTTACTCGGCTCAACTCGACTCCATAGTGAGAGACAACAAAAACAAAAATCCCTCAAATGTTTACTAAACCTTTCTGTAATTTACATACGCTCATATGAGGTAGCAGAAACAAATAATATTTGATGTATGTTTATAGCCCACCTTAAAAATAGAGACAAACATAAAAGAAGAAGAAGAAGGTAATGCACTAATTTTTAGGGAACCGTACCCAAAGGGTAAAACGGGACCCTATTACTAAGACTCCGTTGTCCTTCCGTCCGTCCGTCCGTCCGTCCGTCTGTCACCAGGCTGTATCTCATGAACCGTGATATTTGGACCGTCGACATTTTTACAGATGATGTATTACTGTGGCCGCTATAACAAAAAATACTAGAAAATAATAAAATAATTTATTTTTCTGTAAACCATACAAACTTACGAATGCACCTTAAGTACATGGAGTGTGAAAGTAGCCGCACCAATAACTTTGTTAACAACATTTTGCTATGTAAAATCCAAACTGTTCACACCATCATCCCTACCATTCCCGTACGGTGCGGAACCCTTTGTGCGCGAGTTCGACTCGCACTTGACCGGTTTTTAACTTTACAGTATTATTAATGTATGTACAAAGCAAGGAAACCAAGACAAACTGCAGTTCTGGTTTAGTTCCTATACAGTTTACTGTAGAATAACTTTGTAAGCTGTTACACGTTTTGAGAAAATGAAAAGATGGATTTCTGCGAGTACAGATATTTAGTTCATTAGATCATTCACCGAATTATATTAAATCTCACAGAAAAGACAGCAGATACCGATATTGGTAATCTCTCCTGCTGCAACCACATACATAACATAACAAGGTCTTGATTTTTTTATTTAAACATGAAAGATATCTTTTCTAACTCTTTCCGTGTTGCACGGTGGTGCCACAAATAGCTTAAACAAATTTTTCACTTGACTCGCTCGGTTTTTCGATACCTTACAATCTTTATCTACACACTTATCATAAACCCTCTGTACTGCGTCTAAAAACCGCACGTTAAGACCAACATAATGTAAAACTATTGGTAAAAACTCATTTCTTCTCTGAAAATTTGTACATTATGCCCATAATGTACAAAAATTTGTCAAATTATGACATTTAAATTTCGAACGCTGACGCCCGCCTGCGTGCCACCCCTAGTTTGTCTGTGTAGTTGGTACACTACAGAACAAGCTAAACAACTGCAGAGCAATGATCAATGCCACAATGCCGGTCAAACATGCGGTTCCTGAACACATCAAAGAGAGCTTATGATAAATGTGCAGATAAACTATAGTGTATGTAACTGTACATAATTAGGCATTAAAACTCTCGAGTGATATTATTATGAAACTCGCCTTCGGCTCGTTTCATAAACCCGCTCTCGAGCGTTAATGCCCTCCATTATGAAGCAGTCACATAAACTACCATTGTTTTGTCCTCTCGATCTCATAGAGACGCGTTGGCGTCTGATCGTACTCGTGCCGTCAGCCCCCCGCACCGGACGGGGGGGTGGCTTCGCAACTCACAAAGAATGCCTTCTCTTCGGAAGCGGCAGTGGCGCGTATAATCTTTCATTTCACGGCGCGCCGGCATCAGGCCACGACGCACGTGCTACCACTTAATCTCGGATTTCGACTACATTTGATAATTACACACGCGGAAAATTTAAGTTTTGTTTCAGATAGATTGTTGTGTCGTAAAAATATGCCGTTGGAGCCACCCCCCGCTTGCAAAATAAACAAGGACCGCCGTGATAACTGGGCATTAACGAGCTAATGGTTGTTCCGTGTTTACAACTAAACACATAACTTAAATTGGCTTCAGTCGGAGGCTTGTTAAGTTAATACTTTAATTCAGCTTCCCTGGATTTGGCTTCTTACCAGGGGAACATAATTATAATCAGGTAGGTATGATTTTTAAGGATCTCAAACAATATTTGTGGATCGATAGCTTATAGGATACCAGGGGTGCGTGGGTCGGAAGAAGCTCGCGGTCAGGTCAAGCGAGTAATCCTTTATTACATGAAGAGATCAGCCCCCGCCCGCTGAGCCGGCCGCCACCCAAGCTGCGGTGTCCCACTCTAGTAAGCGCATTAGCCGAATTAACAATTAGTCATGCCTACGTCTGCCAACAAAATTTACACTAATTTACATAACAATAAAGCCCTTTCAGGCCTCGTACGGGTACGAAGGATTTTTAAAATTAATTGGATCGCAAACCGTGGAAAATTCGGCGTTCGCCTCGCCCCCTCTATTTGGTTATTTCGTGGTCACTGTTTACGATGTACCATTGGGATCGGAGCACCCTCATTCGCAGTTTAAATGCTGACGCGTATTTGCTATCTGATTTTTGACTTTCCGTTTCAATTTTCGTTTCATCGGCGATGCGATCACCAAATGAGTGGTTAATTTTCATAGAACGGCGTAAATGGATCGGACGGTTGGGCTAAAGTGATGCAGCGATTATGATGCGAGCTCGCTGGAGCGCGGCGGAGATATGATATGCGGGCGGCTAACCACCAACGCCGCCGCCGCCGCCGCCGCTGCACGGTTCGACGCATGGAGAGCTTGAGCACAGTTCAACGCATTATTTCACTATTCACTATTACTGAGGATTAGAGCAATGAGATAGCAATGTTCAATCGTTTAGCTATTACATAGAACATTTTGGCAACAAATGTGTTGTTGACCAATACAAGTTTTTGACTACCAAATTTTCTAAATGTTCCTCAAATGTAGTGCTCCCATGTAGTTTCACAGAACTTTGTTGGTTGGTATAGGTCACTTTTTGTCCGAATACTAAAGTTAGGTTTGTTAGCTCACAACTTTATAAATACAACCTGGAGCCGAAGCGAAGCGGAGCTTAGTAAATTTGGGATGAATGTATTTTTTGGTTAATTTGATAAACAGTTAAATGTAAGCCAAAAATGTTTGTGAGGTCTCTCAATGAGCCTCTCTTCTACGATTACAACGTTACAAGGTAACAAAAATCTTAATTTTCTGTAAATATTAACATATGTTTAGAAAACGTTTTTTTTACCTCTTCTCTACATTGGACCACTGTGGGAAAATAAGGGCGGAGCAACTCCCTGAGATTTATTTTTAGATCTCTTTTAAATATAGGTTTTTAAAACTAGTACAAATATTATAAATAAACAATTACAAAGTTATTAAGCGAGTTTTAAGTGGAGTTTGAATAATCTTGTCATTTACGTAATGTTGAATCAACATATAGCTCAAAAAATTTTGAATTGACGATGGCGTAATAGACCTAATATGTAATATATGTTCGAAAATATCGCAAAATGGCGGTGCGTTTATGTAATCGGGATTTCAAGAATCTCCGGATTGGGATCCACCATTTCCCTCTCAACTAAATAGTACCCGCTCGCTGTATTCAAACAGAACGGACTTCGGATAAAGGACTGAATGGCGGACAGTGTCGCTTGATTCAAATGGGCAACAATAAAAGCGCGAAACTAAATAGCGAGCTGGACGAGCAAGAACAAAGGCCAGCTTAAATTGTAGCATTGTGTTTGTGTACGCACACCCCGGAAGGCGACACCCGAAGAATGGACTCATTTGCCTTAACAACATTAATGCCTCTGACCCTCACCGACACTTTTTGTTTGTTAATCTACAGAAAAGGGCGTAACTCACTTTGTCAACTCGTAATTTAATTTGTTCAACCCTAGCGGGCCGAGGAGTCGTGTGTCGACAGGCCTTCGTTCGCTACTCTGCTGTACAGCACAACCTTCGGCTAATTACATTTAATTTCTGGTTTACGCACAGATTGCTTTTAAAATTAATATGTTTTAGAGCTGGAAAGGCCTGCGAGTTCAGTTATCCCGTAATCTGTATCCCAGAGTTTATAGCACGAGGCAAATGACATTTAAATTTTATTGAGACCTATTCCGACGACATTGCGGTGCGTAAAATATCCCATAAATATCCAGCTTTTGCTAACAATATCTCAATACTGTGTGACACAGTATTGAGATATTGTTAGCACGACACAGTCTGTGTCGTAATTCAAAAGTTAACCGTTCCGTCCCTATCCACTCCCTTATGGCATGCCGGGCCAAAGGTGATGGGACCACGTTTAGAAATGCTTAAAATGCAATTTTACAAGAGACCTTTTATTTATGGGCCCCCGAAAGAATGTAAAATGCAAACGTTTTATTGCACGGCTTTATATAAATAGGTAGAACAAACAATTCCCTGTTATCCCAGGACGGGGGTTCCCCGCCATATTTGCAGGCTTAGTGGGGGATGCACCGAAGATGTTATAAAAAAAGTTAAAGTTAACAAACAGGTGGGGTAAGGGTGGTTGTAAGATGGTTTTTAAACAATGTTGTCTTACCTCTTGTTGTTTACGTAAGGTAGGTACAGAATTTGCTGTAATACCGTCTTGGCTCTATTCTGTAGTCGGTTTATTATGATATTTACGATCGTATTTGCTAAGTGCTTCTCCCTATCCGTCTGCGTAATCTACCATATAGAAGACGTGTTTAATTAATTTCACTTAATACTAGTTGGCGTTAGATTTATGAAATCAAATGAAATGAAAAGAAAATATTCTTTCATAGTTTCAGTTTCAGTTGATTACTGTTTGGTTGTTACGATAAAAGCTCAAACCTGCATGTGTATTTTGGCACTTTACACTATTTGGTGATAACCACAAACTGTTAGAATTATTGATTATCTCATTAGTTGTCGGTTAACGGTTTGGTACAATCTGTTCAACATAAAACCTACACAAAAATATCAAATCGTGTTTTTGGATAGTAAATTAAAATACGATCTAACTAGAAACTATTCCATATGATGAACTTGTCTAAATACGAATTCATATTTCGAAATGAGTAATAACGAATTCAAAAGATACATACATATCTCATTTTGCCCGCAGTTTTTATACACGGAGAAATGATCTCCGAAGCAGTCCCCTCACATTGAAAAATCTCTACAATTTGAAATGTAAAAATTCATATAATAAGGCCGACTGAGATTACCTCGCTCTCATCTATTATTAGAGCCAGCGACGCTGGAAGTGGGACATTTTTATCGCCCACAGGGTTTAGATTAGTTTTGTTCTGTGAATTTGATGCATTTAGAATGAGGTCGATTATTCAACGCCCTGCCTGCCCCGCGCAACTTGCTTCCTATTATCGCATGAATATGAAATATGTATGACGCTCGCAGTACCAACAAAGAGATTCGCTAGCTAGGTCTGGAATGCTATGCTTCTTTGGCGAAAGTAGAGCAAAGTCGGCATCATCATACTCTCTATCTCTCTGCCTATAGAGGTGTTATTTAGGGCGTTGTACGAAGATATAAAGTTTTGATGTTTATATGTATAAGATGCCATAACCTCATTTGTCTCCCCCAAGCTAATCAACCCTCATATGTGCCTATGTGTGTAGCAACATGGCAACTCCATGATAAAGCCACCCCGGCAATTAAACTAAAAATACCAAATCGCAAATTCGAAATTCCAAGAACACAATCGAAATATTGACATCCAAACTGACATTCTGTGTCGAATGTGAGGACAAAGGAGAAAATATGAACATGTGCGAAAAATATCTCGCGTGTGCACTTGGGAGTTTCGCGTGACAGAAAATTTAATACGAGGGGAGCTCTAATATTAAACCTCGGGGACCCATCACTTTTAATATCTGGCCGTAGTCCTGTAGGGCTCTTAAATTATTTACCAAATGGAAAGGTAATGGTTGGCGAAGAGTGCGAATGAAGGTATGCAAATTTTATAAAGCTTGTATTGTTGGCAATAAAACGTGTTATATGCCGACTAAATGAGCTGAATGAAGAATATCGTGGTTTCGCCTTAACTCCGAGTGGAGTCTGCGGTGGTACCGGCTGCGGTGGAAAAAAGCAGTAAATTATGATTATTTTAATAATTTAGCAGACACATTGTTTCACACATTGATATTCAGCAAGGCTAACATGAGTTTGCACTTTTAAATCGGAAACGGAGTTTGTCTGGGATGTTGTGGTATTTTTCGCATTTGTAAAGGAGTTTTGCAGGAATAGGTTTGTATGCTTAGCCATCTATTTAATTCAGTTCGGGATAGGAAGTTATCCGTTCCATGATATCAGATGCGGTCCTGATAAGCAATCCTGACTGCTAATTGTAAAGTTATACGGACATACATAGAGAAGAGGCCTATGCCTAGCAGTGGGTTGATGTGGGCTGAGCATGATGATGATGATGATGACGGCTATAGACATATAGAAAAGCACCACCGGTCTACTCTCTCTATTCCCTTATGCCCAATACTTACTCCAACAAATTTATATAGAGTTGTTACACATATTCAGAGAATAGTGTCGACTTTGAAGTAATGGGCCTTACTATTATGTATGCATCTACCTCTGTAGGGTGTCTGATAATTCGAGACAAATATTGTGAGGGGTTAAAGTAGAGTCCATTTTCAGCAACTTCAACTCTATAATAATCTATCCGACTTTTAACTTTTTCATTTTCATAAATTATTTGTCATAAAATTATTAATTACGAAAAAACTAAATAACTTTGGGTAACTCTTTGATTCTCGTTTATAAGCTAATGCACCAATTCGGCCATGTATGCGCGGCCATGTAGACTGCCAAACACCAGCGGGAAAAGGACCCCAGGCGGACAGTATCTGCGCAAAAGTCACCCAACCGCATGCAGCATACCACCTGAGAAATGGGAGAATCTTGCTCAAGCGAGGCCAGAATACGTGCTGCTTTACATAAAGGTCTTGACGATATCGAGTAATAACTGGCAGACCTAGAAGCGAAACGTCAGACACGGAAAAATCGCCCAAGTATACCTACAATGATTCGGGGCAACTATACTGTGACCCATGCAACATTTGAGTACACAAAAGAAGATAGCAGAGGTCACTGACATCTGATACGATGAGGAGGACATCATCATTAGTTCTGTGGAATAACACAATTATTTTAAACATCAACTCACGTGATGAAACAACTTAAAATAATTTTAAATTTTAAAACAGCAAAGTCAAAAAGAAACTGAAATGATGGTGTAAATTGATTAAAAAACTTTCTTGTTTTATCAGCTGTCCAGCATGATAAACATGTTTACATTGACTTTAAAGCAAAAAAATATATTGCAATCATTGTAAAGTAGGTGGAAAGAGAGACATAAATTTTCGGATAGGGTATTTTGGTGTTACATTTTTCGAAAATGGGCTCTACTTTTTAACCCCTCGCAATATATGGATCTAATTACTGGACTACATGAATAGCAGGCATTTTATTTAATTAAGTGACTGAAATAGAAAATTCGCTAATCACTATTTAACCACGAAAACCGAGCCTCGGTCCAAAAACAGCACAGCCGAAATCGCGTTGAAAAATCTCAAATTGAATTTGTGTGAACCGAACGAAATTGAATAGTATAACAATTGGACCTTTTATCTTCGGTGGAGGCGACGGTGATTTATTGGTAAAAATCACGATTAATACGTACACGTGTCCTCGTTTAGGGGTGAAGGGGTAAAGTCTCCCGTGGCAGGGTGAAGCTGGGTCACGCATGGTAGGACTTGGCTAATGACTCCACCACTAGGGTAGAGTCGGCAGTCCTGTCTCTTGCTATGGATTTATTGGCTTAAAACTTAGAATATTCCTTTTAAAGAAAGTAAGACTCCCGTGGGATTTAAGACGGCTTATATCGGCAAGACGCAAAATCGTACTTTTCAAGATTTATGTAAAGCCTATGAGGCTATTATATTGAATCTAATTTATGTGATGTATACTATCTTAAAGAAAATTTATTACTACAGTATTAAAGTCTGGCCGCTGAGAGAAGCGATCCTGACAGCTCAAAACCCATACATTTTTGACATCTGCAATGAAAAAAATATTGCATATTATGTATGCATTAAGAAAATGTCATCGCATTTTAAAAACGGCCGAAGTGTAGGTAATTTCCTTATAGTAATGTCAAATTGAGCAGTATTACTGCGACACGTTTTGTGAATTTAGCTTTTCCCCGTCATTTTGAACCCTCGTATTATGGTGAATACCTATCAATCTTTCGAAAATATACTACTATCATTTATCAGATCATTCTGATATTTCAACGGATGTTTCATAGTTGGTGTAGGTTATGTTTACTTCCGACATGATAGCTGTCATATCGCTCTAACCATAGCTAACCATTGCTGGTTATTCTCCAACCGCAAAGTTTTGATAGTTTCGTAGTATCATATTCGAGTGGGTTCATTTGGTTCATAAGATTTCTAATTTAAATGACCGCAGCTAATATGCCCCACCTCTCATTATTTTCAGATATATCATTGATTAGTTATGACAGGGGCAATTGATGGAAATATTATAATCATGGCTAATTTTATAGCCTAGAGAATAATAAATACTGAGCTGACAGACTAGTGGAGAAGCATTAGACGAAGCAGAAGAAGATACCGACGTGACGTCGTCTGATAGCTTGTACAGCTACCTATAGCTTATTTCTTCCTGGTGGTTGGATATTATTACTTTTATTACTATTATTATTATAATTTTTTAAACTTTCTATATTTGATTCAAATTATTTTAATGGATAGTTAGAGCCACACTTTTTAATCATATCAAAGCTTAAAATAAATCGCTTTTGAAAAATGCACTATATATAACAGGATTATTCGACTCGAGCTGCTTTACTTGTGCGATGTTCTGATTGGTAATTTTTTCAAAAGTAGCTGAAATTCCTTGACTGTCAGAATTACATGATAATGCTACTGAATGTTGCCTTGTGGAAGATAACGACGCCCTAATTTTTTTTTAAAAGGTTTCTCGCCACACTTTAGTATGGTGTAGTATGGTGTACCAAGTATTTACTATAATATACTTGAATGTGGAATCCAATAATAATATTCTATACGTATAAGTGTAAATACACATATTAGAGATTCAGATGTTTAAAATTTTCCGAATGCCAGTTCCAAAAAATGTAAAGTACCAAAATTTAAAATTACTGTTATAGTCGTACTAGCATTTATTTGAATTTGCCGCGTTTTTCCAGGTTCATGTTACATTAGAAGCCTCATCGCGCGGGAAAGTCTTGAAAGAAAACAATTTTGGGGCTATGAGACAAACGTTCTACAGTCTTTGTTTTTATACTTTAGCTAAGCAGGCGGAACTATTACGGAGCTCTGATGCAGGAATTTCGCCTAAAATTGTAATTATAAGGAAAGAAGGTGTTCCATAAAAACCAGACCCAGGATGAACGAAATGTATCTCAAAATAACAGTATAATTAAGTATAAGAAATTAGTGTTGAATTCGATGGCTGAAGTGTTATTTTTTAGGGTTCCGTACCCGAAGGGTTCCAAACGGGACCCTATTACTAAGACTTCGCTGTCCGTCCGTCCGTCCGTCCGTCCGTCTGTCACCAGGCTGTATCTCAAGAACCTAGCTAGCTAGAGAGTTGAAATTTTCACAGATTATGTATTTCTGTTGCCGCTATAACAACAAATACTAAAAAACAGGATAAAATAAATATTTAAGGGGGCTCCCATACAACAATACCACATAAAAACTTATGGATGCACCTGGTTACGTACATGGAGTGTGAAAGTAACCGCACCAATAACTTTGTAAACAATATTTTGCTGTGTAAAATCCAAACTATTCACTCCACACCATCGCTTCCATTGAACGGTGGTACGGAACCCTTCGTGCGCGATTTAGACTCGCATTTGACCGGTTTTTTAGTGTTGCTTTCCGAAGTCTTGCTAGCGTTAATACAAACCATGAATTTTCAGTTAAAAAATGTTAATTATTGTCACTATTTGATATTATTATTTATTCATATTTTTATGTTGTACTATAAGATTTTAATATAATATTAAAGGAAATTAGGTAAATATTAAAAAATATATCTTCGGCCGGTTTATATGAAATACTGTTTGTTTTAGGATTCTGCACCATCGCAGAGAAATATCAATAATAAACAATAATAATATTAAATAGTGATAATAATTAAGTTTTTAATCACTAAAAGTTCATAGTTTATACTTGAACTGTGTGTACGTGTATTCTTTTTTTATTATAAAATTATTCTCTTTATTTTGAAATACATTTTTTGTGTGGGATTTGTAACGTCTCCTTCAGAGCATTTTTCAGTGGTAATTAACGCGATAGTGTAGGTACTAGTGCCTAAAACTTATTGTGGTAATCTGCGTTGCGTGATTGGGATTCAGAATTTCGTGAACTGTGTTTGCTTACTAGTAAGCTAAAGTGTAAAAACAACCCCCGTATTCCCTTTCCTTGTGTCATATAAGTAATTCAAAATCCACCTAAGTCAAATATTATTATTATCAGCTAGATTGTTTAAATAAGTATTTAAACAATCAACGACGCAACGTTATCTGGTTATAAAGTTATATTATAAAGGTCTGGTTTCGCTATCGTTATCGATCGCGAAACCAGACCTTTAGGATTCTATGAATCATAAAAGTCTTTTAATTTCCAATTCACACAATATAAATATATTGTATGGATTGGATAAAATTATCTGGAATGTAATTTTTTGCTTATTGCTATGAAAAATTGTTTTTAGTTTTTTTTATGTAAGTGGTGTTCATAGACGCTTTGGATAGGTAGATGAGATAAAAAATTGCCGGTGTTCATAATTCATAATTCTTTATAAGCACACACATATTAAATTTAAAAGGTTACATTTAGGATAAATCATATGCACAAAGGTGAGCTTATCTCTAAAAATATATTTTTTCCAGCAAGCCAAGGCATCAAAGGGAAATGTGTGAAAGTGCACAATATCTAATTCATATAATATAAAATACGGAAAATAAAATACTTATATACCAAACTACTAAATAAAATACATACATATAACTTCAAATATAATTAAATTATAATGATGATTACAATGATTACAATTAGGTACAATGATTTTTCGATATATTGAAAAGATAAGAGAGAATATGAGAATCTCGGCGACGACGAATCGGAAGCCACCCCAACTCTGCGATATTGATAAACATGGTCGAATTTCAGCAGCCCGAAGATAAACCGAATCTCAAGATTCTGAAGTCGTTCGAGTGTTCTTTACTTTAATCCGAATAATCTATAATTATTTAAAGAACTAGCTGTCATATCATCCGCAAATTTTCATACACTTTTACATGTTTACATTATTTATCAACCTTGTTTCTTTAGGTAATTTGGCAAATGTGTATATTACATAGTAAATTATTGGAGATATTTTTTTTACCAGAATCGTTGCCGCTGCTAAATAATGCGCTCCACCAATACCCTAAAATACAAAATTTACATTGAATGTAAAACAAACTTAAATAATCATTGACTCTTACTGTTGTACCTACTGTACAATGTTACTTATTCGTATTGTTTCCCGTTTATGACAAAAACATGTCGTGCCGACTAAGACGTGGTAGACATTCTCCTTTTATGCGTTATTCAAATGAAAGTTCTACCTTCCGCCTTAGGGCCATAAAAGGAATCTTCCATAAATATGCACATAGAACACAAACATCATAAAACAGAGAGACGACCGACAGTGGTATAAATATAAATATTCATATGCTTATTTTTAAGTTGATTATAGAAAGTGATACAGTTGTAGCTCTTATGTTAGTATTCCAGTTTGTACACTTCTACTCTGCAGTTACTTGACATTTAGTTATTCGTACCGTAATTAGAATAGGTAATCTCTTTCTATCAGAAAGCCCGCATATTCTACATTAGGCCAAAAATATTTCAAAGAAGCATTCGAATCTTGCATAGTTTTACCATTGAGCTTTAGGGCCCAGACACGGTTGATGAGTCCAGTGGCTTTTTCTGAGGATACCCACTTAATTTTTTCACCCCCTTTTTATAGACATGACAAAAGTTGGCGTCTTTAGCACTACTTGTCCATCAGGAGGACAGGCATACTAAATTGATATTGTTTATTTCAATCTCAGGGCAGATTTACTGCGGGAGTGGGCGGCGGGGGTAACAAGCGAAACGCGCGGGGAGGGTTATCTAGCGTGACCATCGCTTTCAGATTTCAGGTTTAATACCTTCATAACTCTGCGATCCTGGTAGTTAGGGGCTTGATTTGGTAAGATATTTGCGGTGGTTCCGTGGAAATTACGAGGTAGTAAAAACAAATCATGCTCCCCCGATCAAAGTGCCATATCATTTCGGCATGTCAAATCTGTCTATACATTTTAGGTATAAAGTTAATAGCTACTCAAAGATATTTGCGTCTGACACTGTAATTGAAACTAACTGGTACGTACAGGGAAATTCATTTGAGCGTAATTCGTAATTATTTACTTAACCCACTTACACATTCAGCTATTGCTATTTAACAGTTCTTTAAGCCAGAAACTCTGCCTAAAGCCAGAGATTCCGTAATTTAACATACCTGGAGATAATTTTCAATGACAGACCAATCCCAACGTCCCCGAGCACAGTTCCACTCGAATAGTGCCCAACGTCCTAGACGTTACCTGTGGCCACTTGATAACGTCCCATCCACATACAAACACACCCCTTAGCACCTAAACTAGGTGCTCGTACCCTAGTAGTAAGACAGGTTTTCCTCTGCCCAGGTGTAGAGAGCGGAATGGACATGCATGAAGTAATGCAGTTAGACAGAGCTAGTGGACCAGTAAGTACATACATTGAATCAGGTTAGTTTCGACAATCTGAATTCTGAATATTGTCAAACAAACCGGTTAATTATTTGGCATTATAATTACAAGCTTGGCTTTAATATCTATACAGACGGATCGAAAAGAACAAAGAGTTGGTCAGATCGAAATAAATCCTCAAAAATTAACAGAAAAAGGAACAGCGAACAAGGTTTCATGTCATAATATAAGTACTCCAGAATCAGCTTACATAACAAACAACTTCCTGATATTCCTCTGTTGGTATGTTGCTCACAAATACCTACATGTTCACAACACATTGCGGTGCACTTGTCCAAGTACAATCAACTAAAATGTTTTCTCTGCGTGTAATCCAACCTGTATGTCCAACGGTTAACGTCAGTTGGAAGTGGACATGTATCCGACAGTACTTTGGACGGCAGATCGGAAACCACAGAGGCTCCTGAGCGATGTTCCTGAGATCATCACCAGGAGGAAACTACACACCATACTGGTTCTTATTGAGATTGCGCTTGGGCTGGAATCGGTAGTTAGAGCCAGGGCTTGTGGTCGACCTTGCTTGCTGACTCTGACTGGTGAATAGGGAGGTATTGTGTGTTGTTCGTCGATCGATGAGAGGTTATTGATGTTCTTTGCTCAATGTCCAGGCTGATATATATCAGTTACTTAGTTGTGGATGTGCATAATTGGACTAAAATAATACGCTATTGATTCCCGTGGGTAGGGATACATATATGATGATGACCAGTGTCAAAAATATTTTTTTCTACACACCTATCATAAACCCTCTTTACTGCATCTAAAAACCGCACGTTAATACCAGCATAATGTAAAACTATTTGGTAAAAACTCATTTCTTATCTGAAAATTTCTACATAATGACCATAATCTACCAAAATTTGTCAAAAAATGACATTCAAATTTCGAACGCCGACGCCTGCCTGCGTGACGCCCCTAGTTTGTCTGTGAGGTTGGTACTACCGAACAAGCTAAACAACTGCAGAGCAATCAATGCCACAATGGCGGTCGAACATGCGGTTCCTGAACACATCAAAGAGAGCTTATGATATGTGTGTAGATAAACTAGTGTATGTAACTGTACATAATTAGGCATTGAAACTCGCCTTCGGCTCGTTTCATAAACCCACTCTCGAGTATGTAACGCCCTCCATTATGTAGCTGTCACATAAACTACTATTGGATGCGCCTATAATGTACTCCGTATTATACAATACGACGCAACTGCTTTTCAGCTACACGGGAAGTCACATACTATTTAAAACGCATCGCATTTTGATCCATTATTTTTGAAAGGTTCTCTGGATAGATAAAACACTATCCAGAGCAGTCTGTATAAGCAACGTACCGAACACAATGCAAGATAAAGGCCCGGTCTTTACAATTCCCACAAACGGCTAAGCTTTGCAAAGAGCACTGAAACACCCGCCGATAAAAAGTATTAAAACAAAACAATATGTTGTCTGTCTTTAAAAGCAGGTGTATAAAAGGAAGTTAATGCTCGGAGTGCGGTAGAGGCGTGGCTCACTCTGGATTACCTCTTTGGACTTAACTTCATTGTTGAACGGCGGTGCACGTGACACGCAGGGCGCTATTTACTTTCTTTTTTTTTAATTACTTAATTGCACACATAAATAAACATTAACAGAAAGGCATTATGTACAAAGGCGAGCGTATCTCTAAAAAGAGATTGCTTCCAGCAAAACTAGGCATGGCAGGAAAGTTTTAAAAGAGAGGGTCATTGCACAATGATATCTAGTCTATATAATAAAACACATATCAATAATTAAATATCTATAAAAGTACCAATATTATACCTACCTTATTATTTATAATAATTAATGCGTAATGTTTCTATTAGTTGAATAAAATATATTAATATTTAACAGAGATCTAAAAATCAATCTGTGGGAGTTTCTTCGCCCTGCTGCTCCCACAGTGGTCCAATGTAGAGAAGAGGCAAAAAATACATTTTCTAAGTGTATGTAAATATACAGTAACAAAGAAATTTTCATTTTATTAGATTTGATTTACATATAATAACAATATATAACTATCATGAAAGAGAGAGGTAGTACTCTTTAGCCGGTTTTGGAGAGATTAAAGAGTGGGACTACCTCTCATAGTGCAAGGGAGTGCGTTCCACCTGCAACCTGAAGGAGTGTTCGTATGCAGAGGTGTTATGCAGTGCAGTGGCCAAGATTGAGACCGTGTAAGATCTTCAGTCCCGATCTCCTAAAAAGGAATACTCAAAGTTAGTTAGCATAGTAGCAGTAGCCAAAGGAAATTAGTTGGCGTAGCGCGGATTTTTCAATATATTGAAAAGATGCAAAATAATGTGAGAGTCCATAAAATATATCAAATGAAATAGGGCAAATGATTGAAAAAATAAAGCTCTATAAATGTGGGTAAGATGCAACTTATTCGACATGATGGAACATTATACATATGTTGCCAGATCTACAGAAAAGACTAAAGTCTCTGCTGGTATATACCTCCAGAATATGAATGTATGTACTAAACTATATATCTACTAAACAAGACATGTGGACATAGCTTCCTTTCTGTGTGAAATTCATGATATATAGTTATCGGCAAAGTAAGCGTATCGAGCGAAACTCATCTAACAATGCCTACGTCAGAAAATCCAAGTCTCAAAGCCTTAATGCGTATTTTCTGTGACTTGTCCCACAAGGTAACCCGAGTTTCAGTAATGCAACACACACACACACACACACACGGCGAAAGAGAAAACAAATGAAAGCAGCACTCACCGGAGTTGCTTCACTCTTCGGAATTAGCGAATATTTGCAAATGGTGAGTGGATCTGATAAAAGCTTGTGTACAAAAAGCTTTGTGAGGAATTACCTCATAAATGTATCGGTAATAGTACAGTAGCCTTTCAGTTAGGGACGGATTTTTGGTGCTCTGTTAAGTTATCTGTCAAGTAATAGAAGGTAGTAGTTGACCGAGCGAGCGAAGCGAGCGAAGCATCCAGTTTTGAGATTGGCCAAAAAGCATTTGTCCTTCTATCTGTTATTCTGTCTGTTCTCGCCTACAGGTCGCATTTCTCAACCGATTCTCTTGAAATTTTGTGAGCAGCTTAGATAATTATATTTTTTTTTTTGCAGGCATTTTTTTTAAACGGCGTACTTATGGCTTTACAAAGTTATTAGTGCGGCAACTTTCATACTCCATGTACGTAACCAGGTGCATAAATTAGTTTGTATGTGGTATGGAATGAAAATGCAGTCGGGTCATTTTATTTATAATAATTCATTCAATCAATTAATGGACGGATTAAAGAGGGGTGAGGGGAGTTTGCTGTAGCAAACTGATTTCAGATTTTGATTTTATTTTGGAAAAAATATACCAAATCAGACGACGCAGTTTCTCCGCCTTTGACGAGACGACGAGACAAACACGTATAGACACCAGATTTGACCTCCTAGGACTAAGGATATGCGAGTAATCGCCAAAACTTATACCCTTATTTTGTTCAAAAGTCTGCATAGTAATTGGAAAATTTAAGCACCTGAAATTCAAGTTAAAATTGGGCTCTCTTCATTAAATTGTTGCGCAAAATAAACTTGTATCACATTCTAATAAAGCCTTTCATCCGTCAGTCGTGACAATATGTTTAAGTATGTATGTTTGTCGAAGGGCTCGCGAGGTCTACTGCTCTCACAGAACCACTAATTTGTAGTAATATTCCATCCTCTGCGGTTCAATTGTGTCATCCACCACAACATCATACAAAAGTTGAAACATACCTCTATATATTTGTGTACTCATGTATTGCCTCCACAACATCGTAGTCGATGTGTATGTGGCACCGTAAGATTGTCAAAACCGTTAGTTTATAATTGTGCCGGTCGACTATGTTAGTCATATTTTCACGTAATGTTAAGATAAGTTGACGACCGTCACAGATAAGGTATATTTATATTCATCACGCACTATGTCTTATGCACGTCATTAATAACATGTACCAAACTAGTATATAAGCTAGGATTTCCTATATTAAATTAGTCTAGTCTAGTCTAGTATTCGCGCGCATCTCAAGCCTTTTACTTTACTCCCGAAGATGTCGCTCTCCTTATAATTGCCTCTGGCAAAGTGGTGACCCGACTTTTGAACATCAGCAACCTTCGGTAATAGCAGCATGGACCCAGCCGCGAAGAAAACTCCGTGTGCCGCCACCTTAGAAGTGCAAGCAAGAAGCACTTCGTCCAAGATCGCCGAGCCCCGACTTCTGAACATCAGCGACCTTCGGAAATAGCTGCATGGACCCAGCCGCGAAGAAAACTCCGTGTGCTGCCACCTTAATCCATAATCAAGACCCCACCCAAACAAAGACGACATCAAGCAAGCCATGACGGACCAGAAGCCAAAAGATAAATTATTTCAACTGAAGATTTCCCGCATCGAAATCAAGACACCGCAAGAACAATGACCCGATAGTCAGCCGACTGCTGATTTATCAAAATGGAGCTCGCACCAGCAGAAATGAACGCGTCGGCAAATTCATTCACAGCAAGCAGTTTTTTTCAAGTTCAAAACATAGGAAGCCGTTCCAGCCCGAAGAGTATTGAAACATCCACTCCAGAAGAGTATCGAAACATCATCAATATACCTAATTCAACGAATATTGAAATCATTCACGAAGAACATCGCACGAAGAATAATCAAATCACTGAAAAGAGAGAGATATATATATATATAAACGATTGGTGTACAAGATGTGCCCAATGTTGCCAAATCCCATGGTTTTTAGGCACACAAATTTCATCAATCGACAAATTAATATTCACTCAAGAGTGAAGAGCACGCACGTACGTATGACGTACGAGATCATTGACTGCCTACAGCCAAGGTTACAGATTTTATGCTGACGCTGATTCAGCACAATCATCCTTGTGTAGGTACGGTCGCAATTATAAACAAACAGTGATTACAACTTCAACGACATGCGATGTTAATTGACACGTCAATTCCTGAAAAACATGGGCGGCTGCAGCATCAGACGACTCTCCTGCGGATCTTTTCCAGTTATAGGTTAGGTTAATTTACTAACCGCGACCCCCCATTTTCCTAGTGCTTTTTTGTTTTCCAGTTTTTAGTTTATTTTATGTAGTGTGCGGCCAGGTACAAGACTTGCCTGTAGGTAAATATTAAGTAATTCTTTAAACTTACGTAGAATTCACATAACCGTAGTTCCTTTATTTTTCTAATTCGTGTAAGATTACCTTTAGATTAAGTTGAAGTATGCGCTATTACTGTCTAGTTTTGTTTAACAATAACTTTCCTTATATATAAAAATAGATTAAGTTAAAGTATGCACAATTAAGATCTGGTTTTATGTTTATTAAAATACTACTAGTTATTATTGCAGTTGATAAGTTTGTTATGGTATCTAACATAGATTTTATCCATTTTATTGTACATTCATTTATTTTTTTCCCTAAAGGGGGGAGTATCTGTGCCGGTCGACTATGTTAGTCATATTTTCACGTAATGTTAAGATAAGTTGAAGACCGTCACAGATAAGGTATATTTATATTCATCACGCACTATGTCTTATGCACGTCATTAATAACATGTACCAACCTAGTATATAAGCCAGGATTTCCTATAATAAATTAGTCTAGTCTAGTCTAGTATTCGCGCGCATCTCAAGCCTTTCACTTTACTCCCGAAGATGTCGCTCTCCTTATAATTGCCTCAGGCAAAATAATCTAACTTTTTTTCTCTCTATAGTTTACAAACTATCGATAAATTGTAAACTGTACCGTTCTGCTTACGATATGACGCGTTAGTTTATAATAAATCGTTAAATTGAACTGGTTTAAACTTGAATAGCAAAGGAAATACCAGGACAAACACTGCGGTAGCTTAAGGTGAAGACTTGAGGAGGCGAGCGCAGCGAAGCCCCCAAATAACCTTCCTGTTGGGTTGACATGTAAGAAAAAAGGAAACGTAAATTCTAAACCCTGTCAGTCTGGTTTACAATTTGTCGATAGCTTACAAACTAACTTATTAGTTTATAGACTAACGGTTTTGACAATCTTGCGGTAACATGCACACCTGCCAAAAGGAAAGTTGTAAAATGCTTTTCAATATTTACATACATTTTATAAATCTATCACTCTTGTTATCACGTTCTGTGTGTTTTCTGAAAGGATTACAGTCTAATTGCATTCCACATTTTGATATCCTCACAGAGTATCACATAACAGCATGCAGGTATGCTCAACTAAACAACACCAGCGCTTACCATTTTAATTAACATCAGCCTATGACGTTGTACTTATCCGAGGGGTCCTCAGATGCGCAAATAGCCCACCGAAGGGCCACTCTGGCCCCCTATCTGGGGATAGTCTATGTACCCCATTCGGACAGGACCCGTCATCACGGCCCAAATGTTTGCTGGGAAGATAAGCATGACCAATCTTTGGACTCCCTAAACGGGAAGTGGAAGTATGAGAATGTTTAGAGGAGGTATTTACATTATATTCATATTTTTATGTAACATATTTATGCTTGTTAGAATAGGGTTTTACAGAAAGTTACACCCAAATCAAGAAAGGAAGATCATTAACTAAGAATGTTTTTATAAAGATTTGCACATAAGAAGCTTTCACTTGTTTTTGTTAAATTAGGTCCGGAAAAGTTATTTTATTGATGATTGAAATTTTTTCGTGGTCTTCAATGATCGGTAAAAACCAAGTCTGACGCAGCAGATGCACAAATCAAGATTTATTAGAATGCTTCTTAAGTCTATGATCCAATTATTAATTAGTTTTGCAATGATAATCACTTAACTCTGAAGATCTGGAAAATTTCTTCAAAAACACTAAATCATCAATAAAAATTTAACGGTAAGACTTCGCCATTTGTATGTTTGGCTCAAATGGTTCTAAATGGTCTGTACTAACTTCGGTTTAAGTATTTGTATCGATCTACCGGACATCCTGTATATTTATGTTTGTATGTTGTATGCATGACCATCATTAACAAATTGCGGTATGAAAAACTTGTTCCTACATCCGTGTCGCAGGAAGTCGTTCCTCCATAGAGTAATGCGTTGACCTAGGTCGGCTCCCACCACCGCTGCAGGCCATTACTCATTGAAAATTATACCGCGTCTAAGTGCTATTTCGGGTACAGCCCACTCAACCGTGTCGATACAATGTTTGTACATACGGTTTAAGAATAGACCCCCACTTTTGTATTGGATACGTGTACCAACTACTGTAGTAGTCACACGTGAATTTATTGCTGGAGAATTCGATTTGGGGTAGGCCTTTTTTGTAAGGATAGCTTTTTTGTAAGTAAGGGAAGTCGGGAAGTAGAGGAATAGTTGACAGAGGACGTTCATAAATTTTCTTGGGCGCCATTTATTTCACCGATTGCTAAGTGGAACAGTTTCTGGCGTTTAATTCGTTCGCATTGTGACATTTTCTCGGGAAAGTAGTAGAAAATACATAATATGTGTTTTCCTAATAACTCGCGGTTTGTGCCTTGTACTCTCGCAATCTCGCCACAAGTAATAATTTAAAAACTTGTCAAGTACGAGTCTAACTCGCGCACGAAGGGTTCCGTACCACCGTACAAAGGTAGGGATGGTGTGGAGTGAATAGTTTGGAGTTTAAATAGCAAAATGTTGTTTACAAAGTTATTGGTGCAGCTACTTTCACACTCCATGTACGTAACCAGGTGCATTCATTAGTTTGTATGTGGTATTGAAAGAATTGTTGTATGGGGGCCCCCTTAAATATTCATTTTAATCTGTTTTTTAGTATTTGTTGTTATAGCGGCAACAAAAATACATCATCTGTAAAAATGTCATCTGTCTAACTATCACGATTCATGAGATACAGTCTGGTAATAGACGGATGGACGGACGGACGGACAGCGGAGGCTTAGTAATAGGGTCTCGTTTGGCACCCTTCGGGTACGGAACCCTATAAGTTATCCACTACACCTTGCAACTTTATCAATATTAGTAACATCCTATATCCATTACATATTGATTATATATCCATTACAAACTGTTGATCAAATATACGAGTCATGTGTACGCCAACGTGGTCGCTGTAGTTTATAAATAGGACTGGAACAACTTTAACCTTTGTAGGACTGTAGAAATAAATCATATAGTTCATGCCACTATTTGTATTCATTTCCCTTCAAAGAAAGCCACTATTCCGGAACAATTCATATTAATACCATTGATTTACCCTCTTGAGCTCACACCCTCTCTCAACCCCTGCTTCTTCATTCTCGTATCGCCAATAATAATGCAACTGTTATTAAAAGAGACATGAGCATTAGAAGCCCTCTGTAGCTTTCAAAACCAGTTTATTAAGCAGCCGTTACCGCGCTACACCGCCGTTACGCCGTTATGCCGTTACCAACCGACTGATGACTGCCTGACAAGATCGTTTATCATCGTTCATTAGTCGGACTGGTAAGGGTAGATCTACACTTGAGTGCTTCCGATAGTTCTGATTTACTTCAAAAGTAAGGGTAACTGTACAATCGCATTTATTTTGCTGGTGAAATTTTCTGTAATAACTACTCTAGTGTTTCGTAAAGTCAAACCCGATGCCATATAGGTATCAAGTATAGCAATGACATCAAAATAATCGAAATACCTTTTTAACCCGGGTTGACTGCTTGCTGCAAACCAACTTCAGGAGGATCGGAACACGAAAACGATTTGACTAGTCCACTTAATACACCATTTGCAAGTGGAGACTAATCATTTTATACGCATCTACAAGGGTGGTCCCAGAAGTAAGCGGCCTAACAAAGATTACACAAAATAATTCGAACAAAACTTATATATCAAGATAACGCGATACACTTTATCCCAAAATACAGACGCCATGACCTTGAACGCCAGCAGATGAAACTGACTTCGCCGTCTTTGGAGCCGGTTGTCCCTTTTCAGTCCATTATTTCGACTGTTCTTTCGTCTCAGGGGTGAAGTTCGTTTCGTCCATTGCGATGATGAACCTTTCAAATGAGAGTATTGTATGACATATCGATCACCAATTTTGTCCATGTTTGAAAAATCACTCAGATCAATCTTGATTAATGGCTATGAAACAAAAAATAAATGTAGATTCTACTTTTTCAAATTTACGTGCCACAAGATTCGAACTTTCGAATAAAAATATAATAAATCAACCAGTATTGCTCTCTATATGCCAGGTCGGCTACTTTTGAGACCGCCTACGTATTAACAGTAGCCGTCTACCATCGCTAATGAATCATAGTAGGAATTTCCGAAGGGGCTGTCGATATGGTAGCGTGTGGTGAGCGCGAATCTCTAGTGACCAAAGTACGTACTAAAGGGTTTGAAGGGATTAACAATGTATCCATAGAACGTATCTTTACTAAAGGAAAGTCAGCGTAAAATAAAATTGTGAGTCACAATAGCATGCCATTGTGCCAGTAAAAATAAAAATATATTGTTTATTTGAGACATAAAACTTTTGCAATAAAAAAACTGTTTATAGTGTGGAACAATACACGCTATTATTAGTATTAAATGCTGGTATACTAAAAACATAAACCTTGCCGTTGCCTACAATCACATGTAAAAATAGAAACAAGTGTTACGCTGCGTGACAAATTTGAGAATAGAACCGTCGAAAAGTTACACTATATTTCTGCAGGATCGCTAAAAATTATGATGATGATAATGTCATTATTATCCAATACAACTTCTATGGAAATCAAAGAACAGAATATAAAATCTATCTTAAGATAAATGATTTAATTCAAGATTCAATCATCATTTGGCGACCTCTGTGGCGCAGCGGTTGTGGTTTTGCCTATCATTCGAGAGGTCCCGGGTTCGATCCCCGGCTGGGGGTGAAGGAAAAAGATAAAATATACCCCAGGTCGTGGATGTTTATATGTGTGTGACTTCGCTGTTTCTGGTTCCCACGACACAGGGTATCCTAGTGTGGGGCCAGAAGCAATGTATGTTCCTGTATTCAAATGTTGATTTATTATTATTAGGTACCTAAAAGTGCTAATTTCTAACTATGATCTAATGTTACATCACAGTTTTCTCCAAACTCGTAATTTATTTGTCATAACATTTTACGTACTACAGTCAAAAGCTTCTAAGTTAAGTTTCGCTAATGGCTCAGAACAGTGGCCTTAACCCTTTGTAGACGGGACGTCCCTACGGACCACTACTCACTACCTTCAATGAATAGAGAGTCCCTGTAGACCTTGAGATGCAGTAGATTACGGTATGATGTCGTTGAGAGTTTGAAATATTGATAACATTTTCTTTTACTGCAGATATTGTACTCTATAAAATGAGAATTTAGCTAAATGGGGATTTAATTCGGCTTATGTTTAAACGATTACCAAAAACGCACCTATTTTACTACCAATAAATTCGAAATGACTGCCAGAATAGATAAATGTCCACCAAATTGTGTTTGGATAAATTATCACCAAACTTCTTTTTATGTTTTGTGTACTTAAGTTTATGTTTTAAGTATTTGTTGTTGTTCTTACATGTTCAACCTAACACGAGGGATAAAGCCTAAACTTTACCCTTCACCTAAGCTACCGCAGTATTTTTCCCTGATATTTTTTGCAACTTTTGGTGTTCATTTATCCATTTTGGGCAGGAAAAAAATATTTTGGTAATCATTATATTTGTTGCCATTTAATTATACACTGTTGATAATGAAATAAGACTCTTTTTTGCGTCTTAAGTACGAGTATGAGAGGTAATTACAGTTTTACCTGATTTCATTATATTATTAATCATACAGAGTTATCAATCTTAAATACATTTACACCACAAAAGCCACAGAGGTTTGCGCGTGATGCTGACATTCATGCGTAGGTACAAGGTGCAATGCATATACTCGCAGTTATACGGATATTATTAAACGTGATCATTTCAATCCATACCTAACGTGCAAATGCAACCTTAGCGTAGCACTGTGAAACCACCTGGAATCCAGGTTCTGGAAAATTGAGACTAGGTCATGCAGTGAAGCGGGAGGCAGATGACAGGACAGCCCATTTAGGAAAGTTACTCGATACTAGCCATCGCTGCGGCTCCGTTGGGGCATCACTGACATATTAGTGTCAAGCTAGTTGGACAGAGGAAAACTTCAGCTTTATCGATTCATTTATTGCAGAAGAAGATTAACAAAGGAACAACACTCTAGTTAAGTGTAAGGAAGGCCCCACTAAGGAATCTCTTGACAAAAAATATCAGCTACACTTTCACTCCTACAGGGTTTAAGAAAGTTAAAAATTAAATTAAATCAAATCACTCGTTTTCTTACAATGTCAAGACAGTCTCGCTTACTGTGCAACATTCGTGTGGAAGTCCAACCGGCCAAGTCGAAGCAAATTGTTTGCGTGAACCCAGTTTCAGTTAGGAAACTATCTAATTTGGTCCCGGGGCCATCCAGGAACAGCTAAGTTAGTTGCCGTGACAAGTGGAAGCACTTACGAGGAAGGAAGTATGGGTTTAAGGGTTGTGGCAGCTAGTACAATTTACATACATATACTTTGACTCATCTTGGTGCGCGGCACACAAGTGTGCGTGTGACTCGGCAGTCGTGTCGTCGTCCGTGCACGCTGTCTATCTATGTCACCGTAAGATAGTCAAAACTATAAGTTGATAAACGTATATGGTCGTAAACGAAAAAAAAAAATGGGTCTCCCATAGTAACTTGTAATCGGCTGATCGGGTCAATGTACTGAGGGAAGAATATTTTTTTTCATTTGCGACCATATGTTTCTGGGGGAAAATTGTTCATATTGATGGGTACTATCATTCCCCAAAATATGGTCAGCTAATTAAATGTCACTCTGTATAATGCCGACCTTGGCATTAATATGAGCGTTGTCTTCTGGTCATTTTTCAGTCATCCGGATTGGAGTGTAATTGTTTCCCTTCGTTATTTCTTTAGGGTTAGCGCCTGGTTAATGGTTGTTCTTCCAGATTTTATCAAACCGTGGTTAATAAATAGTGTTCTGAATTAATCTTAACCCCCGACCGGTGACCTACTTACTTTGCCCACGGATCATTTGTTAGATACTCAAACTGGAAGTGAGATCGGTCGGTTTCTAACTGTCAGCGAAGTTTGGAAAACATTAGAACAACTGCAACTCATAAAAATCAATATGAATCCTCTATGACCCCGCACTAAAGGTCAAATTTCATCAGCAAGTCATCGTCCATACCTGTTGACAAGAGATTCCCGACAGAGTCTCTCTTAAGCACTTTTAAATTTGTTCGCAAAAGAAAGTTTTTGTTCGATCGCAAACTTTGTAAGGCTCGTAAGTCGCTGACAGTTTGAGAACCTTCTGGTTTTTGTGATTAAAACAAAAGCTACTTTTGTAGAGGCCATTTAAAAGTTTTCATCATTTCCACCATTCAGGATAATTGCACACAATGGCCATTATCAGGGAAAGCTTAGTAAGTAGAGCCTTCGGTTCTTTGAGAAGGATAAAAAGAGATAAAATGTCACATCAATGATATTATTCCTACCTACTATATCTATTATAAATGGGAGTTCTTAAATGCTGATTTTTTTAAATACCGGTTCGGACTTCAAAATTTACTAACCCGTCGTGAGTTAGGCCTAAAAAAATTGCCCTTGAATTTTATCCTTATGCGTTGGTAATAAAGTTCAAACCCTATGCAAATTTTTGTCCGTCTCATGGGTGCTGGCACTGAAGAGGGGTTAATTTTCCACTGAATTAATAGGGCAGTAATAAATTTTCACACAACTATTATATTTTAATACAAGCTACGGTTAATGTAACTCAGCATTTTCAGCATCGTGATGATTTTATAGAAACTAAAGTTATAATCTAAGGTCTACACATTGCATTAATAAGTGTATCAACTGTTCCATAAAATAATATCAACGACCTGTAATTTCACATCATTATCACCTCTATTTATATACGTTAGGTTAAGTAATTGAGGACTGAATCTACTATTACTAGATTTGCATTATTATTTTAAACCTATAGTCTAGCCACAGGACTGCCTAGAAGGGAATGCCTGAGAAATGGGGTGCCCGGATTCGGATTTCCTATTCTATTCGACCCGAAATCGTCGAAAATCCAGGAAATACATGCAAATTTTCATGGAAAAAGTATAATCTTTATTAATTTCGTTTAATATTATATATATATTATATTATATTATGTAGTTAAAAATTTAATTACTAATTTTGAGGTAATAATTCGATTATATTACCGGACTGATGTTGAATCTCTAAAATATATAAAGAGGCCCACTTACAAAATTACCCGCGGAGTTATCAATTTTGATGCACAGGTATTTATCGGTAGCGCTGAGTTATAATACAGGGTGTTTGGTAGATCGATGCAAAGACTTAAAGCGAAGCTATTGCAGACCATTTAAAACCATTTGAGCCAAATATGCCTATGGCGAAGTGTTAGCGTTAATTTTTTATTGATGATTTATTGTTTTGGGCGAAAAATCCCAGATTTTCACAGTTAATCGATAATGACTGCGAAATTAAACAATAATAGGATTATTTTAAATTAATTCTAATAAAACACTAAATAAGCATTCTAATAAATATGTATTTGTGCATCTGCTACATCAGCCTTAGTTTTTACAGAACTTTGAAGAGCACGAAAAATCTTAATCATTAAAAAAGCAAGTTTTTCGGACCTAATTAAAAAAAAACCCGATGAAAGCTTTTATGCGCAAATCATTGTGCACATAATTGAGCACTGCAGACTTGTGTGCGGCTCAATTATATTATCACCATGTTAAGCTTACATATTTAATGCATGTGTGATCACGGTACCTTTACCGATTTAATAAAAATATCAAAGTGGTTCCACTATAAAAAGCTGGTGACAAAAAATATCCCAGTAACTACAGGCTTGTATCAGTTTTACCGGTATTTAGTAAAGTATTTGAAAAGATCAATCAATTAAATGCTTTCCCATTTTAAAAGCAAAAATCTATTACATAACCAGCAATTCGGCATTACAAAAGGACGTTATACCACAGAGTGGTCAGCTGGTGTGTTGAACTATTAAAACATATTTTTAGTGCATGGGATGAATCAAAAGATACCATTGGTGTCTTGTGACTTTTCAAAAGCATTTGATTGCTTAGATCGTGGGAATTAACTGTTAAAATTGGAACACTACGGCATGAAAAATAAAGCTCTGGAACTTTTGTGTTCTTATTTAGATTACAGAATTCAGATGGTTCAGATTAACAGAACCAAATCATTAGGATCTCGCGTGAAAATTGGCGTGCCTCAAGGTTCCATATTAGGTCCTTTCTTATTGATGGTATATATTAATGATTTGCCTTGCATGGTTCATAATTTGTCAAAGATGATTTGCTGATGATACATCTCTTATATTTAAAGAATTGCGACATGTACAGAACTATGACGAAGTAAATAACGCTCTTGGATAACTTCAGATAACACTGGACTCGAAACCACAATGTAGCCCTCACATTATATCTTTATCGGGAAAACTAAGTTCAGGCATATGCTGTGAGACCAATCTGACAGCTGACGGATGTAGCTACGGCAAGATATGTTTACTTTAGTTATTTCCACAGCATTATATCCTATGGAATTTTGCTATGATATTGACTAAATTTTTGTTCTACCTATACAAAAAAGGGCTATTAGAGCAATTTATAACCTCCGTAGTCGTGACTCCCTGAGGGAATTGTTCAAAGATTAGCATTATGACTGTACCATATCAATATATTTATGAAATATATAAATGCATAGTGCATAAATAGGTTTACTAAAAATGTTGACAGGCACAAGCGAAATAATGTTAGAAGCTACAATTGACCAACCTTAATATAGACTAGCTAAAGTTAGAACTTCATTTCTGGGTCTATGTACACAATACATTAACAAAATACCAGAAGAGTTATTAAATTTGTCAGAGAATAATTTAAAGGCACTGTTAAAAAAACATTATGTTATCAAGCATATTAAATTTTAGATTATTACATTAACGACAAAGAGGTAAAGAACTCTGATTTTCCAGCGCAGCACAAGAACTACGCACACGATAGTTATACAATAACTAATTTTGATAAAAAAAGACATAGAAAAGAAATGTAGGCCGTGTTGCGGTGTTCGAGTTTCTTGCGCAGCGTTCTTCTCCGCTGCCATAACACTTTCCTAAGCGGTAGAAGTTTTTCTTACATTATATAGATTCAAATGACATTCAAAAAGGGTTCGTAAGAATCTATTTTGAAATAAACATTTTGAAGTTTGTAGTTTGCCAAAGAAAACTTTTGATGCTGCAATTAAACTCGTAATATCCCATTTTAAATACACGCTCATAGTTACACTAATAATTACACATACAGTCTGCGGGTGCACTGAGAATTAATAATACAGAAATGGTTAATTCTGGGTGAAAATAATTAATTCATGAATTGATTGACTCATTTATCCCGCGGAAACATAAATTCCTTTTACAACAAACAAACAACGCATAATTGGTTTCATGGCGGTGGGAAACAAAATGACGGTAATACGATTTGTTGGTGCAATTATTGAAATTACATCTGACGAGTACCTATTAACTATGTTGCTAATATAACATTCCCCCTCTAAAAAGTTTATTTTATTCACTGAAAAAACAGTGAATAAAAAGCCCTTTTACTCACTAATTTGGTGTTTGGATTTAGAACACACCAATATATTCGACCTACATCTTAATGTAGGTCCAATATCCAACCTCCTTGCGCAAAAAATGTTCGATACAAATTCCTAGTGCAAAGAATACTAGACATATACAAACTCCTTTTGCAAATAACTGCTAGAGATTTGATTGGTCGACATTTTTAACAAGGACAAAACTGTTTTGTGTTCTTTTGCTCTCATTAATAAATTGGTGCTATTTTGAATACGAATACGAATAGTTGTACGAAGACAAAGTAAAGTTTTTCTTATTAAATCGATTGAAAATGCATTAATATGATTAAGAAGATTGGCTGACACCTGATTTTATGAACGAGAGCAGCCGATATAGTAGAAAACTTGCTACCCAACAAATCACGGCTGGTTTACATCAAAGCCTACGATGAGTTTTGAAAATGTAAAAATGAAAATCAAGACATGGCGGAAGGAAGTTTACTACCGTGGCTGAAGGTTATATCGACGATTCTATCGAAAATAAATCGAAACGCAGCCTACAGATAGCAAGCAGTATAGACCTGAAGAAACATGAAGACCCATGGACTCCACGCCCTTCAACGTCCAAAGATGGCCCCAGAGTTTCCTCCAGCAGAAAGTTCTGGCCATCGACAAGAAATTAATAGTGATAAGAAAATTATTCTTAATTTTAATAATTATTCCAATTTTAATGTGCATTTTAATTAATTTAACATTCCTTTCTTCTTACTTAAATGTTTTAATTTTCGTTTAAATATTTCTTTTTCTCGTAGTCATGGTATGAAATATCGTATGAAACTCTTGAATAAAACTAATTTATATCGCTCTTGCTACGCACCTGATTCATCTATAGTTCTCGCTTTGGATCCGTCCTTTATTCACTAGTTTATAATATACTATTATTCGGTTAATGAGTAACATTAATGTTGAACACGTTAAGAGGAGCTCCTCCTAGACTCACTAAACCAAGGAGCTCCGTGGTCTAGTGGGTTTCACGCTTGTTTCACATGCAGGGGGTGCAGGTTCGAATCCCAGGGATGACCAATGAGATAAGTAATTTATTTTTAGTACATTAAACGGACGTTCTAACGGTGAAGGGAAACATCCTGAGGAAACCTTCATTACTCCATAACTGCGGCGATGGCCTAGCCCCTTGTCCCGCAAAAAGGAGTAATAAATAACTGGCTAAAGGTGGGCACACTTGAGCCTCTGCCACCCCTTATTGGAAAAGACGTGACGCTATGTTATGTTAAGTGTTATACTATAAGACAGCCAGATACAATAGTAATCTGTTGCTGTTGTTTTGGTTATTTACCTTTATCTTTATCTTCTTCTTCTTTTTGATTTCCGATTTTGTTTATATAATGAAATCCTTAATTGGCCTCATTCAAAGATCATTTTTTTTAGATTACATGTAAGCACGGCTGTGGTTTTTTTTTTTTTTATTTTTTTTTTTGTTGATGTAATAAAATAAAAAAAAAAAAAAAAACGAAAAAATACTAATTTTAAGTGAATACACGATAAGGAATTCCGAAGATATCTGAAATTGAATATACGGAAAAATTGCCTAAGTAGGTATATATTTTCATATGAAATATAACATTGGTGTACAATTTACGGGATCTATACTTATATCTGCATCTAAACTGTATATGTACTCTATTGATAGAATAGCTGCGATGCTGGAACAGGAACCCGATACAACATTCTGGTTTTATACACAAAAAGTACTTTTAACGTTACACCATTTCACAATCACAAATCGTTCTACCCCGTCCTATATAACCTATATGTATTTATATCACTCGACGCGTGTCTATATCCGTAATCCGAAGGCAGCAGACACAAGCAAAAAGCATTAAGTCCATAAACTGTACAGCGAGCGAGCGAGTGGTGGCCATTGCTTGATTGATGCTTTAAACTCTGTCGCGTCATGAGTACTCATGGGGGCTGTCCACTGCAGGCTGATTCTCTACTATCAGCGCGATTTTTCATGCAGGTCTTTTGTAGAGCCTACATAGATTGCATTCATCAACTTAGAAATAGATGCATCCTTACCATCGTATGGCCTTTAATTCCTGATTTAGATAAGGTGCACTTGGCGAAAATTAAAAAGGAAGTTTTAAGATTTGGAAGTCGACCTCCAGTAGCCCCTCATTATTAACTTTCATGGTGACAAATTACTCCTCATAAATGTATCTAGTACAAGGTGCTTCGATAGAACTTGCGCCCCGGTTTAGACTCGGGAAGGTAAGCAATTCTTTCAAGGGTCAGTGCATTCTCTACTACAACAAGATACGAACAGACTCCTTAAGAGATCATTTTAAAGAAATTGACATATTAACAGTAGCTAGTCAATTTATTTTCGAAAATATAACGTATGTACGCAATAACCTAACAACATTTTCCAAACTTAGCGATAGCTGTAATGTTATCCTAAGAAATAATCACAGACTATGTGTATCAGACTGTGTGTGTGATTTAGACTCGCGAAGGTTAGCAATTCTTTCAAGGGTCAGTGCATTCTCAACTACAATAAGATACCTCTGGAGATCTTTAAATTGCCATTTGAGCAATTTAAACACCATGTTAAAGCGACTTTGTCGAAAAAGGGATATTACAATGTTCAAGATTACTTAAATGATGGGACTGTATGGGGTTAATCTGGCTCAACACAGACCTTGCTGTTAATAAATTTGTAATTATTTATTCCTGCTTATTAATTATGATAAAGACATAAGTATATATATTTTGTATAAGTTAAGCAAAAGCAATTTTTAAAAGAGACCTAAAAATCAATCTGTGGCAGTTTCTACGTCCTTCTTCTCCCACAGTGGTCCAATATAGAGAAGTGGCAAAAAATGACGATTGCTAAGTATATGTAAATATCTACAGTAAAAAAAAGAAACCGGGCGTCTATCCGCTAGTAGGCGCGGTCGCTCGATCTATGTAATCTAATTACGCCTGACTCCTTGCTAAGTCTCCTACAAGTCCTGCGACTGACAATCGGTTGCAAATAGATTGATCGGCGGTCACTTCACATGACCAACGCAATACAACTCCCGATTGCCAACAATCGTCGGCGACAGGGCGGGAACTAGGAATACGGCCTGCACTATGGCCGGATGAAAACTTTAAAGCGGCTCGCTCGACATTTTAGCCGTCTTGTCCCGACACCCCGCCGAGCGTAATTGCAGTAACAAGGGCGCTCTAATGATATTTAGTCCTGTGGCATTACCGTCCCGGCGCGGCGCTGTCAGGTTGGGAACACACTTTTGCATTTAATTTAATTTATTTTTCAATCTCTCCCTTTGTCCTGTTTTTCATTTTTGAGAGTGTATTTTTGACCGTGTAGGTACTTTCCTGATGAGGGAAAGCTGGAAAAGTATCCGGACCTTGTTTAGAAAAATTAAAAACAGAAAAATGCATAAAAATCCTTCTGTAACAATTACATAGCCATACCGGATTAAAACGATTTATGAATAGGTAGAGGCCATTACGGCTAAAATTTGGTTTGGTATTTAGAGCAGACTTCGATGTACAAAAAACAGTGAATTATATTTGCAAAATACATAGATGTTTTCAAATAGTTATGGCACACATAAATCACTGTTTTCTCGATATCAAAACAGATTACGAAACGAAAAAAATACGTTTTCAATTTTATTTTATTTTACTATATAATAATTTTATCCAATCTCAATAATTAAGTTAATTTGTAACTGCTTGTTTTGTGCGTTTAGTGTACCGGGTTTTTTAGTTTTTTCCATTATGCCCTCTGCCATTTTTTTAATATACCTCGTGACACTCGCGCTATCAAGACGAATCTAATGACGTATAATTTATCAAAATCGCTTGAGCCTTTGAGTAGTTAAGATGGGACACAGTAACATACATACAGGACAAACACATAACCTCCTTCTCTGCTTCGCGGCACTCGGGGAAAAAGTAAGATGTCCTCTGCCCATAAATCATCGATGACTGTTATTTTGTCACGGTCACTCTCACTAATTATGCTTATTATGCTTACTATACTACTACATTACTTTTATAGATCTGTACGTACATTCTATAATATGTATACCTAGTAGTTGTTGAGAGAGGGTGGTCCGCACGTCGTCCGGTGAAACATCGTGGGTAGTGAATGTGACATCGAGTGACAAATAGCAGCTCATACACCGCATCCAACTTAACTGCACACCCAAAACTAGGCCTGCAAGCTCATAACACCAACCAGAAGGACGCATTTTTGATCAACAGCATGGCACAAATAAGCTGGTCGGGACATGGCCGCAGGCCACACGTTTGCATGTATTCACGTATGAGATAATCTGCAAAACCAGCTTTGAATTTGTGGTGTCGAAATTTTGTATCTATTGTAACATAACATAGCGTCACGCCTTTTCCCATACGGGGTGGCGGAGTCACAATTGTGCCAACTTTGAGCCAGTTACTCGGTACTCCATTTTGCGTGGAGTAATGAAGGTTTCCTCACGATGTTTTCCATCACCGTTAGAATGTCCGTATAATGTACTCAAAATAAATAATTATCTCATTGGTACATGGTCCGGAATAGAACCTGCATCTCCTGTGGGAGAAGCGTGAAACCCATTAGACCACGGAGCTCATCTGTGTCTATTGTGTGTCAAAGTAATAGAAACAAATTAAATTCAATAAAATAATTGGATATCTAACAAATCTACGAAAATGAAAAACTATTTTCAATGATGACATTTATTTTTAGTTTATCGAGGTAGTCAGAACGTCTTCAATATTAAAACTCCCTATACATTAAAGCCAAAACTAGAATGCCGGTTAATAAATCTAATTACTGGTAAGCCTTGTGCAATTTAGCAGATTAACCGATCAAACGATGGAAACCGTATTTCATTCTGTGATATTTAGAACAACACATCGAGGGATACTTGATTCAACACTCCCTGAAACCACGATTTTCACTGTTCCTGGAATTTGTACGCAGATTTTCCAAAACGAAAGTAGGAAAGGATGGCTATGTACAGGATACATGAAAATTCCGTGAAAAGACTAATCGTTTTCCTGATCAACTTTTTAAATTAAATGATAAACATGGTCTTCCTTTGGTTTAAGATGCTCGCTGTTTCACAGAGTTAAATGATCCTTATGACTTAGCACGCCGATTAGCGGGTTCGATTCTCGGTTAACACAACGTTTTTGTTTTAATCTTTGAACGCAGTTCTTTTTTTCTAAAATCAGAATGAAGTCTTGTTTCTGTGAAATACTTTATAAACAATATCCCTCTGTGTCATAGCCACTTGGGACAGCCTGTTTATGTGCGTAAAGGAGGCGAGAGTGAAGTCGCGAATGAAGAAGAAGGAACTAAACTTTTGATACAAAATTATGTTCAGGAGCAGCACGCGCACTAACTCCAACACACAGCAGATTCGACGCAGCTACCATCCGCCAAAGATACCTTGGCCCCTCGCTCTGATGACGTCATAACTTCGGTCTACAACCTACTTACGCGTCGAGAGCGAGAGCGAGAGAGGGAGGGAAAACGCTTTCCTCGCGGGTGCCAAGTTAGCAACATTGTCAAATTGACGTTTATTGTATCAAACACTATCTCTTTTCCACGTTTTTGGATAATTTGAGTTAGATAAATAAGGCTAGTATTTAATCGCACATTAACCTTTAACTGGTGACAAGGGGTCTAACAGGCCCAGCGGCGTCAGTAAAACAACATTTTGGCACCTTCTCCGGGTTTCCTTGGGCTCATCACCTGAGTAGCTTCGAGTTTACTTGCGTCCATGCCGTAGAAGGGGATAGCTGTGTCGGACAGGCTCAAATGGGTAAGTTACATTGGCGTAAAGTTCGGCAGGGGTCTCTCAGACCCCATGTCACCACTTACGTAATTTTTTACGTAATTTTGTTGCATTGTTTTTTCACATTTTTAACCGAGAACAATCAAAACTCCAGGAAAGCAGGAGCCAGTTGTCTTCCTCGATAAAAGCGCCAATCAAATTACCAGTTGGAATCGTGTCCGAAACGTGTGTGCTTGCAGTGTGCACAAATATTATGCTCAGACTGAATATAAAAATTAGCAAAGTTCGACCATTGTCAATTTCGTGAAAATACATTTTTGATTTTAGTTGTTTTTTTTCTTAATTCATTATTACTTCAATATTATAGAAAAAAGTGTTTTTTTGTCAAAATATGTTGATTAATTTTTTGCTTATGTAATTTGTGATCTCATCTCTAGTTTTTTGATTGTTAGTTTCAGTTCAGTTTCAGTTTCAGTTTCAGTTTTAAATAGTTTATTTTCATTGGATTTTACATAGAGAATCTAATATAAAACCTCTTAAAAATAGTCATTAAAATTAAAAATAGTTACCTGCCTAGGTGCATTCGAAATGTTGTCCTCAATGTGAGGAATGCTCAAGAAACACATTGCATACTCTTTTCAAAATTCAAGTACTTATGTCTAAACAATAATTGTTTGGTCAATTTACATGAAAAGAAGCTGTCAAATGGAGCTAATTTACTGCCAGACCAGTTTATCATTTAAATAATCCTCAACTTTATAGTATGCCTTTTTAATTAATACATTCTTAACAGTTTTCTTGAATTGTTTTTCTGATAAATTAATAACATTGGAGGGCAACTTATTGTAACAACTAACAGAAAGCCCCTTGAAGCTAGAGGAAACTTTGCTTAAACGAAAATGAGTATAAGATAATTTTAATTTGTTTCTAGTATTAACTGAGTGAAGATCACATTTTCTATTAAAGCTACTGATATTTTTGCGGACATACATAATATTTTCATAAATATATTGAGAGGGAAGAGTCAAAATATTAATATCCTTAAATTTATCTCTCAAAGATGATCTAGCCTTCAAGTTATAAATGGCCCTAATGGCACGTTTCTGCAAGATAAAAATACGTTCAACATTGGCAGCGCCGCCCCAAAGGAGTACTCCATATGACATTATACTGTGAAAATAGGCATAATATACAAGCTTTGCTGTTTTTTCATCAGCTAGTTGCCGGATTCTTTTAACAGCAAAATCCGCAGAACTTAATTTGGAGCCCAGTGTTTCAATATGTGGACCCCATTGCAGTTTACTATCCAGTGTTAAGCCAAGAAACACTGCCTTCTCGACAAAGCCCAGTGTCTCCTTGCCCAGGTTTAATGGTGCTTTTACTTGCCTTACATTTGGTAGAACAAATTTTATACAATTAGTTTTCTTAGTGTTAAGATTTAAATTATTTTTATTAAACCAATCTAGTAGCACCGATAGAGCAGAGTTCGCCTTGTCAAGAGATGTAGATTGTCTCTGTATATTAAATATTATAGAAGTATCATCAGCGAACAATACAATATCGGCAGATTTTTCCATAAGGTATGGCAAGTCATTAATATAAATAAGAAATAAAAATGGTCCTAATACTGATCCTTGAGGGACACCCATTTCCATTTCACATCCGTTTGAATTAATACCATTAACATTGATTTTTTGGGTTCTGTTCGACAAATAAGAATGAATTAATTCATTTGACTTACCTCTTATTCCATAATGTTTAAGTTTATTGAGCAAGGTCTTATGATTTACGCAATCAAAGGCTTTAGAAAGATCACAGAATACTCCAAGAGCATCCTCTGAATTTTCCCAAGAATCATAAATATGGGATATAAGAGCTATGCCTGCGTCAATAGTTGATCTACCTTTCGTAAACCCAAACTGTTTCGCGTGGAAAAGCCCATTAGAACTAAAGTGATAAAGCATTTGCTTGAGAATAATCTTTTCAAAGAGTTTACTTAACACTGGTAATATCGTAACTGGCCTATAGTTATTAGGATCACATTTTTCTCCTGTTTTAAATAATGGTATAACCTTAGCTAATTTCATGAGATCTGGGAACATTCCATTTTTGATGCAAACATTAAAGATGTGTGCCAACAATGGAGCTATACTTGTTATAATGGATTTAATAACCTTAACTGATAGTCCCCAGTGGTCCTCAGTTGATTTTAACTTAAGTTGACCAAATGTTTTAATAATAGTATAATCGCTAATTTTCTTAAATGAAAAACCTTCATTACATCTGCTAACATTTTCTATCAGCAGTTTGGTTGCTGCTTCTGGTGATGAATTAAGCCCATAGGTTAGTTGGGATGGAATTTCCTTAAAAAACCTTTCCAAAATGTTTGCAACTTCAGCTGGTGAGTCTACTTTTTATCATCTACGATGAAACAAATATTTCTATCTTGCAATTTAGACTTTCCAGATTCCTGATTAATCATCTTCCAAACGGTTTTAATTTTATCATCTGATTTAACTATTTTATTTTTAATATGCAATATCTTAGCTGCTAGGCATACCCTTTTAAATGTCTTTGAGTAATTTCTAACATACTCATGAAATTCATGTTAAGACGACATACATTAAAATTGCAAGATCATAACAATAAAATATATTCAGAGTATAGTTATTTGTTTTATTTTATCCATTTATATATGATAACACAGTTTTTTCATACTCTGGCTAGCTACCACACTTAATTTCTATAATTTATACTAGATACCGCAGTGGGCCTCTCAGTCCCCTCGTCACCAGTTACGTTACACAAAAACCATGTCACCAGTCAAAGGTTAAAAATACTGATTTTCATAGCAAAAAAGGATCAACAAAAACTCTTTTTACGTTTTAAATATTTTATGTGTACTTAAGTTTATGTTTTAAGTATTTTTAGTTGTTCTTATACATGTTGACCCTAACACGAAGGATAAAGGGGGCTTCACTTCGCTCACCCCCTTTACCCTTCACCTAAACTACCCATTTTGCCCTGATATTTGCTGTGCAAATCAGTATTTTTGATGTGCAGTTTAATATTTCCCGATAAATAAGACAGTAAAGCAGCTTTAGTTAACAAAATTCAAAATTCAAAAAGAGCTTATTTCGATAAGAAGCACATAGGTTACATTTGGAGAATGTCAAATCTTAAACTAACACATATATAAGGTATAGGGAAACTCCATTTGAATTCCTTCACCTCAATGTTTTAGATGCTGGGGGCAAAGAGGCGACTAGAAACCTCCAGCTTTATACGTTATTTATACGTTATTTATAAGCCTTTTAAAATAAGTGATTTTTAATTCTTGTAACTCAGATGGGATTTTGTTGTAAAAGCGAATACATTGCCCTTAAAAAGATACATTAACCTTATGGAGCCTAGTAGTAGGTATAGCTAGTTTATTCCTATTTCTAGTGTTGACATTGTGCCTGTCGCTATTTTTAGGAAATTTATCAATATTTTTGTGGACTTACATTAGGTTTTCATAAATATACTGACACGGCACTGTCATAATGATAATTTCCTTAAATTTACAACGCAGTGACTCTCTGGGACACACATTGTAGATTGCACGAACAGCCCTCTTTTGCAGCACAAATATTATGTAAATGTCTGCAGCGTTCCCCCACGCAGTATGCCGTAAGTCATAATGCTATGGAAGTAGCTGAAGTAAACTAGTCTAGCTGTTTCCACGTCCGTAAAAAGACAGATTTTTTTGACTGCATAAACGGAACAGAGTTTTTTCGATAGCTCAAATATGTGTGGGCCCCATTGAAGTCCTAGGAATACCTTGCTGCTATCTACAGTTTCTAAATTTTCACCTTTAAAATAAACATTAGCCGAGACTTCTTTAACATTGGGGAGTATAAACCGAATACATTTAGTTTTGTTATTATTCAGTAAAAGATTATTGGCACTAAACCAATTGCATTATTCACATCGTCAAAGTTCAAACTGCGTCGTTTCATTTTAAACAAAGTGAAGTGTCATCTGCAAACAGTACAATCTCATGATTATCTCTGACAAGATGTGGCAGGTCATTAATATAAACCAAAAACAGGAATAGCCCGAGTATGGAACCCTGCGGTACACCCATAGTAACAACAGACCGGCATCAGTAGTTGATTTGCCTTTTGTAAAACCAATTTTTTACAGTGGAGCATGTTGTTGGTGTTGGAATGTGTAAGAAGTTGATGATCCAAGTTTTTGAAAATACTTTTTCAAAAACTTTACTAAATGTAGGCAATACCGATATCGGTCTGAAGTTAGAAGGGTCAGATGTACTACCCGATTTAAACAAAGGTACCATTTTACTGTGTTTCATTAAATCAGAAAACACGCCAGTTTCAATAGATGCACTAAATATGAAAGCTAAATCAAGTGCTATAACATTTATTAGGGGTTTCACAACATGAACAGAAATATCCCAGAGGTCTGCAGTTTTCTTAACATTTATTGATTTAAAGGTTTTAATAATATCTTTATCATCTTTATAATTATACGAGATTTGATTTTCACATCTAGGTTCATAGTCTTTTAGCAAAGATTCAGCGACTACTTTGGAAGAGTCTAAAGACTTCGTAGTAGAAATTGGGATGTCAGTAAAAAAAACGCTTTATGTTTAATTATTTATAAATATCATTTTTGATGGTAAAATCATTATTTTTTAATTCGTATTCATTGTTTTTAATACTGACCTTTCCAGTCTCATTTTTAATTATATCCCAAGTTGATTTAATTTTGTTATCGCTTTTTCTTATTTTAGATCTGATATAATTTGATTTTGCAATTTGACAAACTTTTCTAAAGATTTTTTAGTACTTTTTTACTTTATCCTTGAACTCTTCACTATGATTCCAGTGTTTTTTACTATATAATTCATATAAATTTTGTCTACTTTTAAGTATACCTACTGTGGCCCACTTACTAAAGTTAAGTTTGTCTGAGACCACAATCGATCTGGTAGTAAATACTGCATTGAACGCATTGCTGAATTTGAAAAAAAAAAATACATTATGACTCACAAACACAATCTAAAATCGAAAACGCGTGAATCGGGAAGCCGGTAACCCTTGTTTCAGTGTCAATCACACGATCGATCGGGGGCGGGATACACTGTCGTTAAACCCGGGTTAACGTCGAGCCGGGTAATCTTGCAAACGACAGCGGCAGCACGCGCTGCGAGACGACACTTGTTAAAAATTAATTCTCCGTATACTTACATAAATACATCGGATCCAACTTGAAGTCTGCTCTCCTATATGAATACGAAACGTGGTTCGTTCGAAATGACGTCTCGGGCAGGCTCCATGTAGTGCTCAACAAATGCATGAGACAAATATTGAGAATATTCTGGACAAAACCAATCACAAACATTCGGAATTGACTTTTGACTTTTTTTGACTTGGCTACGTGATGAGGAGACCTGACGAAAACCTGTCGAAAATAGCCCTCAAATGGTGCACAAAGGGGAAACCGAAGAAAGGTTACCCCAAAACAACGTGGCGACTTTCAAAGGAGAAAGAGGCCGCCATTGTGAGCTCCGATTGGGCGGAGCTAGAGCAGATTGCCCAAGATCGGGACAAATGTAAATCTGTACTGAGAGCCCTATACCTCTGCTGAGGGGTGACAGGACGAAATGATGATGATGATGATGATGATAGTCATACAACATAGAGTCACGGCTTTTCCAGGCAGAGGCCCAGTTGTGCCTATGTAGTCAATTTTAATTTCAGTTCAATTTCAATTATACGAATCCGGTGCTGACCATGTACCAATGCGATAAGTAATTTATCTTAAGTCCATTATACAAATGTATTGTTTTTATGGAGTCAAAGGTATTCAGAAATAGTATAAACTAGAAATGAAACGGATTTCCGGTGTTATCCGCTATCCGACCTACTGGATAGTATTTATTTTTATTTTTATTGATGGATAAAAAAAAATAGAAATATCTAATTTTGTTATTTTAATTTAGTTGGTAATGTAATGTAGAATGCATCCCTGCGCCATTAGGGATAGTCACACATGTTCACTTAAAATATATAAAGAGCATTTCCTTTCTCTTGCGTGATAGGTACAATATATAAAAAAGAATATGTGTGATATATTTATATGTGTGCATGCCTTTTTTATTTATAAAGAATTTAATATCATATGTTACATGTTATTTATATTTCAGTTTCTTAGATAATTAGAGATTTATAGTTTATTATAAATATATTGCGATAAAGTCCGCAACCAACAAAGAAGTTAAACGTATTACCTAATTAACACTGGCAAAAGAGTTAGAATAATCTATGGCTACCAAAGCCATCTAGCGATAGGAAGCTGATACTTCTCCAGTTCCTGTACAAAACATTATTTGATTTTTTGGCTCTATTTCTGCGTTTTTCCTTATTTTCTTTTTACCTAAACCTCCTCCGGACTGAGGAGAATAAATGTGAATAGGAATTATTAAAACCAGTTGGGCCATTTTAGAGATTTAGTAACGTAGAGCGAATAATTTTTATAATTATAGACTATTCACATTCCTCCCCCTTCATAAAGCGTGCCCTCTGGTGCGCAGGCCATTTGATTGGACTAGGTATAATCCTTGCTGGACTGGTACAATTTGTTCGTTCTTTCATTCAGTTCAGTTCAGTTCAATTCAGTTCAAATATTTTATTCATAATCTCACAAAAATTGAGACTTAATGAATGTCATAACATAATTCTATTCTTTCTTATTAATTTCTCTGCCTTTTGTGGCTTAGAGATCACGTAGTTTCTCGATTATATAGGTATATATGAAGAACAGAAAAAAAAATATGTTGTAGTAGATAGAATATGACATGACGGCTGCGCGGCGTCCGCTACAGACCAATTCGTAGTGGTTTAATGATGTTTTAATTTAATAATGAAACGATCACACCCGAATCTGCGCCATAGATTTAATCATCTTCCTCTCGAGGATGCTGCCCGCGCCCCCGCATCCCCACGGTCTCCAGGGTCAAGGCATATACTCCCATTACAGAGCTTTGCTACTTTGCAGATAGCCCAAAATAACACACACAATCACAAGCACAAAACTAACTTTGTTTGAAGTAAAAGCACAGAATACATTATAGTGTACAACGTAAATTCAAGAATCACTTAACATCAGCAAATTAACAGTTACGATGGGTCATTTTGGGAGAAAAAGGGGTCTTTTGTCCTATGGAGAACTTGGTACACGTCCGCTCGTGTTTGCGTTCCCAAGCCAACCCACGCAAAGCTTTAAAACATTTAGTAAGGTTAATCTCATAAAGAATGTCTATTACACTATTAATGACTATGCTATGCAGAAAAAAATGCATGGCCTCAATGCCCCAAGCTCCATGATAATGATAATAATAATTAACGTAACTTTTACAAATGCAATAATGTATTTCCGAAGCACTGGTATTTCTGAAGCACTGCTAGAGTTTATGAAGTTTCCTTTTCCTGTGCGAGATTCAGCCATGAATCACCACTTGAAAGGGAAATTTTCTTTTTCAAACACAAACCATAATCAGTTACTCTAGTATAGTCGATCATATTTCATTTATTTTTTATTTTTCTCCATGTATGGGTGTCTGACTTGTAAAAGTTCATTATTTTTGCCTACTTACAATAAAATATTTGAGTTTTGAGTTTTTGATTTTTTTTTTATTACTCGACTTGCTAATCATGTGAAAAAATCGTGACAAATACTGTTAGATCCTGGGTTCCCAACAGGTGGAGCCAGCTCTGGATGGTGCAAATAATGTTAGATCCTGGGTTCCCAAAAAGTGGGACCGGCTCTGGATGATGCAAATACTGTTAGATCCTCGGTTCCCAAAAACTGGGGCCGGGCCGGCTCTGGATGATGCAAATACTGTTAGATCCTCGGTTCCCAAAAGGTGGGGCTGGCTCTGGATGGTGCAAATACTGTTTGATCCTGGGCTCCCAAAAGCTGGGGCCGGCTCTGGATGATGCAAATACCGTTAGATCCTGGGTTCCCAAAAAGTGGGCCCGGCTCTGGATGATGCAAATACTGTTAGATCCTCGGTTCCCAAAAGGTGGGGCTGGCTCTGGATGGTGCAAATACTGTTAGATCTTGGGTTCCTAGAAGGTTGGGCCGGCTCTGGATGGGCAAATACTGTTAGATCACGGGTTCCCAAAAGGTGGGTCCGGCTCTGGATGGTGCAAATACTGTTAGATCACGGATTCCCAAAAGGTGGGGCCGACTCTGGATGGTACATATACTGTTAGATCATGGGTTCCTAAAAGGTGGTGCCGGCTCTGGATGGGCAAATACTTTTAGATCACGGGTTCCCAAAAGGTGGGGCCGGCTCTGGATGGTGCAAATACTGTTAGGTCATGGGCTACCAAAAGGTGGGGCCGGCTCAGGATGGTGCAAATACTGTTAGATCATGGGTTCCTAAAAGGTGGAGCCGGCTCTGGATGGGCAAATACTGTTAGATCATAGGTTCCTAAAAGGTGAGGCCGGCTCTGGATGGGCAAACACTGTTAGATCATGGGTTACTAAAAGGTGGGGCCGGCTCTGGATGGGCAAATACTGTTAGATCACGGGTTCCCAAAATGTGGGGCCGGCTCTGGTTGGTGCAAATACTGTTAGGTCATGGGCTCCCAAAAGGTGCGGTCAGCTCTGGGTGGTGCAAATCGAGGAGGTAACTGGATTAAACAAAATTTATTTTTAATTTATAATTTCACGCTTGCGAAAAATTCTGGGCTGCTTATTCTTCATAGAACAACTATGGACATTTTGAATACTCTGTGCTGGAATGCTAACCATGTCAAATTTCAAGGGCGGCTTGCGCCGCATCTAATAACGACTGTTATGACTTGTTAGTTACTCGACTTAATAACCATGTGACATCGTGGTTTTTTAAGCAGTGCGTTTATGGGGGGCGTTAGTGAAAAAGGTTAGGAACGTTTGTGTTAGTTGGTTACTACACGACTGGCTAACTATCTGTCAAGACGTATGTAATTGGTCGATCGCAATGGGTTTCATCAGTGAATCGTTGATCTTGGATATAACCAAGTTGGCCACCCATGAGCTATACGGTATTATATACCGTCACAAAGGGCGCCGCGCGCGCCGCAATCTGGATACGCCCTCCACACATAATATAATATGTACATGTATGTATGTATGTGTGGAGGGCGCATCCAGATTGCAGTGCTATTGAATGGCTGTATCGTAGTACGTTTCTGGCATTCGGGTCCTTGACTGCAGTCAGTCGAGCTCTCGAGAACGTTCGGATATCAAGCACGACGCCTCGAGTGGCGTCGCTGGTAACCAGTCACCACTCGTGGATCTATGACGGATGCACAGTAACTGAGGGTTTCGTTTGCACTGACCCTCCAAGTCGGTCGTGTATCGTGTAAAACGAGATTTACTCCCACTCGTGACAAGCAGCAAACCCCCCGAGACGCTTAGTCAAATTCGCGGCACAATCAACGCAGTTAGTGTTCAATTTGCGTCAGCGCAGTCGACGAAATTCAACGTCCAACCCAGCTATGGTTGAATATCGTATCGCAAACTGAAAACATAAGATCTATGCCATTAGACATAAAGGTAGTAGGATAGGTGTAATAACTTTATGATAAGAGCACATATGTTGCTCCTTCGACGACGTTGCATGAAGTTACACAATGATAATTATATCTGTCATTAAAGAAACGTTAAAAGGTTATATCACTATGAAAGCCTCAGATAAACGAATGAAAGCCTTTCATTGCTAGGTATTGTACACCTTGGCAGGAAATTCTAGAAAATAAATGACGGCACCAAAAATCGGCAAAATGCCACCATGTTATCGGACTACTGCCTTCTCTATTGGACGAACCTGCAAACTGTAATCTGCAAACTGTAATCTGCAAACTGTAATCTGCAAACTGCGACAATTGACGACCTCTGTGGCGCTGCGGTTGTGGCTCTGCCTACCATGCGAGAGGTCCCGGGTTCGATCCCCGGCTGGGGATACAGAGAAAAAAACAGGTCCTGGATGTTTATGTCGCTGTTTCTGGTTTCCACGACACTGGGTATCCTAGTGTGGGGCCATAATCAATGTATGTGCCTGTATGTAAATGTTTATGTTTAATATTGCGATAATAGATTTACTAGAATAACCTGCCAAGGTATATGATTTGATTAGAGTTATTTAGTAAACAAAGAGTTCCGTTAATATAAGAATTGATGTTTATTGACATTTCAGTTAGATTCATGAAATGACAGTACCTATTGCAATAAAGCACAGCTCGTATCGAATAATCGTGTTGTGATTGGTTAATTTTTCAACAGCGGTTGAAATACTTGATTTCAGAATAACACGATAAAGATACTGTATCTCGGATATCTAACCCAAACCCATTCACAATGATGTTTTGAAAGAAGTTCCCGGGCTCTAAATTGTCGCACATACATAGGTATGATAAACTGTCAGTTTTCCGCAACTTTCAATCGATTTTTAGCCTTTAACTGGTGACAAGGGGTCTTACAGGCCCAGCGGCGTCAGTAAAACAACATTTTGGCACCTTCTCCGGGTTTCCTTGGGCTCATCACCTGAGTAGCTTCGAGTTTACTTGCGTCCATACCGTAGAAGGGGATAGCTGTGTCGGACAGGCTCAAATCGGTAAGTTACATTGGCGTAAAGTTCGGCAGGGGTCTCTCAGACCCCATGTCACCACTTACGTAATTTTTTACGTAATTTTGTTGTATTGTTTTTTCACATTTTTAACCGAGAACAATCAAAACTCCAGGAAAGCAGGAGCCAGTTGTCTTCCTCGATAAAAGCGCCAATCAAATTACCAGTTTGAATCGTGTCCGAAACGTGTGTGCTTGCAGTGTGCAAAAAAATTATGCCCAGACTGCATATAAAAATTGGCAAAGTTCGACCATTGTCAATTTCGTGAAAATACACTTTTAATTTTAGTTGTTTTTTTTTCTTAATTCATTATTACTTCAATATTATAGAAAAAAGTGTTTTTTTGTCAAAATATGTTGATTAATTTTTTGCTTATGTAATTTGTGATCTCATCTCTAGTTTTTTGATTGTTAAGACGACGTACATTAAAATTGCAAGATCGTAACAAAAAAATATATTCAGAGTATAGTTATTTGTTTTATTTTATCCATTTATATATGATAACACAGTTTTTACATACTCTGGCTAGCTACCACACTTAATTTCTATGATTTATACTAGATACCGCAGTGGGCCTCTCAGTCCCCTCGTCACCAGTTACGTTACACAAAAACCATGTCACCAGTCAAAGGTTAGTGTGAATAAGGGTCCTGTTAAATAGTTAAACGATATTTTTTACACTTTCTCATACTTATCTCAGAATTATCGAGTTATCTAATTTGCTCTGGATTAACAGAATGGTTCAAGTGGGCCTCATAGATAACAAACGTCTGGGTCTGTCTGTTTCAACTATTTATAAAATACTTCGTTCTCTATCAGACACGACATGCTATCACGATCAATATTTCGAGTTATACCTAACTGCGAAAATAGATAAATTATAAATTGAACAATAAAAATTCTAAAAATCTTCTAATTCTGAATGATAGATAATGTTCATTGATAATAATGGAGCCATTTCTAAGTAATGTTAACCTTACATAGTTTTTCATACTTATGTCATCATATAACGGATTTAAATAATAATCCTATCACGGATTAAAAAATAATCATATCACAGATAAAAGAAAAAACTAATTCCATTTGATTTTAAAGTGAAAAGTTGTATATGTTAGGTACATGACGTTAAAATCTTCCACAACTGTTATATATTACAAATAAAAAATACGCGTGCAGCAACAAAGATAATACAGGAACTACACATGAAATCACTGAAGAAATAAATACCTGAGGATTAGCTGTATGGTTGGAAGACTTTTGCCTGTCCAGCGAGATTGACGAAGAAAAAATACGTAACCACAAAATGGCACTTCTTACTGAGTATTTCTAACAAACTACTTTTAGTATTATACAAGATGTTTGGTGCATCGTTTGCCTAATTAAAATAGCGGATATAAGGGGTCATTTGATATCTACTAGGTCCACAAATAAAAAGTTTTGGCCCACCGCATTTTTTTATTTTAATATTTTTAAATTTTTGAAAAATCCTCCAGAGTTACTCTTTTAAACTTGAATAAATAAAAAAGTTATGGATAAAACTTGCAATTATTTACTGTTATTGGTTGCGTTATGTTGTACGGTTCTTTTGTAGTCAAAAATATTGGAAACTAACATCTATTTGTTTTTATAGACTCACAAATGTTTTTTCAATAAGTGAAATTCTGAAACGAATCATCGTTGACTTGCAATCATAAAAGCGAGGCTTTTTTATTCAAAGTTTTAAAAAAAAAGTTTGCTGATCTATTTTCATTCTAATAATGTACAATCATGCCATAAAACTATTATTAAGTTCATTCATTTCACAACTTTGTGTATAGGGCGGCAGGGCGATACTCGTATCGCTGATTTAAAGAAGTTTTTGGCGGACTGGGCTGTTAAGGTAAGCCATTGCCCAGCAGTGGGAGACTTCCCAGAAAAAAAAACTGTAATTGGCGCGTTTTTCAAACAAATTGTTTTTTTCGTTTTTGTGTTTTTCATTCTTTGTATTTCTCGTGTTGGTTAGCAACGCGAACCATTTAAATGCTGTGATTTTGATTATTAAATAATGTCTAATGTATGTAAGCGTAAGAATACGCGGACATCTTAATGGCAAATGGAAGCACTAACGGTGTTGGACGAGAAGCGCAAATAATTTATCGAGAAAGATTCCCTAACAGACGGTTACCTTCCCGCCACACATTTCAAAACACATCACGACGCTTATGCGATACTGGCAATCTAAGATGTAGTGAACCTAGAGGGATAGTGATTCGACATAATGTTAAATTGGACGAACAGATTTTAGCGCTGTTCGCGGAACAACCGACCAGGAGCATTAGGGATGTTGCTCTATTGCTGGACATTTCAATCTGGAAGGTGTGGAATGTTCTTCGGCAAAATGACAAACAGGCGTTTCATTGCACTCCTCTAGAAGGTACGCATTTTTTACAGAATTAAGTAGGTACACTACTAATATCACATTACCTGAAACCCAATCCTGATTGATCCAATCATCACTCTGTCTCTTACGGTAGGTAGTGTACTTACTCCTCATTTTAATTATCAACATGTTGAAAATAATTAATGCGTTCTCATCCATATACAGGTTTCGAAGATAGTGACTTTGGGACACGTGTCTGGTTACTTAGTTTTCACACAGACCTGGAGGATCGTGATTTTTTTTAAAGTATGAGATACGAGTCTAATTTTGAATTCTAAATCTCCACAATCTGCACCACTGGTCGTCGAAAGGACAGAACCTCGGGTCAAAAGACAGAGTCTTTTCAGAAGAGATTCAGTGTCAATGTTTGGCTAGGCGTTTGGAAATGAAGTCATTGGACCACAAGCTACCCGATATTCTGGACGGCGAAAATTGCCTTGATTTTTTAGTCAACGTCTTGTCAGAGTTGTTGGCAGTGATGCCACTTTTCAATGAAGATAGGCCTCTCGTCTTCCAGCAAGACGGTTGTCCAGCTCTCTGGAGAACTGTAGTCAGGGAGCACTTAGATAATGTTTTCCCAAATTCGTGGATAGGGAGGGATGGACCTATTCCATGGCCTCCACGTTCTCCAGACCTGACCCCTTTGGACTTCTACGTCTGGGGACAGGCTAAAGAGTTAGTCTACGCCACGGAAGTCGAATCTAGAGAAGATTTATCCCAACGGATACAATCAGCATTCGCCGTAATTAAAGAGGAAATTTGCTTACGAACTACCACTGTAGAAATAAGGAACCGATGTTTCGCGTGTTATACTGGAGGTAGTAAATGAGTTTAAAAAAAAGGAAATGTTTTAGAGCGCAACTTAATAGTTTTATTATATATTAGGTCATTTTTAATACATTGAAAACACTAATTTATTTATGAAGAAAGAGAAGTGTCTAGGAAAGAGAGTGGATTATATCGACTTACCCGCAAGCAACCAGCTCTATTCAAACTGTACTAAACATTTCAATGATGCAGTTTCAGCTGTATCTCTCATCTATAACAACCCCCTTTAAGAGAAAACTTACGGAAAATGCGAAAGTTTTCGTTAATTTAATTTATTCTTATTCTAGGTCCAACTTGTTGCAATTCTATGCTTGACTCTTCGCTATCTTCAGTTTTAGTTACGTTTTTATTTAGGAATAACTTCCTAGAAAACTTGTCTTTCATCTTACATTAATGTTACTACTAATCCTAAAACTAATAATAATATATAATAATAATAATAATAATCGTTTATTCTTGAAAATTTCACAACATAAATCTTGTTATTACACTAGGTAAGGAACAAGGGATACTACACTACTCCCTAAAATAGGGCGAACCCTGTGGTATAGGTTAAGTAGCAGCACATCCCTCCAGTAAGTGACACTTAACAATTTTAGAAAATGAACAGAGTAAAAAGTGCAGTTTTCAAGCAGAGTACAGTTTTCAAGCAGATAATTTCAAATGATTGTTAGAATGGGAAAGCTAATATGTTTTGAAGGAATACGTTTTGGTTGCTCTACTTCTTGCAGATCTTTTACAATTTGGTCTAATTCAGTTTTGGAGGTTTTCAATTCATTTAAATTTATACGTTTGATTTTAGGTAAGGCAAAATCAAAACAAACAAACAAAGCAAACGTTTGGCATCACAACTATAATCTTTAATTATGTTAAAGTCAAATAAAATATTTGGTACATTAATTTTAGGGTACATTTTTAAACTAATTTCAAATTCTTATGGAAAGCTATATTTTGGTGGGATTTTGAGAACACCTGTACCGTATATAGTAGCTTCAAATGCCTGGTATTACATTAACTAGAAAGTTTCTTCAAATTTGACTGGACAAATATCCATTCATCGCTGTTTAATTTGCGCCGGATTACGATTGTATACGCTTACTACAATGTGTCTACCAAGTTCAACACACGATAGTTCTATTACTTTCTCAACAGAAAGTCTGCAAATATCCTTGCGCTCTTTAAATTTTAGGCCATTTTTAACCAGTACTAAGGATCCTCCGTGTATTGCAGACTTTCTATTGAAGCAGCTGGCTACTTGATAGTTGTGTACAGAGAAATTTGTTTGAGACTCAAGTAGCCAGTGTTCTACTAAGCATAGTATGTCTACTCTGTATTGCTCCAAGAATAGTTCTATCTCTAGTAATTTGAAAGAAAGCCACCTTGTAAGTTCTGATTGACTAAAACCAATTGCTTTATAGTGGACTTTTCTGTTGTCTGCCCTGACAGTTTAAATGAGGAGTCAAAGTTAATTTACTTACATTCGTCTTGGCTGTTTTTAAAACCTCAGCGTACAAAGGTTTAGTATAATTTCTACATTCGTCATTTTCTACTGGCACCCTAGTTATTTTTTCAACAATAACAGGGTCATAAAAATTGAATGCCAATAATTTGGCAATCTGTCGCTTAGATGACGCAGGTACAAACATTGTATCCCTAGTCAGTATAAAATTTCGGATAAACTTATTCGTATCAAAATATAATACTCGGTCCCGATGACCAAAGGTTATTATGATGTATATTTACACCAGTATTGTAAAAGAGGTACATGAGCATTCCATAAATGTTGGTAAATGATTTTAGTACAAAAGGGTTTTTGGAATCTGAAAGTGCGATTTGATTTATATTTCCTGTCAACAATATATCATCTCGAGTTGACTTTAAGCCTTTAAATATTTCTGATAAGTGCAATCATCGAATTAGTAGACTTTAGTAAAGAGGAAATAGAAAGCTTTCCTTTAACTTCTTGTTTCTGGAAAGAGTGGAGTTCCCGTTCTGCGTCAAGCATCTCGGAAAAATTGTTCATTTCGCATAGAATGTCTTGCAGATAAGGGTTTGAATTGTCAAGGTCTACTGAAACAGGAATCAGAATGGTTTTGGAATGGTTTTTTATCAAGCTTTCGTTGTGTTCCTTAAAATAAAGGTATTGAACGTTTCAGTTGAAAATTATTTTAAGAAATTGTTATAATTTGATCGTTGTAATTTGATGCGAGATCAGGGCTTCTCAGTGGAGTACCCAGCAAGGGAGGAAGATAAGAAGAACTTAAATGGGCATGTCGAACTTCTAATGGACTGAGGTCTAAATCACCCAGGTCTTCGAGATCTTGGAGGAAGTCTTGAGGTATATCATTGTTTTCTGACAAGTCACGCTCTCGAATGGTAGAGGGATACAATTAAATTTCCGTCGCAGACGGTTGAGATTGGAAACTTGAAGGTTGAGTATCGTCTTTGTTTTGGATTAGAGGATTGACTGGGTAAAGGGATAAGGCATCAACATTACTATTTATCTTGCCCTTTTTATATACGAATTTTGACCCAGGGTCTTTACAATTGAAGAGCCACTTGAGTGGTTGGTGGTCTGTAACAATTTTAAAGCGACGCCCATAGTTATAGTTATAGATTATCGCGGACCACTTTTCCGCAACTTGACGTCTTAAATTTGCGCCTATTTTTCGTGACGTGGGTTGGGGGCCCTACTCCTGCCAAACCAGCTCCTGTAGAAAGCCTAGCCGACCCTTAATGTTGCCGACGCCTTCCTGGAGCGACCTTGGCGTCCCAAGGTGTGTTGCCCGGTAGATGCCCAGGCCGGAACATTCCAACAGGACGTGGGTGGCTGTCTCCTCAACCTCCATGCAGGCTCTGCACAGGGGGCTGTCCGTGACACCTAGAGTGTGTAAGTGTTTATTTAGCAAAGCGTGTCCAGTTATTGCTCCGGTTACCAAGCGAAGCTGTGGCCTCTTGAGCTTCAGAAGCTTACGCGACAATCCGGGTCTGATCATCGGGAGGGCCTGTCTGGCTTGCTTGCAGGTATCCATGGTTGACCAATAATGTTGTTGAGTTACCTTTGTATGTTGTCGTAGGGTTTTCCTCAACCAGCTGAATGGCAATGGTATTATGGGTTCTGGTCCCTCCACCGTCTTTTCCGAACCCAACCTTGCCAGTGCGTCGGCTGCGTCGTTGCCGCGCGAGCCACTGTGTCCCTCTGCAGGGTAAGGGCTTGGTGATACTCTTATATAAGCCCAGAACTGATAATGTTGCTTTGTAGGGATTTCAGAACTGCTTTGCTGTCGGATAGTATGCGGATAGGGACATCCTTTACCTCTCTTTCTGCAATAGTTGCAATAGCCATTATGATGCCCATGCACTCGGCTTGGAAGACGGTGTTGTGGACACCTAATGATGTTCTCTCTTCCGAGAATGCCCCGGCGCCTGTACCTGAGTTAGTTTTAGAACCGTCTGTGAAAATCCTTAGTTCTTTTTAATTGAGGCCCTCCCAAGGGTCTTTATGCAGTTGTATTTTATACCTTTTGTCAAAGACATATTGCTTGGGTATCCTGTCAGTCGCCGCTTATAATAGCGGCTCCTTACCTATGTACTCATCGAGTATTTCAGTGTGGGGTACCCTAGCATGTCTCCATAGGTTAAGTTTTTTAAGACGCACCGCAGTTGCAGCCGCCTCTTGCTTGATGAAGAGGTGAAGCGGCGGCAGCTCCAGTATGACTTCCAAGGCCGCAGTGGGTGTGGTCCTCATGCACCCCGTTGCTGCCATGCAAGCCAGCCTCTGGAGTCTTTGTAGTTTAGCTTCGACAGTGGATAATTTGGTTCGTGGCCGCCAAACTATCGCGCCGTAGCTTATTATCGGTCTGATGACAGCTGAGTAAAGCCAAAGGGTAGTTTTCGGGGTAAGCCCCCAGGTTTTACCTACCATTCTTCGGCACTACCAAAATGTGAGTCGCTTTGTAAATCTTGTTATTCAGATGTTTGCTCCAATTCAGTTTGCTATCTAGTATTACACCTAGGTACTTTATTTACCTCAGCAGCAAATTGTAGCTCTATACCAAACAACCTGGGTGAGTGATAGTTGCCCATATTGCGCCTGTTGGTGAACATTACCATTTCCGTCTTATTTGGGTTGACTGATAGTTCGTTTGTTGTGCACCAGCATTCCACGATCCGCAGTGCTGCTTGGGAGACATCACATACAGTACTTGTGACGATTCCACTTGTTAGTATCACTATATCATTGGCATATCCTACCGTATAATAGTGTTACGAGCGTGGGGTTCGTATTTGATAGAAAAACACGAATTAATCCACTAAATAAAACACTCACTTTATTTCACTAATTATGCACTCACTTCCACGAACTGTACTTAAAATCCACTAATTAAAACACACTCACTATTCACACGAAGAGTTTTTCTCTCCGATTATCCTTGTACTAGCACTCGATCGCAGTTAAAATGTAACTAACTCGATTGGCTTGATAATCTTCTCACGCACCCTTTCTGGGGCGTGGGGAGTCGGGGTCAGGTCGACGGACCTCTTCCCGAAGAATCGCCCCTGTCCACTCCTGTGGACAGGTCATCGGATGGCCCCTGCGGGCGGTGGTCTTGATGTGGCGCTGGTGTGCAGTGGGTGATCGCCGGCTAGGCAACCAGGTCGCGTGGCAGGCGGCGGCGGTCGGGCGGGCGCGCGTGGTGCGGCGCCAGTTCGGCGATGTGCGGAAGATGTGAAACATCCGCACGCGCGAACATGCCCTTCGCCAGCCTCTGGACAAACTGGTCCACGGTTTCCCATCTTAGGTCCCTCTGGATTGTCGCGTTCCTCACGTAGCGGGGGGCGCCGACGATGGTACGCAGAGAGAGGTTCTCTTGGGCTCGGAGTCTCCGTTTGTTCGTCTCCGAGCACAGGGCGTACCATGCCGGAGCCGCGTAGGTGAGGCGGGATCTCACGTAGGTCTTGTAGATCCCGAGCTTCGCCCTCAGAGGGAGGCTGGAGTCGAAAAGTGGACGCAGCTTGGCGCGTGCCACCTTGACCTGGCTGACGACGTTGTCAACGTGTTGCTTCATGGTGAGCCGGCGATCAATGGTCACTCCCAGGTACTTCACCTGCGAAGACCACTCGATTTGCTGTCCTTGGAGCTGGAGCGATGGTGGAAGGAGACTTTGGCCTGTGATAAGCGCCTGCGTTTTCCCAACATTGACGGACAGTCGCCACTTGGCGAGCCAGTCGGGCAAGATGTCCAGGGTGCGCTGCAGTTTGATGGCAGCGTGCGGAGCCTGGAACGACGACGCGTAGTAGGCTGCGTCGTCTGCGAAGAGTGCCAGCTGGGCACCCGGCCCGACGGGGATGTCGTCCGTGTATCGGGCGTAGCAGGCGGGAGATAGGCAGGAGCCCTGGGGGACGCCGGCTGCGACGGGATGTTCCTCGGAGACGGCGTCTTCCACCATCACTCGGAAGCGGCGATTCTTCAGGAAAGAGGCGATTGTCTTGACCGTTCTTCTTGGGGCAGGGGACGTCGACAGCTTGTACAGCAACCCCTCGTGCCATACTCTGTCGAACGCCTTCTCCATATCCAGAAGTACTGCGACAGTGTATTCTTTTTTGTTCAAACAAACTGTCATGTCATTCAGTACTCTGGTGAGCTGAAGCGTCGTAGAATGCTCGGGCCTGAAGCCGAACTGTTCCGGGCGCGGCTGGATGTGGGGCAGTAACTTCGCTAACAGGAGCTTCTCAAACACCTTTGAGATGGTGCTCAGTAGGGTGATCGGCCGATAGCTCTCAGGCAGCTTGGTGTCCTTGCCCGGCTTGGGCAACATGATAACCAAGCCCTCCTTCCATTGGGTTGGAAAGTGACCCGTGCGCAAGATACCGTTAAACAGGCGCGCAACGGCCGCCACAGTGCGTGGCGGCAAATGTAACAGCGCCGTGTTGGGTATTCGGTCTGCGCCCGGGGCTTTCCTGGGCTTGGTACGTCGGAATGCACGCACAATCTGGCCGGGCGTGACGACGATGGGGTCCTCTTCGGGAGCTATCGGCGTGGCGAAGTACTCTCGCAGGTGTCTCTCGACTGTTGCGACGTGCTCCACATCATCCGTTGGGTTCGGCTTGAATTGCTTCTCGAGGCATTCGGCGAAGATCTCCGCACGGTCTTGGGCTCGGAATCTTGGTAGGCCGTCGCTGCCCAGCATTGGTCGAACAGGAGCAGGAGTGGTCGACAAAGCCCGGCACAGGCGATGCACGGAGGGGACGTGGTCGCCTATGGACTCGACGTGGCGTTCCCAAGATTCTTCAGCGTGGCGATCAAGTTGGCGCTTCAGCTCTGCCGTCATGGCGTTGAGCCTGGTCTTCATCGTGGGGCAGCGGGTTTGCTGCCACTGCTTCCGGAGAGCGCGCTTATCGCAGATGAGTGCGCGTAGCTCAGCAGGAAGAGGATTGGGCTTCCCCCCGCGAGCTACGGTGTGCGATGATAGGTCGAGCGCGTCTCGGATCTGGGTAGTTAGCAGCGATGCCAGGCGGTCAACGTCTTCCGGCTGGTTGACGGGGCAACTGGTGGAGGGTTGGTCTAGGGCGGCGGTGAAGGCGCCCCACTGGTAGCGGCGACGTGATGCTGGCGGAGATACCCGGGTGGGCAGGTCCGCCAGGACGAGAAGAACAGGCCTGTGGTCCGAAGGGAGGTCAGGGAGAACCTCCTGGCTCGGCGGTGTCCGGAGACCTCTGACGACCACGACGTCGATGATGTCCCATCCGGCCCGCGTGTCGAAGTGGGTGGGCTCGTCGGGACCGATGACGTCGTAGTTGTGGCTCACGGAGTCGGCGTGGATGGCGCGTCCAGCTGGGCACACCCTGGTAGAGTTCCAGGCGGTGTGCTTGGCGTTGAGTTCGCCGGCGACAAGTGTCGGGTGCGGCGACTGTAGCAGCCCCCGTAGCTCGGCGGTGCGGATTGGTGTACTGGGGGGCTTGTAGGCGGCGTAGAGTCGCAGCACCTCGCCGGCGACCTGGAGGTCGACGCCCAAAGCATATAGGGATGAATACTCCTGGGCGTCGACGAGCTGGTGGACGATCTTCCTGCCGACGATGACTGCCAAGCCTCGAAAGGTCCGGCCGCTGGAGGTCTTCTCGTCCTTGCGGTAGACGAAGTAGCCGGGCAGCGACAGCTTGTCGCTTCCGGCTAGGTGTGTCTCGCTGATGAGCATCACGTCGACGCGGTAGTCCCTCAGGAACACGTGGAGCAGCCCGCTTCTTCCCTGTCAGCGACTGCGCGTTCCAGTGGACGACCCTGAGCGGCTCATGCATTGCGGAGCAGAGCGGTGAGTCTGCCCAGGGCAGTGGGGTCGCTGAGGAGGGCGAGCAGGGCTGTGAGGTGCCCCAAGTCCTGCTGCCCAATCGCCGCAGCCGGAGTGGCGGCGCCAGCGGCGGCCGCAGTCTCGCTGGCGGCGAGAGTAGCCACCGCGGCGCCGGCGGCAGGTGGAGCCGTCGCCTTCTTCTTCTTCTTCTTCCCCCCCCGCTTCGTCTTCTGCCTGGGGGCTCCGTCGTTCGCTTGCGCCATAAGCGAGGCGGGCGCCGTTGGTTCCTGCAGATCGGGACGAGGCAGAGGGGGAGGCTGCACCTTCTTGGGCCCGGGCGCGTTGGTGAGCGCCACAGTGCCGGCCTTCTTGTTCCACGCCTCCTGGCGGAACACGGGGCACGTCGCATTGTTTGCCGTGTGCGGGCCACCGCAGTTGGCGCACGTCGGCGGCTGGTCTTTCGGGCGGGGGCATTCCCGCGCCGAGTGGGGACCGCCGCAACGTACGCACGCTAGGGGGCGGTGGCACATATGCGACGAGTGCCGGAATTGCTGGCACCTGTGGCACTGGGCCGGGCCCTGTTTCGAGCGCCAGGCCTCAATCTTCACCCCCGGCATGTACAAGAGCTCCGTGATCTCGTACACAGTACAACTAACTCGCGCCGGCCGTCGGCGCCTTTTATATCCCGCGGAGCCGCTCTGGACTCATTGTCCACACATATCGCGAATATTCTAGTAAGGACCAGCGTGCGGGCCGAGAACATTCGAGACCATATATGTCTCTCTCTAATGGTGCACTCTCTCTGTCACTCCCTTCTCGAATGTTCCGAGTATAGCTATCTCTTTCTAGTAGTGCTATCTCTGTCACACACTTCTCGAATGTTCCGAGTATAGCTATCTCTTTCTAGTAGTGCTATCTCTGTCACTCCTACCGGATATTTCGCCATATAACGATTTGTGCTTCAGAGGCCCATAAGGGGTCCTGAAAACGCCTGAAAACGGGTTTTCAGGTTATGGCGTCATCTGATAGAGGGTGCCCTGAAACGGACTGAAAACATGTTTCAGGCGCCTGAAAACGACGGCAACTTGGGTGAAATTTCGATCTTTAGATATGTGATAGAGTAACTTCTGAAACGGCCTGAAATGACTTTTCAGCCTGCTGAAAACGCCTCTAAAGCACTGAAATTGACGTTCAAAGTTTTTGACCTAACCTACCGGCGTAACAATAGTGTTGTGTCTTCATTTTGGTGATGAGGTCATTCGCCACCAGTTTCCAAAGCAGCGGCGTGAGAACACCTCCCTGGAGGCATCCCTTCGCTACCAATGCGTGTTGGGATTCGGTTGAAGTGAGTTTAATGGCCCTTTTACTCAACATGTTATCTATCCACTCCACCATAACTACATTTGCTCCGTGTTTCACCAGTGCCGCTGTTATGCTTGTGAATTTAGTTTTGTCGAAGGCTCCTTCAATGTTAATGAAGATTCCTAGGCACATAAACTTGCTGTTGATGGCTTCCTCAATTTTGCAAACAATAGAATGAAGAGCTGATTCTGTAGATTTACCTTGACTGTAAGCATGCTGATTTTGATGCAAGGTTATGTTACTCAGGGCTTTCTCTCGCAGATCTCTATCGCATAGCCTTTCCATCGTTTTCAGCAGAAACGAGGTAAGGCTGATTGGTCTAAAGGATTTAGGATCTGAGTAGTCGCTCTACCTAAAGTAATTTTCATTACCATACTTGGGTATGAAAATTACTTTTTCCTCACTCCAGTGTCTCGGTACATATCTGTGTGCCCGACATGCCACCATGACATTGGTTAGTGCCAGAACTAGTTGGTCTCCTCCCGACCTTAACAAAGCCGGGAATATGCCGTCCAGTCCCGGCGATTTAAACGAGTTAAAGCTGTTGATTGCCCATTGAGTTTTTTGTGGGTTCTTACCTCGACTGCAAGTACCCACTGCTCCTCTGTCAGTGTAGTCTCTTCCTCCGTCCAGTTGACCGTCCTTAGTAGTTGACAGTCAGGGAAGTGTGTCTGTACTAATATACATTCTGCCTCTTCTGGAGTGTTGGTGAGTGTGTTGTCCGCCTTGCGCAGGGTTCCAAGGGTTTGATTGGATTGTTAGCAGATAACCTTCCTTACCCTGTTCGCCTGCGCACAGCTCTCGATGTTGCTGTAGAACTTGCGCCACGAGTTTGTACTCCTGTATCGTAGGAGCTTTTTATATTGGGACTTAGCTGCCTTGTAGTTGTCTCAGTCTTCATCTGCACCTGTATTCATTGCGCTGTTTAGTAGGCGCCTTACTTTACTTCTGAGCCTCTCCAGCTCAGGTCCCCACCAGTCAGCACCGGCGTTGTCCCTTGCCACTGGAGTTGATAGGGGGCATGCATGGTGGTAGCTAACCGTGATGGCCTCAGTGAGGTTGCTTACCTGGTGTTCTATGGCCTTGGCACCCGATATCCTTGCCAGCACTCTCTGGTGTTTCAGGAGCTGATCCAACCGTTTGCCATATTGCATTCGGGCAGTTCGGAGCGGATTGCGCTTTGGGGTTTCCTCGACTGTGTTTACCTGAATGACGTATCGAATCCATCTGTGATCTCGAGGCTTCTTCGGTTGCAAGTGTTATATCAATGATTGTTTACTTCGCCTGGTGACGAATGTTGGTTCTGAACCTATATTAACAATGTTAAGGTTGGTTGTCACTAGATATTCAACGAGAAGTTTACCTCGGTCGTTGTTGTTTTTCATCCCCCAGAGAGCGTGGTGTGCGTTCGAGTCCGTGGCTATTATCAGCTGCAGCCCGAATTCTTCGCAGTGCGACACCAGCCTCGTCATATCATGTGGGGTTGGAGTATCCTCCTCCGGCATGTAGACGGAGGCGACAACCATCTCTGGTAGGCTGGATTGTTGTGCCTTGTGCAGCCTCACTGCACACACGTCTCTGGAACAGAAACTTGTTAGAGATTGCACATGTACACAGTCAGGTCATAAGTTCTGTCACACAATAAAAACTTTTGAATTTAGAACGCTGGCCACAAAAAAGTTTATTGAATTCGAATTTCGAATTTTTCATGAAAATAAAAATGTGTACTTTTTAGAATTTTCCTCATTTTTAAATATGGAGTGGACACTTAAAGAAGACCGTGTCGCAGTTATTGCGTTGCATCGTTGCGGTTACGCGCCAATTCCGATTTTCGACTTACTGAAAAATTTGAATATAACCAAAGGATTCGTTTATCGTACCATAAAACGATACAATGAAGACTCTAGTGTAGATGACAGGTCAAGAAGTGGTCGCCCTCGCTCTGTTAGGACTCCAGCAGTGATAAAAGCTGTGAAGGCGCGAATTCAAAGAAATCCCATACGTAAGCAGAAACTGTTGGCCCTCCAGATGGGGTTAAGCAGGACCACGGTGAAAAGGGTGTTAAATGAAGACTTAGGGCTTAGGGCATATCGAAGAAAAACAGGACATCGTTTGGACGCTCGTTTAGTGGACCTGAGACTGAAGAGATGCCGCGCTTTGTTGAAGCGGTACGCGGGAAAAAAGCATCGGGAAATTCTTTTTTCGGATGAAAAAATTTTCACCGTGGAAGATAGCTACAACAAACAAAATGATAAGGTGTACGCACACAGCAGTGAAGAAGCGAGCAACCGCATTCCGCATATCCAATGAGGTCATTTTCCATCCTCGCTCATGGTTTGGTTGGGAGTCTCTTATTGGGGCTTAACTGAGGTACATTTTTGTGAGAAAGGCGTAAAAACGAATGCAGTTGTGTATCAAAATACAGTCCTGAAGAACCTTTTGGAACCTGTTTCTCATACCATGTTTAATAACAGGTACTGGGTATTCCAACAAGATTCTGCGCCAGCTCATAGAGCGAAAAGCACACAAGACTGGCTGGCGGCGAGTGAAATTGACTTCATCCGGCACGAAGACTGGCCCTCCTCCAGTCCAGATTTGAGTCCGCTAGATTACATGATATGGCAACACTTGGAGGAAAAGGCCTGCTCAAAGCCTCATCCTGATTTGGAGTCACTCAAGGCATCCTTGATTAAGGCAGCCGCCGATATTGACATGGACCTCGTTCGAGCTGCGATAGGCGACTGGCCGCGCAGAATAAAGGCCTGTATTCAAAATCGCGGGGGTCATTTTGAATAAACTTTATTACCAAGAATCTATGTTTTATTAAGTTCATTTTGCTATATAAAAGTTTACATAAATAATAAACATGTCTAAATTATTTCATATTGCACATGTGACAGAACTTATGACCTGACCATGTATATTTCTAGAAGTGTAGTTACAGGCTCGGGGGTTAATCGAGCTCGTATCCGCAAACAACTTACCTCCAAGATTTCGGAGCCCGCATATATTGCCTCTGCTGATCCACGGCTCCAGCCACTTACTCAGCTGAGGCGTTCCGGTTTCGCTGTGGTGGGGGTTTACTTGTAGGATGTTACACGTTGGGGAAGGGGATGCCATCATTATCTGACAGCAGTACCTCCTCATCCGTCCCGAGCACCAGGTTTCCCATTCCCTCAGCACATTACATCCCGTCCTCCGCCGAATCCAGAGCATCATCGTCCTCTCCGGGTTCGTCGGCTATCGGGTCGGCCTGCTGCTTTGGGTTTGGGGTCTCAGCTGCAGTAACCCCAGCAGGATCCGGCTGCTTAGGTGTCGACCGGAGTGGTGGTTCATCGAGGAATCTTTCTCTGGTCCCCTGAAACTTTACGTACACTGACCCAAGCAAAAAGCCGAGCGGCGCCCCCGTTGCATCAGGAGTTGAACCACTTCCTCCGGGATACTGACGAGTGTAATTTTTAGCATAAGCTAAAAATATTTAAGATCATTTTCAGCTTGTGGCAAGCTTTTACTGTATGGGAATGTAAAAATAACAATTTTGTTAACATTAATTGAGCAAAGTGTTTTAAAATATTTAATTAAGTCCCATTTGTTTACCTCATTTCCCCCCTATTTCCGAACATGAGTATTAAGTTTGATTCAGGTGTCAGATCAAGAATCTTTGTTATTTTTTGCAAAACATCATGAAAACTGGAATTTGATAAACAAATATATATAAGACTGGGTGTCCCACTTTATTCAATAATATGCCTAAGTTTCTTCCAATTTCATCACAAAACCAGTTTTGCTTGTGATGTTTTTGTGCGAACCTGAAATCTTGTGTCGGATACTTATTTCAGGGCTCGTGGGTGAAGCTGGTCTCTGCGGCTGTTGCACGGAACGTTGGCTTGGTAGGCATACAAATGATTGGCCACCAAAGAGTCACAGCGTTCCTGATTACTATGAGACAGTTTAGAAAGTCTAAGTGGATTTACATGGTAGAAAACAGTGATTTTAAGCTGTCTAGCAGAAAGGCGTATACTCAACAAACTGACAGGAAAAACTGCTTTCAAAACCGCATCCCTTCCTGAAAGACTTCCTAATGCCATAGCAAGCACAATAGTTACCATCTCAAGAGCTTAAGTAGAGAAACTTGCAACAAAACAAATTAAATGAGATCTTAGGGTGCACAGAAAAGAGCTTTAGACAAACCACCTCCTAACACAAAACATCTCAACAACAGAAATTGGCTTTGCTACAAAAGGCCTATCTCTGAACAAGGTTGCCGGCTATAATGGAGTATACAACGAATTCCTTAAACATCTTGGCCCAAAATGCAGACGCTGGCTCCCAGATTTTTACGCCAACATCCTGGAGCGTAATAAAGTTCCCCCGAAATTCAACAGGTCCAAAGTGGTTGCTATTCTCAAACCGTAAAAATACTGGATGATCCAGCTAGCTATAGACCCATTGCCCTTCTTAACTCACTGTGCAACTACTGGAAAAGCTTATATATGTCAGAATCACACCACTTATTGACAAAGTCGTTCCCATAGAACAGGCAGGCTTCAGAAGCAGAAGAAATTGTAATGACCAAGTTCAAATAGAATCCGGGTTCCAAAAGCAGCTGAAAACAGTTGCCGTGTTCATAGATCTTTCTGCAGCTTACGACACTGTTTGGAGACGGGCCTAAAATTCCTCCTCAACCTAAAATTGGTAAAAAGATTACCAACCTCATAAACAGCCTGATTTGCAACAGGGAATTCGCTGTCCACTTGGGAAAGAAGACAAGCCGAATCAGACAACTAAATTACGGTCTGCCCCAAGGTTCAGTCCTGGCGCCGCCGCTGTTTAACCTATACACAAGTGACTTACCACCAACAGAATCTCGTAAATTTGTATACCCAGACTACATTGCGATCATCTGTCATCATAGGACGTTCGAAAAATCTGAGAAGACCCTTGGCAATGACCTGAAATCCCTACTCCAGTACTTCAAAAAATGGCGCTTAGTACCAAACGCGTGTATAAGGAAGTTTCCACATTCCACCTACACAATAAAGAAGCAAAATACCAACCATATATAAACTTCTCGGGTTCGGAAATTCTGTTAACCCCACTCCAAAACGCCTAGGAGTTCTGGAATGGGTTTATACAGAAGTTCTGAGCCTGAGAACTGGACATATCACGACATTCGGGCCGCACTCTCCGGGCTCAGGAAGAAACTCCAAACGCGAAATAACAAACTAACATCTACAAAATGGTGAAATAACGCAGATTTGCTGCGCACTACAGGACTGAGCCGTGTATATTCTACCAGGGAATATTGTGTGGATCAGCATTGCCCACCTAAACTCCGTGGATGTGGAAGTGAACCGGGCCATGAGATGTGTCTCGGGCTCGATACTGTCAACTCCTCTACAATGGCTACCAGTTCTGAGTCACATCACACCTCCACACCTAAGAAGACCACAGTCCCTGCTGAGAGAAGTGCAGAAAATCGCCAGGAACCCAGATCTGCCAATGTTCGAAGATTTTTTCTGCCCTCCAGCCCAACGTCTGAAATCTCGCCGCCCACCGTATATTACAGCCAAATACCTGATGTGTTGTAACTCTAATATCTCGGAGGCGTGGAAGCAAGAGTGGAGCGATAACCTCCCAAACCTCCCAATGAAAATTAATCCAACACAAATGTCATAGGGTTTCGATCTCCCTAGAAAACATTGGTGCCAACTCAATAGACTGACTGGACATGGTCGCACCGGAGAGTTCATGAACCGATGTGGACTGCGGGGCTCAAACTCAAGACATGAACCGTATATATAGGAACTGCCCCCACAGAAAATGTAGTGGTGACCCAGCAAACCTGCTTCACCCTTTTCAATGACGTAACCCAATGGGTTAAAAACCTTGACGTAAACATGTAATATACGAAACAACTGTAACAATTTAAGCCATACGACTAAATAAATGATAAGGAAATTTTATCTTTTATTAAATGACAAGATAAACTAAATTAGAGATTTGCTATAATTAAATATTGACATAAGGTATTTTCCAAGAAATATTCAGATTAATAAGTATTTTACATTCATAAGCAGCTTATTTAACAGAATACACAGTCTTTGATAACAGATATACATACAGATAACTCGTAAAAATAAACACCTAGTACCTACGTCATTACTTGTTTCATCAATCATGCTTTACACGCGCCTTAATTTTTTTTACCGAAAAACATTCATCGGTCGGTACACACATAAACATCATGTTATGTAAAACAACAACAAATCCCTAGCGACGTGATATAACGTGAGTTAGCACCATTCTCGGATTAACTTTGACAACTTCATATAAAATGTATTTAATATAACTGTAAATCCAAGATATCCGCTGCTACAAAATGGCGTATTACCAATGTTATACAACCCCCACATTATGGGTATCAAATGAAAGACTTGTAAAACACAGTATACCATGGAAAAAAACAAAGTCAAAGTCAAAATTTCTTATCAACATATACTTAGTAAAATATATTTTCGCCTCTTCTCTACAATGGGCCACTGTGGGAGAGGCAGGAAGAAACTCTCACTATATATGCTTAGCGTGAACCTAACATTAAATAGAACAGTACTAAACCGAAGCCCGAGCCATATGTGAGAAAATAGTAAAATACTTGAGAAAATAAAAGTGCAAGGCCGGAGACCGAGAAAACCTAAACGAATAAATAACACATATAATAGAGGCGCGAGGCCGAAGGCCAAGGCATGTGTTTAAAAATAGTGCTACATCTATGAATAGTGTGACATCAAAAGACGAGTCAAGCGTTACGAGTAGGCCACAATTCGTCAAAAAATGCGAGGGCGAAGGCCGAGCCCTGCATAACAATACCTACCGTACACTACTAGTAAGACAGCGCAAAACTAAAGGCCAAACCATGCGTGATAAAGTAGCATCACTCGTAAAAAGAGTGCGAGCCAAGGGTGAACAAAGCAAAAATAAAACATACCATACATTAAAGAGGCGCGAGGCCGTTAATGTGTTGAAAAAACATGTGGAATCTAAAATAGTACGACGCTAAGAGTCCATTTAACAGAGAAATGCGAGGCACAAAAACCTACCATATTATTATATGGTAGGTTTTTACTGTGCATGGCTCTCTGGCTCTTGTTCTATTGAAATCCGCCAAGTCGAAGGCTATGAGATAATAGCAAAATATATAAGAAAATGGCGAGGCCAAATGCCAAGCACAGCAAAACGAAAAAATACCACATATAACAGAGGCGCGAGGCCGTAAGTTAAAAAATTGTGCTACATCAAAGAATAGTACGACATGAAAAGGCGAAGTCAAGCGTCACTATACTCCATTTCATATAACATTGTTTCAAGTTCAAAATAACCCGTCACGTCCAACGCCCGGCCAAGGAGAGAGCGCCTTGAGCGCAGATATGGGTAATAGGAAAATTGGAAGGGGGTCGGTGTCACATATCGTCATATTATTTAACTATTATTGATGTTCATGATAGAAATTATATATTTTGTAGGGTTTTCGCCACACTAACCGCTGTATCCTAAAATGACGCACCAAATTCAGACAGGGTTTGACAATTGATGTGATATCCTCTTCACGTTTTATAGGACCTGAATCTTGCACTCAAGAAATGTCGTCTGATAAATAGTCGAGCCTTGCCAATGACTCAAGTAATGGACTTGATTTTCAGTTTTGTTCGTAGGAATAACAATGAAAATTGTTATTGTTTACATCTTTGACATCATTAGTTTTTGACAACATGATATCAAACTCAAAATCGAAAATATGTTTGAAGTTTTGAAGATTAGAATGAAAGACAATTTTCCTTAGACTTGGAAAACCAAGAAAGTGGTCTTTTTCGCTATATCTCTCAGAGTGAGAAGAACTAAGAGGCCAGATACACGGGTCCTGCTGGCCCGGGTAACGTTGAAGAAAGAAGAAGTAATTTCTCCCTCTGTCTAAGAAAGTGAAGATTGTGTGACCCCCAAGTCGCCAAGCCAAAACGTAAGCCTTTATAATAATAAATATAATAAATATTAATAATTATATTATAAGTACACTCTTAGTACAAAATAATTCAGTCTATATAATAAATATTAAGAATGTCAGTTTAATTAATATGAAAAAGTAACCATTACAGCAAAAAACTATGAAATTATTACTATAAAACCTACCAATCTGTCTAAGTACTTAACTTAGCCCATGACGTGATTTTTAGACACCCGGTGGTCCGGAATAATTTGTTGGGCCTAATGTAAACGCTGTAATTGGCTATTTTTTGTAATGTTCCGAAGTTTGATGTGGTCTATGGATTATGTGATTCGTTAATTTGTGGTGAACAACATTGGATTTATTTCGCATGGATAAAACGAAACGCAATTGAAAAACAGTTGAATTATGGAAAAAAAGCGACAAAACGACCAGGTTTTTTTTGCATAGCGTCGATTGTTTTTGTGCAGAGAAAATTGATTTGTGGATTAGTTATAATGGTTTGATGTAAACTAATAAGTGAAAATAACATAGCGAGTTTGTAAAGTTTCATTTTAAAGTGTTAGTGTTGTGAAATGTTTGGAGCAAATCGTGTAACATGTGGGCAAAATTTTCACACCGGTGGGAAAATATTCAAAACACAGAAAAGAACATGAAAAGAAGCGTAAATGAAAACTTTCAGTAAAATATAATTAAAACTATACAATTTATTTTGCCTTTTTCAAACAAATATAATTTATATCATGAACATCAAGAATAGTTAAGTAATATTTCGATATCAGACACCGGCCCCCTTACATTTTTATATCCCATAAAAGAGCCTGCATTCAAGGCACTCTTCTCCTTGTCAGGGCGTTGCACATGACGAGTTAATATTTTGAACTATCGCAAAAAATTTCAATGCTTCTTTTTTCCAGTGCTATATGAAATGGAATAAAAAAACATAAAATTTGTCAAAAACTGCGAGGCCATGTATAACAAAAACCTACCTTAAAATATCGTAGAACAACGCGTAGCCGCAGGCCAAGCCATGCATGATAAAGCAGCATCAGTCATAGAAAGTGTGAGGCAAGGCTTAGATTCTTTAAGGCTTTTTTCCAGTGCTATATGAAATGGAATATAAAAACATAAAATTTGTCAAAAACTGCGAGGCCATGCATAACAAAAACCTACCTTAAAATATCGTAGAACAACGCGTAGCCGCAGGCCAAGCCATGCATGATAAAGCAGCATCAATCATAAAAAGTGTGAAGCAAGGCTTAGATGGCAAAGCTTAAAACGTACCACATATAAAAGAGGCGCGAGGCCGTAGGTCGAGACGAGCTAGGGCATATGCCGAATCAAGAATTTAAAAATATATCTGCTGAGCCTCCAACGCATAAATAAATCAACGAACCTGGTCGCACGAGACCTTGTAGAATGGCATGTACCTGAGGAGGTACAACAGTGGGTTCCTTGACAGGCTAACGATGATTAAGATGGTGTGTTTTTCATAACACAGGCAAATCTCAGTCTTACCACCGAGTACATGGAATTTCGTACTTTGACCCCTAGCTCCTTGTCTCTTTGGCTGGCGCGTAAATTGTATTGGCGTCGCGCTCGCGCGGTTCAATTGCGAGAATGACGGCAATACAAATAACACTAGAGTAAAAGAGATTTGTATCTAATTTGTTTACAAATTAATTGTATGGAATGACTCCGAGACGCGGCGGCTAAGCATGATGTGAACGTAAACCCTCGCAGTATGACGGAAGTTCGCACTTGGCGGTTTTATTTAATAAACGGGAGCTTTAAAAAGTTCACACCTAACCGCTCCGGTTGCTAGCAATTGGATGCAGTTAACACTCCAATGTTAATCCCCCCATAAACACCACCACGCCAGAGGAATATGTTTTCTACTACCAGGCAGTAAAGGCGACGGGGGTGTCATTGGTACGACGGTGGCAAAGTTCTTGCGGATGAAACGAACCGGGTTGGGATATTGGCATGGCCCAACACCGGAGTACAGACCAACGCCAATTTGATCCAACTGATGAGGTTTGAGCATTTCTGCTTACACCTTAAAACGGTTTTTATATCAACATCATTTTATTGAAGCAAAATTTTTCCGTCCCCCCTAGGACACCAAATCGTCATCCTATCTAAAACCGTCAAACCATCCACACCCGAGGTGCGCGACAATAATGTAAAGCGACCGTATAATAACACATCTTTGTATTTTACCGCCTTATTCATAAACGACTAATAAACCTATTTTAACTATAATGCCGTTATAATTCGTTTGTCTTTGTCTGTCACTTTGAAATTAGTGTTTGTGAGAAAAGGACAAAGCACATTTTAGCTATCATAGGTTTGATAAGTTTTATGCATAGGGAGGTTAGTCTTCTGCACCTCAAAAGGAAAACAGGAACCCTTCACGTCCGTCTCTCGAGGCACTCTTTCATGTATGGCATGTCGCAGCCGCGTATGTTGACACTCGCAAAGGAATCATATCGTATAGAGTCCTTCCCGTGGACATACAATCATGAAACTTCAAATCAAGCGCAAGCGCAATAAAGGAAAAGATATCGAATACATTTTTTAGTAAGATAATACAGACATAGATGATATAGATGATATGATATAGGTGCGCGAGTCCGACTCGCATTTTACCCCTGGGTGCCCAGCGGCGTCCAAAGACGCCATTTTGCATTTTGCATTTTGCATTATTACGCAATGCCTCATAACCAGGTCCAGGTGTTGACCGATTGCAAAACATGTACGAGTAGCGTCACGTCGCCGATAAAACAGTACATGTTAACTTCATTCTGACATTCTGATAATATTTCAAAACAAAAACTTACCCTAACCTTATGGCCACTAAATATTAGGGTTAGTTCATACGGATCCCGGGATCAGATCAATGTTCATACGGATCCCTACGATTCGTTCACACCGATCCCGCGTGGGATCAGTTGACCCCGTAATAAAATGTAGCAGTGCACACTGATCCCGTTGTACAGAGACACGAAATAAAGAATAATAAAAACGGATGTCGTACATACATACAATACATACATACATAGCGTCAGCCCTTTTCCCATACGGGGTGGCAGAGGCACAACTGTGCCCACTTTTAGCCAGTGATTCAATACTCTATTTTGCGTGACAGGGGGCTAGCCCATCGCTGCAACTGATGTCGTATATGCATAAAATCGATATCCGAGGATCCGGTTGGAGTCCAATCACGAGTCAGATTTTGAAAAATTCACGGTGCCATCTTGAACTTTTTAGTTAATTAACCGATTTGCTTCAAAATCTATTTCTGAGGATCCAGTTAGAGTCCAATCATGATTCTGAAGTCAGATTTTGAAAAAGTCGCCGCCATCTTGAACTTTTAGTTACTACACTGATTTGCTTCAAAATCGATATCTGAAGATCCAGTTGGGTCAGATCATGATTCTGAAGTCAGATTTTGAAAAAATCGCCGCTATCTTGAAATTTGTACTTACTATACTGATTTGCTTCAAAATCGATATCTTTGGATCCGGTTGGAGTCCAATCATGATTCCGAAGTCAGACTTTGAAAAAGTTGCCGCCATCTTGAAATTCTTCAGATATCGATTTTGAAGCAAATTAGTCAAGTTACTAAAAATTTCAAGATGGCGGCGATTTTTTCAAAATCTGACTTCAGAATCATGATTGGACTCTAATCGGATCCTCAGATATCGATTTTGAAGCAAATCTGTTTAGTAACTCAAAAGTTCAAGATGGCGGCGATTTTATCAAAATCTGACTTCAGAAACATGATTGGACTCCAACCGGATAGCAAATTGGCTTAGTAACTAAAAAGTTCAAGATGGCGGAGTTTTTTTTTAATCTGAGTTCTGACACATGATTGGTCTCCAACAGGATCCTCAGATATCGAATTTGAAGCAAATCGGTTTAGTAACTTAAAAGTTCAAGATGGCGGCGTTTTTTTTTAAATCTGAGTTCTGAATTATGATTGGACTCCAACCAGATCCTCAGATATCGATTTTGAACCAAATCAGGCCAGTAACTAAAAAGTTCAAAATGGTGGCTATAAATCGTCATCTTCATCTTTGATATATTTTTCAGCCCAAATCGACCCACAGCTGGGCACATGTCTCTTCTCTGTCCAATTTATTCAAATTATTTGGGGGGAAAGATGAACAGGAATAAACAGAATGTTATACACCCTGTATTATAGACTGTTTCATTTACGCTTCACACGGCTTCTAATTTACCAGTATTATTATTTACCTAAAACCCTACGTATAACAATAATATAATATAAAGAAATCAGCATCGATAAAATGCTATTCTATATTTCGTGTCTCTGTACATTGGTATTCGGGATCGGTGTGAACTAAAATATTATATTTTTTTCGTTCACACTGATCCCGGGATCGGTGTGAACGAATCGTCGGGATCCGTATGAACTTTGATCTGATCCCAGGATCCGTATGAACTAACCCAAATATTAGGCTTGATCGTAATTCAAAGACTTCAACCGAATATTTGGGTAATTAAATTTTCACGGCACAGCCACAGACATTTCATTTGAGTATGTTCTTGCTAAACCTCGGGTTAGCCACAATTCGCAGAGAAACCTTTTTAAGCCCCACCCAGCAAACCTAGCCTAGCCCAGAGTTCGAAGTAGAGCTTAAAGCTGTTGTTTTCGTATAAATTAGTCATAACGCTGCATAAATTTAATTAGGACGATAATTGCTGTGCCGGGGCTTTAAATCGTTAAATAATGCTATGTTACAGGCCGGAGGTGCAATGGCTTAAATATTTTGTGTAAGTACGTTACTTTATACACACATATGATTATATATTTGTGTGTGTGTGTGTGTGTGTCTAGGCATGTATTACATAGGTAAGATGTTTCACCATATGTGATCTCGAATGACTGTAGCGTTTGTCGTAGCAAACGCATAACCGGCAAGCGTAGTACCACAACGCAGCGTAGCGCTACGCCAGGTTTGAACTCAAGCTCACCAAATTTATCGCAGTTAGGGTTCCGTACCCGAAGGGTGCCTAACGGGACCCTGTTACTAAGCCGACTGTCTGTCCGTCTGTCAGTGGGATGTATCTCATGAACCCTAAAAGGTAGAGAGTTGAAATTATTACAAAATGTGAATTTTTATCTTGCCGCCACGAATACAACATATCATTCGTTCTAATATTTGATAGATGTACCGCATTTCTAGGTAGCCAATCTTTCGATATGCTAACCAAAGTGCCAATTTTATGACTTTCATAACGCGAAAGGTCCGCGATGTAATTTTGTTATCCCCGCACACCGCACTTTGGTGCGACAATCATTTTACTGGATTAGTTTACCATGTAATTATATATCTAAACTATGTCTGGTTTATAATTATATCTAGTAAGATAGTTATGTTAAGATACATAGCTATATCCCTAAGGTTTGAATTATACAAAGCCTATTACTATATTTATGCGACTTATCCATAGATGCAATAACAATCCTACAACGACAAAAAATGAGAAGCCAGATTCTGAGCGTTACCACAACCTTTATATCAATTCAGATTGGTTTAAAAACAAAAATATCTACATGGTAACCATCTCCATTTCAATACGCCATAATGGATTTTATTTACCAAATACCAAGACTTGTTTTGAGACGTTCATAGTAATTTTGCGGATGAGCTTAGGCTCCTAAACTGAATCGGCATAAAACGTCGTAGTTACCCCTCAGGGGGGTTACCATAGCGTCTTATGCCGATTCAGATTAGGAACCTAATTTGATCCGCATAGTTACCGTGACTGTGTTAAAACAAGTCTAGGTATAAGGTAAATAAAGCCCATTATGGCGAGTGGGAATGGAAATGGTTGCCATGGTGATGTTCTTGTTTTGAATCTAATTTGAATCGCAAAAAGGCATTAAAGGTGTCCGATATTCTCCTGTTTACGAAGGATACACAAACTGGGTTACAAAACCTTGGTCGCTCAATCAACACCCTTTAAACCTTCGGTACCTATAAAAGAAAGTGGGATCAAAACGTTCTAATCCAAGTCCTCAGAACATATCACCGTTAAACTCAACAATCCAGTTTGTACCAGTTTATTAAAACGTCACTAGCACGCGCCGCCCGTGTTCCCCACTCGGCGAAATTGACGATGAAAATTTCTCTAGTAGATGTATCGTCGACAAAGAATGTACTTTGGCTTTGAACCCTGGCTGCCGGTGATACGGGTGAGTATTTAATAAGATGAGGGCAGGTACAGTTTAAATAACTTCTTAATCATATATTCCATTCAATACAAACTGTTGAGACCCATTTGAGACTGATGACTGTCAAATGCCTAAATATTAATTTTCAATGGGCGCGCACAACTGTGTCTATTGCATCTGGTATGGGAAAAGGAGTGACTCTGATGGATGATGCTCGATTGTTGGTTTATTTCTTATTTTTTTGATATCCCATAATTCTCAAATCATAAAATAATAGAACTAGACGTTTGATAAAGAAGTAACTGTATTACTGTTACGCTTTTACGCTTATGTATCCGAATTTCTTTTTATTATTTTTCGGCAAACTGGCCAATAATGAACACTTTTGCATCGGACCGACAGGTGATTAAAAAATCATCTCGACACGACTCTGCACTTACGATACTCTTTCCACGCCGCTCTTCTCTGACCAATCGATGTCATCATGTTTGCAAAATAAAACAAAAAAAAAACCCGGGATTATTCTTATTATTGTGGTCATATTGATATAGCTGATACGATAATATAAAGATGAGTCTAGTGACAGTGATGACTGAATTAATTAAGAGCCTTGTACAGCATAATATAAATGAAAAATAGACATAAAGGTTTTGATATTCCTGCTGCATGCCTTATTCGTATATATCTGAATGCTGGTGACGATCCAATCGTATCCTACGCTATCGACGAGCATTCCATACACCTATTATCTCTTGCGATAATTCCAAACATGCGGGTACTCGACATTGCTTGCACATCGCATGCTAGCAATGAATTCCTATTGCCTACGCAGGTAAGTAGTTTAGGTAGATTGGTTGTGTGTAGGCTTTGTCTGGACTTAGGACACAAACATAATCAATTAATCAAGCATAGCGTCATACATTTTCCTGAGGGGCTTGGCAGAGGCTCATTTGCACCCAAGTGGCAATTCAATACTCAACACATTGAGCGGGACAGGGGGCAGCTCGCAGCTGACTTGTAAACGTGCATTACTTTTGCCTATTTGCAATTAAAAAAAATGAGATTGTGTTTGAGTTTGACCTTTGCTGTCGTGCATTTGCGCGGCAAAAGCATACATTTTCTTAGGGCTCTTGTTTAAACGCATACGAGAAATGTACCTATTGACCACAAATAAATTCGAAATCCTCCACAAAATGCATAAATTCTCATCAAATCGCGTTTCAAGAAGTATTGTAGATATGACGCTATTTTCCTTTTTTATTGTTTCCCATAAAAATATGTAAACGCCTCTAAAGGTAATTTCAGAACAATAATTTTATATTCTCGTTAAATATATCGTTTACAGTGTGATCTAACAAACCTCTCTTTAGTTTTCACACCAACCATTTCGGTTCTGTTAGCGTTTTATATAACCAAACAAACCTATCTTTAGTTTTCAGACAGAAAGTGACCTATATATACAAACTAATTCGATTGTGTGAACATACATACGCCGCTTCGCTTCGGCTCCCGGTTTTTTAGGGTTCCGTACCCGAAGGGTTCCAAACGGGACCCTATTAATAAGACTTCGCTGTCCGTCCGTCCGTCCGTCCGTCCGTCTGTCACCAGGCTGTATCTCAAGAACCTAGCTAGCTAGAGAGTTGAAATTTTCACAGATTATGTATTTCTGTTGCCGCTATAATAACAAATACTAAAAAACAGGATAAAATAAATATTTAAGGGGGCTCCCATATAACAATACCACATACAAACTTATGGATGCACCTGGTTACGTACATGGAGTGTGAAAGTAACCGCACCGCACCAATAACTTTGTAAACAATATTTTGCTGTGTAAAATCCAAACTATTCACTCCACACCATCGCTTCCATTGAACGGTGGTACGGAACCCTTCGTGCGCGATTTAGACTCGCACTTGACCGGATTTTATTATAACGTTGTGACCTAACAAACCTATCTTTTGAAAGCGGGTATACCAACCAATTCGGTTCTGTGAAATTACATGGGGTTCCGTGCCGCGGTGGTGGCTGTGCGGGTTGCGGGGTGAATAAGTACCTATCTATGTAAACGACTGTAATCTTAGTTTGACAATAATATTACCTAGAAACTGTTGAGGAGAGACAAAATAAAATAGGTACTTTATTTTTGAAAAAAAAAATTGGGTATTGAAATACTCATATGCTTGCAGATGTACCTGCGATAAAAGTCTGGACAATTACAGCAACCAGTAATCCACTTATATCATTAAATGTTGTTTTTATTTGCATACGCTTCGGTCCGCTTCGCTTCGCTACGCTCCGGTTTTGCTTCTTTTAAGTTCTAACATAACCTATAACCCAATTGAAATTTAGCCACCATAACCTACTTTAGCCAAAGAGCATGTAACCTTATTGGCATACTTCATTTTAATTACAGATGAAACAATCGCAATACTAACGCACGAACGATAATTAACAGATATACACGTGACTAACTCGTCGGTACATGAGTTGATTGGTGCAAATGGCCGGTCGCTGCCGTCTCACGCACTCGCGCCAAATCTTGCAGTGGCTATTTTCACGATAAAATAATATGATGTGTTATTTTACATTCTTAGTTATAATTAATGATACTGTCTTTAGAAGCTTGCATTATATTTTTTGAGGACCTTTTGTTGAAGCTGTAAAACGTAAAATGGTGATAAGATGTAAAATTCGTGGCTGAGTTCGTAAATCGGGTGCAATTTATAATTAAGAAGGACAAGTAAAAATAATTGTTGATCTTTACTTGACGCTTTCTATAGAATATTTAGTTGGCGTTGTGAATAAGACGAATTAGTTTATTACCGTGTGACTACAAAGAATGTTACACATAATTTAATCTCAAACCAAAGGTCTTCAAAATCTTATACATTTTTGTCTTTAAACAAGTGCTGAACAGGAGTTTATTTTTTTGTGGCAACACCTTTAGATGCTATCTCATGTTCCCCTTGCTTAGTTCTAAAATGAGAAGTTAGATCACGTGGCCAATAAAGAAATCTGTGGCTTCACTTATAATGTATCATTGCATAATACCTGAAATTTGACACGTCTCTAGCATTTGAATTTTCCCATAGAAAAAAATAAATTATTTATCTCACCACGGACGGTACAGCTTAGGAAAGGAGCGGGCTGAAAAAAATAGGCCCTTTCCCACCAGTGGGACACGAACTACATAAAAATATTGTTTACCGTCTACTGACTCAAGTTTAATTAAATTTCGAAACTTAAATATTATATTTAGGAAAATATATTACTGTCAGTTGCCAGAACCCGAACGTCAGAACAGTCTAACTAGCCGTCTGCATCCGGTAATCCATCCAAAATGGAGGAATATGTTTTAGTTAACCTTGACAGCATCCCTGCCTACACACGTCAAGACGAACTTTGATCACAAAACGAAAAGCAAACAAACAAACCGTACACGAATTGAATCTGAATACAATGTCGGCATAACTAAAGAGTTTGGCTTCGGCGAGCAGATTATTGAAACTGCCAGTGAGTCATGACCTGCCCCTTTCCGCGATTCGGTTGATATGTGTGACCAGAAGGGGGTTTTGGTCGGTGAGCGGGGGTCTTGTGAGACTGGACAGCTAATATCATTGCGTTGTAACGGGTGAGGTCTTGACTGACAGACCCCTGTGAAAGGCAGACACTGTCGGAGAGCGCACAAACCTCCAACTGCGAAGTAAGCGTTTTAATTAACAATGATAATAGAGGTACATATGTTGCAAGCGCCTCTGAGGCTGCATGTGAGCTATAGAAAACTAGTATTTTTAACTATAGTTCGTGGTTCTTAGGTAATGCTCGGTAATTAAAATCATGAGTAAACGCCCTAAACAATGGAAACATTTTTCAAATCGAACATTGTATCTGCCATACCTACCGAACTGTCATCATGCCAGTCATCACAGAACTACGTCTCACATCAAATTTGGGAAAACCCTGTCATTAGTTCAATTAAATCTGCTAATCGCGGATTACATGAAAACGCTCAATCAATCAATGATAAACACTAGTATAAAAACGTTTAGGTCAGGCTAATTAGGCAAATCATTAATTCAATCTTGACAATGAAGGTTCTCCTCCTGCTTCTGGTCGCCTGCACAGCTGTGCTGGCGAGGCAAGTGCCTGCTGCGAAATATACTACCGCCTACGGGTACTTAGCCAACTATGGTATTCCCGAGGCGGAGAGGATCCGCAAGGCCGAGGAGGAGATCTTGAGCTCACCGGATTCAAGGATCGTGGGTGGCTCGCCAGCTGGTACCAACCAGTTCCCCTACCAGGTGAGTTCAATCCCGGGTTCATTTAAGTAGGTTCTTGCTCTTTTTAGGTGCTCGTTTTGCAAAGTGAACTAAATTGAACCATATCATAATGCTTCGGTGTATAAAACTGCAGAGGGTTTGAAAACGCAATCAGGTGTATTATATCTACTGTAAAAATATATATGTATAACAACATTATGTTTCTATTACACAGTCAGGGAGTAGTAAAAGGCGTATCGCTATTAATATAACATCTCCTCTTCCAGGCCGGTCTAGTCATCGACCTGATCGGTATCAACGGCAACGCCGTCTGCGGCGCTTCCCTGGTCAGTGCCAACCGCCTGGTCACCGCCGCCCACTGCTGGTTCGACGGCGTCAACCAGGCCTGGCAGTTTACCGTGGTGCTGGGATCCCACTTCCTGTTCACCGGCGGGACTAGGATCCAGACCTCGCAGGTCCTCGCCATCGCGAGCTGGAACCCCTCGCTCATCCGCGATGACGTCGCTATTATCTACTTGCCTAACTCCGTTGCCACTTCTGGTGAGTATTTTTTCTTTTTAGAAAACATAGGGTGTAATAAGTTTGAAGCGTCTGTATATATGTCTGTGGCACTCTAACGCACAAACGGGTTGATGGATTTTAATGCAGTTTTCTGTAAACTGTTCATCGGTTGATTTGCGACGGTTTTTAGCTAATACTTGTTGAAATCGGATCAGTGGTCCAAAAGTTGGCAGCTTAACAAGTAAACAAGTCAACAAAATTTAAGAGGTTTCTAAAGGATGGTATTATCAAACAATACAGATATAATAGCGTCACGCCTTTTCCTACACGGGGTTGCAGGGGCACAGTTGCGCCTGGGTTTGATTATGTTCTGGCCACAGCTCTCTTATAGGTATAAATATACAAGTGATTAAATTATATTTAGTTCGTCTATAACACAGACAGAGCATGTGTAGCATCAGGATTTGAAGAATGTAATCAGTACATATGTAATTTGGCAGGGCCTCTAGCCGCCTTATCACAAAGTAATTATACAATATTAAGATATTGATCTTAATATATGCATTTGCTTCTCCTAATAAACAGACATACAATTAAAATTATTTTTCAGCGAGCATCGCTCCCATCGCCCTGCCTTCCGCAGCTGAGCTGCACGAGGACTTCGCTGGATCCACCGCTGTCGCCTCCGGATACGGTCTTACCGACTGTAAGTGCATTCTCTAAATTTTGACAATACTCCAATAGCTTCAAAGTTTCAGATCGTCGAAATATAATGACAGCAATGCAAGACCAGGGAAGGAGGAAACAAAGAAGTTTCTTGAGTTTTACTAGATCTATGAGCACAGGTCTCATCAGGTGGAGGTTCTTCGACCCGCTGAAATTATTCATCCCCATAAGGCCAGGTTCCTATACGGACAGAAACTGAACAGTCTTCCACAAAACAAAATAGATCAAGTAATATATTTTCTACGGGTCAAGTCATAGAAGAGGGATTGATTCGATAACTTAACTTTTATAATATATAATTGTCCCAACAGAAATTTTCTCGGATTCGACCATTTAATAAATTAAATAAAAGAACAAATAAACTTCTCGTATTCTCTATACTTATAGGAATTCGTCCATTTATACTTTGTCCACTTTATTAATGGTTTTTTGACAGATAAAAATCCCTACACTTTTGATATCTGCAACGAAAATATGTCTTCTTCTGCTCGCAATAAGGAAATGACAAAAGTTCAATAAAGGATTGGACGGAGTATAACAATCTGTCCTTTTCGGAATCATCAATGAAATAGACCTAAAGGCCAGCGTTTCTTCGCCAGCTGGAAGCCTCACCACCGGCCAGTACGTCAGCCACGTGAACCTGTCCGTCATCACCAACTCCGTGTGCAACCTGGCGTTCTTTGGGCTCGTCAGCGACGGCAACATTTGCACCAGCGGCGCCGGTGGCATGAGCACCTGCCAGGGCGACTCCGGCGGCCCCCTTGTGGTGGACAGGAACAACAGAAACGTACTGGTAAGTAGCTAACCTTCGTACTATGCGACAACGTCAACTTGGCAACCACGAGGAATGCGCTTCCACTCCCTCTCTCCCTTATTCTTGCCTCGACGCGTCAGTAGGACAGTGACGGAAGCTATAACGTTATCAGAGACGTGAACGTACAATACATGTGTTTTTTCATGTCTTGTGACTTGTTTTAATTATCTGTGTGCAATGAAGAATATGAATAATATCATCATGTAAGACGAGCTCTGTGGTGTAAAAAATAACACAACGCGTTTTGTACGGTTTTTCTTATAAAATCCTTCAAGAAAAAACGCACAAAACACGTTTCTTGAATGAAAACCCCATTTAATTATTTTAAAATGCGATCTTTCTTTACTTGTTGCTATAGTGGTAACAGAAATAACCATTCTGTAGAAATTTCAGTGTTCTGCTTATAACGGTTCATGAGTTACAGCGGTCGGACAGACAGACGGACATACGGACGGACAGTGGAGGCTTGGTAATAGGGTCCCGTTTGCCACCCTTCAGATACGGGACCCTAAAAATGCTCGTGCCGACCTCGCCCTTAGCAATACCTTGTCACAAGTATCGTTGTTATGTTCTTACAGATCGGAATCACATCTTTCGGATCTGCCTTCGGATGCTCCGTCGGATTCCCTGCTGCCTTCGCCAGAGTCACCCACTACATCTCCTTCATCAACAGTCACTTGTAAATTAACTTTAGCTGCCTTAATCATTCATCTAACATCTGTGAATAAAGATTGTACCTTAATATAACATTTTCGTTTTTCATTATTAACGAAATCTTTATTTTTTGGATTGTGTTCTTCCACTTTCTGTTGTACCTGTTATATGATTAAGTCAGTCTGAGAGAGTCTATAGGTAGGAATTGTAATAATTCTATGGGATAGGAACTTTTTCAAATGTACATTATACATCGCAGTTGGTTGGTTAAATCATACACTTAACTAACTCTCTAGACCGTTAATTAAATACTGACGTTTAACCAAGTCACTAGCATTTTGATTTAAATAAAGCATCTTCGAAAACGTTTAACAATCTGTCTTGCCGAAAGCCAGCGTGTTGGGAAACAAGATGGCGGCACGACAACAGCTGATTTGCGCAGCTTAAATCATGGCAAAACATTGCGGTAGCTTAGGCGAAGGGTAAAGGGGGTGAGCGAAGCGAAGCCCCTTTATCCTTCCTGTTAGGTTGAACATGTAATATCAACAAATAATACTTAAAACATAAACTTAAGTACACATAAAAAATATTTATATTGTATATGTCTTGTTGCCTAGGAACGTTTAGACAACTCGTTCAACATTTCGTTCACTCACTTGTCTGACGGAATTTTAGTGACTTGGTTAAACGACGGCATTTAATTAACGGTCTAGAGAGTTAGATAAGTGTCTGATTTTTACCAACTAACTGCGACACATATATAACCAAAAAACTACATATGTAGCAAAATTTAGGAAGATCCCCATATGCTGGGAAGATATTGGATGCAAAATGTACAACCAATGTGGCTGATTTAACTATAGGACCACCTTAAAATATAGAGACAGCTACTATCTGGCAAAAGTTGTTAAATTAAGTGCCTACCTACCAATGCAACGTCTCCAAATGGGAATATCGATGTGTTTTTAGGCAGAAATTATATTTTTCTGAATATTTATCGTCCTTACAACCAATCTATGACAACTTTTATTATTTAGTCTCCATTTAACTGTCTAAAATGGTAAATTAAAATTGCAAAATAAGGACAGGAATCGGTGTCAAAACCTCCCCGGCTGGGGTTTTTTTTAAAACCCCAGGTCTTGGATGTGTATATGTATGTTATGTCGCTATTTCTGATTCCCACGACACAGGGTATCCTAGTGTGGGGCCAGAAGCAATATATGTGCATGTATGTAAATGTTTATGTTTATGTCGTCGCTGCGATGGCAAGGGTAGTGTAAAGTCCCATCGGACGGATGATACGGCGGCCGTTGCTAGGTAGAACCTCTATGAAAAAGAGCCTTAGGGGCGTCCCCCTGAGAGCATTATTTCACGAGCATTCGTAAACGAGCAATCGCCGGCGAGCACCTATAATAATAACGCTCGGCTCAACGTCCACGCCAGTCGAATATTCGACGCCAAATGCTCATTACACGCGAATGCGAGTGAGGACGCTCAAGTAAGAAACAACGTCGCCGTCGTCGTCGAGGTTACTTCGCAGCTCATCAGCGCCAGCGCCACGCCGCTCAGTATCGCGCGTGTCGCGCTGCCTTCTGAGTCGTGTGTCACGTGCACCAATCGCACCGCACTCCAACACGAGTGTCCCGCCAGTCACCTCCACTCGTGCTCAGAGAAGAACAATAGCAAACAAAAGAACTTTAGTTTATTCAGATAAACAAGCCTGATATTTTCAAGCCTGTGACATCAAACACGCCTCACCATCTGAAGCTAAATACAAAATACAACAATGGCTTCTTGGCATGAACTATAATCAGACTGAAAACTTCATTGGAACACAATCATAGAAAGACTATACCTTTATGTATTATTTAAACAAAAACACATACACACACACACACACACACACACACACACGCGCGCACACACACACACACACACACACACACACACACACACACACACACACACACACAAAATTACTTGTATTATTGATTCAATTGCTCCATACCTAGTTATAATTTTAATAAGTGTGTTGATGAAGGAGTTTTTCCAGACGTTATGAAAAATAGTAAACTGATTTTTATGTATATAAAGGAATCAGTTTACTATACATGGGAAAGGACTTATGTCCGGCAATAAAAGTGATCCGACTAACTACAGACCAATCTATTGATATTGGATGTTCAGGCTTCTCGGCACCTAATGACCTCGTAGGGGCCCATCAGCTACGAGGTAGCGTAACGATCAGTTGCCAAGAAGTGTGAACGTCGGCGATTCACCGAGCTAAAGTAATTGGGGTCGATCTAACCTGGTCTGTGCTTCGGTCCCGTCAACCTCCTGTCTCTCTGCAAGGCCCGGGTGCAACCTAGGCTCTTCTTGGTAGACAGGTTCTTCAGCCAACCAGGTGTGACTGGCGGGCCAGCTTCGATGAGCACAGTGTTCCAACACAGGTTATGTTACGTGGTAAAAACCAATCGGCCACGAAAATGAGAACTTTATCTGGTTCGGGGAACCACAACACACTCAGCTATATTACCAATCCTGAGGGAAACCCGAATACATTCCAGATGGCCTGCGATTTAATTTCAATACCCTAACCAAAACGCGTTTACATTGCGAGGGCTTTCGTCTGTCAGTTGTCAAAACTGCCAGCTTGGCAGCTAACGTCAAATTCAAAATGGCCGTTCCGAAACCATCGATCGAATATCGATTTGGAATCGAACAATCACCCGCTCGGACAGGCACCTACCTGTCCCCTAATCTACGGGCAGCCGAGACAACGTTGCTACCGCTCGTTTTAGAACCGAGCCTCCTACTAGAACCTCTGCAGACCGGGGGGTCCCGTCCTTGCCAGGGAACAAGTTAACAATGCGCCCCCTGCGCCAACGTAGTGGCGGTAGGTTAGCATCCTTAACCAGAACGAGGTCACCAACACTAGGGGGGCTAGTTTTGTCAGTCCACTTAAGGCGCTGTTGTAAGATATGCAGATACTCGAGCGACCAACGCTTCCAGAAATTCTGAGTAAACTGCTGCAACATCTGATACCTTGACAACCGATACAATTTCACTCCCTCGAAGGGGTGCTCGGGCAACGCGTTAAGTGGCTGTCCTATCAAGAAATGGCCTGGGGTCAGAGCCTCCAGGTCATTTGGATCCGAGCTGAGCGGACACAACGGTCGCGAATTGAGAACGGCCTCGATCTTACAAAACAATGTCGCGAGCTCCTCAAAAGTCAGCGCGGTCTGACCTACTATACGCCCCAAGTGCGTCTTAGCTGACTTAACTACGGCCTCAAAAATCCCACCCCAATGGGGGCAAATCGGTGGGCTGAAGGTCCACTGTATACCCCGACGGGAGAGGGCCGTTCCAATATCCACTTTATTTACATTCAAAAAGTTGACTATCTCTCGTAAGTATCGTTCCGCACCGATGTAGTTAGTGCCGTTATCAGAGCGGATCAAAGTTGGAAGTCCCCTTCGAGAAACAAACCTATCCAAACAAGCAATGAAAGCCTCTGTCGAGAGATCAGCAACGAGCTCGAGATGTACCGCCTTGGTGGATTAACAAACAAACACACATAGGTACGCCTTGTATTGCTTAGCGGTACGCAATCGTGAACTCTTCACCATAAACGGTCCTGCAAAATCCGTACCAACACCTGAAAACGGTCTGACCTCATTCACACGATCAGGGGGCAAGTCCCCCATGAGAGGTTGCATCGTGGCAGCCTTAAGTCGATAACAAGGCATGCACCGAAACACGATGTTCCGTATGACACGGCGGGCAGATAAGATCCAAAACTCCCGCTGGAGCGTGGCCAACAACGCGTTACAGCCGGCATGCGCGTTTTTAATATGACGATCAGTCACCAGCAATTCAACTAACTGTCCCCCCTTGGGGAGCAGAAGTGGGTGACGAGCCGAATACGACAGATTCGCATTGCGCAATCTTCCTCCTACCCGAAGTAACCCGGTCGAATCAACAAAGGGGTTGAGACGCGCGACGGCTCCCTTCAATTTCGAACGTCCACTTCGTATAATCTCCAATTCTGCCCCAAACTTCGAGGACTGTACCAACCGGACCAAATTCAACAGCGACTCGTTTCGCTCTGCCGGAGTCAGAATAGGGTTCAACGTTCGCTGATCGCGAGGAGTACGACAATTTCGAGCGAATCTCCTAATCCAAGTGGACACGTTTATCAACTTGTCAAGTGAGCTATACCGGTCCAGCAGAAACCCGGCGTCAGGGTCCTCAGCCTTCTGGGTAACATGCACGGCCGCTCTGGGGCCATGATCCGAAGATACTACTACATGGCTGTGGGGCCAGTCCGATTCTCTCCTGGCAAGCCAGGGTGGTCCCCACCACAAATGGTGTCTAACGAGATCAGGAGCCCGACATCCCCTGGATGCACAATCAGACGGGTTCAATTCTCCTGGTACATGTCTCCAGGTCAGTGGGACCTCAGACGACACAATCTGGGAGACACGGTTCGCAACAAAATCCTCTAAGTTATGGACCGAAGCCTTCAGCCAGCACAAAACAATCTGGCTGTCCGTCCACGCGTACACCGTATCCTCCAAAACCACTGACCCACGCAACACTGTTAGAGTGTGATTCAAAAGTTTGGTCAAAAGAGCAGCCCCGGACAGTTCCAGTTTTGGAATCGTCATCCTTGTCCGAATAGGCGCTACCTTGCTTTTTGCCAAAACCAAACGCACGTCGACCTCCCCGGTGGAGGTGACGGTTCGCAAATAAACCGCTGCCGCAAACCCTCGTTCAGAGGCATCACAAAACCCGTGAAGGGTTGCCCTGTAATCCCCAGCAGGGACCAATTTCCTCGGCAGCGATACATTATTTATGTCCGATAGCGAGGTGAACATTCGCGTCCAATCAGTCAACAAATCACCTGAGAGGTGGGTGTCCCAGGTCAACTGAGCCGCCCATAGCCTTTGCATAAAACATTTGAGAGCAAAGGTGACTGGAGAAATCCTTCCATTCGGGTCGAACGTTCTCGCAATCGTTGACAGTACTGACCGCTTCGTCCAGGCCTTCGGTGTTTCTAAAACCACCCGATAGGTAAACTCATCATGGACGGGCCGGTACTGAATTCCAAGTACTGACAACATGTTAGGGTTGTCAGGATTCTCAAAAACGTGCGGGTCTTGTTGAAACTCATCTGGGAGACCAGCCATCAACTCAGGGGAGTTGGACATCCACTTACGTAGTTCATAGCCGCCTCGTTCCAGCAATTGAATGAGCTCGTCACGTCGGTCCAGAGCTTCCTCTACACTGGCTGCCCCTGTGCAGACGTCATCGACGTACAAATCTTGCTCCAGGATAGCGGCGGCTCTAGGATAGCTCACACGGTCACGCGACGCCAACTCCCGCAGGGTACGCATCGACAAATACGGGCTAGACCGTAACCCATACGTGTTCGTGTTTAACTCATAGACCTTGACTGGCTCGGCCGTGGACTCACGCCAAAGTATCAACTGATACCTTCTGTCAGCCGGATGAATTACCGTTTGCCTAAACATCATCCGAATGTCTGCGACAAATACAATCTGGTGCCTCCGAAAGCTCGTGAGAATATCCGAAATATCACGACTCATCTTGGGTCCCGAATGTAGACACTGATTCAGGGACATCCCGTTCGAGGTAGGTGCTGACCCATCAAAAACAACTCGAATCTTGCCGGTAGGGGTTCGTAGGACGGCATGGTATGGAAGGAAACAATGATCCTCAGATCTCCAGTCCACACCCGATACCGACATGTGTCCTAACGACTCATACTCCCTCATGAAATCAACATATTTTTGTTTAAATACGGCGTCCCTTGTCATCCTACGCTCCATCGACATCAACCTCGTCTCAGCCATCTTCCTAGATTCTCCTAGTGGCGGTCGATCGGCCCTGAAAGGCAGTCGAGTTACAAAACGACCAGAACGAAGGCGACCAGTACTATTCTGGTAAAACAACTCGCACTCTTCTTCGTCTGCGTCGACTCGACGAGCGGTGGGAGGTTCCTCTATCTCCCAGAAACGTTGGATAACGTCTGACAACGCTGAGCCAATAAGTATGCCATCTGACTCGGCAGGCCTAACCATTGGCAATGCCGGACCCATGATCACGTGACCAAACTTAGTATCCACAGCAATCAACCCGTCCGGCTGAAGAACTCGCCGATCCGACAACAGAAACCTACCCAGAACGTCTGCTCCCAGTAGCAGGTCGACCGGGGCTGGAGTGTCAAAATCGGGATCCGCCAACTTGAGTCCTGATGTCAGGAATCGAACGGCCGGATTCAACTTCACCAAGGTCATGGGGTGTCTGCCCATGACATGCGTCATTACTAAAGCTTGCACGGATGTTTTTGTCAAAATGTCATAACGTGGAGAGAACGTGATCACCGATTGACCAACTACATTCGTAACCGTAACATTCCCCACGCCCCGTATTGATTTATTATACCTATTTACCTTGAGGCCCAACCATTTTGCTAAATCATTCGATACAATGCAGCCCTGAGCTCCAGAATCTAATTGGGCGCGAACGTATGTTGGGTTGCCCGCCAAATCCCAAACAAGCACAGAGGCGATCGGTAACACCACCGTCTCCGGTTGGGGGGCAACCAATGGTTGGGCCGCAAATTCCTAGCGAGGACCCCCGGGGCCCCACTGTGCCTGTAACCGATCAGGTATGCAGCTATATGCCAGAGGGTCCCATTGTACAAATGGCCCACGCGCCGGTTCCATTCCCAACCTACGATTCCCCGTAAAGGGGGGTGGGCGTGAATTCAACCGTGGCCGCTCCATGAGCGGGGGGGACATCACATGTGACCGACGAGGACGAGGCGACGAGCGGGGCGACAACTGAGGCGGCGTCCGAACCGCACCCGCATAGCTCGAAGGTGTCCCATGCCACCCGCCCGTTACGGCCTGCTCAACACACCCAATGTCCCGCTGGGTCGGATGCTGAGTCGCAACCGAAAACTCAGGGCCCCCCATGTAATGGTCCTGAGTGCGGCCCTGCACCCTAGTACTGCCCTGTGCACGTGGGGACGTTGGCCCCTGAGTTGCGCTCCGAGTCGCAAACGAATTCTCAGGGCCCCATGCCGTGTAACCCTGGATACGGCCCTGTGGAGGCTGTTGGCCGGACCGGTTCATGCACAACAGATTGTTGTGGGCCCCACCACAATATCCGCACATTTTTGTGCGCGTGCAGTCCCTAGCCATGTGTGGCCCGAGGCACAGGAAACACCAGCTCCGCTGCTTGGCCATCCGGCGCCGTCCCTGAACCCTAAGTTCCCCGAACTTATTGCAATTGGCCACAGCATGGCCAATCTGCCTACAACATGGGCAGGTCTCACCATGTGGGGTCAATTCACTCACAGTCCCATACGACTGCCGGTTGGTGCGGTCCTTCCTCGTCGGAGGGCCCCTACTCACAGCGCTCCCGGCAGCTCTCTGTGGCTCCGAAGGATGGGTGACCGTCAACCCCAAATTCTCTGCCCGTCGAGCCTCCTCTTCCAAGAATCCGACCAAGTCGGAGAAGGCGGGCAGGTCCTCGGCCGACCTCCCGTGAGACTGTTCGAAACGAGTCTGCACGTCAGCGGGTAGGCGGGAAAGTACAATGTACAACAGTAGGTACGACCATTCACCAACCGGAAGTCCAAGATTCTCTAGAGCCTTGGTGACGGACAACAATGGGTTCAAAACCTCCGTCTGTATGGCCCTGACCTTGTTCACAACCGGGATACTAAACAAACGGTTCAGTTGGGCATCGGCCAACCTCCGTTTGTTATGGTAACGTCTGACCAACAATTGTCTGGCCGTTTCATAGTTACCCTCCGTAACTGTCAAATGAGCGACCAGCTCCCTAGGCTCACCCCTCAATGCTGCCACCAGCTGAGCCATCTTGACAGACTTGGTAATGTCCGATCGCATGTGCACCAAACTGTCGAACAGATTGATGAAGCTCATCCATTCACCGGACACTCCGTCAAAAGTAGGCATAGTTATGGCAGGTAACCTGGACCCTGAACCCTGAAGCGGCAGAGGTGCTTCAATGTCACCACCATGGCTGGACTCGCGCTGTCTACGTATGTCCGCAGCCTTCTGCGTGATAGCAGCTGCCATCTCCATACATTGGTCGACATCCCCTATCAACCGTGACAGCCTGTCAGGTGCGCAACCATCAACTGATTCCGCCTGCGCGGACAATTCGAGCACCCTATTGTAACGTTCCTTAACGTCCATAGACCGCTCCAATACCACATCATGCCTATCTAAACGGTCTATCAGACCGTGTGTGGAGGAAAACCATCTGAGTTCCTTAGAAACAACCTTCTGGATTTCAGATAACGACATGATCGGAACGATACTTACTCACAATTTGCAGTAACTCAATTTTATTGGACCCTCCAGTCTACAACCCAAACGAGGGAACCCTAAACTATAACTTAAACAATGTTGTTTTCCTTAAACAATAGGAACCGAGTTTTATATCTATGTAAATTCTGTAAATAACAATTTAGTCTCCCTTTATCACTACAACACACACAGATAGTCAATATTAGTTCAAGTTATAAATTGCTATAAACTGAAAACAATGTAATAGCCTGCTATCAATAGATGTAACTACCTATGTTAACCAAAACATTCATTCAATAGCATTACTAGACCACTATTAGATTGACTAACTGGTACTTCAATGCAATTTTCAATTCAATGTCTGTCTATCTACTACCAGCAATAGACCTATAGCTTACAATACTACCAATCTATGTGGATATAGGAACACAACCAAGTTAGCTAATAACCGCCTATACCTACTGATTGATAGTCCCAAATCGTGCCTTCCTGGAGCCCTTGACGGCTGCAAATCTCAGGAAGCCACGCTCTAGCTACCAAATTGTTCAGGCTTCTCGGCACCTAATGACCTCGTAGGGGCCCATCAGCTACGAGGTAGCGTAACGATCAGTTGCCAAGAAGTGTGAACGTCGGCGATTCACCGAGCTAAAGTAATTGGGGTCGATCTAACCTGGTCTGTGCTTCGGTCCCGTCAACCTCCTGTCTCTCTGCAAGGCCCGGGTGCACCCTAGGCTCTTCTTGGTAGACAGGTTCTTCAGCCAACCAGGTGTGACTGGCGGGCCAGCTTCGATGAGCACAGTGTTCCAACACAGGTTATGTTACGTGGTAAAAATCAATCGGCCACGAAAATGCGAACTTTATCTGGTTCGGGGAACCACAACACACTCAGCTATATTACCAATCCTGAGGGAAACCCGAATACATTCCAGATGGCCTGCGATTTAATTTCAATACCCTAACCAAAACGCGTTTACATTGCGAGGGCTTTCGTCTGTCAGTTGTCAAAACTGCCAGCTTGGCAGCTAACGTCAAATTCAAAATGGCCGCTCCGAAACCATCGATCGAATATCGATTTGGAATCGAACATTGGACCTGATACCTGCTCTAAGTAAAATATTTGAAAAAAATATCTTACGCCAGTTATTGACCCATTTTAATATAAACAGACTGTTCCATAGTGAGCAATATGGCTTTAATAAACGGCGTTCCACTACAGATGCAGGGATAAGGTTCTTAAAGCATATCTTTGATGCTTGGGAGAGGTCATAAGATGCAATTGGTGTCTTCTGTGACCTTTCCAAACCATTTGATTGCGTTAGTCACGAAACGTTAATTTGTAAATTATAGCATTACGGAGTTCAGGGGAAAGCTCTCGAACTTGTATTATCTTATCTTAGTAATAGAATCCAGAAAGTTTATGTGAATGGAGAGAGGTCATCTAGATCTCTCATCTCAATAGATGTCCCTCAAGGTTCAATATTGGGCCCGTTTTAGTTTTTGGTATATATTAACGATCTTGCCTTTTTTGTAAAAATCTTATGTGATATTGTTTTGTTTGCGGATGATACAGTCGGTGCAGATTACGCTCGAAACCAACTACTGTAATCTGCATAAAATGTGAAGCCCTAGGAAATTTCAGCTGAAATATCACATGCGAGTGTAATAATAGATCAGCTGACAATTCTTCATTCATAGGTGGTATAGCATTGCATTGCATTTGATATGATATTAAGTTTTCTTTCAGTTTTACTAAAAACTAACTAAACTAACTAAAAAATCAATATATTGGCAATGTATGCCCCAGCATACACTAATTTTGTTTGTTAATCTTTGGTGAATTGGGCAATGTATGCTGTGGCATATACCACTTTTCAGAAAAACTGAAAATCCATGTTTGTTTTATATTTTTTTTGTGATGACCAATAATGCCATAAAGCCATTTATAATAAAAGTTTGTCAATTATACGCATTTTTTTTCCTGCTCAATTAAGGGTTAAGGAATTATGCAATTTGAATTAATAAGCCAGAAAAAATATGCGAATTAGATTATGAATAGAGAAAAATTGCTATTAAAAAATGTGCGATCGAGGCCAAAAGCGATTAAACATTTTTGCTAGTACATATAAGTTTCCAAGAAATTTTACAACTTGAAACAAAGAGAACGCGGAATAATGCGAATGCTGAAAGTCACTGCACGGGAAAACGATTCAGCGGAAGCTGTCTAACAAATCCTATGTCTTTACCTAACTCGTGGACAGACTGAACTCCTTTCACCGAACTGTCACTTATTCCCTCTTTCATTTAGTTATATTGAACATAATTTTCTGTATTCTCCTTGACTTGAAATCAATTCAATAATACTTATGAAAACACTACCTTTGATGATAAAACAGCGACAGTTCTCCAGTTCTATGAATTATAAGTTCTACAGACATTTTTAGTCGTATCAAATCGAAAGTTTTGTTCTGAAATCTAGGTTTTAAGCCGGTATAAAAGTAAAACCTTCGCAAAACTTACTTCGGACCATATGGCGAATTTGCACCATGCTAACTATAGAAATGTAACATAAAGATACTTACGCACGTTAAAGTGATCTTCACAACAATACAAACATTATATTGACGATACTTCATCTCTTTTCATTATTTTACAACATTGTGTCCGTATTTTCCGACCTCTTGAAACTCGCAAAAAACTCTTTATCTGGTGTGCTTCTCTTGTCATATTGCACTTTGGCACGATGCAATACATATAAAAAGGTTTTTTAAGCTACTTTCAATGCTGCGCTTGCGACTGCTTGTTTATGCGATTGCGGCTCGCTCGTGTTCTGACCAGTCCATTTTCCAATTTGACAAGGACGACACTTACATAATGTAGTCAAAGTATGTACTGCGCGCATCTATCAACGCTGTTTTGTTTAGCCCTAGATCACCACAATTACATTTTTAGGCTCATAATTACTTTAGGAAATTGTAAGTGTACATTAGATACAGTACATACTCACTTTAATTAATTTAGGAAATTGTAAGTGTACTTTAGTTACAGTACATAGCATGAACTCACTTTCAAGAGTAAAATATATATCGAGTTAGTTTAGATTTACTTAGCACATTATTACAAGATATTAACTTTTACAGATTATCGTTTATCATTCTCAAGTGTGTCAAGGGACTCAAGAGTATCACAGAATGTTGAAACATCACTTAATTGATAGAGTTTCACTATAAAAAGGATTTTTCTACACTAGAAAAATGTTCTTCGGTTGAATAACTCTACTTAGACAAAATGAAATTTTTAATTGCAATATTCGCTTTAGCGACTATCGCTCAGGCGAACTACATACCAGTCCAGAGCACAACAGCGTATGGATACCTGAAGAATATAGGGATTCCTGAAGGGGAGAGGATCCGGAAAGTTGAGGAAGAATACCTCATGAATCCCGAAAAAATCGTCGGAGGTGGAGCCGCTTCTGATGGACAGATTCCGTACCAGGTTAGTCTGATTATCAGGGCTCTACTCCGAAGGCAATTTCATCTAAGTCCGTTTCTACTCCGCCATTTCACCGATCATCCAGTATTCCATCTTAATCGGTCCACACCTAGACCTGGTTATGAGGCATCACGATTTTGAGCCTTACACCTTGGTAATAAAATTCAAAACTTACAACGGCAAAATGGTGTCCCTGGACGCCGCTAAGGGTTAAAATCCAGCTATCTTGTTAATTTGTCCGAAACAGCGTATTTGTTTTGAGTTGTTCATAGAACGCTAAAGAGGACTACTGTTCATCTGTGGACCACTTCACAGACAAGACCATTTGACCAGAAAGACAAATATACGAAAGCCCTTAATCAGCAACACATTTTTCAGCAACTAATCTGAGCAACTTTATCATCAACATTTTTATATTTTACTGGGTACTTTACCTGAACTAAACGTTATTATTATTATTATTATTATTTACTAAATCAGGCTGGCCTCCTCATCAGCATGGTAGGATTAGACGGCACGGGCGTCTGCGGAGCCTCCCTCATCAGCGATTCCCGTCTCATCACCGCAGCCCACTGCTGGAACGACGGTCAGCATCAGGCCTGGAGGTAGGAATTGAAAAAATATTTATTTTGCATTTTTCTTCTGTAGTGTGTTTTTAGTGTTTTTGGAACCCTTATAGTTTCGTCATGTCTGTCTGTCCGACTGTCCGTCCGTATGTCACAGCAACTTTATTCCGAAACTATCAGGACAAAATAGTTGTACACACTAAATAATAAAGTATTGACTATTGCACGAGTTAAAAATTTAAATTATTTTTAACTCATGTTATGGTATTAAGTTTAAATTGTTCAATTTTAATAAGAACAATAAAAACATTATGGATTAAATGAAGATATTAGATTTTTTCTCCAAAACATTTAAAAATTGTTTCTCAACCATTGTGCAACTGTGGACCGAATTTCGAGCAGAAATATGCTAAGTACAATACCCCTTCTCCCCAAAAAATTTAGTCAATCGATACTTCAAACACCCTGTAAATGTGACGTATTCATATAAAACAAAAGATTTCTTGAGATGTAATATATATTATACATAAATCCCATAGTGAGTAGCCGGCTTTATCGCCGAATGCCTGCTGCTGCTCCTCCAATAAGGTGCCGCTATAATAAGTTAATTAAATTGATATGTGCAGCAGCTGAGACGAACCACTTGTGATTTTACCGCATGGCATGCACAAAACCAAAATGTCACAAAAACACTTTCGGGAAACAAGTGGAATTATTGTAAAAACTAAAAACCCGACTGCATTTTCAATCTTTCAGTTTCTTTTTCTATATGAAACCCTATTTTAGGGTTCCGTACCCGAAGGGTTCCAAACGGGACCCTATTACTAAGACTCCGCTGTCCGTCCGTCCGTCTGTCACCAGGCTGTATCTCACGAACCGTGATAGTTAGACAGTTGAAATTTTCACAGATGATGTATTTATGTTGCCGCTATAACAAAAAATACTAAAAAACAGGATAAAAGAAATATTTAAGGGGGCTCCCATACAACAATTCTTTCAATACCACATACAAACTTATGGATGCACCTGGTTACGTACATGGAGTGTGAAAGTAACCGCACCAATAACTTTGTAAACAATATTTTGCTGTGTAAAATCCAAACTATTCACTCCACACCATCGCTTCCATTTAACGGTGGTACGGAACCCTTCGTGCGCGATTTAGACTCGCACTTGACCGGTTTTTTTAATACCCCACTCGATAGGATTTAAAAATCGCACGACACCCCTCAAGCTCCAATAAAAATAAATAAATAAAATACAACAAGTCGTTTAGCGTGTCAAAGAAATATACATACACTCGAAAAACAAAAACCTCCTTCTGGCGCAATCGGTTCATGCAATAAAATCGTTGAAACTTTTTATTTCAGCTCCGTCATTTCCCAAGCGAGGGAGTGTGACAGCATGACTTTGGGTGTCGGTCAAACTTTGGGCTATCGGCTTTGCGTCCGGGCCGCGCCTTCTGAAAAGCCCGTGGGGCACACACAACGCGGCCCAGCGTTGTACCCCACGGGCTTTTCAGAAGACGCTTTCGGGCCTGAGACAGTAGTGTTTTTTTATTTTAGGAAAATGAAAAACACGTGAGCCCGCCACTATATTGTGTTCATTTCTTTACTTTACTTTTGACATTTTCTTATTGCGTACATTTCTTAGAGATCGGATGTTCCGATGCATATTTACCTAAAGTTATTTTTTGTCTATAAAAGTATGGATGCGGCTTCTTAATGAAAAAAATAAAAATTAATCCCGGGGTCCCGGGATTGTATAACTATTCGGATGTATAGTTACTAAATGTTAATTTTTAATTACCCATGCAAACATGTATCTGTGTAGGATGTAAGAGGAGGGGCAATATGTGTTAATGAAAAAATATATAAATTAAAATAAATATTTTTATCAAATTCAGATAAATATACGCCCGATTCAGAACATCAAATTTGGCGATCTCGGAATCGCGGAATGTTTCAATAAAAAGTGTAGTCCATATTAGCTAACTATCAACTCAACTTTTACGGTAAATATGCATCCGAATTCCGATTATCCGATATAGACAATATTTTTTATTGCAAATGTCAAAAATGTATGGCTTTGAACCTGTCAAATGTAAACAATTCGCTGAATAGACTAAAGTTAAAGGAAAACAAAAAATGAAATGAGTATTCACAGGTTCACAGTAGTGCTGGGCAGCTCCCTGCTATTCTCTGGAGGCACGAGAATGGACACCAGCGTTGTCATCACCCACCCGAATTGGTTTCCGCTTCTTATTCGTAACGATGTGGCTGTCATATACCTGCCGGCGCCTGTGGAACTTTCAGGTACACTTTCTTTAGCTCTGAGCGTGGCTGTTTCTACAGATAGCAGGAGCCATAGAATATGAGCATAAACTCCGCGTATTTCTTTGGTACTGAGCGAGGGCCTCTATACTTGAGTAAACCCTAAAATTGAACTTTTACGACAGACGTCACCTAGAGTACTGAAGATACTATTGCGGCATTTGTGGGGAAACAACATAAAATTTGCCTTAATTGTTATGTTATTTTTTTTTCTTTTCCAGCCAGCCGAGTAGCAAATGGCGCATATAACCTCTGTCTCGCATGGCGTGAACTGTATGCTCCTATTGTATGGTTCCTGCTATCTATAGGAACACGCGACGTTGCGCTGTGCCTGTGTCAATTCTTCTCACTTAAAGTCGTGGTGACGATGTTGCCACTTCATCATCTCGTCCTGTCACCCCTCAGTAGGGGTATAGGGCTCTCAATACAGTTGGGCCATCTGCTCTAGCTCCGCCCAATCTGAGCTCACAATGGCGGCCTCTTTCTCCGTTGATCAACGCCACGTTTGTTTTGGTTGTGATTAGTTGTTGTTGGGCTATTTAAGTAAAATCATTCAATATTGATACATTACTTAATTATTGGTTTTCAGCTAATATCGCCCCCATTGCTCTTCCCAGTGGTGAAGAGCTTACAGAACAATTTGTTGGTGACACTGCGATCGCCTCGGATTCGGCCAAAAATCAGACGGTAAATAGGTACCTCTATACTCTTTTTGGGTTAAATAGCATGGTCATAGAGGGCATTGACTCCTGCCTACCACTGTACGCTCTTGATTGGGTTAGCGATACACCTTTCACGTGCAACGTTCGAAATTACTGTCGCTTAGCTTTTCATGCTAGCGGTCCATGGTTACAAACATAAACCTAAATATTTGGATACAGGCACATACATTTTATCCCCAGCCGGGGATCTAACCCGGGACATCTCGACCGTTACCATGTATTATTCCGTCTCGCAGCAGCAGTTGGATCAATGACGGCCATCGCAATGCTGACCCGTATACACTAGTAACACTTACAATTCGGATTAGTTTTTATTTATTTTTATTTGGGTAGTTTGAGAATAAAATTAAAAAAGGGAAGCCTGCCCGAATTCGAGTAACGACAACTTCGTGCAAGTTGATTCGTCGTATTGAATAAGTAACTACACGTGGGCATAACTGTCCCCCGCCACCCCATACGGGAGAAACTGGCGAGACACCATGTTAAGTTTCTATTTAACTCCCAAGCAGGCGCCGGCATTTCAACCGAGCAGTTCCTCAGCCGCGTCAACTTGTCCATCCTGGCGAACAACATCTGTTCACTGGGCTTCCCGGGCGTCGTGCAGCCGAGCAACATCTGCAGCAGCGGTCGCGGCGGCCGCGGGCCCTGCGGCGGGGACTCCGGCGGCCCGCTGGCGTTGACCAGAGGCGATAGGCAGATTGTGGTATGTGGTGCCGGATGTGTGGATATATAATATATAGATAATATCTCTTATTCTATTCACCGTACTTTCTAAACGAAAACCCGGGGGTGTGAGTATTAATAGCATTATTATTACCCGGTATTATTATTATGTGTGTGTGTGTGTGTGTGTGTGTGACCGCGTGTGTTTGTTTGTGTGTGAGTTTGCTACCGCCCGAATGTGAGGACTTCAATGCTCCACCAGACCCGAAAACGCGGTCGAGACCGAATTCGAGGCCGTCCTCGGATTCACAGATCGTTGATTCAAATATATATTCTGAAAGCACGCGTTTTGATTGGTAAGCTGGCAATTTTCTGACCAATCACATCGTGGGACCTCAGATTACGTGCGAAATGTCTAACACACGTTGTGTTAGCAGAGGCCACCTGTGTATGTTATGTCGGGTTGTGCCACCACGTGGCGCCACCAGTCCATAGTGTGTGAAAGGTTAATTTTGTCTAATCTGGGGTCTTTAGAGAAGAACTCGGATATCCTCTATGGTTCCGAATGTTATCGTACGTAGACGCATTATGTAGACGCATGTTTTTTTTTTTTCAGTTTAGTGTGAGGTTGGGGTGATAGGATTGTGAAGGTATATATTATTGTGCCTGCTGTTTTTTAACATTTATCAAAGGCTTTTCTGTTTTCTGTATCTTCCTTTATGTATTTAGGACATATTGTAACTGAAGATCTAATTTTTTTTAATTCACTGTGTTTGTATTATTGATGTGCCTTATACAGGGTGTTACAGAAAGGTCCTGTGAAACTGAAAGGGTTTATTCCTGACACTATTACAAAAAAAAATCTCTATGGGACCAACTTTGAAATCACGAAAAAAATATCAGCTGTTCGTATATTTCGTATAGATATTTATTGCACATAAAACGAAATAAGATATAATAAAACAGAAAGGACATCTACAAAGGCATGCTTATCTCCAAACCCAAGGTTCCATACATTTTGTCTCGTAAGATTTGAATTTTAGTATGGAACAATTGATATTTTTTTCTTTCAGTTTCACAGGACCTTTCTGTAACACCCTGTAGAAATAAAATAAAATAAGATCCTAGAGATCTGGGCGCAACATTGGAAAATAATGGCGGACAACTGCCAGTCATCGTGGATCGTGCCGCTTAGCATAATAATATCACCTAGCATCTAATAATGTTTAAATATGTAACTAACTTTGTTTCTGTACACTATGGATCCAGATTAAATACTTTAAAAAATATATATCACTGGGTGTGGAAGCAGTTGGTGAATTACTTTACTTATATCAAATATGTTCATAAATGAAAGTTTGTTTCTAATACCTACAGGAAATTTATTGAGTTCACAATACAAATTATATTCGGTTAAAAATAAAACAATTTATCTTATAAGGTGAGGTGGCGGGAAGTTCAAAATGTTGACAGAATTTTCAATAATGTAGCTGATCTCAGCTTTGTTTAACGTTTGATTATGAATTCACGGCAGTAGAAAAAGGTTTTTTTGTGTTTTCGTACACAATTGAACGAGGATAATTGAGCCGATTTACTTTTTTAGTAAAAAATACTACATATTGGCTATACCGCTAGTATATTTTACTACAAAAGTAAATCGGTCTGATCATCCTCGTTAAATTGTGTACAAAAATACAAAAAACCTTTGTCCATTGCCGTGAATTTACAATCAAACGTTGAACAAAGCTCATATCAGCTACAATTGCTACAATTAAAAAATTGTAAACAAAATTACCCGCCATATCATTAGGGTTTATGAAATAAAAAAGAAGAAATTGAAATAAAAAATATAATGAAATTTTGAAACTGAAATTTTGCCTTAAGAAATAAAAAATGTAATGAAATTTTGTCACTGAAATTTTGCCTTAAGAAATAAAAAATATAATTAAATTTTGACACATTCCCACGTAATTAAACATTTATAGCTGTGGCGTGTACTAGAAACAGAATATCCACCGGCTTTGAAGTTAATAATTTTATTTTATTATTTTTATTTATTATGTTATGCACATAATACTTTATTTGTCTCCATGTGCGGTTTTGCAGGTCCGGTTCATTTTTGAGGCACTGTTCGCACTCAACTTTGTTAGGTACTTTTTTGCGTATCCAATAGATAGCCATCTCCCGTTGCATAGCATCTTTTTCTGCAGAGGACCATTCCTTTTTCTTAGTTTGTTGTACAGGTGTCTTTTTTGGTTTCCTCGTTGTAGTCATAGACCTTTTCTTTTTTACCATTAATTCATGCTCGTCTGTATCGCTCGGATCTTGTTGGGTATTCAATCGTTTTTTTCCAGTATGTGTTTGACTTGTTGTTTGAATATTCATTGGTATATTCTCGTTTGGGACAACATTCATATCATTTTCCTTCACTGCCTCAGTATCGGAAGAATCTTCTTCGCTGTCACTGTGTGCGCTCAGATCAATATTATCAAAGTTTTTCCCTTTATTTTTCATTATGTTACCAGATTCCAACGACAAAAGTAGCTTGCTCACTTTACTAACTTGTACTGAACTATCAGGCAACCGATAATATTTTCGATGAACTCTAATGTCGTGGCCCATGTAAGTTGTAAGTTGGTCCATCTCATTATCCTGTAAATTTAAGAGCTGGCAGGCTGTTGCAACGTGTTTTCGCAATTTTGTTGAAGTTATTGCATTAGTATTCTCTGCACCACATAATTCGGCATATTTTTTTAGCATTTGTCCGGATCTTTTGAAGCCAAATGTTTTAGTATTTGCAAAAAGGTAAACATTTTCAGCTGGGATGTTAACATTTTCTCTGAGGTCGCATAGAAAATTGATCTGATTTTTCATCTCAGTAGTTAGCAGTATTAGAACTTTTCGTCCTCGTTTGCCTCTTGTCTCAAACCTTGTTAAAGTTTTAGCTAAATTTTTTTCAACTTCGTTTAGGCTTTTCAGAATTTCTTCACTCAGTGGAGTAGTATCTCTATTCTTGAAAGTATCCACGAAAATTCTTTCAACTTCTCCTGCTCTTCGACAATTGAAAATGAGTGTTTGTACTAACGTTACTTCGCAGAGATCGGACCAATTTTCGGCTGTAGCATTTGTTTTCATGTCGAGCATTACATTTTTGCCTTTTTGCGTTAAGTAATCAGTGAGCTTCTTTAAATCTTTCGCCATTGGCAATACGCTGGTTTTGTTCCATTTGTTGGTATAAACTGTATTAAGGGCATGTGTGGAGACTTGGCTTGTAAAGTTTATAGCAATCAAATCTATAAAATCTTCTATTTCGTTGCGGCGTTCAAATATCAACTGTTTGATGGAATCTGATTTTAATAAATCTGCACACTGCTGTATTGAACTTTTCAATCGTAGAGCAAGACTTGGGATTCCATAAGTGTTATCCATTTTGTGACCTGCGACAACCTTCACGGCCTCTATAAAGTGATCAAAATTCCTAGGATGTATCATTTGGGCCAAGTTTTGAATTTTTTGATTAATTTTTTAACCTCCAGTAGTAGGCCAGCTGCCGCATGCGCTGACTGATATACGTTTTAAGATGCGAGTGCTGTTGCTGATTATATAACTGCAATCCGAACTTTATCAAAGTTTCATCTTGTCGGATTATATTAAATACTTCATCTTGTCTCATATAGGAGAGAATTTCTTCTTGAAATTCTTCGGTGCCTTCTTGAGCTGTCAGAAATATTGTAGAACATTTCTTGGAAGAACAGGGTTTGGTTTCATCAACACATCGCCTAAAGTGCAAGTAAATATCCTTTTTTGCATACAGTCCAAAGCAGTTTTTGCACAGAGTCATCTCATCCATTTTTCTTGCTTTCTTTGAGCGCTTCTTGGGAATTATGTCACCGTGGTCTGTATTAAAAAAAAATGTATTGTAGGCGTAATTACCTAGCTGTCTAATTTTTTCTATTTGATCTTTTCTTTCTTTTGAGTTTTTTGGTACAATCAGGAATTTTGTCACGTCCGGTTCATTAAAATGTTTGGATTCTAATGTCTTGGTAATTTGGTGACGAGTTGGGAACAAAAGATGCAAGCATGTTTTTTATCCCAAGCCCGTATACCCGGCTCGTTTTTAGATTTCACGATATATAGTATAAAGGTCTTATTTGTATATGTAAACAAATAAGACCTTTATACCCTGTTCTTCCAAGAAATGTTCTACAATATTTCTGACAGCTCAAGAAGGCACCGAAGAATTTCAAGAAGAAATTCTCTCCTATATGAGACAAGATGAAATATTTAATATAATCCGACAAGATGAAACTTTGATAAAGTTCGGATTGCATTTATATAATCAGCAACAGCACTCGCATCTTGAAACGTATATCAGTCAGCGCATGCGGCAGCTGGCCTACTACTGGAGGTTAAAAAAATTAATCAAAACATTCAAAACTTGGCCCAAATGATACATCCTAGGAATTTTGATCACTTTATAGAGGCCGTGAAAGTTGTCGCAGGTCACAAAATGGATAACACTTATGGAATCCCAAGTCTTGCTCTACGATTGAAAAGTTCAATACAGCAGTGTGCAGATTTATTAAAATCAGATTCCATCAAACAGTTGATATTTGAACGCCGCAACGAAATAGAAGATTTTATAGATTTGATTGCTATAAACTTTACAAGCCAAGTCTCCATACATGCCCTTAATACAGTATATACCAACAAATGGAACAAAACCAGCGTATTGCCAATGGCGAAAGATTTAAAGAAGCTCACTGATTACTTAAAGCAAAAAGGCAAAAATGTAATGCTCGACATGAAAACAAATGCTACAGCCGAAAATTGGTCCGATCTCTGCGAAGTAACGTTAGTACAAACACTCATTTTCAATTGTCGAAGAGCAGGAGAAGTTGAAAGAATTTTCGTGGATACTTTCAAGAATCGAGATACTACCCCACTGAGTGAAGAAATTCTGAAAAGCCTAAACGAAGTTGAAAAAAATTTAGCTAAAACTTTAACAAGGTTTGAGACAAGAGGCAAACGAGGACGAAAAGTTCCAATACTGCTAACTATTGAGATGAAAAATCAGATCGATTTTCTATGCGACCTCAGAGAAAATGTTAACATCCCAGCTGAAAATGTTTACCTTTTTGCAAATACTAAAACATTTGGCTTCAAAAGATCCGGACAAATGCTAAAAAAATATGCCGAATTATGTGGTGCAGAGAATACTAATGCAATAACTTCAACAAAATTGCGAAAACACGTTGCAACAGCCTGCCAGCTCTTAAATTTACAGGATAATGAGATGGACCAACTTGCAACTTACATGGGCCACGACATTAGAGTTCATCGAAAATATTATCGGTTGCCTGATAGTTCAGTACAAGTTAGTAAAGTGAGCAAGCTACTTTTGTCGTTGGAATCTGGTAACATAATGAAAAATAAAGGGAAAACTTTTATAATATTGATCTGAGCGCACACAGTGACAGCGAAGAAGATTCTTCCGATACTGAGGCAGTGAAGGAAAATGATATGAATGTTGTCCAAAACGAGAATATACCAATGAATATTCAAACAACAAGTCAAACATATACTGGAAAAAAACGATTGAATACCCAACAAGATCCGAGCGATACAGACGAGCATGAATTAATGGTAAAAAAGAAAAGGTCTATGACTACAACGAGGAAACCGAAAAAGACACCTGTAAAACAAACTAAGAAAAAGGAATGGTCCTCTGCAGAAAAAGATGCTATGCAACGGGAGATGGCTATCTATTGGATACGCAAAAAAGTACCTAACAAAGTTGAGTGCGAACAGTGCCTCAAAAATGAACCGGACCTGCAAAACCGCACATGGAGACAAATAAAGTATTATGTGCACAAAATAATAAATAAAATAATAAAATAAAATTATTAACTTCAAAGCCGGTGGATATTCTGTTTCTAGTACACGCCACAGCTATAAATGTTTAATTACGTGGGAATGTGTCAAAATTTAATTATATTTTTTATTTCTTAAGGCAAAATTTCAGTGACAAAATTTCATTACATTTTTTATTTCTTAAGGGAAAATTTCAGTTTCAAAATTTCATTATATTTTTTATTTCAATTTCTTCTTTTTTATTTCATAAACCCTAATGATATGGCGGGTAATTTTGTTTACAATTTTTTAATTGTAGCAATTGTAGCTGATATGAGCTTTGTTCAACGTTTGATTGTAAATTCACGGCAATGGACAAAGGTTTTTTGTATTTTTGTACACAATTTAACGAGGATGATCAGACCGATTTACTTTTGTAGTAAAATATACTAGCGGTATAGCCCAATATGTAGTATTTTTTACTAAAAAAGTAAATCGGCCCAATTATCCTCGTTCAATTGTGTACGAAAACACAAAAAAACCTTTTTCTACTGCCGTGAATTCACAATCAAACGTTAAACAAAGCTGAGATCAGCTACATTATTGAAAATTCTGTCAACATTTTGAACTTCCCACCACCTCACCTTATAAGATAAATTGTTTTATTTTTAACCGAATATAATTTGTATTGTGAACCCAATAAATTTCCTGTGGGTATTAGAAACAAACTTTCATTTATGAACATATTTGATATAAGTAAGTAATTCACCAACTGCTTCCACACCCAGTGATATATTTTTTTTAAAGTATTTAATCTGGATCCATAGTGTACAGAAACAAAGTTAGTTACATATTTAAACATTATTAGATGCTAGGTGATATTATTATGCTAAGCGGCACGATCCACGATGACTGGCAGTTGTCCGCCATTATTTTCCAATGTTGCGCCCAGATCTCTAGGATCTTATTTTATTTTATTTCTACAGGGTGTTACAGAAAGGTCCTGTGAAACTGAAAGAAAAAAATATCAATTGTTCCATACTAAAATTCAAATCTTACGAGACAAAATGTATGGAACCTTGGGTTTGGAGATAAGCATGCCTTTGTAGATGTCCTTTCTGTTTTATTATATCTTATGTCGTTTTATGTGCAATAAATATATATACGAAATATACGAACAGCTGATATTTTTTTCGTGATTTCAAAGTTGGTCCCATAGTGAAATTTTTTTGTAATGGTGTCAGGAATAAACCCTTTCAGTTTCACAGGACCTTTCTGTAACACCCTGTATAAGGCACATCAATAATACAAACACAGTGAATTAAAAAAAATAGATCTTCAGTTACAATATGTCCTAAATACATAAAGGAAGATACAGAAAACAGAAAAGCCTTTGATAAATGTTAAAAAACAGCAGGCACAATAATATATACCTTCACAATCCTATCACCCCAACCTCACACTAAACTGAAAAAAATAAACATGCGTCTACATAATGCGTCTACGTACGATAACATCTAGTATCTACTTTATTTCAAGGAGTACTTTATTTCAAACACTCCTTGAAATAAAGTAGGTACAATTTTTTTATGTAGGCAGAATCCGAGGTCCTAGCCGTGTAAGATGCGCAAGAAATTCGAAACCGAGAAAGTGTGTGAATAATTTCGCAAACTGATTCCGAGGTCTCGTGTGTATTAGAAACGCAAGTTATTAAAGAATCCGAGGACCGGTGTGTCGATTAGCTTGCAAACCGAATACGAGGTCTCGCGTGTGTTAGAAACGTAACAAGTTACCGAATCTGAGGTACGGTCCTCAGATATGGGAGGACCTCAGATATCGGGTGAAGTTAACAAGTAAACTTATGACATTTGTGAAGCGAGGAGCGTGAATAGAAGAACGTCGAACCGAGTAGGCCAATGAGAAACAGTCGAGTCCAATGTCTTCTTAGGTAACATAGCTGTAAGACGTCAATTTCATATAGCCCTCACATTCGGGGGACATGTCACAGTCCCCAAATTCGGGTGAATACCAACAAGTGTGTGTGTTTGTGTGTGTGTGTGTGTGTGTGTGTGTGTGTGTGTGTATGCGTGTGTGTGTGTGTGTGTTTGTTTGTGTTTGTATGTATTTTGAACTTCAAGGCTCAAACGGTTTTCTGTAAATGTTAGTAGACATCCCTAAGATGGTTCTTAGCCATGTGTTATTAAAATCCTTTCAGTGGTTCGAAAGGTATCAACTTAAGCGTCAGGGGTGTTTAAAATTTATTGTTATTTTGTATTTACGTATTGATAACATTCAAGATTCAAAGTTCTTTAGTACATATAGATACTGTAAATATTTTTACACATATACCTACTTATTACACGTATTTTTTTACTCCTTCTCTTCACATTGGACCACTGTAGGAAAAAAGCAAAGAAAATCCCACAGATTGATTTTTAAATCTCTTGAAATGGGTGTGTTTAAATATGACAAAGTTTTCATACATTCATTAAAATAGAATAGTGTCACGTTTTACATCAACTATTATCAATAATATGCAGGATTAAATCTTAATCTTAACTACGAGTTATTAGACTAACTAACTCTCATTTTCATATTAATAGACCAACATGACAGTTGGATACACCCTTTTTTACTTTGAATGTTGCACTCCCATGTTTGTACTCCTACACTAGGTTCTACAAAATCGATTCAGTAAAATCGAAGATATATCGATTAAATTAGAATGATAGTTTGCTTAAGTCGATTAATCGATCGATCGATCGATCATTAATTAATATAGGAATGGGTGTTATACGAATAATTGTAACGAATGAATTGGCCATTTGTGACTAAAACGCATGTTTTTTCTGCCATGCGGCAACCCACCAACTGTCATGTTGGTGTGGTTGTTTATAAATAAGGGTTTAACTAGTTATGAGTTAGATTATCTTAGTATTATCTTGCATGGATAGGTAGATTCATTGTAGTTCGTACCTATGCTCATTTTCTCTTCTCCCACACAGATTGGAGTGGTCTCATTCGGCTCAGCCTTCGGTTGTGCAACCGGCCTCCCTGGAGTTTATTCGCGGGTCAGCTATTACGTGGATTTCTTCAACCAGCACCTGTAAAGCTGTGTTTCGGCTGACCTTAATGATATTAGAGATAAAACAACTACACTTCCTTAATTAACCGGTCCATCACCGCGCCTACGCGCGAGGTATCGCGATCTTGAACTAAGGTTTGAATTTTATTACCATGGCATAAGTGCCATGGTAACAAAATTCAAAAACTATAACGGGAAATGGGGAGAGTCCTGTCTCATACTTAAGTGTAATTATGTAAATAAAGAATAATACATGAAACATTAATTTTATTAAAAGGCACTGGTGATCAATTGATGGTTTAGGAATAGGATAGGTACGATAAGGACTAATCAATCATCGACAACATTGCAACAAGGGTTGACCAAGGGTTGACCAAGGCGTGAAGAACATTATACAACACTTCTCATTATTAAATAGGAGTTTGTCATTCACACTTCATCGATGAACCGCGTCCAGATCGTCCTGTAGTAGCCTACAATCATACTCTTCACGAGAAGTACCAGTTTAAGATCCTCCGCGTACAAAAGGCATTTAACATGTTTCAGCTCTGATTCCAAGTTATTTTCATGATGATAAATAACATCGTACCAAGAAAAGAGCCTTGGCTAACATCCGACCGTGTATAGTATAGCTGGGACTCAAAACTGCCGTGTCGCACATATTGTTGGCGGTTTTTCAGGTAGTCAAGAAATAAAACCAACATCCGTGGGGCAGATCCAATGGAAGACAATTTCTTCATTAAGACGTCGTTATCGACTCCATAGAATGCCCTACGGAAGTTCAGAAAGGCTCGTCCACCTGAAATCTGCAATCCATGCTCTCCGAGACCATCTCAACCAACTTCAGTAAGTTGCTGTTTACTGAGCGACGACTCCTGAATCCTTTTTGCGAGAAGGCGGACTGATTTTACCATATATGTATTTAACTCGAACAATTTTGCCATTGGACTCAAGATCGAAATCGGTTGATACCGATTTACGGAGGCAGTGTCACTTGTGTTGGGACTAGGACTGACCCAGCTGGTAGGGTACTTCCCTTGCTCTAGTGCTTGGTTGAAAAAACGACCCAAAGTTACAACCAGCTGATCGCTGTAGGCCTTCAAAAAGTAAGGGTGGACGTTGTCCGGTCCAATTGCGCTCCTTGGCCTTAGCTGTCTCAGTTTCTGCTCTACATCCATAACAGAAACATGTGAAATTTGGATATAGTTAGCACTGCGCGAGTCATCGGAACTGTTTACCAGATCCGGTGCAAGCGCCGGCTTGTCGCTGAGGAAAACGTCGAAGAAGTGTACTGTATTTATATAGAACTACCTACTAGTCAGTAATAAACGAGCACTCGTACCGGTAACGCGGCGTTTCATTGCTACATACATTCCATTGGCTAACGAGGATTTTTCGGATATTTGCACCTGTGATCATGGCTCTTTTCGGACATATACCGAGCTTTGATTATAAGTCAGGCGAATGGTCAATTTTTAAAGGACGGTTAACACAGTTTTTTAAAATTAATACGACCATAACGGAAGCGAACAAAAGTGCAGTGCTGATTACCCACTTAACGGACGATACCTATCGTTTAGTGAGGAATTTGGTGTATCCAAAGGACATTGAAACGTTAAGTTATAACGAGCTCGTGACCGCACTCGACGGGCATTTTAAAACAAAGAAGTGTTCTTTCGTGGACAAGGCGAAGTTCTACAGGGCAACAAGGAACCCTGGCGAATCAATAGGAAACTGGGCGGCGCGACTTCGTGGATTGGCAAGTTATTGTGAATTCGACACCGCTCTGGAATCGAACCTTCGGGATCGGTTCGTCCTCGGCCTGGGCATGGGCCCCGAGCGCGATAAACTCTTCGAGCAAAATGCGTCGACTTTGACCTTGACGAGTGCGGTAGAAATGGCGGAACAAGCACAGTGCGCGCGAGAAGCTAAGGCGTTAGTTTCTAATGAGTACGGGGTTACTATCAAAGAGGAACAGGTGTTCAGCGCGACAACGACAGGAGGGCAAAAAGGAGAAGGTTCGCGGCGATCGGGCGCGCCCTTCCCGCGCGGCACGTCCTCGGCGGATTCGGCTTATCATCAACGCGATAATAGTGCTCATAAGTGTTCTGTGTGTGGTATGAAGAACCACATTGCGGAGAAATGTAAATTTAGAAGCTACAAGTGTCAAAAATGTGGTGTGAAAGGCCATCTCAGAAAAATGTGTAAGGTTAGAGTAAACAACATAGATGTCGAAGAACCTACACCGAGTACGTACGAAGTGTGTGAGAACTGTAAGGAATGCAACGCATTTAACATAAGGTATGAGAATTATGTTCCTATACTATTGTCTGTTGAAATAAATAGCAAAGCTTATTCAATGGAGCTGGACTCGGGGTCGGGTATATCGCTCATGTCGCATAATTACTTTGTTAATAATTTTTCTAACGCTACCCTCAAACGATGTTATTTACAACTGTGTGTTTACAATGGACACAAAATAACACCATTAGGTTGCTTTAATATTAGAGTAAAGTACAAAGATGTGACTAAAGACATTGTATTCTTTGTTATTGAAAACGGTGGTCCACCTCTGCTAGGCCGAGATTTTATGGCTAAATTTAACGTACAGCTAACTACTCTAAATAACAATAACATTTCGTTGTCACAATATGATAACGAAATTAGGTATTTTTTCGATAAGTATGCGGCTTTATGGAGCGATAGTTTGGGGAAATTTAATAAATTCGAAGTAGAATTACAGCTAAAAGAAGGTTGTAAACCAAAATTTTTCAAATCAAGGACTGTTCCTTTTGCCTTGAAAGAGAAAGTTAATGATGAAATTAGAAGGCTAGTATCATTAGGTATATTAATTCCAGTAAAATTTTCTCAATACGCAACGCCTATAGTGCCAGTTTTAAAAGAAAACGGTAAAGTAAAGATTGCTGGTGACTACTCCATAACCTTAAATAAAGATTTATATATAGAAAAATACCCTATTCCTCGAATTGAGGAAGTGTTTGCTAAGCTAAGTGGAGGAGAAAAGTATACTAAAATTGATCTTAGTAACGCATTTAATCAATTTGTCCTTTCCAAGGACTCACAGGAGCTAACAACGATCAATACATCACTGGGCTTATTCAAATATTCGCGCTTGGTGTATGGTTTAGCTAGCGCACCTGCTATCTTCCAGAAAGCCATGGAAATGCTACTGTCGGACATAGAAGGCGTAAGCTGCTGGCTTGATGACGTGAGTGTCACAGGACCCACAAAAGAGATTCACCTTGCTAGGCTAAACGAGGTCCTTCGAAGGTTACACGACGCAGGTCTACGGCTTCAAAAGGATAAGTTTGAATTTTTTCAGCCGAGTATCACTTATTTAGGGTACGTTATTGATAAACAGGGGTTGAGGACGTGTCCTAAGAAGACAGCTGCAATATTAGAGGTTTCCCGCCACAAAAACGTCCTTGAAGTAAAGCGTTTCTTAGGTTTTGTAAATTATTATCGTAATTTTATTCCGGGGGCATCTGCTATATTACATCCGTTGCATCAATTACTCCAAAAAGATGCTGAGTGGCTGTGGGGAGAAAAACAAGAGCAGGCTTTTATTAAAATAAAAAGCGAGCTTGCGTCACAAAGAGTTTTGGCACATTTTGATCCGGACGCTCGACTTGTCCTCACTGTAGACGCAAGTCCTTCAGGACTTGGTGCCGTAATCTCTCAAGGTCACGAAGGTCATGAACGTCCTTTAGCCTTTGCATCGCGATCTCTATGTCCTAGCGAAAAAAACTACACGAAAAAATTCACAAAGAGGCAGCTGCGATAATATTCGGTATCAAACACTTTCACCAATATCTTTTCGGACGTAGTGAACCGTTCATACTGAAAACGGACCATAGGCCTTTATTAGCTATATTTGGGAAAAAGAACGGGATACCAGTAATGACAGCATCACGCTTACAACGTTACGCTATTTTCCTATCAGCTTTTAACTACAAAATTGAATATATATCTAGCGAAAATAACGTGCCAGCTGATTTTCTATCAAGATCCCCGTTAAATTGTACACATCAACCAAATATAAAAGAAAATTGTGCATTTCTCAACTTCATAAATGATGGTGAAGTTATACCGATCTCATTCTCAAGAATAAAGGAGGCTATGTTACTAGATAAAACCTTACAAACCGTTGTTAAATACGTATGTAATGGTTGGCCTAGGAAGATCCTATGTCCAAAAATATTACCTTATTTTAAATGCAAGACGGAGTTAGACATTGAAGATGGATGTTTACTTCGCGGTCACAGAATAATAATACCACACATATTTAGGGAACAAATGTTGAAAGAGCTCCATAAGGGTCATCTTGGTATCGTGAAGACCAAAACTCTAGCGCGGGGTAGAATGTGGTGGCCGGAGATCGACCTTGACCTTCAGCGTGTGATCCTGGGCTGTGACGTATGCAGCAGTCTCCGCGCCGCGCCGCCGCGAGCGGAGCCCGCCCGCTGGCCGCCGGCCGTCAAGCCGTTTGAAAGGATTCACATTGACTACATGCAGTTGGGTCAATACACTTTTCTAGTCGTTGTAGATAGCTATAGCAAATGGGTAGAATGTCTCCACATGGCCAGTGATTTATCGACAAAATCCCTAATAGAAAAATTAGAACACTTATTCTGTACGTTCGATTTACCAGAATTAATAGTATCTGATAACGATCCAAAGATAAGTAATGATCAGTTCAGATACTTCTTAGGTTATCTGGAATTAAACACATTACAAGTCCTATTTACCATCCATGCAGCAATGGGCAAGCCGAAAATTCGGTGAAAACATGCAAGAAAATGTTGAAATGTATCGTAAATGAGCATGGTAGTTTAAGTTCTAAACAGATTAAAGAAAAATTATCAACTTTTCTATTTCAATATCGCATTAGTAAACACTGTTCTACGAATGAGTCACCGGGTAAATTAATGTTCGGGAGAGAATTGCGTAATCGATTCGATCTTATTTTGCCCCCAGAAGTTCGAGTGCCTTGTATTAATGCATCGCACCGTCATTTTGATATCGGCGATAATGTGTGGACACGTTGTTTTATATCACAAAAACCAGATTGGTGTAAAGGTATTATTAAGCAAATACTCGGAAATAGAATGTTTATTATAGACGCAGAGCAATTCGGTACATGTAAACGTCACGTTGATCAAGTTAGAAAGCTAATAGATCCATTCCCATTTTCAAGTACGCAATCACCAAATATGTATAGATATTACAGCCCTCCTACTGATCCCCCTACTAGTGATGAACAACATACGGTCCAGCAGACAGTAGCAGATCAAAATGATCAATTTTACGAATGCGTGCCTTTGCAACAAGCGCTAAATACAAGTAGTGACGGTGATGATGGTAACGGTAGTGCTAGTAGAAGTAGTGTGCAGCCATTGGTGGTAGATCTAGAGGCCGATGCACCGACTGTAGTAGCGGAGGTAAACCCCACGCCACCATCACCACCGCCGCCGTCACCGCCGCCGCCGCCGCCGGCGCATGCTCAGCAGCCAGACGCAGAAAGCGCAAGTACGGTGCTTCCTCCGGGGGCAGCTACTGAGCTGGGGCAGTCACCTGGGGTCTACCGTCGCGTCAAATCAAATCTCAGGCCACGTACTAAATTTATTAATTATAAGGAAAAATAGTAGTTTATAGAGTAGAAGTTTTTTTTTAATGTAAAGGAATTCTAAGTTAAGAAATTAGTATATTTTATTATAAGTACCTATGTAATTAATTCATAAATCCCCTTATTTTTAATTTTTGAGTTTGTAAGCCATTTTTTTGTATTGTCTCCAGGTTTCCAAACTGATGTGGGAGGAGTGTACTGTATTTATATAGAACTACCTACTAGTCAGTAATAAACGAGCACTCGTACCGGTAACACGGCGTTTCATTGCTACATACATTCCAAGAAGTAATCTGCAAATGCGTTTGCTGCTTCGTCTCCAAAAAAATGTCGCCCTTGATGCGTGACCCGAGGTTCGAAACCACCCTTCGATCTAAGGCCACTTACATAATCCCAAAACGCGCGTGGGTTGTAGCTGATGTTACCCTCGGTATTTTAGCTGATGCTGGCTCTCAGCTCAATGAATGCGGTGTAGTCGGCTAGCCTCTCGGACGATTTCCATCTACGGTATAGCTTAGCCTTAGTGGCTAGGTCCCTTATAATGTTACCGGTAATACACACCGGATAATTTCTGGTAGATTGGCTGCGCCTTGTCTGCTTCGGGATCGAATTATTGAAGATATCGTAGATTGTATGGTAGAAGCGACCAACCGCCGTCTCTACATCAGGAGCTTCGACAACAATGGCCCAAGATACGAGTTCCTACAAGACTGCATGGTTGCCCTTAGCAAAATTCCAGTCATTGTGTCCGCCAATGGTGCTGGGGTCCAGGCGGCCGGATCGCTAGTCCGCGCCATGTGCTTTCTCTGGAAGCAACACCACGTCAGGCACACCACCATGGGCATTCTTCATATCATTGGTCTCAAACAAACTATAATCGCTAAGGAAATAACAATAATAATTCAATATAGAGGCAGATGCACTATTCATATTTAAGTCCCCCAAGATAAAAACAGTTCTGAGACTAGCCATATTTTATTCGGTTCTATGAACCAGTTCATATAAATAGAGTCCTTCTCTTGTTGTGAGAGTATTCTATATTTTTCCTCTTGCTGGGGTATCAAATTAAAAGTGGCCCAGAGGTCTTCTTCAAGTTCCGTCTCGAGATGATGGCATCTGCGAAGTGAAATACCGGGACGGGCGGCTAGCAGCATGCCCCCGCACGCTGAGCCGCGGTCTCGGTGCACACTCCAGCCGCCATCCGTCACCTCGGCGTCGCTAACGGATGCGTCCAAGAAAGTCTCGGTGGCAGCCACAAGACCTCCAACATCATTGCTCCAACAGCAGTAAGCTTCTCCGCCAAAACTCCAACCTAGTCTTCAGTCTCCGGACATTCTGGTACAGGACATCCAGACTCTAATTCGCGCTTGTTTGGTGCGGATCGTGACGCCTGCCGGTCTAAATTTTTAGGCACTCACGGGTGTTTGGGAGTTATCGACGCCCTGCTCCTGTGCATTGCGGTATTCCGGGCACACCCAGACTTGGATGGATTCCTCCGCTATGGTCTTGCCAGAAGCACACAGGTGGTAGAACAGGTTAGGGCACCCCTTCACCTTGCAACTTAAGGTTTCCTCCAAGTCTTCAAAATTAGCCCGGCAGTCATAGCACGCTTTGATAGCCACCGCCTGTAGCATAGATGATGTGGGTATGATCATGATTAAGCAAAACATGCGTATGAGAGCGCCACTGTCACTTGGATGTTGCTCTTCTGCGATTTCCGCTCCTGGCGTAGCTTTTTCTGCTAGGTCCGTAGGGGTAGATGGCGCTATCAAGCGTATATGGCGCAAGTAATTGCCGTGCGAACGAAAACAAAAAACGTGCCGTTATTTATTATATTTAAGGGAGTACTTCTTTAGGGTTAATATGACACTAGTTTTATAGAGATCCGAATAATTTGGACTATTTGTGGTTGAATAAAAACTAGAGAGGTAGTACGGAGACATTAATACGGTACGGTGCAGTCTTATCATATATGGAATATTGAATATTTTAATATCCATTTTTATTTTTACTTGGTTTTTAAATTGCACAAATGGTAATTTCAAAATCTCCAGACGTATCTTGTTGTAGTAGAGAATGCAGTGACCCTTGTAAGAATAAAATTGCTAAGTCCTTCGCCACACTACGCGGTTCTTCGGTCGCGAAACGCTTACATATTATTTATTGCATTTAAATGACTGATAACGGGCACACTACGCGGAAGATCGGTCGCTCCGACGCGGACCGCTCGCCTCGTCAGAGTGTGTTCTGTGCCGCTCGCCCTCTGCGTCTGTTCCGCCGTTCCGCGCACCGATCTGCCCCGTCGGCTTAAGATGGGCAACGTCCCATTCCAGGTATTTTTATGTATCACGCCACATTTGGCGGACAATCCGCGCGACGCGCATATTGATTTGCGTTGGCAGTGAACTGATGATCCACAACTCTGCAATTGAATTTGGCTGCCTATATTCCGTTGCGGATTTCCCGTGACGGATCATCCGTGACCGCCGTTCCGCCTAAAGTGGCGTAGGCCTCTATCTATCGCGAGGCCAAACCGGGGCGGAACTAGTCTTTGATTATTTTTCAGGTTAAAGCACCCCGGAGACGATCAATCATGCTTGACAAGCATGCTTGATACGCATTCTCCCAAGACGTTCTGGCTACTTTCTTCCAAGCCACAGTGAGGGCATTATGGGTCCTGTAAGAGCCTTAATAATGATAGGTGTCTATTTAGTTTGCAGTGACCTGTCACCACACCTACCAGTATTGCTAAGTTTTCCCTACTAAGATTAAGTAAATACTTAGCCTTTTTGGGGTCTTTCCTTAAGATAAACATCTTAGACTACCTACAGTCTTTGGTGTTCTTCCATTCTTGGTTTACATCTCGCATAGCTATCATGTTGAAGATGTTCTTTGTGACAGATGCTGATATAGGTAATCTTGGTTCTGGTCCTATAAAACGCTCATCAGCGCCGTTTCTATGCCAGCTCATTTCCGTTTTCGTTACCGTGAATCCCTTCATGGCAGGGGACCCATGCGATAATTATTTCTGATGTTCTTCCCAAAGAGTTAAGACTGGCCTTACACTCTTTGATTAGTGCAGATTTATTCATTGGTTGCCTGAAGCGCCTTTAAAGCTGCCTGACCGTCAGAATAAATTACTACTATCTTGTTTTTGAATTCTGCTGTTTCCCTTAGTGCTTCAGCGCATTCCATTATGGCGTACATTTCCGCTTGGAACACGCTGGCGTATAGCCCCAAGGCAATTGATTTGTCTTGTTTATTGCTGTCCGTGATGCAAAAACCAGCTCCTACAAGTTTTGTGCTCTCTCTTGAGCCATCCGTGAAGCAAGTCACAACCGGAAACCGCTTGATGGGCCGTCAAGCTCGCTCATCAATCAGCCCCGTCAATCAAGCCACGCGGTAAACGGTCAATTTTGCTTGAGTCAAGCGTGCTTGTCAAGCAAAATTTATCGTCTCCGGGAAGCACATAAAGGTACTGACACACATGCTTAAAAATAGGCATGCTTATGATCATACTTATAAGTACCATGCTAAGCAAGTGTTCACACATGCTAGCAATAAGCATGCTAAATTTAAGCATTCTTCTAAATAAGAGTGCTCAAAGCAAACAGTTGGACACACATGCCATTTAAGCACAGGCTCTTCGCCAAAATGGAAGTCTCGCAAGAAAATACTAATCTAAACAGTGGTTCCGTAGGAAGATATCATAGTGCCAGTTCTATCCGTACAGAACTCAATAAGATAATCTTATTTAAGAACATTTTGTCCACAAAGAACAAAAAACCGGTCAAGTGTGAGTCTAAATCGCGCACGAAGGGTTCCGTACCACCGTTCAATGGAAGCGATGGTGTGGAGTGAATAGTTTGGATTTTACACAGCAAAATATTGTTTACAAAGTTATTGGTGCGGTTACTTTCACACTCCATGTACGTAACCAGGTGCATCCATAAGTTTGTATGTGGTATTGTTGTATGGGAGCCGAGCCCCCTTAAATATTTATTTCATCCTGTTTTTTAGTATTTGTTGTTATAGCGGCAACAGAAATACATAATCTGTGAAAATTTCAACTCTCTAGCTAGCTAGGTTCTTGAGATACAGCCTGGTGACAGACGGACGGACGGACGGACGGACAGCGAAGTAAGTCTTAGTAATAGGGTCCCGTTTGGAACCCTTCGGGTACGGAACCCGAAATAAGGACGATTTGGGTTCGTAACTGGATAAGTAGAAGAGAAACCCTTGGAGCAAGTAATCGATTATTGGCAGAAATGCGAGACGAAGATGTCGGCAGCTTTAAAAATCATTTACGCATGCTGCCAGAGAAATTTGATGAGCTACTTTATAAAATTGAGAGTGTCATACAAAAACAAAATACACATATGCGAGCTGCTATTCCAGCTAAAGTAAAACTGGAAATTACATTGAGATATCTAGCTGTCGGAGATTCTTTATACACATTATCAGCACTATATATCAGGGTTGGAAGATCTACAATATCTGAATACCAGAAGTTTGTACCAATACCAATATACACAAGTTTAAAGAATTATATGGGGGTAAGTAAAACATTGCTATGATTATTTAGACCTTTTATTTAGTTTTATCTTGTAATCATCATAATTTGTTTGTCATGTAATCATCATAATTTGTTTATCGTATACTTAATCATCTTAATTTGTAATATAAATCGAAATAATAATAATAATACCTTGGACACTATTGACACACATTGAACTAGCCCCAAACTAGGATTCCCTGTATCTTGGGTACTAGATAACGATACACATACTTATATAGATAAATATTATAATCAGATAGATAAACAACCATGACTAGGGTACAAACATCCATTCTCATCAAACAAATATTTGCCCCCAATGGTACCGAATAATTCACGACATTTTCCATGCTTTACTCAACAAATCTATATCTATATAATCGAAGGTTACACGACGCAGGTCTACGGCTTCAAAAGGATAAGTGTGAATTTTTTCAGCCGAGTATCACTTATTTAGGGTACGTTATTGATAAACAGGGGTTGAGGACGTGTCCTAAGAAGACAGCTGCAATATTAGAGGTTTCCCGCCACAAAAACGTCCTTGAAGTAAAGCGTTTCTTAGGTTTTGTAAATTATTATCGTAATTTTATTCCGGGGGCATCTGCTATATTACATCCGTTGCATCAATTACTCCAAAAAGATGCTGAGTGGCTGTGGGGAGAAAAACAAGAGCAGGCTTTTATTAAAATAAAAAGCGAGCTTGCGTCACAAAGAGTTTTGGCACATTTTGATCCGGACGCTCGACTTGTCCTCACTGTAGACGCAAGTCCTTCAGGACTTGGTGCCGTAATCTCTCAAGGTCACGAAGGTCATGAACGTCCTTTAGCCTTTGCATCGCGATCTCTATGTCCTAGCGAAAAAAACTACAGCCAAATTCACAAAGAGGCAGCTGCGATAATATTCGGTATCAAACACTTTCACCAATATCTTTTCGGACGTAGTGAACCGTTCATACTGAAAACGGACCATAGGCCTTTATTAGCTATATTTGGGAAAAAGAACGGGATACCAGTAATGACAGCATCACGCTTACAACGTTACGCTATTTTCCTATCAGCTTTTAACTACAAAATTGAATATATATCTAGCGAAAATAACGCGCCAGCTGATTTTCTATCAAGATCCCCGTTAAATTGTACACATCAACCAAATATAAAAGAAAATTGTGCATTTCTCAACTTCATAAATGATGGTGAAGTTATACCGATCTCATTCTCAAGAATAAAGGAGGCTATGTTACTAGATAAAACCTTACAAACCGTTGTTAAATACGTATGTAATGGTTGGCCTAGGAAGATCCTATGTCCAAAAATATTACCTTATTTTAAATGCAAGACGGAGTTAGACATTGAAGATGGATGTTTACTTCGCGGTCACAGAATAATAATACCACACATATTTAGGGAACAAATGTTGAAAGAGCTCCATAAGGGTCATCTTGGTATCGTGAAGACCAAAACTCTAGCGCGGGGTAGAATGTGGTGGCCGGAGATCGACCTTGACCTTCAGCGTGTGATCCTGGGCTGTGACGTATGCAGCAGTCTCCGCGCCGCGCCGCCGCGAGCGGAGCCCGCCCGCTGGCCGCCGGCCGTCAAGCCGTTTGAAAGGATTCACATTGACTACATGCAGTTGGGTCAATACACTTTTCTAGTCGTTGTAGATAGCTATAGCAAATGGGTAGAATGTCTCCACATGGCCAGTGATTTATCGACAAAATCCCTAATAGAAAAATTAGAACACTTATTCTGTACGTTCGGTTTACCAGAATTAATAGTATCTGATAACGATCCAAAGATAAGTAATGATCAGTTCAGATACTTCTTAGGTTATCTGGAATTAAACACATTACAAGTCCTATTTACCATCCATGCAGCAATGGGCAAGCCGAAAATTCGGTGAAAACATGCAAGAAAATGTTGAAATGTATCGTAAATGAGCATGGTAGTTTAAGTTCTAAACAGGTTAAAGAAAAATTATCAACTTTTCTATTTCAATATCGCATTAGTAAACACTGTTCTACGAATGAGTCACCGGGTAAATTAATGTTCGGGAGAGAATTGCGTAATCGATTCGATCTTATTTTGCCCCCAGAAGTTCGAGTGCCTTGTATTAATGCATCGCACCGTCATTTTGATATCGGCGATAATGTGTGGACACGTTGTTTTATATCACAAAAACCAGTTTGGTGTAAAGGTATTATTAAGCAAATACTCGGAAATAGAATGTTTATTATAGACGCAGAGCAATTCGGTACATGTAAACGTCACGTTGATCAAGTTAGAAAGCTAATAGATCCATTCCCATTTTCAAGTACGCAATCACCAAATATGTATAGATATTACAGCCCTCCTACTGATCCCCCTACTAGTGATGAACAACATACGGTCCAGCAGACAGTAGCAGATCAAAATGATCAATTTTACGAATGCGTGCCTTTGCAACAAGCGCTAAATACAAGTAGTGACGGTGATGATGGTAACGGTAGTGCTAGTAGAAGTAGTGTGCAGCCATTGGTGGTAGATCTAGAGGCCGATGCACCGACTGTAGTAGCGGAGGTAAACCCCACGCCACCATCACCACCGCCGCCGTCACCGCCGCCGCCGCCGCCGGCGCATGCTCAGCAGCCAGACGCAGAAAGCGCAAGTACGGTGCTTCCTCCGGGGGCAGCTACTGAGCTGGGGCAGTCACCTGGGGTCTACCGTCGCGTCAAATCAAATCTCAGGCCACGTACTAAATTTATTAATTATAAGGAAAAATAGTAGTTTATAGAGTAGAAGTTTTTTTTTAATGTAAAGGAATTCTAAGTTAAGAAATTAGTATATTTTATTATAAGTACCTATGTAATTAATTCATAAATCCCCTTATTTTTAATTTTTGAGTTTGTAAGCCATTTTTTTGTATTGTCTCCAGGTTTCCAAACTGATGTGGGAGGAGTGTACTGTATTTATATAGAACTACCTACTAGTCAGTAATAAACGAGCACTCGTACCGGTAACACGGCGTTTCATTGCTACATACATTCCAAGAAGTAATCTGCAAATGCGTTTGCTGCTTCGTCTCCAAAAAACTGTCGCCCTTGATGCGTGACCCGAGGTTCTAAACCACCCTTCGATCTAAGGCCACTTACATAATCCCAAAACGCGCGTGGGTTGTAGCTGATGTTACCCTCGGTATTTTAGCTGATGCTGGCTCTCAGCTCAATGAATGCGGTGTAGTCGGCTAGCCTCTCGGACGATTTCCATCTACGGTATAGCTTAGCCTTAGTGGCTAGGTCCCTTATAATGTTACCGGTAATACACACCGGATAATTTCTGGTAGATTGGCTGCGCCTTGTCTGCTTCGGGATCGAATTATTGAAGATATCGTAGATTGTATGGTAGAAGCGACCAACCGCCGTCTCTACATCAGGAGCTTCGACAACAATGGCCCAAGATACGAGTTCCTACAAGACTGCATGGTTGCCCTTAGCAAAATTCCAGTCATTGTGTCCGCCAATGGTGCTGGGGTCCAGGCGGCCGGATCGCTAGTCCGCGCCATGTGCTTTCTCTGGAAGCAACACCACGTCAGGCACACCACCATGGGCATTCTTCATATCATTGGTCTCAAACAAACTATAATCGCTAAGGAAATAACAATAATAATTCAATATAGAGGCAGATGCACTATTCATATTTAAGTCCCCCAAGATAAAAACAGTTCTGAGACTAGCCATATTTTATTCGGTTCTATGAACCAGTTCATATAAATAGAGTCCTTCTCTTGTTGTGAGAGTATTCTATTTTTTTCCTCTTGCTGGGGTATCAAATTAAAAGTGGCCCAGAGGTCTTCTTCAAGTTCCGTCTCGAGATGATGGCATCTGCGAAGTGAAATACCGGGACGGGCGGCTAGCAGCATGCCCCCGCACGCTGAGCCGCGGTCTCGGTGCACACTCCAGCCGCCATCCGTCACCTCGGCGTCGCTAACGGATGCGTCCAAGAAAGTCTCGGTGGCAACCACAAGACCTCCAACATCATTGCTCCAACAGCAGTAAGCTTCTCCGCCAAAACTCCAACCTAGTCTTCAGTCTCCGGACATTCTGGTACAGGACATCCAGACTCTAATTCGCGCTTGTTTGGTGCGGATCGTGACGCCTGCCGGTCTAAATTTTTAGGCACTCACGGGTGTTTGGGAGTTATCGACGCCCTGCTCCTGTGCATTGCGGTATTCCGGGCACACCCAGACTTGGATGGATTCCTCCGCTATGGTCTTGCCAGAAGCACACAGGTGGTAGAACAGGTTAGGGCACCCCTTCACCTTGCAACTTAAGGTTTCCTCCAAGTCTTCAAAATTAGCCCGGCAGTCATAGCACGCTTTGATAGCCACCGCCTGTAGCATAGATGATGTGGGTATGATCATGATTAAGCAAAACATGCGTATGAGAGCGCCACTGTCACTTGGATGTTGCTCTTCTGCGATTTCCGCTCCTGGCGTAGCTTTTTCTGCTAGGTCCGTAGGGGTAGATGGCGCTATCAAGCGTATATGGCGCAAGTAATTGCCGTGCGAACGAAAACAAAAAACGTGCCGTTATTTATTATATTTAAGGGAGTACTTCTTTAGGGTTAATATGACACTAGTTTTATAGAGATCCGAATAATTTGGACTATTTGTGGTTGAATAAAAACTAGAGAGGTAGTACGGAGACATTAATACGGTACGGTGCAGTCTTATCATATATGGAATATTGAATATTTTAATATCCATTTTTATTTTTACTTGGTTTTTAAATTGCACAAATGGTAATTTCAAAATCTCCAGACGTATCTTGTTGTAGTAGAGAATGCAGTGACCCTTGTAAGAATAAAATTGCTAAGTCCTTCGCCACACTACGCGGTACTTCGGTCGCGAAACGCTTACATATTATTTATTGCATTTAAATGACTGATAACGGGCACACTACGCGGAAGATCGGTCGCTCCGACGCGGACCGCTCGCCTCGTCAGAGTGTGTTCTGTGCCGCTCGCCCTCTGCGTCTGTTCCGCCGTTCCGCGCACCGATCTGCCCCGTCGGCTTAAGATGGGCAACGTCCCATTCCAGGTATTTTTATGTATCACGCCACATTTGGCGGACAATCCGCGCGACGCGCATATTGATTTGCGTTGGCAGTGAACTGATGATCCACAACTCTGCAATTGAATTTGGCTGCCTATATTCCGTTGCGGATTTCCCGTGACGGATCATCCGTGACCGCCGTTCCGCCTAAAGTGGCGTAGGCCTCTATCTATCGCGAGGCCAAACCGGGGCGGAACTAGTCTTTGATTATTTTTCAGGTTAAAGCACCCCGGAGACGATCAATCATGCTTGACAAGCATGCTTGATACGCATTCTCCCAAGACGTTCTGGCTACTTTCTTCCAAGCCACAGTGAGTGCATTATGGGTCCTGTAAGAGCCTTAATAATGATAGGTGTCTATTTAGTTTGCAGTGACCTGTCACCACACCTACCAGTATTGCTAAGTTTTCCCTACTAAGATTAAGTAAATACTTAGCCTTTTTGGGGTCTTTCCTTAAGATAAACATCTTAGACTACCTACAGTCTTTGGTGTTCTTCCATTCTTGGTTTACATCTCGCATAGCTATCATGTTGAAGATGTTCTTTGTGACAGATGCTGATATAGGTAATCTTGGTTCTGGTCCTATAAAACGCTCATCAGCGCCGTTTCTATGCCAGCTCATTTCCGTTTTCGTTACCATGAATCCCTTCATGGCCGGGGACCCATGCGATAATTATTTCTGATGTTCTTCCCAAAGAGTTAAGACTGGCCTTACACTCTTTGATTAGTGCAGATTTATTCATTGGTTGCCTGAAGCGCCTTTAAAGCTGCCTGACCGTCAGAATAAATTACTACTATCTTGTTTTTGAATTCTGCTGTTTCCCTTAGTGCTTCAGCGCATTCCATTATGGCGTACATTTCCGCTTGGAACACGCTGGCGTATAGCCCCAAGGCAATTGATTTGTCTTGTTTATTGCTGTCCGTGATGCAAAAACCAGCTCCTACAAGTTTTGTGCTCTCTCTTGAGCCATCCGTGAAGCAAGTCACAACCGGAAACCGCTTGATGGGCCGTCAAGCTCGCTCATCAATCAGCCCCGTCAATCAAGCCACGCGGTAAACGGTCAATTTTGCTTGAGTCAAGCGTGCTTGTCAAGCAAAATTTATCGTCTCCGGGAAGCACATAAAGGTACTGACACACATGCTTAAAAATAGGCATGCTTATGATCATACTTATAAGTACCATGCTAAGCAAGTGTTCACACATGCTAGCAATAAGCATGCTAAATTTAAGCATTCTTCTAAATAAGAGTGCTCAAAGCAAACAGTTGGACACACATGCCATTTAAGCACAGGCTCTTCGCCAAAATGGAAGTCTCGCAAGAAAATACTAATCTAAACAGTGGTTCCGTAGGAAGATATCATAGTGCCAGTTCTATCCGTACAGAACTCAATAAGATAATCTTATTTAAGAACATTTTGTCCACAAAGAACAAAAAACCGGTCAAGTGTGAGTCTAAATCGCGCACGAAGGGTTCCGTACCACCGTTCAATGGAAGCGATGGTGTGGAGTGAATAGTTTGGATTTTACACAGCAAAATATTGTTTACAAAGTTATTGGTGCGGTTACTTTCACACTCCATGTACGTAACCAGGTGCATCCATAAGTTTGTATGTGGTATTGTTGTATGGGAGCCGAGCCCCCTTAAATATTTATTTCATCCTGTTTTTTAGTATTTGTTGTTATAGCGGCAACAGAAATACATAATCTGTGAAAATTTCAACTCTCTAGCTAGCTAGGTTCTTGAGATACAGCCTGGTGACAGACGGACGGACGGACGGACGGACAGCGAAGTAAGTCTTAGTAATAGGGTCCCGTTTGGAACCCTTCGGGTACGGAACCCGAAATAAGGACGATTTGGGTTCGTAACTGGATAAGTAGAAGAGAAACCCTTGGAGCAAGTAATCGATTATTGGCAGAAATGCGAGACGAAGATGTCGGCAGCTTTAAAAATCATTTACGCATGCTGCCAGAGAAATTTGATGAGCTACTTTATAAAATTGAGAGTGTCATACAAAAACAAAATACACATATGCGAGCTGCTATTCCAGCTAAAGTAAAACTGGAAATTACATTGAGATATCTAGCTGTCGGAGATTCTTTATACACATTATCAGCACTATATATCAGGGTTGGAAGATCTACAATATCTGAATACCAGAAGTTTGTACCAATACCAATATACACAAGTTTAAAGAATTATATGGGGGTAAGTAAAACATTGCTATGATTATTTAGACCTTTTATTTAGTTTTATCTTGTAATCATCATAATTTGTTTGTCATGTAATCATCATAATTTGTTTATCGTATACTTAATCATCTTAATTTGTAATATAAATCGAAATAATAATAATAATACCTTGGACACTATTGACACACATTGAACTAGCCCCAAACTAGGATTCCCTGTATCTTGGGTACTAGACAACGATACACATACTTATATAGATAAATATTATAATCAGATAGATAAACAACCATGACTAGGGTACAAACATCCATTCTCATCAAACAAATATTTGCCCCCAATGGTACCGAATAATTCACGACATTTTCCATGCTTTACTCAACAAATCTATATGCGACTGGCTGTGGGCATCTGTGTCGTTTTGTGTGTTCGAAGCTGGAAAAGTGTTAGTATGCGTGTCTGAATCTGGAAGTGTAGAATTGGTATGGGCAGATAAATTTGGGTATAATAGGTGTCGACGTCTAGCTGAACACAATATTGTTTGTATTTCATTATGTACGCCTAACGCTTCGTATAATGGAAGTAGTCGCAATTGAGATGCTACGTTTAGACCAAAATAATTGAATTCGTCTTCTTCGTTACGGGTATTTATCGCAGAAGATATACTATCTAAGCGATTTAAAGCCTCAGCGACTCCAACTGATTCTGCAGGTTTTTTCACTTTTCTTCGCTTTCCTGAATATTCATTCGCTTGATTGATCTCCCTCAGTTTTGAGTGCTCGACGGTGTTGGCGGCGCTAATGATGGTGGCGATATTATGTTTGAGCAATCAGCATTCGCTGGTTGAGAATGCTGCGATGATGTGTCTGACCCCTGTAAAAACAATACAGCTGTTAGCTGTTAGGTGTTGAAAGGTTGATGTGTAGATAAGGGGAAGGGAAGGAAAAATTTTGTCTCAAAAAAGACTTGCGAAAATATATTTTTTACTATGTTTTTTTTATATCGGAATCGTGTAGTGCTGCTCTTTGCCATCACTTTTAATCATATACATTTTCCTAGTGGACCTCACCGATGTTGAGATATACGTTAATTAAGATTGGTCATATCGATATCTCTGTAAATAATGGACCTAGCGAAAACATGCATATGACATGAAATGATGGCCGTAATGCACCCTACACGATGCGCAAGTCCAAATATCAGATGGATTTTTTTTTTTTGTGACTTGGTGTTTGTTTTAATTTTGTTACAGATTCCTTGGTATAAAGAGTGGAAGCGAATTGTACATGAATTTCGAACTAAATGGAATTTTCCAGGATGTGTTGGGGCGATTGACGGAAAACATTTAAATATTATTGCACCTAATGACGGTTCAGATTACTATAATTACAAGAGTTTCCACAGCATTATACTCCTGGCATTAGTTGACGATGAGTATTGTTTCTCGTATGTGGATATTGGAACTAATGGAAGGGCTTCTGATGGAGGAGTTTTTGGGTAACTTGGGACGAAGCTTGGAAAGAAATACTCTCAATTTACCAGAGCAATCAGTCATTGTGGGAGATGCTGCTTTTCCTCTTAAACCTTATATAATGAAGCCATATGGAACAACACCAACGCATAAAGAAAAATATTTAACTATCGTTTATCTAGAGCTAGACGAATAGTGGAAAATGCCTTCGGGATTTTAGTAACAAGATTTCGAGTTTTTCTGAACACAATGGATATGACACCTGCTAAAGTTGACATAATTGCATTGGCCGATTGTTCTTTACACAATTGGCTTCGAAAAACATATGATATGTACATAACCCAACGATGTGTTGATTTTGAAGATATACAACGAGATGTTGTTATACCAGGAGCGCTGCCTTGGAAAACTTACCAGCAACACGTAGTAATCACGCCTCTCGACGGGCAGTGGCAATAAGAAACGCTTATGCACAAATTTTCTAAACAACAGAGGCGGTGCCATGGCAGGAACATATGATCACCAATTCATATTCAACAGTTTCACGGTAATCGTCCGTGCCTCCGATAAATGATGCCATTTCTGTAAACCAGGCCATGGGTGGTTTATGCACCTCGTTGGCACCAGCTCCGGACCGCTTGGAACTGTTTATTTTCCTTAGTTCCGAATGGTAAACGGATCTTAAATTTTTGATTTTAGTTTTAATGATTTTTATTGTTAAATTTGAATCATTCATATCACTTAATAAACCTTGATAAGTACTTTGAGTAATAATGTATAAATACTAGAATAGGCGCGCAAACTGACTTTCTTGCAGCTATAAGTAGAGCTAATTCACTCAACACCAATTCAGTCTGTGCCAAGCGCTTGCCGAGCCGTGACTAGGGAATGCAAAACCGGAGCAAAATAAAAACCGGTTTTTATTTTCGGTTTTGGGTTCAACCCGGTTTTTTCGGTTTCGGTTTCTGTTTTCAAAGTTTTTTTTTTGTATTTAATTATTTGTTTTAAAACCATATATTTTTGTATCTTTTATATGAAAACCTTAATCAGGACCATATTCAATGAAAAACATGTTAGGAAAAGAATAATGTTAACAAAGAAAAACGACAAAGTATAATAAAAATCTTTTATTATTGTCAATTACAACAATTAAATGCGATCTAAAAAATCAATGTTATGAATGAACACAAGAAATTATTTAACAATGCTTTTCAGATAGAAAGTACGACCTCAACATCATCAAAGCATCTAAAGTCGAATCATTAAGCCTCGATCGTAATTTATTGCAAAAGTACCCAGCAGTGGAAAATGCCCGCTCTGATTCTACACTAGTGGGTTTGATTGTTAGCAAATGGTTGTACGCTTGAGTTAAATATTTACCACGATCACCGCCGTTTTCGTGTAAAGCCATTTCACAAATAATCATTTGGGGCAGGCAGTCTTCTTTTTGTGCTTCAGCAGCTGCTGATAATGTGGAAGTAGAATGTACATTTTTTTTCGTGATGGTCTTTATTTTATGTAGTAGTTCATCTTTGAAACTGAGGACTGCTTGGTTCGATCCTTCTGACGACGATTTCTCAGCTTCCAACATAACTTCCCGGCCAGTTGTACCAGTTTTGTTCTTATCAGCAACCAAAGACATAATAACAGATCTGATTGTGTCAGGGGAAGGCTTTTCGAAGATAGAGTCTACTATAGCTTCTTCAAAGAATGTTTCAGGACACCTTGAACAATCAGATATCTATCTCCAATTCTTTTTCGCAGAGATTTTTGCAGCGCGTTACTCAATGCACCATCTGTATTAGTCAGCTTCATGAACATATATTTCAATGCTACGTCAGCTGTTAGTAGTGTGGCATCTTCTAAGCATAACACTTCTACAACACTTTTGAGAACACTCAAAACTTCGTGAATATGTTTTAGAGATGAAATTTCTTCTTCCGTGAATCGAATGTTTGACTTTAAATCTATCAATGACTTTTGAATGCAATGATATAATTTTATGAACCTCTGCAACATAGTACACATGGAGCTCCACCTTGTTTTACAGTCCAACTCAAGAGAAAGTTGTTTACCAAATTCTTCCAATACATATTTTTGTAAAACTTCATCGTTCTTTGTCGGTGATTTTCTGAAGATTTTGCAAGTTTTTCTAACTTTGTCAATTAAAGTCTTGTAGTTCGGGCATAATCTTACAACGGGTATGTTTTCTTGTTCAAAAGAAATTCCATTTTCTGACTCATCAGAATCAGACTCCCTGTCGCTCAAACCATTGACAATTAAGTGCTCCATGGCCTTGTGTTCAACAGGTTCGTCTTTATAGAGCACATCTAGGATGGCAAGTTGTATAGCATGGGCGTAGCACAATTGATGATAAACAGGCAAACCTTTTCCCATCTTTACCATAACACTTGCTCCGTCAGTTGTGAGACCTATTAAGTCCTCCAATTGTATGCTGTACATTTTTAAGCGTTCTTCAATTATTTGTGCACATTTTAGAGCTGTAGCTGAACCTTCTAACCTCGCCAACCCCAAATTAACAAACTTTTTAGAAGTGGTCAGGAACGGGGAATGTATATTTATGTTCATATAACGTCGATTTCTGGTGGAGGTCCACTCATCTGCTGTTGCGGAAAACTTGTGCCCCTTCTTTGTTAAAAGTGACAATTCGACCACTATTTTTTGTTTCGCTACTTCACTTTGCTTGATCACAATATTTTTTACAGTGTTTGCTGATGTTGGCAAGGATTGGCCGTTCTTTTTAAATAATCGAATAAGATCTGCTGAATTAGCAAACACTCTAAATGTCAGCCCATCAAGTGTGACTCCTGCCTTGGAAAATATGTGGAAATCTCCAACTTTTGTGGCTTACTGCATACTTCCATCTGTTCAGTTGCTTTTGTATTAACTTCTGTAAGTGATATTAAATGTTTCTTCAGATGGTTTCTAAGACTGGATGTTGAGCCACCGGAACACATGAGAATTTTGTTGCAATTCTTGCATTTAGCTGATGAATTTACTTTGGATCTAAAAAAGTGACTCCATACGCTTGATCTATCTTGAGATTTCTTTTCGTGTTCTGTGTATTCCTCCATTGTTAACTGTAGAGAGCAAAAAAATTTATCTTAAATAGAGTAACTAAATAATTTTCCATCATAAATTGCATATCCTAGGTAGACTCTAAATAAGCTTATAACAAAAATAAAAAACACAACTGCCATCCGTAGAAAAAAGTACTAAGCGCCTGATAAAAAATAGACAGGCAAACCTACCATTGCCATTTAGATAGATACAAAGCATCAATTATTTGATCACAGAATTGCGATTTTAAACATTAGGTACCTAACTAGCGTATATTACAGTGTGCGACACGACAGTTTTAACAATAATAGGGTCGCCACTTTCTTTGGTAAAGCAGATTTAATATGGTAACACTTAAGATCTTTCATATGGAGAAATTAGGTGTTACCAGTAAAAAATATTTATTTTTATTTCAAGACTTTTGTGTCGCGCTGAACCCGGTGTGTGTATTGTAAGGATTCTAAAGATACATCTCAACGAAATAGGTTAACGCGTTTAAAGTTCTACTGAATTTAAGAAACTCAGAGACATACATACAAAATGCCTGAAAACCATTTTTTTTGGCAGCCTCGTAAAAATTCAAATAGAAAAACACATTCTTAGAATATCCACGTGTAAATTTTGAATTATTTTAACGTTTTTATAACCTACCTAGGTATAAAAAGAATAGCTATTAGCTAGTATGTTACCGTTCTAATTGATTTCTTTTAATTTACTGACGCGAACATTGCTTTAATTTATAAAAATCAACAGGAAAAAACGGCTCTTACATCTAAATTATGTTGTTAAATAAATGCAAGTAGTACTTCAATCAAAACATCCCATTTTTTGTGTAATTATTAATTATCTAACAAGTAGCGTAAGACCTTAACCAAATTAAAAGTAAAACAAAGAAATATCAAAGTCAAAATTGACTTACCTGCTCATTAAAATAACCACGCACAACACAAGTAACACAACACGTCCGATTCACAGAAAAGTAGGTGACAAACAAAACTGAGTAAGTCAAAATGGCGGCTGTGCCTTTTTTTTTAAGTTTTGCCAGAGCAAAACCGAAAACTCGAAAAAATCGGTTTTGTGAATTTAAAAACCGGGTTATTTTTGGAGGTAAAAAACCGAAAACCCGGTGTTTCTGATTTCGGTGAAACCGGTTTGCATTCTCTAGCCGTGACGCTTTTGATACTAGAGAAAGTTACTAAATAATGCCGTCATGTGCTCTGCGGTACTGTAAAAACTACACCGTACAGACCAAAAAAGCCAAGGAATAACTTTTCATGTTAATTACCCTGTATTATCAGTAAAATACGCATATTCAATAATATTTTGTGAATTATAAAAATCAACAAAGCGACAGCCATGTTTTCTCTTTGAAAATCAAAGAGTAACAAGATTTTTACATGCAAATGTGTCATTTCCGAATACCAACGTGTTATGCACGTCACATATTTTTAATGTTTTATTGCACACGAAAATTCACATTACAAACTTATGGAAAAGACATTTACAAAGGCAAGCTTATCCCTAACAAGAGATTTCTTCCAGCAAGACCAAGATGATAAGGATAAATTTCATAGCAGTGACAGGTAGACCCTTGCGAAGAAATATAGCTCATGTTTATCTGACGAAAATTTAAAGAACTGTCAATTTATTTATAAACTGAACAACATCACAACCAATGAAAAAAAAAACATTAAAATATTGGATATGTGCATATTCTCTTTTATTTTATTCCCAAATACACATAGTAGGTCGCCTGCGCTTAAAAATATGCAACATAGGCAGGATTCACTCGATAGTTATACTTTTGGGCAATGGCAACTGTACGTCTTTGGCATGTCGCATCTGAGCGCAAATATTTTTATCTATGACAACTGATAAGCCCGCTCTCGTCAAGAGGCCGGGCATATATTTTGTTCGAGATAGCGTCTCTAGTATTTATACATTATTACTCAAAGGATAAGCATTATTTCTTGCTATTGTATTTCTGTATAACGGAGAGTGTGAGTTCCACAGACATTCATAGCTTCTGTAGTGTAATATAAAAACTAATATCCTTTCTTCTCCACAACGCGACATTTTCTTTTTTTCGATGTTTCTTTTTCGATTTCTCACACACCTCGCGAACTGAGATCGAAATGATAATAGCATGCGCATAAGCAAACCTGTTCAGAAACACTTAAAGCACGCCCCCTTCCACCCGCGCCTCAGGAAGCATGCTCACAAATCAAACGTCGGTTGATTTTTGAGCATACTCAAAATGTGCCATGTTTAGACACACTTGCTACTACTGAGCAAATGCTCAATAAAAGCATGCTTTCGTGCTACTAATAAGCATGTCTGTCCGTAGCTTTATAGCTTTCGCTTTTTCTCTCTCTCTCTCTCTCTCTGCGAAGGAGAAAGGCACTCCACAATTGATATTTGAACATGCCCATGAACAACAATCTTGTACAACGTTGGAAAACAAGGCAATCAATCGTCTGGTATTTAGCTCAACGTTGTCACATTATTGTGGATTGTTGATCACAACAGTTGCATGACAATGCGAATATTTTGGTTTGACTTTGACATTCAGTCGTAAAAAAATACGGGTATTGCCTTTGCTTTTCCAAAATTTCAATCGCTTTGTGCCGTTTCATCGAATTTGTCTTGTATTTCGCATCAAAAATGGAAGAAATTGGCATTATTTTGCCTGAAAAGGTGAGTTAAAAGTAACAAGCGATTCAATAATCTTCGCCACAACCTATCAAAACCAAAATTACCGTAATATGTCTTGTTTTTCAGGATGACCTAGCAACTGATGTTAAAGGAGCATTCCCTGGTCCCCAATCGATTGATGACTTGGAATCAGAAGATCTCTACACGAAGTACAAGGTAAGTACATTACACAGTACTGTCGGTCCATAATTATAACATGTGTGTTAAGAATGCAATGACAGGCATTTTCACTATGTACACAAATGTGGTGGAGTAAATCTTTGTTTTCAAACCTTTCATTCTTTCTCCCAATTTCCACAGAAACTGCAGCGTATGCTGGAGTTCTTGGAAGTGCAAGAAGAGTACATAAAAGATGAACAAAGAAATCTGAAGAAGGAATACCTTCACGCTCAGGAGGAGGTAAAGCGGATACAGTCAGTTCCACTTGTCATCGGACAGTTCCTTGAGGCAGTCGACCAGAATACTGGCATAGGTGAAAAGATTTAATATTTTTGAAGTTTTTCTTTTGTGGGGCCCTCTATGTTATTATGAGCATGAAGAATAAATAAAAAAAAAATATAGAGGACAATCTTACACAAATCGAAGTAGGCCCATAGTAAGCTCAACAAGGTTTGTGTTAAGGGTACTAGACAACTACATATTTAATAGAGATAAATACTTAAGTAAATACTTAGAAAACATCCAAGACTAAAGTCAGTCAAGAGATTGGGATCCTGACAGCTCAAAATCAATAAACTTTTGACATCTGCAATGAAAAATATTGCTTATCATGTATGCATAAAGAAAATGTCAATAATCACATTCCAAAAACGGGTGAAGTGTAAGAAACAAATATTCATGCTCATCACACAAATATTGCCCTTACCGTGATTCAAACCTAGGACTGTCAGCTTTGTAGGCCGGTCGTCAATTAATGATTAAATCCTTTGGGATGAAGTTTGTCACAGTCTTCTACTGTTACCTACACAGTATGACACACACATTGCAAGGAATGTTAATGTTGTGCCTGGTACAACCATATTGCTGGAACATCCTCTACCCTACAAGTAGTACCTACATCTTTACTGATACAACCTTACACTCAACCATGATTTTACTTTTCAGTTGGTAGTACAACTGGCTCAAACTACTATGTGCGGATCCTCTCCACCATTGATCGGGAACTGTTGAAGCCATCTGCCTCTGTTGCTCTTCACAAGCATTCAAATGCTCTTGTGGATGTTCTTCCACCAGAAGCTGACAGCTCCATATCTATGCTGGGAGCTGGTAAGTTTTTAGTTTAGATATAAGCTAGGCATGCTTGGGTACCTGTTTTGAATTTTACTGGGTAAGGCTGGCCTCTCACAACCAGAATGGCATTTTTTTTTTTTTTATTTTTTTATTTTCTTTATTAGGAAAACAAACAGCTTAATCTATTACATAACAAAAAAAAAACAATGAGTTAACACACAAGCCAATAAAGTTTTCACAAAAAAAAAAATTGACAAAGGTACTCAGAACAACACTAAGTTCAAGTTCAAGTTAAAAAATGTATAAGTACTTGAATTTGTATATAAAGTTACCAACAGAGGGAGATATATGGTTCTACAGTAGGTAGTTGTAATTTATATAAAATATATATGTACGAGTATAGTGCTTATGTACTAAAGGTGATTAGAATAGAATAGCAGATCCGCACCGAATCACCCCTAGCACACAAGCACCATACTCGTTATAGTGCTTATGTACCAAAGGCGACCCAATACAAATCTGCTATTCTATTACATAGCTTTTAAGTTATTAAAAATATTTTTCCTAAAACTGATGGGTGTTTCATGAAATATATCAACCTGATTATGTAATTTATTATAATTTTCACAAGCTCTTATAACAAAGCGGTTTTTAGCATAGTTAGTCCTACAATTTCTTGTGACAAAAGCCTTTCTATGACGAGAGCTGTGTTTACAGTATAAAGAGATTTTACTAAGTAGATATGGGCTATCGATTTGGCTGTTGACAATCTTGTATAAAAACATCTGGTCTCTCATGCCACAACGATTTTCAAGCGAAAGAAAAGTATTAGATTCAAAGGTTTTGAATTTATATTTTAAACGTTTAATGAATTTATTTTGTATTCTTTCAATATTATTTATGTGGTTCTGGTATTGTGGGTTCCATACAGTTGATGCATATTCAAGTATGGATCTTACAAAAGAGTTGAAAAGCATAATAAGAGTTTTAGGGTTTTTAAAATCTTTACTTTGTCTAAAAATGAAACCTAGCATCTTATACGCTTTAGATATAATTATATCAAAATGTTTCCGAAATGATAACTCGCTGTCGAGATGAACACCTAGGTCTCTCACCTCGGTTACCCTTCTCAAACTTCTACCTTTAAAATTATAATCAAATAAAATTTTGTTTTTTTTTCTAGTGAAAGTAATGACACAACACTTATCGATATTAAGGTAAATTTTATTGTTCTCGCAATACTGTATTAAACGGTCCAGATCTACTTGCAAATTTTGACAATCATCAAAGGAATTAACCTTTATAAATATTTTAGTATCATCAGCGTATAATAAGGAGTCAGAGTTACTTAAGCTATTAGTTACGTCATTAATAAATTCATTCAGGCATTCGGTATGCAATGGGAAAATAGATTTAATGATGTGTATATATTCCTGTTATATGTTGTGGTTGCTGAGGGTGCTGAAAATGGCTGAATGGGAGATACTAACAAACGCTTTTGAGTAGTCCATAAATACCATATATAATGGTTTATTAAACTCATTAAACTTCTCAATGATTTGGTAGAGAGAGATTTGGAGGTGGTCAGTAGTCAAGAAGCCAGATCTGAAACCTGCTTGCTCCTGTGGTTGATTTGCGTCTAATTAGACAATTACCCAGCTATCCGGAATTCTATAACTTTAATGAATATTTAAAAAATATGGGCAACCATCATACCAATATCGCTTTTATCATCTTTTTTTGTGTAGCGGCATGATGTTAAAGGGTCACATTTCACTCAGAAAACTGCCTTTGTAGAGAATAATATTAGGTTAGGTTAGTTAAGTGGGGAAGCAGAATGGGTTTCCCAAATTTTCCTTGCACGCTGGGCCGCGTTGTACTCCACGGTTTTTTCAGAATTTCGTACTACTTGAAAAGCCAGAGTGCTACAGCGCGACGCTGCGTTGTACCACAAGTCGTTTTTCAGCGGTCACATTGACAATTTATTCTCGGAATAGCCCGTGGGGTACAGCGCCTGCGGCGTTTTATCCCTCTGGCTTTTCGTAAATGATACGTGAGATAAACCTACCATATACCAAAAAACTGACTATTCTACAAATAAACCATTTGTCTAACAAAACAAGCACCACCAACAACATCTTAAATCCTATCAAAACAAGCTAATCTTTATTTATTACACAGTTTATAACAAATTTCGAAAACAAATTCCGTTTTTGTAAAAAAAATATTCTTAGTCAAACTAAAATACTGACTTGCACCCAAAATTCTCTATCCATATAATCCATGGAAATTCCATGGATCTATGGAATTTCTAAAATTAGTGTCTTGCTGCACCACACTAATCAATGTTTACTTCACCAAATTATTTTTAAATTCTTTATCATTCTTGTGCAGTAGTCTTTTGTCGGTCATGTACAAAGAACGAATAGGAAACGTTACTGTTCAATGAACGAAAAGAAACGTTTCCCTACGCTAATCGGACATTCGGTCTATTAGGACTATTAGGACATCGCTCCGAGAGAGAGGGGCGGCGGGCGGGAGGCATTGTGCCATGCCGACTCGCTCTCGCACACACAGACACGGCATTGACATCTTGACTAGAATGACAGTCCTAAGCCTGTTTAAGTATTGTTTAATATTTATGCTTCGGAACGCACCTCCTCTTGTTGCGCGACTCGGAACGGAAACAGAACCGCAGCTGTCACTCGTACCAACGAGATGAAAAATTGGAGGTTATCTTTTCTCGTCGGGAGAACAAACATGTCTGCTCAGGCGTCGGGCCAGTGATTGTAATTCGGTGTAACAATTACCAAATACAGGCGTCGGGCCGGGTCGGGGTGCTCATCATAAACATCGTCGGGAAATAAGTAGATTCGCGTCAGCGGTTGAGTGATCCGTGTTCTGATTGGACATCGTCGTATGCGGACGGCGACTCCTCGTGTCGGCAAGGTTCGGTTCCTCTCCTATCCCAAACTTGTGCTCCTATCCCGCATTCCTGCCTCGAATCGAGCTTTCGATCTCCGGTCTGCGAGGACAAGGTAAAGTAATAATCAAGATTTTCTCTCCCGTGCTGGCAAAAACTCACCCCCTCAAGATTCCACGCCGTTCGGTAGAGGCGTGGAATTAATCAAGTTTGGTAGCGGGAAATCATCGATTCACGGTTGTAGGGTTGGTTTTTTGCCACATTGTAGTTGGGAGAAAAGAATATCTCAGATTGGCCGGCAAATCGGCAGTGAGTCTGTGGTCGGTACCACAATTAAAGTTCATTTCGGTTAGTGAAAGTATAAGTGTCAATTTAGTTAACAATTATTATAAATTTGTAGTCGGAAACTACTGTTTGTATGCATAAAAGATTAAACAGTCATTCTGCGAAGTAACTAGATTGTATTACTTGCGGTAGAACGTCGGGTTCTATAGTACTGCAGTGTTATTTCGGTTTACAGAGCAGGGTCAGGCTATTTAAGGGGTATTAAGCTGACTTTGTTGACCTCAGTAGAAGTGTGGGTCATATCGGAGGGGCCACTTCTAGAAGGTCACAGCTTATTATTTTGTATTGTTTTCATAATCAAGTTTTGTGGGTTATTTTTGTATTGTGTTTTATGGTGGCATTCTCTAATTGATTTAGAGTGTATATTTATAAGGTGTATGTCCACAGGGCGACCATATTAAATATTGTTTAAGATTTAATTGTTTTAGTGGTTGCCTTGGTTTTTACAACTTAGTTTTAATTTCTGTGCCCAGCGCTGACGGGCAAGTGCTGGTCTCTGGCTGTGCTTAGTTCGGTAGTGAAGCATAGGACCAGAAACAATTGAATCGGTAACCATGGCACCTTCGCCCTTGACGGTACTGCGGTATGGTGTCCGTGAGGAGATGAAATGGCTCGCCCATACTCACAAGTATGTGGAGCGACCTGACATGGACGATGTCCTGCTCAAGCGTCTGGAGGACGCAATGACACGCGTCGGGAAGGTGTGTCGGCTGGCTGCGGAGGCTGAAGCCCTCGGGCTTACGGATGAGGCCTCGGTGGCTGCAGTGAAGCAGCTCTGCGCGGATGCTGACCAAGCGATGGAGTGCTTGGGCGACATCGAGCGTCGTGCCGAAAAAATTAAGCGGTCGCGTCGGGATGACCGCGGGGAGGGTAGCGGAGACCCGCCCCCTAAGGGTGTTGTTGGACGGCTGCCACACCTGGAGATTCCGGCCTTCGGTGGGGCAATTGATGAGTGGCCGGCATTCATCAATTTATTCGATAGTCTGGTCCACGGTCGGGACGACCTGGACAACGCCTACAAGTTGGCCCAACCATTGATGGCACTGCGGGGTGAACCGAAGGAGTTGGTCGGTCACCTAAAGGTCACGGCGGGCAATTATGAGATTGCCCGGGCCATATTGTTTGACCGCTACCAACACAAACGGCGGTTGGTTGATGCGCAGCTGGGGAAGCTGTTTAGCATCCCAAGAGTAACCCGGGATGTTGACATCCGGGTACAGGTACCCCCACGGGGGGGTGGGCGGTCAAAACAATTTGGCGTTTTGAGTGCCGCGCCGTCGGGTGACGGCTGTGTGCACTGCGACAGTGCCGGTCATGAAGTGACCAGTTGCGCCGACTTTAAGGCGCTCGGTGTGGCTGCCCGCAGGAAGGTGGTCTTCCGCCACCGATTGTGTGTCGGTTGTTTGGGGCCGCACCCGCTGAGCGAGTGCTCACGCGCGTCCCCCTGTGAGTGCTGCGGTGGCAAGCACCACATCGTGTTGTGCCTGAACCGGTCAGGCCCTTCGGACGGTCACCAGGGCCGGACTCAGGCTGGTCGGTCACAGGGCCCAACCAGGGCCGGACCCAGTCCCCCTCCGGGCAACGGGAGTCACCAACGGGGTGACTGGGGTACCCGCGGACGGGACCCCCCCCCGAGGGGAAGGGGGCAGCGCGGGGGGTAACAGGCGGGATAGCCGGGGTTCGGTCGCCGCTGTCCAGGGTCAGCGAGGACTTCGGGCCGCTGGCTCACCGCGTGTTACGGGCGGGTGTCAGATGGCACCTATGAGTGGCGCGAAGGCTGGGAGCCCACCACCTTCTGCGCCACCCTTCCCGTCGCTCTGGGAGGCGAACAGTCGGATGTCGCCCCCATTCCTAGAGCGCCCCAGGTTGGATCCGCTCTCCCCACTCCATCCACGGTGGCCACAGGGTACACCGTACACAGTCCGGTATGGTCGGATACCGGGACAGCGAGGGGCCTATTATGCGGGTTGGGACCCCCTGATGTATATACGGTCTGATATGCCACCGGCATATCAGCAGCCGAGTTACTCCACGGCCGACGGGGTTCCCAGCGGGTACGGATCCCGCGGAGGTTCCCGCTAGGGACACGCCGCCCACTTACAGGGTGCCGCCACTCCACAGACGGTCCTGCTCCCCACCGCCTCTGTGATAGCGTGGAGTTCGGACGGCAAATCTTGTGTGGCACGAGCACTATTGGACTCGGGGGCCCAGGGGTGCTTAGTCTCGTGCAACCTTGTAAGACGGTTGGGCATTTCGGTAAGGGAGTATCCACATTCCATTCGGGGAATTGGGAACACGGAAGTCGGTTCCGTTAAGGGAGTATGTCGGATTACTCTCTCGTCACGGGTGGATTCATCGGTGAATCTGACGGTCACGGCATAAGTCATGCCTAAAGTGATGGGCTCACACCCTCACGTACGGTTGTCTCCCTCGGTGCGGCAGTTGGTCGCTGGGTTGTCACTGGCTGACCCGGAGTTCGATATTCCGGGCCCAGTAGACATTTTATTGGGTGTCGATGCCTTGGGATACCTGTTAGTGCCAGGTGTCCACGTGTTGCAGGCGACTGGTCTGGTTTCGGTCAACACCAGACTGGGCCATGCGGTAATGGGTCCGGTCATGCCGGCTGCCCCACGCCTAGCGACTCGTAGTCCCTTATTCGGTTCTGTACTCTCGGAGGTGATACAGAAGTTTTGGGAGGTGGAGGAACCACCTACGGTCCGCCGGTTGGACCCGGTTGAAGAAGAGTGTGAACAGTTTTATCGGAACAATACTGGTCGCCTTCGGGTCAGGTCGATTTCTCACACGTCTTCCATTCCGGAGTAATCGCCCACCGCTGGGCAGTTCACACCATGCAGCCGATACGCGGCTTCTGTCGATGGAACGACGCATGAAGCGTGAAGGGATTTTCCGGCAGAAGTACGTCGACTTCATGCGGGAATACGAGTCGCTCGGCCACATGTCGGTTTCGGGTATCGACTGGAAGCGTGAAGACCACTGCTTCCTGCCCCATCACGCGGTCTTGAGGACCCCGGAGGGCAAAATACGGGTAGTGTTCGATGGATCGGCATCAACATCTAACGGCATGAACCTGAACCAGTGTTTGCATTCAGGGCCGAAGTTGAACCATGACATCGCGGATGTTATCACACGGTTCCGTCGACACAATGTTGTGTTTGTAGCTGACATCCGGATGATGTTTAGACAGACGGTCATTCACCCTGACGATAGACGGTATCAGCTGATACTGTGGCGAGAGAGCCCAGATCAGCCCATCAGGGTGTACGAGCCGAACACCAACACGTACGGGCTACGGTCTAGTCCTTATTTGGCGATTCGCACTCTGCGGGAGTTAGCGGATCGAGAACGGTTAAATTTCCCTAGAGGAGCAGCGATCCTGGAGCAGGATCTCTACGTGGACGATATCTGTACCGGTGCAGATTCCGTAGAGGAGGCGCTCGCTCGACGGTACGAGCTAGTTGAGCTCTTGCGGGGTGGAGGTTACGAGCTCCAGAAATGGATGTCGAACTCTCCAGAGTTACTCAAAATCAAAATCAAAAATCATTTATTTCCATAGGATGTTGTTACATCACTTAGATCCGTCATTACATTTTTTTGGGTGAGTTCACTAACCCAATGGCGGAATCTGTGGAGAAGAGCTCACCGAAGAAACTCCACAGTCGTCGCATCTTTTGCATTTCCTTTTTTAAATAAAATATTGTCAAATTACAAAATGAATGCTAATTATATATCGAAACAGCCTGTTACTCAAACAATCTATTCCAATGGACATCTGTCCTCTAAGTAATCAGATATCCTGTAGTAACCTTTTTTATACAATTTCTGTTTTATTATTATTTTAAACTTGTCTAAAGGTTAGTTTTTAATATCAGTAGGGACCTTATTGTAATAGCGTATACAATTGCCTTTAAAAGAATTACTAATTTTATGTTGTCGGCTTACATAAGCAACCAACTTCTCTTCTCTTCTCTTACTGACTGGTCTTCCGGATGACTACCAGCAGGATCCCCACATTTTTGAAAATTTGGAAAATCCAAATATGTTGTCGGTATTAGGCGTCCAGTACCAGCCGGTGTCAGACATGTTTTCGTATCGGGTCGAGTTGGACTCCCCGAAGGTCTGGACGAAACGGAACGTCCTTTCAACGGTGGCTAGGACATTTGATCCAAACGGGTGGATCACCCCGGTAACATTTCAGCTCAAGTGTTTTATGCAGCAATTGTGGTCTGCTGAGCTGAAATGGGACGACCCGATCGGCGGGTCATTGAGCTCAGAGTGGGACTCGTTCTTTTCGACCCTCCCTGGCATCCATCGGATTTCACTGCCACGGAGGTTGGTCCCCACCAAACGATACACCGCCACCCTGCATGGGTTTTGCGATGCCTCGGAGAAGGGCTACGGAGCTGCGGTATATCTGCGTACGGTCGACTCCTCGGGGGAGGTTGATGTGCGGCTGTACATGGCCAAGAGCAAGGTTGCGCCGTTGCGCTCTCGCCTGACCATTCCCAAATTAGAGCTTTCGGGAGCGGCTCTCCTGACTCGTCTCCTCAACCACACGATGACGGTTCTTCGTGGGTCAATAGCGTTAGAAGATACGGTCTACGCTTGGACGGACAGCCAGATCGTGTTATGCTGGCTGATGGCTTCAGTTCACAAGCTGGAGATTTTTGTGGCGAATCGGGTTTCGCAGATTTTGAATTCGGAGGTTCCCTTAATCTGGAGACTTGTTCCAGGGGAGATGAACCCAGCAGACTGTGCGTCTCGTGGGTGTCACGCTCCGGAGTTGGTTGGACATCCCTTGTGGTGGGGTCCAAAATGGTTGACTCAAGCCGAATCGGATTGGCCAATGAGTCCACGCGTTACCTCGGCGAACGGCGCCTTGACAGTCGGTGTCTGCACGACGCAACTAGAGCCGGAAGAGGAGTTCAGCCTGCTGGAACGGTACAGCTCGCTCGACAAGCTGGTCAATGTGACCGCCTGGATCTTCCGATTTGCGCGGAATTGTCGCAATTCTGAGGCGCAACGGGTGCGGACACAGGTCCTGACACCACGGGAACGGAACCATGCGTTGTTCGCATTGGTACGGAACGTGCAGACGGTGCACTTTAAGTCCGAATTGGACATTCTGAGACGCAGACGCGTCCAACTGAAGGGAGCTGTGGCTCGGCTCAACCCGTTTATCCGTGATTGCTCACGGATTGCTGAGGGTAGGAGGTCGGCTGCGGAATGCCAACCTGCCTTATGCGGCTCGCCACCCGTTGTTACTCACTAGGAAAGGGAAGTTGGTCGAACTGTTGATACAGGATCGACACATTCGGAATGGGCATATCGGATGCCACGCCTTGATGGCGTTTCTCCAGCGCGAGTTCTGGATTATATCGGGAAGACGCTTAGTGCGTAGCGTCGTATTTCGGTGCCTGCCTTGTTATCGGGCCAAGGCGGCTACGATGCAGCCCCAGATGGGCTATTTGCCCTCGGATAGGGTTAACGAAATCCGGCCCTTTGCGGGTGTCGGAACGGATTTCACGGGACCATTCATGGTCAAGTCTTCACAGCTACGGAACGCCAGATTAGTGAAGGCATACCTGTGCGTCTTCGTGTGCTTGGCCACGAAGGCAGTCCACTTGGAGGTGGTCAGTGACCTCACTACAGAGGCATTTATCGCATGTCTAGATCGGTTCGTCTCACGAAGGGGCCTCCCGACATTAATCCGTTCGGACAACGGCACAAATTTTGTCGGAGCCAGGCGATATCTGCAGGAGGTCACTCAATTCCTGAACGGTAACCAGGACGCCATCGGTACGGCTTGCTCCCGACGAGGGATTGAATGGGTTTTCAGTCCGCCGGGATGTCCTCATTGGGGAGGAATTTTTGAGGCTGTGGTTAAATCGGCTAAGTCGCACCTGACGAGGATCATCGCTGTTCTGTAAAATTGAAATGACACTGAACTCGCGTCCGTTGTGCCCGCTCAGTTCGGATCCAAATGACTTGGAAGCGTTGACGCCGGGTCACTTCCTGATAGGTCAGCCCCTTAACGCCCTGCCATAATACTCATTCAGTGATGTTAAGTTAAGTCGGTTAACTAGGTGGCAGATGTTGCTTTTTTTGGAAACGGTGGTCCCTTGAGTACTTGCACATCTTGCAGCAGCGCCTTAAGTGGACTGACCGGACGAGCCCCCCTCAAGTCGGTGATTTGGTGCTGATTAAGGATGCGAACCTGCCATCATTGAGATGGAGACGAGGACGGATCGTCAATTTGTACACGGGTCGGGATGGCACGCCTCGATCAGCAGAAGTCAAGGTGGGGGACTCGGTCCTCAAGAGAGCGGTCGCAACACTTTCTCGCCTTCCTATTGATTAGGGACAGGTTCGGGCCTGTCCGGGCGGGTGACTGTTTAATATTTATGCTTCGGAACGCACCTCCTCTTGTTGCGCGACTCAGAACGGAAACAGAACCACAGCTGTCACTCGTACCAACGAGATGAAAAATTGGAGGTTATCTTTTCTCGTCAGGAGAACAAACATGTCTGCTCAGGCGTCGGGCCAGTGATTGTAATTCGGTGTAACAATTACCAAATACAGGCGTCGGGCCGGGTCGGAGTGCTCATCATAAACATCGTCGGGAAATAAGTAGATTCGCGTCAGCGGTTGAGTGATCCGTGTTCTGATTGGACATCGTCGTATGCGGACGGTGACTCCTCGTGTCGGCAAGGTTCGGTTCCTCTCCTATCCCAAACTTGTGCTCCTATCCCGCATTCCTGCCTCGAATCGAGCTTTCGATCTCCGGTCTGCGAGGACAAGGTAAAGTAATAATCAAGATTTTCTCTCCCGTGCTGGCAAAAACTCACCCCCTCAAGATTCCACGCCGTTCGGTAGAGGCGTGGAATTAATCAAGTATGAAGGGAAATCAAATATTATTTTACTTTTTATTTCTGCTATGCAGACAGACACATAGAATTGTATAAATATGTTAATATTATCAGAGTATAATATTCCTCAAGTTTCTGCTCTGCACGAAAAGAAAGGTTAACCTAATAGCTCCATTTTTTATTCGATCCTACGTCATACATAATAGTATAAAGCTGTTAGATCTTACTGGTACACTGACTGAAATGTCCTAGTACGGAGCGCTCTCTGAGGTGATGACCGAGCAGGCATATTTTTTTATTCATAAGATGCAATAACCAAATCTTCCAAAGAATTACTGAGTTCTAATTTGTCTTGGTTATTTAGCAAAGTATCTTTATTATGTATCTTTATTTTTATCCTGCATCAAAGTGAGCGTCCTGTTCTGTGTTATACGGTATTTAAGTACGGCGATTCTGTCGGAGACAAATTCGATAACATTTTCATCCACCTGGTGGCCGAGAACACCAAGGAAGCCTACTCCGCTGACCCCGAAATTATAGAATATGCTTGGTAATCTTCTCACAATGCAATGGCCCTCTTCAGCGGAGACTTCCGCTGGCCGTGCCTACGGCCAGGTCATTGGGTGGCTATAGTCTTCTTCCAGTTGCGAGCGAAACGAGCGCGTGTTGAAAGCTGTCCGCTCGTGCGAACATGTTCGTCGCCAGCCTTGTCCAATGCTTCCAATCCTAGGTCCCTCGCGATCATTGCGTTCCTCATGCAGCGAGGCGCGCCGTCGATGGTACGTAAGGAGAAGTTTTCTTGGGCCCGGAGTCTCTTCTTGTTGGACTCCAAGCAGAGGGCGTACCATGCCGGCGAGGCATACGTTAGGCGGGACCTGATGCAAGTCTTGTAGATCCCGAGCTTCGACCGCATAGGGAGGCTGGAGTCCAGGAGTGGACGAAGTTTCGCCCTTGCAGCCCGGACCTGGTTCACGACGTTATCGACGTGGTTCTTCATCAAGAGCCAGCGGTCTATGGTGACCCCCAGATACTCCACGTGGTGTAACCACCCAATGTCCTTCCCCTGGAGTTTGAGTGTTCGTGCCAGGATTCTCTAGCCGGTGATAATCGCCGTCTTCCCAGCATTGACGAAGAGCCTCCAGTTCAGGCTGTTTGGCCAGCAATTCAGACAGGGTGTCCAGCGTGCGTTGCACCTTGACGGTGGCGTGGGGCGATTTGTACGACGACGCATAGTATGCTGCGTTGTCAGCAAATAGGGCCAGCTGGACACCGGAGCCAACTGAGATGTCATCCGTGTATCGGGAGTAGCAGGCGGGTGAGAGACAGGATCCTTCGCCGGCTTCGAGGGGGCGGGCTTCAGACACGGTGTCTTCCACCACCACTCTGTAGCGGCGACTCTGGAGAAATGAGGCCACGACGCGGATTATTCGCTGTGGGGCTGGGGACGTCGACAGCTTGTACAGCAATCCCTCGTGCTATGCTCTGTCGAACGCCGTCTCCATGTCTCTTGTTTCTTTCTTGTTCAGACATACCGTCATGTCGTTCAGTACCCTGGTGAACTGGAGCGTCGTCGATTTCTCTGGCCTGAAGCCGAACTGTTCCGGGCGAGCTTGGATGTGCGGCAGCACGAAGTGATAGAATAACCTCGTCCCTTCATATCGTAGCCTCTCCTTGCCTTCTAACACCTGCAAGACCTACAATTTCCCAATTGTTTCCTTTTAGGGCGTTGCCATTTTCTTCACAACGCTCGTCTCTCATCAAAGTGCGGACGATATTTTATTGAAATTTTCATTAACATCCTGAACATAAAATTTTCGGGGTTCGATTCGCGTGCCGTGGTTCCTTGACGGGGTATTTTGCCCGGAGATTCTTAGCATCCCTGCCTCCGCGAGTCTAGGCATAGTGTACCGCGGGCAGGTAAGGATGGTTTGCAGTCCCCAAGGTGTCATTGGACCCCCTTCACCCCTTCAAGTTTTGTCAAGTCAAGGCATTTTTTCACGTTGTTACCTGCTTTGCTGCTGTTTTTTACGGGCATGAAGGTCGCGCTCAAGTAAGACAGGTTCAAGCACTATACAACCCCCTGATAGAAGAATAGAATAGAATCCCAGCTAACATCTCATTGAATCTTCCATTAACATACTTATCAACAGACGAGAAGCCAGATGTGCAGTACTCAGACATCGGAGGCATGGACACCCAGAAACAAGAAATCAGGGAAGCTGTAGAACTGCCGCTGACACACGTGGAGTTGTACCGGCAGATCGGTATCGAGCCGCCGCGAGGAGTGCTCATGTACGGCCCTCCTGGCTGCGGGAAGACTATGCTGGCGAAGGCTGTTGCTCATCATACTACAGGTACAGTGGAGAGCTTTTAATGAAGAATTGTAAAAGTGGTTTAGGCTGCACTCCCACAGCGGAACATAGAATTTCACCTCTAGCTTACTTTTAAAGAAATCGGATTTGAATGGTAAAAAAGGTTCTTCACCGATCGACCGACAGAGCAATATAACTTAATATTATTATAACGAGTAAATAAATTGAAATCAGGCGCGAAATTGTATAAAAATTGTTAATTTATCGATAACTTCGGGAGACTTTTTATATCGAGCGTAAATAATCAAATTACGTTTATACATTCACGAATCCCTGCTGACTGACACTCGTGATCATCAAACTAGTATAAAGAACTGCTTTAATACTCCTATTTTGCGTGACTTGAGATTTACAAAAGGCTTTTTCACACCTTTCTTTCGGAAAAGTAAGTTTTGCTCCACGACGAGAGGGAGCAAAATGCTACTTTTCTGTTCAAGCTACTTTTTTAATTTATTAATTGGCATGTAGCATTTACGCAATGCGCCAATTGAGCACAGATCTTAATAAAATAATCGATTGTAATTTCATCGTAGTCGATTAAAAACCAACATGTTTCAAGTTTTAACTTTAACAACGATAAATGAAAATTTATGAATTTTTAGTAATATTTTAAAAAAATGTCACAATAAATTATATGTTTTATTGAAATGAAAACTATCGATGAATGTTATTGTGATATAATGAATATTGATATCCGAAACCATTGTAATATTCGATTCAATTATTTTTACACATTGGTAAAAGTACACAGGAATATTTTATCTGTGACCTTTCACTAATCCTTCACAATCCGCCATTATAAAAAAAAAGTTTTGTTTACGTTGTTCGATTTCTGTAAAAGTGGTGAAAGTATAATTCAAAGTATAGTTTTTTTTTAGAGCATTTAATTAAAATTTTCCTCATAGTCGGTGTGAAAAGTTGTATGTGTCACTCAGGAGCAAAATTATTTTCGTCATGGGCGTTAACGCTTGAATCCTTCGTTACGCTCAGGATATCCTTCCCTTCACTCTGGATTCAATGTACCGCCCTCGCCGTAAATACATCATTTTGCACCCTTGTGACACAGATAACTATTGCGTCGCCTCGTTATACTTAGTTAAGATGTAAGAGGCCTAACGCCGATGTATTGTATTCCAGCGGCGTTCATCCGCGTGGTGGGCTCGGAGTTTGTGCAGAAGTACCTCGGCGAGGGCCCGCGCATGGTGCGCGACGTCTTCCGGCTGGCCAAGGAGAACAGCCCGGCCATCATCTTCATTGACGAAATCGATGCCATCGCTACTAAAAGGTAATGAGGGCTATGTTTGCCATTTCTCCCATTTAGGTTCATTTCTACAACTTCCCATAATGTCAAGGTTCATAATAACAAGTTCCCATATTGAAAACTTCCCAATTGGTCAACTATATTGACAACTTCCCAATTCGACAATATTTTACTTACATTTGACCCTCGTAACTCGTGGGCAGGCCTCAAGGAGAGAGAAGGTTGGATACGCCATGGTTCCAGGCGGGCGATGCTGCCAATTTGCACAAATATAGCTCTATTAGCGTTTTTTGAAGACAGTTTTTGTCAATTATTTCTTACTGCTCGAAATAGCTCACGTTTGTTTCAGGGGTTAAAGTAGTGAAAGGTAAAATGGGCCGCCCTTGACTCGCAGGCACTCACAGCCAGGCGGGGGACACTCCGCAAATTACCTACAACGCTACAAGTGCATAGGCCTTGCCGAGTGCCCACCGTCGGCGGGGAATAAATTCAGTGCCTCAGTGGGTTGCCGCGCGCCGATGGGTTGCGCGTGTCGTGAGTGTCCGCGCCCCGCCGCCGCCGCGTGTACTTTAAAATGCCGACGAAATATTGCAATGCATTTAGATGCTTAGATAAGAATAAGTCCAAAAACCTGACCTCACTGTCCTACTGACGCGTCAAGGACGAGAGCGAGCGAGTGAGATAGGAAAAACAAATGCCTCGCGAGTGCCAAGTAAACTTTGACGCGTTGTAGGTAGGTAGGTAGGTACCTAATAAAAACCTAAAACTATTGGAGACATTGTAAAATAGGTTTTCTGGCCATTACGTCATTAGGTAGGTAGGCAAGGGCGTACCAGCTAGGGGGGGGGGGGGGGGGGGGGCAGCTCATACTTGCCAGGACAATTGACGTTTATTTTATCTTCTAGGGGGGGGGGGGCAGCAGCCCCCCCCCCCATGTAGGTAGGAATGATATATATGTTGTTGTTCACAAATTAAGAATAATTAGTAATCGGTTCTTAGTTGGTAAGTAAATCAGTCTATTTATTAGTCACAAGGAGACCACCCTAAAGTTACACGGGCCGCGTGAGACAACTTGTAGGTGAATATGCGATGTCCGTGCGCCGTGCTATGCTCGATGAATTGTACTTTAATACGTTGCAGCAAGAGTCGCTATTTAGTTGAATGGTTTTGCTGAGTGTCCCATCTGTTCCTAACTCTTTATTAATCTGTGTCTGTGTTGACGAAATGGGAAGTGTTCGAATTGGGAACTTGTCATTATACACCTGGGAACTTGTCATTATACACCTTTTCATAATGGGAAGTGGTCGAATTGGGAACTTGTCATTATGCTCCTTTTCATAATGGGAATTGGTCGAATTGGCACATTATTAAATGTTCTCGAAATGGGAAGTTGTGTAAATGGATCTAAAAAGATTTCTCCAACTGGTGGCGCTAGTGGCCACCAGTTGGAGAAATCTTTTTCTGTGGAGACGGAGACCTGTCAAAGTGATGATTTGTTTGTTTTGGTTCTGTTATGTACATCCAAAAGTGGCGACTGGTCAATCATTAGTTTGGCAGGTTTACATGCAAAGTGGCGCTCAAAGCGGATAGTTCAAGAACTACTCAGATTAGACCTCAGTTCTTTAGCGCTTGGGGTTTGGTATTGAATGTAATGGAATCTTATAAGATTATATTGTATTCGGTTTGTCAAGACCGTACTGAGGAACTCCAATGAAGTGGAAGTGGAAACATCAAATTGCAATTAGTATCTAATAGTATTAGTATCTAATACTACGAGGATAACTATCGGCTCTGTGAGCTGTAGACCTCCCGAGCGACACTAGACAGTCATTGTTCACCCCCTCACACACCCCGACCCCTTGAAGTTTACTGGATGAACAAGTGGAATTATTATAAAACAAATATCCCAACTGCATTTTCTTGCAATACCACAAACAAACTTATGCATGCACCTGGTTAAGTACTGTAAGTAGCCGCACCACTAACTACGTAAACCAATTTCTCGGCCATTTTGAAAATCAAGTTGAAGTTGAAAGCCAAGTGCGAGTTGCACTCGCGCACCGAGGATTCCGCATAAATATCATTTTTTTGTGAAGGAACTCCAAGTTTTCTGTTTTCAAATTGTTTCCTTTACTTGTTCTATAAGACCTTTCTACGTGCCGAATTTCATGATACTAAGTAAGGGAAGTACCTGGTTTTGATTCCCTTGCAAATATCAAGCAACTTCATCAAAGTTGTGACATATATGGCGGTTTATTTTGATTTCTTTGTCCTATAAGTTTCACTTTCAGGGTTCCGTACCCAAAGGGTAAAACGGGACCCTATTACTAAGACTCCGCTGTCCGTCTGTCACCAGGCTGTATCTCAAGAACCATGGTAGTTAGACAGTTGAAATTTTCACAGATGATGTATTTCTGTTGCCGCTATAACAACAAATACTAAAAAACAAAATAAAATAATTAATGTATCTGTAAACCACATACAAACAAACTTACGAATGCACCTGGTTACGTATATGGAGTGTGAAAGTAGCCGCACCAATAACTTTGTAAACAATATTTTGCTATGTAAATTCCAAACTATTCACTCCACACCATCCCTGCCATTATGTATCTATTTTACAATCAAAAAACTATAGTAAAGGGTTTGGACCTGATATTCCTTACCACAGATTATTTGATAATCTAGCTAGGATATCAGCTCGTCTCCCTTCTTAAATGTACCTACTCATTTTTTCTGCATGTTTAACCTAGTACTAAGGTACCTTTTGTTAAGCAACTGTTCTGTACATTCTCTGTTTTTGAATAAAACCATTTGATTTGATTATAAAGTGGTACGGAACCCTTCGTGCGCGAGTTCGACTCGCACTTGACCGTTTTTTTTGTGTTTTTTTTCACAAATTCACGATACCACAATATTCGATATATATATTTTCAGATTCGACGCACAAACCGGAGCTGATAGAGAAGTGCAGAGAATTCTGCTCGAATTACTCAACCAGATGGATGGCTTCGATCAAACTACGAACGTCAAAGTAAGACTTAGCTCAGTAGCACATAGACTTAGCTCCGCAGCATATACAGTTAAAATAATTAGGGAATCGAGTGACGTTGCAACTGCTAGGCTTGTATATTTTAGTTATTTCCATAGCATTATGTCCTACGGCATACTACTATGGGAACGGGCTGCTGAGATTGAGAGCAACTTCATTTTGCAGAAGAGAGTGATCCGATTTATTTATAAGCTTTGTAATAGAGAGTCTATCAGAGATTTCTTCAAAGAAACCAACATCCTAACAGTTGCAAGTCAATATATCTATGAAAACATAATGTATGTGAGGAAAAATATCAGTGCTTTAAAACCATTGATAGCCGCCACAATGTGCAAACTAGAAATAAACATAAACTTTCTTTTCCAATGTTCATATCATGATTCAGTAGTTCTTTTACGGGGCACTGTATACGCTTCTACAATAAAATTCCGCAAGAAATACAAAACTTAACTGAAGCTTGACTAAAAAGAAATATAAATAAAAAGCACACTTTGTGCAAAATTAATGACTTTTTACAAGACACCGACATCAAAATTCAAAAAGAGTTTATTTCCATAAGAAACACATGGGTAACATTTGGAGAATGTCAAATCTTAAACTAACACATGTATAAGGTACAGGGAAATATAGAACTCAATTTGAATTCCGTCACCTCAATGTTTTAGATTCTGGAGGCAAAGAGGCGACTAGAAACCTCCAGCTTTATACGTTATTTTTTACAGAATTGGAGCAAACACCTTCCCAAGCTTTCTTGTCTTCTACATAATCTGATATTTTGTAGTAACCTTTTTTACATAAGTGATTTTTAAAAACATTTTTAAATTTATTTACAGACAATTCTTGTTACTCAGTCGGTATTTTGTTGTAAAAGCGAATACATTGCCCTTTAAAAGATACATTAACCTTATGGAGCCTAGTAGTAGGTATAGCTAGTTTATTCCTATTTCTAGTGTTGACATTGTGCCTGTCGCTATTCTTAGGAAATTTATCAATATTTTTGTGGACGTACATTAGGTTTTCATAAATATACTGACACGGCACTGTCATAATGTTAATTTCCTTAAATTTACAACGCATTAAACCAGTTCATTGCACCCTATATATTATGTACTAATAATAAGGCACCTACTTAATGTGTCTTTATGCTTGCTAGACTAAGTTATGACGTTCATTAAGTCTCAATTTTTGTGCTATTCTGAATAAAAATCTTGGAACTGAACTGAACTGACTAACTTCGCAAAACTTGCATGTCCCAGCAGTTAAACTAGTGGCTCTAGACCTGAGCTGCAGACCTCGCTAACGACACAAAAAAATTGTGTATTTTTTTTTCATTATATTCCACTCCCTCACACTCCCGACCCCTTTGATGTTATCATATGACAAGACAAATAACCGGACTTCATTTTCTTTCAATACCACAAACAAACTTTTTAATGCACCTGGTAACGTACATGGACTATGAAAGTAGATGATAACTTTCTAAACTAGTTATTGATTTTCACTAAAAATTATATAGCCTATGTCATTGTCACGGTCTTCAAGAATCAAAAAACACCTCGTTTGTTATAATCTGTCTGTAGCGGTTTTTAATATTTTCAGCCTCATTTCTCCGCCATTAAAAAAAATACAATAAATATTAAAAAAACTAAAAAACACGCTTTTAAAGCACATCAAACTAAATAGTAAAAAATAATTCTTAATATAAGCTGAAAATAATAATGAACAAAAAATACTAGTATTATTGTGAAAAAGCGTGGGGCGCTCGAAATTATTACATTGTCGCTGATTCTTGATTATATTTGAATTGAATCTGTCCGTTTAAAGTGGGTCAAAATCGAGTCCAAAGGAGTCGGTTACATACAAACAAACACACATACAGGTGAAGCTAATAAAAGCGTGATAAGCGCCCCACGCTTTTTCACAATAATACTAGTATTTTTGTTCATTATTATTTTCAGCTTATATTAAGAATTATTTTTTACTTTTTAGTTTGATGTGCTTTAAAAGCGTGTTTTTTAGTTTTTTTAAACTATATTTATTTTTTATTTTTTAGTTCGATATATTGTTAAAAATATATTTTTTTTAAGTGCTCGAGTGCTCGAGCCGGAAAGTAAGTAGACGGTACGCATGCGCAGACAGCGTGGTTGTCTCACTTGCTCTCACACAGAGGCTGTGTGAGGAAATTATTTAATCCTGGCGATCCTAATCAGGATAATAAGATAAACTTATGAAATTATTACATTGCCGCTGATTCTTGATAAGTTTACAAAGTTTCAATGAAATCTGTCCGTTTAAAGTGGGTCAAAATCAAGTCCAAATTACATACAAACATACAGGTGAAGCTAATAAAAGCGTGTTAAAAACTGAACCGACAAAAAATCGGTAAAGAACAGCCGGAAATCATAAACATTTTTTTTATATACATGCTCATACATCGCTTATGACCCCAGACTAGGATACCCTGTGTCGTGGAAACTAGAAACAGCGACTTCACACACATATTTCAAATTTGTTACAAAAAACAACATAAAAATACTAGTAATCACATGAGAGAGCTTAAATTGTAAACGCTGTCTTGAATTAACACTAGGTTCTGATACGCAGTAGGTGTCGTGTTTACTACATTAGGAAACCTGTATAGTAGTAGCCAGTGAAACCGTCGTAAAAACTTTCCGCTCAAGTATTACAATAGCGATGATATTTGAACACTACAATTGAATCCACTAGTGATATCTGGAGGGTAGTTTCATAACAATGAAAAGTTAGGTAATTATCTGGTTACAGTAGGGAAGGATAGACAAAATTCATATAATAGACAGCTACAAGGGATATTATTGCAAGAGAAAGGTAATCTAACAGTTTTGGCCGATAAAAAAATAATATTGTATGCGAACTTACGCATGCAGTTCAAGGATATATATAATTAACTACACTTTGATAAATACTGCTTAGATAACTACTACTAAGCCGACATGTTACATGGAAACATATCAAATATTTCTTTGCTAACAAAGGCAAAATAGATATTAGATAATGAAAAATAATATCGCAAATTGTATTTGTATGCCGTCAGTTTACAAAGTAAGATGGTGGGCTATAGAATCATAAGGTCGCTAATCCCAGCGCATAAGAGCTACGCGTGTGTTGAATATAAAGTTGTAACAGGTAACACTCTGTTTAGCATGTGCCAAAGATTAGTAAACTCTCAGAGGCGTCGTAGGATTAGGTCATGAGCCAATTTATGGAAAATGTTTTTAGTTTATGTTTTGTCACTTGGACAATATTAATCGCAGGGTTTACTGTATTATTGATATGAGGGGCTACAAGGAAAGAAATCGGGACAGACATCCGACATACGAAAGCATTTTTGCCCAAGCTGAGCGGAGACATTCGTCGCACTACGCGCTCGCTCGATCAATTATTAGCATTTATTTCCTATCCAAAATTAAAAATGTGTGACGATTGTAGACCACCAGGGGGCGCTGAGCAGCCAGGATAAGTGGCGCTTGAGGGCTTCTCAAAAACTATTCATTTTGATGCGGGGTTCTGCATTATATTAGCCGTAAGATTTAATAACGTGTCGGGGGTGTTTTAACCATTTCAGCGCGTAATTTTCAATGAGGTATCGCGATTTTGACCGTAGGCTGGTGGAAAACGCTTCAAAGGTTATTTTTTTTATTTAGTCTATTAAGAAGTTGAGCAATATCATTGCATTAGTAATTAAGTATTTTATCCCACAGTAAGTTCCACTTGTGTTTCAGGTGATCATGGCAACCAATCGCGCGGACACGCTGGACCCAGCACTGCTGAGGCCTGGCCGTCTCGACAGGAAGATCGAGTTCCCACTGCCTGACAGGTGATACTTGTACCCTAAGGCGCAGGCAACACAGAATAGACGCGTCGAAGGCAGGGCGCCGACGCGACTCTTATAGGAAAGTCGGAGCACGGACGTGATTTTGACAAGACCACCCCCCGATCCCCAGCCCCGTCCGCACCCGCGATAGCGCCCATTCCTCATCGTCGTTTCTGCGGCGCGACAGTTCTGTACATTTTGTATGAAAGTAAATTAAAGAGCGCCGCTCTCTCATCTTCTCTTTTTAGTGTCGCCTGGGCCTAACACCAACCGACCAAGGCCAGAAAAACGGACCAATAGCAAGCCTGACTCACACACCGGGATTCCATAAAAACTTACTGGGTGTCAATTCCCATTCGGCCGCGTATTGCTGCTTCGTAGGCAGATGCGATAGATATACTATTTGATTATTTTAAGAAAACAGTTGCGATGAACAATGTCGCTCTCTCGCTGCCTAAAATGCACAAATATATATCTTGGGTGTTCCAACTAGGCCAACAAATAAATAAATGTCACGTGTTCACAAAAGCTGATATTCCAAAAGGATCACTCGACGTTGGTTACCACATTCAGTTGTAGAGATAACTTTAAACACAGATACACTAGATTTCATTAAAAACTGGTGTTAATTTGTCACGTTGGTTGGGTTGGTGTGAAAACCCCCGTAACGGAAGCTTAATGAAGATGATTTAGAGAGTAGGTCCTAAAAGAAATGAATTACACAGTTAGGTCATAAGTTCTGTCACACAATAAAAACTTTTGAATTTAGAACGCTGGCCACAAAAAAGTTTATTGAATTCGAATTTCGAATTTTTCATGAAAATAAAAATGTGTACTTTTTAGAATTTTCTTCATTTTTAAATATGGAGTGGACACTTAAAGAAGACCGTGTCGCAGTTATTGCGTTGCATCGTTGCGGTTACGCGCCAATTCAGATTTTCGACTTACTGAAAAATTTGAATATAACCAAAAGATTCGTTTATCGTACCATAAAACGATACAATGAAGACTAGTGTAGATGACAGGTCAAGAAGTGGTCGCCCTCGCTCTGTTAGGACTCCAGCAGTGATAAAAGCTGTGAAGGCGCGAATTCAAAGAAATCCCATACGTAAGCAGAAACTGTTGGCCCTTCAGATGGGGTTAAGCAGGACCATGGTGAAAAGGGTGTTAAATGAAGACTTAAGGCTTAGGGCATATCGAAGAAAAACAGGACATCGTTTGGACGCTCGTTTAATGGACCTGAGACTGAAGAGATGCCGCGCTTTGTTGAAGCGGTACGCGGGGAAAAAAGCATCGGGAAATTCTTTTTTCGGATTAAAAAATTTTCACCGTGGAAGAGAGCTACAAAAAACAAAATGATAAGGTGTACGCACACAGCAGTGAAGAGTTAATTAAGATCATTTTGCTATATAAATGTTTACATAAATAATAAACATGTCTAAATTATTTCATATTGCACATGTGACAGAACTTATGACCTGACTATGTAGAGAAATTAGAATAAGTCCGATTCATTTAGATAGATAGATAGATAGATAAATTAATTTCACACACGTTTTCTATTTACCTACCTAGTCTTATTATAAATATTTATAAGACGGATGTTCTGAGTATTGAATGCAGAGCCGGTAGTCGGTGGAGCGGAGACGGTGTAGACAGCGGTTCGTGGTGGTCAGGGCCGTAGACGGTGTTTAGCGCCGTGTAGCGGTGATCAGGCCTGTGTAGCGGTGGAGTAGCACGGCTTTCGCGCACGGGACTACGCGATTGTGATGCACGTCATACTAGTATACAACTCCAGTAGCACGGCTTTCGCGCACGGGACTACGCGTTGTGATGCACGTCATACTGGTATACTACTCCAGTAACACGGCTTTCGCGCACGGAACTACGCGATTTGCGTAGCCAGCAGCGTGCGACTGACGTCAAGCGCTAAGTAGCACCGTCGGACAGTGTGGGAACAACAACGACGAACGTGGCCATCTGTGGTGTTGCTGTAGGCTGTGCTTCCCAGGCGAGAGGTCCGGGTTCGAATCCCGGCTTGGATGTTCACATGTTTGTGACGTCGCTGTTTCTGGTTCCCACGCCACAGGGTATCCGAGTGGGCCAGAAACAATGTATGTGCCTCTGTGTTATTATCTTAACAACTAATTTGTATGGCGGCGTCTAACTTCAACGTCAAACTTGAGTCTCCTCTGGGAAAAAGGCTCTTTCCAATCTTCACGTTCCTGGACTGTTTTTCATCAGCTCTTGTCGTGTCATTACATTCTGTAATGAACCTCCTCCTTTCCCCACAGGCGTCAGAAGCGTCTCATCTTCAGCACGATCACCGCCAAGATGAACCTGTCTGACGAGGTGGACCTGGAGGAGTTTGTGGCGCGGCCAGACCGCGTGTCCGGGGCCGACATCAACGCCATCTGCCAGGAGGCTGGCATGCACGCTGTTAGGGAGAACAGGTAATCACTAGTCAATCTCTACGGGTTAGTGCTGCGATAGTGCTCATTGACCCCCCTGCTACTGCGAACCGAATTATACATGGGAACCATGGTAACGGACGGCGACCGCTGCCACGCTACGCTATAAACGACAGTAATTTCGAACCTTGCACACAATAAGTAAGTATCGCTAAGCCAATCAGACAGTAGTCGATTAGGTACCTCTATTGCAACGCTAACCAAAAGAGGTTCAACAGATGTTCAAATAGACTAGTAAGGAAGTCCCCAGCCAAATTGGTTCAGTCAATTTGGCGTGGAAGGGTATGTGCCAGGCCACAAAATTGCATCACGGCGTCGCATCGCAATTGGCGACACTCCAACTTCCTATCCTACTGCGATGCGTCGCAACGCAACGCCCTTTGATATGTCCCATGTTATCACAACCTAGGCTTAACCGGTTAAGCCCGAAGTTACACCTGGCATCAACTGATACCCCAGTTAAAGCCCAGAGTACCACAATACATAGTTATTTGTGTCACAAGGGAGCAAAATGATATATTTTCGGCCCTCGCCGTAAATACATATTTTGCTCCCTTGTGACACAAATAACTATTGTGGACTCCGGGCTTTAACTGGGGAATCAGTTGATGCCAGGTGTAACCGATTAAACGTAGCATTAGATTATTAGAAACCGCTAGAATTATTAGAGGATTTGAAACAGCTCTTCTAGCTTTAGTCGTAACACATATACTAAATGTCACTTCAATATGTCCTCAATCAATTGAAAGTATGATTTGACTTTGTAATGTTATTTCAGATACATCGTGCTTCCGAAGGACTTCGAGAAGGGCTACAAGAATAACATCAAAAAGGACGAGAGTGAATATGAATTCTACAAATAATGATCTAGACGTATTATTAACTCATTCGTATATATTAATTGTCTAAAGGTCAGAGTAATCTTTATAAATAAAATTTAAATTAAACAAAAAGCCGAATCTTATTTCATAATCTATATTTTATAACAATTCTTATCAACAGTGTGATATTATAATTTTACAATATATTTGGCATATACCTTAACTAAACAAAATATGTTACAAGAAGTACCAAAAATGTCGTGATAACAATATGAAAAGGCAATCGATTACGAAATCGGAATATGTGATGTCAACGGTTGAGAATTGATATCTACTCAACAACTTACGTAAAATACAACATGATTAAGTCAATAAATATCAGGTGCATTGAGTTACATACTTCAAGGCACTAACTAGTAAGGCTCAGACTAAATAATCTAAATACTCTAATTAAGTCCACTTGGAAACTAACTGCTTTAGAATTCTCTACAAAGAAACCTTTGCCACGGAAAAACCCCTAACTTTTTGAGCCCCACTACTGATTTGTCCGCTAAACAAGCTAATAAGCTTCCTATACTTTCGTGGCAAGCTGTAACGATTTACAACATTACATATAACATGTATCATTACATGTCATATGCAACATTACTTGTAACATTTTACATGGATTTTTTTAATATATTGTAAGTGCAGTCTTTCTACTATGTGTTGCTATTATTGCTACAGAATTTCATGCTAATCAACACTACACACTAATATGACAGGTTAAGTTGAATCACAGGTGGTTGTCATTATAGGCCCATGGTTTATCTTTTTAGCTGCTGTGTCTCAAGACTCAAATATCGTTCAGGATGCAAAGTCTTATAACGATTAACAAGTTAGGTTTTGACACACTTGCCTAGACTTTGGCAATCGCAAGCAATGTGCCGAGAGGATTGACTTAGCAGCTGGCCTAGTGTGAATATACGGCATAGCGTCCGATAAAAACACTACATTATTATAAATTAACCCACTCAAAACAAACGCGTTACAAAAAGTTAATAAAATAAACGTGAAAAATATAAGACAATTTTCTGGAATGTGCTAAGGAAGTTAATTGTTAACAAGTAATCACTTATACATATAATTAAAGAATCTTAAGTACAATACACAATGCAACGTTAGGCAATAATACTGATATGATTTTGTTTTAAAAGTACCAATCTTTAACCAATAAGAGACATTTTCTTAAATCCTATGTCAAAATGCTACCAAATATGATAAATGCCCTCGAATTTTTAACATCAACAATATTTTACTTTTCGTCATAATTATAAAGGATCAATAGATCATCGATTGCAGCGAACAAGTTAGATTAATAACATGCTAACATGCCAAAAAAGCATTCAATAGAAACAAGATGTCAAGTGTAAAATTGCAGATTTGATTATCAGGATACAGGCGTTACTATGACCATTTGTACTTTATGTAGATGGACGGGGCTACGAAGTGTAGACAGATTTCATCGCACTCTAAAGCTATCACTAGTTTATTATAAGGCATAAATTACTTAAGTTCTATACAAAATATCTTTTACATATGGCATAATAATAATATAATATTCCAAACAATGTGTACATAGTAGAATTAGACGTTCAGAGAAGGAATGTTATAATATCAATCATAGTCGTTTAGCAGGCATAAAATTATATTGTCACTGGTATATTTAAATGGATACAGTAGTGTCCATAAAATATTATTAAAATATTACGTAACACCTTAGCAGTAATCTGATTTTTTTATTTTTTAATCAAAAATCATAATATTTCCATCATCCATTAAAATGAATTCATGGCCTCATATAACATGCGATTTCATGTATATCATTACTGGATTTAATTAAGTACAGCATTTACCTACATTGAATAATGACAAACGAGATGTCCATCTTAAATATCCAGGTGTCGTGCGAGAATAGACTAAAAAATGCGACATATAATTAGCAGACCAAATTTTGGGGAATGACAGCAACCATTATTATGAACTTTGTTGCAAAAGAAAATCATTCGGGTCTCCCATAGTAACCTGTGATCAGCTGATCGGGTTAATGTACTGAGGAGGTTTTTATATAAGTTACATATTTATACATTATAATTTTTAGTATTATGGTAAGAAGTTTATTATTTTTATTAACATATTTATTGTTGTGCACATAGGTCTCTACCTGCATTTTAATTTTTTCCTCTACATTCTAGGTTTGCTGGAAGAAATCTCTTGTTAGATATAAGCTCGTCTTTGAACATGTTTTTTCCTTTATCTTTTTTGCTTTAACTGTTTTTTTGCCATAAAGTATATTGAATGATTGAGGATCAGTTTTTATTTTCCTTTGGGACAGTTGTTTATAATGATGGGTACTATAATTCCCGAAAATATGGCCTGCTGATTAAAAGGCACTCATCATCTCTGCGCGCAGTCTTGCCGCTATTCACTGACTCGGTGGCTGGAAATAGGAATAAAATTATTGTTATTATTTATTCACTTCTTCACGCGTCGACTCAGGCCGCAGGGTCACACACGCCTTTTTAAGTTATATCAGAGATAAAATAATATTATTATCTGACATAAATCGAACAATCAGAACGTCAAGCAAAGTCGCAATAAAAGACAGCTCATGTCAAATAATCGTGTCCTGTCAATTGGTCATTCTTTCAATTGCGATTCATATCAGTATTGCTTGATAAGTCTTTGTAAAGATTCCGCTGGGTAGTGCTGATGAGTGACAAGACTTTAACTTAGTATACTCTCGAGAACCTGACGAAATTGCGATCTTTTAAATACAATTGACACTGGCGAAATCAACTTCTTAAAGTGGTTGGACACGACTTTAATGAAAAGCAGAAGAGGTAACCTGCATCTGGTCCACCGGAGCACCGTTGGCTGGCCACCGCGTCGCAGGAAAGCGTGGTGCAGCAGCTCTCTCTCTACCTGCACAACTAGTGCATTACCTGCGGCTGTTCAGCAGCGGGCGGCGCCATGAGCACGGCTGGCAGGCCGGCGCAGCGCAGGAAGTCGTGGTGCAGCAGCTCTCTCTCTACCTGCACAACTAGTGCATTACCTGCGGCTGTTCAGCAGCGGGCGGCGCCATGAGCACGGCTGGCAGGCCGGCGCAGCGCAGGAAGTCGTGGTGCAGCAGCTCTCTCTCTACCTGCACAACTAGTGCATTACCTGCGGCTGTTCAGCAGCGGGCGGCGCCATGAGCACGGCTGGCAGGCCGGCGCAGCGCAGGAAGTCGTGGTGCAGCAGCTCTCTCTCTACCTGCACAACTAGTGCATTACCTGCGGCTGTTCAGGAGCGGGCGGTGCCACGAGCGCGGCGAGCACGGCTGGCGGGCCGGCGCGGCGCAGGAAGGCGTGGTGCAGCAGCTCTCTCTCTACCTGCACAACTAGTGCATTACCTGCGGCTGTTCAGCAGCGGGTGGTGCCACGAGCGCGGCGAGCACGGCTGGCGGGCCGGCGCGGCGCAGGAAGGCGTGGTGCAGCAGCTCTCTCTCTACCTGCACAACTAGTGCATTACCTGCGGCTGTTCAGCAGCGGGCGGTGCCACGAGCACGGCGAGCACGGCTGGCGGGCCGGCGCGGCGCAGGAAGGCGTGGTGCAGCAGGCGGGCGGCGCCGTGCCGCAGTGCCGGGTCGCGCACCAGCACGCACTCGATGAAGCCGCTCAGGTCGGCCGGGCAGCGCGCGAGCAGACGCGGCCGCGGCGGAGGCATGTCGCGGATGCGGCGCATCGCCTGCAGGGACGAGAGTTGAAGGCGCGTTCATTTTGAACCAGGGTTCGCGAAAATCCGATATTTGTAATAAATATCGAAATATCCGTCGTTTGATATTTATCTGATATACAAGAATTCTTCTATAAAGTTAAACCCGACTCAGGGGTGGGTATTATATTAACACGACACTGAAGCAAAAAACAATTGTTTTTTGTACAAACTACCTGAATTGTGGCCTTACTTGTATCGCTTGCTAACGCGCTGGCAATAGTGGGTACTTACGTGGACCGGGAAATTGAACACGGCAATTTGTGAGCGATTATTAGATATTAACAAATATACTTAGAACTCGTAATTTTTGCCTCTCATTTGACCACTGTGGGAGAAGCAGGGATAAGAACTCTTGATTGGTTGATTTTGATATATTAAATATCCGATGATATTCAACAAGTATTAACCCCATCGGTAAGTAGTGTTTGTATTATAGATAATATTGATCAACGAGGTAAAAAACTAATACACCACCTTTTGTATCAAACCCTTTAGCTTCGAACCTCTACCGACTGGTGTAATACTCGTATTTTTGATATTTACTCAGTGGTACCGAAAAATAGACGAGATGTCTCGGGACAAATTTTTGCATCTACAAAACCTCGAAAAATTGGGACCCTTTTGGTTTTTGAGTGGCAACCGATGGGAGACTGAATAAAAGGCTTGTCACGGCATGCTCAATTAATTTATGTCTATTTGATTTGAATCCTAGCTTCCTACTATGTCGTTACATGAGAACAATGTCTGACGGGATATTATAAAATCACACTGTCGCCGGCCGCCGACGTGCTAACATGGAGGCACAGGTTTTTTACACATAAGTTATTTACGTTACATCCTACCTGTACCTAGCGAAAAGTTACTTTCTAACAAATTAAAGAACATACAATTTTGCGTCTAATGTGCACCAAAACCTAATAATTGAGTCAGGGGCCGTGTACTAGAAAGCTATGGTAAAACTTAATAATTGAGTCAGGGGCCGTGTACTAGAAAGCCATAATAAAACTTAATAATTGAGTCAGGCGCCGTGTACTAGAAAGCCATGGTAAAACTTAATAATTGAGTTAGGGGCCGTGCACTAGAAATCCATGGTAAAACTAAATAATTTAGTCAGGGGCCGTGTACTAGAAAGCCATGGTATAACTTAATAATTGAGTCAGGGGTCGTGTACTAGAAAGCCATGTTAAAACTTAATTATTGAGATAGTGCAACCCAAACGCAAGGCGACAGCCACACGTAGAATCGGTTGCGCAAGTATGACCGTGTCTCCCGGTATCGCAAGGAGCTGGGGTGGCTCCCGATCCGTCTTCGCCGTGACATGCACATTCTCTCCTATCTGTTCAATATTTTGCGAAATCCCCGATACCCCACATATCTACGACAACGTTTTGATTTTCTTTTCCTCAGGGATAGCAATCGTAGATCCCACAAGGTGTCTCTCCTTTCAACTCCTCGGCATAACACTGCCGCTTACGAACACTCGTTTAGGTTAAGGGCAATCCGACTGTGGAAGGCACTTCCCTGCGCTATTAGGGAAAGTCCCTCAATTTTCACTTTTAAGAAAAGATTGAAAGTGCATTTCCTTTCTCTTCCGTAAAAGGTACCATATCTTTGTAGGTATATGTATGATTTATTATAGTTTATGTATGTTCATGCTATATATTGTATTTTATGTAGTTGAAGTATATATTTTTATTTTTTATTTGGTATAGTTATATATATTTTGAAAGTAATTTTCGTACGTATGTATAGTGTGTTATTGCGAACTAGGACTTTCCTGTATAATTAACTCTCCTGTCTTGCCTAGGTTTGCTGGAAGAAATCTCTTTTTAGAGATAAGCTCTCCCTTGCTTATTACATTTCTTTTAATTGTCTGTAACCTTATATTATCTATGCAATAAAATAATATGAATCATTGTCTAAGAATGTGCCTAGCTGTGGAGGAGGTAATGCGTGTAGCCATAGTCCCAATTCGGGCTGAGACACCGCACGCCACCGCGCCAATTCCGGTCCCACAGACTGAGTAAGCAGCTCATCGCGAGTGACCTCGCACATGACCTCGTCCCAAGAACGCTGACTGTTCAGCCTTGCTAGCAGGTCACGCCCAGGGCAACGAGCTCTCCATAAGCCCTCCGCCTCCTTCGTAAATGAGATGCGATAGCTTCCAAACTCGGAGTGTTTCCAACTCCGGAGCTAGTTACGATGTTGTGCAATCAACTCCAGAACTCCGGAGTATGATTTTTTCCGAGGAATTAAGAAAAATGCATTGTTTTAATCAGAATAAAATCCACAAGTAGATTTTTTAGGTTTTAAGTTACAACCTAAAAAATCTACTTTGTTCGTGATCGAAGATCTTGATAATATGTTTTTAGGAACCATAAAGCATTTACTTATCTGATAGAGAACTACTTAGCTTGGTGCAATTAAGACGAGCGAATGGCGACAGAACTCGGCGCGAGTAGGTATTTACCAAAATACAAGCTATCTCAGAGCTATAAGAGCGCAATTGCCTAAATTTTCGGCCGAATTATGTTTTTGGGCGGTAACATTTTTCTACCCCTAAACCTTTATGGAATAAGACATATTTGGTCTCATTCGTTTCCATACATCATAAACGATGCTTGTAGTTTTTCCTTTTTTTGAAAATCTGGCTTGATTGGTTAAAAATAAATAAAATGCTGGAGGGTTTTTTTTGGTCAAACAAGTGAATGTTTAGGTCCTTATATTTACTAAAATACAAATTATTTCAAAAAAATCAAAACGCACGAGCATAGTTTTTCATAGTATCTCAAACATGTGAAAAATTTGTGAAAATCGGACAAGGTTTAAGGGGTGAAAAAGGTTACCGCTTATTGTATGGAGGCTCGCGCCCACACGATTCTCTTAAAGCCTGTAGCAGAAAATTCTCTCTCAGACTCCACTCCACAAGTCCACACTTGTTGACAAGATACGCTGCAGGTAGGTAGTGGTAGTCTTCCGTAAGGTATTGTTCTCTTCATCATAATATTTAACCCTAAAAAATCTAATTTTGAAGTCTTTTTTATTTCGTTTTTTTTTAAGTTTTAAGTAAAAATTGGAATGGAATGAAAGAATTAAAACAACGCCAATTTGCCCATTTTTCCATTTATCTATCTACACCCACAAGATGCCTTGTTTTGTTGCATTCCGATTATGTTCACAACGCCAGAAAGAATTAGCAGTGCCAATTTGTCCGTTGCCCAGCTCGTCTCACTAAACCAGACCGTCATATAGGTACTAACACATATTGAAAACTACTGATCCGATTTTGATGAACCTCTTCCCTAAGTTGGAGTAGATGTAATGTACGATACATAGTTTTGGAGAAACATGAAGGCCAACATAAACACAAACATATATATAGGGTAATCAATCCAAACAGTCAGTATGGAGAAGTCAGAAACTATAAGAGATAGCGAAATCTGTTCTTAGGAACCATGGCGTCGATTTTAGATTTAATAATAATGACATTCAAACTTGTTTTTTAACTCTCATACATAAACCGAACCTGGTCAATATTCTTTATGTAATAAAGAATATTGACCAGGTTAATTTGTCATATGGCAAATTTGCAATATGTCGCGTGTAGTATTTGTTTGTATAATTGATCCTGAAAGTATAAGGACATAATTTTGCTATGAAATCTTGTGAAAACATTAGACTGAAATGCCCACAATTTAAATAATTTGCAAAATGTCGGCATTGCTATGAATCGATCATCATTATGAATCTTATCTTATTGTTGGGTTTTTCTTTCAATTACTTAAACAATATTAAAAATATGTTCCTTGTGGCTTATAACTACGAAACAACTTTTATACCTAACATTGTTTATAGAGTCTTCTCCCCCCCCCCCCCCCTACCCTTGATACGGAAGGCAATAATTCAAGCTTGCTTTTCCGTCATTTGAACAGAACACAGTTACCTTCTCTGTCGAGAAGAATGACAACTTCATACAAAAAACGCTAAGGCTACCGCTACTACCCACTAAGTTGCGCTAGTAAATAGTTTTTTTGTATGAAGTTGTCATTCTTCTCAACAGAGTAGGTAACTGTGTTCTGTTCAAATGACGGAAAGGCAAGCTTGAAATCTTGCCTTGCGTATCAAGGGTAGGGGGGGTTCGATTCGCGGTTATGCAAGAGATTTAAAAAAAAATGGCATTATTATTAAATGTAAAATCAAAGCCATGGTTCCTAAGAACAGCTGTCGCTATCTCCCATAGTTTCTGACTTCTCCCTACTGACCCATTTGGATTGAACACTGTAATTGAGCCCTGTATATGCGTGCGATGAAAAAAACAACTATGCAGAAAATAAAAGAGGTAAAATAAGATAATTAAATTAGTGGTGGCCAGCTTATTGGAAACACCGACACCCATGATCTTCAGAGCTTATTCGAATAGTATTCGTGTTAGGTTGACACGTAAGAACAAAAGAAACGTAAATATTAAGCCCTGTCGGTCTGGTTTACAATTTGACGATAGTTTACAAACTAACGCTTTAGTTTATAAACGAACGGTTTTGAAAATCTTACGGTGAAATATAAACTTATGAACTATATACTTGTTTCGAAGCCCTAAACATCTGACAATATTAAGAATTAAGAAACTCCTTTTTTAAGTCGGTTAAAAATACACCAATCATGTCTGATAAGATGGTTGATCAGCGTGTACAATAACAGTCACGTGTTGTAATTCTTGCTGAAGTGATACTCAGACACCACGGGAGACGCGTTTTTCGTAATGTTAGTAAACTTTGTGTTAAAATGCATTATTTAGAACAAAAACCAAAACAACAATTAGTTTTATGAAAACCGGTTATAAATCCGGAGTTCCAATATAACCCTGGATTTGAAAAATACAATAAATTAGTCCGAAACTCCGGAACTTTGGATTGGAAGCCCTATGTGAAACCCATCACCATGAATACCCAAGATATGAGTGACGAGATCCACAACACCATAAGAAGCCAAAAATACTGGAAGCTGAGGGTCTTGTAAGCGCCGCACCCCTAAACCCCCATGCCAGACAGGCAGCGCAGCCTGCATCCACTGAGACGAGGACATTTCCACATTGATGATGCACTCAAGTAAATCTTTTACAACTACATCATAACTCAAAGTTGCCTGCCTGTTAGTCTAGGCAAAGATAGACAACTTTTTAAAATTGTTAAGACAACAAGTGCGGAGAGCTGCTTTAGATGTGATTCGGATGTCGCGAGGATGTCAATATTTGACTGAATAACTCCAGGGATTCCCTCCGGGAAAGTCGGGGACCCCAGAAGTGTGGGAACCACCCTGCAATGTATATCGGCGTACGACTCCTGCGTCAATTGCACAGAACAATAGTACACCTCACACTTCTGAGTATTCAGACTAAGTCCCAAGTTGCCGAACCCCTGACTAAGCCTTCCCAAATCCTCCGGAATACTCCCGATCGTGCCATCGTCCAGATACCACACATTCAGCACATTACTTGACTCATTGGTACATTCTGAGCACCGGACTCGAACCGTCAGATGCAAACGTGAAACTCACTAGATCACGGAGCTCTTCACGGACAACTATATTCAAGTTATTTACATATTTCTTTTTTTGACCAAGGTTTTGTAGTACATGGCTTGGCCGAATTATCAAGTTTTGGTACATATGAGACGAAAAATTGTACGCTTTTGTAAGAAAGAATATAGGATAGGATGGGATGCACCCGTAAATAATTTATGAGCGAGAAACCAAAAAAGTCCCATAATTTCGAGGTTTTGTAGCTGCCAAAATTTGTCCCGAGATATCACGTTTTACCATTTTTGATATTTACTCAGAGGTACCCATATCTACAAGATAACAAAAAAAACTAATACACCACCTTTTGTAACATAAGTATTACTCTACGGACTGAGGTATATGTATATTGACGACCCGAATGGCCGAGTCGGCAGTGACCCTGCCTACAAAGCCAAGGGTCCTGGGTTCGAGTCCCGGTGGGGGCAAATATTTATTTGATGAGAACAGATTGTTCTACCCTAGTCATGGTTGTTCCATCTAAGTATAATATTTATCTATATAAGTATGTGTATCGTTGTCAAGTACCCAAGATACAGGGAATCCTAGTTTTGGGGCTAGATCAATGTGTAAATAGTGTCCAAGGCATTATTATTATTATTATATCTGAATTGAACGATCTCAGATGTAGGAGCTCCTACGCTTTGGCTAACAACGCCTTAGCGGTTAGCCCTGAGCGCGCATCAGACCACTTTGTCTAAAAGCGCAAAATATCAACACACTGACTTGCGGCACGCACGGGCATAATACAGTATAGTTTGATGCAAAGGAAAACTAATGAGTGGATCTGAACTGGCTTGACACAACACAACATTTTGTACCACATATTCCTACAATTCAGTCGTGTTGAGAGTATTTGAAATCATATAAGTTGAAAATTGAAAGCATTATTACCTGTAAAGGTGGCTCATTGAAGAACGGCGGTTCGCCGTCCACCATCTCCACCACCATGATGCCAAGCGACCACACGTCCACTTCCGGTCCGTACGGCAATCTCGATATCACTTCCGGCGACATCCAATATGGCGTCCCCACCAGAGATTTCCGCTTGGGCAACTCCTGTAATCAGAAAATAAAAGTAAGAATGTACAAAACAGCTTGGCCTTTGCCATCATAAGTTCATAGAGACTTTACCCAGAAGAGCTGTCATAGGCACGTGACATAATAAGGCCTTTTCCAAGATAGAGTGGCAGAGGCACTGTGTTAGAAACTTTTCATTTATGGACAAGTAGCACAAACCTGAGAAACTTGAGCACAGAATCCAAAATCGGACAACTTGACCCGTCCATCTGCCGTCATGAGTATGGAGTCCGATTTGATATCTCGGTGGATGACGCCTTGGCCGTGAAGGAACGCCAACGCCTAAACAAATAACAAAGTAGCATTGTTACTATGGCCAACTATTGTCTCGCGCGTAACCTATCATCATGGCAATTTGCATTCTACTCGTCGTGTCCGTGTCCCACTTTGCAATAGGAATTTTTCACAGTTATAATTTTGCGAAAATTGAAATAGCAGTTGTGTGCTAACATTGTTTGAAAGAGTAAATAAAGCTTTCACAGGAATTAACTTACACCTACAACAAGGTCAAAGCATGTTTGTTTGTACATCAGTAGACTTACTTTAGAGCGCCCTAGGGGAACAAATCTGGGTGCGCAAATATCGTGACTATGTGTGTTCGAACACATAAACAGAATCTTGTATATTATCACCATAATCATCATCATCATCATTGGCAGCTTGTTTCCGCCCACTGCTGGGTGTAAGCCTTCCTCACCGGCATTTTCTTTCGGTACCTCCTCTGCACCGAATCTGTACAGATTCTTTACCGAGCGCATATGTGCGTTTAGGTACAAAATCTGTACAGAGTGACTGGCCTTTCTCATCCCGTCTCCCCCCGCCAGCACCGCTACGCCTTCCCGATCACTCCCACTCACACTCATAATATTGCATGAACAATAATGTACCGAAAAATTACCGAGCCAATCAGAAAATATTCCTCGGCATAAAATCTGGTGCATAGTGAGGTGCAGGTGAAGGGGTCCTTGTCTCTCGTTTTGTATATTATAGTATAGAATAATCCACCAATCGTCAAACAACGTCTACATACAGGTAAGGTGCAGGTGAAGGGGTCCTTGTCTCTCGTGTTGTATATTATAGTATAGAATAATCCACCAATCGTCAAACAACGTCTACATACAGGTAAGGTGCAGGTGAAGGGGTCCTTGTCTCTCGTTTTGTATATTATAGTATAGAATAATCCACCAATCGTCAAACAACGTCTACATACAGGTAAGGTGCAGGTGAAGGGGTCCTTGTCTCTCGTTTTGTATATTATAGTATAGAATAATCCACCAATCGTCAAACAACGTCTACATATAGGTAAGGTGCAGGTGAAGGGGTCCTTGTCTCTCGTTTTGTATATTATAGTATAGAATAATCCACCAATCGTCAAACAACGTCTACATACAGGTAAGGTGCAGGTGAAGGGGTCCTTGTCTCTCGTTTTGTATATTATTATGATTATTATGATTATGGACCGGAAACTACAAATAGGCCTTACTTCTATTGTATCGACGTCGTCTGCGTCGACTTCATAACATACGTGAGATATTATAGTATAGAATAATCCACCAATCGTCAAACAACGTCTACATACAGGTAAGGTGCAGGTGAAGGGGTCCTTGTCTCTCGTTTTGTATATTATAGTATAGAATAATCCACCAATCGTCAAACAACGTCTACATACAGGTAAGGTGCAGGTGAAGGGGTCCTTGTCTCTCGTGTTGTATATTATAGTATAGAATAATCCACCAATCGTCAAACAACGTCTACATACAGGTAAGGTGCAGGTGAAGGGGTCCTTGTCTCTCGTTTTGTATATTATAGTATAGAATAATCCACCAATCGTCAAACAACGTCTAAATACAGGTAAGGTGCAGGTGAAGGGGTCCTTGTCTCTCGTTTTGTATATTATAGTATAGAATAATCCACCAATCGTCAAACAACGTCTACATACAGGTAAGGTGCAGGTGAAGGGGTCCTTGTCTCTCGTTTTGTATATTATAGTATAGAATAATCCACCAATCGTCAAACAACGTCTACATACAGGTAAGGTGCAGGTGAAGGGGTCCTTGTCTCTCGTTTTGTATATTATAGTATAGAATAATCCACCAATCGTCAAACAACGTCTACATACAGGTAAGGTGCAGGTGAAGGGGTCCTTGTCTCTCGTTTTGTATATTATAGTATAGAATAATCCACCAATCGTCAAACAACGTCTACATACAGGTAAGGTGCAGGTGAAGGGGTCCTTGTCTCTCGTTTTGTATATTATAGTATAGAATAATCCACCAATCGTCAAACAACGTCTACATACAGGTAAGGTGCAGGTGAAGGGGTCCTTGTCTCTCGTTTTGTATATTATAGTATAGAATAATCCACCAATCGTCAAACAACGTCTACATACAGGTGAGGTGCAGGTGAAGGGGTCCTTGTCTCTCGTTTTGTATATTATAGTATAGAATAATCCACCAATCGTCAAACAACGTCTACATACAGGTAAGGTGCAGGTGAAGGGGTCCTTGTCTCTCGTGTTGTATATTATAGTATAGAATAATCCACCAATCGTCAAACAACGTCTACATACAGGTAAGGTGCAGGTGAAGGGGTCCTTGTCTCTCGTGTTGTATATTATAGTATAGAATAATCCACCAATCGTCAAACAACGTCTACATACAGGTAAGGTGCAGGTGAAGGGGTCCTTGTCTCTCGTGTTGTATATTATAGTATAGAATAATCCACCAATCGTCAAACAACGTCTACATACAGGTAAGGTGCAGGTGAAGGGGTCCTTGTCTCTCGTTTTGTATATTATAGTATAGAATAATCCACCAATCGTCAAACAACGTCTACATACAGGTAAGGTGCAGGTGAAGGGGTCTTTGTCTCTCGTTTTGTATATTATAGTATAGAATAATCCACCAATCGTCAAACAACGTCTACATACAGGTAAGGTGCAGGTGAAGGGGTCCTTGTCTCTCGTTTTGTATATTATAGTATAGAATAATCCACCAATCGTCAAACAACGTCTACATACAGGTAAGGTGCAGGTGAAGGGGTCCTTGTCTCTCGTTTTGTATATTATAGTATAGAATAATCCACCAATCGTCAAACAACGTCTACATACAGGTGAGGTGCAGGTGAAGGGGTCCTTGTCTCTCGTTTTGTATATTATAGTATAGAATAATCCACCAATCGTCAAACAACGTCTACATACAGGTGAGGTGCAGGTGAAGGGGTCCTTGTCTCTCGTGTTGTATATTATAGTATAGAATAATCCACCAATCGTCAAACAACGTCTACATACAGGTAAGGTGCAGGTGAAGGGGTCCTTGTCTCTCGTTTTGTATATTATAGTATAGAATAATCCACCAATCGTCAAACAACGTCTACATACAGGTGAGGTGCAGGTGAAGGGGTCCTTGTCTCTCGTGTTGTATATTATAGTATAGAATAATCCACCAATCGTCAAACAACGTCTACATACAGGTAAGGTGCAGGTGAAGGGGTCCTTGTCTCTCGTGTTGTATATTATAGTATAGAATAATCCACCAATCGTCAAACAACGTCTACATACAGGTAAGGTGCAGGTGAAGGGGTCCTTGTCTCTCGTTTTGTATATTATAGTATAGAATAATCCACCAATCGTCAAACAACGTCTACATACAGGTAAGGTGCAGGTGAAGGGGTCCTTGTCTCTCGTGTTGTATATTATAGTATAGAATAATCCACCAATCGTCAAACAACGTCTACATACAGGTAAGGTGCAGGTGAAGGGGTCCTTGTCTCTCGTGTTGTATATTATAGTATAGAATAATCCACCAATCGTCAAACAACGTCTACATACAGGTAAGGTGCAGGTGAAGGGGTCCTTGTCTCTCGTTTTGTATATTATAGTATAGAATAATCCACCAATCGTCAAACAACGTCTACATACAGGTAAGGTGCAGGTGAAGGGGTCCTTGTCTCTCGTGTTGTATATTATAGTATAGAATAATCCACCAATCGTCAAACAACGTCTACATACAGGTAAGGTGCAGGTGAAGGGGTCCTTGTCTCTCGTGTTGTATATTATAGTATAGAATAATCCACCAATCGTCAAACAACGTCTACATACAGGTAATGTACTTACACTACACATTATCAACATTTCGCCCGTTACCTTCAAGCACTGCTTGCAGACTGTCGCGATCTGCTCGGGGTCCATGCGCGTGCGTGTCACAATGTCGGTTAGGGCTCCGCCGGCCATGTACTCCATGACTACCCACAGCTCGTCGCCGACGAGGTATGACGCGTGCATCTCCACGATGTTCGGGTGCGGGTAGTCGCGCATTATCACCTGGAGAAAACATCACAGATTTGGCATCACCGACCGGCTCTGACGGAAGACCAGCGTTGGTTGCAAACCAGCCAGCATTATGCTGAGTCAGGGTCCGTTTTGCGACACACAAGCTTGTTGTAGAAATTTTGTATTATATATTAGTGTAAGTGCCTGTCTCGCAAATAAATTATTATTCTATTCTATTCTATTCTAGATTTATGAGTTCGGTGGCGTAAATATTCAGCAGTTCCTATTATGTATCGCTGGTCTTTCTATCACAATCCATTTCAAAGGGCAATGCAAAAGATCGTCCGACAGAATTAAAGCGTATCTCAGGTAATCTCGACCTCTGTGGCGCTGCGTATATTAGCCGTGTGTTCCAGTGTTTTCTAGGGTTCCGTACCCGAAGGGTACCAAACGGATTCCTATTACTAAGCCTCTGCTGTCCGTCTGTCTGTCACCAGGCTGCCTCATGAACCGTGATAGTTAGGCAGATGAAGTTTTCACAAAGATATATTTCTGTTTCCGCTATAACAACAAATACTAAACAGAATAAAATTAATATTTAAGGGGGCTCCCATACAACAATTCCTTCAATACCACATACAAACGTATAATTGCACCTGGTTACGTACATGGAGTGTGAAAGTAGCCGCACCAATAACTTTGTAAACAACATTTTGCTATGTAAAATCCAATTATTCACTCCACACATACCTACCATTCTACGGTGGTAAGCAACCCTTCGTGCGCAAGTTCGACTCGCACTTGACCGGTTTTTTCTAAATACCGTCGATTTTTGGATTGAAAATGGTCATTATTTACAATTTTGCTACATTGTGCATCAAGCTTTTACCTTGTCTAATATTACTGGCAGATGCAACAGGACTACCTACTCGTTGTTGCCTCCATGGCAATTTATTAATAATTTCCAATATAAAAAAAAACTATTTTTCAAATCCAAATATAAATACTTTGTTGATTTTATTATGACAAGTGTCTTAATTGTCAAAGACCCAAAATCAATACCCATGATGAATGAAACTCTTTGCTTCACTTGCTTAGAGCCTTTTCACATACACACGGTACGGCGTCGTGCCGTGCCAGCGCTTTCACATGTTCACGGCGAGAAGAGAGTTCGCAGTATTATCGAGGTAACAGATTGAAGACGTCCCTTATTATGATTATGGACCGGAAACTACAAATAGGCCTTACTTCTATTGTATCGACGTCGTCTGCGTCGACTTCATAACATACGTGAGAAAATATATTGGACCCATTGATTGATGGTCTTATCCCATAAGACAGGTCGTACGTATTTCGAAATGAAAATTTTTATTCAAAACTTTACTTTGTTTCAGGATATGTCTATGTACCTGCCTAATAGAACAAGAAACGGGTAGCTACATTGTTAGCGCATAATATATACGACACAGTTGTAAAATCCGTGTATTTAAGGTTGAAGGTTATTTATGTTAAGTAACGCCTCTGCCACTCTATTTGGGAAAATACATGTTATATGGCCATAAGAATCAAATCCTTAATCACTCTAAAAATCATTCACCATCATAATATATCATAATATTATGTGCCACCCCATCTGAGAAAAGACATGTTTTTTTTAATGACATGCTTGGCTATGGTGTGCCTCTGCCACCCCATCTGCACCTTCCATAGAAAAATGTTTGAACCCATTAACTCGCCGACCATGTGTCACAAGCCTGTCTTTTTCCGTTTCTGCCGACACTACGAATCTGACCTACTCAGAAATTTACTAAACTGACAATGACCTAGATCTCTATCAAGCTACAGATTTTGACTTCTCCCAAAGGAAGGATGTGTGAGGAAATGTATGACTTACTTTCCAACATTTTATTTCGAGTAGCTTCAATCGTGTGCAATGTCGAAGTCTGAATGGTAGCCAATGAGTCGTCAGTCCAGGAGAATAACAGAGTCCAAATCACAGAGCAAGCAGAAGTCCAGAAGAATGCCAATAAGTCGTCAGCCCAGGAGAATAACAGAGTCCAAATAACAGAGCAAACAGAAGAAAGCCAGGTTTTATTTTCGAGGAACCTAGGAGCACACCCGTAACGTAGGACATCGAGCAAAGCTCAGAAACGAATGAACCACAGATTACTTTAGTCTATATTACATTAATTCGTTCTTTCATTCATATCATGCCCATCACTAAAACGAATTATGACACTTTTTGCTAATCTGTGTTTAGATTTCCGTCGGAAGTAGAATTTTGGGAAATAATTTTATTTCTAAGCAGAATTAAGACCATTTTTAGTGAAATCTAGTGTATTTGTGTTTAAAGTAGTTTCTACAACTGAATTTGGTTACCAACATCGAGTGGTCCCTTCGGAATATCGAGTTTTATGATCTCATGACATTTGTTTACATTGTCGGCCTAGTTAGAACGCCCAAGGTACAGGTACCCTACTTGCCTAAGTTGTTGCCTACCCTATGCGAAAACCCTGTGCACGCCACTGAGATCTATGACTGAGAGCCTAGTTCAGGCTGGAGTCATCCCTATCCTATCCTAACACCCAAGTTAGGTGTGCACCCTCATCATCAACATCAGCTCAGCTCAGAAATTCCTGTCATACATTAGAAATGTTAATTGAAAGAAAAGGAAAAGAATATTGAGGAAGCGAGAGATGTATGCCAGGATCGTAGCTATAGGAGCCTTTAGACTCTGCTTAATTAACCCTCTTCTGCGTAAAAGGTATGTATGTATATACCACTTCATTGAAGAGCAGTTCCCGCCGCTGTTGCTTGCGCAGATCCATCATCTTCACGGCGACGCGACGACGCGTGCGCGTGTCGGTGGCTGCGCAGACGACGCCCGTGCTGCCGACGCCGATGCGTGCGAAGCCTGCACATTTCAACATAAACATTTACATAAAGGCCCTTACTAAACGCCAAAGTAAACCAGGCACCTCGCTCCGATGACGTCATAGCGTCCGGTCGCTGTCTTACAGACGCGTCGAGGGCGAGAGCGAGTGAGAGAGGGAGGGGAAATCGCATTCCTCGCGTGTGCCTGGTAACTAGTAACCTTGGAACGAAGTCACAAACAACTCAACTGGTTGAGGGCTATTTGTGACTAGTTTCACTGGTTTGGTCACCAGTTACTAACCGGTTGCCATTATCAGCATGTACCGATTGGCTAAGAGGCTGACACAAATGATGAAGCCTCTAAAGAATGCGGCTGGCGATGGCGGTGCACAAGGCATTCGTTATGGCAAGACGGCTTTAAGACGCGGCGGCAGACGGTATAAAATCTAAGGAAGATGTAAAAACCGGTCAAGTGCGAGTCTAAATCGCGCACGAAGGGTTCCGTACCACCGTTTAATGGAAGTGATGGTGTGGAGTGAATAGTTTGGATTTTACACAGCAAAATATTGTTTACAAAGTTATTGGTGCGGTTACTTTCACACTCCATGTACGTAGCCAGGTGCATCCATAAGTTTGTATGTGGTATTGTTGTATGGGAGCCCCCTTAAATATTTATTTTATCCTGTTTTTTAGTATTTGTTGTTATAGCGGCAACAGAAATACATAATCTGTGAAAATTTCAACTCTCTAGCTAGCTTGAGATACAGCCTGGTGACAGACGGACGGACGGACGGACGGACGGACAGCGAAGTCTTAGTAATAGGGTCCCGTTTGGAACCCTTCGGGTACGGAACCCAAAAAGTAGCGTCGCCATTGCCGATATCTTTATTTAATTTATTTTGACGGCCGATTTAGCCTAACGGGTAGTGCCTGCCTACGAAGCTGACGGTCCTGGGTTCGAAGCCCGTTAAGGGCAAATATTTGTTTAATGAGCATGAATATTTGTTACTTAGTCTTGGAAGTTTTCTATGTATTTACATATAAGCATTTATCTCTATTAAATATAGGTCTAGTTCCCATAACACAAGCCTTGTTGAGCTTACTATGGGCCGGGCCTAGTTCGATTTGTGTAAGATTTTCCTCTAATATTTATTTATTTATAATTAGGAAACCTGTATTGAATTATATTTACTTTCATATTCACGTATAACATGTCGCATAGATTGACCACAAGCATAAAAATCGCGAGTTCAAACCGACAGTTGACAGTTTCGCGCGAAAACGGACCCACAGCGGAAGTGACGTAATTTACATTGTCAGTAAGAGAGAGCTGTGCGACAATCTCCTTCTCCTTTTGCATAAAAAAGGAAAGGGAGACTGACGCATAGCTCTCTCCCTTACTGACAATGCAGAGTACTTCACTCCTTTTATCGATGTTTTGAAAACGTTCCGTTTCACATTACTTACACATAAATTTTAGTTGAAAATCTATGCAAAATTAAATAAAAACGTGCAAAAGGGCCTTTTACGTTTTAGGTCTCAAAACTTGTGATAAATATCTTCAATGAAGCTTCTCTATTGCTCGAGTTGTACCTGTGAGTGTGGACCGCGGGTCGCCCTCGCTGACAACGAGCCGCAGCGCTGCGCGGAACTGTTCGTGCGTAAGCCTGAGCTCGTGCTTCGACGCGTTGAGGGGGAGGGCGGCGGCTGCGGCGACGGCGGCGGCGCTGACCGGCGCACCGAAGCTGCCTGGCATGTCGCCTGACAATGATAGAGAGTTGACAGAACACTACAGCTTGTTCATTTAAGTTTACAAAAAACACAACACAACAAACATAGTTTAACGCCTTTTCCCTATGTGGCTGAGGCACATTAAGGTTTAATTCAAGCATTTTTCACGATGTAAGATTCACACGAGAATCAGGGGTATGTACGTCAGGCTATATATATATATATAAAGAACTATTGAGATGGGATGAAGACCTAAAGCTGACAACAGGAACAAACTGGAGAAGGGTAGCTCATGATAGAAAACATTGGAAAGCACTAGAGCCTACGCCAAGAGGTACTCCGAAATTAGAGACATTTTGTAGTGATGCCAGGACATGTTAGACGAGGCCTCTGTCTAAAGACACTTCTATCAATAAATATTAATCATTAAATGCAACTTAAATATATAAACACAACATATTATAATATAAATCTAAATTAAATACTTATTGCTATCAAACTATGTCATACTTATATCATGGAATAAGTATTTGCTCCAAGCTTATATCAAACATTGAATTGTAATGTTGTGTCAGAAAAAATTTAAATAAGCAAAATTTTAATGAGAAATGTATTTATAATAATTGTGACATAAATGATTTAAACTTCACAGGTATCATAAACCCTCTTTACTGCGTCTAAAAACCGCATGTTAAGACCAGCATTATGTAAAACTATTTGGTAAAAACTCATTTCTTATCTGAAAATTTGTACATTACAACCATAATGTAAAATTTTTCTATCATGACATTAAAATTTCTAACGCCGACGCCCGCCTGCGTGCCGCCCCTAGTTTGTCTGTGAAGTTGGTGCTACAGAACAAGGTAAACAGCTGTAGAACAATGATCAATGCCACAATGCCGGTCAAACATGCGGTTCCTGGACACATCAAAGAGAGCTTATGATATGTGTGTAGATAAAGTAGTGTATGTTTTTTTTTTTTTTTTTTTACTATTTTTGTGCTAACGTGCAATCAGTGCGTACACTTTAAGCAGTTCTGGTGCATGATTAAGTGGCGTGCTAGGCAATCCCTTCCACTGTCGGGTTGCCTAATAAGTGTGGGTTAGATGGCGTCCCATACATGCTTCCTCTTCAGCCGTCTTATAGTAGGGGGAGCGCCCAGTGCCGAAGCAAGCTCGATTTGGTGGCGGTTAATCCTTCCCTCATAGGTTTTGGTCAGGTGGTTAACTTCTTCTTTGACAGTTGGCATCCGTAGGTACTTGTGTACTTCATCGTTTCTGGTGAACCATGGTGCGTTAACGATGCTTTTGAGGACATAGTTCTGATATCTTTGAAGTATTTCCACATTGGAGTGACTTGCTTTCCCCCACAGCTGTATTCCATAGGTCCAGACTGGCTTCAGTATCGATTTGTAAATGAGCAATTTATTGTTAACTGACAGCCGAGACTGCCTACTCATGAGCCACTGGAGGGACCGACTTCTGTGGTTCAGCTCTTCTGTGGTTCAGCTCGTCTCTTTTCTTCTGGATGTGCTCTCGCCAGGTTTGTCGCCTGTCTAAGTGGAAACCTAGGTACTTTACAACTGTCTTATGTGGCAGAACATCTTCACCAAGTTTTACTGATGGGCAATCGCCTTTCCTCAATGTGAAGGTGATGTGATTTGATTTGATTGCACTGGCTTTTATTCTCCACTTTTCCATCCAGCCACGCACTTTATCTAGATGCTTTTGCAGGGTTTTTGATGCTGTCTCTGGGTTTTTGCTAGAGGTCAACACAGCAGTGTCGTCTGCAAAAGTAGCTGTCATCACAGTTTTCGATTCTGGCACATCTGAGGTATAGATCAGGTATAAAGTAGGCCCCAGAACTGATCCTTGTGGTACTCCAGCTTTGATTTCCGAGAATGTCGATGTAGAATCATTGATTTTGACATAAAATATCCGACTTTCTATGTAGGACTTTAGAAGAAGATACATATTATGCGGTAGTAGGTTCTTCAGCTTGAATAGTAGTCCTTCATGCCAGACCTTATCAAACGCTTGCTGTACATCCAGAAATACTCCAGAACAGTATTCCTTTTCTTCCAGCGAAGTACGTATTTTTTCACACACTCTGTGTACCTGCTCTATTGTCGAGTGGTGTCTTCTGAAGCCGAACTGGTGATCTGGAATAATTTTGTTGCTTTTCATACAGTCGTTCAAACGGCGCGATATTATCTTCTCGAATACTTTGGACAGCACCGGCAGCAGGCTTATTGGTCTATAGGATGATACCATATGCTCTGGTTTTCCAGGTTTCGGAACCATTGTTATTTGGGAGACCTTCCATATTGCGGGATAGTGTGAAGTCCGTAGAATACCATTAAATAGTTGGTTAAGGAACATTATGCACTTTTTTGGTATTTGTCGCAAAACTTCAGCTGTAATCAAATCAAATCCCGGCGCCTTTTTAAGTTCTAGGTTCAGTATTGTCTGACGAACTTCCTTGGGAGAACAGCAGCGTAGTGGTGGGCTGAGTTGTAGGTCACTTTCGAGAATGGATCTAATTTCTTCGTCTATCCTGTCACTCTCTGCACTGGTGTTTGGTGTGAACACGTCGCTTAAAAAGACTCTGTACGCCTCGGCTCTCTCCTCGTCTGTTTTTGCCCATGTCCCATCATCTCTTTTTAGCGGGTACTGTGCTAGCTGTGGTTTCTGACTGGACTTAATGGCTTTCCACAGGGAATGTTCATAATTTGCTTTGGGGCTTAGCGACTCTAATTGTTGTTGCACTGTGTCGTTTTCGATTTCTGCTAGAAATAATTTCAGATCTGCAGCTGCTTTGTTGAAAGCCTTCTTGTCTAGCGGGTGTCGGGAAGAGTGCCATATTCTTCTAAGTTGCCTTTTTTCCATTACTCTGCGTCTGACTTCCTGGGGGAGGTTGCGGTTGGTCTTACAAAATTTTCTTTCCAGTGGTGTACTAAGCCAGGCTGCAGTTTGTAATAGGTTTGTGATGTAGACAGTGGCCGATTCAACATCATCTTCAGTTTTTAGGGGAACTTTCAGAGTAATGTTTTCCTCTAAGTACTGCCGAAATTTATCCCAGTCAGTATTTTTGTTGTATAGGAAGGGATTTTCTGGTCTATCAATCAATGTGGTGCTGATGGTGGCAATGACTGGTGTATGGTCTGAGGATGAATCGAGACAGCTTTCCACCTTCAAATAGTAAGACTGTATTCCCTTGTAGATGAAGAAATCCAGTAAATCAGGCAACTTGTTGGGATCTGTAGGCCAATAAGTCGGTTGACATGTGGTAAGGACATCAAGGTTGTTTTTGTCAACACTTTTCTTAAGGTTGCTTCCTCGAGTTACTGTCAATCGGGAGCCCCATACAGTGTTTTTCGCATTCCAATCACCTCCAGTGATGAATCTGTTTCCCAGGGTCTTGAAGTAAGCCGTAAAAACTTCATCATCAATTTCAGCTATTCTTTTCTTTTTTGGCGGGCAGTATATGGATGATAGGGTCAGAGAGCCATGTTTGTCATGGACCAAAATTGTTGTTGCCTGTATTTGAACAGTCCGAAATGCAGGTAGTTGTTGGTGTTTCAGGTTATTCTTGATAAGGATCGCGCTTCCCGCGTGAGAGGTATTATCAGGGTGGTGAGTTGTATATGTGCAGTATCCTTTCAGCCTGAAGTCAACGTTGTCTGTGAGGTGGGTTTCTGTTACCAGTAATATGTCCAGGTTGTGTAGTTTTATTAGGCTGTTTACTTCGTGTTTCTTCATAAGCAGCCCATTCACGTTCCACGTGGCAATGCGTAAGGACGCCATTAGTGTACAAGTTTGTTGATGACTGAAGTGAGGAGCCCCATCAGGGTACCCATTTGATCAAGCAGGCGATCCAGCTTTTCGGCTTGTTTTAAAAGGAGGTTTTCTAGGTTGTCAGATATGTTGCTATGAGTATGACCTGACACCACTTGTGCATAGGATGCTGTGGTGTTTTTGTGTGTTGTACCTTTATTTTGTTCTTCATTTTGGTTCGGAGGGCATTCATAATTCTGGGGTCTCATTCTGGTTATGCGTGGTCTCATTTCAAGTTTCCGCTGCTGTATTTCTAGGAAAACTTTGCAGCCCTTGTAATTTGCAGGGTGGTCTTCCAAACACAAGGCACATTTGGCTGGGGAATCTCTGTTCTTTTTTGGGCACTCAGTGGTGTTATGACTTTCTGCACATTTTACACACCTATAAGGCCTCATACAGTTGTTCCGTGTGTGTCCATACTGCTGACACCTTTTGCATTGAGGAATGACTTTCTTCCGTTTCGGATCTTCAATAACAATTGAGGTGTGGTAAATGTACTTAAGCTCCTTAACATTCTTGTTGTTTGGTCCAGGCTCCAAGTTAACAAACCATGTAGATAAGGGGGTTTTGGTGGCTCCATGTCTGGCATTTATAATTTCCCCTTTGATATTGTTTCCAGTGCTCTCAATCGCTTCTTTGATCGCTTCTGTTGGTGTAGATGAATGCAGGTTTCTAATAACAATTCTGTAGGGTCTTTCATCTTTGCAAGTAAATGTATGCCCAATGATATTTTTTTCCCGGACTAATTTAATTAGGGTTTTGTACGCCTCAATGTTACTGCATGTTACTCTTAATTGATTCTTTGTCACAATTTTGTAAGAATACAGAGTCTTCTCCAGGGTTTTCCCGATTAGCTCGTTTAATTTGGTTATGTCCTGTATGCTGTAGAGCATAATTGGTGGAGGTTTTCTAATACTGTCCTTCGTCGTTCCAGGAGCAGGTGTTTCATTTTGAATTGGGAAAGTAGAGTAGCTGTTGTGAGTTGGTATCAGTTTTTCGGGGGACGGGGACGGGCTTTGGTTGGCTCGGAACCGTTTGTTTCGCTTTTTGTTTTGGGAAAGAATTGGCACAGTTTGCCAATCGTTTTCACTATCAATTGTTTGATTTTTTGGATCCAGGTTTACTTTATTGGAATTTTGGCCAATGTTGAATGTAGGTTTAGAAGTGTTTGATCCAGTTCCATTGTTGTTTTGACCAAGATCCTGGTTAGGCATTTTTGTTGGGGTTCGCTTCATGGTAGAAATTATTTATTTGTTATGGCAACACTATGTAAGACGTCAAACGTCATTTTTACGCAACTCGAGAAATACAAAAAATTTGTGAGGTAGATAAATATTTGAAATGGCGAAGACTGGAAATTCCAATCTTTTGACACTATTTCACGCGTTATTCGAATGTTTTCCGCGGAAATAACGATCATGCAGGTTTTCTAAGAGTTTGAGTCCACTTTGACACTATTTTTAGACACAATATCACTGTAAAACCACAAAACTGAATAAATATTGAGGGCAAGCGGTTGCTCCAATGACAGTTAACAGCCGAAAAACATAATTAGTGTATGTAACTTTACATAATTAGGCATTAAAACTCTCGAGTGATATTATTATGAAACTCGCCTTGGGCTCATTTCATAAACCCACTCTCGAGTATTAATGCCCTCCATTATGTAGCAGTCACATAAACTACTATAATTATATTTTTTTAGTTAAGGGCTAAAAATAAAGATAATTTTATTTGCTTCTTTAAATTAAACTTAATGCTTGTTTTTTAGTCTAAAATAAAATGTTATTAATTTAAATAATCAGTTCGGAAATAAAGGTTTTTTTATTTGTTTTTTTATTATGTCAGGCTATGAAATTAATTTTCACCCTGCTATTCTTCTCTAAGGGGGGTTGTAGCGCCTACACCTGGCTCACTTTAGCGGGGACTTTGTGCATGTCCCCTTCGCCTGCACATCTAATTCAGCCATCTCAACTCCTGCACCAGCTGGAGTAGGAGGCATGGGTGTTATTTTTCACCCTATTTTATAATAAAATACATTGGAATGGCCTCGCTTTTTATCCAGATTGTATTATGAAGTTGGGACCTAACAAACCTAACTTTAGTATTATATGATTCTGATTAGCTACACAGGGGCACTAAATTTGGGAGTCAAAACTTATATTCGTTCCAATATCTTAAGGTTAGAATGGTCTGCTTATTGACCTGACATCGCCTGATCTTTATGATTTATAAGGAAAATCTGTCAACAGAAATAAATATTATCTTTTTCTTACCCATATGGACATTGTTTCCATTGGCTCCATGATGGTAACTCTGTGGCTGCGGAGGGTGGTTGTGTTGGTGATATGGCATATTGGCATTTGGAAGGTTCTGGTATGTGATTCCAGGATGCTGGTTGTCATTGATCTCTCCCAGTGGTCTTTTTGCAGGCTCTTGCGTCCATTGTGACCAGTCTGCCGGCTCAGATTTATTTGAGTAATTGCTCTGATCCCGTCGCAGACTTGGGTACTGAGTAGGAGCAGGTGGAACCGGTGGTGACTCTTCTGGCACTGTTGGTGGGACGTTGGGCTGGTTTCTTAACTCTCTTCGTATCCGAGGTGGACTAGTACTTCTTAGTGAGTTAGAGCGGGCAACTTGTGATGATTTTGGCAGTATTATACCATTTGGCAATGGCTGGGGGACATTCGTGGAGATTGGACGAGCAATTGATGAGATTGGTGTAGCTCTGTGGTCACCTCTGACTATTGTTTTAAGGTCTAATATTTCGGTGGGTGTGATCTCTGAAGGGTCCACAAGAGGAATTGGCCGGTTTGTTGATTTCAATATCTGGAAATAGGGAAAAAATATTTTGAAGGCAATGGTCCTTCATTAATCATAACAACTTGGTGCAACAAAGTAAAAAGGGTATGGTTAGCTTACCTGGTTGTTTCCAACAAGTGAAGCCCACTGTAATGGGAGCCCTACAAACTTGCCTTCTCTCTTATCAAACCCTGTATGCACTCGGTGCTCAAAGTTGCTTGGGGGTGATATCAAAGGTTTCTTCTTTTTCTTGGAAAACATCGTCTTTCCACTGAAAACAAACAAAACAACCCATAAGAAACAATTCAATGCATTGTTTTTCCTAACCAAGCTGAGCAGTAATCACTGTGAAAGGGAAAGCTTGAAAAATTGTCGCTTAGTTACACTTTCTTTCTAATATTGCTCAGCAGGAATGTGACTGTGACATTCATTACACTTGTTTGACACTGAGCAAAGTATTTGGCACAATGACCATGATTGGAGCTGTACATACCTTGTAAGACGCCTGCTGTCTTGTACCCAGTTCAATGGAACACAAACTGAATACCAATCAGTACTAACTACTTCATGCGATTCCTAGCATAACTTTCAACAAACCCAATTAGGCGTAATAGCATTAGCCGTGCACCTGTTCACTTGATATTGGTGGAAAGGAAACACAAACACACTATTTGGCGTTGGAAAACCTGGAAAATATCAGACAGCAGCACAACACAAATTTCACACACAGATTCGTAGTCTCGAGTTCTCGACACAAATTCTCAAAATCGAATAGCTAGAATGGAAGCTATAAAAAAATGTATAGCACGGCTGGAACGGCAGCAACAACCATTTCCTTTTCTGAATCGGAATTCAACAATCTCTTCAACACTGTACTATTATATCAGCCAACGTTCACACTATGAAGTAAAACTGACAGTACCGTATCCAGCCAAAACCCAGAGCGGTGGATTGACTGAGTGTGCTAGGTGAGTTCATGTACACGACGCTATCATACCATACCTACCAAAACGTTGGGCCGTGCATTAAAGTCCGCTTATAACAAGTGCAACTGTCTGTCATTGTCACATTTTAACACAACAACTTTAGTTGGATGGACTGTAGGACGATGCTATAGCGTTTTTTTGCACATTTACACTAATAATCAAACAGTATTCTATAATATAGTTGATAGAAAGCGTTTTATCATGGAAAAAAGCAAGCACAGAAATAAGGATAAACGAGATAAATATGGCAGTGACGGAGCAACAAAGGAAAACCTGACGGTAATTCATATCATATTTTTCCAACAAGGTACCTGAGGCCTTTTTGACGATTTTCCGACCCAACACAGAATATATAAGAAGAAGAAAGCCGCCGTTTTAATAGCGTACAAAATTTCCTACGCACCTGGTGCATTCAATATCGCACCTTACTACTATGCTCAAGAGCGCAATTCCATTGTGTTCGGAATTTACCTACACCACAGCCCAATCGTCAGGGTTGTGCAAGCAAAGGAAAATATATAACAACATAATATTAAGAAATAAAAAATAAATAATTACGAAATTAATAACAGCAAGGTCTAACACAGACTAGCTCAAGTAATCAAGCAAGAGTAATCTAGCTCAACACGAGCTAGATTACCCCCATACAGTCCCGTCATTTAATTAATCTTGAACTTTGTTAATATCCCTTTTTCGAAAAAGTCGCTTTAACTTGCTTTATAAATTGCTCAAATGACAATTTAAAAATCTCCAGGATCTTATTGTAGTAGAGAATGCACTGACCCTTGAAAGAATTGCTAACCGTCGCGAGTCTAAACCAGGGCGCAACTAGTCGGTGATTATTTCTTAAGTCTTTCGTTCATACATTATATTTTCAAAATAAATTGACTAGCTACAGTTAGTATCTCAATTTCTTTAAAAAGATCTCTTAAGGAGTCTGTTCGTTTTAGATTACAAATTGCTCGAATAGCTCTTTTCTGTAAAATAAAAATAGTTGAATATCCGCTGCTTTCCCCCACAACAAGATACCATAGGATATGACACTATGAAAGTAACTAAAATTTACTAGCCTAGATGTAGCCACATCCGTGTTTTGTCTGATGTTCCTAACAGCATAAGGCGCAGAACTTAATTTAATAGCTAATTTATTTATGTGGGGTCACCACTGCAATTTGCTATAAATAGTTATTCCAAGAAACTTCATATCAGTTACTACTTCTAACGTGTTGCTGTTTAACAGTTAATTGGTCTCAACTTGCCTGACATTTGGAAGTGAGAATTTGATACACTTGGTTTACCAGCATTTAACAATAAATTATCAACTGTGAACCATTTCAAAGTTAAAGACAATACACCATTAACATCATCAAAATCTTTTTGTCTTTCAATTTTGAAGACCATTGAATTATCATTAGCAAACAACACTTTGTCAGTCAATTTCTCCAGCATGAACGGCAGATTGTTAATATATACCAGGAATAATAAAGGGCCTAATATGGAACCTTGTGGAACGCCAATTTTTACACCTGATCCATCAGATTTAATGCCGTTAAGACTCCGTTATAATTTAATTTAATTAATAGAGAATTATGGTCAACATAATCAAATGTCTTCGACAGATCGCAAAAAACTCCGATAGCATCTTGTGCGGCCTCCCATGCAGAATAAATAAGAGATATAAGGGTAATACCTGCATCCATAGTCGATTTACCACTAGCAGAGTTGTTTTGTACAGTTGCAGTGTGAGAGCATTTGATTGAGTATTATAATCAGAGGTCGGAGTAGGTAGATTGATTTTATATACTTGCGTCAAGATATTATGATATGGACATGCCATTTCATCCATAATGTGCTGGAAGTACCGGAAAAAGTTCCGGGATTAGAATTATGGAATAAAATTAAATAAGAAACATACAGATAATCTAACAAAATCGTTTATTATATGAATGATTGATTGAATTCAATGAAAAATTATTTTTAATTAAACAAAAACATAAATAAATGATTTTTAATCCTCATCGGATACTATTTCCATATTTTGGCTTTCAAATTTAATAGAAAAAATAAATAAACATAATTTTTCAATATTTTCTAATTTTAAAGTATTCCTTTTGACGTCTAATATCCATTTATACAAGGAAAATGATCGTTCAACATCTGAAGACGTCAATGTAGCAAATTTAAAATAAGTAATCAGATTATTTGCTACGTTTTTTTCAATACTTTCGCTGTATTCTCTAATTGTGTCTAAATCCGGATTTCGTTCCATGACATATTCTGATTTATTTTTAATATTGTCACTGTTGCACTCGTTAATGGTAGCTCTCACTTGGTCAAACATTAAAAGTGAATCAACTATGGATAATTTTTGATTTTGTAACTGTTTTAGAACTACTTGAATAATACGGTAATTTTCTTCGATTTATTTTAAATCTTCCTGTAAATTTGGTTTTTCTAAAATATTTTTTGCATTGCGAATGGCTATTGAACCAGTACTGTTGAAGTTGTTTAGAACATCTTTTATTTTGTAGAAGTGTTGAGCGTAGTAAAATGCTGCTTCCAACCAAGTACCCCATCTTGTAATTACTGGTTGCGGAGGCAGTGGTAGGTCAGGATATTTTTCTTTTTAACTCTTTTCTCTGTTTGGAGCTTTTAGAAATATTTTTTTAACATTTGCTACTAAAATATCGACATCGTTATATTCTGATCTTATCTTCTCTGATATACGATGAAGAGCATGCGCCAAACATGTTACATGTTTCATTTCAGGTAAATATACTTTTAAATTTCGCCCTGCAGACAGCATGTACACTACACTGTCAGTGCAGAGAACTTTTGATTCAAAAGAGTCTTGCCAATAATTTTCTAGACATTGCAATACAAATTGCGCGATTGTTTGATCATTTACTACCGTTAACATTTTACAAGCAATCAAATAAGGCCGGCTTGAATTATTATTAGGATGCATTGGCTTCATTAAGAAATGGACTATATATCTACCTAATAAATCTGTGGTCTCATCCAATGATATCCATAGTTTCTCATTTTTATTATTTTCATAAAGTGTATTAATTTGGTTCTTATAAAACTTATCTAAATAAACTTTACGTAACTGTGATTCATCGGGCACTTTTCTATCACTGCAAACACAACAACAAGTACTGCACATATATTTTTTAAAAAACTCCTTGAACGCCGGGTTTTTCATTTGCATCCAGGGAATGCACAGGATCAGGAACTTAATAAGGTCGAAGTAAAACTCCTCATTCGGACGCTTATATTTTCCTTGATGTACTGCGCCTTCGATGTGTCTTGTGATATTGCCTTTATTTATAGTTTTCAAGTGGCTCTCACACTTCGAGCAATATAGAGATCGGCTAGCGTGATCGTAAATTATCAATCAATCATTTTTATTTCGGAATACAAAGTTCCATAGTTTGTTAGTAGTACATTAACATAACAATAACACTTAAAATTATAATAAGATTCAATCAATTAAAATTAAAATGAAGTCATGCTAATAAAAATTCAAATTAGGCCATTACATTAAATTAGGTTATTTTACAATATTAATGAAATAAAATAAAAATAAATAAATTAAAATTTAACTGACACAAATTACAAATAACAATTAAATGCAATACATTCAGGTGGATTTATGCATTCATCTCATATAGATAGGCCCTCCCGTGGAACGGCTCAGTTTGCCACACACTGTCAGTGTACCTGTAATAACACTAACCCAGTGTTTGAGTATAGGCCCGTCGAGCCGACCCGCAATGACCTGCACAGGATGCTGTTGGCGCTGCTACGCGTTCTGCTCAGTAAGGAGGCCGTCCTCTTACGTATGATGGCGTGAAATCCATCAGTACGTGCCTCAACAAACATACCCGACGCACTACAGTAGCGCGGCAGCCCCAGCAACATCCTAAAAGCATTGTTGTACTGGACGCGCAGGGCGTTGAGAGCTTTTTGGGTATAGTTGACCCATAGGCTGCACGTGTAGAACGATTGACAATATGCCTTGAAGAGTGTGATTTTGACTGGCTTTGTACAACGTGCAAACCTACGAGCCAGCATATTTGCCCTAACTGCCAAAGCCCTGCGCTCCCGCTCAATGTCTAGGTCATCCCTCAGGTCGTCTGTCACTATATGACCAAGGTACTTAAAACACGTCACTCTTTTGAGTGTATTACCATACAGTCTCAAAGCCGGCACTTTACTCGGTAGTTTATTACCAGTCTTAAAGATCATAATCTCACTTTTTTTGACATTATATTTGATGCCGTGTTTTTCTGCATATCGTTCACATGTTGTAAGTAATTTTCTCAAGCCCCCTGGTGACGGACTCAGCAGCACCATATCGTCTGCATAGTTTAAGTTGTTGCAGCTTTTACCATCAACGTAGCATCCCGCATGCATACTGCTGAGTTCACCGACCAGATCGTTCACATACAGATTAAATAGCTTGGGCGATGTTAATCCCCCCTGCCTCACTCCACATTCCATCCGATACGCCTCCGAAAACTCATTTCCCCATTTTACTTTGTTGATTTGATTTTCATACCAAAATTTAAAGATATTAACAATTTCCGCCGGTAGTTTAGACGCTCGACACTTATCCCACTCGAATTAGCTCGGGATGACCGATTATCCACTTTTGTACTGTTTCAGCCTTGACGTTTGCGCCAGCCATGATTGAGTGAAAGATTCTCCTAAAACAATTAAAATTTTGCGAAAGTGATATTTGTTGAAACTAGCAGTTAACTAACCTGAATAGTTTTCAGTTTATAATTTTATTTAGAAGAACAATTATGCGTATGCATAACCCGGGTTCCGAGAGAACGATACATAAACGTCTAGTAAATCAACTTTTACATTTTACAATTAGCTACAATACATATGTATTAAAAACAAATTATGATTAATCGCGTGAATAGGAAGAATATCAATCGGATATGAGACTAAAAATGTTAAAATTATTCTTTAAAAAAAGGCCTAAAACATACTTATATAAGAAAATTACTAAAGCTTACCTGCGGCGAAATACTGAAGTAGAGATACAACTCAACTACAACAAATCGATGTCCGTAGATTACAAGCCAAATTCGTTTTAGCCAAAGCCAAATTTTTAAGAAGGTACCAGAAATCAGTAAACAAGCCAGGGTGAGATTATTATTTACAAAAAACAGGAATTTCACAAATTAGGAGCGCACTCTACGAACCGAGGTAAGCGAGTGAGATACCCGGAACACAGCGCGCGCGCATCGTTCATATGAGTCATACAGGATACTTGCTTTTGATTGGTCGTTGCGTGCGGTCAATGCGTTGTGAACATAGATGACGTTGAGATAAAGAAACAAAAGGCCCTGTCTAAGTTTTGTCTCATACTGTCAAGCGTCATTTCTAATACAACAGTAAGGGACAAAATACTGTGTAACTATTCCAAGGTATTTTTGTATAAAATAAAATACTGATTTCTTTCACCATTAGCTAACACTGGCAGCGTAGAATGATATTATTAATACGTTTTTCACCTTAAACACAAATTCGTGCTAATTTCAAAATTCCGGAACAAATATCACAATAAATATGAAGTTCCGGTATTTTGGAGGCATATCCATATTATCCTCTACGTTTGACGTCAACGACCTTAAATCAATCTACCTACTCTGACCTCTGATTATAATCTTTTCAAATATTTTACTTAGTGCTGGCAGAACTGATATTGGTCTGAAATTTGAAGGATCACCCCTGTCTCCTGATTTGAACAGAGGTATCAGTTTACTGTGTTTCATGAGGTCTGGGAAAGCTCCATCGTCAACACATTTATTGAATATAACAGGGTGTCCAGTAGATCGATGCAAATACTTAAACTGAAGCTAGTACAGACCATTTAGAACCATTGAGACAACCATAGATACGGCGAAGTCTTACCGTTAAATCTTTATTGATAATTTAGTGTTTTTGAAGAAAATTTCCAGATTTTCACAGTTAAGTGATTATCATTGCAAAACTAAATCTTAATTGGATCATAGACTTAATAATCATTCTAATAAATCTTGATTTGTGCATCTGCTACGTCAGATTTGGTTTTTACCGACCATTGAAGAGCACGGCAAATTGGAATCATCAATAAAATGAGTTTTTCGGACCTAATTTAACAAAAACTAGTGAAAGCTTTTTATGTGCAAATCTTTATAAAAACTATCTTAGTTAATGATCTTTCATTTAAGGTATTATTGATGTAGATACCTCAAACATTCTTGAAGTTATGATCTAGTAATCAGTTTGAGGGAGAAAAATAGACTTTTTAGACAGTCTTTTAATTAATTAAATTTATGCCACACAGACACGAGCCTTCGGACTTCTGTGGTCATGATTTTGGGCATCATTTCATCTTCCATGGTGTCGAAAGCCATTCTTATTTTTGAAATCAACTTTTCTTTGTTTGAATTGTTTGAATAGACCAGTTCTTTGGCTCTGCCCCACACAAAATAGTCAATTGGGGTCAGGTCTGGTGAACGAGCAGGCCAAGGAATAGGCCGTCTCTGCCGATCCAGCAATTGGGAAAACAGTCGTCAAGATAGTTTCTCACCGCCTGGAAATTTTCTTCAAAAACACTAAATCATCAATGAATCAATGAAAATTTAACGGTAAGACTTCGCCATATGTATGTTTGGCTCAAATGGTTCTAAATGGTCTGTACTAACTTCGGTTTAAGTCTTTGCATCGATCTACCGGACATCCTGTATAAGCTAAGTAAATACTGAACCAATAACTTTGAAGATATACCCCACAGGTCTTCAGTATTTTTTAAGTTAAGTACTCTAAACGTTTTGTCAATGTCCTGGGGATACAAGTAGGGCACGTAAGTTGAACGCTGAGCCACATGTAGAGGGATAGCTGCGCATGAGTACAGTCGCGCGCGCATAATAATTGTATTACTTTATACATAGTTAAGTTTAGAGTTGGGTGTGTTCCATAGCTTGTAACCGGGTGTTTTACTTTTCAAGATAAGCCTTTTTTAAATCAATAAATGAAAAAAACGACTTCCATTCAAAGTTGATCATGTCATGTGACAGAGTAATTAAGATTATGGGGAGTAGCAAAAATTAACCTATATTATAATCGAATTCGAATTTTTTTATTTTAGATATAAAACACAAGTTTTCTGAACAAGATAACAACATTTATACACATTTTTTAATGCTGCCCATACTTACCTATAGTCTGAAAAAGATAATGGTGTCACACCATCCATTAAATCAGCGTGTGTTACAATGCAGCTGTCTCGTCAGGGCCTTTTGCTCATTGAGGGCCCTGGCTCAGGGCTGCTTCGGTCATCGTCACTAGTAGCGTCATCATCATCAGAATCTTTAAGGTCATCCTCAGAACTATCTGCATCAACGCAAATAATGAACTGTTCTGTTACCATATCTACGACATGGTCACTCCTAGCATATTTATCTTCTGTATCCTTCACCTTTTTGCATAACTTTTGCCAATCCCATGCACCCATCAGTAAGACTTTTTCTTGAATTAGGTCTATGCATTTAGTAACATTCCATTTCACATTTTTGCTCTCAATTGGGTTGAGATCTGGGTGGTATGGTGGTAATCTCAGCTCTTCATGGCCTTGTCCGGCTAGGATTCGGTCAATTGAAAATATTTTGAATTTTAACTGAGGTTTAAGTAGTGTGTACACGTAATGTGTGCCTTTTTCGGTGAGCCAAGCCTGCATGTCAGCTTTCTTAGAATTTTAGCTTGGTGCGAGATCCCACTGTTTATTATGGTAGGACGCGTTGTCGACCACCACGATAGATTTGGGTGGCAAATTGGGTATCAATTGAGTTCTTAGCATTTTTCATAATTCATGTTATCGTGGTAGTCTCCTGATTTGGTACCCGCTTTAAAGGTCAGTAGCGCATTCGGTACAAACCCAGTCTCAGACCCCGCGTGGACAATCATAACTAGCTGAACTTTTGAAATGGTTTTTTTAGGCCCTTTGTACTGTCGTCGGTCCAGGCTTTTGGTGTAGAGTGTGATGAATCTACGAACGATTCGTCCGTATAGATAATAGGCCGTCCCTCTTGGCGATATTTCTTAATTTTCTGTAAATATTCAATACGTCGCAGACGAATATTTGAAGTCTCAATCACACTTTTCGCACTTTTCGATTGTTTTCTGTTTTTTTTTCATCGAAACCCCAAACTCTTAATTAATCGTCGAAGACTTCTTTTTGAGCCTTTGAAGTTTATGTCTTCCTCTAGCTTCTGTTTTAGCTTGCCGACGGTGGGAAGCTCATTATTTATCTTGTGCCTTGGTCGAAGTTATCAATTGCTGTTACCGTTGTTGTTGTGGATCGTTTTTTGTCAGGTGTTCTGAAAACTGTTATCAAATCTGAGCTATTGGCTTGAGTGGTGATTCTTCTTACCGATGTAAGAGGCGTATTTGTGACATCTGCTGTCCTTTTTTGGATTTTAACAAAACAAATGATTATATTATCTATTTTTTGTGACTCGTCTTAATAACATCTGCAGATTGTCTTATCGTGCTGCTATCCAAATGGCTGAGCAAAATACTCGTTGCCTTGTCATTTTTATTTGCTTTAAATAATCAATTAATTCATTGGTTTCTTTTGAATGGTCGAGCAAAATACTTGTTTCCTCGTTAATATCACTTTTCATTTGCTTCAAAGAATCGAACAATTCATCGGTTTCTCTTTTAATAAAACAATGCACGTCATACACCATTTTTCGTGCCTGGCTTTTCAAAACAGTATTTTTTCTAGGCATATTCACTGTTTAAAGTCACAAACAAACTTAAAGAAAAACCAACAATAACAAACAAACTCAAACTTACCAAAAAACAACAACGATGAACATCATTAACAACACACTTTAGAACGCGAATGTAAGTCAGAAGTGCGCGGAGCGTCGTATCATTGCGGGGGACGGAGTACGACTAGAGACCCAATCGGCACTATGCACGCGCACCCTTCGTCCCTCTAGCCCCCCTGTGACAACTATTTTTTTAATTCTGCGCAATAACGGTCAGCGTTGAACAACTTACGTGCCCCTACTTGTATATGTCACCGGAAGATAGTCAAAACTGTCCACAGACCTCCCAACGTCCACCGTCCTCCAGACGTCCAAAACCTATCGACAGATAGTAAACCAGACCGACAGGGTTTAGAATTTACGTTTCTTTTGCTCTTACATGTCAGACTAACACGAAGACTATTCGGGGGCTTCGCTGTGCTCGCCCCCTCTAGTCATAATAAACCGTGAAACTGGCACAGTTATACCAAGGGACAATGATTTCTGCCTAAAGATAGTTGATGATGTTGTTAAAACCAACGCTGAGGTTGCTCGAGCTTTCGAAACATTCTTCACCAATGTACCCTTACTCACAAGAGATCGTCTTAATTCAACTCCATATGAAGCAGACTTTATTAAAAACAAAACTAGCGTCAGTACTGTAAATTAAAAATTTCATCATGTATATGTCACCGTAACATAGTCAAAACCGTCAGTTAATCAACTAACGGTTTTTTTCTCGTAAGTCGGTCAACTATCGACAGATAGTAAACTGTAGCGTCCTGCGTACTATATGACGCGGAAGTTGATCAACTAACGGTTAAAACCGTTAAATAGTAAACTGGTTTAAACTTGAATTGCAAACGAAATACCAGGGCAAACACTGCGGTAGCTTAGATGAAGACTAGAAAACAGCGAAGTCACACACATATAAACATCGAAGACTTGGGGTATCTTTTTTCTTTATACCCAGCCGGGGATTGAACCCGGGACCTCCCGCATGGCAGAGCCACAGCCGCTGCGCCACAGAGGTCGTCAATTACAACAGTGTTTTAATTAAAACTGACTTGCTGTACTTTTATAAATCACAAAAACATAAAACGCTCATTAAGGTTTGGACAGGATTTTGCTTAAACAGGTCTACAAACATTAAGTAGGTAGTTATTTTTTATAGGTAACAAAAAAATAAAGTCAAAAATTTATAGAATTTGACGTTTGTTTTGAGGTAAATCTATGTGTAACATTTTTTGTAGTAACACGGTATGGATTTATTTTAACAATCTGAATTTGTTTCGTTACTTTTGTATAGGACTAGTATATTTATGTATTTAGTAGTATTTTAATCAAGAAACATCACATTTTACTTTAATTTAACCCATTTTTCTCTATATATATCCTTTTTTTTAGAGAAAAAAATTACGTGATATCTGACGAAACCTTCCCTCTCCCCCACGTGAGACCCCTTTCCTCCTAATCACCTCACATAATTAATCGATGCCGCCTTTCTTTAGTCTCAAATCCAACACTTACAAATCTTTACCATTGTAATATTCATAGTTCCTTCTATCCTACTAGTTTTATTTAGTCCAGTCACAAATTAATCCTACTGTAATTGGTAAAGTAGTTATAACCTGCTAATTGTACATTATAATTAGTATTTCATACAAGTCGTTCCGCTATTGCAGTCTGCAAGTCCGGTATCTGATGAGTGGGTCGAAAAGGATGCTCCGTCCGAAGACCGTGAAGGTTGGATGTCAATGACCGGCATGCTGAAAACATACACAAAAGAAGACATCAAACCCAAGAGGGAAGCGATAGACAAAAAACACATTGATTCTTACAACCCTGCTACAAGCAGCCGAGAACTGAACCCATACTGGAAACATGGAGGTAGTGGTGTACCACAGACTGCAGAAGCCTTTCGTGAGTCTCGGCCATTTATAAAGCCAAAATATGATGAAGATTATTACTCCTCCCGTTCATCAACGTCTAAGGAATTCCGTAAGCCAAGAGAAGATAATGAGTACACATCAAAATCTTCAACACCTAGGGAATTTAGAAAACCTAAAGACGATGATGACTATTATTCCAAATCTTCCAGGTATAATGAATACAGGAAATCAAGAGAAGATGATGATGATTATTACAGCACAAAATCTTCAAAATCATTTAAAAAACCCGCAGATGACGAAAATTATTACAAAAGCATTAAAGAAGATCAGCATTCCTCTTCGTCAAAATCTGGTAGTTGGCGAAAAGGAAGTCAAATTGAATCGAAAAAATATGATGGCCATGATCAGCAACCACAATCCATATATAAGTCAGACGACAAAGATATAGAAGATAAAATGCAAGGCAGCAAAATAGATAATGATTATAAACAAACAGAGAAAACAGCAAAACCACCCCAACACAATGGTAAATATCTCAGTGACGAAAAAATGAACAAATTGGCAGCAAAAATAGTTAAAGCAGAAATTATGGGTGACACAAAACTTGTTAAAGAACTAAAAATTAAACTAGAAGACGCTAGAGAGTACAGAAAGCAGAATCCCAATGAAGGACAAATTGAATCAGATGACCAGGTGATGTTAATGTCCACCAACAGTATGGGAAATTCTCGACCACTTACCAAGACCTCACAGGGAGATGCAAAGAGTAAAGGAGGTAAAAGGAAAGCTGAGACACATGATGGTGGCCAGAGGGCCAAGTACTTTGGTGATGATGACAAGTACAACTTGGCACAAATGGTATGTTTACTTACCTACTACATTATTCAGAAATAAAACAAAATATTCTCAGGTTTTAAGTTTTAGATGTTAATTTAGTATGTGACATTGCTGTTTATAGCTAGTGTAACGATGTTAAGTCAAAAAGGAGAACCATGCAAGTCCTTTCTTTATTATGTTTTTCAAGAGAGCAATCGAAAAAAGGGATCTTACAATATGAGCAAACATTTATTAGGAATCAAATTAAATTCTTCAAACCTTTACTTACAGTTTCAACACGAGAAATATGGCACAAACTATGACAATGAGGAGGAGCTGGCCAAAGTTGCTTCCAAAAGCAAGAATCCAAATGATGATCTTGAAGATATATTCACTGACGAGATATCAAAGAACAGGAACGCTGCTAAGGATGACTTGAAAGAAAGAGACAGAGCTATCAAGCAGCATGTCAAGATGGAAAGGTCTTTAGAAGGCTGCGAGTATTGCTTGGACTCTAAGAATATGTTGAAACACTTGATGGTGAGCTGCGGAAGTAGCGTGTATGTGGCAGTGCCAGCAAGGAAGTCTCTGACAGAAGGACACTGTCTGATAACTACAATTCAGCATGCAGCTTGCGTTACTTCCCTTGATGAGGATATTTGGGAAGAGATCATGGTATTTTTTTATTTATTTTTTCATGATGAGCTAGCCCCTCAAGCGTTGTGGTGCCGTTATCGCGCGAGCTCATCCCATCGACGTTTCAGTGGGTAAAGCTGCCCTATATTTACGTTATGTATTTTCACAGGATTACAGAAAAGCACTGACAAAGTACTTCAACTCGCAAGATCAAGATGTGGTATTCTTCGAAACTGCTACAAAGCTCAACAAATATCCGCACATGGTCATTAACTGTGTTCCATTGCCGAGAGATGTTGGGGACATGGCAGCTATCTACTTCAAGAAAGCCCTTCTAGAATGTGAAACAGAGTGGGCCATGAATAAGAAGGTCATTGAGCTGAAGGGCAAAAATGTGAGAAAAGGGGTGCCGAAGGGATTGCCGTACTTTTGGGTTGATTTCGGAATGGATTCAGGGTTCGCCCATGTCATTGAAGACCAAAAGTTGTTTCCGAAGGCGTTTGCGGAGGTAACTTAACGTGATTTCTCAAATATTCTTTAAGATAAAAATACTTTGATTTTATTAAAGACTGCAGTCCTTAGAATAAGTCATAGACTGAGCGGGCCCTTTAAAACGCCGTCAAAAAGATGCGACACATTTTTTTCTTTGTGTGAGTATTTCACGCACCCATTCACATTGTTTGCTTTGTCGGACGAACGCCAGCGCTCGCAGTTGCGTAGAAATAATGATACCACCTCATCTTCACCTTCCTTCAAAATGAGCTATTTAAAATCATAGACTATGGCTGTATTTGTGAATTTACTTTTTCAGGAAATCATTGGGGGCATGTTAGACCTAGATCACAGTCTTTGGAAGAACCCAAAGAAGGAGTATGGTGACCTGCAGAGGAAGAAAGTTTTGGAATTTGTAGAGAAATGGAGGAGTTTTGATACTGTAGCTAAGAGATAAATGATTCGTCGTTGTTGATGTTCCGAACTCTGTTTTTTTACATTGTCAAACTAAGCTCTATGGTAGGTATAAGATGTGGCCAGGTGCGTTAGCAACATGGTCACCCCGGTGTAGCAACACACGAAAGTTAGGGCCGAAGCACTGGTCTTTTAACAAAGTACTAAAATGGAATAGGATACTCAGTTAGGAAAACAGTAGGTTATTAGGCAAATTATAGTAGGTACTGTAGGGGTCTTGAGCACTACCTACCACGGCCTATACTTGAATTTGCTAGCCCTACAGATTAGGTATATTAGGTAAAGACTTATATATGAATTTGAACTTTTATTTTTGAATATATGGTTACACTTTGTATAAAAGGGATCCAACTGGCTCGATAGCCATCCTAATCCTAATTATATAATTTAGCTCAGTCGCTGGCCGAAGCCTACGGTGAAATGTGTCACATTGACTTTTCACATCCAAGCCCCTTTCTTTTTAAATTACAAATCACGTAACAGTGTCAAAGTGAACACCCACTCTAAAGATTATCGCATATACAATATTGTATACGCCCGTATACAATATTATCGCATAGACAAATATCGAACCTTACAGTACCTACTATACTAATCCTAATAACCTACTGTTTACCTATAAATGTACTTATATGTACATATATATACGTAGTAAAATAGGATAAGTTAGGTTAGAGAATAAGGTTACGGACAGAAAATTAGACTATACATGGAGTTAGAGGACATCATAAAACGTAAAAAAGGCAGCTATGCTGGTAAGACCTTCTGGACAAGACGACGACTGAGCGTTCCGGCTCCAGTAGCCACTTCGACTAATCGCACTACGTCCTTTCCGGGAGTAATCAAACCACGAGGCCAGACCCCACGTGAAAGGGTACCGTCTACGTCTAACACTTGGTCGCCCACTCTACTTTCTTGTTGGACGCGGAAGGACCCCTAGTAGCTATAAGAGTTGGCTGATACTCGCGGTACAAACGTGTCCAGAAATGGTCAGCAAGGCGGAGACCTCGCCTCTACTTAACCCGCCGAATCAAATCAGTGTCGTCTACCTCGGCTACCACTGAGTAGGGTGCCGATGACCCCAAAAGAAAGTGGCAAGGCGTGATGGCGCCATGGGTGAGTGGACACGAGTTTACGAAATCCTCCGCTTCCAACAAGAGTGTGTTGGACCTCCTCTGTAGGGTTTAGCGCAGCAGATACTTCGAACTAAACGTTCCCAACATCCTCACTCGGCGTATTTGAGACTCCTCTGCATAATTTTTGTCCAGCATTGACTGGATGTTGCCTCGATACGCCCTTGCGTACTCACCATCTCATTTGTATTTTCTCCCAAGGCGTCTCTTCTTGCAAACCGCGAGCGAGCTAACTCTAAAGATTCTGGAATGACTATCGTAATAACATCCGGTCTCCACAGTAGGCCAGTCTCAAACCGCGTTGTGCGCCGCTATCAAGCAGGGCGGAGGTAACAGAGTTACCTTTGGGCCCTGTGACGGTTACCGCAACGACCTTCAATTGCGTTCTGTTTGCGGGCGCTGCAGACGGGGCAGTGACGTACAGGTCTTGGAGGTTTCGGAAAGAATAGAGTCTGTGGGAGCCTAGTGCAGAAGAGTTAGGTGACTGCGCTTAAATATTTCCAGCTATCTACCAGCAGCAGAACCTTTTGCAGGTACGATAGGCACTGATGGGTACTTTTGACAAGGCACAGTTCGTTGAGGGCCGCGTCTTGTGAATACACCTTCGGGTGTCGCTGTGGCTCGTTCCGAGGCCGCCGGGACGGACCACTGTTGGGCGTGCACTGGAGGATGCCCGTTGGGCGTACTGAGCTCACGACCAATGACGCGTAGAGGGCGTTGAGTCGGGACTCGATCGTGTGGTAGCTTGTTGTCGGTCAGTTGAGTCCACAGAGCAATATAAGTAATATGGAATCGCGTCAGCCGACCGAGGGACACGTCCACTTAGTGTAAATGATGGAGCGAGCTAACCAACGCGGGCACGAGACATTTTAACATAATTTTTAAGCCCCATCCACATGCTTGGCAAACAACGGCAAACAGCGATCAACAAACACGGACGTGCGGATAGGTGTTTGCCTGTTTTTGTTTGGTATTCGCTGTTTGTGCCGGTGATCGGCATCGGTGTCAGTTTTTCTCCACAAATCAAAGGATGTGCGACACGTGTTTGCGGTGTATCCAGACGCTTGCTTAGCTTGCGCTGCGCTGTATCAGTAGTACAGTACGTGCAAGCTTGCCGTCGGCGGACGCTTTAGTTACAAGTGGTTATTATTATTTATTATCTACGCTGTGTGCTATTGTAATCAATCAACGTAAGGGGTAAATTTTTGAATCGATATAGCTAAGGAGGGGGGGGGGGGGTCCCCCTACCCCCCCCATATAGTTTTTAAAGTGCGGAAATGTATACTTTTTGAGATATGATTTTTTTAAGTTTTGAGGTTAGATTCATCTGATTTGATAGGAAAATGAAGAAAAACACCATATTTATGACACCAATCTATTCAATTTTATAGACCTATCCTTAGTATTTACACAGGAAGTGACCTAAAACAAACATTTCGGTTTAGTGAAACTACATGGGGTCGCCTCGCTCCGCTCCGCTTCAATCGGCTCCGGGTCGTTCATAACGTTGTGACCTAACACAACCTATCTTTAGTATTTACACAGAAAGTGACCTAAAACAAACATTTCGGTTTAGTGAAACTAGATGGGGTCGCCTCGCTCCACTCCGCTTCACTCGGCTCCGGGTCGTTCATAACGTTGTGACCTAACACAACCTATCTTTAGTATTTACACAGAAAGTGACCTAAAACAAACATTTCGGTTTAGTGAAACTAGATGGGGTCGCCTCGCTCCTCTATTCAATTTTATAGACATATCTAATTGCGTTCAACAGTTCGTCAAACGCATCTTTCTTTGACCGCAAAACTTGTCGCCTCCACAAGTATTCAACACACATATCGTCAAAGCTGTTGGGATTGTTGTAGTTATCTTTGTAGAAAAACCGTTTCACAATTCTCCATTGAGACTCTATTTTTTGCGTGTGTACCCCAACTGGGGCTACAAATGGATTGCCTGGGTCACTATGGTTTACTTTTTTATGAGTATACCCATGGTCACCCAGACAATCATACGCCCTCCAAAAATCTGTGTGTATCACACTGCCTTCAGCCACATGTTTCTTTATCAAAGAAACTAGCACTTCGGATGACCTATTGTTATTGGGGCAAACTTCAAGATGTAAGTCTTCACTCCCGGTCTTCGATCATCCCCAACACCCAATGGCCATCGATGCGTCTCCCTGAAACAAACAAAACATAATGTTTAACAACCATTGCGATTTAGTGCAACTAGATGGGGTCGCCTCGCTCCGCTCCGCTTCACTCGGCTCCGGGTTGTTCATAACGTTGTGACCTAACACAACCTATCTTTATATATATATATTTATATATATTTACACAGAAAGTGACCAAAAACAAACATTTCAGTTTAGTGAAGCTACATGGGGTCGCTCCTAAACAACATGTTTATTACTGTGTATTGTTACTAACCTTTATTAAATTTTCTTTTCCCAAACTTGCTTTCGTCTATCTGTACCACCTTGCCTGGGCCACCAATTTTTCCTTTTTTGGCTTGTCTGTGCCTTTGGTATTTGACTACCACTTCCCTACAATAATTATACCAATCTACAATGGTGACCCGGGACAGGGATTGCTCTTCCTTTTTTGTGAAATCTTCCACAATGGCTGTCATTGTATCGAATTTTCGAGCAAAACAATACATAAGATAGAACATTGTAGGCATTTCTAGCTTAGCATTTTCGAACCAGGTTCCAATTGTCCTGGAAACGAAGTTCTTATTCTTGCAGCTGCCCTTTTGGCACATAAACGTGCCAACTGTCTTGTTTTTGTAGTACACCACTTTCATAGGTGTGCGGTGTGTACGGCACAGTCTTGATGTTTCAAGCAGGCCTTGCTGTTCAGCAAAGACCACACACTTTTCTCTGGTGTCAACTTTTCTATCAATTTCCCTATATTCCACATGGCGGCTACTTCAGCAGAGTATAAATTTCGCCGAACAAAAGATTCATCGTCGTCGGAACTATAATCCGACATTGATGATTGCGCTTCTTCTACTTCCAAACGACGCCGAGTTCCACCACTCGTCGATGGTTGCTCTCCATCTTGCACCTGCCGCCGTCGAGAAGCACCGCTCGTCGATGGTTCGTCCTCCATTTCAAACAGCAAATCGATGTCCGGGGTAACAGCTGAGGTCAATAGTAATTGCGAGCAAGGGTCCAAAATACAAGCAGAGGTCGGTCGGTTGTAGGATACACAAATTAAAGGGATAGCCAAAGTCGTCGTAAATAACAGAAATAACACGGAAAAGAACATTCGCGTAGCTACGAGAGAAACGGAATGAAGATGCATCAGCACAGTGTGACCAGATTAAATTTTACGAAAATACCGAGGCACCTCAAAAAAATACTGAAATATACCGATTTACATAGGACAGATATACCAATAAAAATACTGATTTTCTTAACAGGTTTTATTTATTCATTTTCACAATAAATGTTAGAGTTATATTTTAACATCTTTTTCGAAGGATTAAATTTTACACAACCTCCTTCATCCTTAACACCTTGCTTTGTTTTTAAAATTGCTGACACATTTTTGTTTACAAATCTATTTCTTTGGTCCGTTTTTATTAAATTTATCTGTGAAAATATGCGCTCGCATGCAGCATTCGATACCGGTATACATAGCAGAGATTTACTAAAACTAGTTATATTTTTGTATTTTAACATGCCATCACTGTTAGAAATTTTCCCAACTTCCACCCAAAATTGTTCACATGAGATGGGTGAGCCAGTGCTCGAAGATTGTAACAAATCACTTACTTCGCGATCAAACTTTAGGGTTCTATATTCTTCGTCGATTAACTGCATTTGTTCTGGCTGTACTTCGCATGGGAAAGTTTCTATTACATTTCGTAAACTGCGAAATTCTTTATGCACGGCAGTGTGTGGGTCAAGAAATTTTAGTTCTTTAAAAACTGGATTTTCAAAAGGCAAACGTGATTTCAATTGCGTGCTTAGCTCAATTAAAAATGATTGGCACCTTCTGAAAAACTCAGCAATCTGTTCTTTCATGTTTACATTTCCCCTGTGTTTGATTAATTCTTGGCCCACTTGAATACCTAAGTACATATCTTTCAATGGCAAATAATTTACATGTGACTTTGGGTCTAAGGTAAATACATTTTCTGTATGTTTGATGTAATTAGTTTTCATGAAGCAACCCAAAATCGACAAGTACATACTAGATGCATCATCATACAGTCTATCAATGCACGGATAGTCGCCTTGAAAAATTACGTTAAATTTGTTTACAATCGGCAAAATGTAGTCCAAAAAGTGAAAGTACAATTTGTTTATATCAGTGGTAAAAGAATTATATAAAAATTCTGATGACATATTGCGATCACTCAAGTATTGGTCTTGAAAGAACAATTGCAATGCCCTCCACTGCTCAATTATTCTACTAATACAGGCATGAAGTGAAAGCCACCTTATGTCGTAATGACGCAAGATTCTGTGATTTTCAGTGTCTGTGAAATTTTGGAACTCAGCAAATTCTCTTTGACGCTTGCTGCTTTGAGAAAAATATCCATATACTTCTTTTACTATTTGTTCTAAATTTCTAGGCAGTATTTTACAGGCGTGGCTAACACTTAATGCTGCAGAGTGACAAACACATTTTATGAAAAAGCACTTTGGGTTTACTTCTTTAATTTTTGCAACAATGCCAGAGTGTTGACCAAACATCACATTCGTAGTATCAGCAGCGAATCCTATTACGTCTTTTATTTCTAAACCTAATTCGGATAATTTTGATGACAACGAATTAAATAAATGACCTGCGGTCTCACCACTTAAATCAACTAAATCAAGGAATTTGGTTTGTACAGTACATTTAGTTTCAGAGAAGTATTTAATTACTATCGCCAATACTTTGACTGTCGCAACATCTGTACTCTCATCGATTATAATTGAATATACTGGTTTACCTGAAGGAGATGCAGTACGAAGTATGTCCTCAATCATATCTTTTTCGAATTCGGGTCCTAAAACATTATAAGTTATAGCAGCTGCTTTGGTTCTCTTGCAGGAAAATTCTTTCGCAATATCGGAATCGGTAAAACACTTCACTAGAACTTCACTAAGATGGTCCATAGCTCTAAATGGGATATTGTGTTCCGACAGAAAACTGCATAAACGCAGCTCAGCTTTCTTGACTTCGTCTTTCAGTGGGGCCTTTTTGAAAAATGTATCAACCTGAAAATTAAATGAAAAAATACTTGGTTATTTTGGAAACAAAACCAGGATGATTAACTTTGAATTAAAATATATCAAAACTCCTTGAACTAGGTAAGTAAAGCGAGTTATGCTTACCTTTGACTGTCCTTTATATTTTATCAAGTTCGATTTATGCTTTTCAGTATTTGCATGCTGTTTTATAGATGCTAATCTACTTTGCAGTTTCGCATTGCATGCTTTACAAAATGCGGTGAACTCATCATCTTTATAACGTGAAAGCCACGAAGAAAATTCCGGAATTTGTTCCCACTTAGCTAAATAACTTTGCTGAAAACTAGACATGCTGTCCGGATGGATGCAACTAAGTAAATAAAAATAACGAAAATCGCAATCTATTTATATGATGACAAAAACATCTCCTATTTTGGGGAAATTCCCGAATTATCGAAAGAAAGTCCTCAAAGATTAAGTCGAGTGCAGAAGAGACAATCATTTCACTTGAACCGTATTAGACGATTTAATACTAGTAATTAAGTATCTTTTATGTCTAACTACTACCTATTCATGCAACTGAAAACTTAAAAACTAGACGTTGTTTTGAAAATTATAGATAAACTAGCGGTCCGTCCCGAATTCGTCCGGGTAGACTGATATTCATGAAACAAACGGATTTGAATGTATGAAATCTGGAAATTACACTATATCTAATGTTGCAAACCGCATTAAAATCGGTCCAGCAGTTGTAAAGTTTTAGGCGAACATACATTGTGCAACTCTGATTTATACTACGTATTGATTGATAATTGTATAGGTAGTATTACAATACTACAACGCCGGCGACGGCCGTCTTTCTTGTCATATCTGTAACTTACTCATCTTTGCTCATAGATAACATGTATAAACTAAATCCGGGAAAGCCCCCAGCCAATGTTCGCGTTCCGGGGAATTCCGCAAACATTGTCCCAAGGACGATCACTCACTACGGTGTTGCCATAACGTCAACCATAATATACCCAAAAATACTGACTCCCAGCAATATACCTGAAAATATACTGATGTTCGGAAAAATCGATGAAATATACTGAAAAAGTATTAAAATACTGAATCTGGTCACACTGCATCAGCATCATTTTTCGACCACAGACGAACATTAATGTCAATACCACAGACAAAACGTCATAATTTTGTCAGTGAATTGTACTGTTTTTGTCTGTGAATAGTACTTTTGCGTTTCGTTTCGCCGATTTTCGTAGTAAAATGCGTTTCGTTCACCAATCTTCAATGTGGATTTCCAGAAAAACTATGCATTTCCGCGCAAAAAGAAAAGCACTTTGGTATGAAAAGCGAGTGCCAGCTATCCATTAAGCAAACAAACGCGTTCTCGAGGATCTGTACCCTAGGGAACGCGTCCCCAGGTGGCGGATAGGGGAGCGCCCTCTGCTCCTCGGGCAAGCCGCTTGGACATACTCCAAGTCTGGATTGTCCGATGAGCTGGAGGGTAGGTATCTCCCGCGGACCACTCAGATCACCTCAGTCGGGCCGCTTGGGCTTATTCCAAGGTCGGGACCGGCTGAGGACATCGTCGTTGGGCAGGACGGCGCGTGGGGATGGCGGCGGGTGAACACATACAGTGTCAACGGCGGCTCCCACAGCCTCGTCAGCGGGGATTACTGCCATAAACGTGAAGGTTCCCATAGTTAAAATAATCTTAAATTGTACTGTGAATGTTGATGTACCCCAGGAGGGTACCAGCTGTGAAGCCGGAGAATACCTCCCCGGGCTTGTACCGGGCAGCCCTTCGTTCTCTGGGATGGGCAACGGTTTACTTTGTTTTGACAATAGTCAAGGCGGCGACAGGGTTCGCCACTCACGTTTGGTCACGCCGAAAGTCCCGGAAGGGCGAAAAGCGGGCTTTGGACACCCGCTTTGCTACGTGGAATGTGCGTGGAGCGATAGATGAAAAGATTGATGAAATGTGTGATATGATGGACAAAAAGAGAGTAGATGTGTGTTGTGTGAATGAGACTAAAAGAAAAGGGTCAGGAACAACTACCCATTGCCCTTTTACAGCCTACTGTTCTGGGGTTACAGAGGCCGAGGTAGGATGTAAGGGGGTAGGGATTGTGCTCTCCCAACGTATGGCCCAGTGTGTTAGTGAGTATGAATGTGTAGACCCTAGAATTCTCTGGGGGCTTGTACCGGGCAGCCCTTCGTTCTCTGGGATGGGCAACGGTTTACTTTGTTTTGACAATAGTCAAGGCGGCGACAGGGTTCGCCACTCGTCACGCCGAAACTCCCGGAAGGGCGAAAAGCGGGCTTTGGACACCCGCTTTGCTATGTGGAATGTGCGTGGAGCGATAGATGAAAAGATTGATGAAATGTGTGATATGATGGACAAAAAGAGAGTAGATGTGTGTTGTGTGAATGAGACTAAAAGAAAAGGGTCAGGAACAACTACCCATGGCCCTTTTACAGCCTACTGTTCTGGGGTTACAGAGGCCGAGGTAGGATGTAAGGGGGTAGGGATTGTGCTCTCCCAACGTATGGCCCAGTGTGTTAGTGAGTATGAATGTGTAGACCCTAGAATTCTCTGGGTCAGACTCAGGGTGGAGCTTATACGACTATTTGTAGTAAGCGTTTACGCCCCAGATATGGGTCTGACGCAGAGGGTTCGAGAGGAGTATTGGGAAAATGTGCGAGAGGTATTAATGAAGTGCGATGCAAAAGAGCGGATCATAATGCTAGGAGACTTTAACACATGGGTAGGAGTGAAGCGAGATGGTTATGATCAAGTGCTGGGTAAGTTTGGTGACGAAAGGGTCAACGAGAACGGCTTAGGTCTTCTCGAAGTGTGTCTGGAAAAGAATCTTTGTGTGACGAACACTTTGTTTTATCACAAAAAGATTCACGTGTATACTTGGCAGAGACAGCAAGTATTATATATTTGATTGATTTTATAATTGTTGATGAAAGACTGAAAAACAACATTGTCGACACGAGAGTATGGCGGGGCGCTAACCTAGGATCTGATAATTTTCTGGTGATAAGCCAGATAAATGGACTGTTCAAACGATGGCGACATCACCCTCAAATGCCGACAACAGAGTTGGAACGTATAAAAGTAGAGACATTAAGAGAAGAGTGTGGGAAAGTAGAATATAAGAAGAGACTGGCTGAACACTTTGAGAAGAATAATTTGAAAGGAGAGTGTGACCTTGACATGGAACAGTTTTGGTCAATAATTAATAATGGAGTGATAGAGTCTGCAAGAGAAGTATGTGGTGTGACCAAAAGGAAGAAAGGAAAAAGACCAGAACAAGCTGTCTGGTGGGATAATGAAGTAAGAAAGGTGGTGGATGATAAAAAAGCATGGTTGGACTTGTTAGCTACAAAAGCTAACATGAGAGTAAATGGTGATAGAATAAATGAAGAAAATGTGGATAGAGCGATTGAGAAGTATAGAGTCTTGAAAAGACTGGTGAAAGAATGTGTGACAACAAAGAAAGAACAGATAAAAGAGCGATGTGATGAATGGTTTTCTGACAATTTCCGGGCCAACATCAAGATGTTTTGGAAATTGGTGAAGGATGCCCGAGGAAAGTCAGAAAAAACTTGTTATGAGCGATGGAAATGATACAACACCCGTTTGGTTATAATGCGTATAATCGACTGCCGTCTCCCATCGCGGGCGCAGCCGCGGCACCTTACCTTTAGCAGTGACTACCTACATATCTAAATATAACATTCCTCCACCAATAGTTTAAACTTAATCTAAAAGAATTGCTTATAATTAACCGCGCTCCTGTTTCGTTTAGGGATGTTTACTGATGTGCTTTCTGCAGCACCAACTGTAGCAGCTGCCATTGATGCTTGAGGGAGAGGATTATCTATTCCATCTGTGGCGTGCTCACATTCTGACCCCTGTTCTGCCTCGGCGGTTGTTACCTCGATGGTTTCTGCTGGAGCTAGCTCCGCTCTGGTTAATGGGGCCGGCGCTGGCGAAGCCTCACTCACTGGTGCCGTGCTAGTAAGGTCGACCGTAGCTGGTGGATGATTGATCGTCGTAGTGACGTAAGCTGGCATCATCTGATCCGGTTCTGGATCCGGAATATTCTGACTCTGCGAGCTGACCTCCTCCCCTCTATACTTCAAAATCTGGTTAGCATGCTTTTTCAGTATAAATCCATTTTCTATAAGTTGTACATTAAATATAGTAGAACCGAGTTTCTCCACAATCTTTGCACGTGCCCAACTGCACTTATTGTTTTTAAATATCTTAACTAAAACAGTTTCTCCTGTATTAAAACTTACAGATCTATTTCCCGTATAATTCTCACACTGTAAAGACTGTTGTCGGCGGACGGTTTCGTCAAGTGTGGCTGAGACTGATGACGATGGCGACATCGGCTTCAACAAATCTAGCCTACATTGCAAATTGTGTCCAAACATAATTTCTGCCGGCGACTTATTTGTCGTAGTATGTTTTGAATTTCTATATCGTAATAGAAACTCGTTTAATTTACGGTTTATCAAATTAATGTTACATCCCGATAAAATAATTGATTTTAATGCCTTTTTAACTATTTTAACATAGCTCTCAGCTTGTCCATTGCTTTGTGTGTTATATGCTGGCGATGTTAAATGGTTAATACCATTCAAGGAACAGAAATTTTCTAAATCTGAGGATACAAACGATGTTCCATTATCAGTACATATTGTGTTAAATTGTCCAAATCTAGCCATCACTTCGCAAAGTTTTTCGATAACTATTCGACTACTGTATCCAGTTGAAACATCGTAGGATTCAACCCATTTTGAATACGCATCAACTATTATTAAATAGACTTTGTTATTTAACGGGCCCAGTAAATCTAAATGAACGCGATGCCACGGTCGCGGAGGGAAGGGCCAGGGAGTGAGGAGCACGCGCGGGGGGGAGGGGCGCAGAGATGCGCACACACTGCATGCCGCCACACACTGCTCTCAATCTCCGCGGCGAGACCGGGCCACCAAAACCTAGTACGAGCTTCAGCCTGCATCTTACTAATACCTAAATGCCCACTGTGCATCTCTTTAATGACCCTATTGCGTAAACAACTAGGTACTATCAATTTGTATCCTCTCATTACGCAATCGAGCTCCACTGATAGCTCATGTCGACATGCATAGTACGGTTTCAGTAAGTCATGAGTTATCTTCTCAGGCCATTTGCCCGTGATGAAATCCTTAATCCGTGAAAGGACATGATCTGAATTAGTTTTATCACGTATTTCTTGTAGAGAAATATAATTATCTCCCTCACATACGAAATTTACATAGACCGCGTTTTCTAACCCCGAAGACGATTGCTGTCGCCTCTTTTTGTATCTGGCTATATCGCTTCTCGGCCTGGATAGCGCGCGCGATAAATACAACAAAGGCTTATCAACGCCATCTTCTACTTTTGATAATATAGCACCGAGTCCAATAGGAGATGCGTCAACCGTTAAAGTTAACTGCGCATATGGATTAAAATGTGCTAATACTTTATCAGATGCGAGTTTGCTTTTTATTTTCTGCACTGCATGGTCATGATCGGAATTGCAACACCATGGAACACTCTTTTGTAATAAATTGTAAAAATAATTTACCATGCCGAGAAAAGACTTTAACAGCCAAATACATTATTTGGCTGTTTTGCTTGTAGTATTGACTTTACCTTGTCTGGAGATTTATGCACCCCATGACAATCAATAATAAAGCCCAGATAGGATACGGAGTCTAGCAACAAATAGCACTTATCTTTTTGCAAAACTAATCCGGCCTGTTCTAATACTTCAAAAACCTTATTTAATCTTTCAATATGTTCTTCCCGAGTCCAGCCTGTTACTAATAGATCATCCATGTATTGTAGAACACCTTCGCCTAGATCTGATAATATACCTTCTAAAGTTCTCTGAAAAATCGACGGTGCGCTGGATAACCCAAATACATGCCGAGAAAAGACTTTAACTCTGATACATTATTTGGCTGTTTTGCTTCTAGTATTGACTTTACCTTGTCTGGAGATTTATGCACCCCATGACAATCAATAATAAAGCCCAGATAGGATACTGAGTCTAGCAACAAATAGCACTTATCTTTTTGCAAAACTAATCCGGCCTGTTCTAATACTTCAAAAACCTTATTTAATCTTTCAATATGTTCTTCCCGAGTCCAGCCTGTTACTAATAAATCATCCATGTATTGTAGAACACCTTCGCCTAGATCTGATAATATACCTTCTAAAGTTCTCTGAAAAATCGACGGTGCGCTGGATAACCCAAAGACTAGACGTGTATATTTAAAGAGCCCTTTATGTCTGTTGATACAGGTCAGCTGCTGTGATGACTCATCTAAAACTAGCTGATTGTACGCAGCTGTCAAATCCAGTTTACTAAACTGCTGGCCGCCATGCAGCTTTGAAAACAGTTCTTCTATTCTAGGCACGGGATATTTCTCCACTACCAGCTGTTTATTTATTGTTCCCGAATAATCAGCACAAAGGCGTATCTTTTTATCTTGTCTAATTACAGGTACTATCGGACTTGCGTAGTCGGAAAACTTTACAGGTACTAGAACACCTTGGTCCACTAATCTATTGATTTCCGCTTCAACACTTTCACGAAGAGCATAAGGTAATGGTCGTGCTTTACGGAATACAGGTTTTGAGTCTGGTTTGAGTTTGAGCTTAACGCTAATATTCTTACAGCAACCGAGACGCTCCGAAAACAACTTTGGATACTTTTTGCTAATTTCGTTTAGAACGTCGTTACACATGTTAACCTTTCATCTGTGAGGGGCATTTGAAAGAAAGATGGCGTCTGTGAAACCCAAAATGGCCAGGCTCACAGACGGAGACTTTGGGGCCCTCTTTTATACTTATAATAAGATTTTCTCTAAATGTAATTAGAATTATGGAAATAGCAGGATTCTTACTTGATCTTAACTAAATTCTTTACCTTTCTCCATAAATTGAGCTTTTATTCTAATTGAATTGCACCAAAATGGTGATGTTCAATATATAATACTCTAAAGTTTACTAGTTTTTTATGTATTATTTCTGAATGAAACATTATTTGGATCCGTTGTTTTATTCTAATTACGCATTAGTGTGTCCAAAATAGTAATTAACTCAAATATAGATGACCTTCATACATTTATTTTATGCACCACTTGTTTTTAGAATGGTACAAATATAGCCCCTCCTGTAAACCAACAAAATGTATGAATTTTATTATCAACTAGTTTAAATTACTCTTGGGTTAAGGGATAAAGGTTCGAATGTTTACAGTTACTAGAGTATATCAACTATCTGTAATGAAAACCTCATAGTTGTAAGTTACACATATTCTAAGTAGGAGATGTACAAAAGTGGCAATCAAATGGGGTACAAAAAGTAGTGCTCAAAATACATCAAAGTTTTTGATAGAAAAGTAACACTTATCAATTTGGTAATATATTTTCCTATAACTTAATAGAATAACCTATTAGAATTTAACATAACAACAAGGTCCTTCATAGAAACATTTCAAGCTGGATGCTGCTGAACATAGTGAAAAATCATCCACTTTGGTACCATAGATGCTAACAAACTATGGATGCAACACTGCCAGTAGGTGCCGGTGTAGGTGTGTGTGCCTATTATTTACTGTCGCGCTAAATAGAGTCTTGAATATCAGACATATGTTCCTCTCCAACTCCGTGTAGGAAAAGGTGTAACGCTATGATATGTTCGATACATACAGGGTGTCCCAATTTCATCATATATTTTTTTGCACAAGTGTAAGTTACTTTTGCCATTTTTTAGCACGCGTAATAAAATTGTTTATCCTCGTGGCCAACTGTTATGAGCGATGGAAATGATACAACACCCGTTTGGTTATAATGCGTATAATCGACTGCCGTCTCCCAACGCGGGCGCAGCCGCGGCACCTTACCTTTAGCAGTGACTACCTACATATCTAAATATAACAAAACTAATTTTAATGTAATTAGAAGTGAAAATGGTGATGTTTTCACGTGCGTCGACAGAGTCTGTCGACGCACGGTCGATGTGTGCACATCGTCTCGACAATTTTAATTAAATTACTGTCCATAATGCCGCCGAAATTAGCCCCGAGTGAAACCAACGCAGTGCTGAAGGCTTTTGCTAGTCTGGAGTGTAAATTCAGTGCTCAAAATGAGGAAATTAGTGCTTTAAAACAGCAAGTACAAGAACTGCACTCGTTCATCAAAAACTGGAAAGAGGAGGGTACATCTAAACAGACATGTTCCCGATGCGAGGCTGCAGCGGTTTCGAAGTTGCCTCGACCGGAATCGTCTATGTCCGCGACCCCGGTGCTAAGCGCTACGGGTGCGAGCGAGACGGAACCGTTGCGCGACGCAGCGATGCCGCTGTCGACGTCGAATAAACCATTTGGATGTAAACAACCGAACTTCGTTTCAATTGTGAAGACAAGACGCAATAAGAAGGTGAACCAGGATGCGCCGAGGAACCAGCCTCTCTTATCGGAGGCAAACCATGATAAATGCGACTCGCAGCCTTCTAACTCCAACGCAAGTCACAGTCAGCCTCGTGACTTAGACGCTCAAGATGACTGGAAGCTAGTGACACGAAACCGTCAGCGTCGTCAGCGTCAGGTGGTGAGAGGAAGTGGACCCGCGAGCGATATTCTAAGTGCAGCAGACCGCATAAAATATTTACACGTATGGGGTGCTCGTTTGGATACAACCGACAAAAACATCGTCGACTACCTTAATGCAAAGGAAGCCAACAACCTATACTCTGCTTCTAAATTGTCACCGAAACTACAAGTAGACTATTTATCATTCAAAGTCGGTGAACCCGAACACATGCTGAATGAATGTCTAGGTACAAAATTTTGGCCCAAGGGCTTTTCAGCTGAGCGCTGGTTATTTCGTCTCGAAAGAACACAACCGGAACAACAACATGTTGAACAAGGTACAAGCTAAACAGTTCTTACTTTATGCATACTACCAAAATGTAAGAGGTCTTAGAACTAAATTATGTACATGGCGAAATAACTTATTACTAATACCAGATAACATACACCTAATTGGTATAACGGAAACCAACTTAATTGAATAGACAACTGACGCTGAAGTATGTACTGAAGACTGGTCAATCATGAGAAGAGATCGCGAAGGTGGTCAGGCAAGGACACCGGGTGGTGGAGTGATGCTCCTGTCGCGGGCGTCCGTGCAGCTCGAGCGCCAGCCTCATCTGGAGACCAGCGACGGCGAGGACCTGTGGGCTCGGTTTGCAGTGAACCAACACTACGTATACGTATGTGTTGTGTATATCACGCCGGACTCAAGTGACGCAATGTATACTAAGTGGTTCGACAGTGTAGAAAATGTGTGTGCAATAATACCAAGTCAAAGAATCTTAATTCTCGGTGACTTGAACCTGTATAGTGCAAGTCTTAATACAATTAATTATTTTAATTGTTTTCAATCTATATGTAACTTACATCAGTATAATAGCGTGCCTAATATGAATGGGAGAATGTTAGATGTGGTGATGACGAGCCCGGAGTTGGACGGTGCGGTGTCGGTGCGGCGGTCGGAGCCAGGTGAGGAGCTCAGTAGGATCGATGCTCAGCATCACCCGCCACATGACGTGTGTGTCGAGTACGACTTTACCTATACACCTACACATACCATCGATCCTTCCAATGTAGATATTTCTAGGGATTGGAACTTCAGCAAGGCTGACTATTTAAAGCTATACATTATTTTAAAGGATACAAACTGGAATGAACTATATCAGTGCACATCGACTGAAAGTGCAATAAATTACTTCTACAAAGCTATATATACTGTATTCGACCTCTGCATACCAAAGAAATTACGGAAGCGATCGTGTAGTAGAATTTATCCTGTCTATTACACGAGAGCAATTATCCGTGACATTGAGATTAAGGCTCGTTTTCATCGGGAGTGGAAACGGACCGGGATTGAGGATGCTCGCGGTGAATTTAAGCGTTTGCGAACCAAAATAAAAATGGACACACAATTAGCATATCGTTCATATGTAAGAGATATATCTGTAAAGTTGCACAAAGAACCCGCAAAATTCTGGGAATTCGTTAACATGCTACGCAGCCGAGGAGGCGTCGAGGCGAGGGTTACAAAGGGTGATCAGGAATATCAAGGGGCCGCGGCGGCTACCGCCTTCGCGAATCACTTCCACTCAGTATTCCTACCACAACAACCGTCACTCGATCCGGCTCCTGCTAGTGCAACCGACTCGGGGTCTCGTAGGATTGATATTGGTTACATAAGTTCGGATGTTATTTGTTGTGCAATAAAGAATCTAAAACCGAAAACGTCACCAGGCCCGGACGCTCTTCCGGCTTATGTAATCAAAGGTTGTATGGATGAATTACTCGGCCCAATAAAGTTTATTTTTAACCTCATCTTGGAAAGTGGGGATTACCCTCAGGATTTGAAAATATCCCGGGTGTCTCCTATTCCCAAGAAAGGATCTAAAACAATGATCGAAAACTACCGCCCAGTGGCAATACCAGTGGCAATACCTTTCGCCATTGCACAGATGCAATGGCGAAAGTGTTCGAGATGGTTCTTCAGGCGGCTTTACTACCTCAATGCCTGCCCTACATTACTAGTGCACAGCATGCATTTTTGCCGAAACGCTCAGTGACCACGAACCTCGTAACATTAGTCGACATCCTTACTCGGGAACTAGATGCGGGAAACCAAGTCGACGTCATTTATCTGGACTTCCAGAAAGCATTCGACAGGGTTGATAATGATATCCTGCTACTAAAATTGGGTAAGATAGGACTGGTACCAAAGCTTCTCAAGCTATTTTCTAACTATCTAATGGATAGAAGACAGTTTGTGAGGTACGGCCAATTTCTATCCAACCCATACGGCACCCAGTCGGGTATAAGTCAAGGATCAAACCTTGGCCCCCTTCTTTTTGTGCTATTGATAAACGATCTCCCGGATGTGGTCAGCGACTGCGACATGCTGCTGTTCGCTGATGATGTAAAACTGGTGAGGGTCGTCAGAAACATGGGGGACGGTGCAATTTTACAGAAAAATCTAGATTTAGTATATAACTGGAGTCTCGACAGTCGGCTTTATTTTAATCCAAACAAATGTGAGATGCTCAGCTTCACTCGATCGAAAGATCCGGTGCTGTGCGACTACTCGCTGGGCGGGTGCAGCGTGGCGCGCGTGCACGAGGTGCGCGACCTCGGCGTGCTGTTCGACGCGCAGCTCAAGTTCCGGCCGCACGTGCAGCAGCTCACCGCTAAGGCGTTCCAGAGGCTAGGGTTCGTACTGCGTAACGCGGCGCCACTCACACTCGCGGCTACACGCGCTCTGTACGAGGCCTTGGTGAGGAGCATAGTGGAAACGAATGCAGCGGTCTGGTCTCCGCATGAGCGTAAATATATTCTCATGCTGACAAGGATAGAGAAAGTTCAGCTTAGATGGTTTGGTCACGTTGAAAGAATGAATGAAAGGAGATTGACGACGATTTATACAGCGTTTGTGAAAGGAGCCGTCGGGCGGGGACGCCCAAGAAGGTCCTATAAAGACCAAATCGGCAATTTGTTAGGGAAGTAACCGGCGAGCTTGAATGAAGAGACTTATGAATGATGAGGAAGTGAGAGATGTTTACCAGGATCGTAGCAGGTGGAGGTCTTTGGTCCCTGCCTACCCCTCTTCCGGGAAATAAGCGTGAGCATATGTATGTATGTATGTACGAAACGCACAAAGAGCAATGGCGCCAAGCATACCCACGTCTAGTACATTTTAACGATCACATTCCTGGTTAGGGTACTGATGCTACTAATAGTATGATGCCTGAATTTGACATATGAACTTTTGTTTCAGGATCTGATGATATATATCATCAGTCGGCAACTGGCGGACCGCGGTCCGGATCCGGACCGCGAATGGTCAAAAGCTGGCCCGCCAAATTACCCTATTCAATTTATATAATCTAGCCAGTTAAGTATGAAAGTCTATGATTTCGTTTTTTAAAAAGTTATTTTATTTAACACACAATATAGAGTGGTTATATATGACTGTTAATACAGTATTACAATTATAAGTTTCTTAACCTAAGGTCTGAACCTTGTCGATGCTAGAAAAAGACTGAAGCTCTGATGATCCTGTTCTGGCTGGTGGCGATGACGTCATGACGTCATCGTTATTTCTTAGAAAAGGGTACTAAGGGATGGTACTCATAACTCCTCCCTTATCAGATGGAAGTCCCTTTTTCATATTCTTGTGAAAAATAGACTGAACATTCGAAGAGGATTGTTGCTGAAGTTCAACGTCGTCGGTTGGTACTGCAGTGACCCCTTCTTGGGATCTTTTCTTGTATTTCCTGTATAGAATCAGGCAGCCAATTATGACGATTACAAAGTAGAGCGGCAGAGTCCAGTAGCTGAAAGTTGTAGTTGCAGTAGTTTCCGGAAAAGTTATTGTTTCTTTCTCAACCAATGTTTCGAGTTCGTATAATTTGTCTAGCTGAATGTTCTCCAATTTCAGTGGATTTACAGGATTCTTGATGCTGACGTTTGTAAGTTCGAATGAAAGTAATTTCATTGGTCGTCCTTGTATTTTATTTTTGTAATTTTTCATAGCATTAATTTCAGTGGTAGCGCTGCATCCTTCAGGTATATAGAGTAAGTATGTTCCTTGAATAGAGTCGAAATGCTCGCCTTCGCAGCTAAGTTGAATCTTCGTGTGATTTGGGCATACCAATATGTAATGTGCGTCATCTATTTTCTGCCAAATTTCGGAGGTTGTGGTGAATGACGTATATAAACAATTTGTAGATATATCTTGTTTCAGGATGAGGTGGTGCAAGCAGTCTTCGTGGTTGCTGTTGCTGAATAAAAATGCAGATTCCTGGCAGTAGTAATTGTCTTTGTACTTCGGACATTGTTGGTCCATATATTGGTATCGTTCCGCATCCATGGCCAGGTAAGGGTTAGGGGGGACAATAATGGTATTTACTTGTAACAAGTTGTATAAGCTAGTCATTTTTATAAAGTCTGATAGTCCATAATTAGTCATGTTGATTTCTCTGATTACTTCGTTAATCTGTGTATGTATTCTATATTGATTGGTAGCGATAGTAGATAGCATAGAGTTGACTGACGAGAGCAACTGCTTATTCAGGGTGATCGATTTACTAAACGCACTCTGTAATGACTCTTGATTTTTCTGTAATGCAGAAATGGCTTTTGTATATTTGATAGCGTCTTCTTGATCTAAATTACCTGTAATGAATTTTATAATCGAACCAGCACCGTTGATTAGACCTCGTTTGTTTCTTACATTAATTTCACTAATACTAAGTGAGTTATATTTTGCTTTAATTAATTCTATGTTATCTAAGAGTATCTCTCTCGACACTAAAAAGTTACGAAAGTACTTTGGATCGGCTTGCTTAATATAATCATTAAAAGCTACAATATGTAGTCCTAAACTAGTTATAATACTTTTTATCTTATCTAAATCGAAATAGTGAATGAATACGTGTTCACTTTTCTGGATTTTTGCGGGACCTAAGGCAAAGGGCAATACTCCAGGATTGTTAAGGAGAGGTGTCAGGGTCACTTGGTGATCTTGACCTCTGCTCTTGGCAGCTACTAGGACCAGGATCAGGATCTGTATCCTGCAACAGATTTCGTTGGTTACGGAGAGGTCTCCTTAAGTTACGTTTGTTATATACTACGTCTTTGACGTCTAAGATTTTAATACCTAAGTCTCGTTTGGTTTGTCTAGTTATATAACGCGGTTGGGTTTTTTGACGTGATGCTAATGGGTTTTTAGAATAACAAAGAGTGTCCTCTTCATAGGCGAGAGACGGTTCTCTAGTTTAATTGCGTTTTCCATGGTTCTGGTGTGTTTTTCCTGCAGGTTTTTATTTAATTTCGCGTACATGTTTTTTGTAACTCCCTTATGTTTTTCAACGTAATTTTGTAAACATGTGGTTTCTAAATTGATGTCGAATGGGTCGCGATTATCAAGATGTCCATTTATTATCTCTATGGGTTTTTTGTTTGTGATTGAGTGTATTGAGTTATTATAACCTAACACAGAGTGTTCGATTCCAAATCGATATTCGATCGATGGTTTCGGAACGGCCATTTTGAATTTGACGTTGCTGCCAACCTTGCAGTTTTTGACAACTGACAGACGAAAGCCCTCGCAATGTAAACGCGTTTGGATAGGGTATTGAAATTAAATCGCAGTCCATCTGGAATGTATTCGAGGTTCCCTCAGGATTGTCTATATAGCTGAGTGTGTTGTGGTTCCCCGAACCAGATAAAGTTCGCATTGACGTGGCCGATTGGTTTTTTACCACGTAACATAACCTGTGTTGGAACACTGTGCTGATCGAGGCTGGCCCGCCAGTCACACAGGAGGTTGGCTGAAGAATCTGTCTACCAAGAAGAGCCTAGGGTGCACCCGGGCCTTGCAGAGAGACAGGAGGTTGACGGGACCGAAGCACAGACCAGGTTAGATCGAATCCAATCATTTTAGCTCGGTGAATCGCCGACGTTCACACTTCTTGGCAACTGATCGCTACGCTACCTCGTAGCTGATGGGCCCCTACGAGGTCATTAGGTGCCGAGAAGCCTGAACACAGAGTATAGCATAAGTTCGGTAGTAGATGATTCGGGACGTGTTTGACTTATGACGCGGATGTGTTCGAGTATAGTAGAGTGGAAACGTTCTACTGCGCCATTAGATTTGGGATTGTTTACACTTGTGTAATGTAACTTTATTTTGTGGAGTTGGGCAAACTCTTTTAGAGGCAAGTTCTTGAATTCAGTTCCAGAATCGGCTGTTAAACAGAGGGGTAATCCGTGATGAGTCATAAATATTGTAAGTGCGTTCAACACACTTATTCCGGTCAGACTTTCTAGTGGGTATGCTTGAGCATACTTGGAGAATGTGTCGATAATGGTTAGGAATTTCTGACCTTGTACCGTAAAGGTATCAATATGTACCACTTCAAATGGTTTCTGTGGGATCGGTACGAGTTGGAATCTTTGTGTACATGGGCGGCACTCGTACTTACTAGTCTGACAGATTTCGCAGTTGTTTATTATATCGGATACGGATTTGGTTAAGTTAGGCCAGTAATAAGTTCGTTTTATTCGTTGCTCAACTTCCTGTATACCGCGATGATTTGTTTTCCCTTCGTGGTACGTCTTTATAATTTGAATCTTATCGATTGTCCTTATCTGTCACATCATCGAGCTTTTGCTTATAAATTGTAAGTTTAAATCCGGCATTATTAAATATACGTTGTAGGACTGTTGTGATTTCGGGAATGAGTTTTTCGTCTGATAGCCAGATGCCGTATTTGGTTTTGGAACTTACAATTTTTTTGAATATATCTATTATTTCCGGTTCAATATTACTTTCGGTAATTTGGACATGTATTTGTATTTTACCAGGAAAGATTTCTTTTATTACAGGTTTGTGAGGGGAATGATGAACAAAGTTCAAAAATATTTGGTGGTTGCATGAATTTATGGAGCTTTCGGATATCGGGATATTTAAAATAGGGTTTTCAACGGCACTGTGGATTGTTTGCAAATCGTCTAGTAGGTCTATCAGATCGGGTATTTCTGTAGGGGCATTAGCTATCATTGATAAATTTTGTTCGCCTATTTCCTCATCATCGGTGTTTATTCCTGTTGGAGAATGTTCGTTGTTTTGGATCTCTATTCGAGACAGAGCGTCAGCGTTGGAGTTGGTGGAGCCTTTTTTGTAAATTATGTTATAATCATAATCTGATAATTTTAATTTCCATCTAATTAGTCTGGAATTAGGTTCTTTGAGATTTACCAAATACTGCAATGGTTTGTGATCTGTGACTATATTAAACTTGCGTCCAAACAAGTATGGGCGGAAGTTTTTTTTTTTTAGGCAAAATAAACAATTTCTATTTCTATTTCTATTTCTATTTTGTGGCCCAAACTATTGCCAATAGTTCCTTTTCTATTGTGCTATAGTTAGCTTCGGAGTCGTTAAGCGTACGAGAAGCATACGCTATTGGTCTATCTGATCCTATGGTACCTTGTGACAGTACTGCTCCTAATGCGTAGTTTGACGCATCAGTTCGCAGAACGAACGGCTTTTCAAAGTCGGGGTACTTCAGTAAGGGGTCATTAGTTAGTATATTTTGGCATAGCTTGAAACATTTTATGTATTCAGGGGTCATCTCGATCTTAGCTCCCTTTTTCAAGCAAGATGTCAGTGGTTTGGCTATTTTCGCCATGTTTGGGATAAACTTTCGGTAATATCCTAGTAAGCCTAAGAAAGATTTAATTTCTTTGGTTGTCTTTGGAATCGGGTATTTTAATATCGCGTTTATTTTTGAGGGATCGGGTCGGATTCCTTCTGGTGTTATGATGTGTCCGAGAAAAGGTGTTTCCTTTTTCATAAATTCTGATTTTTCCGGGTGTATCTTGAAGTTTGATTCTCGAAGTCTTTGAAAGACACTTTCGATATTGAGATGCTCTTGAAGAGAGACACTGTGGATTATAATGTCATCGGCATACACAATTACGTTTGGGAGTCCACGCAGGACGTTATCCATTGCGCGCTGGAAGGTAGAGGGCGCGTTTTTAAGCCCAAAGGGCATTCGAAGGTATTCGAAGTGCCCATTGTCAACATTGAAGGCAGTTTTCTTTATGTCCGGGGGATTCATCTCTATTTGGTGAAATCCTGAAAATAGATCTATAGTTGTGAAATATTGTGACCTTCCTAGCTTATCTAAGATGTCAGAAATATTTGGAGTGGGATAGCGATCACTTACTGTTTTTTTCATTTAGTTTTCGGTAGTCTACGACTAACCTCCATTTGATTTTTCCTGAAGCGTCTGGTTTTTTGGGTACAATCCATATAGGGGATGCCCAAGGACTGTCTGATGGTTGAATGATCTTTTGTTGAAGCATTGTCGCTATCTGTTTTTGTATTTCTTCCTTATGTATGTGTGGGTATCTATAGCTACGGCCATACACAGGGTCTTCGTCTGTAGTGTAAATCTTGTGTTTAACCTGGTTGGTAAAGGTTAAAGGTTGTTTTTCGTCATGGAATATGTCGGCATAGTCTCGACATAGACTAAGTAATTTGGTTCTTTCTTCCTCGTTCAAGTGATCGGTACGGATTAATGTTTCTACGTTATGAATTGTGGGAATGATTGATTCGATATTGTGTGTTTCAAAGTTTTCTTTTAACGGAAATACTGTTAGTGGTGATCTTGAGCTCACTATTATGTCGTTGTTGGTTGGATTTCTTATTTCGAAATAAGCGTAACCAGTTTTTGGCTATACCTATCGTAGCGGGTATTAGACATTTGTGAAGTATTGTTTCTGGGAGAAAGACATCTCCATTTTGTATTGACACGGGTATTTTTACTAAAAAGGTCGCTCTGGCCTTTATTAATGCCTCAAATACGTTTGTTACTCCTGATACGAGAATATCAATCCTATTTGTTGCTTTTTCTGTCACCAATTCCCTTTTGTTTATGTCTACTTGTGCTCTAAGTTGCTCAAGTAGTTCAAATCCAATCAATCCATCAAATACATTGTGGAATTTATAAACAAAGAACTTCGCAGTGCCCTTGTCTCTAAATTCTGGGAACAGTGGGATCTCTACGGAGTAGTCGTTAGTAGTTGTATAGTGTAAACTTGTTACTGTGAACGGATCACTATTGAGTGGGTACTCACTATAAAATTGTTGAACTACTTCGGGCGACAGGAATGACTGATTAGCTCCGGTGTCGAAAAGCAACTTTAACGGTGGGTTGGCTATCTGGATGAATGGTAACTGTCTTTTGACATGAGCATTTAACTCTATGTTGGGTTGTTCGTGTGAAAATCCTGACAAAAATCCTGTTCGCAATAATTGTCGGAAGGCATTTGAGTACTATCGCTTTCGTGGTCATTCACTGGCTGATCAAAGTAATTATTATCGTGGTGGGGCTCGTATGGCATATCCTCACATGTTTCGTCGGCTACATTGTTGTCGCATTCGTAAGTTTCTTGAGCATGTAGCTCTTGAGGTTTCCTATAGTATGAGGCGGATGGACCTTGGTTATATGGTGGGTGCAACGGTCTATCTGCAGAACGATAGGAGATTCCGCTCATCAGCTCAGGTTTCGGCTGATTAGGGGTTTGATTCATAGGTTTAGGTTCTTGCGGAGCTCGAGTCCATGGCTTATTTTGCTGATTGTACTTCTGTTCGTAACGAGGTGCAAATGATCGTTGTTGATTTTGTGTATTGTATGGTGGTTTATAGGGGTAGTTTGGTTTTGCGTTCTGTTGTGGTTGGAACTTGTGAGTCTGTTGATTATGTTTATATGTTGGAATCTATGACGGTTTCGCTTGCATGTGTGCATTATTAGAGTTTTTCTTTTGTAGGTATTGTATATTTTGTTCCTCTTTAATATATGTTAATGCTGAGGGCATGTCTGTGGGTCTCATAGCTCTGATTGTTGAACCTAGGGGTTCTTTAAGTCCGGCTAAGAATGTTCTGAGACATTGAGACGTGAAAAAGGTGCGTTTACACGTTTTTACGTCGTTGTCATTATCGTGTAGATTGACATAGTTAATGATCGTATTTAGCATGTGCATGCACCTATCATAAAATTGTTGGGTGTTTTCATTTTCCTGTCTCATATTAACCAAGTCACGATTGAGAGAGTTTTCATCCCTCTGGTCAGAGAAATGTTGTAGTAGGATAGCCTTGATAGAGTTCCAAGTTTGAGTGGGTCCATGTATGTTAACTACTTCTTCGGCTTTTCCTGTCAATTTTCCTACGACGCTTTCTAAGACAAGTTTGCTTTGAAACGTCTCTGGTGCGGCTGGATCGTAATATTCAGTTAAAATTGTTTCGGCTGTTTTAATAAATCGATAAAGCTGATTTGGGTTGCCGTTATACGGTGGGACAAATCCTAAAGCGGTTTTGAAGATTTGTATGTTCTGACCGTCCATTTTCAGAATACTTAATCAAGGTAAGTATGAGTTATTCAGTAAATTAATTAAAATTAAAATCTATTTTTAAAGTTATACCTCTGCCGACCAAACTCTAGTTACTCAAGTTTTACACATTTATATTTATGCACGAAGTTAGAACATGAATATAATACAGGTAAGGAAAGTAATAGGATTGGCACTTACAGGAACATCGTTCAATTTCTTCTTCAGCAATTGGCTGCAATACGCAAGGCGTGTATGAGAATTACGCACAGGTTCGACGTGCAGGCCCCGATGTGGTGGATTCGGCACGGCGTCCTAGCTTTTCTTAGTTTTATGCACCGATTTTTTATTTCAAGTTCGCTTCTTACAGGAACACAGAGTTCGTTAGTCTCTTTCAGCTTTGATTTTCGAAAGTCTGAAAAATCCGCACGGCTGCGCCAGTTAAGTATGAAAGTCTATGATTTCGTTTTTTAAAAAGTTATTTTATTTAACACACAATATAGAGTGGTTATATATGACTGTTAATACAGTATTACAATTATAAGTTTCTTAACCTAAGGTCTGAACCTTGTCGATGCTAGAACAAGACTGAAGCTCTGATGTTCCTGTTCTGGCTGGTGGCGATGACGTCATGACGTCATCGTTATTTCTTAGAAACGGGTACTAAGGGATGGTACTCATAACTCCTCCCTTATCAGATGGAAGTCCCTTTTTCATATTCTTGTGAAAAATAGACTGAACATTCGAAGATGATTGTTGCTGAAGTTCAACGTCGTCGGTTGGTACTGCAGTGACCCCTTCTTGGGATCTTTTCTTGTATTTCCTGTATAGAATCAGGCAGCCAATTATGACGATTACAAAGTAGAGCGGCAGAGTCCAGTAGCTGAAAGTTGTAGTTGCAGTAGTTTCCGGAAAAGTTATTGTTTCTTTCTCAACCAATGTTTCGAGTTCGTATAATTTGTCTAGCTGAATGTTCTCCAATTTCAGTGGATTTACAGGATTCTTGATGCTGACGTTTGTAAGTTCGAATGAAAGTAATTTCATTGGTCGTCCTTGTATTTTATTCATGTAATTTTTCATAGCATTCATTTCAGTGGTAGCGCTGCATCCTTCAGGTATATAGAGTAAGTATGTTCCTTGAATAGAGTCGAAATGCTCGCCTTCGCAGCTAAGTTGAATCTTCGTGTGATTTGGGCATACCAATATGTAATGTGCGTCATCTATTTTCTGCCAAATTTCGGAGGTTGTGGTGAATGACGTATATAAACAATTTGTAGATATATCTTGTTTCAGGATGAGATGGTGCAAGCAGTCTTCGTGGTTGCTGTTGCTGAATAAAAATGCAGATTCCTGGCAGTAGTAATTGTCTTTGAACTTCGGACATTGTTGGTCCATATATTGGTATCGTTCCGCATCCATGGCCAGGTAAGGGTTAGGGGGGACAATAATGGTACTATTGTGGGTAGGCGTTGGATACAGGTGATAGTAAGGAGTAAGTATTTTTATACATAATAGGGAATTTCAGAATGAAAACGACCATATTATCTACGTAATAAGAACCCGATTTGAGCAACTCATAGTAGTCTCTCAAATTTGTATGAGTGTTTACTAGAATTTCATCAGGCTGGTACAGAGTAGTCAAAGTTTCAGAGATGTATCTAATATTGTCAACTGTTAGAACACTGTGATGGGTAACATGTAGTTTCGAAAAGGAAATTGAGTTCTCTAGTAGAGTTAGTGAATCTAATATTTTAAAGCAATTTACTTGTAACAAGTTGTATAAGCTAGTCATTTTTATAAAGTCTGATAGTCCATAATTAGTCATGTTGATTTCTCTGATTACTTCGTTAATCTGTGTATGTATTCTATATTGATTGGTAGCGATAGTAGATAGCATAGAGTTGACTGACGAGAGCAACTGCTTATTCAGGGTGATCGATTTACTAAACGCACTCTGTAATGACTCTTGATTTTTCTGTAATGCAGAAATGGCTTTTGTATATTTGATAGCGTCTTCTTGATCTAAATTACCTGTAATGAATTTTATAATCGAACCAGCACCGTTGATTAGACCTCGTTTGTTTCTTACATTAATTTCACTAATACTAAGTGAGTTATATTTTGCTTTAATTAATTCTATGTTATCTAAGAGTATCTCTCTCGACACTAAAAAGTTACGAAAGTACTTTGGATCGGCTTGCTTAATATAATCATTAAAAGCTACAATATGTAGTCCTAAACTAGTTATACTACTTTTTATCTTATCTAAATCGAAATAGTGAATGAATACGTGTTCACTTTTCTGGATTTTTGCGGGACCTAAGGCAAAGGGCAATACTCCAGGATTGTTAAGGAGAGGTGTCAGGGTCACTTGGTGATCTTGACCTCTGCTCTTGGCAGCTACTAGGACCAGGATCAGGATCTGTATCCTGCAACAGATTTCGTTGGTTACGGAGAGGTCTCCTTAAGTTACGTTTGTTATATACTACGTCTTTGACGTCTAAGATTTTAATGCCTAAGTCTCGTTTGGTTTGTCTAGTTATATAACGCGGTTGGGTTTTTGACGTGATGCTAATGGGTTTTTAGAATAACAAAGAGTGTCCTCTTCATAGGCGAGAGGCGGTTCTCTAGTTTCATTGCGTTTTTCCATGGTTCTGGTGTGTTTTTCCTGCAGGTTTTTATTTAATTTCGCGTACATGTTTTTTGTAACTCCCTTATGTTTTTCAACGTAATTTTGTAAACATGTGGTTTCTAAATTGATGTCGAATGGGTCGCGATTATCAAGATGTCCATTTATTATCTCTATGGGTTTTTTGTTTGTGATTGAGTGTATTGAGTTATTATAACTTAACACAGAGTATAGCATAAGTTCGGTAGTAGATGATTCGGGACGTGTTTGACTTATGACGCGGATGTGTTCGAGTATAGTAGAGTGGAAACGTTCTACTGCGCCATTAGATTCGGGATTGTTTACACTTGTGTAATGTAACTTTATTTTGTGGAGTTGGGCAAACTCTTTTAGAGGCAAGTTCTTGAATTCAGTTCCAGAATCGGCTGTTAAACAGAGGAGTAATCCGTGATGAGTCATAAATATTGTAAGTGCGTTCAACACACTTATTCCGGTCAGACTTTCTAGTGGGTATGCTTGAGCATACTTGGAGAATGTGTCGATAATGGTTAGGAATTTCTGACCTTGTACCGTAAAGGTATAAATATGTACCACTTCAAATGGTTTCTGTGGGATCGGTACGAGTTGGAATCTTTGTGTACATGGGCGGCACTCGTACTTACTAGTCTGACAGATTTCGCAGTTGTTTATTATATCGGATACGGATTTGGTTAAGTTAGGCCAGTAATAAGTTCGTTTTATTCGTTGCTCAACTTCCTGTATACCGCGATGATTTGTTTTCCCTTCGTGGTACGTCTTTATAATTTGAATCTGTTTGTCCTTATCTGTCACATCATCGAGCTTTTGCTTATAAATTGTAAGTTTAAATCCGGCATTCTTAAATATACGTTGTAGGACTGTTGTGATTTCGGGAATGAGTTTTTCGTCTGATAGCCAGATGCCGTATTTGGTTTTGGAACTTACAAATTTTTTGAATATATCTATTATTTCCGGTTCAATATTACTTTCGGTAATTTGGACATGTATTTGTATTTTACCAGGAAAGATTTCTTTTATTACAGGTTTGTGAGGGGAATGATGAACAAAGTTCAAAAATATTTGGTGGTTGCATGAATTTATGGAGCTTCCATAAATTCATGCAACCACCGTGGGAAACACTTTCCGTGTATGGAGTGGACAGCCAAATGATTCGTTCACTGAAGTCCTTGTACAAAGACTCCAGTATTTAAATGACTCAATGCTTTTCGCTCTTTTAACCACTGTTTCGTCCATTTTCTTTCTTTGTTTTTCTTGGTCACTCGCACATAAAAGAGTCAATGCCACTCCAATTTTCTCATATTTTTAAAGACACGGTTCCATACTTTAAGACCGTCTTAACTGCTATCTCCCTCACATACAAAATTTACATAGACCACGCTATCAGTATCACAGTTATCAGAGCGCGGGCCCGCTGCTATTCTCAAGTTAGAAACCGATTTTATAGATACAGAGCGACTAAGAAAATCAGCTGTGTTGTGCGCGCTACTAACATATTCAATTCTATAATTATACGCTGATAGGAAAATAGAATATCTTTGCAATCTATTAGCGGTTATTTCAGGTATGCCTTTGTCTGGATTGAAAATTTATAACAGAGGTTTATGGTCGGTTCTTAAAATAAAGGGTGTTGCCCGCCTTAACAGATAGTAATGACATTTTCTAACCCCGAAGACGATTGCTGTCGCCTCTTTTTGTATCTGGCTATATCGCTTCTCGGCCTGGCTTAAGCCCAGATAGGATACTGAGTCTAGCAACAAATAGCACTTATCTTTTTGCAAAACTAATCCGGCCTGTTCTAATACTTCAAAAACCTTATTTAATCTTTCAATATGTTCTTCCCGAGTCCAGCCTGTTACTAATAGATCATCCATATATTGTAGAACACCTTCGCCTAGATCTGATAATATACCTTCTAAAGTTCTCTGAAAAATCGACGGTGCGCTGGATAACCCAAAGACTAGACGTGTATATTTAAAGAGCCCTTTATGTGTGTTGATACAGGTCAGCTGCTGTGATGACTCATCTAAAACTAGCTGATTGTACGCAGCTGTCAAATCCAGTTTACTAAACTGCTGGCCGCCATGCAGCTTTGAAAACAGTTCTTCTATTCTAGGCATGGGATATTTCTCCACTACCAGCTGTTTATCCCGAATAATCAGCACAAAGGCGTATCTTTTTATCTTGTCTAATTACAGGTACTATCGGACTTGCGTAGTCGGAAAACTTTACTACTTTACTTTACTAGAACACCTTGGTCCACTAATCTATTGATTTCCGCTTTAACACTTTCACGGAGAGCATAAGGTAATGGTCGTGCTTTACGGAATACAGGTTTTGAGTCTGGTTTGAGTTTGAGCTTAACGCTAATATTCTTACAGCAACCGAGACGCTCCGAAAACAACTTTGGATACTTTTTGCTAATTTCGTTTAGAACGTCGTTACACATGTTAATAAAGGTTACTTGCAAGTCAAACCTAGTGATGAAATCACGTCCTAGTAGGGGTGGCCCACCAACTCTCACGACATATACATTTATATCCGCATTTTTAGATCGGTATTGAAAAGTCAATGATAGATAGCCTGCTGTCCCGATCACAGATATCGAGAGATAGGTTGAGGGGCGTGGCACGTGCGAACAAATGTAGCTCCGACAGGTTAGATATTGAAAATTCTCGGTAGTCACCGGGCGACCGCAGTGACGAATTCATTTCCGTTGTTTTTCGAATATGCCGACCTGTGCAATACTCACGTGCAAAAATTGAAGCGAGATTGTGAACTCCAAGAACGCCGGTGTCACATATCACTTGTAAGTCTCATTCCAACTATTATTTCTTCTTAAAACACAAGAAATAAACATTATTACGAAAATAAATCATTCGCGGAAAATTCGTCACGAATTGACATTAAAGTGACAATGTCATGTTGTTCTCGCGAAGTTTACTATATATTGCTTGTTTTGTATCTTAATTTCACTACTTATTGCCAAGCTAACACGCAATGAATATTTCACACTTATCTAAGTACGAAAGCAAAGATGCATCGTGATACGGAGGCGAACTGTTACACGCACACAGAGACGACATATAGTGATGGGGATAGTGATAGGAGAATTATGTTTTTGAATCGATAGATTTTATCATTCCGCAATTACTAATATAGTTAATGTAATAATATAGTTATTTTATTGCTCATAATACGTAAGTTTATTGTCAGTTATTCCAATGATTGCCAAACAGGCAGTTTAGATTTTAAGTTTGTTTAAAACCTTGCCCTACGAAGGATAATGGGGTGTTATAAGTATTGATCGGAAATTCCGATGCTTTCAGTCAGGTCCGAAGAGTTCACAGTTATTCTACCTTCAGAAACCTCTTTGCCTCTCTTTCTAGCTGTAAGGATTCTGTTGAAAAAAAGAAGAGAGGCAAAGGGGTCTCATATGAGTCTCCCGCTCGACGCGGAACCGGATAGACGTGCGCGCGCAGTGATTAAAAACACCGCTTATTATTATCGATCGAGTAACCTACAAAAATGGTGAAGTGCTATAAATGCAACCGGGTCGTCAACACCAAGAGTCCAGGAATTCAATGCAGCAAATGTAACAAATGGATACACGCTGCCTGTGCTTCTATCACCCCAGAGCAGCTGAATACATTGTACGCGACGGAGTCGGTTGACTGGAAATGTCGAGTTTGTGCAGGTACATTGAAGAAGCCAAAGCGTCTGTCATGCATTATGCCGGACCCAGAAGACGATGACAATACTGACGCAGAGCAATTACCCAACAGCGAAGACCAAGGGATGGATTACCACACCATGATGACACGTATGCTACGTGAAGTTCGTCAGGTAATACGCGATGAACTCGCAACGACGATGCAATTCTATTCAAACAAAATAGATGACTATGAAATCAAAGTCAACGGCTACGTAGAAAACATCAAAACTGTAGAGAGACATTGCACTGACCTCAAAAATCAGTACAATAACTTGGTGTTGAGGAACAATATATTAGAACAAAAAGTGAATGAAGAACAAAGAAACATCATAAACAACCTTGAAATATGTGGTGTACAGGAGCAAAAGAATGAGAATATCAAAGCAATTGTCCAAAACATTAGTGACACTATCAAACAGCCAATACAAGAAGTAGACAAGGCATATAGGAAGAAAATGAAAAATAAAACGGGCACTAACAAGGATACAGCTGCGGATATTATAATTGTATCATTGAAAGAAGGTTGCCGAGACAAGTGGCTGCAAGCAGCGAAGCACCGTGAATCTCTTACGCCGAGCAACTCATACCTACTGTGGAAGGCTAAACAAGAACTTAAATTCACCAAACTATACAAATACGTATGGTACAAAGGCGGATCAATTCTGGCAAGAAGAGAAGAGAATGACAAGGCTAACCTGATAAGATCTGAAGCGGATATAGAAAGACTTGCACGCGAAAGCAACAAGAACCAAGGATGAATAAAGCAACGTATAACCCGACAAAATAACTAACGGAAACAGAGGGCAGCCTAAAGACAATATCCGAAGAAAATCATAACACATGGAATGAATTCACCGATGAGATTCCCTTTCATCACAACACTATGACTGTCCTACACATCAATATAAGATCCATGATCATCAACTTCAATCAGTTAGAACACATCATAATTAACAGCTCGCGGCTCGTACAGGTCATGGTAATATGTGAAGCAAATATTTCAGACGCAAACACATGTATGTTTGAATTGGAAGACTACACCATGTACTCGGAATTAAGAAACGCCAAGAAAGGAGGGGGGATAATAATATACATAAATAAAAGTGTTATATTTACGAGGCATTCGGTATTTACATGTAACTTTGAGATTAGAATTAAGTAATAATAGTGTCATAGGATTGTGTGCAGTGTACAGACCACCTAGTTTAAATAAATGTCAATTTATAACGGAGCTATCCAATGTCCTAAGTAAGTACCCAATCAACAAAAGCTATGTTTTAATAGGGGACGTCAATATCGATTTAAAAATACAAAATCCCACTGTAAATAACTACCTTAACAGATTATATGGATTAGGGTTCGAGTGCGGTATCAGTCAATATACGCGGATTGAAAAGAATTTGGATAAAATCACGAAATCATGTATAGATCATATTTTTATGCGAGACGCGGATAGAATAGAATAGAATAGACGTTTATTAGCTTTCTTGTTGTACATAGGGTCTTAGATAAGTATTTTCAGGAACAAACAAGAGGGCTGCTAACTTAGGATTATAAAAGGTTATAACTTAAATTCTTACTTACTACCTAGATTACTTATTTTATTTATTATTAATTTTCATAGACTCTCTAAAACAAGAACAATAACAGAATATATTTTACTTTTACTTAAGATATAATAACACAAGTCTCACAAGCTCTAAACCTAGTTTTTGCCATGTTCATCAAAAAACTCTTGTAGAGTATAATAACTTTTTCGTACTAAGTATTTATTAAGGGCATTTTTAAATACATTAATTTTTTCTATAGACTGAATTGATTTCGGTATACAATTAAATATTTTGGCAGCCATCGAGCGGGGGCCTGAATGAACTAAATGTAATTTCGATGAGCATGTTGCCAATCTTTTATGTGGTCTTAATCCTTCTGGTCTTGTGTATAGATATGAGAACAGATACGTGCGAGCAGCTGTGATAAACAATGCCCTCGCCGACCACTTCATAACTGGCCTGTCAATTGTAAATAACCAAAAACAAAACAACAACCAATACAAATACACGTACAGATTAGATAACAAGAAAGTACTAAAAGACTTACACGAAACTGACTGGAACCAAGCTCTAACCTTTCACAATGATATCTATAACTTTATATCTGATAAATTCACAAATGTATACGACAAAAATAGACTCAAAATTAAGATAAATATAAGTAAAAGAAAACAATGCCCATGGAACTGTAAAAGTATAACAGAGATGTGTGCAAAAAGAGATGAATTATTCTCAATATGGAAGATGGATGAAAGTAACCTAGATAATAGATTATTATATAACCTCCTGAGACCCCGTGTACTCGCATGATGACATAAACTTTAGAAAAATCTTGAATGAAACCATAGGCACACATTTGAATTTAGCGTGGTCTGGGGCAATCGTAGTATTGTTGCCATATAAAAAATATATATTGAGGTTGGTTTTGGAACGCCATTTTGTCTTGGCAACTGTGACAACATAAGCGAGAGGAGTCATCATGTCGCGAAGTGAGAGTAAGTGTTTTATATCCATTGAAATCCATAGATATCGTATTTCTTTTTGTTTGTTTTTGTGTAAAGTGGTTAGAGGTATTCTGTAACCACTTAGATAAAGCATTATTTCAATCGAAATGTAAATTTTACCCAATTGCTATATGTTTCTTTTTCTATGTCATCATCCGATCACATCCGTTCTGAACTACAACTTTTTATGTCATCACACGATGACACCAGTTCTCAATTTTGATATTTGTTTTAGAGCTTCGAAATCAAAATATTACACAATGGCTCTATGAATCCGACGGCCAAGAACTATCAGACAGTGAAAATGAAAGCCCAGTTATGCCTACACATCTTCGGAGTGATTCCAGTTCGGATGACGAACAAAACGCCAGTGATACTTTACCAGGCGCCGGTAATTTATCTTTGTCTGATGAGGAGACTACAAGTTCGAGTACTCCACGATTTCCACCGGTTGCAACTGTTTGTGGCCGAGGAAGAGCTAGAGCTAGAGGAAGAATATCATTGAGTAGAGGAAAGGGGAGGGGAAGGGGGACGGAAAGGTCACAATCGATAGTCTCATCACGGGGCCGGGGGTGTGGACGAGGACGTGGTGTAAGCGTGCGTCAACGTGGACGGGCTCGTGGCCGTGGTATCCAGCAGCGCCGATATGACCCATACAGCCATAAATGGACCCATGCTTCCTTTATTCCTAATATGAGAGGCTTACAGCAACCAGCGTACCCGATGCGTGATCGATCGGAATGGAAACCCATTGACTTCTTACACGAATACGTCGATGATGTTTTGTTGGACAAAATAGTTACAGCTGCAAACAGGACAGTTTTGTCTCGAACCGGAAATATTTTGGGATTTACATTGAAGGAATGTAAAATATTCATAGGATTGAATTACATAATGTCGTGTCTAAAATTCCCAAAAATACGAATGTATTGGAGCCAAAAGTGGTGTGTTCCCATCATCGCTGATTATAAATAAATAAAAGGCTGATTATAAATAAAAAAGACTGATTATAAATAAATAAAAGATAATTATAAGGTTAAAATAATTATTTCAATTGTTTTATTAATTTTCATTCCCTTATTATTGAATATTAATATTAATCGTTTATGTCCTCATACGAGGTCGAACGCCCAGCGTCCTCATATGAGCACATAACGTAAAATGGGGGGGAGAGCTTTTTTTTTTTTTTGTATTTTTAGATGAAGCCTTACCCTGTAACCTTTCCGAAAACATGTTTTTTTATAATGATATTTGAAAAATTAGGGCCCAGGATTCAGGAGGATAATAAATACAGGAATAAAACTAGTAAACACATCAATAAAATAAAAAATGAATATACCAAAAATATAATTTGTGAAAATTTTAATAACCCAAAAAAGATGTGGGAAATTATAAATAAACTGTGTGGAAGAAGTATAAAGTCAGTAGACGAGGTAATATCAAAAGCTTTTAAAAATTGTGAACTAGATGACTTAACAAATAAATTTGCAGACGAATTTCAAAATAATGTTAGTAAAATATGTAGCCAATGTAACATACCCTTAATAAATAAAGATACATATGAAAATATACCTAATACGTGTATGAGGCTTAAAAAGGTGAGTGACAGGGTGGTGCACGTGATAATCAAACATTTGAATGGTAAAAAAAGCCCGGGCGCCGATGGGATAAGGGCGTCGGACATAAAATGTATAAACGAAAAAATAGCCCCGGTAATAACCCACTTAATTAACACATGCATCTCCACATCACAGTACCCGGACGATCTCAAACTAGGAATCATAAGACCGGTATATAAAAAGGGTAGCCATCAGGATATTAATAATTATAGGCCAATAACTATATTATCGTGTATAGATAAAATAATAGAAAAATACTTTGGTCACGAGCTAAATAAATACCTAACACAGAATAATGTCATACATGAGAATCAATATGGATTCCAGCAGAAGAAAAATACTTGTCAATTACTCAGTAAATTCACCAGCGAAGTAAATGGTTACCTACACAATAAACAACATGTTTTGGCTATTTTTGTGGATTTCAGTAAGGCCTTTGAAACATTAAATTACTCAACGTTGTACCGAAAATTACAGCAGGCTGGTATACAGGGTCCGTTGCTCGGATGGTTCAGGGATTACCACGAGGGCCGGTCCACCTCGGTGAGCATAGCCGGAAAACGCAGCAAGCAAATACCAACCGAGGTGGGCTCGGCACAGGGGTCAATCCTTGCACCGACCGAGTACCTAATATACGTTAACGATATGTCTAACAACTTTAATGGAGGGTCGGTATACCAATTTGCAGATGATACTTGCCTACTGTATGCACATAAAGATATTGAGGAAGCGCAAAATAGACTACAGATAAATTATGATATGCTATGTAAATGGGCTCATGATGTTGGGTTAGTTATCAACGAACAAAAAACTAAACTCATGCACATTCATTCCCCATATCTAAAGTCAACAACAATACCCAGGATCGTGGCCCACGGGCACCAATGTATGCATCAAAACATCATTTGTAACGGTACATGTGCTAATCTGGAACTAGTCGACCAACATACGTACCTAGGCATGATAATAGACAGTAACTTCAATTGGGGACCCCACATCGAACTTATATGTAAGCGTCTAAGGGCTATAATGGGAAAACTAGTTATACTAAAATATAAAATTCCTTACAACATACTAAGATTGTTATATTTATCATTGGCTGACTCTGTAATAAGTTATGGACTAAGTAGCTACGGTAGGACATATAAAACATACATAGATAACATATATAAACTACAATTAAGTATTCTAAAAAAGATTGTACCATCAAAGATAAAAATTCAATACAAAGACGACAGCACAGCAATATTTGAATACTGTAATATTATCAATATCTATAATAAAACTAAGTTCCTAATAATGTGTGAAGAAAAAGAAAATATAATTAATGTAAAACGCCATGCTCGACCGAAATCATTGCGCGCACTATCTTATATACCTACATTTGTTGTACCTAGATTTAACAATGACTACGGTAGGCGAACGATAGAATGTATGCTACCGCTAGTACTCAATGAACTACCGAGCGAGGTCATTGATTCCCTGTGCGTGGACAATCACAAATGTAAAACTGTATTAAAAAAGTACTTCCTACAACAATGTAAACACGGACCGGCTTCACAGGTGGCGGAGGGACCCGGCGGCGGCGGCGGCGGCGGCGGCGTAGCAGGCGAGCCGTGAATATTCTACTAAGAAATCGCGGCTGGCCTGTCGCGCGGGGAATATCCGTAGCCTGTGAAACCGGCTCATAGTATTTCGCTCATAGAAAAAAATATTAGATTAAAATGTAAACAGGGTAAAAGCGGGGGACAGTGGTCACTCTTAAACCTGTCAAGGATTGAGTGGCCACCTAAGTAATGTAAAGAATAATTATAATTTGTTTTTGAATAAATAAATAAAAAATAAAAATGTCGTATAAATATGTCGTATTTACAAAAAAATTACTATTTTATTTATAGAACCCGGCATTTTATACGACTGTCTATAGCAGTGTCTATAAATTATAATCGATCGATGATACACACTGTCCTTGCATTGTCCCAACACTAGCTCGACTATCTAGTATACCTGCGGTAGTGTGTGTGTGTTTGGACGATAGGTGCATGACATTGCACTGACCAATAAAAGCGGAGGGATTGATGTACGAGTGGTGTAAATGTATGCGTGTTCTTAGTTTTCGGCGACACTGGTTCCGATACAAGCTTAGCGCCAAGGGCCTATCTCTCGATATCTGTGGTCCCGATATTACTACCGTTATAACTTTGCAAAATGATGTTGCTAGGTTTTAGTTTTACATGTGAAAATTTATCTAAGTATGTTTTCTCTGGTATAACCGTAACTGCAGAACCTGTGTCCAACTCAAAGCATAACCCTATTCCATTGACAATAACGGACTCCTTCATTGGTTCCCCCAGTAAGGAACGAATATTATATATAATTCGCTTACCATCATCGCCACCGTCATCAGCGCAACCACACTCAACGAAATGATGACGAACTATATTTCTATTGGGACATACTCGTCGTAAATGCCCTTTTATACCGCACTTTTTGCACTTGTAACGAGTAAACCGACACATGTTGACTTCATGCCCTTCATATCCGCAAGCTTCACACGTGGAACCGGAGTCGTTGCGACCCTGTATCACTCGCGCCGATAGGTTGCTAGCCTGCGCGCACGACTGCCTCGGCGCCGCCGCCATCTTGAGCACCGGGAGAGATTGCTGCACCACAGCCACTGAAGAGGTCTGCTGTGAGCCTTGACGTGCACAACGCACGCCCTCAGCCAATCCCAGCGCCTTGCTCAAGTTGAGCTCCTTCAAGTCCTTTGTGAAGAGTTTATCCCGCTCTGGGCCAGACATCATGCCCAAAACAAAACGGTCCCGAAGAGCCTCATCCAAAGTCGATGCACTAAAACCGCAATCAATGGCCAGCCCTCTGACACGAGCTGCCCACTGCGCCAAACGTTCACTGGGTAGTTGCGTGGCACTATGAAATCGGTACCGTTCGGCAAATCCACATTTCTTTGGTATGAAATGTCCATCCGGTAATGCTACCACTTTTGTATAGTCCAACTTTCCAACTTGTGATGGTAACGCCAAGTCACGTAATAACTTGTAAGTGTTTTCAGCCAAACTACTCAGAAAAATGGCGCGGCGCTTGCTACCGGCGATGTCTTCTTTTGTTTCGCAAATATCGTTTGCTATAAACCACTGTTCAAGCCTATCCTTGTACAGTGGCCAATCTTCACTTTCATGATTGAATAGAGATAAAGTCCCGACTGTTACTTTAGCAATTTTTTAGCACGCGTAATAAAATTGTTTATCCTCGTGGCCAACTGTTATGAGCGATGGAAATGATACAACACCCGTTTGGTTATAATGCGTATAATCGACTGCCGTCTCCCATCGCGGGCGCAGCCGCGGCACCTTATCTTTAGCAGTGACTACCTACATATCTAAATATAACAAAACTAATTTTAATGTAATTAGAAGTGAAAATGGTGATGTTTTGAATGAGGAAGAAAAGGTTCTGGATCGATGGAAGGAATATTTTGAAAGTCTACGAACGTGAGGGGACTGGAAGTGTAGCTGCAAGCACATCCTCCTCACTAGTAGATGCCGTACCCGCAGCTGTCGCTGAGGATACGACATCGACTGAAGTTGAGTACGAAAGTGATAATATAAGCATGAAAGAAATAGTATGTGCGATGAAAAGTATGAAAACAGGTAAAGCGGCAGGGTAGGTATGACAGAGTATCGTTAGAGATGCTGAGGGGGGGAGATGGCGTCGTGGCTAGTCAGCTGAACCGACTCTTTAATATATGCTGGACGATCGGTCGGGTGCCAGGAGACTGGTGCAAGGCTGTTATCGTCCCACTATATAATGGGAAGGGTTCACAGCAGGACTGTATAAGCTACCGTGGCATTAGTCTTCTCAGTATCGTCGGTAAATTGTATGCAAAAATATTGATTGAACGAGTGATGAAGAAAACGGAGGAAAATATCTGAGATGCGCAAGGGGGATTCAGAAGAGGAATGGGATGTACGGACCTGATCTTTGCTCTACGATGCGTAAAAGAAAAACATCTGGCTTTGAGGCATAAAGTTTACTGCGCTTTCGTAGACTTAGAAAAGGCATATGATAAAGTGATGAGGAATGATTTGTGGGAAACACTATCCGTGTATGGAGTGGACAGCCAAATGATTAGTTCACTGAAGTCCTTGTACAAAGACTCCAGTATTTAAATGACTCAATGCTTTTCGCTCTTTTAACCACTGTTTCGTCCATTTTCTTTCTTTGTTTTTCTTGGTCACTCGCACATAAAAGAGTCAAGGCCACTCCAATTTTCTCATATTTTTAAAGACACGGTTTCATATTTTAAGACCGTCTTAACTGCTAGCGATCTTCGAAAGCACTGACCTATTGAGCCAACCACGTGACCGTGTAGAACGAAATCAATTTTGGTCCACTCAACCAAGTTATACGTCGCGCCACACGTTATGAGCGGTGGCCTTGAATGCGCAATAGTCACTTTTCAATATACCTCGCGCCACGAATCAAGAGCGCTGGGCGACGTTTTGGCGAGAATTACTGCGCATATGTACAGGTATTGAAAAAAACCGGTCAAGTGGAGTCTAAATCACGCAAGAAGGGTTCCGTACCACCGTTCAATGGAAGCGATGGTGTGGAGTGAATAGTTTGGATTTTACACAGCAAAATATTGTTTACAAAGTTATTGGTGCGGTTACTTTCACACTCCATGTACGTAACCAGGTGCATCCATAAGTTTGTATGTGGTATTGTTGTATGGGAGCCCCCTTAAATATTTATTTTTTCCTGTTTTTTAGTATTTGTTGTTATAGCGGCAACAGAAATACATAATCTGTGAAAATTTCAACACTCTAGGTTCTTGAGATACAGCCTGGTGACAGACGGACGGACGGACGGACGGACGGACAGCGAAGTCTTAGTAATAGGGTCCCGTTTGGAACCCTTCGGGTACGGAACCCTAAAAAGACTGCGCATTCAAGGCCACCGCTCATAACTCGTGGCGCTAAAACCGCTTATACCTGTAGGTACATATGCGCAATAATTCCCGCCAACGTCGCCCAGCGCTCTTAATTCGTTGCGTGACTTATAACCTCTGTTGGTGGTTGGTTCCAAAACTGTAGATAGGCTTTATTAGTATCTAGAAAATAATGAACAAAACGATCGCACCACCGACCAAGACAGAGATGAAATGGGTTTTATATCGCAAATCCAGTATATCCATTTAGATAAAACCCATTGCAGCAGTGGAAAGACATGAAAACCGTGTTCCCGGGGCTCTACACGCTTGAAGTTCTCTTTCTAATTATACGGGGGACGTCAGTTCCGGCGGAGCGTCTATTATCCAAAGCTGGAGCCCTGATCACGGAGATTCGAAACCGTCTGTTGGGCTCAAGGGTCAATAAATTACTATTTTGAAATGAATGAGATCCGATGATTGCTCGGGAGCAGATTTTGGAGTGTAATTTAACAAAACATCTTAATTGTACGAGGGTGGATCAAAAAGTACCCGTGTTAGAAATGAAGACGCATATATATTTTAATGTTTTATTTTATTTTTTAACATAATCTCGTTCTAGGTTCTTACACTTTTCCCAGCGTATCAGCCACTTTTTTATCCCCTCCAAAAAGTAGGATTTGTCAAACTTTTCAAAATACGCTTCTGTCTCAGCTATAACCTCCTCATTTGACCTGAATTTCTTTCCCCCGAGCCATGTTTTCATATTGGGGAACAAAAAAAATCACGGAGCCAGATTCGGATAGTAAGGCGGGTGTGGCAGCAATTCGTAACGTAGTTGGGTTAGTTTGGCAGTGAGAATTTTGGATAAATGGGCTGGTGCGTTGTCATGATGGAACAACAAGCCAAATTCTTCTTGGCGAAATGGGGCCGTGTCTCCTTTATTTTGTTATCAAACCGGTCCAATAACGGTCCATTATAGTACGGCCCTGTGATGGTTTTCCCTTTTTGCAAGAAATCTATAGGGATTATTCCCTTGCTATCCCGAAAAATAGTGGCCATGACTTTTCCGGCTGATGGAACCGTTTTCGCCTTCTTTGGGGCAGATTCGTTAGAAAAAATCCATTGATTAGACTGCCGCTTGGCCTCAGGTGTATAATAATGGATCCAGGTTTCATCTACAGTAACGACACGACGCAAAAACTCCTGTGGATTTCACTCAAATAAGCCCAAAGAGTCCTTCGACATTGGCAGCCGTAACAGCTTATTTTCATCCGTGAGTAATCGCGGCACCCACCGCGCGGACACTTTTTTCATAAATACGAATAATTTATCGTGTTTTATATTAATTGCTGTTCCGTACGACACCTCTACTGCCTCTGCTAATTCACGCACTTTGGTACGTCGATCGGTGAACGTTATGTTTTTACCTTTTGCACGACTTCCTCGGTAACCACGTCTGCCTGGCGCCCTCGTCGAAAACAGATATGTACGACCTCGTTTAGATTCATTAAACCAATATCTCACTCAAAATATAATGTATGTACGCAAGAACCTTACAACATTTTCCAAACGTAGCGATAGCTGTAATGTTAGCCTAAGAAATAATCACAGACTATGTGCGCCCCGTTTTAGACTCGCGAATGTTAGCAATTTTTTCAAGGGTCAGTGCATTCTCTACTACAATAGGATACCTCTGGAGATTTTGAAATTGCCATTTGAGCAATTTAAAAAGCATGTTAAAGCGACTTTGTCGAAAAAGGGATATTACAATGTTCAAGATTACTTAAATGACAGGACTGTATGGGGTTAATCTGGCTCAACACAGACCTTGCTGTTAATAGTTTTGTTATTATTTATTCCTACTTATTAATCATAACAATTAAATTTTTCATATTTGTATTAGCTAAGCACAACCTATTTTTAAAAGAGATCTAAAAATCAATCTGTGGTAGTTTCTACGCCCTACTTCTCCCACAGTGGTCCAATGTAGGGAAGAGGCAAAAAATGACGTTTGCTAAGTATATGTAAATATCTACAGTAGTAAAGTACTTTGACTTTGACTTTGACATTCGTCGTGATATGCACATTCTCTCCTATCTGTTCAACATTTTGCGAAATCCACGCTACCCCTCATATCTTTGAGAACGTTTCGAGTTTATTTCCTCCAGGCATAGCAACCGGAGATCCCACACGATGTCTCCCTTTCTACTCCTCGGCACAACACTGCCGCTTACAAACACTCGTTTAGGTTAACGGTTATCCGTCTGTGGAACGCACTTCAATTTTCAATTTTTTTAATTTTCAAAAAATTCTTTATGTAATAAGATTATTGTTAGAATTACAAAAACTCCCACAAAACCACATTTCGCAGTTTGTCTGTGGGTAGACAGTCTTACTGCTACTCACGTTAACATTAAAATAATTATTATAGTGACTAAAGAATGAGATCTTTCTTATAAAATCTTAACTTTATAATTAAATAACAGTGGTACGAAATCCATCAGGATTAGACAGGCCATCCAATAAGTACTTCTTATATACGCGTTTAAATTTATATAATTTTTCTTCGGATTTAATTACTAGTGGAATGGAATTAAATAAAGGTGGTATTTGTCTTATGAGAGTTCTTCCCCCATAGTAGTTGTTTACTCTATGGGTGATGAAACATCCGTGCGCTAGTAGAGATATGTAGTCCCTCAATTTTCACTTTTAAAACAAGATTGAAACAGAATTTCCTTTCTCTTTCGTGATAGGTACTTTTATATATGTATATATAAGTAGTATATGTTTGATATATATTTTATTTTTGTGCGTTTGTATTTTATTTAGTACATATCTTTTTTTACATTATTATTTTTTAGTTGTAAACAATTAGATGTGTACAGTTTTATTGCGCACTAGGACTTTCCTATTGCACAATTTTTCCTGTCCTGCCTGGGTTTGCTGGTAGAAATCTCTCTTTAGAGATAAGCTCGCCTTTGCTCATAAAATGTTTTGTTACCTTACTATTAAGATTTTTGTGCAATAAAGAATATGAATACTATTTTTGTGTTTTTAAAAAATTTCACTGAACTGCATAAAGTATTTGATACCTGAGTATCTCAATACTTTTGATGCTAGTATGTTACCAGCATTGATTATGTTGTTGTGATACTACTCACGAGTATAGTATCGGTATACCAGTGTATACTCTGTAAGTTAATGTGTAAAGATGACAAGTTTCATTCTATTATGCTGTGTTTTTAAAATATAATTGACACAAACTTCTAGTTTTTAGTATTTTTAATATTCTAAAAATAGTTTAGAAAGTTCTTTGCAAAGATGGTAATGTAAAAAAAGGTGTATAGATTTTTTCCTAAGCTTATGAGGTCTAACATTATGAGGCTTTGTCTTCATTCATCATTTCCTCTATTAGCCGCTGCCGTTCTGCCGCTTGTCGCATCTTTGACAGAACCACTGATTCATAATCCCGGTCAGAGACTAGTGAGGGTCCGCCCAGGTCCTTTTTAGTGGTGAGGATTGGTCTGTCATTCATCCATTTCAGTGTAAGAGGGTTCTCGGGTAGACCTGAAACAAATGTAAAAAATTGTGAGACTAAAAAGGCCTATTGGCGCCACACCCATACTTGAGTATAAGTCATTAGATCCAGAAATGGTGATTTCATAGCCTAATGAAATAAACGGTCAGTGTCTTTAAGGCGGTGGAACCTAAGAAAAAAAATTGCCTCTTTACCCAGGCTGCCTCAAAACAAAAAAAAACTAAGTATTTTTTCCCTTGGCGCACCCTTATCTACACTCCAACCAAATTTAAATCAATTGTATGGATTGAAGTTATCCATTGAATATTCCAAATAAGTAATATACCTTTTTCATATTCTACTGCCATTTCTGATGCTTCCTTTGTGCTGTACTCAATCAATCCACTCCCTCTTTTCTTAGGCGATATTATAAGTGCTACAATTTCTCCGTATTTCTTCAGTATCCTTCTCAATGTCTGTTCATTATATCCTCCATTACTATCATCATTCTTATCTGCTTTCCATTTGATCTTTATTCTATTGAGTGAAGAATCCCAGACTGGATCACAAACCTTTCCCATGGTTCTACTGATCTCCTCTTTCATTCTTTGTTGTTCCTCCATTAGTAATTTGCTTCCCTCTTTCTGTAATCTGTCAATTTCGGCTGCAAGTTTTTGTTCATCGGTTAGGTTGCTCCCAGAATTGGCCTCTTTCTCCCGCCTTTCTAGGTCATCCTTCAATTTCTGCCGCTTACTATCTAACTGCTGGTGCCTTATTTTAGCCGCTGCCTTTGCTAGGAGTACTTTGTCGTAAGCTGATCTCGCTGATAGGTCAGTAAGGATTTCCAAAGCGCGGGAGAGCTGGTGGAAGGCTTCGGCGGCTTTGGGATCATCGGGATTTTTGTCTGGATGGCATTTCAGAGCTTTTTTGCGATATGCTTTTTTTATCTGCAAGGAAAAACGGTTGGGGTGAGAAAATGTAAGTGCCAAACAAATGAACCTAATCTACTAAAGAATATACAAATACCTACCTCGGACTCAGTGGCTGAGATTTGTAGCTCTAGAAGAGCATATAAATCGAGGTCTTCTATGCCTTTCTTTGCCATGGTAAGTTGCTTATTTATTCATTTCGTATTAAATAAAATTACAGTGCGAATACGATTTCACAATAACACAGTCCAGCAGTGTGACCATATGTGGCAGTTTCCTGCCTATTTGGCAGTTTTAGTCCAGTAGTTTAACCTCTGTCTGGCAGATTATGATGACATTTTATGAAACTGGCAGTATGTATTTCAAGATATTAAAATATAAGGGTAAAATTACCAAATTTAAATGGCAACATCCACTTTACCAGTGATCTGGGACTGGGACTCACATTTGTAACTTATTATTACTTGTTGTGTTTACAGAGTTCATTTAATTATGAACGATACGTACCTACCTAACGTAACCACCAAGTAAAAAACTAAAAAAAACAACTTCAAGTTCAAGCTCTATACGACCCGAATGGCCGAGTCGGCAGTGACCCTGCCTACGAAGCCAAGGGTCCCGGGTTCGAGTCCCGATGGGGGCAAATATTTGTTTGATGAGAACGGATGTTTGTACCTTAGTCATGGTTGTTTATCTATCTATATTATTTATCTATATAAGTATGTGTATCGTTGTCTAGAACCCAAGAAACATGGAATCCTAGTTTGGGGCTAGATCAATGTGTGTAAATAGTGACCAAAGTATTATTATTATTATTATTATTTCTTCTTCCCCAGTAGGGATGCGAATGTAGTCTTTATACAAGAAAAGTCCTCATTAAAACGTATTCCAAAGGGAATGTTTTTCACTTTACCTTTCAGTTCAGTAGTTCCAGTTTGACGCTCAATAGGGAATTTTGTGAGATAAAATAATTCACGAAGTTAAAAACTTTCGTCTTCCCCGGTCGGGATGCGAAAAGTCCTCATAAAACCCCAATGCTGAAGGGAATCGCAAACCAAAACGTCATCTGCGAATCTTTTTTTTATTTTGTTGATTTTTCCAAAGAGCGCTGAATAATTTTTGATAAAATTTATATGAGACAACCTCCGAAGTATGACACACCGATCAAAAGTCTTTTTTAAGTCGGTTCTTAAGTATTTAAGTTAATCAATATAGACTCTTTAAAAAGTCGGCATTTTATTCGAAGTGTATGGCACAATTTGGTAGTTTTTCATCTTAAGCGTGGCAGCAGGATTTCCACAATTTCAAGATGGTCACACTGCTGTCAAGTCAAATAGGTACCGTATTCTGAGGTTATATTAACTTATATTTCGTTCTTGATTTGGATGTTCTGGATCTAATTTAATAGTTGTCTACCGAAATCATTATACTGAATCAATAAACCAGAGTGTGTAGATTTAACCACGTACAATGATTTCAAGGCGTTTGTGTAAGTATATCAGTAACCTTGTCGTTGCGGGGTGTTGTAAAACTACGTCTTTTACGTTAGGTACTCTACCTAGTGTTGTTGTGGTTTGAAATTTTTCAGTGCCCTGCATTTCTTGGAACCGAATAACATCTCTACGAAACTACACAGCAGTGGCAGAGAATGCACCTCAAACTGAATTAGAAGGTTAGTTACTGCCAATACCGGGCCTAATTTGCTAATACCAGATATTTGTGATTATGAATTTTCTACTGTACCTCATAGCTCACAACTGCTATTTTCAGAAATCAAGAAGAAAGTTCCTCTTGATCATGCTGACTTCTTCCGAGTCAACGAATTGTGAAAGACCTATTTGATGCCAGAGTACATTTTGGACACAAGGAAGGCTCACTCAATGATTTCATGCGACCATATGTCTATGGTTCTAGATTGGGCCACTTGATCTTCGACTTGGATGTAACTGCTGAGCATTTACGCAAAGCTTTGAATGTCACAGCTCACATAGCATACCGGGGAGGTATTATATTATTCTTTAATAGAAATGCACAGAACGCTCACTTGGTGGAGAGAACTGCTAAAGAATGTGGTGAATATGCCCATACACGGTTCTGGCGAGGAGGCATCTTCACAAATGCCAATCATCAATTTGGTGCCATTACTAGATTAGCTGATTTATGCATTTTTCTGAACACACAAAATAATATTTTGAACCAGCATACAGCTGTAAGAGACAGTGCTAAAATGCTGATCCCAACAATTGGAGTGGTTGATACAAATTGCAACCCTAACTTGATTACCTACCCTGTCCCGGGAAATGATGACACCCCTGTAGCTATTGAGCTTTACTGTAAATTATTCAAGGAGGCCATACTGAGAGGAAAACAGGAGAGAATGAAGTTCTTACAGGAAACAGAATGATGTCCGAGTGTATAATATAACTTTATTTTGTAAGAATACTAATTGTAATATAAATAAAACATAAAAATCTTTTAGGTGTACAACAATGTATTATTTATTTATCACAAATTTATATTTACATCAAAACTTATTTTAAAATTGCCTATTTGATAACAAAGTGTTTAAATTGGTCCACAAATTCTAGTGAGATGCTTAAAAATATTAACTTACAATAGGCACAGTACAATTATTTTAACTTTACTACTCACACTTCTGTGCTTTTTAATTGTAAATTAACTATTTTCAGATTTTCTCCTTAATATACTCTTCATGATACAACTCTGTGCCAAATTTAAAATTTCGAGGATATCTTGATCAGTGATCACTTACTGTAACTAAAACCTAGAAGTGTCAAGCTGTAATGTTATAGTAACCATACTGTACCTACTTTTTCTATTAAATCAGTGGTACTACATACAACTTATTAAACAGAGCATCATAATAAGTATAATCAATCATATTTGGTATAAGTTGCGTTGCGACTACAAATCTAATTTAGACTAAATAAAAATCATTGAATCATAAAATGACAGTGCCTACCTATTTTTTTTTTATGTAGCCTGTATGATAGTCTCTCACTGCTGGGCAAAGGCCTCCCTCCCTCTTTTGAGTCCACACATACATTTATTATTTAAAAGCTCACTTCCGCAGGGAATCTAAACACTTCTCAAATGATGACTTAGTTACGCAAACACATATGTTCCTTGACAGATTATGTAGGTAGATGTATAGTGCAAGGAAGTCAGGATACGTGTTTCAAAAATGTCGGAAACTCAAAATAAGGCTGACATCCTCAGGGAGTACGAGTAGTAGTGCATTCCCTATAACTATTCCCGTCGCCGATTAACGGCGTTAAGTTGGTTGTAGTGCACAGCTGTCAAAACAATGGGATAGGCAATATCCGGTTGCCAAACTTAGATCACAATTAGGTGGGTATCAAAAAATAAGATAAAGGGGGCTTATCTTAAGCTGTCAATATTGCTTTCATCCTTTTAAATACCTACTTGTTTTTGGTGCAATAGATAGTGTTAATGCCTTGATAATTTGGGGTAGGTATTCTATTTCAGTCACTGATAAGATTTTACTTCTAACTTTTGGGTAACATTTTTTTTTAAAGCTAGCAAAACTTAATGGCAAAGGGGAAATTTATATGGAATGCTCTTTACCTATTACCGAATTATGCACTCGTCTGTGAACGAAACCTGCGAGAGGATATTTATATTGAGTAAAAAAGCAAACATTTTTCGTAAATGCTTTTAACCCAGGAGGACCTTCCTCATCATATGAGATTGCGGGTGGCTGCTCTCCTCTCTCGCTTCCCAGCTGCCGGTGATGCACCTAGAGCTGCAGAGGAACTGCAGCAAAGGTATCCGGTACTTGCCGCAGAAGTCCACAAACTTTATGTGCTCCACGCGATTGTCGAAGAACACCCCTGTGAAGAAAACGGAGCAATCGTGAGTATTTTCCCTCCCTTTAAAATAATAGCGAAACCTACCGAGAGGGTATTAGATAGTGTAATCAAACAATAATTTTCTGAACAGGTGTCCCATAAGTCATAAGCCCGGGGAGTGCTCATTCGGCTGAGCATGTTGGCGTTTCCACAGTTGGCTGTTACGGTAGCGGAGAGGTCCTTGAGCGCATTAGCCAGCATCACGGTGCCGTCGTGGCTTGCAGGCGCCGACGGCGGCGGCGGGCACGCCCCGTTCGATTGTACCGTCTGGGGAACAGGATCGTGCGATTCGTGTTGGCTACGCTCAAGCCACTTTTCAATATGTATTCTGGAATTTACTTCGCTATTGCGTGGACTGTAATTTTCTTCGTCGTCCAAAGCGGCGATTTCACACTGGAGCCGTTTGTCTATCAATTCCATTCGTATCTTGGCCTTCTGTTCTTCTGCAATAAGTTCCAGCTTCCTTCTGCGAGCATTCACGGATGATGACGTCGACATAGCACTCGCCTTGGAGCCAGGCGCCGAAGGTAACGAGGGGCGCTCCAACTTTTTCGAACTACCCACATTTTCGGGCGTTTTCTGATCCGGTGACTCTGGAAGGTTTTCTTCTGGAAGGTTTTGAGCAGATTGGTTTGCGGCGTCGTCTTGATTATCAGCATCTTGTTTTTCACTTACACCAAAGGCGGCATTTTGACGACGCGTGTTCACCATCGCGGGGGTGCGGTACATTTAGATGTTCTGCGATCCGGTTCGAAGACCACTTTGTAGACGGCGCGATGCTCGATGAGTAAAAAGACCGAAATACTTCTGAATAAACGTATATTGTGCAACACACAAAGAAATATCAAAATTACAAACAGACGCGGTGTTGCCTATGAGTTGAAAACAAAAACGACTGACGACAGCGCCGCGCGCCAGCGCGGCGAAATGTGCAAACTAAGTCACATCACATTCTCTATACATAAAACTAAATGATTTGTCTGAATGTTTTAACATTTCACACTTAGGATTAGACAAACATTGTACGTAATAAAATTACAACAGATTAGGTCATATAAAGAATTACTTTAAACTAACAGCTTATGTGTTTTATTTATGTTTCACTACAAAGATACAAAAGTATATTTGGTTCTATAAACATTGAGTGCGGACAGGCAAAGCCGCGGGCAAGACATAGTCATCTCACCTGGAAAGTTCTAAGGAGCGTTCGTAATATTTATAATCTACATACTATAGGTAAGTAATTATGGCTATCAAATTAAAAATGGAACGCGTCGCTAACAGTCATGGTTTTAAAAAAGGATGAAGAAGTAACTCAATGCGTGATTATGATTGATGGTGAACAAGTGGAACAAGTGAATGAGTTTATATACTTGGGTAGTATGTTTACAAGAGATGGGAAATGTGAGAGTGATATTGAAAGAAGAGTGAGTGCGGGCAACAAAATCAATGGGGCTCTGCACTCCTTGATGAGTAGCCAAACGGTGTCCCAAAAGGCACGTTTGGTGACTCATAATGGAGTGTTGAGTCCGACATTGATGTATGGGAGCGAATGTTGGGTATGGCAGAAGAAGCATGAAAACCGAATAAACGCTGTAGAAATGTGGTCTTTGAGGAGTATATGTGGTGTAACATTGAAAGATAGATTGAAAAATGAAGTTATAAGGGAACGCTGTGGATTGAAAGAAGATATAGTGACAAGGATAGAGAAAGGTCAGCTTAGATGGTTTGGTCACGTTGAAAGAATGAATGAAAGGAGATTGACGACGATTTATACAGCGGTTGTGAAAGGAGCCGTCGGGCGGGGACGCCCAAGAAGGTCCTATAAAGACCAAATCGGCAATTTGTTAGGGAAGTAACCGGCGAGCTTGAATGAAGAGACTTATGAATGATGAGGAAGTGAGAGATGTTTACCAGGATCGTAGCAGGTGGAGGTCTTTGGTCCCTGCCTACCCCTCTTCCGGGAAATAGGCGTGAGCATATGTATGTATGTATGTACGAAACGCACAAAGAGCAATGGCGCCAAGCATACCCACGTCTAGTACATTTTAACGATCACATTCCTGGTTAGGGTACTGATGCTACTAATAGTATGATGCCTGAATTTGACATATGAACTTTTGTTTCAGGATCTGATGATATGTATCATCAGTCGGCAACTGGCGGACCGCGGTCCGGATCCGGACCGCGAATGGTCAAAAGCTGGCCCGCCAAATTACCCTATTCAATTTATATAATCTAGCCAGTTAAGTATGAAAGTCTATGATTTCGTTTTTTAAAAAGTTATTTTATTTAACACACAATATAGAGTGGTTATATATGACTGTTAATACAGTATTACAATTATAAGTTTCTTAACCTAAGGTCTGAACCTTGTCGATGCTAGAAAAAGACTGAAGCTCTGATGATCCTGTTCTGGCTGGTGGCGATGACGTCATGACGTCATCGTTATTTCTTAGAAAAGGGTACTAAGGGATGGTACTTCAGAAGTATTTCGGTCTTTTTACTCATCGAGCATCGCGCCGTCTACAAAGTGGTCTTCGAACCGGATCGCAGAACATCTAAATGTACCGCACCCCCGCGATGGTGAACACGCGTCGTCAAAATGCCGCCTTTGGTGTAAGTGAAAAACAAGATGCTGATAATCAAGACGACGCCGCAAACCAATCTGCTCAAAACCTTCCAGAAGAAAACCTTCCAGAGTCACCGGATCAGAAAACGCCCGAAAATGTGGGTAGTTCGAAAAAGTTGGAGCGCCCCTCGTTACCTTCGGCGCCTGGCTCCAAGGCGAGTGCTATGTCGACGTCATCATCCGTGAATGCTCGCAGAAGGAAGCTGGAACTTATTGCAGAAGAACAGAAGGCCAAGATACGAATGGAATTGATAGACAAACGGCTCCAGTGTGAAATCGCCGCTTTGGACGACGAAGAAAATTACAGTCCACGCAATAGCGAAGTAAATTCCAGAATACATATTGAAAAGTGGCTTGAGCGTAGCCAACACGAATCGCACGATCCTGTTCCCCAGACGGTACAATCGAACGGGGCGTGCCCGCCGCCGCCGTCGGCGCCTGCAAGCCACGACGGCACCGTGATGCTGGCTAATGCGCTCAAGGACCTCTCCGCTACCGTAACAGCCAACTGTGGAAACGCCAACATGCTCAGCCGAATGAGCACTCCCCGGGACCTACCAAATTTTTCCGGGGACCCTATAGAATGGTTGCAGTTTAAAACGGCGTACGAGGATTCCACACAATTATGTAACTACAGTGACAGAGAGAATGTTGGGAGGTTAAGGAAATGCCTTCAAGGCGCGGCCAAAGAAGCCGTGTCAGCGTTACTGATAACAGTCTCCACACCCGACAGTATTATGTCTACGTTACAGTTGCGCTTCGGCAATCCAGACGTAATCGTGGGAAAAATCATGAGTGATATACGCAAGCTACAGCCAATGTCGCCTGAGTACCATAAGGACATCGTCACTTTTTCGGTCAAAATCAAGAATTTCGTCGCGGCTGTCCGTGCCGTCGGCCGAGAGGAGTACCTGAAAGGTGTTAACGTGGCTACGACCGTGTTATCCAAACTCCCAGCCGTACTCATTTCTAAATGGGCGGACTATAGTTACGCATTGATCGCAGAAGGCAGAAAGCCACGCCTGGAGATATTGGCAGATTTCCTGAACGAAGAGGCAATCAAGATATCTACGACGGCTAACATAAGTGCTATTAGTGGTATTAGTGCGCGGAGTGAAAATAAGCCTCAAAAGTTCGTAGATAATAATAATAGTGCGTCTCGTGCGTTCCCACTGCTAGTGCAGTCCGATCAAAGCGAGTACAAGTGTATGTACTGCCGTGCCGGAAAACATAAGCTCACGGAGTGTCGAAAGTTTAAAAAGGCTTTGCGTAAGGACAGGTGGAGCCATGTTAAGCGTAGTGGTATATGCTACAAGTGCTTAGCTGCTCGCCATGATCGTGAAACGTGCCCCGCGCCAACCTGCGACAAGAACGGCTGCGGAGCCGCCCACCACCGTCTGCTACACTACGTGCCTAGTGCGAGAGACGCCAGCGCGGCGCCACAGTCGGAGCCTACACCGGCCCCGCCGGAACCTGAGTCCGAGCCCGCCAGGCCCGCCACCGATACCCAAACGGTGGCGCACGTCAACGCGAACAGCTACAAGGTCCTGCTGAAGGTCGTGCCGGTGAAGATTCACGGCCCCAGAGGTGTGATCCATACAAGCGCGCTGCTGGACGACGGCTCCACGATATCCTTGGTGAGCGAGGAGCTGGCGGCGCGCGCCGGCCTGCGTGGCCGCCCCGACACCGTGCGCGTGCGCGGCGCCTGGTCGGACAGCGAGCTGGAGCTCAAGTCGAGTGTGGTAAAAATGAACATTTCAGGTATGGACAATAAAATGCATTCTCTGACTATACGCACTTGTAAGAATTTGAACTTGCCTGTACAAAATATATCACTAGTCGATTGTTTACAATTTGATAACTTGAAGTTTTTGAAAAACCAAAATTCATTGTTTTTTGATACCGATTTGAAACCTGAATTACTGATTGGTCAAGATAATTACCATTTGTTAGCCCCGATAGTGTGTAAGATAGGTAAACAAATGGAACCGTCGTTAACATTGACCGCTCTGGGCTGGTGTGTGCACGGTGTGGTCTCCGCGCCTAGCAGCGCACGCACACAATCAGCCAGCTTGCTGTTTATCACGGAACAACATTTTGAAGTGCAGCGCGAGCTACAGGAACTGCATGATGAGGTTAAACGTTCTTTTGCTATAGACGCACTAGGTGTATCTTCCAAACCGAGGTTGAACGCTGATGATGAACGAGCTCGAAAGCAGCTCGACGAATCTGCAGTTTTGGTTAATGGCCGTTGGTATGTAAGTCTCCCGTGGAAAGACCCTAACTGTAAGATGAATGACAGCTACGACACGGCCCTCAAACGGTTCAAATCTGTTGAGAAGAAGATGGAGTCGAACCAAGATTTCGCCGGTAGGTATGTCGAACGGGTGCAGCATTTGTTTGATAATGACTACGCTAGTCAGCTGACAGGTAACGACATCTATCCGCAGCGCACCTGGTACCTACCTCACTTCGGGGTCGACAACCCCAATAAAAAAAAGTTACGCCTGGTCTTTGACGCCGCAGCCAAAACAAAAGGTTTGTCATTGAATGATTACCTACTGACAGGCCCGGATCTTTTAGTATCTTTATTCGGGATAATGCTACGTTTTAGGCAGTACAGGGTGGCGCTGACAGGGGACATAAAAGATATGTTTTTACGAGTCAAAATTAACCACGAAGATCAAAATTGTTTAAGATTTCTGTGGCGGGAAAAGTCTAGTGATCCAATAAAAACATATAATATGACGTCACTGATCTTCGGGGCTAACTGCTCCCCATTCGTAGCCCAATATATTAAAAATAAAAATGCTGCGCGTTATGAATTATCTATGCCTTCGGCGGTCGATGCCATTCAAAATCAGCATTATATGGATGACTATATAGATAGTTTTAAGGAAGAAACCACCGCGATCGAGTCTGTCAAATGTGTAACAAAAATACACCAATCTGGGGGTTTCGAAATTCGCAACTGGACTAGCAATATTCCAGCTGTTCTCGACAGCGTGCCCGCGTCGACCCTAGGTACTGCTGCTATAAAGTTCAAAGTCGATAAGCAGTCTCAAGGGGAACGCACACTTGGTCTTATATGGTACCCGGCTGAAGATGCGCTAGGCTTCGACGTGTCGATGAAACGCATTCCTTTCGACATTATCGATGGTAAGAAAAAGCCTAGTAAAAGAATATTACTTCGCGTCATAATGTCTGTTTTTGATATTTTTGGCTTGTTAGCTCCATTTATCATTCAAGGTAAAATTATGCTTCAGGACACTTGGAAGTCGAATGTCAACTGGGATGACCCTATCACCGATGAAATCCACAACAAATGGGTTCAATGGCTCGGGATACTGCAACTGATTGCTAAGGTAAGAATACCTAGGTGCTATTTATCTAGCGCACAGCGCTCGACGGGTGGGAGCGAGACGGATATACATCCTCAACCCCGTCCGCCGACGGTACGTACTCCCGCGCCCGCGGTAGCATCAGCTGAAAGCGATTATAATGACCTACAGCTACATGTATTTTCCGATGCAAGCTTGCAAGCAATGTGTGCTGTGGCCTACTGGCGCTGGATAAACAAAGAAGGACAAACTGTGGTTGCATTTGTTGCCAGTAAAACTCGAGTCGCCCCGGTGAAACCTATGACCGTAGTTCGTTTGGAATTACAAGCGAGTGTCTTAGCCGCTAAATTAGCGGACACTATTGTCAAAGAGCATAAACTTAATGTCACGCGTAAATATTTTTGGTGCGATTCGATAGTCGTTTTGCACTGGATCAATAATGATTCGCGCAATTACAATGTTTTTGTCGCGAACAGGTTAGGGGAGATTGATGATTTGACGCAGAGCAAGGAGTGGAGATATATACCTACCAAATTAAATATTGCTGATTTAGCAACACGTGATACATTTGATCACTCGCTTTTCATTGGCGATTGGTTAAACGGCCCTACATTAGTGGGCACAACATAACTGGAATAGCATGATGAATATAGAATGTCCTATTAAATTATACGAAGAGGTATGTACTGTGTTTGAAAATGTTTATGAAAATTGCTACAGAGAGAAAGTTATTCAAAACAGGAAATCTAATGAATGGATAAATAATGACCTTCTAGATTTGATAAATAAACGTGACGAACTATTTAGAAAATGGAAACACGCACCAAAAAATATGACTATACGACTAGAGTACACAAAATTTCGTAATAAAGTATCTAAAATCATAAACATTTCCAAAAACAAACATAGACAAAAAATTATATCAGATTGTAAAAGTGATTTAAGAAAAATTTGGGAAAACATAAATTGTTGGCTCGGAAGGAATAAAAGCAATTTAGATGATGTCATAATGAGGTATATTGGTAAGAAAGATGATCTGGATATTGTATGTGATACATTTGCTCAAACTTTTACAAATGAAATAGAAAGTATAAAACACAACTGTTCTGATAAATTCCTTGATAGATCTGACTATGTAATCAACGCACCTGTAACGTTTTATTATACCAAAGTAAGTTCTGCAAAAGTAAAGAAAATAATCGAATGTATGGACAGTAATAAGTCGCCTGGGTCCGATAGTATCAGAGTAAAAGATTTAAAGGCAATAAAAGACCAAATTAGCCCTCTGTTGGCAAAATTTGTTAACTTATGTGTTGATAAGGGTATGTACCCAGACGACTTGAAACTCTCAATAATAAGACCGATTTATAAACAGTCAAGCCATTATGAATACACTAATTACAGGCCAATAGCCATATTGTCGGCAATTAATAAAATTGTCGAAAAAATTATTGTAGAACAGATCTCATTATTTATGTACAAAAATCAAATAATAAGCACATCACAGCATGGATTTCAGCGTGATAAAGGCACTAACACAGTTTTATTTCAATTTACAGATGAAATATATACAAAGCTCAATGCTAAACAACATGTGGTGGCACTGTTTATTGATTTTAAAAAAGCGTTTGACACCTTAGACCACATGACGCTGTTGAAAGCAATGGAGGAATGTGGTGTAAGGGGCCCAATGCAATTATGGTTTAAGCGTTATTTAGAATCACGTACAATTAAAGTAAAGATCAATGGACGGTGTAGCAACGTGTATGATGTGAAACATGGTGTGCCGACTGGCTCCGTCTATGGGCCCATAGGGTACATAATGCATGTTAACAGCATCACAAATGTAGTTAAACACTGTAAATCATATATGTATGCGGATGACACATGCCTTATGTACTCTGGAATAGTTGAAAGTAATATTGAAAAATGTATACAAGAAGACTTTGACAGTATAATGAAATGGTCACATGATAATGGTATAATTCTTAATGCACAGAAAACAAAACTCCTGCATATCAGATCTCCAATGAGTAAGAAAAAAGATATGAACATAAATATAAAAGGTCATAATTATGATTGTTTACATAAGGATCAGACTGGTTGTCAATGTGATATTATAGAAAAAGTGGATAAAATTAAATACTTGGGATTGACGATAGATAAAGATATGAACTGGAAGTGTCACATAAAAAACCTATGTAATAAATTAAGAATACTACTAGCTAAGTTTCAAAGTTTAAAATATTATGTAAATCGATCAGTATTGTACAGCATATATCATGCCTTGGTAGAATCACTTATAGGATACGGGTTGAGTAGCTATGGTCGCACCTTTTCAACATATCTCAATGAAATTAAAAAAATACAGATAAGGTTTTTGAAATGTTTAGTTAGCAAAAAGGATAAAGAACAATGTTACAAAAATTACGAGAAATTATATAAAGTTTGTAAAATCATACCAGTTGACAGGAAAGTAGAATATCAAATTGCTTTAGATACATTTGGAATGCGGAACCAGCTGAAAAGGAGGGACCATGGCTACCCTACTCGTAGCTCTAAAAGTACTAAGATCAAATACATTATTCCTAAACATATTAACTATTATGGGTCTAGAACTGCTTGTAGGGTGCTGCCTAAAATACTAAATAGAATGCCAGATGAGTTCCATATAGATACTATGCCCAAGGGGAAGTTTAAAGGTATGCTGAAACGATATTATATTAAAAATCTATAAATATTCATAAATAAGGGACGGGGGATGGGTTAAGTGTTAATCTAAAGATAAAGTACTGTTATAATTAAGAGCCAAACCAACCTGCCGACAAACTGCCCAGCAGTTTGGCAGACTTATAATTTGTATACTTAAGTGCTTTTTCTGAATAAACGTTATAATAATAATAATAATGACTCATCGTGTAATAAAAATGTAGGGCCGTTTAACCAATCGCCAATGAAAAGCGAGTGATCAAATGTATCACGTGTTGCTAAATCAGCAATATTTAATTTGGTAGGTATATATCTCCACTCCTTGCTCTGCGTCAAATCATCAATCTCCCCTAACCTGTTCGCGACAAAAACATTGTAATTGCGCGAATCATTATTGATCCAGTGCAAAACGACTATCGAATCGCACCAAAAATATTTACGCGTGACATTAAGTTTATGCTCTTTGACAATAGTGTCCGCTAATTTAGCGGCTAAGACACTCGCTTGTAATTCCAAACGAACTACGGTCATAGGTTTCACCGGGGCGACTCGAGTTTTACTGGCAACAAATGCAACCACAGTTTGTCCTTCTTTGTTTATCCAGCGCCAGTAGGCCACAGCACACATTGCTTGCAAGCTTGCATCGGAAAATACATGTAGCTGTAGGTCATTATAATCGCTTTCAGCTGATGCTACCGCGGGCGCGGGAGTACGTACCGTCGGCGGACGGGGTTGAGGATGTATATCCGTCTCGCTCCCACCCGTCGAGCGCTGTGCGCTAGATAAATAGCACCTAGGTATTCTTACCTTAGCAATCAGTTGCAGTATCCCGAGCCATTGAACCCATTTGTTGTGGATTTCATCGGTGATAGGGTCATCCCAGTTGACATTCGACTTCCAAGTGTCCTGAAGCATAATTTTACCTTGAATGATAAATGGAGCTAACAAGCCAAAAATATCAAAAACAGACATTATGACGCGAAGTAATATTCTTTTACTAGGCTTTTTCTTACCATCGATAATGTCGAAAGGAATGCGTTTCATCGACACGTCGAAGCCTAGCGCATCTTCAGCCGGGTACCATATAAGACCAAGTGTGCGTTCCCCTTGAGACTGCTTATCGACTTTGAACTTTATAGCAGCAGTACCTAGGGTCGACGCGGGCACGCTGTCGAGAACAGCTGGAATATTGCTAGTCCAGTTGCGAATTTCGAAACCCCCAGATTGGTGTATTTTTGTTACACATTTGACAGACTCGATCGCGGTGGTTTCTTCCTTAAAACTATCTATATAGTCATCCATATAATGCTGATTTTGAATGGCATCGACCGCCGAAGGCATAGATAATTCATAACGCGCAGCATTTTTATTTTTAATATATTGGGCTACGAATGGGGAGCAGTTAGCCCCGAAGATCAGTGACGTCATATTATATGTTTTTATTGGATCACTAGACTTTTCCCGCCACAGAAATCTTAAACAATTTTGATCTTCGTGGTTAATTTTGACTCGTAAAAACATATCTTTTATGTCCCCTGTCAGCGCCACCCTGTACTGCCTAAAACGTAGCATTATCCCGAATAAAGATACTAAAAGATCCGGGCCTGTCAGTAGGTAATCATTCAATGACAAACCTTTTGTTTTGGCTGCGGCGTCAAAGACCAGGCGTAACTTTTTTTTATTGGGGTTGTCGACCCCGAAGTGAGGTAGGTACCAGGTGCGCTGCGGATAGATGTCGTTACCTGTCAGCTGACTAGCGTAGTCATTATCAAACAAATGCTGCACCCGTTCGACATACCTACCGGCGAAATCTTGGTTCGACTCCATCTTCTTCTCAACAGATTTGAACCGTTTGAGGGCCGTGTCGTAGCTGTCATTCATCTTACAGTTAGGGTCTTTCCACGGGAGACTTACATACCAACGGCCATTAACCAAAACTGCAGATTCGTCGAGCTGCTTTCGAGCTCGTTCATCATCAGCGTTCAACCTCGGTTTGGAAGATACACCTAGTGCGTCTATAGCAAAAGAACGTTTAACCTCATCATGCAGTTCCTGTAGCTCGCGCTGCACTTCAAAATGTTGTTCCGTGATAAACAGCAAGCTGGCTGATTGTGTGCGTGCGCTGCTAGGCGCGGAGACCACACCGTGCACACACCAGCCCAGAGCGGTCAATGTTAACGACGGTTCCATTTGTTTACCTATCTTACACACTATCGGGGCTAACAAATGGTAATTATCTTGACCAATCAGTAATTCAGGTTTCAAATCGGTATCAAAAAACAATGAATTTTGGTTTTTCAAAAACTTCAAGTTATCAAATTGTAAACAATCGACTAGTGATATATTTTGTACAGGCAAGTTCAAATTCTTACAAGTGCGTATAGTCAGAGAATGCATTTTATTGTCCATACCTGAAATGTTCATTTTTACCACACTCGACTTGAGCTCCAGCTCGCTGTCCGACCAGGCGCCGCGCACGCGCACGGTGTCGGGGCGGCCACGCAGGCCGGCGCGCGCCGCCAGCTCCTCGCTCACCAAGGATATCGTGGAGCCGTCGTCCAGCAGCGCGCTTGTATGGATCACACCTCTGGGGCCGTGAATCTTCACCGGCACGACCTTCAGCAGGACCTTGTAGCTGTTCGCGTTGACGTGCGCCACCGTTTGGGTATCGGTGGCGGGCCTGGCGGGCTCGGACTCAGGTTCCGGCGGGGCCGGTGTAGGCTCCGACTGTGGCGCCGCGCTGGCGTCTCTCGCACTAGGCACGTAGTGTAGCAGACGGTGGTGGGCGGCTCCGCAGCCGTTCTTGTCGCAGGTTGGCGCGGGGCACGTTTCACGATCATGGCGAGCAGCTAAGCACTTGTAGCATATACCACTACGCTTAACATGGCTCCACCTGTCCTTACGCAAAGCCTTTTTAAACTTTCGACACTCCGTGAGCTTATGTTTTCCGGCACGGCAGTACATACACTTGTACTCGCTTTGATCGGACTGCACTAGCAGTGGGAACGCACGAGACGCACTATTATTATTATCTACGAACTTTTGAGGCTTATTTTCACTCCGCGCACTAATACCACTAATAGCACTTATGTTAGCCGTCGTAGATATCTTGATTGCCTCTTCGTTCAGGAAATCTGCCAATATCTCCAGGCGTGGCTTTCTGCCTTCTGCGATCAATGCGTAACTATAGTCCGCCCATTTAGAAATGAGTACGGCTGGGAGTTTGGATAACACGGTCGTAGCCACGTTAACACCTTTCAGGTACTCCTCTCGGCCGACGGCACGGACAGCCGCGACGAAATTCTTGATTTTGACCGAAAAAGTGACGATGTCCTTATGGTACTCAGGCGACATTGGCTGTAGCTTGCGTATATCACTCATGATTTTTCCCACGATTACGTCTGGATTGCCGAAGCGCAACTGTAACGTAGACATAATACTGTCGGGTGTGGAGACTGTTATCAGTAACGCTGACACGGCTTCTTTGGCCGCGCCTTGAAGGCATTTCCTTAACCTCCCAACATTCTCTCTGTCACTGTAGTTACATAATTGTGTGGAATCCTCGTACGCCGTTTTAAACTGCAACCATTCTATAGGGTCCCCGGAAAAATTTGGTAGGTCCCGGGGAGTGCTCATTCGGCTGAGCATGTTGGCGTTTCCACAGTTGGCTGTTACGGTAGCGGAGAGGTCCTTGAGCGCATTAGCCAGCATCACGGTGCCGTCGTGGCTTGCAGGCGCCGACGGCGGCGGCGGGCACGCCCCGTTCGATTGTACCGTCTGGGGAACAGGATCGTGCGATTCGTGTTGGCTACGCTCAAGCCACTTTTCAATATGTATTCTGGAATTTACTTCGCTATTGCGTGGACTGTAATTTTCTTCGTCGTCCAAAGCGGCGATTTCACACTGGAGCCGTTTGTCTATCAATTCCATTCGTATCTTGGCCTTCTGTTCTTCTGCAATAAGTTCCAGCTTCCTTCTGCGAGCATTCACGGATGATGACGTCGACATAGCACTCGCCTTGGAGCCAGGCGCCGAAGGTAACGAGGGGCGCTCCAACTTTTTCGAACTACCCACATTTTCGGGCGTTTTCTGATCCGGTGACTCTGGAAGGTTTTCTTCTGGAAGGTTTTGAGCAGATTGGTTTGCGGCGTCGTCTTGATTATCAGCATCTTGTTTTTCACTTACACCAAAGGCGGCATTTTGACGACGCGTGTTCACCATCGCGGGGGTGCGGTACATTTAGATGTTCTGCGATCCGGTTCGAAGACCACTTTGTAGACGGCGCGATGCTCGATGAGTAAAAAGACCGAAATACTTCTGAATAAACGTATATTGTGCAACACACAAAGAAATATCAAAATTACAAACAGACGCGGTGTTGCCTATGAGTTGAAAACAAAAACGACTGACGACAGCGCCGCGCGCCAGCGCGGCGAAATGTGCAAACTAAGTCACATCACATTCTCTATACATAAAACTAAATGATTTGTCTGAATGTTTTAACATTTCACACTTAGGATTAGACAAACATTGTACGTAATAAAATTACAACAGATTAGGTCATATAAAGAATTACTTTAAACTAACAGCTTATGTGTTTTATTTATGTTTCACTACAAAGATACAAAAGTATATTTGGTTCTATAAACATTGAGTGCGGACAGGCAAAGCCGCGGGCAAGACATAGTCATCTCACCTGGAAAGTTCTAAGGAGCGTTCGTAATATTTATAATCTACATACTATAGGTAAGTAATTATGGCTATCAAATTAAAAATGGAACGCGTCGCTAACAGTCATGGTTTTAAAAAAGGATGAAGAAGTAACTCAATGCGTGATTATGATTGATGGTGAACAAGTGGAACAAGTGAATGAGTTTATATACTTGGGTAGTATGTTTACAAGAGATGGGAAATGTGAGAGTGATATTGAAAGAAGAGTGAGTGCGGGCAACAAAATCAATGGGGCTCTGCACTCCTTGATGAGTAGCCAAACGGTGTCCCAAAAGGCACGTTTGGTGACTCATAATGGAGTGTTGAGTCCGACATTGATGTATGGGAGCGAATGTTGGGTATGGCAGAAGAAGCATGAAAACCGAATAAACGCTGTAGAAATGTGGTCTTTGAGGAGTATATGTGGTGTAACATTGAAAGATAGATTGAAAAATGAAGTTATAAGGGAACGCTGTGGATTGAAAGAAGATATAGTGACAAGGATAGAGAAAGGTCAGCTTAGATGGTTTGGTCACGTTGAAAGAATGAATGAAAGGAGATTGACGACGATTTATACAGCGGTTGTGAAAGGAGCCGTCGGGCGGGGACGCCCAAGAAGGTCCTATAAAGACCAAATCGGCAATTTGTTAGGGAAGTAACCGGCGAGCTTGAATGAAGAGACTTATGAATGATGAGGAAGTGAGAGATGTTTACCAGGATCGTAGCAGGTGGAGGTCTTTGGTCCCTGCCTACCCCTCTTCCGGGAAATAGGCGTGAGCATATGTATGTATGTATGTACGAAACGCACAAAGAGCAATGGCGCCAAGCATACCCACGTCTAGTACATTTTAACGATCACATTCCTGGTTAGGGTACTGATGCTACTAATAGTATGATGCCTGAATTTGACATATGAACTTTTGTTTCAGGATCTGATGATATGTATCATCAGTCGGCAACTGGCGGACCGCGGTCCGGATCCGGACCGCGAATGGTCAAAAGCTGGCCCGCCAAATTACCCTATTCAATTTATATAATCTAGCCAGTTAAGTATGAAAGTCTATGATTTCGTTTTTTAAAAAGTTATTTTATTTAACACACAATATAGAGTGGTTATATATGACTGTTAATACAGTATTACAATTATAAGTTTCTTAACCTAAGGTCTGAACCTTGTCGATGCTAGAAAAAGACTGAAGCTCTGATGATCCTGTTCTGGCTGGTGGCGATGACGTCATGACGTCATCGTTATTTCTTAGAAAAGGGTACTAAGGGATGGTACTTATAACTCCTCCCTTATCAGATGGAAGTCCCTTTTTCATATTCTTGTGAAAAATAGACTGAACATTCGAAGATGATTGTTGCTGAAGTTCAACGTCGTCGGTTGGTACTGCAGTGACCCCTTCTTGGGATCTTTTCTTGTATTTCCTGTATAGAATCAGGCAGCCAATTATGACGATTACAAAGTAGAGCGGCAGAGTCCAGTAGCTGAAAGTTGTAGTTGCAGTAGTTTCCGGAAAAGTTATTGTTTCTTTCTCAACCAATGTTTCGAGTTCGTATAATTTGTCTAGCTGAATGTTCTCCAATTTCAGTGGATTTACAGGATTCTTGATGCTGACGTTTGTAAGTTCGAATGAAAGTAATTTCATTGGTCGTCCTTGTATTTTATTCATGTAATTTTTCATAGCATTCATTTCAGTGGTAGCGCTGCATCCTTCAGGTATATAGAGTAAGTATGTTCCTTGAATAGAGTCGAAATGCTCGCCTTCGCAGCTAAGTTGAATCTTCGTGTGATTTGGGCATACCAATATGTAATGTGCGTCATCTATTTTCTGCCAAATTTCGGAGGTTGTGGTGAATGACGTATATAAACAATTTGTAGATATATCTTGTTTCAGGATGAGGTGGTGCAAGCAGTCTTCGTGGTTGCTGTTGCTGAATAAAAATGCAGATTCCTGGCAGTAGTAATTGTCTTTGAACTTCGGACATTGTTGGTCCATATATTGGTATCGTTCCGCATCCATGGCCAGGTAAGGGTTAGGGGGGACAATAATGGTATTATTGTGGGTAGGCGTTGGATACAGGTGATAGTAGGAGTAAGTATTTTTATACATAATAGGGAATTTCAGAATGAAAACGACCATATTATCTACGTAATAAGAACCCGATTTGAGCAACTCATAGTAGTCTCTCAAATTTGTATGAGTGTTTACTAGAATTTCATCAGGCTGGTACAGAGTAGTCAAAGTTTCAGAGATGTATCTAATATTGTCAACTGTTAGAACACTGTGATGGGTAACATGTAGTTTCGAAAAGGAAATTGAGTTCTCTAGTAGAGTTAGTGAATCTAATATTTTAAAGCAATTTACTTGTAACAAGTTGTATAAGCTAGTCATTTTTATAAAGTCTGATAGTCCATAATTAGTCATGTTGATTTCTCTGATTACTTCGTGGATCTGTGTATGTATTCTATATTGATTGGTAGCGATAGTAGATAGCATAGAGTTGACTGACGAGAGCAACTGCTTATTCAGGGTGATCGATTTACTAAACGTACTCTGTAATGACTCTTGATTTTTCTGTAATGCAGAAATGGCTTTTGTATATTTGATAGCGTCTTCTTGATCTAAATTACCTGTAATGAATTTTATAATCGAACCAGCACCGTTGATTAGACCTCGTTTGTTTCTTACATTAATTTCACTAATACTAAGTGAGTTATATTTTGCTTTAATTAATTCTATGTTATCTAAGAGTATCTCTCTCGACACTAAAAAGTTACGAAAGTACGATCCAAAGATCGGCTTGCTTAATATAATCATTAAAAGCTACAATATGTAGTCCTAAACTAGTTATACTACTTTTTATCTTATCTAAATCGAATTAGTGAATGAATACGTGTTCACTTTTCTGGATTTTTGCGGGACCTAAGGCAAAAGGCAATACTCCAGGATTGTTAAGGAGAGGTGTCAGGGTCACTTGGTGATCTTGACCTCTGCTCTTGGCAGCTACTAGGACCAGGATCAGGATCTGTATCCTGCAACAGATTTCGTTGGTTACGGAGAGGTCTCCTTAAGTTACGTTTGTTATATACTACGTCTTTGACGTCTAAGATTTTAATGCCTAAGTCTCGTTTGGTTTGTCTAGTTATATAACGCGGTTGGGTTTTTTGACGTGATGCTAATGGGTTTTTAGAATAACAAAGAGTGTCCTCTTCATAGGCGAGAGGCGGTTCTCTAGTTTCATTGCGTTTTTCCATGGTTCTGGTGTGTTTTCCTGCAGGTTTTTATTTAATTTCGCGTACATGATTTTGTAACTCCCTTATGTTTTTCAACGTAATTTTGTAAACATGTGGTTTCTAAATTGATGTCGAATGGGTCGCGATTATCAAGATGTCCATTTATTATCTCTATGGGTTTTTTGTTTGTGATTGAGTGTATTGAGTTATTATAACCTAACACAGAGTATAGCATAAGTTCGGTAGTAGATGATTCGGGACGTGTTTGACTTATGACGCGGATATGTTCGAGTATAGTAGAGTGGAAACGTTCTACTGCGCCATTAGATTCGGGATTGTTTACACTTGTGTAATGTAACTTTATTTTGTGGAGTTGGGCAAACTCTTTTAGAGGCAAGTTCTTGAATTCAGTTCCAGAATCGGCTGTTAAACAGAGGGGTAATCCGTGATGAGTCATAAATATTGTAAGTGCGTTCAACACACTTATTCCGGTCAGGTTTTCTAGTGGGTATGCTTGAGCATACTTGGAGAATGTGTCGATAATGGTTAGGAATTTCTGACATTGTACCGTAAAGGTATCAATATGTACCACTTCAAATGGTTTCTGTGGGATCGGTACGAGTTGGAATCTTTGTGTACATGGGCGGCACTCGTACTTACTAGTCTGACAGATTTCGCAGTTGTTTATTATATCGGATACGGATTTGGTTAAGTTAGGCCAGTAATAAGTTCGTTTTATTCGTTGCTCAACTTCCTGTATACCGCGATGATTTGTTTTCCCTTCGTGGTACGTCTTTATAATTTGAATCTGTTTGTCCTTATCTGTCACATCATCGAGCTTTTGCTTATAAATTGTAAGTTTAAATCCGGCATTCTTAAATATACGTTGTAGGACTGTTGTGATTTCGGGAATGAGTTTTTCTTCTGATAGCCAGATGCCGTATTTGGTTTTGGAACTTACAAATTTTTTGAATATATCTATTATTTCCGGTTCAATATTACTTTCGGTAATTTGGACATGTATTTGTATTTTACCAGGAAATATTTCTTTTATTACAGGTTTGTGAGGGGAATGATGAACAAAGTTCAAAAATATTTGGTGTTTGCATGAGTTTATGGAGCTTTCGGATATCGGGATATTTAAAATAGGGTTTTCAACGGCACTGTGGATTGTTTGCAAATCGTCTAGTAGGTCTATCAGATCGGGTATTTCTGTAGGGGCATTAGCTATCATTGATAAATTTTGTTCGCCTATTTCCTCATCATCGGTGTTTATTCCTGTTGGAGAATGTTCGTTGTTTTGGATCTCTATTCGAGACAGAGCGTCAGCGTTGGAGTTGGTGGAGCCTTTTTTGTAAATTATGTTATAATCATAATCTGATAATTTTAATTTCCATCTAATTAGTCTGGAATTAGGTTCTTTGAGATTTACCAAATACTGCAATGGTTTGTGATCTGTGACTATATTAAACTTGCGTCCAAACAAGTATGGGCGGAAGGTTTTTTTTAGGCAAAATAAACAATTTCTATTTCTATTTCTATTTCTATTTCTATTTTGTGGCCCAAACTATTGCCAATAGTTCCTTTTCTATTGTGCTATAGTTAGCTTCGGAGTCGTTAAGCGTACGAGAAGCATACGCTGTTGGTCTATCTGATCCTATGGTACCTTGTGACAGTACTGCTCCTAATGCGCAGTTTGACGCATCAGTTCGCAGAACGAACGGCTTTTCAAATTCGGGGTACTTCAGTAAGGGGTCATTAGTTAGTATATTTTGGCATAGCTTGAAACATTTTATGTATTCAGGGGTCATCTCGATCTTAGCTCCCTTTTTCAAGCAAGATGTCAGTGGTTTGGCTATTTTCGCCATGTTTGGGATAAACTTTCGGTAATATCCTAGTAAGCCTAAGAAAGATTTAATTTCTTTGGTTGTCTTTGGAATCGGGTATTTTAATATCGCGTTTATTTTTGAGGGATCGGCTCGGATTCCTTCTGGTGTTATGATGTGTCCGAGAAAAGGTGTTTCCTTTTTCATAAATTCTGATTTTTCCGGGTGTATCTTGAAGTTTGATTCTCGAAGTCTTTGAAAGACACTTTCGATATTAAGGAGATGCTCTTGAAGAGAGACACTGTGGATTATAATGTCATCGGCATACACAATTACGTTTGGGAGTCCACGCAGGACGTTATCCATTGCGCGCTGGAAGGTAGAGGGCGCGTTTTTAAGCCCAAATGGCATTCGAAGGTATTCGAAGTGCCCATTGTCAACATTGAAGGCAGTTTTCTTTATGCCCGGGGGATCCATCTCTATTTGGTGAAATCCTGAAAATAGATCTATAGTTGTGAAATATTGTGACCTTCCTAGCTTATCTAAGATGTCAGAAATATTTGGAGTGGGATAGCGATCACTTACTGTTTTTTTCATTTAGTTTTCGGTAGTCTACGACTAACCTCCATTTGATTTTTCCTGAAGCGTCTGGTTTTTTGGGTACAATCCATATAGGGGATGCCCAAGGACTGTCTGATGGTTGAATGATCTTTTGTTGAAGCATTGTCGCTATCTGTTTTTGTATTTCTTCCTTATGTATGTGTGGGTATCTATAGCTACGGCCATACACAGGGTCTTCGTCTGTAGTGTAAATCTTGTGTTTAACCTGGTTGGTAAAGGTTAAAGGTTGTTTTTCGTCATGGAATATGTCGGCATAGTCTCGACATAGACTAAGTAATTTGGTTCTTTCTTCCTCGTTCAAGTGATCGGTACGGATTAATGTTTCTACGTTATGAATTGTGGGAAAGATTGATTCGAAATTGTGTGTTTCAAAGTTTTCTTTTAACGGAAATACTGTTAGTGGTGATCTTGAGCTCACTATTATGTCGTTGTTGGTTGGATTTCTTATTTCGAAATAAGCGTAACCATTTTTGGCTATACCTATCGTTGCGGGTATTAGACATTTGTGAAGTATTGTTTCTGGGAGAAAGACATCTCCATTTTGTATTGACACGGGTATTTTTACTAAAAAGGTCGCTCTGGCCTTTATTAATGCCTCAATTACGTTTGTTACTCCTGATACGAGAATATCAATCCTATTTGTTGCTTTTTCTGTCACCAATTCCCTTTTGTTTATGTCTATTTGTGCTCTAAGTTGCTCAAGTAGTTCAAATCCAATCAATCCATCAAATACATTGTGGAATTTATAAACAAAGAACTTCGCAGTGCCCTTGTCTCTAAATTCTGTGAACAGTGGGATCTCTACGGAGTAGTCGTTAGTAGTTGTATAGTGTAAACTTGTTACTGTGAACGGATCACTATTGAGTGGGTACTCACTATAAAATTGTTGAACTACTTCGGGCGACAGGAATGACTGATTAGCTCCGGTGTCGAAAAGCAACTTTAACGGTGGGTTGGCTATCTGGATGAATGGTAACTGTCTTTTGACATGAGCATTTAACTCTATGTTCGTGTGAAAATCCTGACAAAAATCCTGTTCGCAATAATTGTCGGAAGGCATTTGAGTACTATCGCTTTCGTGGTCATTCACTGGCTGATCAAAGTAATTATTATCGTGGTGGGGCTCGTATGGCATATCCTCACATGTTTCGTCGGCTACATTGTTGTCGCATTCGTAAGTTTCTTGAGCATGTAGCTCTTGAGGTTTCCTATAGTATGAGGCGGATGGACCTTGGTTATATGGTGGGTGCAACGGTCTATCTGCAGAACGATAGGAGATTCCGCTCATCAGCTCAGGTTTCGGCTGATTAGGGGTTTGATTCATAGGTTTAGGTTCTTGCGGAGCTCGAGTCCATGGCTTATTTTGCTGATTGTACTTCTGTTCGTAACGAGGTGCAAATGATCGTTGTTGATTTTGTGTATTGTATGGTGGTTTATAGGGGTAGTTTGGTTTTGCGTTCTGTTGTGGTTGGAACTTGTGAGTCTGTTGATTATGTTTATATGTTGGAATCTATGACGGTTTCGCTTGCATGTGTGCATTATTAGAGTTTTTCTTTTGTAGGTATTGTATATTTTGTTCCTCTTTAGTATATGTTAATGCTGAGGGCATGTCTGTGGGTCTCATAGCTCTGATTGTTGAACCTAGGGGTTCTTTAAGTCCGGCTAAGAATGTTCTGAGACATTGAGACGTGAAAAAGGTGCGTTTACACGTTTTTACGTCGTTGTCATTATCGTGTAGATTGACATAGTTAATGATCGTATTTAGCATGTGCATGCACCTATCATAAAATTGTTGGGTGTTTTCATTTTCCTGTCTCATATTAACCAAGTCACGATTGAGAGAGTTTTCATCCCTCTGGTCAGAGAAATGTTGTAGTAGGATAGCCTTGATAGAGTTCCAAGTTTGAGTGGGTCCATGTATGTTAACTACTTCTTCGGCTTTTCCTGTCAATTTTCCTACGACGCTTTCTAAGACAAGTTTGCTTTGAAACGTCTCTGGTGCGGCTGGATCGTAATATTCAGTTAAAATTGTTTCGGCTGTTTTAATAAATCGATAAAGCTGATTTGGGTTGCCGTTATACGGTGGGACAAATCCTAAAGCGGTTTTGAAGATTTGTATGTTCTGACCGTCCATTTTCAGAATACTTAATCAAGGTAAGTATGGGTTATTCAGTAAATTAATTAAAATTAAAATCTATTTTTAAAGTTATACCTCTGCCGACCAAACTCTAGTTACTCAAGTTTTACACATTTATATTTATGCACGAAGTTAGAACATGAATATAATACAGGTAAGGAAAGTAATAGGATTGGCACTTACAGGAACATCGTTCAATTTCTTCTTCAGCAATTGGCTGCAATACGCAAGGCGTGTATGAGAATTACGCACAGGTTCGACGTGCAGGCCCCGATGTGGTGGATTCGGCACGGCGTCCTAGCTTTTCTTAGTTTTATGCACTGATTTTTTATTTCAAGTTCGCTTCTTACAGGAACACAGAGTTCGTTAGTCTCTTTCAGCTTTGATTTTCGAAAGTCTGAAAAATCCGCACGGCTGCGCCAGTTAAGTATGAAAGTCTATGATTTCGTTTTTTTAAAAGTTATTTTATTTAACACACAATATAGAGTGGTTATATATGACTGTTAATACAGTATTACAATTATAAGTTTCTTAACCTAAGGTCTGAACCTTGTCGATGCTAGAACAAGACTGAAGCTCTGATGATCCTGTTCTGGCTGGTGGCGATGACGTCATGACGTCATCGTTATTTCTTAGAAATGGGTACTAAGGGATGGTACTCATAACTGGCCTTTTTCAGGCACCGAGCGAAAAGTATATACTAAAGTAAAAGACTTAGGTACTTGCTTTTCTGCGCAGTCAAGGTCAGTGGCCTGTGCTATGTAGCGCGAGACGGAGTGCGTTGGAGTGTGAGGGGGTGCAGGCGGACGGTGCGGCGGCGGTAGTGATTTTTGGGTGCGTGCGTACAGGCAGGCGGGAGTAGTGTGCATGTTTTGACATGTTTGTATTCTGTCACAACAAACAGTCAGCAGTCGCAGTTACTGCGTTGACGTTGTATTGTACGGAGCTTTCTTATCTACTGTGATACCTACTTGCTCGTGTAATAAAACGTTTTTTACCTACCTGTTACCTACATCCAAAAATGGAACCAAAAAAGCGAAAAGTTGACAGTGAAAATAGGAAGTTTTTGGTTGAGTAGACTGAACAATATTGTTTTACGCTGCCTGATAGACCTAATGCGGTTCCAGTTTGCGCCATTTGTAACAAAACTGTCGCTATTGTTAAAAGTGCTAATTTAAAGCGACACTACGAAACAACTCATCAGCAGTTTCACAAAAAATTTCCTCTTGGCAGTGAAGCTCGTAAAGAAAAACTTCAGACATCTCTATCTTCTTATAAAAAAGCAATGCCTTACTAGTTCGCAGCATGAGCGAACAAGAAAAATCCGCAGAAGCAGCATTGCGCTTGTGCTGGACTCTTAATAAACATCAGAAGCCATTTTCAGACTCTGAGATGGTAAAAGAAGGCATGGTGGAAGTGGCCACGGCACTTTTCGAAGAAAAAAAGGATGTTATCGCTGCAATTAAAGGCCTTCCATTGTCGGCAAGGAGTAATACAAGAAGGACCGAAATTTTAGCTGCAGATAACAAAACCAGTTTGCTCGAACTTCTACAAAAGGCACCTTGCTACGCGATATCACTGGATGAATCATGTGATATTGTTGATGATGAACAATTGTTTGATGAATTCATAACCAGCACAAATATTGGTTATGATAAAATTGTATCTCTTTCAACGGACGGGGCCCCAGTGATGATTGTCAAAGAAAAGGGATTGGTAAGCAGAGTCGAGGATAAGAATGCAGACCTAATATCTTATCAGTGCATTATCCATCAGACAGCCCTTTGCGGAAAACTCAGTACGACTCTGAAAGAAGTAATGGATAGCTTGGTCAAGATGATCAACTTTATGAGGTATCGCTCTGCTCTTCAGCACCGACAGTTCAAGGAGTTCCTGTCTGAATGTGATTCAGCGTATTCTGATTTACTGCAACACAATAATGTTCGCTGGCTAATAAAAGAACAAGTCACATCTTTTCTGCAAAACTTGGATACGCAGGAAGCAAGAAAGCACTTGGAGTTCATAACAAAAGAGCGCAATATGCTATCTGTGGCTTTCCTTAAAGACATTCTCAAATATTTGAATGCGCTCAACACTGAGCTACAAGGTAATGGAAAACTAATATGTGATCTGATACAAAGTGTATCTGCTTTCCGTCGTAAGCTGGATATTTTTGAAAAAGATATTGTAAATCAAGAATTTATTCATTTTCCAACAATTCTTCAATTTAAAAAGAAGAACTCTGAAGAAGACGTTGCAGTATTTTCAAAGTTTAGTCTAGCCAGTTAAGTATGAAAGTCTATGATTTCGTTTTTTAAAAAGTTATTTTATTTAACACACAATATAGAGTGGTTATATATGACTGTTAATACAGTATTACAATTATAAGTTTCTTAACCTAAGGTCTGAACCTTGTCGATGCTAGAACAAGACTGAAGCTCTGATGATCCTGTTCTGGCTGGTGGCGATGACGTCATGACGTCATCGTTATTTCTTAGAAACGGGTACTAAGGGATGGTACTCATAACTCCTCCCTTATCAGATGGAAGTCCCTTTTTCATATTCTTGTGAAAAATAGACTGAACATTCGAAGATGATTGTTGCTGAAGTTCAACGTCGTCGGTTGGTACTGCAGTGACCCCTTCTTGGGATCTTTTCTTGTATTTCCTGTATAGAATCAGGCAGCCAATTATGACGATTACAAAGTAGAGCGGCAGAGTCCCGTAGCTGAAAGTTGTAGTTGCAGTAGTTTCCGGAAAAGTTATTGTTTCTTTCTCAACCAATGTTTCGAGTTCGTATAATTTGTCTAGCTGAATGTTCTCCAATTTCAGTGGATTTACAGGATTCTTGATGCTGACGTTTGTAAGTTCGAATGAAAGTAATTTCATTGGTCGTCCTTGTATTTTATTCATGTAATTTTTCATAGCATTCATTTCAGTGGTAGCGCTGCATCCTTCAGGTATATAGAGTAAGTATGTTCCTTGAATAGAGTCGAAATGCTCGCCTTCGCAGCTAAGTTGAATCTTCGTGTGATTTGGGCATACCAATATGTAATGTGCGTCATCTATTTTCTGCCAAATTTCGGAGGTTGTGGTGAATGACGTATATAAACAATTTGTAGATATATCTTGTTTCAGGATGAGGTGGTGCAAGCAGTCTTCGTGGTTGCTGTTGCTGAATAAAAATGCAGATTCCTGGCAGTAGTAATTGTCTTTGAACTTCGGACATTGTTGGTCCATATATTGGTATCGTTCCGCATCCATGGCCAGGTAAGGGTTAGGGGGGACAATAATGGTATTATTGTGGGTAGGCGTTGGATACAGGTGATAGTAGGAGTAAGTATTTTTATACATAATAGGGAATTTCAGAATGAAAACGACCATATTATCTACGTAATAAGAACCCGATTTGAGCAACTCATAGTAGTCTCTCAAATTTGTATGAGTGTTTACTAGAATTTCATCAGGCTGGTACAGAGTAGTCAAAGTTTCAGAGATGTATATAATATTGTCAACTGTTAGAACACTGTGATGGGTAACATGTAGTTTCGAAAAGGAAATTGAGTTCTCTAGTAGAGTTAGTGAATCTAATATTTTAAAGCAATTTACTTGTAACAAGTTGTATAAGCTAGTCATTTTTATAAAGTCTGATAGTCCATAATTAGTCATGTTGATTTCTCTGATTACTTCGTTAATCTGTGTATGTATTCTATATTGATTGGTAGCGATAGTAGATAGCATAGAGTTGACTGACGAGAGCAACTGCTTATTCAGGGTGATCGATTTACTAAACGCACTCTGTAATGACTCTTGATTTTTCTGTAATGCAGAAATGGCTTTTGTATATTTGATAGCGTCTTCTTGATCTAAATTACCTGTAATGAATTTTATAATCGAACCAGCACCGTTGATTAGACCTCGTTTGTTTCTTACATTAATTTCACTAATACTAAGTGAGTTATATTTTGCTTTAATTAATTCTATGTTATCTAAGAGTATCTCTCTCGACACTAAAAAGTTACGAAAGTACTTTGGATCGGCTTGCTTAATATAATCATTAAAAGCTACAATATGTAGTCCTAAACTAGTTATACTACTTTTTATCTTATCTAAATCGAAATAGTGAATGAATACGTGTTCACTTTTCTGGATTTTTGCGGGACCTAAGGCAAAGGGCAATACTCCAGGATTGTTAAGGAGAGGTGTCAGGGTCACTTGGTGATCTTGACCTCTGCTCTTGGCAGCTACTAGGACCAGGATCAGGATCTGTATCCTGCAACAGATTTCGTTGGTTACGGAGAGGTCTCCTTAAGTTACGTTTGTTATATACTACGTCTTTGACGTCTAAGATTTTAATGCCTAAGTCTCGTTTGGTTTGTCTAGTTATATAACGCGGTTGGGTTTTTTGACGTGATGCTAATGGGTTTTTAGAATAACAAAGAGTGTCCTCTTCATAGGCGAGAGGCGGTTCTCTAGTTTCATTGCGTTTTTCCATGGTTCTGGTGTGTTTTTCCTGCAGGTTTTTATTTAATTTCGCGTACATGTTTTTTGTAACTCCCTTATGTTTTTCAACGTAATTTTGTAAACATGTGGTTTCTAAATTGATGTCGAATGTGTCGCGATTATCAAGATGTCCATTTATTATCTCTATGGGTTTTTTGTTTGTGATTGAGTGTATTGAGTTATTATAACCTAACACAGCGTATAGCATAAGTTCGGTTAGTAGATGATTCGGGACGTGTTTGACTTATGACGCGGATGTGTTCGAGTATAGTAGAGTGGAAACGTTCTACTGCGCCATTAGATTCGGGATTGTTTACACTTGTGTAATGTAACTTTATTTTGTGGAGTTGGGCAAACTCTTTTAGAGGCAAGTTCTTGAATTCAGTTCCAGAATCGGCTGTTAAACAGAGGGGTAATCCGTGATGAGTCATAAATATTGTAAGTGCGTTCAACACACTTATTCCGGTCAGACTTTCTAGTGGGTATGCTTGAGCATACTTGGAGAATGTGTCGATAATGGTTAGGAATTTCTGACCTTGTACCGTAAAGGTATCAATATGTACCACTTCAAATGGTTTCTGTGAGATCGGTACGAGTTGGAATCTTTGTGTACATGGGCGGCACTCGTACTTACTAGTCTGACAGATTTCGCAGTTGTTTATTATATCGGATACGGATTTGGTTAAGTTAGGCCAGTAATAAGTTCGTTTTATTCGTTGCTCAACTTCCTGTATACCGCGATGATTTGTTTTCCCTTCGTGGTACGTCTTTATAATTTGAATCTGTTTGTCCTTATCTGTCACATCATCGAGCTTTTGCTTATAAATTGTAAGTTTAAATCCGGCATTCTTAAATATACGTTGTAGGACTGTTGTGATTTCGGGAATGAGTTTTTCGCCTGATAGCCAGATGCCGTATTTGGTTTTGGAACTTACAATTTTTTTGAATATATCTATTATTTCCGGTTCAATATTACTTTCGGTAATTTGGACATGTATTTGTATTTTACCAGGAAAGATTTCTTTTATTACAGGTTTGTGAGGGGAATGATGAACAAAGTTCAAAAATATTTGGTGGTTGCATGAATTTATGGAGCTTTCGGATATCGGGATATTTAAAATAGGGTTTTCAACGGCACTGTGGATTGTTTGCAAATCGTCTAGTAGGTCTATCAGATCGGGTATTTCTGTAGGGGCATTAGCTATCATTGATAAATTTTGTTCGCCTATTTCCTCATCATCGGTGTTTATTCCTGTTGGAGAATGTTCGTTGTTTTGGATCTCTATTCGAGACAGAGCGTCAGCGTTGGAGTTGGTGGAGCCTTTTTTGTAAATTATGTTATAATCATAATCTGATAATTTTAATTTCCATCTAATTAGTCTGGAATTAGGTTCTTTGAGATTTACCAAATACTGCAATGGTTTGTGATCTGTGACTATATTAAACTTGCGTCCAAACAAGTATGGGCGGAAGTTTTTTTTTTAGGCAAAATAAACAATTTCTATTTCTATTTCTATTTTGTGGCCCAAACTATTGCCAATAGTTCCTTTTCTATTGTGCTATAGTTAGCTTCGGAGTCGTTAAGCGTACGAGAAGCATACGCTATTGGTCTATCTGATCCTATGGTACCTTGTGACAGTACTGCTCCTAATGCGTAGTTTGACGCATCAGTTCGCAGAACGAACGGCTTTTCAAAGTCGGGGTACTTCAGTAAGGGGTCATTAGTTAGTATATTTTGGCATAGCTTGAAACATTTTATGTATTCAGGGGTCATCTCGATCTTAGCTCCCTTTTTCAAGCAAGATGTCAGTGGTTTGGCTATTTTCGCCATGTTTGGGGTAAACTTTCGGTAATATCCTAGTAAGCCTAAGAAAGATTTAATTTCTTTGGTTGTCTTTGGAATCGGGTATTTTAATATCGCGTTTATTTTTGAGGGATCGGGTCGGATTCCTTCTGGTGTTATGATGTGTCCGAGAAAAGGTGTTTCCTTTTTCATAAATTCTGATTTTTCCGGGTGTATCTTGAAGTTTGATTCTCGAAGTCTTTGAAAGACACTTTCGATATTAAGGAGATCTCTTGAAGAGAGACACTGTGGATTATAATGTCATCGGCATACACAATTACGTTTGGGAGTCCACGCAGGACGTTATCCATTGCGCGCTGGAAGGTAGAGGGCGCGTTTTTAAGCCCAAAGGGCATTCGAAGGTATTCGAAGTGCCCATTGTCAACATTGAAGGCAGTTTTCTTTATGTCCGGGGGATTCATCTCTATTTGGTGAAATCCTGAAAATAGATCTATAGTTGTGAAATATTGTGACCTTCCTAGCTTATCTAAGATGTCAGAAATATTTGGAGTGGGATAGCGATCACTTACTGTTTTTTTCATTTAGTTTTCGGTAGTCTACGACTAACCTCCATTTGATTTTTTCTGAAGCGTCTGGTTTTTTGGGTACAATCCATATAGGGGATGCCCAAGGACTGTCTGATGGTTGAATGATCTTTTGTTGAAGCATTGTCGCTATCTGTTTTTGTATTTCTTCCTTATGTATGTGTGGGTATCTATAGCTACGGCCATACACAGGGTCTTCGTCTGTAGTGTAAATCTTGTGTTTAACCTGGTTGGTAAAGTTTAAAGGTTGTTTTTCGTCATGGAATATGTCGGCATAGTCTCGACATAGACTAAGTAATTTGGTTCTTTCTTCCTCGTTCAAGTGATCGGTACGGATTAATGTTTCTACGTTATGAATTGTGGGAAAGATTGATTCGAAATTGTGTGTTTCAAAGTTTTCTTTTAACGGAAATACTGTTAGTGGTGATCTTGAGCTCACTATTATGTCGTTGTTGGTTGGATTTCTTATTTCGAAATAAGCGTAACCAGTTTTGGCTATACCTATCGTAGCGGGTATTAGACATTTGTGAAGTATTGTTTCTGGGAGAAAGACATCTCCATTTTGTATTGACACGGGTATTTTTACTAAAAAGGTCGCTCTGGCCTTTATTAATGCCTCAAATACGTTTGTTACTCCTGATACGAGAATATCAATCCTATTTGTTGCTTTTTCTGTCACCAATTCCCTTTTGTTTATGTCTACTTGTGCTCTAAGTTGCTCAAGTAGTTCAAATCCAATCAATCCATCAAATACATTGTGGAATTTATAAACAAAGAACTTCGCAGTGCCCTTGTCTCTAAATTCTGGGAACAGTGGGATCTCTACGGAGTAGTCGTTTGTAGTTGTATAGTGTAAACTTGTTACTGTGAACGGATCACTATTGAGTGGGTACTCACTATAAAATTGTTGAACTACTTCGGGCGACAGGAATGACTGATTAGCTCCGGTGTCGAAAAGCAACTTTAACGGTGGGTTGGCTATCTGGATGAATGGTAACTGTCTTTTGACATGAGCATTTAACTCTATGTTGGGTTGTTCGTGTGAAAATCCTGACAAAAATCCTGTTCGCAATAATTGTCGGAAGGCATTTGAGTACTATCGCTTTCGTGGTCATTCACTGGCTGATCAAAGTAATTATTATCGTGGTGGGGCTCGTATGGCATATCCTCACATGTTTCGTCGGCTACATTGTTGTCGCATTCGTAAGTTTCTTGAGCATGTAGCTCTTGAGGTTTCCTATAGTATGAGGCGGATGGACCTTGGTTATATGGTGGGTGCAACGGTCTATCTGCAGAACGATAGGAGATTCCGCTCATCAGCTCAGGTTTCGGCTGATTAGGGGTTTGATTCATAGGTTTAGGTTCTTGCGGAGCTCGAGTCCATGGCTTATTTTGCTGATTGTACTTCTGTTCGTAACGAGGTGCAAATGATCGTTGTTGATTTTGTGTATTGTATGGTGGTTTATAGGGGTAGTTTGGTTTTGCGTTCTGTTGTGGTTGGAACTTGTGAGTCTGTTGATTATGTTTATATGTTGGAATCTATGACGGTTTCGCTTGCATGTGTGCATTATTAGAGTTTTTCTTTTGTAGGTATTGTATATTTTGTTCCTCTTTAGTATATGTTAATGCTGAGGGCATGTCTGTGGGTCTCATAGCTCTGATTGTTGAACCTAGGGGTTCTTTAAGTCCGGCTAAGAATGTTCTGAGACATTGAGACGTGAAAAAGGTGCGTTTACACGTTTTTACGTCGTTGTCATTATCGTGTAGATTGACATAGTTAATGATCGTATTTAGCATGTGCATGCACCTATCATAAAATTGTTGGGTGTTTTCATTTTTCTGTCTCATATTAACCAAGTCACGATTGAGAGAGTTTTCATCCCTCTGGTCAGAGAAATGTTGTAGTAGGATAGCCTTGATAGAGTTCCAAGTTTGAGTGGGTCCATGTATGTTAACTACTTCTTCGGCTTTTCCTGTCAATTTTCCTACGACGCTTTCTAAGACAAGTTTGCTTTGAAACGTCTCTGGTGCGGCTGGATCGTAATATTCAGTTAAAATTGTTTCGGCTGTTTTAATAAATCGATAAAGCTGATTTGGGTTGCCGTTATACGGTGGGACAAATCCTAAAGCGGTTTTGAAGATTTGTATGTTCTGACCGTCCATTTTCAGAATACTTAATCAAGGTAAGTATGGGTTATTCAGTAAATTAATTAAAATTAAAATCTATTTTTAAAGTTATACCTCTGCCAAACAAACTCTAGTTACTCAAGTTTTACACATTTATATTTATGCACGAAGTTAGAACATGAATATAATACAGGTAAGGAAAGTAATAGGATTGGCACTTACAGGAACATCGTTCAATTTCTTCTTCAGCAATTGGCTGCAATACGCAAGGCGTGTATGAGAATTACGCACAGGTTCGACGTGCAGGCCCCGATGTGGTGGATTCGGCACGGCGTCCTAGCTTTTCTTAGTTTTATGCACTGATTTTTTATTTCAAGTTCGCTTCTTACAGGAACACAGAGTTCGTTAGTCTCTTTCAGCTTTGATTTTCGAAAGTCTGAAAAATCCGCACGGCTGCGCCAGTTAAGTATGAAAGTCTATGATTTCGTTTTTTAAAAAGTTATTTTATTTAACACACAATATAGAGTGGTTATGTATGACTGTTAATACAGTATTACAATTATAAGTTTCTTAACCTAAGGTCTGAACCTTGTCGATGCTAGAACAAGACTGAAGCTCTGATGATCCTGTTCTGGCTGGTGGCGATGACGTCATGACGTCATCGTTATTTCTTAGAAACGGGTACTAAGGGATGGTACTCATAACTAGCCTTTTTCAGGCACCGAGCGAAAAGTATATACTAAAGTAAAAGACTTAGGTACTTGCTTTTCTGCGCAGTCAAGGTCAGTGGCCTGTGCTATGTAGCGCGAGACGGAGTGCGTTGGAGTGTGAGGGGGTGCAGGCGGACGGTGCGGCGGCGGTAGTGATTTTTGGGTGCGTGCGTACAGGCAGGCGGGAGTAGTGTGCATGTTTTGACATGTTTGTATTCTGTCACAACAAACAGTCAGCAGTCGCAGTTACTGCGTTGACGTTGTATTGTACGGAGCTTTCTTATCTACTGTGATACCTACTTGCTCGTGTAATAAAACGTTTTTTACCTACCTGTTACCTACATCCAAAAATGGAACCAAAAAAGCGAAAAGTTGACAGTGAAAATAGGAAGTTTTTGGTTGAGTAGACTGAACAATATTGTTTTACGCTGCCTGATAGACCTAATGCGGTTCCAGTTTGCGCCATTTGTAACAAAACTGTCGCTATTGTTAAAAGTGCTAATTTAAAGCGACACTACGAAACAACTCATCAGCAGTTTCACAAAAATTTTCCTCTTGGCAGTGAAGCTCGTAAAGAAAAACTTCAGACATCTCTATATTCTTATAAAAAAGCAAGGCCTTACTAGTTAGCAGCATGAGCGAACAAGAAAAATCCGCAGAAGCAGCATTGCGCTTGTGCTGGACTCTTAATAAACATCAGAAGCCATTTTCAGACTCTGAGATGGTAAAAGAAGGCATGGTGGAAGTGGCCACGGCACTTTTCGAAGAAAAAAAGGATGTTATCGCTGCAATTAAAGGCCTTCCATTGTCGGCAAGGAGTAATACAAGAAGGACCGAAATTTTAGCTGCAGATAACAAAACCAGTTTGCTCGAACTTCTACAAAAGGCACCTTGCTACGCGATATCACTGGATGAATCATGTGATATTGTTGATGATGAACAATTGTTTGATGAATTCATAACCAGCACAAATATTGGTTATGATAAAATTGTATCTCTTTCAACGGACGGGGCCCCAGTGATGATTGTCAAAGAAAAGGGATTGGTAAGCAGAGTCAAGGATAAGAATGCAGACCTAATATCTTATCAGTGCATTATCCATCAGACAGCCCTTTGCGGCAAACTCAGTACGACTCTGAAAGAAGTAATGGATAGCTTGGTCAAGATGATCAACTTTATGAGGTCTCGCTCTGCTCTTCAGCACCGACAGTTCAAGGAGTTCCTGTCTGAATGTGATTCAGCGTATTCTGATTTACTGCAACACAATAATGTTCGCTGGCTAAGTAAAGGTCAGGTTATTGAGCGTTTCTGGCTAATAAAAGAACAAGTCACATCTTTTCTGCAAAACTTGGATACGCAGGAAGCAAGAAAGCACTTGGAGTTCATAACAAAAGAGCGCAATATGCTATCTGTGGCTTTCCTTAAAGACATTCTCAAATATTTGAATGCGCTCAACACTGAGCTACAAGGTAATGGAAAACTAATATGTGATCTGATACAAAGTGTATCTGCTTTCCGTCGTAAGCTGGATATTTTTGAAAAAGATATTGTAAATCAAGAATTTATTCATTTTCCAACAATTCTTCAATTTAAAAAGAAGAACTCTGAAGAAGACGTTGCAGTATTTTCAATGTTTAGTCTAGCCAGTTAAGTATGAAAGTCTATGATTTCGTTTTTTAAAAAGTTATTTTATTTAACACACAATATAGAGTGGTTATATATGACTGTTAATACAGTATTACAATTATAAGTTTCTTAACCTAAGGTCTGAACCTTGTCGATGCTAGAACAAGACTGAAGCTCTGATGATCCTGTTCTGGCTGGTGGCGATGACGTCATGACGTCATCGTTATTTCTTAGAAACGGGTACTAAGGGATGGTACTCATAACTCCTCCCTTATCAGATGGAAGTCCCTTTTTCATATTCTTGTGAAAAATAGACTGAACATTCGAAGATGATTGTTGCTGAAGTTCAACGTCGTCGGTTGGTACTGCAGTGACCCCTTCTTGGGATCTTTTCTTGTATTTCCTGTATAGAATCAGGCAGCCAATTATGACGATTACAAAGTAGAGCGGCAGAGTCCAGTAGCTGAAAGTTGTAGTTGCAGTAGTTTCCGGAAAAGTTATTGTTTCTTTCTCAACCAATGTTTCGAGTTCGTATAATTTGTTTAGCTGAATGTTCTCCAATTTCAGTGGATTTACAGGATTCTTGATGCTGACGTTTGTAAGTTCGAATGAAAGTAATTTCATTGGTCGTCCTTGTATTTTATTCATGTAATTTTTCATAGCATTCATTTCAGTGGTAGCGCTGCATCCTTCAGGTATATAGAGTAAGTATGTTCCTTGAATAGAGTCGAAATGCTCGCCTTCGCAGCTAAGTTGAATCTTCGTGTGATTTGGGCATACCAATATGTAATGTGCGTCATCTATTTTCTGCCAAATTTCGGAGGTTGTGGTGAATGACGTATATAAACAATTTGTAGATATATCTTGTTTCAGGATGAGATGGTGCAAGCAGTCTTCGTGGTTGCTGTTGCTGAATAAAAATGCAGATTCCTGGCAGTAGTAATTGTCTTTGAACTTCGGACATTGTTGGTCCATATATTGGTATCGTTCCGCATCCATGGCCAGGTAAGGGTTAGGGGGGACAATAATGGTATTATTGTGGGTAGGCGTTGGATACAGGTGATAGTAGGAGTAAGTATTTTTATACATAATAGGGAATTTCAGAATGAAAACGACCATATTATCTACGTAATAAGAACCCGATTTGAGCAACTCATAGTAGTCTCTCAAATTTGTATGAGTGTTTACTAGAATTTCATCAGGCTGGTACAGAGTAGTCAAAGTTTCAGAGATGTATATAATATTGTCAACTGTTAGAACACTGTGATGGGTAACATGTAGTTTCGAAAAGGAAATTGAGTTCTCTAGTACAGTTAGTGAATCTAATATTTTAAAGCAATTTACTTGTAACAAGTTGTATAAGCTAGTCATTTTTATAAAGTCTGATAGTCCATAATTAGTCATGTTGATTTCTCTGATTACTTCGTTAATCTGTGTATGTATTCTATATTGATTGGTAGCGATAGTAGATAGCATAGAGTTGACTGACGAGAGCAACTGCTTATTCAGGGTGATCGATTTACTAAACGCACTCTGTAATGACTCTTGATTTTTCTGTAATGCAGAAATGGCTTTTGTATATTTGATAGCGTCTTCTTGATCTAAATTACCTGTAATGAATTTTATAATCGAACCAGCACCGTTGATTAGACCTCGTTTGTTTCTTACATTAATTTCACTAATACTAAGTGAGTTATATTTTGCTTTAATTAATTCTATGTTATCTAAGAGTATCTCTCTCGACACTAAAAATTTACGAAAGTACTTTGGATCGGCTTGCTTAATATAATCATTAAAAGCTACAATATGTAGTCCTAAACTAGTTATACTTCTTTTTATCTTATCTAAATCGAAGTAGTGAATGAATACGTGTTAACTCTTCTGGATTTTTGCGGGATCTAAGGCAAAGGGCAATACTCCAGGATTGTTAAGGAGAGGTGTCAGGGTCACTTGGTGATCTTGACCTCTGCTCTTGGCAGCTACTAGGACCAGGATCAGGATCTGTATCCTGCAACAGATTTCGTTGGATACGGAGAGGTCTCCTTAAGTTACGTTTGTTATATACTACGTCTTTGACGTCTAAGATTTTAATGCCTAAGTCTCGTTTGGTTTGTCTAGTTATATAACGCGGTTGGGTTTTTTGACGTGATGCTAATGGGTTTTTAGAATAACAAAGAGTGTCCTCTTCATAGGCGAGAGGCGGTTCTCTAGTTTCATTGCGTTTTTCCATGGTTCTGGTGTGTTTTTCCTGCAGGTTTTTATTTAATTTCGCGTACATGTTTTTTGTAACTCCCTTATGTTTTTCAACGTAATTTTGTAAACATGTGGTTTCTAAATTGATGTCGAATGGGTCGCGATTATCAAGATGTCCATTTATTATCTCTATGGGTTTTTTGTTTGTGATTGAGTGTATTGAGTTATTATAACCTAACACAGAGTATAGCATAAGTTCGGTAGTAGATGATTCGGGACGTGTTTGACTTATGACGCGGATGTGTTCGAGTATAGTAGAGTGGAAACGTTCTACTGCGCCATTAGATTCGGGATTGTTTACACTTGTGTAATGTAACTTTATTTTGTGGAGTTGGGCAAACTCTTTTAGAGGCAAGTTCTTGAATTCAGTTCCAGAATCGGCTGTTAAACAGAGGGGTAATCCGTGATGAGTCATAAATATTGTAAGTGCGTTCAACACACTTATTCCGGTCAGACTTTCTAGTGGGTATGCTTGAGCATACTTGGAGAATGTGTCGATAATGGTTAGGAATTTCTGACCTTGTACCGTAAAGGTATCAATATGTACCACTTCAAATGGTTTCTGTGGGATCGGTACGAGTTGGAATCTTTGTGTACATGGGCGGCACTCGTACTTACTAGTCTGACAGATTTCGCAGTTGTTTATTATATCGGATACGGATTTGGTTAAGTTAGGCCAGTAATAAGTTCGTTTTATTCGTTGCTCAACTTCCTGTATACCGCGATGATTTGTTTTCCCTTCGTGGTACGTCTTTATAATTTGAATCTGTTTGTCCTTATCTGTCACATCATCGAGCTTTTGCTTATAAATTGTAAGTTTAAATCCGGCATTCTTAAATATACGTTGTAGGACTGTTGTGATTTCGGGAATGAGTTTTTCGTCTGATAGCCAGATGCCGTATTTGGTTTTGGAACTTACAATTTTTTTGAATATATCTATTATTTCCGGTTCAATATTACTTTCGGTAATTTGGACATGTATTTGTATTTTACCAGGAAAGATTTCTTTTATTACAGGTTTGTGAGGGGATTGATGAACAAAGTTCAAAAATATTTGGTGGTTGCATGAATTTATGGAGCTTCCATAAATTCATGCAACCACCGTGGGAAACACTATCCGTGTATGGAGTGGACAGCCAAATGATTCGTTCACTGAAGTCCTTGTACAAAGACTCCAGTATTTAAATGACTCAATGCTTTTCGCTCTTTTAACCACTGTTTCGTCCATTTTCTTTCTTTGTTTTTCTTGGTCACTCGCACATAAAAGAGTCAATGCCACTCCAATTTTCTCATATTTTTAAAGACACGGTTCCATACTTTAAGACCGTCTTAACTGCTAGCGATCTTCGAAAGCACTGACCTGTTGAGCCAACCACGTGACCGTGTAGAACGAAATCAATTTTGGTCCACTCAACCAAGTTATACGTCGCGCCACACGTTATGAGCGGTGGCCTTGAATGCGCAATAGTCACTTTTCAATATATCTCGCGCCACGTATCAAGAGCGCTGGGCGACGTTTTGGCGAGAATTACTGCGCATATGTACAGCTATTGAAAAAAGACTGCGCATTCAAGGCCACCGCTCATAACTCGTCCACATGCTTGGCAAACAACGGCAAACAGCGATCAACAAACACGGACGTGCGGATAGGTGTTTGCCTGTTTTTGTTTGGTATTCGATGTTTGTGCCGGTGATCGGCATCGGTGTCAGTTTTTCTCCACCTATCAAAGGATGTGCGATAAACGTGTTTGCGGTGTATCCAGACGCTTGCTTGGCTTGCGCTGCGCTGTATCGGTAGTACAGTACGTGCAAGCTTGCCGTCGGCGGACGCTTTAGTTACAAGTGGTTATTATTATTTATTATCTACGCTGTGTGCTATTGTAATCAATCAACGTAAGTAAAGGTGTATTTTATGCTTGGGTGCCAATTATTATCTTGATATGACGGAAATTAAGAGTCGCGGATTTCGACTTTTTGTGTATCAGCTAATAAAATTGTAATTACTTACCTATTTCAGGAAAATGTCTGATTAGTCTACGGACACAATGTTGATATTTTTAGAAGCCTACCAACAAGAAGAATTCATATGGAATCCTAAGCATGATGATCACAAAAAGAGAAAGATGGTTAACGACGCGTGGACGCGCCTTAGTAATGTCATGAAAAAGATGTCAAGGAACTTAAAAACAAGAAAGAAATACTAATGGCTACGTTTCGACGACATCTTAACAAAAAAAATGGACTCCATTCGGTCTGATGCAGGTTACTTTTGCTGCATTATTTTATTACAAATATGACAAGTTCCAATATTTACTTACTTTGTAGCCTAACGGTCCGTAGACAAAGTAACATTCTATTGGCGTTGACGCTAGTAGAAACGGACAAAATGTATGGACTTGACGTATGGTGGCAAAAGCAAACGTCAAAATGTTTCGATCGCTAATGTCAAATCCATACATTCTGTCATTTTCTACTAGCTTCATAGAATGTTACTTTGTCTACGGGCCCAGGAATGTCATCGTTAAAGTGTACGAGACATGTAAAACGTGACAAAAGTCAAACATATGAATTATTTAGTCCCAAGAGTGAACTCTAAGGGAGCGCGAAGCGCATATATCTCATACGTTTGACGATTCTCACATTTTTACACGTCTAGTACTTTTTTTTGTGGTTAAATTCAAGGCAAAGGGATCTCATACAGCCGATGTCTTTATTTAATGTTGGTAGCACTGATCTCGGAAGCATGTGCGATGCCGCCAAAACACCACACAAGTTAACTTGAAACAAAGCTTAAGTTCTGTTTTCGTATTTATTTGAGATTCCTGTTATGTTGGTCGCTTTACGCAACTGTTTGGTACACAATCCGCACGAAATTATGTCACAAATATCACTAAAACCAATTTTTCACGAATATCAAATAACACGAAACGCATTCGCAAACAAACGCGTTCTCGAGGATCTGTACCCTAGGGAAAGCGTCCCCAGGTGGCGGATAGGGGAGCGCCCTCTGCTCCTCGGGCAAGCCGCTTGGACATACTCCAAGGTCTGGATTGTCCGATGAGCTGGAGGGTAGGAATCTCCCGCGGACCACTCAGATCACCTCAGTCGGGCCGCTTGGGCTTATTCCAAGGTCGGGACCGGCTGAGGACATCGTCGTTGGGCAGGACGGCGCGTAGGGGATGGCGGCGGGTGAACACATACAGTGTCAACGGCGGCTCCAACAGCCTCGTCAGCGGGGGTTACTGCCATAACCGTGAAGGTTCCCATAGTTAAAATAATCTTAAATTGTACTGTGAATGTTGATGTACCCCAGGAGGGTACCAGCTGTGAAGCCGGAGAATACCTCCCCGGGCTTGTACCGGGCAGCCCTTCGTTCTCTGGGATGGGCAACGGTTTACTTTGTTTTGACAATAGTCAAGGCGGCGACAGGGTTCGCCACTCGTCACGCCGAAACTCCCGGAAGGGCGAAAAGCGGGCTTTGGACACCCGCTTTGCTACGTGGAATGTGCGTGGAGCGATAGATGAAAAGATTGATGAAATGTGTGATATGATGGACAAAAAGAGAGAAGATGTGTGTTGTGTGAATGAGATTAAAAGAAAGGGGTCAGGAACAACTACCCATGGCCCTTTTACAGCCTACTGTTCTGGGGTTACAGAGGCCGAGGTAGGATGTAAGGGGGTAGGGATTGTGCTCTCCCAACGTATGGCCCAGTGTGTTAGTGAGTATGAATGTGTAGACCCTAGAATTCTCTGGGTCAGACTCAGGGTGGGGCTTATATGACTATTTGTAGTAGGCGTTTACGCCCCAGATATGGGTCTGACACAGAGGGTTCGAGAGGAGTATGGGGAAAATATGCGAGAGGTATTAATGAAGTGCGATGCAAACGAGCGTATCATAATGCTAGGAGACTTTAACGCATGGGTAGGAGTGAAGCGAGATGGTTATGATCAAGTGCTGGGTAAGTTTGGTGACGAAAGGGTCAACGAGAACGGCTTAGGTCTTCTCGAAGTGTATCTGGAAAAGAATCTTTGTGTGACGAACACTTTGTTTTATCACGAAAAGATTCACATGTATAGTTGGCAGAGACAGCAAGTATTATATATTTGATTGATTTTATAATTGTTGATGAAAGACTGAAAAACAACATTGTCGACACGAGAGTATGGCGGGGCGCTAACCTAGGATCTGATAATTTTCTGGTGATAAGCCAGATAAATGATTTGTTCAAACGATGGCATCATCACCCTCAAATGCCGACAACAGAGTTGGAACGTATAAAAGTAGAGACATTAAGAGAAGAGTGTGGGAAAGTAGAATATAAGAAGAGACTGGCTGAACACTTTGAGAAGAATAATTTGAAAGGAGAGTGTGACCTTGACATGGAACAGTTTTGGTCAATAATTAATAATGGAGTGATAGAGTCTGCAAGAGAAGTATGTGGTGTGACCAAAAGGAAGAAAGGAAAAAGACCAGAACAAGCTGTCTGGTGAGATGATGAAGTAAGAAAGGTGGTGGATGATAAAAATAGCATGGTTGGACTTGTTAGCTACAAAAGCTAACATGAGAGTAAATGGTGATAGAAAAATGAAGAAAATGTGGATAGAGCGATTGAGAAGTATAGAGTCTTGAAAAGACTGGTGAAAGAATGTGTGACAACAAAGAAAGAATAGATAAAAGAGCGATGTGATGAAAGGTTTTCTGACAATTTCCGGGCCAACATCAAGATGTTTTGGAAATTGGTGAAGGATGCCCGAGGAAAGTCAGAAAAAACTTGTTATGAGCGATGGAAATGATACAACACCCGTTTGGTTATAATGCGTATAATCGACTGCCGTCTCCCATCGCGGGCGCAGCCGCGGCACCTTACCTTTAGCAGTGACTACCTACATATCATATCAAGTGGATGTTTCATTCGACATGCAATCTTTTTATCTCGACAAAATGAATGATACTGCTCATAATGAAACGCCTGAAACTTCACCTACCAAAGCGCTAATAGTTGAGATGCGACTGTTCCGGGAAGAGTTGATGTTAACACGAACCAGTATCCAGTCGTTGAATGTCACCATTGCCAGGCTCACAGAACGCATGGATGCTGCTGATAAGCGCGCTGATAGGCTTGAGGAGCGCATAGCTGCACTTGAACGTGCTAGTGATAGCAGAAATGAATCTGGTTCCACTTCCAGCAATTCGATAATGGCAGCCGTAGAGCAATTAAAAGCGCATATGAATGAAAAGGAGCAAGAGGCTTTATTAAACGAGGTGGAGATTTCCTGTGTGGCTGAAGAAAAAGGTGAAAGCTTGCCCCATATCGTCATGACCTTGGCCAGTAAGGTCGGCGTTCAGCTCGCTGAGCAGGAGATAGTGAGCGCGGTACGCGTGGGGCGCGGGCCAGAGTCGGCGGAGGCGGCGGAGGGCGGCACAGGGGTCGCGCGGCCGCGGATCATCGTCGTGCGGCTGGCGCGGCGAGCTCTGCGGGATAGCCTGCTCGCGGGGGCTCGTGTGCGGCGCGGTGCCACCACCGAGGGTACGCGTCTGCCGGGTGCACCACGCAGGTTTTACATCAACGAGAGGCTGACCCGAACCAACAGGCAGATCTTTCGTCAGGCTCGGGAGGCTGCTGGTCGTCTCAACTGGCGCTTCGTATGGACGCGTAACGGCTACGTATTCGCGCGGCATCACCAAGGCGTAGATGCTCCTCGATACCGCTTGAGCACGGAGGCCGACCTTGCGCGAGTTTTTGGCCGTGACTTTGTTGGCTCCGCCTAGTAGAATTACCGTAAAACAGTACAATTTCTTTGTTAGTGGAACACTTACAGTGGATTTTAAAGACCTAGGGTATTTTTATTATTTACTTTTAAATTTTTCATCCTGTGTAAGCGGCTGCTTTATTGTTCTGTGTGTCCGTTTATCATATGTTCATATATCATCTTTGTCTTGTTTAAGCTATAGTTTCCGTTATACATTGCTTGAATTTGTTTATATTGTTGTAGTAAATAATTTTCATGTAATACTAATGCTTTTACTGAGGTACTATGTGTGCTTTATTATTCATTCGATGCTTTTGATCAATCGCCGACTGAAAATGAGTAAAAGTTTCTTATCTCATCTTATACAGGAACTAACTATCCACTTGTATTATAACGTAAGCTCTAAGTCACGTTGCATTATGTGGAATTTCATACCTGCCTATGTGAACTGTCATGTACCTATAGACATAAGCTCGGTTGTCCCCCTTGTTCATTATCTCTGTTGTATGTTGGTATTGTGCTGTGTTGTGTTGATGTGGAGAGGTCAAAGTCCATGCGCTCCTCAAAGCAAAACATTAAATGGGTCAATCAACTTTTTTATGTATCGGATCAACTTTTTCTTCAAAATACTAAAATTGTTTGCATTGCTTAAATTCCACTACAAAATGATAAACAAACTATTAAAGTTTGCGTTTCCATAATGAGCACCGAACATTTTCATGTATTTCAGTGGGTTTCATAACTGAATTTGGAAAGAGACCCCTTCAGTGTTCTCCTGAGTAACAGAAGGGAATTTGACTATAAGTAAATAAAAACAACTTATATAGCAAATCAATGTATTCAATCTTATAGTAACTCTTCCAAACATCGTAATTATATGATTAAGGAGAGAAAAATCAGTCGTGTTCCTATTTTAATAGCTTCTATTGTGTCTCTTGGGTCACTCATGGATCAAATCTATACATTCTATTTTCTTAATTTCGTTAACAGTTAAAACAAAAAATATTTATTGATATCATCATTACCGTCTAAGAATTACAAATCAAAATCTCTTCCAGAATTATTAAATTTCTATTTGGTACTTATATTAGGAACCAAAGTTGTTCATTAAATATGGGGGACAATATTGTGACCCAAGAGACAAACTCGCGACTCAAGAGACACTCCACGAGTGTAATTCGTGATATTACGTAGTAAACCTAAAAATATAAAAATAATTTTACTAACAAATCAGTAACTAGTGCTTTACAGCCATATTGAGATCACACAAACACTTTTTAACATAAAACTTTTAACTTTTTGGATTGATATTGATAAATTAAACTTAAAGTACACTTCTGTATCCAAAATATAATAATTAGTTTTATGACTGTCGTGTGCCCGCAAACTTACTTAAAAGGGGGGACCGTTTTCCAGCCTTTAAAGATCCTATTTTCACAGTATGTTTGAGATCCGTTTTTTGTATGGAAGTTTGCGTGCTCATGATACGAATTTAAACGTTTTCAACTTAAACAATAATAGGAAAATATAAAATTATTTCTCAGAAACCTTAACATCATCTTTAAACACGTAATACTTTTCACTTCGCATGATTTTTGTTGTAGGTCCAGGAAGTATTTCAATTATGTCTGAGTAATCTATGTCGGATACATCCGATTTTTCGAGGCAAAATGTATTCTTCTTTTTTGTAGATCGTAGAAATGTTACCCTTATGTCGCCATCATCATACAGATCATCAACTACACAAGCATATTTAAAAACCTTACCCTTCTGACCATATACGTTGACTAACAAGAAGTCGCCACGTCGCACACCACGGTTTTCTTTATTTTGTTCTGTCGAAGTGCTTGGTTTTTGGCATCTGGAAAATTGCTCATTTTTCTTTTTGTACTCCTCGTACTTTTCACTATCGTCTTTCAATTTTTGTTTATATCTACGTTGCCTTTCTGCTGCAGTTAATGGCATGATAACTGAAACAAATTGTAATAATAAATCGTCTCTCTCTCATTTTCATTAGTGGCCGCAGTGGGCGACTAGCGAAACACTGAAATCTATCGATTCAATACTTTTACTAAGCATTTATTTCACGAATTTAACACAATGTATCATTAAACCAATTAATTATTATGAATCTTAGTAGACGACTAGTTATTTATATTATAAAAATAATAAATTAACTGAATTCTCTCTTGAGTCACGAAAATAGTCTCTTGAGTCACGACTTTTGTGACTCAGTGGAACTGTGACCCAGGAGAAATTTTACAGTTTTCGTGGAATAACTAAAAGGAAATAATTGATAACGTGAACTAATTACTATTTGTGGAAATTTAGAACTTAAAGTCGAGTGGTTAGCAACAATGTACTTAAAATTTATATTTACCTGCCGAAAAAATTACGTCACCCAGTAGAAGCACATTAAACACACGCTACCTCTTGGCTAGCCACGGACGAAATGGACGAGTCGGCACAAGTTCAAAACAATAGCGAGCATGATCATTCGATTCAAGGATCTATTTCTGATTGGTTCATCAGATGATAGGCTATCTCACTCGCACCTTGCGATAGTTTACACCTTGTGACCCAGTGGATAAGCGTATTGTTGATGAATTGGGGACAAAGACTAAAATTGTGATTTTCGCACTAAAATTAACTTATTTGAGCTAAATTCGAAATATTTTAAAAGAATATGAGTTACAGCAAATTATCCATGTAAAATAAGTAAACACGTTTATAGAAAAAAATGCATTGGTGTAGTTAAATACCAGACGTAAGAGCTTTGGGACAGCGTAAATTTCTATGGTAGCCTTATAATCTCTCCTGGGTCACAAAGATTTTTGTTCCAAAAAGTTGATATTTATTTATTTACGAATAAATAGCAATAATGAAGAAAGATCTAATATTATTATCGAGCTAAAAAAAAAACCTCTTATTTTGCATTTTTCATGTTTTAGTTGAAATTTTCAGACAGGGACAAGGTTTTACATAAAATAGTTGATTGACCCAAATGTAATATTAAACACACATAATTACATCACACAAAAAACACACTCACATTATACTATCAGTAATCAATTAACTACAAACATATCTACTTTTCATATCGCTCTCATCTCACAAAATCTCATCATATTCACCATATTTTTCTTTTTAAATATTAAAGACATTTCAAATACAAACACTAATAAAAAATGTAGATCCCTTTATCTACTTAGTTTATTTATTTGCTTACTATTCCTATGCCAGTTTCACACTCATTTAATTAACTTCGCCGGAATCATAATAAAAATTATTTCCTCACCATTTGTTATGCAAATAAATTTTCTTAATCTAAATAATAATCAAATTAAATTTTCAAATTCAATATTTTTTACGATGTTTACTTGCACCTGTTATTACATAGCTGCTTCTTTGATTGGCCAATGTATTTTTGTCTCACTTTTGCACTCTTCTATGTCCATAAACATAAAAAATGGATAAGAACAAATACCTCAAGTTAGGGCTTTTTAATGCAGGTTCCTTGAATACCGGTCACAACGATTTCTTAATCGCTATGACTCAAAATAATCCCGACATTATTGCAATCAACGAAACTTGGCTTCCTATCGATCAGCAAGCGCGAGCGCCTGTCGTCCCAGGCTATCGTCTGCGCTGTACCCCTAGACCCGAGCATGTGCGAGGGGGGAGGGGGGGCGGAGTGGCGTTTTACATTAAGCAAGATGTGCGCGTTCGGTATGAAAAGTATCCTACTGCGGATATTGAACAAATGTGGCTATCAACTAAAATTAATGGTCAACATGTTGTAATAGGAACTGCTTATAGACCTCAGTGGGTTGGTGTGGATGACTTTTTTGATGCACTAACTGACTCAATCACGAGTTTCGCTCGGTATGATCATGTAGTTTTGCTTGGAGATTTTAATATTAACTTCACCGATTCTCTTAACTGCCATACCAAAAAATTACAACAATTCCTGACATATATGGATCTTAAACAAGTAGTTAATGAGCCAACGCATTTTACTTCTGAGTCTGCAACTCTAATAGACGTTGTTTGCACAAATGCTAAGGTGCGCGAAGTCACTGTCTCAAATATCACCGGTTCCTTTGGTCACGCTATGGTAAATGTAACATTGGCATTCAAGAAAGAAAAAATACCGCCCCGCTGTATAACTTATCGTCCCATTAAAGACATAGACTTTGATCGATTCAATCGCGAATTGGACTTGCTGGATTGGGAATCTATCATTGACTTGCCTACTGTTGATGATATGGTCGATAGATTTAACTGCTTGCTCTTGACTCATTATAATATTTTTGCACCAGTCAAGGTGGTAAAAATTAAATATCATCACACTCTACCTTGGATCACTGATAACATCAGACTTATGACCGATTTACGTAATGAAGCTCACGTTAAGTATCGCGAAACTAAGTCTGACGTTGACAAGGAGAGCTGGAAAGATCTAAGAAAGTTAGTGGGATCTAGTATATACAATGAGAAACGTGCTTACTTTAATCATTTAGTAAACTGTGAAGTCTCGGATGGCAAAACATTCTGGCGAAATATGAAACAAAATATTCTAGCAGATAATGGACATGGTGAAAAACTTCCTGATTGCTTCAGTGACCCAAATCAAATAAATGATCATTTTTTATCTCTCCCTTTTGCTAGTGAAGATCCTAAACCTCTGTTATCGTACTTTAATTCCAATCGGTATAGTGATTCCAGATTTAATCTCGTGCCAGTTTCTGAACAAAAAGTATACAATTACATAATCTCTATCAAATCCAATGCAATTGGAGATGATGGGATAAGTAGAGACATGATAATACTGACTCTCCCCAGAACCCTGCGCGTTATAACCTCGATTATAAATAGGTCAATAACTAGCGGCATAGTTCCCAAGCAATGGAAAAAAGCAATAGTAATGCCTTTTCCTAAAGTCGATAACCCGTCCAATCTCAAGGAACTTAGACCTATTAGTTTGCTTCCCTTCCTTTCAAAAGTGCTGGAAAAACTGGTGCATGCCCTATTTTACAAATATATAGAAGACTCTAATATTTTGCCTGACCTCCAGTCAGGTTTCCGAAGGGGGCGGGGCACAACTACTGCGTTGGTTGATGTTGTTGATAACATTTTAAGTAATATCGATGTAGGTAAGGCTACTATTCTTACACTGCTAGATTATAGCCGTGCATTTGACAGCATTAGCCCGACCTTGTTGCTGTCGAAATTGCGTTACTATGGGCTGGATGCATTATCTGTGGGATGGTTTGAAAGTTATCTCGACCAACGCTTCCAATATGTTAAGCTGACCAATGACAGTGGTGGTGCCTTGTACTCGGATCCAAAGCCAGTTTTGCGGGGTGTTCCACAGGGTTCCATCTTAGGGCCTCTATTATTTATTATATATGCAGCAGATTTGGTGAATGAAATCAAGCACTGCAAATTCCATTGTTACGCTGATGATCTTCAACTTTACTTTTCTGATGTGCCTTCTAATATTAACTGCATGACAGACTTCATCAATGAAGACCTAAGCAGGTTAGATGCCTGGTCAAATAAAAATTCCTTGATTCTCAATCCCTTGAAATCAAAGTTTATGGTGCTTGGGAGTAAAGTTCAAGTTAAAAAAATTCTCATTTCTAATCCTCAGCTAATCCTTGATGGCCAGACTCTAGAGCGTGTTGACGAGGCCAGGAATCTGGGAATCATATTTGACACTTACCTACGATTTGAAACTCACGTCTTGAATTTGGTGAAGAGTTGTATGTATCGTTTAAGGGTTTTGTACAAAATCCGTAACCTTATCTGCGAAAGGGCACGTATTATTCTGTGCGAGTCACTGATTTTATCTCGACTCAACTACGGAGATATAGTTTATGGTCCGCGTCTTCTATTGAAGACTCAGCGTTTAGTGCAGCGCATACAAAATGCCTGTTGTAGGTTTTGCTTTGATGTACCACCTCGTAGTCATATCACCCCATACTTAAACTCTGCTGGAATGCTCAAAATGGAACTGCGTAGGCACTTACACCTTTCAAGTGTAGTGTTTGATGTCATCAAGTTTAAAAAACCTGAGTACCTGTACCTAAAATTAAAGGTGGCAACATCTCACCCCAGATATGGCATGAGGGATATTCGAGCACCTCTTGAAGGTCATATTCATCGCACGGTGGCATTTAGAGGTAGCTTCCGCTTCCAAGCTACCAAATGTTGGAATGATATTCCGCCGCCCATAAGAAATCTTACCTCCAAATACACCTTCAAAACACATATGAAGTCGCACCTGATTCAAAAGCAAAAACTAGGAATTTCTCTTTCCAACATTGGATAGTCGGGCTACCTCTGCCATTTTCATATATTTTTTAGTTAGATATCTTATGATTTTAGTAAACATATTCACACTATACCCATTCTGCTACTCACTACTCACGTGGCATAATATACTTATATACCTATTTATTTAATCTTCATGTATATTTTGTACTATCCTACTCATGAAAGTATTGAAACATATTTATGTGCAATGTATTTATTTATTTCCACATCTTTAAACACTTGTAAGTATATATCTATTTCTGACACTTTTTTATTATTATTCTTTTCATTCACATTCACATTCGGATGTAACTGCTGAGTCTCTGCGTCTCCTAGGTGAGGGCTGAAAACCAGTGCTGCTCTTAACGAGCAATAAACACTGAGCTTTGACCTTTTCGCGTCAATGCAGCGCGCCTACATACCGACCTATATTCTTCTTTTTGTTTTATTGTTTTAGTAATAATGTTATGAGTTTTTTTTTTCATAACTTTGCTTTCATTTAAGTTATTTTATAGTTGCACCTCCGTATCACTTTTAATTTGTATGTGTGCTGCTTTGATGCAATAAACGTTTATCTATCTATCTATCTATCTAAATATAACATTCCTCCACCAATAGTTTAAACTTAATCTAAAAGAATTGCTTATAATTAACCGCGCTCCTGTTTCGTTTAGGGATGTTTACTGATGTGTTTTCTGCAGCACCAACTGTAGCAGCTGCCATTGATGCTTGAGGGAGAGGATTATCTATTCCATCTGTGGCGTGCTCACATTCTGACCCCTGTTCTGCCTCGGCGGTTGTTACCTCGATGGTTTCTGCTGGAGCTAGCTCCGCTCTGGTTAATGGGGCCGGCGCTGGCGAAGCCTCACTCACTGGTGCCGTGCTAGTAAGGTCGACCGTAGCTGGTGGATGATTGATCGTCGTAGTGACGTAAGCTGGCATCATCTGATCCGGTTCTGGATCCGGAATATTCTGACTCTGCGAGCTGACCTCCTCCCCTCTATACTTCAAAATCTGGTTAGCATGCTTTTTCAGTATAAATCCATTTTCTATAAGTTGTACATTAAATATAGTAGAACCGAGTTTCTCCACAATCTTTGCACGTGCCCAACTGCACTTATTGTTTTTAAATATCTTAACTAAAACAGTTTCTCCTGTATTAAAACTTACAGATCTATTTCCCGTATAATTCTCACACTGTAAAGACTGTTGTCGGCGGACGGTTTCGTCAAGTGTGGCTGAGACTGATGACGATGGCGACATCGGCTTCAACAAATCTAGCCTACATTGCAAATTGTGTCCAAACATAATTTCTGCCGGCGACTTATTTGTCGTAGTATGTTTTGAATTTCTATATCGTAATAGAAACTCGTTTTATTTACGGTTTATCAAATTAATGTTACATCCCGATAAAATAATTGATTTTAATGCCTTTTTAACTATTTTAACATAGCTCTCAGCTTGTCCATTGCTTTGTGTGTTATATGCTGGCGATGTTAAATGGTTAATACCATTCAAGGAACAGAAATTTTCTAAATCTGAGGATACAAACGATGTTCCATTATCAGTACATATTGTGTTAAATTGTCCAAATCTAGCCATCACTTCGCAAAGTTTTTCGATAACTATTCGACTACTGTATCCAGTTGAAACATCGTAGCATTCAACCCATTTTGAATACGCATCAACTATTATTAAATAGACTTTGTTATTTAACGGGCCCAGTAAATCTAAATGAACGCGATGCCACGGTCGCGGAGGGAAGGGCCAGGGAGTGAGGAGCACGCGCGGGGGGGAGGGGCGCAGAGATGCGCACACACTGCATGCCGCCACACACTGCTCTCAATCTCCGCGGCGAGACCGGGCCACCAAAACCTAGTACGAGCTTCAGCCTGCATCTTACTAATACCTAAATGCCCACTGTGCATCTCTTTAATGACCCTATTGCGTAAACAACTAGGTACTATCAATTTGTATCCTCTCATTACGCAATCGAGCTCCACTGATAGCTCATGTCGACAAGCATAGTACGGTTTCAGTAAGTCATGAGTTATCTTCTCAGGCCATTTGCCCGTGATGAAATCCTTAATCCGTGAAAGGACATGATCTGAATTAGTTTTATCACGTATTTCTTGTAGAGAAATATAATTATCTCCCTCACATACGAAATTTACATAGACCGCGTTTTCTAACCCCGAAGACGATTGCTGTCGCCTCTTTTTGTATCTGGCTATATCGCCTCTCGGCCTGGCTTAGCGCGCGCGATAAATACAACAAAGGCTTATCAACGCCATCTTCTACTTTTGATAATATAGCACCGAGTCCAGTAGGAGATGCGTCAACCGTTAAAGTTAACTGCGCATATGGATTAAAATGTGCTAATACTTTATCAGATGCGAGTTTGCTTTTTATTTTCTGCACTGCATGGTCATGATCGGAATTGCAACACCATGGAACATTCTTCTGTAATAAATTGTGCAACGGACTGAGTATAGACGAAGCATTTTCAATAACATTTCTGTAATAATTTACCATGCCGAGAAAAGACTTTAACAGCCAAATACATTATTTGGCTGTTTTGCTTGTAGTATTGACTTTACCTTGTCTGGAGATTTATGCACCCCATGACAATCAATAATAAAGCCCAGATAGGATACGGAGTCTAGCAACAAATAGCACTTATCTTTTTGCAAAACTAATCCGGCCTGTTCTAATACTTCAAAAACCTTATTTAATCTTTCAATATGTTCTTCCCGAGTCCAGCCTGTTACTAATAGATCATCCATGTATTGTAGAACACCTTCGCCTAGATCTGATAATATACCTTCTAAAGTTCTCTGAAAAATCGACGGTGCGCTGGATAACCCAAATACATGCCGAGAAAAGACTTTAACTCTGATACATTATTTGGCTGTTTTGCTTCTAGTATTGACTTTACCTTGTCTGGAGATTTATGCACCCCATGACAATCAATAATAAAGCCCAGATAGGATACTGAGTCTAGCAACAAATAGCACTTATCTTTTTGCAAAACTAATCCGGCCTATTCTAATACTTCAAAAACCTTATTTAATCTTTCAATATGTTCTTCCCGAGTCCAGCCTGTTACTAATAAATCATCCATGTATTGTAGAACACCTTCGCCTAGATCTGATAATATACCTTCTAAAGTTCTCTGAAAAATCGACGGTGCGCTGGATAACCCAAAGACTAGACGTGTATATTTAAAGAGCCCTTTATGTCTGTTGATACAGGTCAGCTGCTGTGATGACTCATCTAAAACTAGCTGATTGTAAGCAGCTGTCAAATCCAGTTTACTAAACTGCTGGCCGCCATGCAGCTTTGAAAACAGTTCTTCTATTCTAGGCATGGGATATTTCTCCACTACCAGCTGTTTATTTATTGTTCCCGAATAATCAGCACAAAGGCGTATCTTTTTATCTTGTCTAATTACAGGTACTATCGGACTTGCGTAGTCGGAAAACTTTACAGGTACTAGAACACCTTGGTCCACTAATCTATTGATTTCCGCTTCAACACTTTCACGGAGAGCATAAGGTAATGGTCATGCTTTACGGAATACAGGTTTTGAGTCTGGTTTGAGTTTGAGCTTAACGCTAATATTCTTACAGCAACCGAGACGCTCCGAAAACAACTTTGGATACTTTTTGCTAATTTCGTTTAGAACGTCGTTACACATGTTAACCTTTCATCTGTGAGGGGCATTTGAAAGAAAGATGGCGTCTGTGAAACCCAAAATGGCCAGGCTCACAGACGGAGACTTTGGGGCCCTCTGTTATACTTATAATAAGATTTTCTCTAAATGTAATTAGAATTATGGAAATAGCAGGATTCTTACTTGATCTTAACTAAATTCTTTACCTTTCTCCATAAATTGAGCTTTTATTCTAATTGAATTGCACCAAAATGGTGATGTTCAATATATAATACTCTAAAGTTTACTAGTTTTTTATGTATTATTTCTGAATGAAACATTATTTGGATCCGTTGTTTTATTCTAATTACACATTAGTGTGTCCAAAATAGTAATTAACTCAAATATAGATGACCTTCATACATTTATTTTATGCACCACTTGTTTTTAGAATGGTACAAATATAGCCCCTCCTGTAAACCATCAAAATGTATGAATTTTATTATCAACTAGTTCAAATTACTCTTGGGTTAAGGGATAAAGGTTCGAATGTTTACAGTTACTAGAGTATATCAACTATCTGTAATGAAAACCTCATAGTTGTAAGTTACACATATTCTAAGTAGGAGATGTACAAAAGTGGCAATCAAATGGGGTACAAAAAGTAGTGCTCAAAATACATCAAGGTTTTTGATAGAAAAGTAACACTTATCAATTTGGTAATATATTTTCCTATAACTTAATAGAATAACCTATTAGAATTTAACATAACAACAAGGTCCTTCATAGAAACATTTCAAGCTGGATGCTGCTGAACATAGTGAAAAATCATCCACTTTGGTACCATAGATGCTAACAAACTATGGATGCAACACTGCCAGTAGGTGCCGGTGTAGGTGTGTGTGCCTATTATTTACTGTCGCGCTAAATAGAGTCTTGAATATCAGACATATGTTCCTCTCCAACTCCGTGTAGGAAAAGGTGTAACGCTATGATATGTTCGATACATACAGGGTGTCCCAATTTCATCATTTTTTTTTTGCACAAGTGCTTCATATGGGAAAATACGTGACGCTATGTTAGGTTCGATATTCAGGGTGTCCTAATTTTAGTATAATAAATGAAAGAACATCCAAACTTTCTGGGATACCTAACGATAATATTGCCTTACAATTACAATCCCCCAAGCCTCATATGACGCTTGGGGGATTGTAAGGTTACAATTACAATCCCCCAAGCCTCATATGACGCTCGCCTCGAGTACCGTCCGTCCCCCAAGCGTCATATGACGCTCTCGCTCCCGCGCTTTTTTAAACCGGTATATTTTGGCCAATTTTTGTCATGTTGGTACTGTTAAAGATTTTCCAGACGCTCAATAAGACAAAGTCTATAATCCGATACAATTGTCTATGGTCATTCATAGAAAAAAATATTCCAAACGTGCCTCAAAAAAAACACTTTTTCGAGGACTTTTTTTTGGAAAATTTCAAACGCTGAAATATTGAACAGTTTATATAAGAACACACTAATGTTTTCATTGTTTTGAAAGGGTAATGTTATTTAGATTACGTAGGTATCAAATAACATGTATATGTTGTTGATGTTTTTCTCATGTCTGCTAGATTTGTGTCGAGAAGGACCATTTTCATAGATGTCTGTGATTCTCATGTCGGTACAATAATAAAGGAAGGTCACTGTGACATTAGTTTTGCATTGACTAAGAGAGGGTTTCATTAGCTACTCATATTTAGCACTCTCATAGTTCTAAGAGTTACCATTTCAACATAATCACTTGATACGTCAGTCAAGTGTCGCGCGCCGCGCGGGCTTAAGTGGGCCTGGGGGACGAGCTGTGTCGGCGCCAAGTGGCTGGGGGTGCGAGGGGTTAAATGTCGCATTTTTCGGGTAAACCATAATGTCCATCGATTAAAAAAAAATACAAAGATAATTATTTAGTTCATGTCAAAATTATTTTAAAACGAAATGATAACGGACTCCTTCATTGGTTCCCCCAGTAAGGAACGAATATTATATATTATTTATTTATTTATTTATTCGCTTACCATCATCGCCACCGTCATCAGCGCAACCACACTCAACGAAATGATGACGAACTACATTTCTATTGGGACATACTCGTCGTAAATGCCCTTTTATACCGCACTTTTTGCACTTGTAACGAGTAAACCGACACATGTTGACTTCATGCCCTTCATAACCGCAAGCTTCACACGTGGAAGTCGCTGCGACCCTGTACCGCTCGCGCCGATAGGTTGCTAGCCTTCGCGCGCGACTGCCTCGGCGCCGCCGCCATCTTGAGCACCGGGAGAGATTGCTGCACCACAGCCACTGAAGAGGTCTGCTGTGAGCCTTGACGTGCACAACGCACGCCCTCAGCCAATCCCAGCGCCTTGCTCAAGTCCTTTGTGAAGAGTTTATCCCGCTCTGGGCCAGACATCATGCCCAATACAAAACGGTCCCGAAGAGCCTCATCCAAAGTCGATGCACTAAAACCGCAATCAATGGCCAGCCCTCTGACACGAGCTGCCCACTGCGCCAAACGTTCACTGGGTAGTTGCGTGGCACTATGAAATCGGTACCGTTCGGCAAATCCACATTTCTTTGGTATGAAATGTCCATCCAGTAATGCTACCACTTTTGTATGGTCCAACTTTCCAACTTGTGATGGTAACGCCAAGTCACGTAATAACTTGTAAGTGTTTTCAGCCAAACTACTCAGCAAAATGGCGCGGCGCTTGCTACCGGCGATGTCTTCTTTTGTTTCGCAAATATTGTTTGCTATAAACCACTGTTCAAGCCTATCCTTGTACAGTGGCCAATCTTCACTTTCATGATTGAATAGAGATAAAGTCCCGACTGTTATTTTTGCCATTTTTTAGCACGCGTAATAAAATTGTTTATCCTCGTGGCCAACTGTTATGAGCGATGGAAATGATACAACACCCGTTTGGTTATAATGCGTATAATCGACTGCCGTCTCCCATCGCGGGGGCAGCCGCGGCACCTTACCTTTAGCAGTGACTACCTACATATCTAAATATAACAAAACTAATTTTAATGTAATTAGAAGTGAAAATGGTGATGTTTTCACGTGCGTCGACAGAGTCTGTCGACGCACGGTCGATGTGTGCACATCGTCTCGACAATTTTAATTAAATTACTGTCCATAATGCCGCCGAAATTAGCCCCGAGTGAAACCAACGCAGTGCTGAAGGCTTTTGCTAGTCTGGAGTGTAAATTCAGTGCTCAAAATGAGGAAATTAGTGCTTTAAAACAGCAAGTACAAGAACTGCACTCGTTCATCAAAAACTGGAAAGAGGAGGGTACATCTAAACAGACATGTTCCCGATGCGAGGCTGCAGCGGTTTCGAAGTTGCCTCGACCGGAATCGTCTATGTCCGCGACCCCGGTGCTAAGCGCTACGGGTGCGAGCGAGACGGAACCGTTGCGCGACGCAGCGATGCCGCTGTCGACGTCGAATAAAGTAATTTGGATTTGGATGTAAACAACCGAACTTCGTTTCAATTGTGAAGACAAGACGCAATAAGAAGGTGAACCAGGATGCGCCGAGGAACCAGCCTCTCTTATCGGAGGCAAACCATGATAAATGCGACTCGCAGCCTTCTAACTCCAACGCAAGTCACAGTCAGCCTCGTGACTTAGACGCTCAAGATGACTGGAAGCTAGTGACACGAAACCGTCAGCGTCGTCAGCGTCAGGTGGTGAGAGGAAGTGGACCCGCGAGCGATATTCTAAGTGCAGCAGACCGCATAAAATATTTACACGTATGGGATGCTCGTTTGGATACAACCGACAAAAACATCGTCGACTACCTTAATGCAAAGGAAGCCAACAACCTATACTCTGCTTCTAAATTGTCACCGAAACTACAAGTAGACTATTTATCATTCAAAGTCGGTGAACCCGAACACATGCTGAATGAATGTCTAGGTACAAAATTTTGGCCCAAGGGCTTTTCAGCTGAGCGCTGGTTATTTCGGAACAACAACATGTTGAACAAGGTACAAGCTAAACAGTTCTTACTTTATGCATACTACCAAAATGTAAGAGGTCTTAGAACTAAATTATGTACATGGCGAAATAACTTATTACTAATACCAGATAACATACACCTAATTGGTATAACGGAAACCAACTTAATTGAATCGATAACTGACGCTGAAGTATGTACTGAAGACTGGTCAATCATGAGAAGAGATCGCGAAGGTGGTCAGGCAAGGACACCGGGTGGTGGAGTGATGCTCCTGTCGCGGGCGTCCGTGCAGCTCGAGCGCCAGCCTCATCTGGAGACCAGCGACGGCGAGGACCTGTGGGCTCGGTTTGCAGTGAACCAACACTACGTATACGTATGTGTTGTGTATATCACGCCGGACTCAAGTGACGCAATGTATACTAAGTGGTTCGACAGTGTAGAAAATGTGTGTGCAATAATACCAAGTCAAAGAATCTTAATTCTCGGTGACTTGAACCTGTATAGTGCAAGTCTTAATACAATTAATTATTTTAATTGTTTTCAATCTATATGTAACTTACATCAGTATAATAGCGTGCCTAATATGAATGGGAGAATGTTAGATGTGGTGATGACGAGCCCGGAGTTGGACGGTGCGGTGTCGGTGCGGCGGTCGGAGCCAGGTGAGGAGCTCAGTAGGATCGATGCTCAGCATCACCCGCCACATGACGTGTGTGTCGAGTACGACTTTACCTATACACCTACACATACCATCGATCCTTCCAATGTAGATATTTCTAGGGATTGGAACTTCAGCAAGGCTGACTATTTAAAGCTATACATTATTTTAAAGGATACAAACTGGAATGAACTATATCAGTGCACATCGACTGAAAGTGCAATAAATTACTTCTACAAAGCTATATATACTGTATTCGACCTCTGCATACCAAAGAAATTACGGAAGCGATCGTGTAGTAGAATTTATCCTGTCTATTACACGAGAGCAATTATCCGTGACATTGAGATTAAGGCTCGTTTTCATCGGGAGTGGAAACGGACCGGGATTGAGGATGCTCGCGGTGAATTTAAGCGTTTGCGAACCAAAATAAAAATGGACACACAATTAACATATCGTTCATATGTAAGAGATATATCTGTAAAGTTGCACAAAGAACCCGCAAAATTCTGGGAATTCGTTAACATGCTACGCAGCCGAGGAGGCGTCGAGGCGAGGGTTACAAAGGGTGATCAGGAATATCAAGGGGCCGCGGCGGCTACCGCCTTCGCGAATCACTTCCACTCAGTATTCCTACCACAACAACCGTCACTCGATCCGGCTCCTGCTAGTGCAACCGACTCGGGGTCTCGTAGGATTGATATTGGTTACATAAGTTCGGATGTTATTTGTTGTGCAATAAAGAATCTAAAACCGAAAACGTCACCAGGCCCGGACGCTCTTCCGGCTTATGTAATCAAAGGTTGTATGGATGAATTACTCGGCCCAATAAAGTTTATTTTTAACCTCATCTTGGAAAGTGGGGATTACCCTCAGGATTGGAAAATATCCCGGGTGTCTCCTATTCCCAAGAAAGGATCTAAAACAATGATCGAAAACTACCGCCCAGTGGCAATACCAGTGGCAATACCTTTCGCCATTGCACAGATGCAATGGCGAAAGTGTTCGAGATGGTTCTTCAGGCGGCTTTACTACCTCAATGCCTGTCCTACATTACTAGTGCACAGCATGCATTTTTGCCGAAACGATCAGTGACCACGAACCTCGTAACATTAGTCGACATCCTTACTCGGGAACTAGATGCGGGAAACCAAGTCGACGTCATTTATCTGGACTTCCAGAAAGCATTCGACAGGGTTGATAATGATATCCTGCTACTAAAATTGGGTAAGATAGGGCTGGTACCAAAGCTTCTCAAGCTATTTTCTAACTATCTAATGGATAGAAGACAGTTTGTGAGGTACGGCCAATTTCTATCCAACCCATACGGCACCCAGTCGGGTATAAGTCAAGGATCAAACCTTGGCCCCCTTCTTTTTGTGCTATTGATAAACGATCTCCCGGATGTGGTCAGCGACTGCGACATGCTGCTGTTCGCTGATGATGTAAAACTGGTGAGGGTCGTCAGAAACATGGGGGACGGTGCAATTTTACAGAAAAATCTAGATTTAGTATATAACTGGAGTCTCGACAGTCGGCTTTATTTTAATCCAAACAAATGTGAGATGCTCAGCTTCACTTGATCGAAAGATCCGGTGCTGTGCGACTACTCGCTGGGCGGGTGCAGCGTGGCGCGCGTGCACGAGGTGCGCGACCTCGGCGTGCTGTTCGACGCGCAGCTCACGTTCCGGCCGCACGTGCAGCAGCTCACCGCTAAGGCGTTCCAGAGGCTAGGGTTCGTACTGCGTAACGCGGCGCCACTCACACTCGCGGCTACACGCGCTCTGTACGAGGCCTTGGTGAGGAGCATAGTGGAAACGAATGCAGCGGTCTGGTCTCCACATGAGCGTAAATATATTCTCATGCTGGAGCAAGTACAGAAACGATTTCTACGCAGTCTCTATAAAAAGGGTCATGGATATTACCCATATATGTACCCAACACGATTTCTGCAAGGTCATCTGGGGTATGAGTCATTAGAACTGAGAAGGTCAATATCTCTTTTTAATTTTGTAATGAACATCCTTAGAAATAAACTCGACTGTACAGAGCTTCTCCAAAGGTGTTTGCGAATGTTCGTGCCCGACGCATACATGAGGCTGCGGGGTAGTCGCGCTCGCGCACTGCTGGCAACTCGCGCGTCGCGCACTAACCTTTACCTGTACTCGCCCGTCGCGCAGGCGCAGGCGCTGATCAACTCCGTGCTCGCCGCCTCACCACAGTGTGATATATTCACGAGTGGGATGGCGTGCTTGGTGAGGGAATGTAAGAGAATGACAGAAAGACGAATGCAAGATCTAGATAAGTAAAATATTTTTACCGCCATTGTAACGCATTGGTTAATTTAGCTGTAAGGTTACAATTGAAAATAAATAAATGAATTGAATTGAAATTGAATTGTTTTGAATGAGGAAGAAAAGGTTCTGGATCGATGGAAGGAATATTTTGAAAGTCTACGAACGTGAGGGGACTGGAAGTGTAGCTGCAAGCACATCCTCCTCACCCCTAGTAGATGCCGTACCCGCAGCTGTCGCTGAGGATACGACATCGACTGAAGTTGAGTTCGAAAGTGATAATATAAGCATGAAAGAAATAGTATGTGCGATGAAAAGTATGAAAACAGGTAAAGCGGCAGGGTATGACAGAGTATCGTTAGAGATGCTGAGGGGGGGAGATGGCGTCGTGGCTAGTCAGCTGACCCGACTCCTTAATATATGCTGGTCGATCGGTCGGGTGCCAGGAGACAGGTGCAAGGCTGTTATCGTCCCACTATATAATGGGAAGGGTTCACAGCAGGACTGTAAAAGCTACCGCGGCATTAGTCTTCTCAGTATCGTCGGTAAATTGTATGCAAAAATATTGATTGACCGAGTGATGAAGAAAACGGAGGAAAATATCTGAGATGCACAAGGGGGATTCAGAAGAGGAATGGGATGTACGGACCTGATCTTTGCTCTACGATGCGTAACAGAAAAACATCTGGTTTTGAGGCATAAAGTTTACTGCGCTTTCGTAGACTTAGAAAAGGCATATGATAAAGTGATGAGGAATGATTTGTGTGAAACACTATCCGTGTATGGAGTGGACAGCCAAATGATTCGTTCACTGAAGTCCTTGTACGATGACTCCAGTGCATGCGTCAGGATATACGGTGCTTACACGGGCTGGTTTAACATCGAACGTGGTGTGAGACAGGGCTGTGTAGCATCGCCATGGCTGTTCAAGCTGTTCATGGATAGTTGTTTGAAAGATTTGAAAGAGCGTGATTGTGGGATGCACATGGGAGAGTTATTTATCAAGTGCCTCTTGTACGCCGATGATCAAGTTATTCTTGCATCGTCGGTAAGTGAGCTGCAGGAGATGGTAACGAATCACTTAAGAAAGAAGAGAATGAAAGTGAATGTCAGTAAAACGAAGGTCATGGTTTTAAAAAAGGATGAAGAAGTAACTCAATGCGTGATTATGATTGATGGTGAACAAGTGGAACAAGTGAATGAGTTTATATACTTGGGTAGTATGTTTACAAGAGATGGGAAATGTGAGAGTGATATTGAAAGAAGAGTGAGTGCGGGCAACAAAATCAATGGGGCTCTGCACTCCTTGATGAGTAGCCAAACGGTGTCCCAAAAGGCACGTTTGGTGACTCATAATGGAGTGTTGAGTCCGACATTGATGTATGGGAGCGAATGTTGGGTATGGCAGAAGAAGCATGAAAACCGAATAAACGCTGTAGAAATGTGGTCTTTGAGGAGTATATGTGGTGTAACATTGAAAGATAGATTGAAAAATGAAGTTATAAGGGAACGCTGTGGATTGAAAGAAGATATAGTGACAAGGATAGAGAAAGGTCAGCTTAGATGGTTTGGTCACGTTGAAAGAATGAATGAAAGGAGATTGACGACGATTTATACAGCGGTTGTGAAAGGAGCCGTCGGGCGGGGACGCCCAAGAAGGTCCTATAAAGACCAAATAGGCAATTTGTTAGGGAAGTAACCGGCGAGCTTGAATGAAGAGACTTATGAATGATGAGGAAGTGAGAGATGTTTACCAGGATCGTAGCAGGTGGAGGTCTTTGGTCCCTGCCTACCCCTCTTCCGGGAAATAGGCGTGAGCATATGTATGTATGTATGTACGAAATGCACAAAGAGCAATGGCGCCAAGCATACCCACGTCTAGTACATTTTAACGATCACATTCCTGGTTAGGGTACTGATACTACTAATAGTATGATGCCTGAATTTGACATATGAACTTTTGTTTCAGGATCTGATGATATATATCATCAGTCGGCAACTGGCGGACCGCGGTCCGGATCCGGACCGCGAATGGTCAAAAGCTGGCCCGCCAAATTACCCTATTCAATTTATATAATCTAGCCAGTTAAGTATGAAAGTCTATGATTTCGTTTTTTAAAAAGTTATTTTATTTAACACACAATATAGAGTGGTTATATATGACTGTTAATACAGTATTACAATTATAAGTTTCTTAACCTAAGGTCTGAACCTTGTCGATGCTAGAAAAAGACTGAAGCTCTGATGATCCTGTTCTGGCTGGTGGCGATGACGTCATGACGTCATCGTTATTTCTTAGAAAAGGGTACTAAGGGATGGTACTCATAACTCCTCCCTTATCAGATGGAAGTCCCTTTTTCATATTCTTGTGAAAAATAGACTGAACATTCGAAGATGATTGTTGCTGAAGTTCAACGTCGTCGGTTGGTACTGCAGTGACCCCTTCTTGGGATCTTTTCTTGTATTTCCTGTATAGAATCAGGCAGCCAATTATGACGATTACAAAGTAGAGCGGCAGAGTCCAGTAGCTGAAAGTTGTAGTTGCTGTAGTTTCCGGAAAAGTTATTGTTTCTTTCTCAACCAATGTTTCGAGTTCGTATAATTTGTCTAGCTGAATGTTCTCCAATTTCAGTGGATTTACAGGATTCTTGATGCTGACGTTTGTAAGTTCGAATGAAAGTAATTTCATTGGTCGTCCTTGTATTTTATTCATGTAATTTTTCATAGCATTCATTTCAGTGGTAGCGCTGCATCCTTCAGGTATATAGAGTAAGTATGTTCCTTGAATAGAGTCGAAATGCTCGCCTTCGCAGCTAAGTTGAATCTTCGTGTGATTTGGGCATACCAATATGTAATGTGCGTCATCTATTTTCTGCCAAATTTCGGAGGTTGTGGTGAATGACGTATATAAACAATTTGTAGATATATCTTGTTTCAGGATGAGGTGGTGCAAGCAGTCTTCGTGGTTGCTGTTGCTGAATAAAAATGCAGATTCCTGGCAGTAGTAATTGTCTTTGAACTTCGGACATTGTTGGTCCATATATTGGTATCGTTCCGCATCCATGGCCAGGTAAGGGTTAGGGGGGACAATAATGGTATTATTGTGGGTAGGCGTTGGATACAGGTGATAGTAGGAGTAAGTATTTTTATACATAATAGGGAATTTCAGAATGAAAACGACCATATTATCTACGTAATAAGAACCCGATTTGAGCAACTCATAGTAGTCTCTCAAATTTGTATGAGTGTTTACTAGAATTTCATCAGGCTGGTACAGAGTAGTCAAAGTTTCAGAGATGTATCTAATATTACAACTGTTAGAACACTGTGATGGGTAACATGTAGTTTCGAAAAGGAAATTGAGTTCTCTAGTAGAGTTAGTGAATCTAATATTTTAAAGCAATTTACTTGTAACAAGTTGTATAAGCTAGTCATTTTTATAAAGTCTGATAGTCCATAATTAGTCATGTTGATTTCTCTGATTACTTCGTTGATCTGTGTATGTATTCTATATTGATTGGTAGCGATAGTAGATAGCATAGAGTTGACTGACGAGAGCAACTGCTTATTCAGGGTGATCGATTTACTAAACGCACTCTGTAATGACTCTTGATTTTTCTGTAATGCAGAAATGGCTTTTGTATATTTGATAGCGTCTTCTTGATCTAAATTACCTGTAATGAAGTTTATAATCGAACCAGCACCGTTGATTAGACCTCGTTTGTTTCTTACATTAATTTCACTAATACTAAGTGAGTTATATTTTGAGTATCTCTCTCGACACTAAAAAGTTACGAAAGTACTTTGGATCGGCTTGCTTAATATAATCATAAAAAGCTACAATATGTAGTCCTAAACTAGTTATACTACTTTTTATCTTATCTAAATCGAAATAGTGAATGAATACGTGTTCACTTTTCTGGATTTTTGCGGGACCTAAGGCAAAGGGCAATACTCCAGGATTGTTAAGGAGAGGTGTCAGGGTCACTTGGTGATCTTGACCTCTGCTCTTGGCAGCTACTAGGACCAGGATCAGGATCTGTATCCTGCAACAGATTTCGTTGGTTACGGAGAGGTCTCCTTAAGTTACGTTTGTTATATACTACGTCTTTGACGTCTAAGATTTTAATGCCTAAGTCTCGTTTGGTTTGTCTAGTTATATAACGCGGTTGGGAATTTTGACGTGATGCTAATGGGTTTTTAGAATAACAAAGAGTGGTCTCTTCATAGGCGAGAGGCGGTTCTCTAGTTTCATTGCGTTTTTCCATGGTTCTGGTGTGTTTTTCCTGCAGGTTTTTATTTAATTTCGCGTACATGATTTTTGTAACTCCCTTATGTTTTTCAACGTAATTTTGTAAACATGTGGTTTCTAAATTGATGTCGAAGGGTCGCGATTATCAAGATGTCCATTTATTATCTCTATGGGTTTTTTGTTTGTGATTGAGTGTATTGAGTTATTATAACCTAACACAGAGTATAGCAAAAGTTCGGTAGTAGATGATTCGGGACGTGTTTGACTTATGACGCGGATGTGTTCGAGTATAGTAGAGTGGAAACGTTCTACTGCGCCATTAGATTCGGGATTGTTTACACTTGTGTAATGTAACTTTATTTTGTGGAGTTGGGCAAACTCTTTTAGAGGCAAGTTCTTGAATTCAGTTCCAGAATCGGCTGTTAAACAGAGGGGTAATCCGTGATGAGTCATAAATATTGTAAGTGCGTTCAACACACTTATTCCGGTCAGACTTTCTAGTGGGTATGCTTGAGCATACTTGGAGAAAGTGTCGATAATGGTTAGGAATTTCTGACATTGTACCGTAAAGGTATCAATATGTACCACTTCAAATGGTTTCTGTGGGATCGGTACGAGTTGGAATCTTTGTGTACATGGGCGGCACTCGTACTTACTAGTCTGACAGATTTCGCAGTTGTTTATTATATCGGATACGGATTTGGTTAAGTTAGGCCAGTAATAAGTTCGTTTTATTCGTTGCTCAACTTCCTGTATACCGCGATGATTTGTTTTCCCTTCGTGGTACGTCTTTATAATTTGAATCTGTTTGTCCTTATCTGTCACATCATCGAACTTTTGCTTATAAATTGTAAGTTTAAATCCGGCATTCTTAAATATACGTTGTAGGACTGTTGTGATTTCGGGAATGAGTTTTTCGTCTGATAGCCAGATGCCGTATTTGGTTTTGGAACTTACAAATTTTTTGAATATATCTATTATTTCCGGTTCAATATTACTTTCGGTAATTTGGACATGTATTTGTATTTTACCAGGAAATATTTCTTTTATTACAGGTTTGTGAGGGGAATGATGAACAAAGTTCAAAAATATTTGGTGTTTGCATAAATTTATGGAGCTTTCGGATATCGGGATATTTAAAATAGGGTTTTCAACGGCACTGTGGATTGTTTGCAAATCGTCTAGTAGGTCTATCAGATCGGGTATTTCTGTAGGGGCATTAGCTATCATTGATAAATTTTGTTCGCCTATTTCCTCATCATCGGTGTTTATTCCTGTTGGAGAATGTTCGTTGTTTTGGATCTCTATTCGAGACAGAGCGTCAGCGTTGGAGTTGGTGGAGCCTTTTTTGTAAATTATGTTATAATCATAATCTGATAATTTTAATTTCCATCTAATTAGTCTGGAATTAGGTTCTTTGAGATTTACCAAATACTGCAATGGTTTGTGATCTGTAACTATATTAAACTTGCGTCCAAACAAGTATGGGCGGAAGTTTTTTTTTTAGGCAAAATAAACAATTTCTATTTATATTTCTATTTCTATTTCTATTTCTATTTTGTGGCCCAAACTATTGCCAATAGTTCCTTTTCTATTGTGCTATAGTTAGCTTCGGAGTCGTTAAGCGTACGAGAAGCATACGCTGTTGGTCTATCTGATCCTATGGTACCTTGTGACAGTACTGCTCCTAATGCGTAGTTTGACGCATCAGTTCGCAGAACGAACGGCTTTTCAAAGTCGGGGTACTTCAGTAAGGGGTCATTAGTTAGTATATTTTGGCATAGCTTGAAACATTTTATGTATTCAGGGGTCATCTCGATCTTAGCTCCCTTTTTCAAGCAAGATGTCAGTGGTTTGGCTATTTTCGCCATGTTTGGGATAAACTTTCGGTAATATCCTAGTAAGCCTAAGAAAGATTTAATTTCTTTGGTTGTCTTTGGAATCGGGTATTTTAATATCGCGTTTATTTTTGAGGGATCGGGTCGGATTCCTTCTGGTGTTATGATGTGTCCGAGAAAAGGTGTTTCCTTTTTCATAAATTCTGATTTTTCCGGGTGTATCTTGAAGTTTGATTCTCGAAGTCTTTGAAAGACACTTTCGATATTAAGGAGATGCTCTTGAAGAGAGACACTGTGGATTATAATGTCATCGGCATACACAATTACGTTTGGGAGTCCACGCAGGACGTTATCCATTGCGCGCTGGAAGGTAGAGGGCGCGTTTTTAAGCCCAAAGGGCATTCGAAGGTATTCGAAGTGCCCATTGTCAACATTGAAGGCAGTTTTCTTTATGTCCGGGGGATTCATCTCTATTTGGTGAAATCCTGAAAATAGATCTATAGTTGTGAAATATTGTGACCTTCCTAGCTTATCTAAGATGTCAGAAATATTTGGAGTGGGATAGCGATCACTTACTGTTTTTTTCATTTAGTTTTCGGTAGTCTACGACTAACCTCCATTTGATTTTTCCTGAAGCGTCTGGTTATTTGGGTACAATCCATATAGGGGATGCCCAAGGACTGTCTGATGGTTGAATGATCTTTTGTTGAAGCATTGTCGCTATCTGTTTTTGTATTTCTTCCTTATGTATGTGTGGGTATCTATAGCTACGGCCATACACAGGGTCTTCGTCTGTAGTGTAAATCTTGTGTTTAACCTGGTTGGTAAAGGTTAAAGGTTGTTTTTCGTCATGGAATATGTCGGCATAGTCTCGACATAGACTAAGTAATTTGGTTCTTTCTTCCTCGTTCAAGTGATCGGTACGGATTAATGTCTCTACGTTATGAATTGTGGGAAAGATTGATTCGAAATTGTGTGTTTCAAAGTTTTCTTTTAACGGAAATACTGTTAGTGGTGATCTTGAGCTCACTATTATGTCGTTGTTGGTTGGATTTCTTATTTCGAAATAAGCGTAACCATTTTTGGCTATACCTATCGTTGCGGGTATTAGACATTTGTGAAGTATTGTTTCTGGGAGAAAGACATCTCCATTTTGTATTGACACGGGTATTTTTACTAAAAAGGTCGCTCTGGCCTTTATTAATGCCTCAAATACGTTTGTTACTCCTGATACGAGAATATCAATCCTATTTGTTGCTTTTTCTGTCACCAATTCCCTTTTGTTTATGTCTACTTGTGCTCTAAGTTGCTCAAGTAGTTCAAATCCAATCAATCCATCAAATACATTGTGGAATTTATAAACAAAGAACTTCGCAGTGCCCTTGTCTCTAAATTCTGGGAACAGTGGGATCTCTACGGAGTAGTCGTTAGTAGTTGTATAGTGTAAACTTGTTACTGTGAACGGATCACTATTGAGTGGGTACTCACTATAAAATTGTTGAACTACTTCGGGCGACAGGAATGACTGATTAGCTCCGGTGTCGAAAAGCAACTTTAACGGTGGGTTGGCTATCTGGATGAATGGTAACTGTCTTTTGACATGAGCATTTAACTCTATGTTGGGTTGTTCGTGTGAAAATCCTGACAAAAATCCTGTTCGCAATAATTGTCGGAAGGCATTTGAGTACTATCGCTGTTCGATTCCAAATCGATATTCGATCGATGGTTTCGGAACGGCCATTTTGAATTTGACGTTGCTGCCAACCTAGCAGTTTTTTGACAACGGACAGACGAAAAGCCCTCGCAATGTAACGCGTATTGATTAGGGTATTGAATTTAAATCGCAAGCCATCTGGAATGTATTCGGGTTCCCCTCAGGATTGTCTATATAGCTGAGTGTGTTGTGGTTCCCCGAACCAGATAAAGTTCGCATTTACGTGGCCGATTGGGTTTTACCACGTAACATAACCTGTGTTGGAACACTGTGCTGATCGAGGCTGGCCTGCCAGTCACACAGGAGGTTGGCTGAAGAACCTGTCTACCAAGAAGAGCCTAGGGTGCACCCGGGCCTTGCAGAGAGACAGGAGGTTGACGGGACCGAAGCACAGACCAGGTTAGATCGACTCCATTTACCTTAGCTCGGTAAATCGCCGACGTTCACACTTCTTGGCATCTGATCGCTACGCTACCTCGTAGCTGATGGGCCCCTGCGAGGTCATTAGGTGCCGAGAAGCCTGAACAATTTTGGTAGCAAGAGCGTGGTTTCCTGAGATTTGCAGCCGTCAAGGGCTCCAGGAACCCACGATTTGGGACTATCAATCTGTAGGTATAGGCGGTTATTAGCTAACTTGGTGTTGTTCCTGTATCCACATAGATTGGTAGTATTGTAAGCTATAAGTCTATTGCTGGTAGTAGACAGACAGATATTCAGTTTTCCCTAAATGACCAGTTGTACTGAGATGTGACTCAGAATAGTAGGTACTCAACTTAGGTACATTGTAGGTGAATTGAAATTTGCATTGAAGTACCAGTTAGTCAATCTATTAGTGGTCTAGTAATGCTAATGAATGTTTGGTTAACATAGGTAGTTACATCTATTGATAGCAGGCTATTACATTGTTTTCAGTTTATAGCAATTTATAACTTGAACTAATATTGACTATCTCTGTGTGTTATAATGATAAAGGGAAACTAAATTGTATTTACAGAATTTATATAGATATAAAACTCGGTTCCTATTGTTTAAGGAAAACAACATTGTTTAAGTTGTGGTTTAGGGTTCCCTCGTTTGGGTTGTAGACTGGAGGGTCCAATATAATTGAGTTACTGCAAATTGTGAGTAAGTATCGTTCCGATCATGTCGTTATCTGAAATCCAGAAGGGTGTTTCTAAGGAACTCAGATGGTTTTCCTCCGCACACGGTCTGATAGACCGTTTAGATAGGCATGATGTGGTATTGGAGCGGTCTATGGACGTTAAGGAACGTTACAACAGGGTGCTCGAATTGTCCGCGCAGGCGGAATCAGTTGATGGTTGCGCACCTGACAGGCTGTCACGGTTGCTAGGGGATGTCGACCAATGTATGGAGATGGCAGCTGCTATCACGCAGAAGGCTGCGGACATACGTAGACAGCGCGAGTCCAGCCATGGTGGTGACATTGAAGCACCTCTGCCGCTTCAGGGTTCAGGGTCCAGGTTACCGGCCATAACTATGCCTACCTTTGACGGAGTGTCCGGTGAATGGATGAGCTTCATCAATCTGTTCGACAGTTTGGTGCACATGCGATCGGACATTACCAAGTCTGTCAAGATGGCTCAGCTTGTGGCAGCATTGAGGGGTGAGCCTAGGGAGCTGGTCGCTCATTTGACAGTTACGGAGGGTAACTATGAAACGGCCAGACAATTGTTGGTCAGACGTTACCATAACAAACGGAGGTTGGCCGATGCCCAACTGAACCGTTTGTTTAGTATCCCGGTTGTGAACAAGGTCGGGGCCATACAGACGGAGGTTTTGAACCCGTTGTTGTCCGTCACCAAGGCTCTAGAGAATCTTGGACTTCCGGTTGGTGAATGGTCGTACCTACTGCTGTACATTGTACTTTCCCGCCTACCCGCTGACGTGCAGACTCGTTTCGAACAGTCTCACGGGCGGTCGGCCGAGGACCTGCCCGCCTTCTCCGACTTGGTCGGATTCTTGGAAGAGGAGGCTCGACGGGCAGAGAATTTGGGGTTGACGGTCACCCATCCTTCGGAGCCACAGAGAGCTGCCGGGAGCGCTGTGAGTAGGGGCTCTCCGACGAGGGAGGACCGCACCAACCGGCAGTCATATGGGACTGTGAGTGCATTGACCCCACATAGTGAGACCTGCCCATGTTGTAGGCAGATTGGCCATGCTGTGGCCAATTGCAATAAGTTCGGGGAACTTAGGGTTCAGGGACGGCGCCGGATGGCCAAGCAGCGGAGCTGGTGTTTCCTGTGCCTCGGGCCACACATGGCTAGGTACTGCACGCGCACAAAAATGTGCGGATATTGTGGTGGGGCCCACAACAATCTGTTGTGCATGAACCGGTCCGGCCAACAGCCTCCACAGGGCCGTATCCAGGGTGACACGGCATGGGGCCCTGAGAATTCGTTTGCGACTCGGAGCGCAACTCAGGGGCCAACGTCCCCACCTCCACAGGGCCGTACCCAGGGTGACACGGCATGGGGCCCTGAGAATTCGTTTGCGACTCGGAGCGCAACTCAGGGGCCAACGTCCCCACGTGCACAGGGTAGTACTAGGGTGCAGGGCCGCACTCAGGGTCATCACTTGGGGGGCCCTGAGTTTTCGGTTGCGACTCAGCATCTAACTCAGCGGGCAATGGGGCCACAAGCACGCGGCCACCCAGGGGTGCAGGGCCGCACTCAGGGTCATCACATGGGGGGCCCTGAGTTCTCGGTTGCGACTCAGCATCCGACTCAGCGGCACATTGGGTGTGTTGAGCAGGCCGTAACGGGCGGGTGGCATGGGACACCTTCGAGCTATGCGGGTGCGGTTCGGACGCCGCCTCAGTTGTCGCCCCGCTCGTCGCCTCGTCCTCGTCGGTCGCATGTGATGTCCCCCCCGCTCATGGAGCGGCCACGGTTGAATTCACGCCCACCCCCTTTTAAGGGGCGTCGTAGGTTGGGAATGGAACCGGCGCGTGGGCCATTTGTACAATGGGACCCTCTGGGGTATAGCTGCATACCTGATCGGTTACAGGCAGAGTGGGGCCCCGGGGGCCCTCGCTAGGAATTTGCGGCCCAACAATTTGTTGCCCCCCAACCGGAGACGGTGGTGTTACCGATCGCCTCTGTGCTTGTTTGGGATTTGGCGGGCAACCCAACATACGTTCGCGCCCTATTAGATTCTGGAGCTCAGGGCTGCAATGTATCGAATGATTTAGCAAAATGGTTGGGCCTCAATATAAATAATGTATCGCGTGGACGGACAGCCAGATTGTTTTGTGCTGGCTGAAGGCTTCGGTCCATAACTTAGAGGTTTTTGTTGCGAACCGTGTCTCCCAGATTGTGTCGTCTGAGGTCCCACTGACCTGGAGACATGTACCAGGAGAATTGAACCCGTCTGATTGTGCATCCAGGGGATGTCGGGCTCCTGAACTCGTTAGACACCATTTGTGGTGGGGACCACCCTGGCTTGCCAGGAGAGAATCTGACTGGCCCCACAGCCATGTAGTAGTATCTTCGGATCATGGCCCCAGAGCGGCCGTGCATGTAACCCAGAAGGCTGAGGACACTGACGCCGGGTTTCTGCTGGACCGGTATAGCTCATGAGTGTTTGTTTGTTTATCCACCAAGGCGGTACATCTCGAGCTCGTTGCTGATCTCTCGACCGAGGCTTTCATTGCTTGTTTGGATAGGTTTGTTTCTCGAAGGGGACTTCCAACTTTGATCCGCTCTGATAACGGCACTAACTACGTCGGTGCGGAACGATACTTACGAGAGATAGTCAACTTTTTGAATGTAAATAAAGTGGATATTGGAACGGCCCTCTCCCGTCGGGGTATACAGTGGACCTTCAGCCCACCGAGTTGCCCCCACTGGGGTGGGATTTTTGAGGCCGTAGTTAAGTCAGCTAAGACGCACTTGGGGCGTATAGTAGGTCAGACCGCGCTGACTTTTGAGGAGCTCGCGACATTGTTTTGTAAGATCGAGGCCGTTCTCAATTCGCGACCGTTGTGTCCGCTCAGCTCGGATCCAAATGACCTGGAGGCTCTGACCCCAGGCCATTTCTTGATAGGACAGCCACTTAACGCGTTGCCCGAGCACCCCTTCGAGGGAGTGAAATTGTATCGGTTGTCAAGGTATCAGATGTTGCAGCAGTTTACTCAGAATTTCTGGAAGCGTTGGTCGCTCGAGTATCTGCATATCTTACAACAGCGCCTTAAGTGGACTGACAAAACCAGCCCCCCTAGTGTTGGTGACCTCGTTCTGGTTAAGGATGCTAACCTACCGCCACTACGTTGGCGCAGGGGGCGCATTGTTAACTTGTTCCCTGGCAGGGACGGGACCCCCCGGTCTGCGGAGGTTCTAGTAGGAGGCTCGGTTCTAAAACGAGCGGTAGCAACGTTGTCTCGGCTGCCCGTAGATTAGGGGACAGGTGGGTGCCTGTCCGGGCGGGTGATTGTTCGATTCCAAATCGATATTCGATCGATGGTTTCGGAACGGCCATTTTGAATTTGACGTTGCTGCCAACCTAGCAGTTTTTTGACAACGGACAGACGAAAAGCCCTCGCAATGTAACGCGTATTGATTAGGGTATTGAATTTAAATCGCAAGCCATCTGGAATGTATTCGGGTTCCCCTCAGGATTGTCTATAAAGCTGAGTGTGTTGTGGTTCCCCGAACCAGATAAAGTTCGCATTTACGTGGCCGATCGCTGTGCTGATCGAGGCTGGCCCGCCAGTCACACAGGAGGTTGGCTGAAGAACCTGTCTACCAAGAAGAGCCTAGGGTGCACCCGGGCCTTGCAGAGAGACAGGAGGTTGACGGGACCGAAGCACAGACCAGGTTAGATCGACTCCATTTACCTTAGCTCGGTGAATCGCCGACGTTCACACTTCTTGGCATCTGATCGCTACGCTACCTCGTAGCTGATGGGCCCCTGCGAGGTCATTAGGTGCCGAGAAGCCTGAACAATCGCTTTCGTGGTCATTCACTGGCTGATCAAAGTAATTATTATCGTGGTGGGGCTCGTATGGCATATCCTCACATGTTTCGTCGGCTACATTGTTGTCGCATTCGTAAGTTTCTTGAGCATGTAGCTCTTGAGGTTTCCTATAGTATTAGGCGGATGGACCTTGGTTATATGGTGGGTGCAACGGTCTATCTGCAGAACGATAGGAGATTCCGCTCATCAGCTCAGGTTTCGGCTGATTAGGGGTTTGATTCATAGGTTTAGGTTCTTGCGGAGCTCGAGTCCATGGCTTATTTTGCTGATTGTACTTCTGTTCGTAACGAGGTGCAAATGAACGTTGTTGATTTTGTGTATTGTATGGTGGTTTATAGGGGTAGTTTGGTTTTACGTTCTGTTGTGGTTGGAACTTGTGAGTCTGTTGATTATGTTTATATGTTGGAATCTATGACGGTTTCGCTTGCATGTGTGCATTATTAGAGTTTTTCTTTTGTAGGTATTGTATATTTTGTTCCTCTTTAATATATGTTAATGCTGAGGGCATGTCTGTGGGTCTCATAGCTCTGATTGTTGAACCTAGGGGTTCTTTAAGTCCGGCTAAGAATGTTCTGAGACATTGAGACGTGAAAAAGGTGCGTTTACACGTTTTTACGTCGTTGTCATTATCGTGTAGATTGACATAGTTAATGATCGTATTTAGCATGTGCATGCACCTATCATAAAATTGTTGGGTGTTTTCATTTTCCTGTCTCATATTAACCAAGTCACGATTGAGAGAGTTTTCATCCCTCTGGTCAGAGAAATGTTGTAGTAGGATAGCCTTGATAGAGTTCCAAGTTTGAGTGGGTCCATGTATGTTAACTACTTCTTCGGCTTTTCCTGTCAATTTTCCTACGACGCTTTCTAAGACAAGTTTGCTTTGAAACGTCTCTGGTGCGGCTGGATCGTAATATTCAGTTAAAATTGTTTCGGCTGTTTTAATAAATCGATAAAGCTGATTTGGGTTGCCGTTATACGGTGGGACAAATCCTAAAGCGGTTTTGAAGATTTGTATGTTCTGACCGTCCATTTTCAGAATACTTAATCAAGGTAAGTATGAGTTATTCAGTAAATTAATTAAAATTAAAATCTATTTTTAAAGTTATACCTCTGCCGACCAAACTCTAGTTACTCAAGTTTTACACATTTATATTTATGCACGAAGTTAGAACATGAATATAATACAGGTAAGGAAAGTAATAGGATTGGCACTTACAGGAACATCGTTCAATTTCTTCTTCAGCAATTGGCTGCAATACGCAAGGCGTGTATGAGAATTACGCACAGGTTCGACGTGCAGGCCCCGATGTGGTGGATTCGGCACGGCGTCCTAGCTTTTCTTAGTTTTATGCACTGATTTTTTATTTCAAGTTCGCTTCTTACAGGAACACAGAGTTCGTTAGTCTCTTTCAGCTTTGATTTTCGAAAGTCTGAGAAATCCGCACGGCTGCGCCAGTTAAGTATGAAAGTCTATGATTTCGTTTTTTAAAAAGTTATTTTATTTAACACACAATATAGAGTGGTTATATATGACTGTTAATACAGTATTACAATTATAAGTTTCTTAACCTAAGGTCTGAACCTTGTCGATGCTAGAACAAGACTGAAGCTCTGATGATCCTGTTCTGGCTGGTGGCGATGACGTCATGACGTCATCGTTATTTCTTAGAAATGGGTACTAAGGGATGGTACTCATAACTGGCCTTTTTCAGGCACCGAGCGAAAAGTATATACTAAAGTAAAAGACTTAGGTACTTGCTTTTCTGCGCAGTCAAGGTCAGTGGCCTGTGCTATGTAGCGCGAGACGGAGTGCGTTGGAGTGTGAGGGGGTGCAGGCGGACGGTGCGGCGGCGGTAGTGATTTTTGGGTGCGTGCGTACAGGCAGGCGGGAGTAGTGTGCATGTTTGACATGTTTGTATTCTGTCACAACAAACAGTCAGCAGTCGCAGTTACTGCGTTGACGTTGTATTGTACGGAGCTTTCTTATCTACTGTGATACCTACTTGCTCGTGTAATAAAACGTTTTTTACCTACCTGTTACCTACATCCAAAAATGGAACCAAAAAAGCGAAAAGTTGACAGTGAAAATAGGAAGTTTTTGGTTGAGTAGACTGAACAATATTGTTTTACGCTGCCTGATAGACCTAATGCGGTTCCAGTTTGCCTCATTTGTAACAAAACTGTCGCTATTGTTAAAAGTGCTAATTTAAAGCGACACTACGAAACAACTCATCAGCAGTTTCACAAAAATTTTCCTCTTGGCAGTGAAGCTCGTAAAGAAAAACTTCAGACATCTCTATCTTCTTATAAAAAGCAAGGCCTTACTAGTTCGCAGCATGAGCGAACAAGAAAAATCCGCAGAAGCAGCATTGCGCTTGTGCTGGACTCTTAATAAACATCAGAAGCCATTTTCAGACTCTGAGATGGTAAAAGAAGGCATGGTGGAAGTGGCCACGGCACTTTTCGAAGAAAAAAAGGATGTTATCGCTGCAATTAAAGGCCTTCCATTGTCGGCAAGGAGTAATACAAGAAGGACCGAAATTTTAGCTGCAGATAACAAAACCAGTTTGCTCGAACTTCTACAAAAGGCACCTTGCTACGCGATATCACTGGATGAATCATGTGATATTGTTGATGATGAACAATTGTTTGATGAATTCATAACCAGCACAAATATTGGTTATGATAAAATGGTATCTCTTTCAACGGACGGGGCCCCAGTGATGATTGTCAAAGAAAAGGGATTGGTAAGCAGAGTCAAGGATAAGAATGCAGACCTAATATCTTATCAGTGCATTATCCATCAGACAGCCCTTTGCGGCAAACTCAGTACGACTCTGAAAGAAGTAATGGATAGATTGGTCAAGATGATCAACTTTATGAGGTCTCGCTCTGCTCTTCAGCACCGACAGTTCAAGGAGTTCCTGTCTGAATGTGATTCAGCGTATTCTGATTTACTGCAACACAATAATGTTCGCTGGCTAAGTAAAGGTCAGGTTATTGAGCGTTTCTGGCTAATAAAAGAACAAGTCACATCTTTTCTGCAAAACTTGGATACGCAGGAAGCAAGAAAGCACTTGGAGTTCATAACAAAACAGCGCAATATGCTATCTGTGGCTTTCCTTAAAGACATTCTCAAATATTTGAATGCGCTCAACACTGAGCTACAAGGTAATGGAAAACTAATATGTGATCTGATACAAAGTGTATCAGTAGTGTGCCAGTTAAGTATGAAAGTCTATGATTTCGTTTTTTAAAAAGTTATTTTATTTAACACACAATATAGAGTGGTTATTTATGACTGTTAATACAGTATTACAATTATAAGTTTCTTAACCTAAGGTCTGAACCTTGTCGATGCTAGAACAAGACTGAAGCTCTGATGATCCTGTTCTGGCTGGTAGCGATGACGTCATGACGTCATCGTTATTTCTTAGAAACGGGTACTAAGGGATGGTACTCATAACTCCTCCCTTATCAGATGGAAGTCCCTTTTTCACATTCTTGTGAAAAATAGACTGAACATTCGAAGATGATTGTTGCTGAAGTTCAACGTCGTCGGTTGGTACTGCAGTGTCCCCTTCTTGGGATCTTTTCTTGTATTTCCTGTATAGAATCAGGCAGCCAATTATGACGATTACAAAGTAGAGCGGCAGAGTCCAGTAGCTGAAAGTTGTAGTTTCCGGAAAAGTTATTGTTTCTTTCTCAACCAATGTTTCGAGTTCGTATAATTTGTCTAGCTGAATGTTCTCCAATTTCAGTGGATTTACAGGATTCTTGATGCTGACGTTTGTAAGTTCGAATGAAAGTAATTTCATTGGTCGTCCTTGTATTTTATTCATGTAATTTTTCATAGCATTCATTTCAGTGGTAGCGCTGCATCCTTCAGGTATATAGAGTAAGTATGTTCCTTGAATAGAGTCGAAATGCTCGCCTTCGCAGCTAAGTTGAATCTTCGTGTGATTTGGGCATACCAATATGTAATGTGCGTCATCTATTTTCTGCCAAATTTCGGAGGTTGTGGTGAATGACGTATATGAACAATTTGTAGATATATCTTGTTTCAGGATGAGGTGGTGCAAGCAGTCTTCGTGGTTGCTGTTGCTGAATAAAAATGCAGATTCCTGGCAGTAGTAATTGTCTTTGAACTTCGGACATTGTTGGTCCATATATTGGTAACGTTCCGCATCCATGGCCAGGTAAGGGTTAGGGGGGACAATAATGGTATTATTGTGGGTAGGCGTTGGATACAGGTGATAGTAGGAGTAAGTATTTTTATACATAATAGGGAATTTCAGAATGAAAACGACCATATTATCTACGTAATAAGAACCCGATTTGAGCAACTCATAGTAGTCTCTCAAATTCGTATGAGTGTTTACTAGAATTTCATCAGGCTGGTACAGAGTAGTCAAAGTTTCAGAGATGTATCTAATATTGTCAACTGTTAGAACACTGTGATGGGTAACATGTAGTTTCGAAAAGGAAATTGAGTTCTCTAGTAGAGTTAGTGAATCTAATATTTTAAAGCAATTTACTTGTAACAAGTTGTATAAGCTAGTCATTTTTATAAAGTCTGATAGTCCATAATTAGTCATGTTGATTTCTCTGATTACTTCGTTGATCTGTGTATGTATTCTATATTGATTGGTAGCGATAGTAGATAGCATAGAGTTGACTGACGAGAGCAACTGCTTATTCAGGGTGATCGATTTACTAAACGCACTCTGTAATGACTCTTGATTTTTCTGTAATGCAGAAATGGCTTTTGTATATTTGATAGCGTCTTCTTGATCTAAATTACCTGTAATGAATTTTATAATCGAACCAGCACCGTTGATTAGACCTCGTTTGTTTCTTACATTAATTTCACTAATACTAAGTGAGTTATATTTTGCTTTAATTAATTCTATGTTATCTAAGAGTATCTCTCTCGACACTAAAAAGTTACGAAAGTACTTTGGATCGGCTTGCTTAATATAATCATTAAAAGCTACAATATGTAGTCCTAAACTAGTTATACTACTTTTTATCTTATCTAAATCGAAGTAGTGAATGAATACGTGTTCACTTTTCTGGATTTTTGCGGGACCTAAGGCAAAGGGCAATACTCCAGGATTGTTAAGGAGAGGTGTCAGGGTCACTTGGTTATCTTGACCTCTGCTCTTGGCAGCTACTAGGACCAGGATCAGGATTTGTATCCTGCAACAGATTTCGTTGGTTACGGAGAGGTCTCCTTAAGTTACGTTTGTTATATACTACGTCTTTGACGTCTAAGATTTTAATGCCTAAGTCTCGTTTGGTTTGTCTAGTTATATAACGCGGTTGGGTTTTTTGACGTGATGCTAATGGGTTTTTAGAATAACAAAGAGTGTCCTCTTCATAGGCGAGAGGCGGTTCTCTAGTTTCATTGCGTTTTTCCATGGTTCTGGTGTGTTTTTCCTGCAGGTTTTTATTTAATTTCGCGTACATGATTTTTGTAACTCCCTTATGTTTTTCAACGTAATTTTGTAAACATGTGGTTTCTAAATTGATGTCGAATGGGTCGCGATTATCAAGATGTCCATTTATTATCTCTATGGGTTTTTTGTTTGTGATTGAGTGTATTGAGTTATTATAACCTAACACAGAGTATAGCATAAGTTCGGTAGTAGATGATTCGGGACGTGTTTGACTTATGACGCGGATGTGTTCGAGTATAGTAGAGTGGAAACGTTCTACTGCGCCATTAGATTCGGGATTGTTTACACTTGTGTAATGTAACTTTATTTTGTGGAGTTGGGCAAACTCTTTTAAAGGCAAGTTCTTGAATTCAGTTCCAGAATCGGCTGTTAAACAGAGGGGTAATCCGTGATGAGTCATAAATATTGTAAGTGCGTTCAACACACTTATTCCGGTCAGACTTTCTAGTGGGTATGCTTGAGCATACTTGGAGAATGTGTCGATAATGGTTAGGAATTTCTGACCTTGTACCGTAAAGGTATCAATATGTACCACTTCAAATGGTTTCTGTGGGATCGGTACGAGTTGGAATCTTTGTGTACATGGGCGGCACTCGTACTTACTAGTCTGACAGATTTCGCAGTTGTTTATTATATCGGATACGGATTTGGTTAAGTTAGGCCAGTAATAAGTTCGTTTTATTCGTTGCTCAACTTCCTGTATACCGCGATGATTTGTTTTCCCTTCGTGGTACGTCTTTATAATTTGAATCTGGTTGTCCTTATCTGTCACATCATCGAGCTTTTGCTTATAAATTGTAAGTTTAAATCCGGCATTCTTAAATATACGTTGTAGGACTGTTGTGATTTCGGGAATGAGTTTTTCGTCTGATAGCCAGATGCCGTATTTGGTTTTGGAACTTACAATTTTTTTTTTTTTTGAATATATCTATTATTTCCGGTTCAATATTACTTTCGGTAATTTGGACATGTATTTGTATTTTACCAGGAAAGATTTCTTTTATTACAGGTTTGTGAGGGGAATGATGAACAAAGTTCAAAAATATTTGGTGGTTGCATGAATTTATGGAGCTTTCGGATATCGGGATATTTAAAATAGGGTTTTCAACGGCACTGTGGATTGTTTGCAAATCGTCTAGTAGGTCTATCAGATCGGGTATTTCTGTAGGGGCATTAGCTATCATTGATAAATTTTGTTCGCCTATTTCCTCATCATCGGTGTTTATTCCTGTTGGAGAATGTTCGTTGTTTTGGATCTCTATTCGAGACAGAGCGTCAGCGTTGGAGTTGGTGGAGCCTTTTTTGTAAATTATGTTATAATCATAATCTGATAATTTTAATTTCCATCTAATTAGTCTGGAATTAGGTTCTTTGAGATTTACCAAATACTGCAATGGTTTGTGATCTGTGACTATATTAAACTTGCGTCCAAACAAGTATGGGCGGAAGGTTTTTTTTAGGCAAAATAAACAATTTCTATTTCTATTTCTATTTCTATTTCTATTTTGTGGCCCAAACTATTGCCAATAGTTCCTTTTCTATTGTGCTATAGTTAGCTTCGGAGTCGTTAAGCGTACGAGAAGCATACGCTGTTGGTCTATCTGATCCTATGGTACCTTGTGACAGTACTGCTCCTAATGCGCAGTTTGACGCATCAGTTCGCAGAACGAACGGCTTTTCAAATTCGGGGTACTTCAGTAAGGGGTCATTAGTTAGTATATTTTGGCATAGCTTGAAACATTTTATGTATTCAGGGGTCATCTCGATCTTAGCTCCCTTTTTCAAGCAAGATGTCAGTGGTTTGGCTATTTTCGCCATGTTTGGGATAAACTTTCGGTAATATCCTAGTAAGCCTAAGAAAGATTTAATTTCTTTGGTTGTCTTTGGAATCGGGTATTTTAATATCGCGTTTATTTTTGAGGGATCGGCTCGGATTCCTTCTGGTGTTATGATGTGTCCGAGAAAAGGTGTTTCCTTTTTCATAAATTCTGATTTTTCCGGGTGTATCTTGAAGTTTGATTCTCGAAGTCTTTGAAAGACACTTTCGATATTAAGGAGATGCTCTTGAAGAGAGACACTGTGGATTATAATGTCATCGGCATACACAATTACGTTTGGGAGTCCACGCAGGACGTTATCCATTGCGCGCTGGAAGGTAGAGGGCGCGTTTTTAAGCCCAAATGGCATTCGAAGGTATTCGAAGTGCCCATTGTCAACATTGAAGGCAGTTTTCTTTATGCCCGGGGGATCCATCTCTATTTGGTGAAATCCTGAAAATAGATCTATAGTTGTGAAATATTGTGACCTTCCTAGCTTATCTAAGATGTCAGAAATATTTGGAGTGGGATAGCGATCACTTACTGTTTTTTTCATTTAGTTTTCGGTAGTCTACGACTAACCTCCATTTGATTTTTCCTGAAGCGTCTGGTTTTTTGGGTACAATCCATATAGGGGATGCCCAAGGACTGTCTGATGGTTGAATGATCTTTTGTTGAAGCATTGTCGCTATCTGTTTTTGTATTTCTTCCTTATGTATGTGTGGGTATCTATAGCTACGGCCATACACAGGGTCTTCGTCTGTAGTGTAAATCTTGTGTTTAACCTGGTTGGTAAAGGTTAAAGGTTGTTTTTCGTCATGGAATATGTCGGCATAGTCTCGACATAGACTAAGTAATTTGGTTCTTTCTTCCTCGTTCAAGTGATCGGTACGGATTAATGTTTCTACGTTATGAATTGTGGGAAAGATTGATTCGAAATTGTGTGTTTCAAAGTTTTCTTTTAACGGAAATACTGTTAGTGGTGATCTTGAGCTCACTATTATGTCGTTGTTGGTTGGATTTCTTATTTCGAAATAAGCGTAACCATTTTTGGCTATACCTATCGTTGCGGGTATTAGACATTTGTGAAGTATTGTTTCTGGGAGAAAGACATCTCCATTTTGTATTGACACGGGTATTTTTACTAAAAAGGTCGCTCTGGCCTTTATTAATGCCTCAATTACGTTTGTTACTCCTGATACGAGAATATCAATCCTATTTGTTGCTTTTTCTGTCACCAATTCCCTTTTGTTTATGTCTATTTGTGCTCTAAGTTGCTCAAGTAGTTCAAATCCAATCAATCCATCAAATACATTGTGGAATTTATAAACAAAGAACTTCGCAGTGCCCTTGTCTCTAAATTCTGTGAACAGTGGGATCTCTACGGAGTAGTCGTTAGTAGTTGTATAGTGTAAACTTGTTACTGTGAACGGATCACTATTGAGTGGGTACTCACTATAAAATTGTTGAACTACTTCGGGCGACAGGAATGACTGATTAGCTCCGGTGTCGAAAAGCAACTTTAACGGTGGGTTGGCTATCTGGATGAATGGTAACTGTCTTTTGACATGAGCATTTAACTCTATGTTCGTGTGAAAATCCTGACAAAAATCCTGTTCGCAATAATTGTCGGAAGGCATTTGAGTACTATCGCTTTCGTGGTCATTCACTGGCTGATCAAAGTAATTATTATCGTGGTGGGGCTCGTATGGCATATCCTCACATGTTTCGTCGGCTACATTGTTGTCGCATTCGTAAGTTTCTTGAGCATGTAGCTCTTGAGGTTTCCTATAGTATGAGGCGGATGGACCTTGGTTATATGGTGGGTGCAACGGTCTATCTGCAGAACGATAGGAGATTCCGCTCATCAGCTCAGGTTTCGGCTGATTAGGGGTTTGATTCATAGGTTTAGGTTCTTGCGGAGCTCGAGTCCATGGCTTATTTTGCTGATTGTACTTCTGTTCGTAACGAGGTGCAAATGATCGTTGTTGATTTTGTGTATTGTATGGTGGTTTATAGGGGTAGTTTGGTTTTGCGTTCTGTTGTGGTTGGAACTTGTGAGTCTGTTGATTATGTTTATATGTTGGAATCTATGACGGTTTCGCTTGCATGTGTGCATTATTAGAGTTTTTCTTTTGTAGGTATTGTATATTTTGTTCCTCTTTAGTATATGTTAATGCTGAGGGCATGTCTGTGGGTCTCATAGCTCTGATTGTTGAACCTAGGGGTTCTTTAAGTCCGGCTAAGAATGTTCTGAGACATTGAGACGTGAAAAAGGTGCGTTTACACGTTTTTACGTCGTTGTCATTATCGTGTAGATTGACATAGTTAATGATCGTATTTAGCATGTGCATGCACCTATCATAAAATTGTTGGGTGTTTTCATTTTCCTGTCTCATATTAACCAAGTCACGATTGAGAGAGTTTTCATCCCTCTGGTCAGAGAAATGTTGTAGTAGGATAGCCTTGATAGAGTTCCAAGTTTGAGTGGGTCCATGTATGTTAACTACTTCTTCGGCTTTTCCTGTCAATTTTCCTACGACGCTTTCTAAGACAAGTTTGCTTTGAAACGTCTCTGGTGCGACTGGATCGTAATATTCAGTTAAAATTGTTTCGGCTGTTTTAATAAATCGATAAAGCTGATTTGGGTTGCCGTTATACGGTGGGACAAATCCTAAAGCGGTTTTGAAGATTTGTATGTTCTGACCGTCCATTTTCAGAATACTTAATCAAGGTAAGTATGGGTTATTCAGTAAATTAATTAAAATTAAAATCTATTTTTAAAGTTATACCTCTGCCGACCAAACTCTAGTTACTCAAGTTTTACACATTTATATTTATGCACGAAGTTAGAACATGAATATAATACAGGTAAGGAAAGTAATAGGATTGGCACTTACAGGAACATCGTTCAATTTCTTCTTCAGCAATTGGCTGCAATACGCAAGGCGTGTATGAGAATTACGCACAGGTTCGACGTGCAGGCCCCGATGTGGTGGATTCGGCACGGCGTCCTAGCTTTTCTTAGTTTTATGCACTGATTTTTTATTTCAAGTTCGCTTCTTACAGGAACACAGAGTTCGTTAGTCTCTTTCAGCTTTGATTTTCGAAAGTCTGAAAAATCCGCACGGCTGCGCCAGTTAAGTATGAAAGTCTATGATTTCGTTTTTTTAAAAGTTATTTTATTTAACACACAATATAGAGTGGTTATATATGACTGTTAATACAGTATTACAATTATAAGTTTCTTAACCTAAGGTCTGAACCTTGTCGATGCTAGAACAAGACTGAAGCTCTGATGATCCTGTTCTGGCTGGTGGCGATGACGTCATGACGTCATCGTTATTTCTTAGAAATGGGTACTAAGGGATGGTACTCATAACTGGCCTTTTTCAGGCACCGAGCGAAAAGTATATACTAAAGTAAAAGACTTAGGTACTTGCTTTTCTGCGCAGTCAAGGTCAGTGGCCTGTGCTATGTAGCGCGAGACGGAGTGCGTTGGAGTGTGAGGGGGTGCAGGCGGACGGTGCGGCGGCGGTAGTGATTTTTGGGTGCGTGCGTACAGGCAGGCGGGAGTAGTGTGCATGTTTTGACATGTTTGTATTCTGTCACAACAAACAGTCAGCAGTCGCAGTTACTGCGTTGACGTTGTATTGTACGGAGCTTTCTTATCTACTGTGATACCTACTTGCTCGTGTAATAAAACGTTTTTTACCTACCTGTTACCTACATCCAAAAATGGAACCAAAAAAGCGAAAAGTTGACAGTGAAAATAGGAAGTTTTTGGTTGAGTAGACTGAACAATATTGTTTTACGCTGCCTGATAGACCTAATGCGGTTCCAGTTTGCGCCATTTGTAACAAAACTGTCGCTATTGTTAAAAGTGCTAATTTAAAGCGACACTACGAAACAACTCATCAGCAGTTTCACAAAAAATTTCCTCTTGGCAGTGAAGCTCGTAAAGAAAAACTTCAGACATCTCTATCTTCTTATAAAAAAGCAATGCCTTACTAGTTCGCAGCATGAGCGAACAAGAAAAATCCGCAGAAGCAGCATTGCGCTTGTGCTGGACTCTTAATAAACATCAGAAGCCATTTTCAGACTCTGAGATGGTAAAAGAAGGCATGGTGGAAGTGGCCACGGCACTTTTCGAAGAAAAAAAGGATGTTATCGCTGCAATTAAAGGCCTTCCATTGTCGGCAAGGAGTAATACAAGAAGGACCGAAATTTTAGCTGCAGATAACAAAACCAGTTTGCTCGAACTTCTACAAAAGGCACCTTGCTACGCGATATCACTGGATGAATCATGTGATATTGTTGATGATGAACAATTGTTTGATGAATTCATAACCAGCACAAATATTGGTTATGATAAAATTGTATCTCTTTCAACGGACGGGGCCCCAGTGATGATTGTCAAAGAAAAGGGATTGGTAAGCAGAGTCGAGGATAAGAATGCAGACCTAATATCTTATCAGTGCATTATCCATCAGACAGCCCTTTGCGGAAAACTCAGTACGACTCTGAAAGAAGTAATGGATAGCTTGGTCAAGATGATCAACTTTATGAGGTATCGCTCTGCTCTTCAGCACCGACAGTTCAAGGAGTTCCTGTCTGAATGTGATTCAGCGTATTCTGATTTACTGCAACACAATAATGTTCGCTGGCTAATAAAAGAACAAGTCACATCTTTTCTGCAAAACTTGGATACGCAGGAAGCAAGAAAGCACTTGGAGTTCATAACAAAAGAGCGCAATATGCTATCTGTGGCTTTCCTTAAAGACATTCTCAAATATTTGAATGCGCTCAACACTGAGCTACAAGGTAATGGAAAACTAATATGTGATCTGATACAAAGTGTATCTGCTTTCCGTCGTAAGCTGGATATTTTTGAAAAAGATATTGTAAATCAAGAATTTATTCATTTTCCAACAATTCTTCAATTTAAAAAGAAGAACTCTGAAGAAGACGTTGCAGTATTTTCAAAGTTTAGTCTAGCCAGTTAAGTATGAAAGTCTATGATTTCGTTTTTTAAAAAGTTATTTTATTTAACACACAATATAGAGTGGTTATATATGACTGTTAATACAGTATTACAATTATAAGTTTCTTAACCTAAGGTCTGAACCTTGTCGATGCTAGAACAAGACTGAAGCTCTGATGATCCTGTTCTGGCTGGTGGCGATGACGTCATGACGTCATCGTTATTTCTTAGAAACGGGTACTAAGGGATGGTACTCATAACTCCTCCCTTATCAGATGGAAGTCCCTTTTTCATATTCTTGTGAAAAATAGACTGAACATTCGAAGATGATTGTTGCTGAAGTTCAACGTCGTCGGTTGGTACTGCAGTGACCCCTTCTTGGGATCTTTTCTTGTATTTCCTGTATAGAATCAGGCAGCCAATTATGACGATTACAAAGTAGAGCGGCAGAGTCCCGTAGCTGAAAGTTGTAGTTGCAGTAGTTTCCGGAAAAGTTATTGTTTCTTTCTCAACCAATGTTTCGAGTTCGTATAATTTGTCTAGCTGAATGTTCTCCAATTTCAGTGGATTTACAGGATTCTTGATGCTGACGTTTGTAAGTTCGAATGAAAGTAATTTCATTGGTCGTCCTTGTATTTTATTCATGTAATTTTTCATAGCATTCATTTCAGTGGTAGCGCTGCATCCTTCAGGTATATAGAGTAAGTATGTTCCTTGAATAGAGTCGAAATGCTCGCCTTCGCAGCTAAGTTGAATCTTCGTGTGATTTGGGCATACCAATATGTAATGTGCGTCATCTATTTTCTGCCAAATTTCGGAGGTTGTGGTGAATGACGTATATAAACAATTTGTAGATATATCTTGTTTCAGGATGAGGTGGTGCAAGCAGTCTTCGTGGTTGCTGTTGCTGAATAAAAATGCAGATTCCTGGCAGTAGTAATTGTCTTTGAACTTCGGACATTGTTGGTCCATATATTGGTATCGTTCCGCATCCATGGCCAGGTAAGGGTTAGGGGGGACAATAATGGTATTATTGTGGGTAGGCGTTGGATACAGGTGATAGTAGGAGTAAGTATTTTTATACATAATAGGGAATTTCAGAATGAAAACGACCATATTATCTACGTAATAAGAACCCGATTTGAGCAACTCATAGTAGTCTCTCAAATTTGTATGAGTGTTTACTAGAATTTCATCAGGCTGGTACAGAGTAGTCAAAGTTTCAGAGATGTATATAATATTGTCAACTGTTAGAACACTGTGATGGGTAACATGTAGTTTCGAAAAGGAAATTGAGTTCTCTAGTAGAGTTAGTGAATCTAATATTTTAAAGCAATTTACTTGTAACAAGTTGTATAAGCTAGTCATTTTTATAAAGTCTGATAGTCCATAATTAGTCATGTTGATTTCTCTGATTACTTCGTTAATCTGTGTATGTATTCTATATTGATTGGTAGCGATAGTAGATAGCATAGAGTTGACTGACGAGAGCAACTGCTTATTCAGGGTGATCGATTTACTAAACGCACTCTGTAATGACTCTTGATTTTTCTGTAATGCAGAAATGGCTTTTGTATATTTGATAGCGTCTTCTTGATCTAAATTACCTGTAATGAATTTTATAATCGAACCAGCACCGTTGATTAGACCTCGTTTGTTTCTTACATTAATTTCACTAATACTAAGTGAGTTATATTTTGCTTTAATTAATTCTATGTTATCTAAGAGTATCTCTCTCGACACTAAAAAGTTACGAAAGTACTTTGGATCGGCTTGCTTAATATAATCATTAAAAGCTACAATATGTAGTCCTAAACTAGTTATACTACTTTTTATCTTATCTAAATCGAAATAGTGAATGAATACGTGTTCACTTTTCTGGATTTTTGCGGGACCTAAGGCAAAGGGCAATACTCCAGGATTGTTAAGGAGAGGTGTCAGGGTCACTTGGTGATCTTGACCTCTGCTCTTGGCAGCTACTAGGACCAGGATCAGGATCTGTATCCTGCAACAGATTTCGTTGGTTACGGAGAGGTCTCCTTAAGTTACGTTTGTTATATACTACGTCTTTGACGTCTAAGATTTTAATGCCTAAGTCTCGTTTGGTTTGTCTAGTTATATAACGCGGTTGGGTTTTTTGACGTGATGCTAATGGGTTTTTAGAATAACAAAGAGTGTCCTCTTCATAGGCGAGAGGCGGTTCTCTAGTTTCATTGCGTTTTTCCATGGTTCTGGTGTGTTTTTCCTGCAGGTTTTTATTTAATTTCGCGTACATGATTTTTGTAACTCCCTTATGTTTTTCAACGTAATTTTGTAAACATGTGGTTTCTAAATTGATGTCGAATGGGTCGCGATTATCAAGATGTCCATTTATTATCTCTATGGGTTTTTTGTTTGTGATTGAGTGTATTGAGTTATTATAACCTAACACAGAGTATAGCATAAGTTCGGTAGTAGATGATTCGGGACGTGTTTGACTTATGACGCGGATGTGTTCGAGTATAGTAGAGTGGAAACGTTCTACTGCGCCATTAGATTCGGGATTGTTTACACTTGTGTAATGTAACTTTATTTTGTGGAGTTGGGCAAACTCTTTTAAAGGCAAGTTCTTGAATTCAGTTCCAGAATCGGCTGTTAAACAGAGGGGTAATCCGTGATGAGTCATAAATATTGTAAGTGCGTTCAACACACTTATTCCGGTCAGACTTTCTAGTGGGTATGCTTGAGCATACTTGGAGAATGTGTCGATAATGGTTAGGAATTTCTGACCTTGTACCGTAAAGGTATCAATATGTACCACTTCAAATGGTTTCTGTGGGATCGGTACGAGTTGGAATCTTTGTGTACATGGGCGGCACTCGTACTTACTAGTCTGACAGATTTCGCAGTTGTTTATTATATCGGATACGGATTTGGTTAAGTTAGGCCAGTAATAAGTTCGTTTTATTCGTTGCTCAACTTCCTGTATACCGCGATGATTTGTTTTCCCTTCGTGGTACGTCTTTATAATTTGAATCTGGTTGTCCTTATCTGTCACATCATCGAGCTTTTGCTTATAAATTGTAAGTTTAAATCCGGCATTCTTAAATATACGTTGTAGGACTGTTGTGATTTCGGGAATGAGTTTTTCGTCTGATAGCCAGATGCCGTATTTGGTTTTGGAACTTACAATTTTTTTGAATATATCTATTATTTCCGGTTCAATATTACTTTCGGTAATTTGGACATGTATTTGTATTTTACCAGGAAAGATTTCTTTTATTACAGGTTTGTGAGGGGAATGATGAACAAAGTTCAAAAATATTTGGTGGTTGCATGAATTTATGGAGCTTTCGGATATCGGGATATTTAAAATAGGGTTTTCAACGGCACTGTGGATTGTTTGCAAATCGTCTAGTAGGTCTATCAGATCGGGTATTTCTGTAGGGGCATTAGCTATCATTGATAAATTTTGTTCGCCTATTTCCTCATCATCGGTGTTTATTCCTGTTGGAGAATGTTCGTTGTTTTGGATCTCTATTCGAGACAGAGCGTCAGCGTTGGAGTTGGTGGAGCCTTTTTTGTAAATTATGTTATAATCATAATCTGATAATTTTAATTTCCATCTAATTAGTCTGGAATTAGGTTCTTTGAGATTTACCTAATACTGCAATGGTTTGTGATCTGTGACTATATTAAACTTGCGTCCAAACAAGTATGGGCGGAAGTTTTTTTTTTAGGCAAAATAAACAATTTCTATTTCTATTTCTATTTCTATTTCTATTTTGTGGCCCAAACTATTGCCAATAGTTCCTTTTCTATTGTGCTATAGTTAGCTTCGGAGTCGTTAAGCGTACGAGAAGCATACGCTATTGGTCTATCTGATCCTATGGTACCTTGTGACAGTACTGCTCCTAATGCGTAGTTTGACGCATCAGTTCGCAGAACGAACGGCTTTTCAAAGTCGGGGTACTTCAGTAAGGGGTCATTAGTTAGTATATTTTGGCATAGCTTGAAACATTTTATGTATTCAGGGGTCATCTCGATCTTAGCTCCCTTTTTCAAGCAAGATGTCAGTGGTTTGGCTATTTTCGCCATGTTTGGGATAAACTTTCGGTAATATCCTAGTAAGCCTAAGAAAGATTTAATTTCTTTGGTTGTCTTTGGAATCGGGTATTTTAATATCGCGTTTATTTTTGAGGGATCGGGTCGGATTCCTTCTGGTGTTATGATGTGTCCGAGAAAAGGTGTTTCCTTTTTCATAAATTCTGATTTTTCCGGGTGTATCTTGAAGTTTGATTCTCGAAGTCTTTGAAAGACACTTTCGATATTAAGGAGATGCTCTTGAAGAGAGACACTGTGGATTATAATGTCATCGGCATACACAATTACGTTTGGGAGTCCACGCAGGACGTTATTCATTGCGCGCTGGAAGGTAGAGGGCGCGTTTTTAAGCCCAAAGGGCATTCGAAGGTATTCGAAGTGCCCATTGTCAACATTGAAGGCAGTTTTCTTTATGTCCGGGGGATTCATCTCTATTTGGTGAAATCCTGAAAATAGATCTATAGTTGTGAAATATTGTGACCTTCCTAGCTTATCTAAGATGTCAGAAATATTTGGAGTGGGATAGCGATCACTTACTGTTTTTTTCATTTAGTTTTCGGTAGTCTACGACTAACCTCCATTTGATTTTTCCTGAAGCGTCTGGTTTTTTGGGTACAATCCATATAGGGGATGCCCAAGGACTGTCTGATGGTTGAATGATCTTTTGTTGAAGCATTGTCGCTATCGGTTTTTGTATTTCTTCCTTATGTATGTGTGGGTATCTATAGCTACGGCCATACACAGGGTCTTCGTCTGTAGTGTAAATCTTGTGTTTAACCTGGTTGGTAAAGGTTAAAGGTTGTTTTTCGTCATGGAATATGTCGGCATAGTTTCGACATAGACTAAGTAATTTGGTTCTTTCTTCCTCGTTCAAGTGATCGGTACGGATTAATGTTTCTACGTTATGAATTGTGGGAAAGATTGATTCGAAATTGTGTGTTTCAAAGTTTTCTTTTAACGGAAATACTGTTAGTGGTAATCTTGAGCTCACTATTATGTCGTTGTTGGTTGGATTTCTTATTTCGAAATAAGCGTAACCATTTTTGGCTATACCTATCGTTGCGGGTATTAGACATTTGTGAAGTATTGTTTCTGGGAGAAAGACATCTCCATTTTGTATTGACACGGGTATTTTTACTAAAAAGGTCGCTCTGGCCTTTATTAATGCCTCAAATACGTTTGTTCGAATAAAAATACGTTTGTGCGGCTGGATCGTAATATTCAGTTAAAATTGTTTCGGCTGTTTTAATAAATCGATAAAGCTGATTTGGGTTGCCGTTATACGGTGGGACAAATCCTAAAGCGGTTTTGAAGATTTGTATGTTCTGACCGTCCATTTTCAGAATACTTAATCAAGGTAAGTATGAGTTATTCAGTAAATTAATTAAAATTAAAATCTATTTTTAAAGTTATACCTCTGCCGACCAAACTCTAGTTACTCAAGTTTTACACATTTATATTTATGCACGAAGTTAGAACATGAATATAATACAGGTAAGGAAAGTAATAGGATTGGCACTTACAGGAACATCGTTCAATTTCTTCTTCAGCAATTGGCTGCAATACGCAAGGCGTGTATGAGAATTACGCACAGGTTCGACGTGCAGCCCCCGATGTGGTGGATTCGGCACGGCGTCCTAGCTTTTCTTAGTTTTATGCACTGTTTTTTTATTTCAAGTTCGCTTCTTACAGGAACACAGAGTTCGTTAGTCTCTTTCAGCTTTGATTTTCGAAAGTCTGAAAAATCCGCACGGCTGCGCCAGTTAAGTATGAAAGTCTATGATTTCGTTTTTTAAAAAGTTATTTTATTTAACACACAACATAAAGTGGTTATATATGACTGTTAATACAGTTACAATTATAAGTTTCTTAACCTAAGGTCTGAACCTTGTCGATGCTAGAACAAGACTAAAGCTCTGATGATCCTGTTCTGGCTGGTGGCGATGACGTCATGACGTCATCGTTATTTCTTAGAAACGGGTACTAAGGGATGGTACTCATAACTGGCCTTTTTCAGGCACCGAGCGAAAAGTATATACTAAAGTAAAAGACTTAGGTACTTGCTTTTCTGCGCAGTCAAGGTCAGTGGCCTGTGCTATGTAGCGCGAGACGGAGTGCGTTGGAGTGTGAGGGGGTGCAGGCGGACGGTGCGGCGGCGGTAGTGATTTTTGGGTGCGTGCGTACAGGCAGGCGGGAGTAGTGTGCATGTTTTGACATGTTTGTATTCTGTCACAACAAACAGTCAGCAGTCGCAGTTACTGCGTTGACGTTGTATTGTACGGAGCTTTCTTATCTACTGTGATACCTACTTGCTCGTGTAATAAAACGTTTTTTACCTACCTGTTACCTACATCCAAAAATGGAACCAAAAAAGCGAAAAGTTGACAGTGAAAATAGGAAGTTTTTGGTTGAGTAGACTGAACAATATTGTTTTACGCTGCCTGATAGATCTAATGCGGTTCCAGTTTGCGCCATTTGTAACAAAACTGTCGCTATTGTTAAAAGTGCTAATTTAAAGCGACACTACGAAACAACTCATCAGCAGTTTCACAAAAATTTTCATCTTGGCAGTGAAGCTCGTAAAGAAAAACTTTAGACATCTCTATCTTCTTATAAAAAAGCAAGGCCTTACTAGTTCGCAGCATGAGCGAACAAGAAAAATCCGCAGAAGCAGCATTGCGCTTTTGCTGGACTCTTAATAAACATCAGAAGCCATTTTCAGACTCTGAGATGGTAAAAGAAGGCATGGTGGAAGTGGCCACGGCACTTTTCGAAGAAAAAAAGGATGTTATCGCTGCAATTAAAGGCCTTCCATTGTCGGCAAGGAGTAATACAAGAAGGACCGAAATTTTAGCTGCAGATAACAAAAACAGTTTGCTCGAACTTCTACAAAAGGCACCTTGCTACGCGATATCACTGGATGAATCATGTGATATTGTTGATGATGAACAATTGTTTGATGAATTCATAACCAGCACAAATATTGGTTATGATAAAATGGTATCTCTTTCAACGGACGGGGCCCCAGTGATGATTGTCAAAGAAAAGGGATTGGTAAGCAGAGTCAAGGATAAGAATGCAGACCTAATATTTTATCAGTGCATTATCCATCAGACAGCCCTTTGCGGCAAACTCAGTACGACTCTGAAATAAGTAATGGATAGCTTGGTCAAGATGATCAACTTTATGAGGTCTCGCTCTGCTCTTCAGCACCGACAGTTCAAGGAGTTCCTGTCTGAATGTGATTCAGCGTATTCTGATTTACTGCAACACAATAATGTTCGCTGGCTAAGTAAAGGTCAGGTTATTGAGCGTTTCTGGCTAATAAAAGAACAAGTCACATCTTTTCTGCAAAACTTGGATACGCAGGAAGCAAGAAAGCACTTGGAGTTCATAACAAAAGAGCGCAATATGCTATCTGTGGCTTTCCTTAAAGACATTCTCAAATATTTGAATGCGCTCAACACTGAGCTACAAGGTAATGGAAAACTAATATGTGATCTGATACAAAGTGTATCTGCTTTCCGTCGTAAGCTGGATATTTTTGAAATAGATATTGTAAATCAAGAATTTATTCATTTTCCAACAATTCTTCAATTTAAAAAGAAGAACTCTGAAGAAGACGTTGCAGTATTTTCAAAGTTTAGTCTAGCCAGTTAAGTATGAAAGTCTATGATTTCGTTTTTTAAAAAGTTATTTTATTTAACACACAATATAGAGTGGTTATATATGACTGTTAATACAGTATTACAATTATAAGTTTCTTAACCTAAGGTCTGAACCTTGTCGATGCTAGAACAAGACTGAAGCCCTGATGATCCTGTTCTGGCTGGTGGCGATGACGTCATGACGTCATCGTTATTTCTTAGAAACGGGTACTAAGGGATGGTACTCATAACTCCTCCCTTATCAGATGGAAGTCCCTTTTTCATATTCTTGTGAAAAATAGACTGAACATTCGAAGATGATTGTTGCTGAAGTTCAACGTCGTCGGTTGGTACTGCAGTGACCCCTTCTTGGGATCTTTTCTTGTATTTCCTGTATAGAATCAGGCAGCCAATTATGACGATTACAAAGTAGAGCGGCAGAGTCCAGTAGCTGAAAGTTGTAGTTGCAGTAGTTTCCGGAAAAGTTATTGTTTCTTTCTCAACCAATGTTTCGAGTTCGTATAATTTGTCTAGCTGAATGTTCTCCAATTTCAGTGGATTTACAGGATTCTTGATGCTGACGTTTGTAAGTTCGAATGAAAGTAATTTCATTGGTCGTCCTTGTATTTTATTCATGTAATTTTTCATAGCATTCATTTCAGTGGTAGCGCTGCATCCTTCAGGTATATAGAGTAAGTATGTTCCTTGAATAGAGTCGAAATGCTCGCCTTCGCAGCTAAGTTGAATCTTCGTGTGATTTGGGCATACCAATATGGTAGGTTGTGGTGAATGACGTATATGAACAATTTGTAGATATATCTTGTTTCAGGATGAGGTGGTGCAAGCAGTCTTCGTGGTTGCTGTTGCTGAATAAAAATGCAGATTCCTGGCAGTAGTAATTGTCTTTGAACTTCGGACATTGTTGGTCCATATATTGGTATCGTTCCGCATCCATGGCCAGGTAAGGGTTAGGGGGGACAATAATGGTATTATTGTGGGTAGGCGTTGGATACAGGTGATAGTAGGAGTAAGTATTTTTATACATAATAGGGAATTTCAAAATGAAAACGACCATATTATCTACGTAATAAGAACCCGATTTGAGCAACTCATAGTAGTCTCTCAAATTTTTTATGAGTGTTTACTAGAATTTCATCAGGCTGGTACAGTGTAGTCAAAGTTTCAGAGATGTATCTAATATTGTCAACTGTTAGAACACTGTGATGGGTAACATGTAGTTTCGAAAAGGAAATTGAGTTCTCTAGTAGAGTTAGTGAATCTAATATTTTAAAGCAATTTACTTGTAACAAGTTGTATAAGCTAGTCATTTTTATAAAGTCTGATAGTCCATAATTAGTCATGTTGATTTCTCTGATTACTTCGTTAATCTGTGTATGTATTCTATATTGATTGGTAGCGATAGTAGATAGCATAGAGTTGACTGACGAGAGCAACTGCTTATTCAGGGTGATCGATTTACTAAACGCACTCTGTAATGACTCTTGATTTTTCTGTAATGCAGAAATGGCTTTTGTATATTTGATAGCGTCTTCTTGATCTAAATTACCTGTAATGAATTTTATAATCGAACCAGCACCGTTGATTAGACCTCGTTTGTTTCTTACATTAATTTCACTAATACTAAGTGAGTTATATTTTGCTTTAATTAATTCTATGTTATCTAAGAGTATCTCTCTCGACACTAAAAAGTTACGAAAGTACTTTGGATCGGCTTGCTTAATATAATCATTAAAAGCTACAATATGTAGTCCTAAACTAGTTATACTACTTTTTATCTTATCTAAATCGAAATAGTGAATGAATACGTGTTCACTTTTCTGGATTTTTGCGGGACCTAAGGCAAAGGGCAATACTCCAGGATTGTTAAGGAGAGGTGTCAGGGTCACTTGGTGATCTTGACCTCTGCTCTTGGCAGCTACTAGGACCAGGATCAGGATCTGTATCCTGCAACAGATTTCGTTGGTTACGGAGAGGTCTCCTTAAGTTACGTTTGTTATATACTACGTCTTTGACGTCTAAGATTTTAATGCCTAAGTCTCGTTTGGTTTGTCTAGTTATATAACGCGGTTGGGTTTTTTGACGTGATGCTAATGAGTTTTTAGAATAACAAAGAGTGTCCTCTTCATAGGCGAGAGGCGGTTCTCTAGTTTAATTGCGTTTTTCCATGGTTCTGGTGTGTTTTTCCTGCAGGTTTTTATTTAATTTCGCGTACATGTTTTTTGTAACTCCCTTATGTTTTTCAACGTAATTTTGTAAACATGTGGTTTCTAAATTGATGTCGAATGGGTCGCGATTATCAAGATGTCCATTTATTATCTCTATGGGTTTTTTGTTTGTGATTGAGTGTATTGAGTTATTATAACCTAACACAGAGTATAGCATAAGTTCGGTAGTAGATGATTCGGGACGTGTTTGACTTATGACGCGGATGTGTTCGAGTATAGTAGAGTGGAAACGTTCTACTGCGCCATTAGATTCGGGATTGTTTACACTTGTGTAATGTAACTTTATTTTGTGGAGTTGGGCAAACTCTTTTAGAGGCAAGTTCTTGAATTCAGTTCCAGAATCGGCTGTTAAACAGAGGGGTAATCCGTGATGAGTCATAAATATTGTAAGTGCGTTCAACACACTTATTCCGGTCAGACTTTCTAGTGGGTATGCTTGAGCATACTTGGAGAATGTGTCGATAATGGTTAGGAATTTCTGACCTTTTACCGTAAAGGTATCAATATGTACCACTTCAAATGGTTTCTGTGGGATCGGTACGAGTTGGAATCTTTGTGTACATGGGCGGCACTCGTACTTACTAGTCTGACAGATTTCGCAGTTGTTTATTATATCGGATACGGATTTGGTTAAGTTAGGCCAGTAATAAGTTCGTTTTATTCGTTGCTCAACTTCCTGTATACCGCGATGATTTGTTTTCCCTTCGTGGTACGTCTTTATAATTTGAATCTGTTTGTCCTTATCTGTCACATCATCGAGCTTTTGCTTATAAATTGTAAGTTTAAATCCGGCATTCTTAAATATACGTTGTAGGACTGTTGTGATTTCGGGAATGAGTTTTTCGTCTGATAGCCAGATGCCGTATTTGGTTTTGGAACTTACAAATTTTTTGAATATATCTATTATTTCCGGTTCAATATTACTTTCGGTAATTTGGACATGTATTTGTATTTTACCAGGAAAGATTTCTTTTATTACAGGTTTGTGAGGGGAATGATGAACAAAGTTCAAAAATATTTGGTGGTTGCATGAATTTATGGAGCTTCCATAAATTCATGCAACCACCGTGGGAAACACTATCCGTGTATGGAGTGGACAGCCAAATGATTCGTTCACTGAAGTCCTTGAACAAAGACTCCAGTATTTAAATGACTCAATGCTTTTCGCTCTTTTAACCACTGTTTCGTCCATTTTCTTTCTTTGTTTTTCTTGGTCACTCGCACATAAAAGAGTCAATGCCACTCCAATTTTCTCATATTTTTAAAGACACGGTTCCATACTTTAAGACCGTCTTAACTGCTAGCGATCTTCGAAAGCACTGACCTGTTGAGCCAACCACGTGACCGTGTAGAACGAAATCAATTTTGGTCCACTCAACCAAGTTATACGTCGCGCCACACGTTATGAGCGGTGGCCTTGAATGCGCAATAGTCACTTTTCAATATATCTCGCGCCACGTATCAAGAGCGCTGGGCGACGTTTTGGCGAGAATTACTGCGCATATGTACAGCTATTGAAAAAAGACTGCGCATTCAAGGCCACCGCTCATAACTCGTCCACATGCTTGGCAAACAACGGCAAACAGCGATCAACAAACACGGACGTGCGGATAGGTGTTTGCCTGTTTTTGTTTGGTATTCGCTGTTTGTGCCGGTGATCGGCATCGGTGTCAGTTTTTCTCCACCTATCAAAGGATGTGCGATAAACGTGTTTGCGGTGTATCCAGACGCTTGCTTGGCTTGCGCTGCGCTGTATCGGTAGTACAGTACGTGCAAGCTTGCCGTCGGCGGACGCTTTAGTTACAAGTGGTTATTATTATTTATTATCTAGGCTGTGTGCTATTGTAATCAATCAACGTAAGTAAAGGTGTATTTTATGCTTGGGTGCCAATTATTATCTTGATATGACGGAAATTAAGAGTCGCGGATTTCGACTTTTTGTGTATCAGCTAATAAAATTGTAATTACTTACCTATTTCAGGAAAATGTCTGATTAGTCTACGGACACAATGTTGATATTTTTAGAAGCCTACCAACAAGAAGAATTCATATGGAATCCTAAGCATGATGATCACAAAAAGAGAAAGATGGTTAACGACGCGTGGACGCGCCTTAGTAATGTCATGAAAAAGATGTCAAGGAACTTAAAAACAAGAAAGAAATACTAATGGCTACGTTTCGACGACATCTTAACAAAAAAATGGACTCCATTCGGTCTGATGCAGGTTACTTTTGCTGCATTATTTTATTACAAATATGACAAGTTCCAATATTTACTTACTTTGTAGCCTAACGGTCCGTAGACAAAGTAACATTCTATTGGCGTTGACGCTAGTAGAAACGGACAAAATGTATGGACTTGACGTATGGTGGCAAAAGCAAACGTCAAAATGTTTCGATCGCTAATGTCAAATCCATACATTCTGTCATTTTCTATTAGCTTCATAGAATGTTACTTTGTCTACGGGCCCAGGAATGTCATCGTTAAAGTGTACGAGACATGTAAAACGTGACAAAAGTCAAACATATGAATTATTTATTTAGAGTGAACTCTAAGGGAGCGCGAAGCGCATATATCTCATACGTTTGACGATTCTCACGTTTTTACACGTCTAGTACTTTTTTTTGTGGTTAAATTCAAGGCAAAGGGATCTCATACAGCCGATGTCTTCATTTAATGTTGGTAGCACTGATCTCGGAAGCATGTGCGATGCCGCCAAAACACCACACAAGTTAACTTGAACCAAAGCTTAAGTTCTGTTTTCGTATTTATTTGAGATTCCTGTTATGTTGGTCGCTTTACGCAACTGTTTGGTACACAATCCGCACGAAATTATGTCACAAATATCACTAAAACCAATTTTTCACGAATATCAAATAACACGAAACGCATTCGCAAACAAACGCGTTCTCGAGGATCTGTACCCTAGGGAACGCGTCCCCAGGTGGCGGATAGGGGAGCGCCCTCTGCTCCTCGGGCAAGCCGCTTGGACATACTCCAAGGTCTGGATTGTCCGATGAGCTGGAGGGTAGGAATCTCCCGCGGACCACTCAGATCACCTCAGTCGGGCCGCTTGGGCTTATTCCAAGGTCGGGACCGGCTGAGGACATCGTCGTTGGGCAGGACGGCGCGTAGGGGATGACGGCGGGTGAACACATACAGTGTCAACGGCGGCTCCAACAGCCTCGTCAGCGGGGGTTACTGCCATAACCGTGAAGGTTCCCATAGTTAAAATAATCTTAAATTGTACTGTGAATGTTGATGTACCCCAGGAGGGTACCAGCTGTGAAGCCGGAGAATACCTCCCCGGGCTTGTACCGGGCAGCCCTTTGTTCTCTGGGATGGGCAACGGTTTACTTTGTTTTGACAATAGTCAAGGCGGCGACAGGGTTCGCCACTCGTCACGCCGAAGCTCCCGGAAGGGCGAAAAGCGGGCTTTGGACACCCGCTTTGCTACGTGGAATGTGCGTGGAGCGATAGATGAAAAGATTGATGAAATGTGTGATATGATGGACAAAAAGAGAGTAGATGTGTGTTGTGTGAATGAGACTAAAAGAAAGGGGTCAGGAACAACTACCCATGGCCCTTTTACAGCCTACTGTTCTGGGGTTACAGAGGCCGAGGTAGGATGTAAGGGGGTAGGGATTGTGCTCTCCCAACGTATGGCCCAGTGTGTTAGTGAGTATGAATGTGTAGACCCTAGAATTCTCTGGGTCAGACTCAGGGTGGGGCTTATACGACTATTTGTAGTAGGCGTTTACGCCCCAGATATGGATCTGACACAGAGGGTTCGAGAGGAGTATTGGGAAAATATGCGAGAGGTATTAATGAAGTGCGATGCAAACGAGCGGATCATAATGCTAGGAGACTTTAACGCATGGGTAGGAGTGAAGCGAGATGGTTATGATCAAGTGCTGGGTAAGTTTGGTGACGAAAGGGTCAACGAGAACGGCTTAGGTCTTCTCGAAGTGTATCTGGAAAAGAATCTTTGTGTGACGAACACTTTGTTTTATCACGAAAAGATTCACATGTATAGTTGGCAGAGACAGCAAGTATTATATATTTGATTGATTTTATAATTGTTGATGAAAGACTGAAAAACAACATTGTCGACACGAGAGTATGGCGGGGCGCTAACCTAGGATCTGATAATTTTCTGGTGATAAGCCAGATAAATGATTTGTTCAAACGATGGCATCATCACCCTCAAATGCCGACAACAGAGTTGGAACGTATAAAAGTAGAGACATTAAGAGAAGAGTGTGGGAAAGTAGAATATAAGAAGAGACTGGCTGAACACTTTGAGAAGAATAATTTGAAAGGAGAGTGTGACCTTGACATGGAACAGTTTTGGTCAATAATTAATAATGGAGTGATAGAGTCTGCAAGAGAAGTATGTGGTGTGACCAAAAGGAAGAAAGGAAAAAGACCAGAACAAGCTGTCTGGTGAGATGATGAAGTAAGAAAGGTGGTGGATGATAAAAATAGCATGGTTGGACTTGTTAGCTACAAAAGCTAACATGAGAGTAAATGGTGATAGAAAAATGAAGAAAATGTGGATAGAGCGATTGAGAAGTATAGAGTCTTGAAAAGACTGGTGAAAGAATGTGTGACAACAAAGAAAGAATAGATAAAAGAGCGATGTGATGAAAGGTTTTCTGACAATTTCCGGGCCAACATCAAGATGTTTTGGAAATTGGTGAAGGATGCCCGAGGAAAGTCAGAAAAAACTTGTTATGAGCGATGGAAATGATACAACACCCGTTTGGTTATAATGCGTATAATCGACTGCCGTCTCCCATCGCGGGCGCAGCCGCGGCACCTTACCTTTAGCAGTGACTACCTACATATCTAAATATAACATTCCTCCACCAATAGTTTAAACTTAATCTAAAAGAATTGCTTATAATTAACCGCGCTCCTGTTTCGTTTAGGGATGTTTACTGATGTGTTTTCTGCAGCACCAACTGTAGCAGCTGCCATTGATGCTTGAGGGAGAGGATTATCTATTCCATCTGTGGCGTGCTCACATTCTGACCCCTGTTCTGCCTCGGCGGTTGTTACCTCGATGGTTTCTGCTGGAGCTAGCTCCGCTCTGGTTAATGGGGCCGGCGCTGGCGAAGCCTCACTCACTGGTGCCGTGCTAGTAAGGTCGACCGTAGCTGGTGGATGATTGATCGTCGTAGTGACGTAAGCTGGCATCATCTGATCCGGTTCTGGATCCGGAATATTCTGACTCTGCGAGCTGACCTCCTCCCCTCTATACTTCAAAATCTGGTTAGCATGCTTTTTCAGTATAAATCCATTTTCTACAAGGTGTACATTAAATATAGTGAAACCGAGTTTCTCCACAATCTTTGCACGTGCCCAACTGCACTTATTGTTTTTAAATATCTTAACTAAACCAGTTTCTCCTGTATTAAAACTTACAGATCTATTTCCCGTATAATTCTCACACTGTAAAGACTGTTGTCGGCGGACGGTTTCGTCAAGTGTGGCTGAGACTGATGACGATGGCGACATCGGTTTCAACAAATCTAGCCTACATTGCAAATTGTGTCCAAACAAAATTTCTGCCGGCGACTTATTTGTCGTAGTATGTTTTGAATTTCTATATCGTAATAGAAACTCGTTTCATTTATGGTTTATCAAATTAATGTTACATCCCCATAAAATAATTGATTTTAATGCCTTTTTAACTATTTTAACATAGCTCTCAGCTTGTCCATTGCTTTGTGGGTTATATGCTGGCGATGTTAAATGGTTAATACCATTCAAGGAACAGAAATTTTCTAAATCTGAGGATACAAACGATGTTCCATTATCAGTACATATTGTGTTAAATTGTCCAAATCTAGCCATCACTTCGCAAAGTTTATCGATAACTATTCGACTACTGTATCCAGTTGAAACATCGTAGCATTCAACCCATTTTGAATACGCATCAACTATTATTAAATAGACTTTGTTATTTAACGGGCCCAGTAAATCTAAATGAACGCGATGCCACGGTCGCGGAGGGAAGGGCCAGGGAGTGAGGGGCATGCGCGGGGGGGACGGGCGCAGAGATGCGCATACACTACATGCCGCCACACACTGCTCAATCTTCGCGGCGAGACCGGGCCACCAAAACCTAGTACGGGCTTCAGCCTGCATCTTACTAATACCTAAATGCCCACTGTGCATCTCTTTAATGACCCTATTGCGTAAACAACTAGGTACTATCAATTTGTATCCTCTCATTACGCAATCGAGCTCCACTGATAGCTCATGTCGACAAGCATAGTACGGTTTCAGTAAGTCATGAGTAATCTTCTCAGGCCATTTGCCCGTGATGAAATCCTTAATCCGTGAAAGGACATGATCTGAATTAGTTTTATCACGTATTTCTTGTAGAGAAATATAATTATCTCCCTCACATACAAAATTTACATAGACCACGCTATCAGTATCACAGTTATCAGAGCGCGGGCCCGCTGCTATTCTCAAGTTAGAAACCGATTTTATAGATACAGAGCGACTAAGAAAATCAGCTGTGTTGTGCGCGCTACTAACATATTCAATTCTATAATTATACGCTGATAGGAAAATAGAATATCTTTGCAATCTATTAGCGGTTATTTCAGGTATGCCTTTGTCTGGATTGAAAATTTATAACAGAGGTTTATGGTCGGTTCTTAAAATAAAGGGTGTTGCCCGCCCGAACAGATAGTAATGACATTTTCTAACCCCGAAGACGATTGCTGTCGCCTCTTTTTGTATCTGGCTATATCGCTTCTCGGCCTGGCTTAGCGCGCGCGATAAATACAACAAAGGCTTATCAACGCCATCTTCTACTTGTGATAATATAGCACCGAGTCCAGTAGGAGATGCGTCAACCGTTAAAGTAAACTGCGCATATGGATTAAAATGTGCTAATATTTTATCAGATGCGAGTTTGCTTTTTATTTTCTGCACTGCATGGTCATGATCGGAATTCCAAGACCATGGAACATTCTTTTGTAATAACTTGTGCAGCGGACTGAGTATAGACGAAGCATTTTCAATAAAATTTCTGTAATAATTTACCATGCCGAGAAAAGACTTTAACTCTGATACATTATTTGGCTGTTTTGCTTCTAGTATTGACTTTACCTTGTCTGAAGATTTATGCACCCCATGACAATCAATAATAAAGCCCAGATAGGATACTGAGTCTAGCAACAAATAGCACTTATATTTTAGCAAAACTAATCCGGCCTGTTCTAATACTTCAAAAACCTTATTTAATCTTTCAATGTGTTCTTCCCGAGTCCAGCCTGTTACTAATAGATCATCCATGTATTGTAGAACACCTTCGCCTAGATCTGATAATATACCTTCTAAAGTTCTCTGAAAAATCGACGGTGCGCTGGATAACCCAAAGACATGCCGAGAAAAGACTTTAACTCTGATACATTATTTGGCTGTTTTGCTTCTAGTATTGACTTTACCTTGTCTGGAGATTTATGCACCCCATGACAATCAATAATAAAGCCCAGATAGGATACTGAGTCTAGCAACAAATAGCACTTATTTTTTTGCAAAACTAATCCGGCCTGTTCTAATACTTCAAAAACCTTATTTAATCTTTCAATATGTTCTTCCCGAGTCCAGCCTGTTACTAATAGATCATCCATGTATTGTAGAACACCTTCGCCTAGATCTGATAATATACCTTCTAAAGTTCTCTGAAAAATCGACGGTGCGCTGGATAACCCAAAGACTAGACGTGTATATTTAAAGAGCCCTTTATGTATGTTGATACAGGTCAGCTGCTGTGATGACTCATCTAAAACTAGCTGATTGTACGCAGCTGTCAAATCCAGTTTACTAAACTGCTGGCCGCCATGCAGCTTTGAAAACAGTTCTTCTATTCTAGGCATGGGATATTTCTCCACTACCAGCTGTTTATCCCGAATAATCAGCACAAAGGCGTATCTTTTTATCTTGTCTAATTACAGGTACTATCGGACTTGCGTAGTCGGAAAACTTTACTACTTTACTTTACTAGAACACCTTGGTCCACTAATCTATTGATTTCCGCTTTAACACTTTCACGGAGAGCATAAGGTAATGGTCGTGCTTTACGGAATACAGGTTTTGAGTCTGGTTTGAGTTTGAGCTTAACGCTAATATTCTTACAGCAACCGAGACGCTCCGAAAACAACTTTGGATACTTTTTGCTAATTTCGTTTAGAACGTCGTTACACATGTTAATAAAGGTTACTTGCAAGTCAAACCTAGTGATGAAATCACGTCCTAGTAGGGGTGGCCCACCAACTCTCACGACATATACATTTATATCCGCATTTTTAGATCGGTATTGAAAAGTCAATGATAGATAGCCTGCTGTCCCGATCACAGATATCGAGAGATAGGTTGAGGGGCGTGGCACGTGCGAACAAATGTAGCTCCGACAGGTTAGATATTGAAAATTCTCGGTAGTCACCGGGCGACCGCAGTGACGAATTCATTTCCGTTGTTTTTCGAAAATGCCGACCTGTGCAATACTCACGTGCAAAAATTGAAGCGAGATTGTGAACTCCAAGAACGCCGGTGTCACATATCACTTGTAAGTCTCATTCCAACTATTATTTCTTCTTAAAACACAAGAAATAAACATTATTACGAAAATAAATCATTCGCGGAAAATTCGTCACGAATTGACATTAAAGTGACAATGTCATGTTGTTCTCGCGAAGTTTACTATACATTGCTTGTTTTGTATCTTAATTTCACTACTTATTGCCAAGCTAACACGCAATGAATATTTCACACTTATCTAAGTACGAAAGCAAAGATGCATCGTGATACGGAGGCGAACTGTTACACGCACACAGAGACGACATATAGTGATGGGGATAGTGATAGGAGAATTATGTTTTTGAATCGATAGATTTTATCATTCCGCAATTACTAATATAGTTAATGTAATAATATAGTTATTTTATTGCTCATAATACGTAAGTTTATTGTCAGTTATTCCAATGATTGCCAAACAGGCAGTTTAGATTTTAAGTTTGTTTAAAACCTCGCCCTACGAAGGATAATGGGGTGTTATAAGTATTGATCGGAAATTCCGATGCTTTCAGTCAGGTCCGAAGAGTTCACAGTTATTCTACCTTCAGAAACCTCTTTGCCTCTCTTTCTAGCTGTAAGGATTCTGTTGAAAAAAAGAAGAGAGGCAAAGGGGTCTCATATGAGTCTCCCGCTCGACGCGGAACCGGGTAGACGTGCGCGCGCAGTGATTAAAAACACCGCTTATTATTATCGATCGAGTAACCTACAAAAATGGTGAAGTGCTATAAATGCAACCGGGTCGTCAACACCAAGAGTCCAGGAATTCAATGCAGCAAATGTAACAAATGGATACACGCTGCCTGTGCTTCTATCACCCCAGAGCAGCTGAATACATTGTACGCGACGGAGTCGGTTGACTGGAAATGTCGAGTTTGTGCAGGTACATTGAAGAAGCCAGAGCGTCTGTCATGCATTATGCCGGACCCAGAAGACGATGACAATACTGACGCAGAGCAATTACCCAACAGCGAAGACCAAGGGATGGATTACCACACCATGATGACACGTATGCTACGTGAAGTTCGTCAGGTAATACGCGATGAACTCGCAACGACGATGCAATTCTATTCAAACAAAATAGATGACTATGAAATCAAAGTCAACGGCTACGTAGAAAACATCAAAACTGTAGAGAGACATTGCACTGACCTCAAAAATCAGTACAATAACTTGGTGTTGAGGAACAATATATTAGAACAAAAAGTGAATGCTATTGAACAAAGAAACATCATAAACAACCTTGAAATATGTGGTGTACAGGAGCAAAAGAATGAGAATATCAAAGCAATTGTCCAAAACATTAGTGACACTATCAAACAGCCAATACAAGAAGTAGACAAGGCATATAGGAAGAAAATGAAAAATAAAACGGGCACTAACAAGGATACAGCTGCGGATATTATAATTGTATCATTGAAAGAAGGTTGCCGAGACAAGTGGCTGCAAGCAGCGAAGCACCGTGAATCTCTTACGCCGAGCAACTCATACCTACTGTGGAAGGCTAAACAAGAACTTAAATTCACCAAACTATACAAATACGTATGGTACAAAGGCGGATCAATTCTGGCAAGAAGAGAAGAGAATGACAAGGCTAACCTGATAAGATCTGAAGCGGATATAGAAAGACTTGCACGCGAAAGCAACAAGAACCAAGGATGAATAAAGCAACGTATAACCCGACAAAATAACTAACGGAAACAGAGGGCAGCCTAAAGACAATATCCGAAGAAAATCATAACACATGGAATGAATTCACCGATGAGATTCCCTTTCATCACAACACTATGACTGTCCTACACATCAATATCCATGATCATCAACTTCAATCAGTTAGAACACATCATAATTAACAGCTCGCGGCTCGTACAGGTCGTGGTAATATGTGAAGCAAATATTTCAGACGCAAACACATGTATGTTTGAATTGGAAGACTACACCATGTACTCGGAATTAAGAAACGCCAAGAAAGGAGGGGGGATAATAATATACATACATAAAAGTGTTATATTTACGAGGCATTCGGTATTTACATGTAACTTTGAGTGTATCCTGGGTGAATTAGAATTAAGTAATAATAGTGTCATAGGATTGTGTGCAGTGTACAGACCACCTAGTTTAAATAAATGTCAATTTATAACGGAGCTATCCAATGTCCTAAGTAAGTACCCAATCAACAAAAGCTATGTTTTAATAGGGGACGTCAATATCGATTTAAAAATACAAAATCCCACTGTAAATAACTACCTTAACAGATTATATGGATTAGGGTTCGAGTGCGGTATCAGTCAATATACGCGGATTGAAAAGAAATTGGATGAAATCACGAAATCATGTATAGATCATATTTTTATGCGAGACGCGGATAGAATAGAATAGAATAGACGTTTATTAGCTTTCTTGTTGTACATAGGGTCTTAGATAAGTATTTTCAGGAACAAACAAGAACCCTGCTAGGGCGCTGCTAACTTAGGATTATAAAAGGTTATAACTTAAATTCTTACTTACTACCTAGATTACTTATTTTATTTATTATTAATTTTCATAGACTCTCTAAAACAAGAACAATAACAGAATATATTTTACTTTTACTTAAGATATAATAACACAAGTCTCACAAGCTCCAAACCTAGTTTTTGCCATGTTCATCAAAAAACTCTTGTAGAGTATAATAACTTTTTCGTACTAAGTATTTATTAAGGGCATTTTAAATACATTAATTTTTTCTATAGACTGAATTGATTTCGGTATACAATTAAATATTTTGGCAGCCATCGAGCGGGGGCCTGAATGAACTAAATGTAATTTCGATGAGCATGTTGCCAATCTTTTATGTGGTCTTAATCCTTCTGGTCTTGTGTATAGATATGAGAACAGATACGTGCGAGCAGCTGTGATAAACAATGCCCTCGCCGACCACTTTATAACTGGCCTGTCAATTGTAAATAACCAAAAACAAAACAACAACCAATACAAATACACGTACAGATTAGATAACAAGAAAGTACTAAAAGACTTACACGAAACTGACTGGAACCAAGCTCTAACCTTTCACAATCCCAATGATATCTATAACTTTATATCTGATAAATTCACAAATGTATACGACAAAAATAGACTCAAAATTAAGATAAATATAAGTAAAAGAAAACAATGCCCATGGAACTGTAAAAGTATAACAGAGATGTGTGCAAAAAGAGATGAATTATTCTCAATATGGAAGATGGATGAAAGTAACCTAGATAATAGATTATTATATAACCTCCTGAGACCCCGTGTACTCGCATGATGACATAAACTTTAGAAAAATCTTGAATGAAACCATAGGCACACATTTGAATTTAGCGTGGTCTGGGGCAATCGTAGTATTGTTGCCATATAAAAAATATATATTGAGGTTGGTTTTGGAACGCCATTTTGTCTTGGCAACTGTGACAACATAAGCGAGAGGAGTCATCATGTCGCGAAGTGAGAGTAAGTGTTTTATATCCATTGAAATCCATAGATATCGTATTTCTTTTTGTTTGTTTTTGTGTAAAGTGGTTAGAGGTATTCTGTAACCACTTAGATAAAGCATTATTTCAATCGAAATGTAAATTTTACCCAATTGCTAGTTATATGTTTCTTTTTCTATGTCATCATCCGATCACATCCGTTCTGAACTACAACTTTTTATGTCATCACACGATGACACCAGTTCTCAATTTTGATATTTGTTTTAGAGCTTCGAAATCAAAATATTACACAATGGCTCTATGAATCCGACGGCCAAGAACTATCAGACAGTGAAAATGAAAGCCCATTTATGCCTACACATCTTCGGAGTGATTCCAGTTCGGATGACGAACAAAACGCCAGTGATACTTTACCAGGCGCCGGTAATTTATCTTTGTCTGATGAGGAGACTACAAGTTCGAGTACTCCACGATTTCCACCGGTTGCAACTGTTTGTGGCCGAGGAAGAGCTAGAGCTAGAGGAAGAATATCATTGAGTAGAGGAAAGGGGAGGGGAAGGGGGACGGAAAGGTCACAATCGATAGTCTCATCACGGGGCCGGGGGTGTGGACGAGGACGTGGTGTAAGCGTGCGTCAACGTGGACGGGCTCGTGGCCGTGGTATCCAGCAGCGCCGATATGACCCATACAGCCATAAATGGACCCATGCTTCCTTTATTCCTAATATGAGAGGCTTACAGCAACCAGCGTACCCGATGCGTGATCGATCGGAATGGAAACCCATTGACTTCTTACACGAATACGTCGATGATGTTTTGTTGGACAAAATAGTTACAGCTGCAAACAGGACAGTTTTGTCTCGAACCGGAAATATTTTGGGATTTACATTGAAGGAATGTAAAATATTCATAGGATTGAATTACATAATGTCGTGTCTTAAATTCCCAAAAATACGTATGTATTGGAGCCAAAAGTGGTGTGTTCCCATCATCGCTGATTATAAATAAATAAAAGACTGATTATAAATAAAAAAGACTGATTATAAATAAATAAAAGATAATTATAAGGTTAAAATAATTATTTCAATTGTTTTATTAATTTTCATTCCCTTATTATTGAATATTAATATTAATCGTTTATGTCCTCATACGAGGTCGAACGCCCAGCGTCCTCATATGAGCACATAACGTAAAATGGGGGGGAGAGCTTTTTTTTTTTTTTTGTATTTTTAGATGAAGCCTTACCCTGTAACCTTTCCGAAAACATGTTTTTTTATAATGATATTTGAAAAATTAGGGCCCAGGATTCAGGAGGATAATAAATACAGGAATAAAACTAGTAAACACATCAATAAAATAAAAAATGAATATACCAAAAATATAATTTGTGAAAATTTTAATAACCCAAAAAAGATGTGGGAAATTATAAATAAACTGTGTGGAAGAAGTATAAAGTCAGTAGACGAGGTAATATCAAAAGCTTTTAAAAATTGTGAACTAGATGACTTAACAAATAAATTTGCAGACGAATTTCAAAATAATGTTAGTAAAATATGTAGCCAATGTAACATACCCTTAATAAATAAAGATACATATGAAAATATACCTAATACGTGTATGAGGCTTAAAAAGGTGAGTGACAGGGTGGTGCACGTGATAATCAAACATTTGAATGGTAAAAAAAGCCCGGGCGCCGATGGGATAAGGGCGTCGGACATAAAATGTATAAACGAAAAAATAGCCCCGGTAATAACCCACTTAATTAACACATGCATCTCCACATCACAGTACCCGGACGATCTCAAACTAGGAATCATAAGACCGGTATATAAAAAGGGTAGCCATCAGGATATTAATAATTATAGGCCAATAACTATATTATCGTGTATAGATAAAATAATAGAAAAATACTTTGGTCACGAGCTAAATAAATACCTAACACAGAATAATGTCATACATGAGAATCAATATGGATTCCAGCAGAAGAAAAATACTTGTCAATTACTCAGTAAATTCACCAGCGAAGTAAATGGTTACCTACACAATAAACAACATGTTTTGGCTATTTTTGTGGATTTCAGTAAGGCCTTTGAAACATTAAATTACTCAACGTTGTACCGAAAATTACAGCAGGCTGGTATACAGGGTCCGTTGCTCGGATGGTTCAGGGATTACCACGAGGGCCGGTCCACCTCGGTGAGCATAGCCGGAAAACGCAGCAAGCAAATACCAACCGAGGTGGGCTCGGCACAGGGGTCAATCCTTGCACCGACCGAGTACCTAATATACGTTAACGATATGTCTAACAACTTTAATGGAGGGTCGGTATACCAATTTGCAGATGATACTTGCCTACTGTATGCACATAAAGATATTGAGGAAGCGCAAAATAGACTACAGATAAATTATGATATGCTATGTAAATGGGCTCATGATGTTGGGTTAGTTATCAACGAACAAAAAACTAAACTCATGCACATTCATTCCCCATATCTAAAGTCAACAACAATACCCAGGATCGTGGCCCACGGGCACCAATGTATGCATCAAAACATCATTTGTAACGGTACATGTGCTAATCTGGAACTAGTCGACCAACATACGTACCTAGGCATGATAATAGACAGTAACTTCAATTGGGGACCCCACATCGAACTTATATGTAAGCGTCTAAGGGCTATAATGGGAAAACTAGTTATACTAAAATATAAAATTCCTTACAACATACTAAGATTGTTATATTTATCATTGGCTGACTCTGTAATAAGTTATGGACTAAGTAGCTACGGTAGGACATATAAAACATACATAGATAACATATATAAACTACAATTAAGTATTCTAAAAAAGATTGTACCATCAAAGATAAAAATTCAATACAAAGACGACAGCACAGCAATATTTGAATACTGTAATATTATCAATATCTATAATAAAACTAAGTTCCTAATAATGTGTGAAGAAAAAGAAAATATAATTAATGTAAAACGCCATGCTCGACCGAAATCATTGCGCGCACTATCTTATATACCTACATTTGTTGTACCTAGATTTAACAATGACTATGGTAGGCGAACGATAGAATGTATGCTACCGCTAGTACTCAATGAACTACCGAGCGAGGTCATTGATTCCCTGTGCGTGGACAATCACAAATGTAAAACTGTATTAAAAATGTACTTCCTACAACAATGTAAACACGGACCGGCTTCACAGGTGGCGGAGGGACCCGGCGGCGGCGGCGGCGGCGGCGGCGTAGCAGGCGAGCCGTGAATATTCTACTAAGAAATCGCGGCTGGCCTGTCGCGCGGGGAATATCCGTAGCCTGTGAAACCGGCTCATAGTATTTCGCTCATAGAAAAAAATATTAGATTAAAATGTAAACAGGGTAAAAGCGGGGGACAGTGGTCACACTTAAACCTGTCAAGGATTGAGTGGCCACCTAAGTAATGTAAAGAATAATTATAATTTGTTTTTGAATAAATAAATAAAAAAAAAAATCGTATAAATATGTCGTATTTACAAAAAAAATACTATTTTATTTATAGAACCCGGCATTTTATACGACTGTCTATAGCAGTGTCTATAAATTATAATCGATCGATGATACACACTGTCCTTGCATTGTCCCAACACTAGCTCGACTATCTAGTATACCTGCGGTAGTGTGTGTGTGTTTGGACGATAGGTGCATGACATTGCACTGACCAATAAAAGCGGAGGGATTGATGTACGAGTGGTGTAAATGTATGCGTGTTCTTAGTTTTCGGCGACACTGGTTCCGATACAAGCTTAGCGCCAAGGGCCTATCTCTCGATATCTGTGGTCCCGATATTACTACCGTTATAACTTTGCAAAATGATGTTGCTAGGTTTTAGTTTTACATGTGAAAATTTATCTAAGTATGTTTTCTCTGGTATAACCGTAACTGCAGAACCTGTGTCCAACTCAAAGCATAACCCTATTCCATTGACAATAACGGACTCCTTCATTGGTTCCCCCAGTAAGGAACGAATATTATATATAATTCGCTTACCATCATCGCCACCGTCATCAGCGCAACCACACTCAACGAAATGATGACGAACTATATTTCTATTGGGACATACTCGTCGTAAATGCCCTTTTATACCGCACTTTTTGCACTTGTAACGAGCAAACCGACACATGTTGACTTCATGCCCTTCATATCCGCAAGCTTCACACGTGGAACCGGAGTCGTTGCGACCCTGTATCACTCGCGCCGATAGGTTGCTAGCCTGCGCGCGCGACTGCCTCGGCGCCGCCGCCATCTTGAGCACCGGGAGAGATTGCTGCACCACAGCCACTGAAGAGGTCTGCTGTGAGCCTTGACGTGCACAACGCACGCCCTCAGCCAATCCCAGCGCCTTGCTCAAGTTGAGCTCCTTCAAGTCCTTTGTGAAGAGTTTATCCCGCTCTGGGCCAGACATAACAAAACGGTCCCGAAGAGCCTCATCCAAAGTCGATGCACTAAAACCGCAATCAATGGCCAGCCCTCTGACACGAGCTGCCCACTGCGCCAAACGTTCACTGGGTAGTTGCGTGGCACTATGAAATCGGTACCGTTCGGCAAATCCACATTTCTTTGGTACGAAATGTCCATCCGGTAATGCTACCACTTTTGTATAGTCCAACTTTCCAACTTGTGATGGTAACGCCAAGTCACGTAATAACTTGTAAGTGTTTTCAGCCAAACTACTCAGAAAAATGGCGCGGCGCTTGCTACCGGCGATGTCTTCTTTTGTTTCGCAAATATCGTTTGCTATAAACCACTGTTCAAGCCTATCCTTGTACAGTGGCCAATCTTCACTTTCATGATTGAATAGAGATAAAGTCCCGACTGTTACTTTTGCAATTTTTTAGCACGCGTAATAAAATTGTTTATCCTCGTGGCCAACTGTTATGAGCGATGGAAATGATACAACACCCGTTTGGTTATAATGCGTAAAATCGACTGCCGTCTCCCATCGCGGGCGCAGCCGCGGCACCTTATCTTTAGCAGTGACTACCTACATATCTAAATATAACAAAACTAATTTTAATGTAATTAGAAGTGAAAATGGTGATGTTTTGAATGAGGAAGAAAAGGTTCTGGATCGATGGAAGGAATATTTTGAAAGTCTACGAACGTGAGGGGACTGGAAGTGTAGCTGCAAGCACATCCTCCTCACTAGTAGATGCCGTACCCGCAGCTGTCGCTGAGGATACGACATCGACTGAAGTTGAGTACGAAAGTGATAATATAAGCATGAAAGAAATAGTATGTGCGATGAAAAGTATGAAAACAGGTAAAGCGGCAGGGTATGACAGAGTATCGTTAGAGATGCTGAGGGGGGGAGATGGCGTCGTGGCTAGTCAGCTGAACCGACTCTTTAATATATGCTGGACGATCGGTCGGGTGCCAGGAGACTGGTGCAAGGCTGTTATCGTCGCGCTATATAATGGGAAGGGTTCACAGCAGGACTGTAAAAGCTACCGTGGCATTAGTCTTCTCAGTATCGTCGGTAAATTGTATGCAAAAATATTGATTGAACGAGTGATGAAGAAAACGGAGGAAAATATCTGAGATGCGCAAGGGGGATTCAGAAGAGGAATGGGATGTACGGACCTGATCTTTGCTCTACGATGCGTAAAAGAAAAACATCTGGCTTTGAGGCATAAAGTTTACTGCGCTTTCGTAGACTTAGAAAAGGCATATGATAAAGTGATGAGGAATGATTTGTGGGAAACACTATCCGTGTATGGAGTGGACAGCCAAATGATTCGTTCACTGAAGTCCTTGTACAAAGACTCCAGTATTTAAACGACTCAATGCTTTTCGCTCTTTTAACCACTGTTTCGTCCATTTTTTTTCTTTGTTTTTCTTGGTCACTCGCACATAAAAGAGTCAAGGCCACTCCAATTTTCTCATATTTTTAAAGACACGGTTTCATATTTTAAGACCGTCTTAACTGCTAGCGATCTTCGAAAGCACTGACCTATTGAGCCAACCACGTGACCGTGTAGAACGAAATCAATTTTGGTCCACTCAACCAAGTTATACGTCGCGCCACACGTTATGAGCGGTGGCCTTGAATGCGCAATAGTCACTTTTCAATATACCTCGCGCCAAGAATCAAGAGCGCTGGGCGACGTTTTGGCGAGAATTACTGCGCATATGTACAGGTATTGAAAAAAACCGGTCAAGTGCGAGTCTAAATCACGCAAGAAGGGTTCCGTACCACCGTTCAATGGAAGCGATGGTGTGGAGTGAATAGTTTGGATTTTACACAGCAAAATATTGTTTACAAAGTTATTGGTGCGGTTACTTTCACACTCCATGTACGTAACCAGGTGCATCCATAAGTTTGTATGTGGTATTGTTGTATGGGAGCCCCCTTAAATATTTATTTTTTCCTGTTTTTTAGTATTTGTTGTTATAGCGGCAACAGAAATACATAATCTGTGAAAATTTCAACTCTCTAGCTAGCTAGGTTCTTGAGATACAGCCTGGTGACAGACGGACGGACGGACGGACGGACGGACGGACGGACGGACAGCGAAGTCTTAGTAATAGGGTCCCGTTTGGAACCCTTCGGGTACGGAACCCTAAAAAGACTGCGCATTCAAGGCCACCGCTCATAACTCGTGGCGCTAAAACCGCTTATACCTATAGGTACATATGCGCAATAATTCCCGCCAACGTCGCCCAGCGCTCTTAATTCGTTGCGTGACTTATAACCTCTGTTGGTGGTTGGTTCCAAAACTGTAGATAGGCTTTATTAGTATCTAGAAAATAATGAACAAAACGATCGCACCACCGACCAAGACAGAGATGAAATGGGTTTTATATCGCAAATCCAGTATATCCATTTAGATAAAACCCATTGCAGCAGTGGAAAGACATGAAAACCGTGTTCCCGGGGCTCTACACGCTTGAAGTTCTCTTTCTAATTATACGGGGGACGTCAGTTCCGGCGGAGCGTCTATTATCCAAAGCTGGAGCCCTGATCACGGAGATTCGAAACCGTCTGTTGGGCTCAAGGGTCAATAAATTACTATTTTGAAATGAATGAGATCCGATGATTGCTCGGGAGAAGATTTTGGAGTGTAATTTAACAAAACATCTTAATTGTACGAGGGTGGATCAAAAAGTACCCGTGTTAGAAATGAAGACGCATATATATTTTAATGTTTTATTTTATTTTTTAACATAATCTCGTTCTAGGTTCTTACACTTTTCCCAGCGTATCAGCCACTTTTTTATCCCCTCCAAAAAGTAGGATTTGTCAAACTTTTCAAAATACGCTTCTGTCTCAGCTATAACCTCCTCATTTGACCTGAATTTCTTTCCCCCGAGCCATGTTTTCATATTGGGGAACAAAAAAAATCACGGAGCCAGATTCGCATAGTAAGGCGGGTGTGGCAGCAATTCGTAACGTAGTTGGGTTAGTTTGGCAGTGAGAATTTTGGATAAATGGGCTGGTGCGTTGTCATGATGGAACAACAAGCCAAATTCTTCTTGGCGAAATGGGGCCGTGTCTCCTTTATTTTGTTATCAAACCGGTCCAATAACGGTCCATTATAGTACGGCCCTGTGATAGTTTTCCCTTTTTGCAAGAAATCTATAGGGATTATTCCCTTGCTATCCCGAAAAATAGTGGCCATGACTTTTCCGGCTGATGGAACCGTTTTCGCCTTCTTTGGGGCAGATTCGTTAGAAAAAATCCATTGATTAGACTGCCGCTTGGCCTCAGGTGTATAATAATGGATCCAGGTTTCATCTACAGTAACGACACGACGCAAAAACTCCTGTGGATTTCACTCAAATAAGCCCAAAGAGTCCTTCGACATTGGCAGCTTATTTTCATCCGTGAGTAATCGCGGCACCCACCGCGCGGACACTTTTTTCATAAATACGAATAATTTATCGTGTTTTATATTAATTGCTGTTCCGTACGACACCTCTACTGCCTCTGCTAATTCACGCACTTTGGTACCTCGATCGGTGAACGTTATGTTTTTACCTTTTGCACGACTTCCTCGGTAACCACGTCTGCCTGGCGCCCTCGTCGAAAACAGATATGTACGACCTCGTTTAGATTCATTAAACCAATATCTCACTCAAAATATAATGTATGTACGCAAGAACCTTACAACATTTTCCAAACGTAGCGATAGCTGTAATGTTAGCCTAAGAAATAATCACAGACTATGTGCGCCCCGTTTTAGACTCGCGAATGTTAGCAATTTTTTCAAGGGTCAGTGCATTCTCTACTACAATAGGATACCTCTGGAGATTTTGAAATTGCCATTTGAGCAATTTAAAAAGCATGTTAAAGCGACTTTGTCGAAAAAGGGATATTACAATGTTCAAGATTACTTAAATGACAGGACTGTATGGGGTTAATCTGGCTCAACACAGACCTTGCTGTTAATAGTTTTGTTATTATTTATTCCTACTTATTAATCATAACAATTAAATTTTTCATATTTGTATTAGCTAAGCACAACCTATTTTTAAAAGAGATCTAAAAATCAATCTGTGGTAGTTTCTACGCCCTACTTCTCCCACAGTGGTCCAATGTAGGGAAGAGGCAAAAAATGACGTTTGCTAAGTATATGTAAGGTACTTGATACAATTAAGGCCTACTTAACTTTAAAGCCCTTGATCTCAATAAATAAGCCTATTAACTACTATAACCTAAGTTACAATTCATGAATGATTAATTAATGGCAATTTCTGACAAAAAAAATGAACGATTTATGACAAAAGATAGGAAAAATAATCAATTTTCTGAAACCCTACTTTTGGCTGTAATAAATCACGTACACTTAAAAAGGCCTACTATGTTCAAGCCAAGAAAATAACTAAAATTAATTAAAACAAATAATAAAACTTTATTTTTTCAGATTTTTCTTTATTATGTTTTAATTATATTATGGAAAAACTTGTAACAAAATATTTTGTTTTTAGTGCACTTAATCACTAATCAGACTTTTAGTCTCATAATAAACTAATTAACTAAAATTCTCACAAAATTCAATACTTATAGTAGAAAACACAACATTAGGCACTAAACTTTTCAAAAAAACTAAAAGATATATTTTTTATTTTGTTTTTGGGTAGGCCTTATTTGGTAACAATGTTTTAATATGGCCTCCAAAGAAAACAACTTTATAAAGCAAATTAGGAACATAAATCAGTCATATTAAGTAATAGAACATAAATCAGTCATAATAAGTAAAAATAAATCTTAATTCTAAACATCACAATCGGGACACACAAAGGCATCTAAATCATTTTTTGTCAATCCAATGCAAGATTCGTGAAACCATTTATGACAATTAATGCATGGTCTCATATCCTCCACTTTTTCTTCATGACATGCATGACAATACCAACGTTCTTCGTTCTTTTTGGATTTCTTTCCTGTTATGGTTTTCTTCTTTGCAGATTTATCGTTTAGTTTAATATTGCCTTTCTTTTTGGTTTCTTTTCTTTCTGGTTGCACTTTTTTTGCTATTTTCTTCTTTTCAATAGGTTTTGCTATTTTCTTCTTTTCAATAGGTTTTGCTATTTTCTTTTCTTCCTCTTTCTTGTTAAATAAATCTTTTGTCACTCTTTGACCTTTGTAGTTTAAAGCTTTCTTACGTGGCTGAGTTTTAATAGCTCCATAGTCTGGAGTTGGCATAAATTTATGGAAATCTGGCTTTGTACTTAATTGTGATAAAGGGACGTCTTCTTCGTCTGATGAGTTTCGAGACATAAAGGCTTTTTTTCTCACAGTTTTCAAATTCTCCGCATTTATTCTCTCAATTATGTTTACTGGGCTCGTGTCTCGTTCTTTTCCTATCTGAGGTAGCAAGCTTTCGATCGTCAGGTCCATCTTCTGAGGTGGAGCGTTTACGTTCAACGGGTCTCTTTCCTTGGGTTGAGGGCTTGCGATCGTCAGGTCCATCTTCTGAGGTGGGGGGTTTACGTTCAACGGGTCTCTTTCCTTGGGTTGAGGGCTTGCGATCGTCAGGTCCATCTTCTGAGGTGGAGCGTTTACGTTCAACGGGTCTCTTTCCTTGGGTTGAGGGTTCCTATTACTTATTAGTTTTTAAAAAAAACAGCCGTTTCATACAAGTAAAACAGATTATTTAGTATATATACAATATACATAAAATATATTTTATTTAGCGATTTCAGAGTTGGACCTATACTGAGTTGTTTAGTTTGATGGTCTGAATGGCTGTGAAAATTTGGCTAATGGTTTCAAAATAACCCCTTTATTTTATCTAAATCAGGTGAATATGCCATAAAACCTCACCATTTAATTTCCAAAACTATGAAATAAACTTGAGATTGCTTATGAGCTACAGTATCTCTATTAAGGCCTAAGATCACAATTAAGGCCTACCCGATTATAAATAAAGCCTAGGCCATATTTGTGATCGCACCCTTTTTTTAGTTATGATGTGATCTTAAAAAACAAAGCTAAAGCTTAAAATCTACTTTCGTAGCATAAAAAAAAATGTTAAAAGGTTATTGAATAGGAATTTAAAGAAACAGGAACTAAAACAATAAGATTTTACTAAAAAAACTTACCATGAAGTCGTAATTTTCTTATAACGAGCCGCGTAAACAGCCTGTCCGTGCGATGACCGCGTCCCGACTGGCAGCGGAGCGGGGTGCGGGTGTGCCCGCGCTTTCGGGCAGGTTATGGAGTTCGTATGTGTGTGTGCGCAAGGTCTCTTTTAGTTCAACGTAATTTATCTATGTTTTCTGGCGTGTAGGCTATATTTGTGCATAGGCTTTATTTGTATCAAGTACCTTAAATATCTACAGTAGTAAAGTACTTTGACTTTGACTTTGACATTCGTCGTGATATGCACATTCTCTCCTATCTGTTCAACATTTTGCGAAATCCACGCTACCCCTCATATCTTTGAGAACGTTTCGAGTTTATTTCCTCCAGGCATAGCAACCGGAGATCCCACACGATGTCTCCCTTTCTACTCCTCGGCACAACACTGCCGCTTACAAACACTCGTTTAGGTTAACGGTTATCCGTCTGTGGAACGCACTTCAATTTTCAATTTTTTTAATTTTCAAAAAATTCTTTATGTAATAAGATTATTGTTAGAATTACAAAAACTCCCACAAAACCACATTTCGCAGTTTGTCTGTGGGTAGACAGTCTTACTGCTACTCACGTTAACATTAAAATAATTATTATAGTGACTAAAGAATGAGATCTTTCTTATAAAATCTTAACTTTATAATTAAATAACAGTGGTACGAAATCCATCAGGATTAGACCGGCCATCCAATAAGTACTTCTTATATACGCGTTTAAATTTATATAATTTTTCTTCGGATTTAATTACTAGTGGAATGGAATTAAATAAAGGTGGTATTTGTCTTATGAGAGTTCTTCCCCCATAGTACCTAGTTGTTTACTCTATGGGTGATGAAACATCCGTGCGCTAGTAGAGATATGTAGTCCCTCAATTTTCACTTTTAAAACAAGATTGAAACAGAATTTCCTTTCTCTTTCGTGATAGGTACTTTTATATATGTATATATATGTAGTATATGTTTGATATATATTTTATTTTTGTGCTTTTGTATTTTATTTAGTACATATCTTTTTTTACATTATTATTTTTTAGTTGTAAACAATTAGATGTGTACAGTTTTATTGCGCACTAGGACTTTCCTATTGCACAATTTTTCCTGTCCTGCCTGGGTTTGCTGGTAGAAATCTCTCTTTAGAGATAAGCTCGCCTTTGCTCATAAAATGTTTTGTTACCTTACTATTAAGATTTTTGTGCAATAAAGAATATGAATACTATTTTTGTGTTTTTAAAAAATTTCACTGAACTGCATAAAGTATTTGATACCTGAGTATCTCAATACTTTTGATGCTAGTATGTTACCAGCATTGATTATGTTGTTGTGATACTACTCACGAGTATAGTATCGGTATACCAGTGTATACTCTGTAAGTTAATGTGTAAAGATGACAAGTTTCATTCTATTATGCTGTGTTTTTAAAATATAATTGACACAAACTTCTAGTTTTTAGTATTTTTAATATTCTAAAAATAGTTTAGAAAGTTCTTTGCAAAGATGGTAATGTAAAAAAAGGTGTATAGATTTTTTCCTAAGCTTATGAGGTCTAACATTATGAGGCTTTGTCTTCATTCATCATTTCCTCTATTAGCCGCTGCCGTTCTGCCGCTTGTCGCATCTTTGACAGAACCACTGATTCATAATCCCGGTCAGAGACTAGTGAGGGTCCGCCCAGGTCCTTTTTAGTGGTGAGGATTGGTCTGTCATTCATCCATTTCAGTGTAAGAGGGTTCTCGGGTAGACCTGAAACAAATGTAAAAAATTGTGAGACTAAAAAGGCCTATTGGCGCCACACCCATACTTGAGTATAAGTCATTAGATCCAGAAATGGTGATTTCATAGCCTAATGAAATAAACGGTCAGTGTCTTTAAGGCGGTGGAACCTAAGAAAAAAATTTTTGTTTTGAGGCAGCCTGGGTAAAGGCTGCCTCAAAACAAAAAAAAACTAAGTATTTTTTCCCTTGGCGCACCCTTATCTACACTCCAACCAAATTTAAATCAATTGTATGGATTGAAGTTATCCATTGAATATTCCAAATAAGTAATATACCTTTTTCATATTCTACTGCCATTTCTGATGCTTCCTTTGTGCTGTACTCAATCAATCCACTCCCTCTTTTCTTAGGCGATATTATAAGTGCTACAATTTCTCCGTATTTCTTCAGTATCCTTCTCAATGTCTGTTCATTATATCCTCCATTACTATCATCATTCTTATCTGCTTTCCATTTGATCTTTATTCTATTGAGTGAAGAATCCCAGACTGGATCACAAACCTTTCCCATGGTTCTACTGATCTCCTCTTTCATTCTTTGTTGTTCCTCCATTAGTAATTTGCTTCCCTCTTTCTGTAATCTGTCAATTTCGGCTGCAAGTTTTTGTTCATCGGTTAGGTTATATCATAAGAAAGACGCCAGACTTGATGTCAATAATTATCGACCCATTTCTCTACTACCGGTTTTGTCGAAAGTGTTTGAGAAGGTTATGGCAAACAGGTTATACACATTCCTTACTCTTAAAAAAATCCTAGTTAAGGAACAATTCGGATTCCGACGAGGCATCTCGACAGTAGATGCTATATTTGATATGACGGACTTTGTAGCAGAGGCCCTTAACGGTAAAGAGAATGTAGTCACAGTTCTTCTCGATCTCTCTAAAGCCTTTGATTACGTCAACCATACAACCTTATTGGATATAATGTATCGGTATGGTATTCGGGGGACAGTGGCAGAGTGGTTCAGCTCATACTTGAAAGGAAGACAACAAAGTGTGCTGCTACCAATATTGGACCAATCAAGGACTCAAATAAATGCAGAATCAGAAACTACTAGTATTAATAAAGGCGTTCCACAAGGTAGCATATTGGGACCTATACTCTTCCTTCTCTATGTTAACCATCTCCCAATCTTGATAGAAGATAAAATCATAATGTTCGCAGATGACGTATCTGTCTTTTTTAAATTTCAACGAGATGAAGAGAGTAACATAGCAGACCGGATATCTCAATCTATAAATACTCTTATAGGCTGGTTCAAGCAACTCCAACTTAGTACAAATGTCGGCAAAACTAACATAGTGCATTTCAGGAACTATAACACCCAGGAGTTAGCTCTAACGGTGGACTTTGACGGTCAAAACTGTTCGTTAGTATCGCATGCCAAATTCCTGGGTATCAGTAGTGACGAATACATGAGCTGGAAAAAACATATTGAGTGCGTGGGAAACCAGTTGAGTAGCTTTTGTTACGCATTGAGAGGGTTAGCAAGAATTTCTACCTTAAGAGCTACTTTGCAGGCATACTACGCATTCGTCCAGTCTAGGTTACTGTACGGTTTGGCAATATGGGGCAATAGCGTAGACATAAAAAAAGTATTCGTTTTGCAAAAGAGATGTGTGCGGATAATTGACGGACTCAAGTCAAACAAGATCTCATGTAGAGACTCCTTTGTAAAATTTAAAATCCACACAATCACAGCTCTGTACATAATAGAACTCTGCAAACTGGTAAGGCGATATCCGGTAAAGTTTCCAATGAGACCCCTAGGAGCTAGTGAACGGCTCAACAAGCGACAAAAGGGCGATCTGGAGGTGCCAGCTTGTAGGACTGTCGCATACTCTCGATGCGCAAAGATGGTTGCCATAAAGGTTTATAATAAGCTCCCCGACGAAATAAAAACTTTGCCAGACACAATTTTTTTTAATATTCTAAGACAGCATTTAATAAAAATATGTCCCTATGATCTGAACGAATTCTATAATTATAAATTTTAATACTGATGACATTTTAGTGGGTTGAATGAATTTTATAATTATTAATTGTATGACATTTTGAATTAGTTATTTGGTAGTATTTAATTTGACTAGTTCTAAGAATCGCCCGTTTGTTTGTGTATTGTATTTGTATTGTTGTTGTATTATTTTGATTTATTACGATTTTCTTATTTTTACGTCTTATGATACGTGTATTGTAATTGCTATGCCCCAAGGGTAAAATGACATTGATTCCTACCTATTATAATTATGTGTGAGTAATTATCAAAATAATTGTACATGGCCGATATTTTGTTGTGTCGTAAAAGTTTGACCATAAATAAATCGATGATTTTCTATCGCAAGTTTGTAATTACTATGGTTGTACTTGAGCGAAATTTTATTCCGCATTCGGCTATGATTCTGGATAGAGGTACTTTAAGTCATTTGTAATTAAATATTTTAAAATATAAAAGTGGAAATTTTTCAATCTCAACTTTCTCATATAAAAACAAAATGTCGCACAGCTCTTAACTTTTTGGATTTGTCTTTAAACATATCATAACGTATGTTTTAAGCACTTATTTTCTATTAATTTGACTTAGACATGTTTAGACAACTTAAAACTAAATAAATTAGGTATAGTTTTCATACAAAAATATTAAAATATCATACTTAATAACCATGTCGCAAAAAATTACCATTTCGCAACAACAGTTTCGATAGGCAAAATTTTTAGGATGTTTGATGTTTCTGAACGAAATCCTCATTATTACTTATGGCAACACTAAGTCGTTTCTGATTGGCTGCAAGAAAACTAGCATGCTGTCACAATTCTAATTTTTTCGCTAGTCATAGTTCGGAGCTCTGTGCATACAGTTTAGCAACAGCAATTTCAAGAAGAATTTTCTAGAAATATAGCACGGATACGTAAGTGTAATTTAATTATATTGTAAATTAGAATGTTTCCTTCTCAGTTATTAATGAGTTAGCGCAAAAACTGTGTTTCTTTGACGTCAAAATACTTTTGAGGTTATTTTTTTCTCACCGTTTAGCAACGTTTCGCAACGTTGCAAAACTGTAAAAGTTACAGTTTAGTCACATTTCGCCACGAATTATAAAATTTAACAGTTTAGCAACACATAAAGGTGCGTGTACAAGTGTAATAAAATTTACATACCTATCAAACATTAAAATTTACTTTTATTTCACTATCAAATCATCACGTCTATTTAGGTATAGGTGTATCATTTTGTTAGGTTAGGTTCAATTAAACAATTTAGAATTTTAAAGACTAATCCATCTACAGAGCATCACCCGAGTATCATGGCCAGACTACTGAACCGGTTACGATGAAACTTTGAAAAGTTTATATTCAGAATAAAAAACTGTTTCGAAACACTTTTCTTTCTGATTACGGGTTTGAAGGGACTTGGAACTTCTTTGAAGCCGCACATGGAAAAGGCGCTGCGGATGGTGTCGGCGGAGCTGTCAAGAGGAAGCTCGATCACTGTGTTGCTCACGGACGACAAGATATTACAAGTGCAGAAGAAGCCTTTACATATTTGCGTGATAATATCGACATCGAAGTGCATTTTGTGAGTGCAAAGGACATTCAAGATATGAGCAAAATGATTCCTAATAATGTGTCTCCCTTAAAAGGGACTATGAAGCTGCATCAAATAATATACACCGCTAAAGACAAGCCAATCATAACCTACAGGACTTTGAGTTGCATTTGTGAGGAAAAGGAGAACTGCAAATGTGAAGGTGATACCGGAAGTCATTATCTGTTAAAATTTAAGGAGTCAAACAAACCAAATGAGTATGTAGAGACAAGGAACAATGATCAAGAAAATATTCCAGCAAATCAAGTAGAAGCCACCAAACCTCCATCAACGAGAAATAAAAAAGTGGTTTTATTATCTTCTATCAAACTGAAACCCCAGGAGACCTCTTTTACCGTGAGGTCTTCGAGATGTAAACCAATCGATCTGAAAGACGACATTTCAGTCAGACATAAATAAAATACCAGCAAAATCAACTCGAAAACGCACCAACAATAACAATCTTACTGGGTGGGCTAATGGCAATAAGAAAACGGTTTTTAAACGCATAAAAATACCAAGAAGTTTATCCTGCGATTCCACATCTTTAGAAAGCGAATTCAGTGTTCATGACGAATCTGAATGTGACCAATGGGATATACAAAGTAAAGATTCAAATTTTGATGAGGATGCTGATATGAATCAACCAGTCACAAAAGTACAAACAAATGTATGTGAGATTGATATTGAAAAACATAAACCAGAAAAAGTCACAAGAAAAAACAATATACCAGACAATGACGAAATACATATAAATTTGACTAAAACTGAAAAAGAAATTAAAAGAGAGAGAGAGAAACAAAAGTCACTGGCTAATAATACTTATGGAAAGACTGAACAAAATGCTCAAACTGAAAAAGAGTTTGATGGACGAGAAAAGGAGATGATACAAATCCCAGAAGTAACAAACCCCTTAAATAATCATCATGATCTCAACCAAATTAAGACTGAAAAAAATATTACAGATACTGGAAGGTATGAGTACGAGACCTATTCTCTTGGCGACACAGTCCTAGTAAGATACTATCAGAAAAAAACCTGGAAGTATTATATTGGAGTAATTGAAGATGTCACGAAGTCAAAAGGATACACAGTTAATTATTACAAACCCAAAGGCAAAAATGAAAGAAAGAGGACAAAGACGTTGTACCTCCTTTTTCAATAGTCAAAGTAGTGGAAATGCTACAATGTGGTGAAAACCCCGTAGAATATGTTTTGACAAACGACGAAGACCTTGTATACTTTTAAGAAGAATATTTTTTAAGTCGTAAGTCGCGATTTTCAGGTTTTTCTTTTACTATTTGTTTGGTGATTCAGGTGAATTTCAGATAATAATCTTTACCAGCTCATAAAAGTCATAGAATTAAAACTATCGTAATTTACGTGAACAATTAAGTAACTAACTAATAACAAAGTACCTGAATTATCCCATTTTGCATAAAAAAGACTGAAAATTGCGGTAGTATTGCCATCTATAAGTTCAGGGTGACGCTTCACTTTGACACAATGTATTACTTAGTTCATAAGTGTTCGTATCCTACCTATTTTGTTCCTTTACCAAGTTCCTAGAAAGAAATGTTGTTCCTATAATAATTCCTATGAAAGGGAAAAGTAAAACTTTAATGTTAGTGCCTAAAACTTTAATATATAAACTTCAATATAACAAAATGTCATTTATTTGATCTATAAAATTTTGTTTTATTTCATAGAAACGGCTTCGCTCCGAATAGCAGAATAATTATTAAAATGTCTATAAAGTTAACACGACATTCATTTCAGGCGTTACAAAGTTCGCCGGGCCAGCTAGTTTTTAATATAAAATTGATGTATTGTACACGCGGCCTAACAGTAACAGTTTCGTCAACAACAGTTTCGCCATGTACAATTGTGCCTTGTATAAACATGACATTTACGGCAATAAACTACTGAACTGAACTGAAAAAGGTTGCTCCCAGAATTGGCCTCTTTCTCCCGCCTTTCTAGGTCATCCTTCAATTTCTGCCGCTTACTATCTAACTGCTGGTGCCTTATTTTAGCCGCTGCCTTTGCTAGGAGTACTTTGTCGTAAGCTGATCTCGCTGATAGGTCAGTAAGGATTTCCAAAGCGCGGGAGAGCTGGTGGAAGGCTTCGGCGGCTTTGGGATCATCGGGATTTTTGTCTGGATGGCATTTCAGAGCTTTTTTGCGATATGCTTTTTTTATCTGCAAGGAAAAACGGTTGGGGTGAGAAAATGTAAGTGCCAAACAAATGAACCTAATCTACTAAAGAATATACAAATACCTACCTCGGACTCAGTGGCTGAGATTTGTAGCTCTAGAAGAGCATATAAATCGAGGTCTTCTATGCCTTTCTTTGCCATGGTAAGTTGCTTATTTATTCATTTCGTATTAAATAAAATTACAGTGCGAATACGATTTCACAATAACACAGCAGTCCAGCAGTGTGACCATATGTGGCAGTTTCCTGCCTATTTGGCAGTTTTAGTCCAGTAGTTTAACCTCTGTCTGGCAGATTATGATGACATTTTATGAAACTGGCAGTATGTATTTCAAGATATTAAAATATAAGGGTAAAATTACCAAATTTAAATGGCAACATCCACTTTACCAGTGATCTGGGACTGGGACTCACATTTGTAACTTATTATTACTTGTTGTGTTTACAGAGTTCATTTAATTATGAACGATACGTACCTACCTAACGTAACCACCAAGTAAAAAACTAAAAAAAACAACTTCAAGTTCAAGCTCTATACGACCCGAATGGCCGAGTCGGCAGTGACCCTGCCTACGAAGCCAAGGGTCCCGGGTTCGAGTCCCGATGGGGGCAAATATTTGTTTGATGAGAACGGATGTTTGTACCTTAGTCATGGTTGTTTATCTATCTATATTATTTATCTATATAAGTATGTGTATCGTTGTCTAGCACCCAAGAAACATGGAATCCTAGTTTGGGGCTAGATCAATGTGTGTAAATAGTGACCAAAGTATTATTATTATTATTATTATTTCTTCTTCCCCAGTAGGGATGCGAATGTAGTCTTTATACAAGAAAAGTCCTCATTAAAACGTATTCCAAAGGGAATGTTTTTCATTTTACCTTTCAGTTCAGTAGTTCCAGTTTGACGCTCAATAGGGAATTTTGTGAGATAAAATAATTCACGAAGTTAAAAACTTTCGTCTTCCCCGGTCGGGATGCGAAAAGTCCTCATAAAACCCCAATGCTGAAGGGAATCGCAAACCAAAACGTCATCTGCGAATCTTTTTTTTATTTTGTTGATTTTTCCAAAGAGCGCTGAATAATTTTTGATAAAATTTATATGAGACAACCTCCGAAGTATGACACACCGATCAAAAGTCTTTTTTAAGTCGGTTCTTAAGTATTTAAGTTAATCAATATAGACTCTTTAAAAAGTCGGCATTTTATTCGAAGTGTATGGCACAATTTGGTAGTTTTTCATCTTAAGCGTGGCAGCAGGATTTCCACAATTTCAAGATGGTCACACTGCTGTCAAGTCAAATACCGTATTCGGAGGTTATATTAACTTATATTTCGTTCTTGATTTGGATGTTCTGGATCTAATTTAATAGTTGTCTACCGAAATCATTATACTGAATCAATAAACCAGAGTGTGTAGATTTAACCACGTACAATGATTTCAAGGCGTTTGTGTAAGTATATCAGTAACCTTGTCGTTGCGGGGTGTTGTAAAACTACGTCTTTTACGTTAGGTACTCTACCTAGTGTTGTTGTGGTTTGAAATTTTTCAGTGCCCTGCATTTCTTGGAACCGAATAACATCTCTACGAAACTACACAGCAGTGGCAGAGAATGCACCTCAAACTGAATTAGAAGGTTAGTTACTGCCAATACCGGGCCTAATTTGCTAATACCAGATATTTGTGATTATGAATTTTCTACTGTACCTCATAGCTCACAACTGCTATTTTCAGAAATCAAGAAGAAAGTTCCTCTTGATCATGCTGACTTCTTCCGAGTCAACGAATTGTTTTCAGTGAAAGACCTATTTGATGCCAGAGTACATTTTGGACACAAGGAAGGCTCACTCAATGATTTCATGCGACCATATGTCTATGGTTCTAGATTGGGCCACTTGATCTTCGACTTGGATGTAACTGCTGAGCATTTACGCAAAGCTTTGAATGTCACAGCTCACATAGCATACCGGGGAGGTATTATATTATTCTTTAATAGAAATGCACAGAACGCTCACTTGGTGGAGAGAACTGCTAAAGAATGTGGTGAATATGCCCATACACGGTTCTGGCGAGGAGGCATCTTCACAAATGCCAATCATCAATTTGGTGCCATTACTAGATTAGCTGATTTATGCATTTTTCTGAACACACAAAATAATATTTTGAACCAGCATACAGCTGTAAGAGACAGTGCTAAAATGCTGATCCCAACAATTGGAGTGGTTGATACAAATTGCAACCCTAACTTGATTACCTACCCTGTCCCGGGAAATGATGACACCCCTGTAGCTATTGAGCTTTACTGTAAATTATTCAAGGAGGCCATACTGAGAGGAAAACAGGAGAGAATGAAGTTCTTACAGGAAACAGAATGATGTCCGAGTGTATAATATAACTTTATTTTGTAAGAATACTAATTGTAATATAAATAAAACATAAAAATCTTTTAGGTGTACAACAATGTATTATTTATTTATCACAAATTTATATTTACATCAAAACTTATTTTAAAATTGCCTATTTGATAACAAAGTGATTAAATTGGTCCACAAATTCTAGTGAGATGCTTAAAAATATTAACTTACAATAGGCACAGTACAATTATTTTAACTTTACTACTCACACTTCTGTGCTTTTTAATTGTAAATTAACTATTTTCAGATTTTCTCCTTAATATACTCTTCATGATACAACTCTGTGCCAAATTTAAAATTTCGAGGATATCTTGATCAGTGATCACTTACTGTAACTAAAACCTAGAAGTGTCAAGCTGTAATGTTATAGTAACCATACTGTACCTACTTTTTCTATTAAATCAGTGGTACTACATACAACTTATTAAACAGAGCATCATAATAAGTATAATCAATCATATTTGGTATAAGTTGCGTTGCGACTACAAATCTAATTTAGACTAAATAAAAATCATTGAATCATAAAATGACAGTGCCTACCTGTTTTTTTTTTATGTAGCCTGTATGATAGTCTCTCACTGCTGGGCAAAGGCCTCCCTCCCTCTTTTGAGTCCACACATACATTTATTATTTAAAAGCTCACTTCCGCAGGGAATCTAAACACTTCTCAAATGATGACTTAGTTACGCAAACACATATGTTCCTTGACAGATTATGTAGGTAGATGTATAGTGCAAGGAAGTCAGGATACGTGTTTCAAAAATGTCGGAAACTCAAAATAAGGCTGACATCCTCAGGGAGTACGAGTAGTAGTGCATTCCCTATAACTATTCCCGTCGCCGATTAACGGCGTTAAGTTGGTTGTAGTGCACAGCTGTCAAAACAATGGGATAGGCAATATCCGGTTTATATAGGGGGCTTATCTTAAGCTGTCAATATTGCTTTCATCCTTTTAAATACCTACTTGTTTTTGGTGCAATAGATAGTGTTAATGCCTTGATAATTTGGGGTAGGTATTCTATTTCAGTCACTGATAAGATTTTACTTCTAACTTTTGGGTAACATTTTTTTTTAAAGCTAGCAAAACTTAATGGCAAAGGGGAAATTTATATGGAATGCTCTTTACCTATTACCGAATTATGCACTCGTCTGTGAACGAAACCTGCGAGAGGATATTTATATTGAGTAAAAAAGCAAACATTTTTCGTAAATGCTTTTAACCCAGGAGGACCTTCCTCATCATATGAGATTGCGGGTGGCTGCTCTCCTCTCTCGCTTCCCAGCTGCCGGTGATGCACCTAGAGCTGCAGAGGAACTGCAGCAAAGGTATCCGGTACTTGCCGCAGAAGTCCACAAACTTTATGTGCTCCACGCGATTGTCGAAGAACACCCCTGTGAAGAAAACGGAGCAATCGTCAGTATTTTCCCTCCCTTTAAAATAATAGCGAAACCTACCGAGAGGGTATTAGATAGTGTAATCAAACAATAATTTTCTGAACAGGTGTCCCATAAGTCATACGCCACAGAGGCACCAGAGGTAGGACTGCCTCAGATGCATGGGTAATCCATTTACGTGAGGTGTTCAGAGGGGGAAGGGGTCAAGCCGAATCTCACCCAATCTTACGTGGGGAGGGGGTCTCGGCATATAACGTAATTAATGAACGCTCCCCATCGAACAAGCCTAACATAACTAAATGAAAGTTGCAGGTAATTCGAGATATCGTCGGTTTAAATAATAATATAATATAAATATTTAATTTCAGATCAATCAAATCCGTAATTTGTTAGTAAAGGTCTTAGACTATTGAGTGTACGTAGTAGTAAGATCATATTGAGTGCTTAATTATTTTACATGCACCAACGAGTGGTGCTTCAAACACAAAGGTTTTTCTTGGAATTTCCGATTTTTGGGGTTTCCTTTCCTTAAAGGCAAAATAAGGAACCCTTATAGTTCGTTGTCCGTCTGTCCGTTGACTCCAGTCTGTCTGTCAGTCTGTCGAGACCCTTTTTCTCAGGAACGCGTATCAAGTTGAAATTAATATTGTTTACTCAGATCTGTGGTCTCTTGAAGTTGAGGTAAAAAAAGTTACAGGTCAACGCAATCAAAAGAAATATGCCACAAATTTGCTGAAATTGCTTGATATTCGCAAGGGAATCAAAACGTATAGGGTACTTCCGGTTGCCTTAGAATCATGAAATTGGGCACGGAGCAAGGTCTTATATATATATAAGCAAAGGAAAAATCTGAAAATAGTAAAATTGTAGGTAGTTCCTTCATTAAAAAATGCCATTGCTGAGGAACCCTCGGACCGCGAGTCCAAATCGCACTTGACAGGTTTTACACCGTTTTACAGTGCCAGCCATTTCTTGGTGAGCCATCTATCTCTTTTACGTTTTTAACACGCTTTTATTAGCTTGGGTTGTATGTATGTATGTATGTATCTATGTATGTAACGGAATCTTTGAACTTAATTTTCACCAGTTTCCAGAAGTCTGATTAATTTGAAACTTTGCATACGTATCAAGGACCGATGACAATGCAATAATTTGATAACAGTTTCCCATTATCCTTATTAGGACGGCCAGGATTAATACATAGCAAAATGTTGTTTACAAAGTTATTGTTGCGACTACTTTCATACTTCATGTATGTAACCAGGTGCATTCATAAGTTTGTATGTGGTATTGAAAGAATTATTGTATCGACGCCCTCTTACATATTGATTTAACTCGTTTGCGACAGCTGAAAACCTCGGACGCTTGTTTTGGAGGCATAAACGTGATTCTCTTTGGTGATCTAATGCAGTTACCACCTGTTCGAGGACATCAAGTTTTTCAACAACCAGAACACATGAAGCAAGCTACACATTTGTGGCGACAGTTCGGTCTGATTGAACTTAAACAAAATATGCGTCAACAAGGAGACACGACATTTATAGATGTGCTTAACGCCCTTAGAGTTGGAGAAATGACGTCTAGGCATCTTGAAATTCTACTTGAAAAAGTTTCAACAGATGCGACTAATGAATTCTCAATCGAGAGTGCATTAAGAATTTACCCAACGAATGATCAGGTTGCTAGACACAACGAAAAAGTTCTCCAGAGTTTTAAGAATAAAGTGACAGTTAATTATACAATAAAAGCACAAGACCAACTCATTGATGCTACTCGAAATCTAGGTAACAAGGACTTAGATTCTGTGATACCTAGCGATATTAATAAAACCGGAGTTCTTCCGAATGTATTGAAAATATTCGTAGGAGCTAAAGTGATGTTGAGGACAAACATTGACGTGTCGAAAGGTTTAGTGAATGGCAATATGGGTTTTATCACAGAAATTATCTGGCCAAATTTTCGCAGAGGCCAACTATACGCGGAAGACATCCCGTCAGTCCGTATCGATTTCGGATCAGATGGTGTGCACATGATTAAACCAATATCGATACAGTTCCCAGCGAAATACAGTTATGGAACTGCTGAGAGACGAATGTTGCCATTAATCCTGAGTTGGGCTTCGACCGTCCACAAGATGCAAGGTTGTACTGTACAGTCGATCATGCAGTCATTTATCTAGGCTCGCGACTGTTTGCTGCTGGACAAGCTTATGTAGCACTTAGTCGTGTAAGATCTTTAGACGGTATTCGGATTGAAGAACTCGATTGTTCTAAGTTAACACGAAAAACCCCATGCAACAGTGAAGCTTTGAATGAAATGATGAGATTGCGAAATAATTTGTGAGAAATTTCAATACCACATGTCAACAAATAACTAATTGATATATCGAACTAAAAAATGAAAAATAAATAATAGTTTAAAAAAACTAAAAAAACACGCTTTTATAGCTAACCGAACTAAAAATTAGAAAATAATTTTTAATTTCAGAGAGTTTATAATACAGTAGTAGAAGATCGAACAATCAATCAGAATTTATCACCTCAAAATAAAATTATAATAAAGTTTAAGTAATTAACAAAAGAATTCAATTTAGAGTTAAAAGCGTCGGGTGCATTTTACTACTTTTCATAACTCTCCTCTCATAGATAGTTGCCAATAGAATGGTTGTTACATTTACTTTATCAAGCACCCCACGCTGTTTACTCTGAATTGAATTCTTTGGCGTGGGCGAGCCACTAAAGACTATTAAACAAAGAATATTTGTAATGCAATCAAAAGATCTTACAGAAGATGAAAGAGTCGGTAGCAAATCGGTCTAAATAGTAAACATTGATTTATCCATCTCTTTTGCTCACATACAGATCTTACAGATAATGGAAGAGTCGGTAACAAATGCGATATGCAGTCTTCTTTCAGTTAGTTCTTCTTTCATCTTTCTTACTATGCGCAGACCCAGTTTGATGAGTAAAGTTGGCATTAATTCCCCTTTTGTATCATTCCTGAATCGGCATAACTTAAGCAAGTTTTTAAACTTTCTCCGTGTTACTACAAAAAATATTAAACAGCGTTTAACCTCAAAACAAACGTCAAATCCCATAAATAAACTGTTAAACTGTAGTTTATTTTTTGTGGTAAGGCCCTCTGTGTCTATTAAAAAAACAGGACAGCTGATCAAAGGAGAAGGTCAATGTTTTCGCTGAAGATTTAATCAGTCAATCGGCCATCAATTTCTCATGTTTTACATTAGGCATCTACAAAATAACACTCGTGACGTCCGTCGTAATTCTATTCAGAATAGCGAAGTAACTAAAACAACCTAAAAGAGAGGGCTATTCAAGGGCAACAAATATTGATCACCTAAATATTTTTTTCCTACCCAAAATGGATAAATGAACACCAAAAGTTGCAAAAGTTATCAGGGCAAAATACTGCGGTAGCTTAGGTTGAACATGTAAGAACAACAAAAAATACTTAAAACATAAACTTAAGTACACAAAACATAAAAAGAAGTTTGATGATCATTTATCCAAACACAATTTGGTGGACCTTTATCCATTCTGGCAGTCATTTCGAATTTATTGGTAGTAAAATACATAAGCCCTTCAAGTACCAGCTGGCACTAACAGTGTAAAAATGGGGAATTTGAATAAAATTATTTAACCTGTAGGGACGCACAGCACCTATTAAGAAACTTTTTTGTCAGAAGTCACCTAGAAGATTATACTGTGGGCATTTGTGGGCAACAACATAAAAGCCTTAATTGTTACGTGATTAATTTTTCTTTTCCAGCCAGCAGAGATGTGAAAGGGTAAAACTATCTCGAATTACATGCAACTTTCACTGAGTCATGTAAAGTAACTGTGGGCGAAGTGTGAGTTTTCAATTAAATTGACTTTGCTATCGCGTTGCCGTAAATGTCAGTTTTGTATAGAAACGTCACGTGAGCTGTGAGTCGCAAGCTCGTTGGTCACGTGACTTCGCTAAACAGACTGGCGTTTTATGGCAACACGATAGTAGAGTCAATTTTATTGAAAACTCACACTTCGCCCACTGAAGCATGTTCGATGCATCTGAAATCTGAGGCAGGTCTAACTCCGGCCGGTGTCGGTCGCTGTGGCGGGCGTATGACTTATACTCATAGGAACCCCTGTATGTACAGTCCATTTGCAGTTACAGTTTGGTTCGGTCTTTGGAGCAGTATTCGATTATTGCCGAAGCATACGAGTTATTACTACTCTCCCTGCTCTGCAGAAACTTTCACCAGATAAGTTTAATTAAGTTAAGTCCAAAATCAATGCAAAATAAGCTTGACGCTCCGCTCCTAGCAATAACCAAGGAACTTGGTTAATGCTAGGTATAACCGGACCCGATGTTCTAGCTTTAGCCGTAATATATTATGAATGACATTGTTATTGTTAAGTATTATTACGGTTACACGGATAACATGTTATCTAAAAGTTTATAAATGACTAAGAACATGATTTATTGAGTCGCGCGGTTTATGCGCAATGATTTAATGAGTTTTAAAAATAACTAGCAGAAAGCGCAGATTTTCTCCCGAGATTTTTACTCAGAAGGTAAAATTAATAATCCTTTTATCGAAAAAAAATACTTGGTTACACATTAATTCAACTTCGGTAAAATATTTATTACCTCCTCACGATTTACTGAATGTAAGGAAAAAAATAGCTATTGTTACATTCACAGTTTGAGGGCCACTGAACAATATTTTGTAAGACTGTATTTTTAGGAAAATAATTAACTTTGAATTAACTCCATTTGAACACAGAGTTCCGTCTCCTAACAGATGTTACAGTTGTAATTTCAACAGATGGCGTAAGTAAAACAGCTAAAGGTTTAATACTTAGTTCCTTCATACTTAGATGATACCAATGGATGTGCCGGTTGATCGCTTTGCTCGCCCTAACAATAACGTCACACATATATAAACATCCAAGACCTGTTATTTTTTCTGTAGCCCCAGCCGGGGTCGAACCCAGGAACTGTCGCATGGTAGGCAAAGCCGTAACCTCAGCGCACAGTGTAGTCACACACAACAACTAAATTGTATAATTTAATTATCAGTTATTGGTCCATTAGCGATAAGTTTGTTCGATTCTGTAACTCTTGACATATCCCGATTCCTTTCAAACTCTAATTGCAGTCGCTGTAAATGATATCTCGTGTTAAATAATCGCGTCGATCGGTCAAACATCGATTTGGAGAATACCCCCCCCCCCCCCCCATTTATGGTGATGAAAAAATATTTATAAATAATAAATAAAAATAATATAAATATAAAAACATTACGAATGTAAACGAAAGTGACAGCGCTAATCACTTCCACATAAGAAAGAAAACATAGCGCAAACATTGCGCTCGACTCAAACTAACATAACGTAGCACCAAACTACATAAAATTGTTTAAAAATAAACTACGCTATTTTGTCAAAAAGAGTCAAACTTCAAGGAGAGTTTACGAATGCATAACATCCACATTTTGAATGCAATTACGCAATGAAATTAGTTAAGATTTCAGAATTACAGGAAAAATCAAAACAATTTAGAGGTCTTTTCGTAATTAAATTATATCAAGAAAAAAACATCCAATCGCATCTTCCTTCAGTGAGAATCTAATTCAAATACTCAATAAACGTTAACCCGAAATCAAATCTGTAGATGACTTTATAGTTGAGTAAATGAATTTGAAAAATGCCCCAATTTTTATATCACTAAAGAAATTGGAGCTGGCCCTCTCTGGCTTGCCGAACGAAATCATTATGGAGTAAAATACGGGGGTTGGGGGGTCGCAACCGTTAAAACAGAAATAACGGCTGCTTCTGGACAAATAGACGAATTGGAGCTGTCAAACAAGGTCCAGGGCCAGACGCTTATGGCTGCTGGGATTAATGACTTGCGGCCTCAAACTTTTCATTGTATGACTAAGGCAGGTCTTGCTTTAGCAGGGCGTCCGCGTTTTCGCTTTATGCCGATATGGATGTTTTATATAATTTTTTTATTGAAACAGATAAGAAAAAGAAATTGTGCTATAGTAGTCAGTTTTTTAAGTACAAGAATGATACAATTGTTAAATAGAATTTGGTAAATTAAACATTAATTTTGGAACTTCCGTTAAATGGATGAAGAATTTTGAGTTCAAGTCAGTCTTTTAGTTGACTAAGAACATTTTTGTATTGAAAGTAGATTTTGTGTTCGAAAAGCCAGATATTTGTTTGAATTATATAAAAAAGATTTGTTGTGATCTGTTTTGATAGAATTTATAATTTATAAATGGTTTATTGTAAGAGCAGTCTGTTTTTTGGTATAGGGAAGGTTAATCAGTAAAGATAATTTGTTTGCATAATTTTATTTTGAGCTACAATTAAATATTCCCCATATTAAACCACATATCAAAAATACTGATATGCACAGCAAATATCCGGGAGAAGTGGTGCGGTAGTTTTAGGGTAAAGGGGGTGAGCGAAGCGAAGACCCCTTTATCCTTCGTGTTAGGTTGAACATGTAAAAGCCAAAGAAACAAAAAGTTTGAACATGCAAGAGCAGAAACATTATTGTTTTTGTTGAACATTTTTGCTATGCAAATAGGATATATTTGATGTGCGATTAAATACTACCCGTTTTAATTTTGATTTTTTTATATCGCAATTTCAAAAAATATGTTTCAAAACCTGAATTAACGTTCTTTGTTATTATGTTTGCATTTAGGTGATTTTTTATTGTATGTTTAGATAATAATGATTGATTAAATGGTGTTTTCATTATGGGCCCCAAAGAATAATAATAATACCTTGGACACTATTTACACACATTGATCTAGCCCCAAACTAGGATTCCCTGTATCTTGGGTACTAGACAACGATACACATACTTATATAGATAAATATTATACTTAGATAGATAAACAACCATGACTAGGGTACAGACATCCGTTCTCATCAACAGATATTTGCCCCCATCGGGACTCGAACCCGGGACCCTTGGCTTCGTAGGCAGGGACACTGCCGACTCGGCCATTCGGGTCGTGTGTAATAAATAGGTGCCAAGCACAGGTAAAGTTGGGTTTAAGTTTTTGTAGTTAATAAAATAATTGTTAGGTTTACATTCAGATATCAGATAATCACTTTGTATAACGGTTAGTAGTAAACAGTGCAAAATTAATTTTGTTTTGTGGGTAAACTCTGAGGTGCAGTCAGCATTTTTGTTGCAGTTTTGAAATATTTTGAAAAAAAATCGTGGATTATTTGTTTAGCCTTTAAATACATGCCATATAAAAGTACATAAAACAATAGTAGTGTTCAGGCTTCTCGGCACCCAATGACCTCGTAGGGGCCCATCAGCTACGAGGTAGCGTAGCGATCAGATGCCAAGAAGTGTGAACGTCGGCGATTCACCGAGCTATTAATTATGGAGTCGATCTAACCTGGTCTGTGCTTCGGTCCCGTCAACCTCCTGTCTCTCTGCAAGGCCCGGGTGCACCCTAGGCTCTTCTTGGTAGACAGGTTCTTCAGCCAACCAGGTATGACTGGCAGGCCAGCTTCGACGAACACAGTGTTCCAACACAGGTTATGTTACGTGGGAAAAACCAATCGGCCACGTAAATGCGAACTTTATCTGGTTCGGGGAACCACAACACAATCAGCTATATAGACAATCCTGAGGGGAACACGAATACATTCCAGATGGCTTGCGATTTAATTTCAATACCCTAATCAATACGCGTTACATTGCGAGGGCTTTCGTCTGTCAGTTGTCAAAAACTGCTAGGTTGGCAGCAACGTCAAATTCAAAATGGCCGTTCCGAAACCATCGATCGAATATCGATTTGGAATCGAACAATCACCCGCCCGGACAGGCACCCACCTGTCCCCTAATCTACGGGCAGCCGAGACAACGTTGCTACCGCTCGTTTTAGAACCGAGCCTCCTACTAGAACCTCTGCAGACCGGGGGGTCCCGTCCTTGCCAGGGAACAAGTTAACAATGCGCCCCCTGCGCCAACGTAGTGGCGGTAGGTTAGTATCCTTACCCAGAATGAGGTCACCAACACTAGGGGGGCTGGTTTTGTCAGTCCACTTAAGGCGCTGTTGTAAGATATGCAGATACTCGAGCGACCAACGCTTCCAGAAATTCTGAGTAAACTGCTGCAACATCTGATACCTTGACAACCGATACAATTTCACTCCCTCGAAGGGGTGCTCGGGCAACGCGTTAAGTGGCTGTCCTATCAAGAAATGGCCTGGGGTCAGAGCCTCCAGGTCATTTGGATCCGAGCTGAGCGGACACAACGGTCGCGAATTGAGAACGGCCTCGATCTTACAAAACAATGTCGCGAGCTCCTCAAAAGTCAGCGCGATCTGACCTACTGTACGCCCCAAGTGCGTCTTAGCTGACTTAACTACGGCCTCAAAAATCCCACCCCAGTGGGGGCAAATCGGTGGGCTGAAGGTCCACTGTATACCCCGACGGGAGAGGGCCGTTCCAATATCCACTTTATTTACATTCAAAAAGTTGACTATCTCTCGTAAGTATCGTTCCGCACCGACGTAGTTAGTGCCGTTATCAGAGCGGATCAAAGTTGGAAGTCCCCTTCGAGAAACAAACCTATCCAAACAAGCAATGAAAGCCTCTGTCGAGAGATCAGCAACGAGCTCGAGATGTACCGCCTTGGTGGATAAACAAACAAACACACATGAGCTATACCGGTCCAGCAGAAACCCGGCGTCAGGGTCCTCAGCCTTCTGGGTAACATGCACGGCCGCTCTGGGGCCATGATCCGAAGATACTACTACATGGCTGTGGGGCCAGTCCGATTCTCTCCTGGCAAGCCAGGGTGGTCCCCACCACAAATGGTGTCTAACGAGTTCAGGAGCCCGACATCCCCTGGATGCACAATCAGACGGGTTCAATTCTCCTGGTACATGTCTCCAGGTCAGTGGGACCCCAGACGACACAATCTGGGAGACACGGTTCGCAACAAAAACCTCTAAGTTATGGACCGAAGCCTTCAGCCAGCACAAAACAATCTGGCTGTCCGTCCACGCGTACACCGTATCCTCCAAAACCACTGACCCACGCAACACTGTTAGAGTGTGATTCAAAAGTTTGGTCAAAGGAGCAGCCCCGGACAGTTCCAGTTTTGGAATCGTCATCCTTGTCCGAATAGGCGCTACCTTGCTTTTTGCCAAAACCAAACGCACGTCGACCTCCCCGGTGGAGGTGACGGTTCGCAAATAAACCGCTGCCGCAAACCCTCGTTCAGAGGCATCACAAAACCCGTGAAGGGTTGCCCTGTAATCCCCAGCAGGGACCAATTTCCTCGGCAGCGATACATTATTTATATTGAGGCCCAACCATTTTGCTAAATCATTCGATACAATGCAGCCCTGAGCTCCAGAATCTAATAGGGCGCGAACGTATGTTGGGTTGCCCGCCAAATCCAGAGGCGATCGGTAACACCACCGTCTCCGGTTGGGGGGCAACAAATTGTTGGGCCGCAAATTCCTAGCGAGGGCCCCCGGGGCCCCACTGTGCCTGTAACCGATCAGGTAGGCAGCTATACGCCAGAGGGTCCCATTGTACAAATGGCCCACGCGCCGGTTCCATTGCCACCCTACGACGCCCCCCGAAGGGGGGTGGGCGTGAATTCAACCGTGGCCGCTCCATGAGCGGGGGGGACATCACATGCGACCGACGAGGACGAGGCGACGAGCGGGGCGACAACTGAGGCGGCATCCGAACCGCATCCGCATAGCTCGAAGGTGTCCCATGCCACCCGCCCGTTACGGCCTGCTCAACATACCCAATGTCCCGCTGAGTCGGATGCTGAGTCGCAACCGAAAACTCAGGGCCCCCCATGTGATGACCCTGAGTGCGGCCCTGCACCCCTGGGTGGCTGCGCGCTTGTGGCCCCATTGCCCGCTGAGTCGGATGCTGAGTCGCAACCGAAAACTCAGGGCCCCCCATGTGATGACCCTGAGTGCGGCCCTGCACCCTAGTACCGCCATGTGCACGTGGGGACATTGGCCCCTGAGTTGCGCTCCGAGTCGCAAACGAATTCTCAGGGCCCCATGCCGTGTCACCCTGGGTACGGCCCTGTGGAGGTGGGGACGTTGGCCCCTGAGTTGCGCTCCGAGTCGCAAACGAATTCTCAGGGCCCCATGCCGTGTCACCCTGGATACGGCCCTGTGGAGGCTGTTGGCCGGACCGGTTCATGCACAACCATGTCTACCAAGAAGAGCCTAGGGTGCACCCGGGCCTTGCAGAGAGACAGGAAGTTGACGGGACCGAAGCACAGACCAGGTTAGATCGACTCCATAATTAATAGCTCGGTGAATCGCCGACGTTCACACTTCTTGGCATCTGATCGCTACGCTACCTCGTAGCTGATGGGCCCCTGCGAGGTCATTAGGTGCCGAGAGGCCTGAACATTTTGGTAGCAAGAGCGTGGTTTCCTGAGATTTGCAGCCGTCAAGGGCTCCAGGAACCCACGATTTGGGACTATCAATCTGTCTATCTTACTATCTTAAAAAATGATTTAAGAGCTCGTTGTTACGTTTGGGTAGGAAAATTTGTAAAACTTTTTCCGTGTTACTACAAAAAAGTTACACATGGTTTAACCTAAAAACAAATGTCAAATCCTATAGGTTTTTGTTTTTAGAAGTGTTGAACAGGCGTTTATTTTTTCGTGGTAAGGATTTGTTTTTCACGAGATATATCGTGAACTTGTAATTCGTTTTTAAACCAAATGTGCACTAGGATTTTATTCATTTTGGTGTCGATAGCTTCATTAAATATGGGAATACCTAAGGACTCCAGATCTCTAGCTGAGTGAATCTAGGTGTTATCGCTTGAAGAGAGTGATGGGCCAGGGTAATGTTTTCATTGTCGTTTTTTGAGGATAACGAGTCAGGTATCGATATTGGTGGGCTTACTAATGCTGTTCTCTCGTTGTCTGATATCGTGATAGTTGAAGATGACTGTGTTCTTTTCTCCTGTCTGCTAGATTCTCAATCTGTTAAAATTCAAAATCTGTCAACATTTAACGCATTATCTTTTTTATCTATATTTACCTTCATAGGGAGGTTTTGGTCGTCCATAGCAGTGATATGTATGCGGGAAAAGGTGTCTGCATTGGTGTTTGTCAGTAGCTCGTTACATTTGTTGTGATTCGAGGCTACTAAATGAAAATTTACAATTGAGTCGGAATTTTCTAAATCGGCCTTCCGGTCTTGTTATCACATTCAAAATCACGGTGTTCCGAGTGCCATTCTACATAGTTGCGTTCATTCTTGGGCCTTTATGACTCATCGTAATTTTCATATGGTTTTGTTTCGTTTCATAATCTACTTCAAGTTCATTAAGTAGGAAACTTGGCTTAGGTTTTGCCGTTCGCATGGATACATCGTTATCCAGCTGTGGCGATTTGCAGCTGAATATTCTGAGGGGGTGTATAATAAAGTTTGGATAAATACTGTTTTAAGTGTGGGCCATGTTGTTATATCCTCGCGCTCGGATAAAAGAGCGGCGGCATTGCCGACTATAGTCGGCTCGAAATAGAGTGCAACACGTATTCATTTTGGTATCATCATCTCCGTTGAACATATCCAATATGTACCCACTCCACTTTTCTTATGAATAAATTTAACTGTATTTTGTCTCCTTCGAAAATAGGAACTAATTTTACCATTTCCGATGGAATAGCAATTAATCGTGCCATGTTTGCAAAGTAAACTTAACTAAAATAGTTGTTTTGAAGGTTCTTGGGCCGCTATAAGGCGGCTGCTGCTGCTGAATGCTTGTCGTATTTGTTTGGTTCGTATGGATCGCGGAAAGCTCTGTCGCGAAGAGACACAGACTACAAGATCTTGATTACCGAAGTATAGGCAGGATTCACTAGATAGGTATACTTTTGGGCAAAGGCGACTGTACGTCTTCGGCATGTCGCATCTGAGCGCAAAGATTTTTATCTATGACAACTGACAGGCCCGCTCTCGTCAAGATGCCGGGCACATAGTTTGTTCGCGCTAGCGTCTCTAGTATTTATACATTATTTCTCAAAGCTTTAGGCTTTAACCGAGGAACTTGAACAGCCGGTTAAACCCAGAGTAAACCGCTAAAAAACTACATATCATTCATTTAATATTTTACTGACCATCGAGGCTCCATCATTTTCGATTCTTTTTTTATGACGTGCTCGATGCATTTGGGCCATGATTCAGGGCGACTAGTTAGAAGGCGGAATAAGATTTAAATCGAGTAAACTTTGACAACTACATAGAGTTGTCAAATTTCACTCGAGCAAGGTCTTATTACGCCTTCTAGCTAGTCGCCCTGAATCGTGGATTGATTTTTAGCAAACCTTCTTTCGTCAAATTTTGCTTTCTATGTTCAGATTTTCATCGGAAGTAGAATTTTGGGAAACAATGTTATTTCTAAGCAGAATTTAGACCAGTTCTTAGTAAAATCTAGTGTATTTGTGTTTTTTCTACACACGTATCATAAATCCTCTTGACTGCGTCTAAAAACCGCACGTTAAGACCAGCATAATGTAAAACTATTTTTTAAAAACTCATTTCTTATCTGAAAATTTGTACATTATGACCATAATGTACAAAAAATTGTCAGATTATGACATTCAAATTTTGAACGCCGACGCCCGCCTGCGTGCCGCCCCTAGTTTGTCTGTGAAGTTGGTACTACAGAACAAGCTAAACAACTGCAGAACAATGATCAATGCCACAATGCCGGTCAAACATGCGGTTCCTGAACACATCAAAGAGAGCTTATGATATGTGTGTAGATAAACTAGTGTATGTAACTGTACATAACTCTCTATAGTATGTAACTGTACATAACTCTCGAGTGATGTTATTATGAAACTCGCCTTCGGCTCGTTTCATAAACACACTCTCAAGTATTAATACTCTCCATTTTGTAGCAGTCACATAAACTACTATAAATTCTCTCTACAACTATTCAGTGGTAACTAACCAACATCGAGTGTTCCCTTTGGAATAGCGAGTTTGCTGATCACGTGACATTTATTTACATTTTCGACCAAATAAGAATGCCCATACTGTACATTAAGAATTATTCACTGTTCAGAATGTAGATGTACCTTTGCTTTGAAAGAAAACCTAGGTACAAAAAATAACACATTTAATGATAAAAATTTATTTTTGTCGTACGATAATGCTTGTTATCAGACGCAGACGAAGACTAACGTTACTACTTACGTTACGACTGATAAGATGGCAAGTAGCTCAATTATTAACTATAGCGCTTATTCTAGCAATAAATTGTACGGCCAGTATATCTACTGGAAGTCAATAAGTGCCTATGTCTGGCCCAAGATTTAGGCCGGGGACAGAATTTTGCTATAAATAAAATTTGATATACCTATAGGTTGGGAAGGTTATCTCTTGAGACTTCTGACTTCGGCGAAATTTTAGAATGGGTATTTTGTTTCCAAAAGCTCAAAACCTCAATTTCTCTGGTGTGGTTAGAAAGAAGAGGAAGAGGATGAAGTGGAAGGTGAACAAGAAAATGAAAAGGAAGATAAAAAAGAAGTCCAGACTCTTTTCGCTCCAGAGCATACAAAATCCCTAGCATATCAGTGATCAATCATATCATATAATTCAAGTTTCGTTTCTCACCTTTGCACTTAGGGTTGACGCAGCACTGTGCTGCAGTGAGGTACTTAATGAGCGTAGCCGGCAGGTCTCCAGGAACGATTGGTATCTCGTTCAGCTTGATTGTGCGTCCTGCTAGCTCCAGCAAGGAAGGTGGCTGCAGCGACATGTCTCGAACGAACCGCACTACCAGAGGGTTGTCGCGGAGACTTAGCTGGGGAAGGGATGATAATAAAAGTGGGCGAGGGCGGCAGAGGAACGAATAGGAACGTACGCCGAATGCGTTACACCGATATCGTCGGTTCCATACCAATCCATGGTGGTATGTTCAACTGTCATATTGCTTGATGTCCGTGCTTTTTCGACGAAAATTTAATCAAACGACAGAGTTATTTATAACTATAGATATTTATATTTACTGATATGAACAAGTAAATATATTGTACTTAATACAAGTATTCTTTGCCCTCGCTACATGGATGGAATGAAAAAGCGTCAGCCCCCTCATCAGATCCTATGTAGCTTAAAAGCAAGCAAACTTCGATATACCTTGGGAAAGGAAATAGCGACGTTAGCAGTGTAGTTAGGTTGCCTCCATTATATCTTAGAATAAAACCAAATTGCAAAAGTAAAGCCCAGTTTATCGACAACTCGTCACATATTTTCACGCCACTCCGCCAATCGCTCAATTCCGATAACTCACCTCTGTCAAGCATTTCAACTTGATAATTTGTGTCGGAAGCGTCTTCAGTCTATTCTTGTGTAGGAGCAACGACCGCAGTTGTTTCAAATTTGCGATGTTTGCTGGGAGCTGCTCTATCTTGTTGTCACTCAGCACCAGGGCTTGCAGTGCTGTGAGGTGACCCACTGAGTCTGGCACCTCCGTCAACTGGTTTCCGCCCAGGGAAAGGATCTGTAAACTGCATAAAAGTTCTATCATTGCACGTTGTTTCTAGTCATCAGTAATTTGTTTTGCCATGAAGGCACGAGTGTCACTGGGTACATAAAAATTATCAAAATAGAGACGTTTTACCTGAAAATAAAACGTTTATTAAATACTTACCATATTCAGGGCCTAATTAAAAACATGAGAAGACATCCTTGATTTTCAGTGCTAAACTAGTGACGTATATCCGGTCCGTCCGTTCCCGCCCGGATGTTCGGTTAAGCCGCGTGGTACCTTGTTTGCGCGCGCGCCCCACCACACCACCGAGGCAGTTCGGATTGTTGAATTCGAATTTAGCTTCATTGTATCTCTCATGTCCACCAGGCAGATTTAAAAAATATTAGGCCCTGAATATGGTAAGTATTTAATAAACGTTTTATTTTCAGGTAAAACGTCTCTATTAAATATCTTGACCGATATTCAGGGCCTAATTAAAAACATGAGAGACGTGTTTGATATCGCCTGGTGTTGGTGGACGCTAATGTGATTCGTAAACATACATATTTAAATAAAAGTAGGTATGTTTATGTTGTGACATACAGAAATTATAAATGATTCAGGTATTTTGATAAACAAGTAAGTATCTATCTATAATTTATTCGGACTGATCGATTTTCCCTTAGGAAGAACGAACCTAAAGTTTACATGTACTATATGTAGGTTAGGTACTATGACTTATGACATTATTGTATCTGTTCTGTATTGCTTTCTGTTAAGATGAGGTGATTAGTGTGGTTTGAAGAAATAAAATTAACTTGTAACTTATAAACAGGTATTATTATTCATCTTGATAGAACCTGCGTAGAAATGGTACCAAACCAGTAAATAAATTAGGTAGGTATTACTAAAATCAGCAAATATAAATCAAACTTTGGAATAAAGTATTGAACAATACATAATTGTCTTAATTACTCGATAGGGGAGAATAGGTTCGTAATCAATGACTCTCTTCTATCTCCAGATTTTACTTCTCTTTGATACAAAATTTGGAAGGTCTTAGCAGACTTCCAGTTGCCTCGGGATAGTATGTCATCAATGGGAAAGTGTTCGATCCAGTTTTTGGATGCAACAGCTGATCTGAAACTGCCAGGCGTAGCATTGATGTTTGCATCTTGAAGTAGTTTCTTCAGCCAGCCCCCTATGATTGTAGCAGCTTTGGGGTCGCCTGTAGTACTCACAAACAGATTATCGCACTTAGCAGCAATTCGCCTAGGTTTCCCCAACTCAATGAGGCGGCGTATCCAGTAGATAGGATCCAGTGACTTGTCCTTATTCTTATTTAGCTTCCATCCCGATTGTTGATGGGTAATGGAGTCAGTTTTGGAGCCAAAAGATGGCCATAAGATTATGCTGTCATCTGAAATAATACAGTGTTCCTGAGTAACGGTAAGTAAAGTTAAATCGTGTATACGTCTACCCGAGCATAGTAGGAGTAAAGCAGCCGCTCTTTGAGAGGTGGCAAATAAACTTGATGAATTGCAGGTTCTTTTAGAAAGATGGTTTACAAGGGAGTCTATATCCCAGATGGGGGCTTTGATAGGTTTAGGCTTAGCTAACCCAATGGACTTTAGGACTTGTTTTACAAGTGTATGTGAGCTTAGCTTATTACTTTCACTAGGATCACAAAGAGTAGACACTACAGATTTATGAACAAGGATAGTGCTGTATGAAAGGCCTTCCTTTTGATGTAGATCAGTGAGGAATCGGGCCAGGTCTGAGCCTGTAGGTTTATGTGTATGTACCTTGTGAGTTATGGTCCAGTTTCGCCAACGGGTCCAAGCTGGTTTATACGTTCTAAGAGTGGATTCACGCCAGCTCGAACGGAGCAGAGCTTTTTGTTCCTCGCTCCAGTCACTTAGGTGTTCTTGCCAACCCCACATCTCCATATCTCCAGCGTCATCTCCGATATGTTGGGGGGCGGACGTCCCGTCGTTACATCGACTAGGACCTGCGACAGGTTCCTTATCGTGAATGGGGGTGACAATGCGCGGCTCTTCAGGTCTGGTCTCCAGTAAACTTTGTGCCATCTCGGGGCTACGATCAGGTACACACCCAGTGCATTGTTTAAGTGCGTCAATACTCTGGGAATGAGATAAGGCGGCGGGAACAGCCATGCCAACTTGAAATCCCACTTGCTGCCTAGAGCATCGTACATTCTCGCCTGGTTGTCGGTTCTGTCCAGTGTACAGTACGTTGGAACCACGTGAGCTCTCCTGGAAGCAAAAAGATCGATTACGGGGGTTCCCCACTTGGCAAACACGACATTTGTTATGTTTGACAGGAGATGCCATTCTGGTGGGTCTTTGAGACGTGATAAATGGTCTGCTTCGCAGTTGTAGTTCCCTGCTATGTGATAGATGGACATGTGAATGTTGTTTTGGTTCAGTACTTGTAGCACTTTCATTGCCAGCTCCGTAAGGGCTATAGATTTCGCCCCTCCCTCTTTTCTTAGATAAGAGACGACAGTTTTGTTGTCGCACTGTATTAGCAGCGACTGTGAGCTCAGGAGCTGATAATGATGGCGTAAAACATTTAATATGGCCAACATCTCCTTGTAGTTGCAATGAAGGTTCTGCTGTGAGGGTAGCCATGAGCCTGTTATTGAGATTTCGTTTAATTTGGCCCCCCAGCCGATGTCGCTGGCATCTGTTGTTAGGTAATGAGACGATAGTGGGACATGAAGTAGAGTACTCTTCTGACAATTCAACTGCCACCATTCTAACTCGACTAGGGCTTTCGCAACTAGAGGAAAGGTTTTTGTCATCTTTAGTTTCAAGGCCTTGTTGGCTTGTAACTGTAAATACCGGTAATTTAGACGACCCCTCGGTACAGCAAAACTGGCAAAGTTCAGCAGGCCAATGAGACCTTGTAACTCTTTGACGGACGTTGTCCGTGTTGTCAAGATTTTGGATACCGTGCAATGTATTTTTGCTACTAACCTCTGAGGAATGTATTTCGCGTTCTGCCATGTGTTCCACACAATGCCCAGGTATTCCACTGCCTTCTGTGGGTTGCAAACAGATTTGTCTGTGTTCACTTGCCAGCCTAGGTGGGCGAGCGTGTTCAGTGTCAACGACACTTGATTTATGAGAGTGGCTTTGTTTTGATGAGCCAGCATAAAATCGTCGAGATACACGATGATCCGGATACCGTGATCGCGGAGGTATTGTGCTATCCAGTTGGTAATTGAGGCGAATATTCTCGGTGCTGAACAAAGGCCGAAGGGTAGGCACGTCATTTCCAGTATTTGTGGGTTTTTGTCGCCGTACAGAAGGCGGAGAAACCTTCTGTGGCCTTCGAATACAGGGACATGGAAGTATGCCTGGTGAATGTCCACTTTGGCCAACCAATGCGATGGGCGATGGGCGCACCTTTTCTAGCACACCCTGCGAGATCATGTTTTTCATTATTTTCGACATTTGTTCTGATTCTGGTGTTTTCATACTGCGACTGTTTGGAATGTGCAATGGTGGTTTCAACACAAAAGGAATGCGGCATCCTTGTATAATTTTTAGAATGTATGTGGGAGCTCCCAACTGTTTCCAACGATCGTAGTACATGCGGAGTTGTCCGGCGTGAAATTTTGCATGCATGTGCATGGCATAGTCAATATTTTCGTTTATGGGTTTGGTGTCTCCTATCCCGGTGGGATGAGGGAGAACGTCTGGGTTGATAATCCCTTCCTGACCTGTCGGGGAGACCACGGCCGCGTGAACCCCGCGCGCCTCGCCCGCGAAACGAATTATTATTTATCCTGCCTCGGGCCGAAGTATGATACTGGCTTTGATTATGATATTGCGCGCGATTGTTATAAGTTGCGGCCTGTTTCTGCGTCTGACTGCGGGTAGAAGTTGAAGGCTCGTACTGTGGCGCAGTATTGTAGCGAGACATTCCTTCCACCCAAAACACATTTTTAACTCCACCCGCTTTTTCCAATAAAGCATTAAATTTGTCGGCTTCAAATAGATGAGAACCTGACGGCGCAATTTTGCGTAATGTATTTTTGTGGTACTGGTCTTTTACTGATGAGAGTATGCCTTCTCTGCGGTATTGAATAAGTTCAGCCCGGTGTCCACAGACGAGCTGGAGAGCGTCGTTTGAAATCTTGCTATACTCACCATTGGCCAACATTTCTTTGAGCTTTGTATGGATATCGTCGAATCGTAGCTTTTCGACCTGATGCGCCCAGGCTAGAAAGGCTTGTAATTCACTCAAAAGCGCGTCGCGCTGTTTGAGCAATGCATAGGAAATGCCGGCAAAAGCCTTTTCCATATTTAAGGTAGTTTTAGATGTATCGTACCTCTTTATCTCGTCATTAGCTTCAAGATTAGTGAAACCCGGCGCAAATAAATAGTGTTTTTGGACGTCGGCATATCGGACGTTAATCCAGTCCTGGCTATTGAATCGCTGCAAATCTTTTAATTGTTGTGTTAGTTCGGGAGACGCCTGCGGTACAGCGGGCTCCTTGGTTTTTGTACCAGTAAAAATGTTAAGATCGACCTCGAAAGCCGAGTCAATGTTGGCGGGCTCGGACTCCTCAACATGACCTTCGTAGAGGTCTCCACTAACATTAGGGTCAATCAAGTCATGCCGTGGTTCACAATCATATTCGTGAAATTCCTGTGTAGCAGCAAGTTGGCTTTTAAGATCTTTAATCTCGTTAAAAAGAAGATCGAACTTACGTTCCTTGATGCGTTTGCGCCGTCGGTACCGCTTCCTGCGATCGTCGCTTTCCGAGAAACTCGACGAGGACGAACTAGAATTATCGGAGTCCGAAGAGCTCACCGGTTTCCGCCTTTTCTTGCCTTTATCCTTACGCGCCGCCACGTGCTCCACACTGGACGGAACCTCCGGGGTTTCTTGCTCCATTTTACACAAATGAACGGTCACACCGTTGGGAATCTTTTATTTGCCTGCAATAAATCAGAAAATTCTAAGAAATTCTTTAACGAACAGTTGGTTATAATATGCAAAAGAAGTTCTCACGTCACGATGTATAGATTTTTGGCGGGCCGTACTCAGGAGCTGAGCAGCGACTGTGCCGTGCGAAAATCAAGACGCCAATGAAGCTAAATTCGAATTCAACAATCCGAACTGCCTCGGTGGTGTGGTGGGGCGCGCGCGCAAACAAGGTACCACGCGGCTTAACCGAACATCCGGGCGGGAACGGACGGACCGGATATACGTCACTAGTTTAGCACTGAAAATCAAGGATGTCTTCTCATGTTTTTAATTAGGCCCTGAATATCGGTCAAGATATTTAATGGCATATTTTGTGCGCTTTAATGTGTGGGCTAAAAAACTTTTCTAAGAGCCTCGAGTGGGGTGGGCTATAAAGGCGAGTACGGAAATATAACTAATCTTGCACAAGCTATGAACCAGTGGCTCGGCGAGCATACAGACTAGACCTCGCGAATGAAACAGAAAATTTCTGTTTTTTTTCTTTCTTATTTTCTACTACCTCACACCCCTTGAAGTTTGTCGCATGAACAAGGAAAATTATTAAATAAAACCGGTCAAGTGCGAGTAGGACGTCGGACCCGCACACGAACGGTTCCATACCATTTTACACGGATATAAACGTAAAACGACAGTATTTTGTACGAGTATACCTCTTTTATTCTTAATTATACAATAATAGCTGATTCCCGCAACTTCATCTGCGTGTTCCTAGGAAGTATCATTTACCGAGACAACGTTACCATCTTTCTGGTGCAGTCTGATAAAAAGTATCCTGTATGTTAATCTAGCTAGCTCATAAAAAATCTCTGCGCTAAATTTAATTGAAATCCGTTCAGCGTTTTAGGGCGATTGAGGCACAAATACACAAACATACAAACATCGCTAATTACTCCGTCAATTATGAACAGATTTGGATGATCGTGTTTTGATTGGTAGGTTATACTTAAGAGGTGGTCTATCAAAATTTTCCCCCGACCGGGTAGGGGGAAATAGGACTTGAAGTCGGTTTTTAGGGTTCCGTACCCAACGGGTAAGAACGGAACCCTATTACTAAGACTTCGCTGTCCGTCCGTCTGTCACCAGGCTGTATCTCAAGAACCTAGCTAGCTAGAGAATTGAAATTTTCACAGATTATGTATTTCTGTTGCCGCTATAACAACAAATACTAAAAAACAGGATAAAATAAATATTTAAGGGGGCTCCCATACAACAATACCACATACAAACTTATGGATGCACCTGGTTACGTACATGGAGTGTGAAAGTAACCGCACCAATAACTTTGTAAACAATATTTTGCTGTGGAAAATCCAAACTATTCACTCCACACCATCGCTTCCATTGAACGGTGGTACGGAACCCTTCGTGCGCGATTTAGACTCGCACTTGACCGCTTTTTTTAAGTTTATAACATGGTGAATTATTCATAATAGATTGAAATTCGTAGATGTCAGAGGGGTCCATATTGGCTCATCTAAAGTCTATGTTCCGAAAATAGTCTTACGAACGATTTGTACTCCGAATGATCACTCTTCTTAAAATGTTGGTCCTATTTTTTTGTTTCTACAATTTCTAGTACTACCGACGAAGATCATTCATAACACTCTGGTTTCCGAAATTTTTTGTTACTAATATTACTACTGAAACTGAACTAAACTCATTTTACTAAAACTAAAAGTGATTTTTACCATAACGTTGTCATTCATAAATTTAAACAAACACTGGCCTAACAGTACCATAATTTGACTTTTGGTTAGTATGTTAAGTTCCAAAGAAGTGTTTTTTGTGGATTTTACATGTTCTAACCTAACCTACCTACTGCCCATATGTTGATTTCGGTAGCAACACTGACCTAACAGTACCATAATTAGACTTTTGGTTGGTATGTTTAGTTCCAAAGTAGTGTTTTTTTTTGTATGAATGTAGATACCTATATAATGTAAAATTTTAGAATAAAAACAATTCTACATAATAAATATATGATTTCGAATAATAGTGTAAAAACAGTTATTTTGAGAAAATATAGGAAAACAAATAGTAGTACAATAGATGTTTATTGTTACCGACATAATGAAGTTGAATGATTCGGAATAAATAACATTAGGAACAGAGTACCTACCTAGTTATTAATAGTGATTGTTAGGATGAAAAATTGTAGTAACAAAATTTTCGGAGTTACAATAATCGAGGTAGAAATCTTAGGTCAACTTTGGCGCACCCATGTCAGAGTTACATGTTATGGGGATATCTCGTCCGTGCAAAGATCCCCGTCTCCAGGCGGAAAGACCCGCAGATTGAATGGGACGGAATCGGCGAAAAATTACAAAAATCGGTTTTAAATTAATACCAAATGTACTAAAATAGCTATGAAAAATTCCATAAAAGGCGATTTCAATACTGTGAAAACCCATCTAAATATATTTTTTTGAAGTCAGCGTATTTTTCTAATTTGTCAGAAAATCACAAAAGTGTTAATTTAGATCTTTTGTAAATTTAGACCTTTCTGATAATACAAAATCTAGTAAAGGTCCCAAAATTGTCATACAAAATTATAAAACTTAGGACTTCTTTTGAACAGCAGAGAAATAAATCCAAAAAGTGTCGATTTTGGACTTGACTTTGACTACAAATGGAATACGCATTTCTAAAACATCAAACCAATTTATTTGTTCTAATGGACTCTATTGCAGTTAGATTATCTAAGTTGCAATATAATCTAAGTTCAAATATGTCGTCATCCATCCTGTCTATTGCCATCCATCTTTCAATTTAAGTCAACGTTATTTAGCAGTGCTCCTCAAAAGGAAAAGCTACGAGATCCGTTGAATGAAAGACGAGTAGAGGTGTAGAGATACAGAAAGCTGCATTAAATTGATGTCACATCAATCTGATCTTACTTGATCCTGCTGTGCGATTAACTCGAATTCGTTTATAGGTCGATACATTTTTGCTTTCAGTTCTTTCTATCATACGAAATTAACGAACGAACATGGAGCTCGGAGCGTTTATTAGCGTATTATTAATTATTGCTAGGTTCATCGGAACCGCACAGTTGGGTAAACTTTTTGAAGTAAATGTATCCTGCATTGCAATCCTGATGGTTTGATTGGAGTCAGCGCCCTTCACAATATCATTTATTAAATTGCGGTTACCGGGAACTACATTATTTTGTAGGTACTTCTTTAGACTGAGCTGTTTACAGCGGGCGCTACATCCATAACAACAAGTTAACAACCTACCTACCTACTTATAATTTTTATCGGTAATTTTATACACCCTCGTTATATCGATAAAAGATATAAAAAAGTATTTCGGTGAAATCACAAACATGTTAGTCAGAGGATCTTAAAAGAAAAAGTAAGTATTTGATCCCAACATCATAAAGGTTGTATTTTGTTCTCAATGCCATGCTAACTTTCTTTTGATTAAAGTGCTAATAGTAAAATATGTTTCATTTATTAAGCATGCAAGATGATACCGTTTTGTTAGTCAGTGGAACATTTTGTCTCTCAAAAAACTTTGCAACGCTTGCAAATTTTATTTTTTTCCTAAATTTGCTATTAAGGAAAAAAGCAGTGTGAGATTATAAACTTAATAAAGTACAGAACAGAAATCTATTAAAAAAACTTTACATAATTACCTACAAATAAAAGTGTTATTTTTTTACAGCATTTAAAAATTCCACCCAGATTTTATCATTCATCTAAAAAGTATGACAGTAAAAATAATACTTCAAAAAACGCGTTCTTAATTACTTTTTCTACACGTGTATCATAAACCCTCTTTACAGCGTCCAAAAACCACACGTTACGACCAGCATAATGATAAACTTCTTGGTAAAAACTCATTTCTTATCTGAATATTGATACATTATGACCATAATGTACCAAAATTTGTCAAATTATGACATTCAAATTGTGAACGCCGACGCCCGCCTGCGTGCCGCCCCTAATTTGTCTGTGAAGTTGGTTCTACTGAACAAGCTAAACTACTGCAGAGCAATGATCAATGCCACAATGCCGGTCGTACATGCGGTTCCTGAACACATCAAAGAGAGCTTATGATATGTGTATAGATAAACTAGTGTATGTAACTGTACATAATTAGGCATCAAAACTCTCGAGTGATACTATATCGAGTGGTTTCGTAAACCCACTCTCGAGTATAAATACCCTCCATTATGTAGCAGTCACATAAACTTTTGTTTTTCTTTCATTCATTATATACTAAACACTATTATCACATAAACTACTATTAGATTTTGATTGTAATCAATAAATTTATATCAAATATGCATTAAATGTTTGGCTGAACGTATATTCATTTTGATCGTACCTTTTTGCGATACGACGACGTGGCAGCTATTTGCACATTGCACATGTGAAAATAGCTGCCACGTGCCATTATGCTGTTCGTAACGTGCGGTTTTTGGACGCATTAAAGAGGGTTTATGATAGGTGTGTAGATACATTATTTAACATCGCGTTGCGGTTGAGTCTGAGGCATATGCAATGGATCAAAATTTTAGCGATCTTAGAGGCGCGTTTGCCGACGCTATGCGCAGACGCTATGCGCCCGTCCGTACACAGACGCAATGCTACCCTAGCTGAAGTAAAAGCCTAACTCGAGCGGTTTTATTTAGCGGACCCCGTTTTTTTTACAAATGTAACACGCATTTCTTAATCATCAAACCAATTTATTTGATCTAATGGACTTTATTGCTGCTAGAGTTATCTAATCTGCAAGTTCAAAAATGTCGTTAACCCTAAAATTAAACAAAAAACAACAAACAAAATTATTTTATTTATCAGAGCAAAACTTGCATTATTCGATAACTATGTTCTTCACACTAGATTTAACGTGTATCGTGAAGCCCATAAAACATTTTCTATATTATGAAACAATTTTTGCAATGGAAGACCAACCAACTAACTGCGACAGACATATTATGAGTATCTTGTGGGGAACATACATAAAAAATTTGCCATCCATCTTTCAATGCAAGTCAACGTTATTTAGCAGTCCTCCTCAAAAGGAAAGAGTACGAGATCCGTTGAATGACGAGTAGAGGTGTAGAGATACAGATAGCCGCATTAAATTGATGTCACACCAATCTAATCTTACTTCATCCTGCTGTTCGATAAACTCGACTTCGTTTGTAGGTCGATAAATATTTTATTTCAATATTCTATCATATGAAATTAATGAACGAACATGGAGCACGGAGCGCTTATTAGCGTATTATTAATTAGTGCTAGGTTCATCCGAACCGCGCACTTGGATAAACTATTTGAAGTACATAAATGTATCCTGCACTGCAGTCCTGTTTGATTAGATTGGAGTCAGCGCCCTTCACAATCGTGAGCTGCTTACGGCGGCGGCGGTAGGCGCTAATTCATGACAACAACCTACCTACATACCTAACTACTTATTATTTTTATCTGTAGACTTATACACCTCTCCATGACTATGTAGGTAGGAAGATTTCGGGTAATGGGGGCCTCCTAACGCAGTTTTCAACTTTAGAAAATCGTACTGTTGTAATTAATATTATAAGTACGTCGTCAGCCCGACGCAGTTATTTTTTGTTATTTGAGTAAAGCTTTACAAATTATTCAAGTGCAGATTATCATCATTTATTCATATAAAAAGTACAATATAAATAATACTTCATAAAACGAGTTATTAATATTGATTTTGATCAATACATTTGCCCCGCCGCCGCCGCCGATCTGTCGTCGAGCGCGCGATGGGTCCAGCGCGATTTGCGCGCGGCTCCCGCGCTGCTTTCGGTGTGACGGGTTCCATTGGATTCCCTGTATTACAAATTCGTTGTTGCCGCCGCGGGCCCGCGCCGCGCCCGCCCCGCGCTCCCCCCGCGTTTGGTATGGCGCAGCCTTAAGCCCACCATTTTACAAATTTCTTGTTTTTTTTTTTATTATTTCGCACAATGCATAGCAAAACGTTGTATGATAAACGTGAAGATGAATTCCGACTCGTGTCGACATACACGCGCTCGCTTCGCTCGCTCTTGAATATAACTGCCACTCGTCGCAAGTCACCTCTTTCCGCACTTGTAAAAAGCTTATTATCACGTAATTTTGAATCTATAACTATTTAAAAATAATAAAATGTCAAAAAAGTCCGAAAATCGCTAATTCTGGCCACTTTCCGTCTAATTCCATGTTTTATGTTTCTAAAAGCGGCCGCCCTTTGTTCTTTTCTAATAAGTCATTTTCAAATGTTGTTTGGCATAAATCTAATCTAAAATATATTTTTTCGACTTCTGAGCTAAAAATAGCACCTTCGCCGCTTGATTTTGGGTTCTCCGGCGGAAAAATTCTATTCCTATCTCGTTCTAAGGCTTTTAACGAACCTCGCTACGACCCCGCCTTTGGCTCGTGTTCTTAAATATAAACCTTTGCGAACTCGTGGGAAATGTACTATTTCATCTTAGCAGGTCGAACAAGAGGCTTTTGCGAGTAAAAAGTGTGCAAAGTTGTATTTTGCTCACTGAGTGAGACAAAGTAGCTTTTTAATTTTAATTCCGTGAACATAGGCAAAATCGCAAACAACCAACGGGCATCGAGTTATAATTCGATGTTATTTAGCTGATTGCAATGTCACAGATACTACTATCGATTTTTACCTAGATTTCAGTATCTGTGCTATTAAATTCCCAATAATCGAGCTTATTTTATTAGCCATTCTATCTTATATCTTAGCCATTCTAATTTATAAATATATACAATTAGATAAATATTCAGGAGTGTAAATTAGTCAAAGTTTATCATGAAAAATTAGGTACAATCAAATTTGTTTGTAAATTAAAGTTGTTTTACATTATACATTAAACATTTACAAACAGACACATACATTGCTTCTAGCCCCACACGAGGATACCCTGTGTCGTGGGAACATGAAACAGCGTCATCACATCACACACATGTAAACATGCAAGACCTGGAGATTCATTTTTTTTCTTTATCCCCAGCCGGCGATCGAACCCGGGACCCTTCGCATGGTAGGCAGAGTCATAACCGCAGCAGTCGTCATGTTTTTCATTTGGTTTTTAATGTTGTATTTTTTCATTCTCTTATTTGGCATGTTAAAATGCAGCACTATGTGCAACACGAGACCAAAGACTCGCTCACTCAGGATTCTAACGTAGAATTCTTCGCTCACTCGGGACTCAAACAAGCAGTCGCAGCAAAAATCAAGTTTCCTCTCTTGTGGCACAATGAACTATTGCCTCTACCCCAATTGGCCGCAATCACCCTACGAAGACTACAAAACATGTTGATTTAGTTCGTTCTAGAGACAAATTATATTACCCTAATTACGATACTAATAAGTCAGTGTTATGTGTATAGGGACATACCTACCTATATCCGAAGAACGAGCTCAATAAATTATTTATAATTAATTAACTTAGACATTAAGTTTGATGCTGTAGTTCACCCTGAAATGGACGGCATTGACAGGTTGCGTGAGCTGACGACGCGACGCGACTACTAATTTCTACTAACGTAGAAATGGACGTGTTTTGTTTTCTGATAGCTAATTTTCGTTTTGACCTCTATGCGTTTGATTTAGGCTCCTCAAATGCTGATCTTGGATATGGATCATTGTCTGCCGCTCTGTGTTCCTTTAAATCTGTGAGAATATAAAAATAAAAAAATCATTCTAAAAACTGGTTGAGCATAAGTAGCATAAGTGGCTAAACATGCACGTTTATTCCCGAATTGGAAGTTTTGTAATCAGAGATTGAATAGGCAAAGTCACTTCCGTGGAGGTCACATCCCTGGTTCCATGGAAAAAAATATGCCCATGGAAGTGACCTGCGTTCCACGAAAGTGACTTTGTATGGAGAGGTCTTGTACAGTTGTTGGGGTGGTGGCGTTGACTTGATTGTTTGGCTTCATTTGTTATTTTTTATTTTAGATCCCCATCTTCCAACAACTAAAAAGCACCCAAAAACTGCGGAAGAAATTTGTCAGGAAAAACGAGTGTGAGCGAAGGCATAGAGCTCTCATAAAAGAAAATGCTGCCTTATACGAAGCTACTAATGAAAAAGATAGAGAACGAAAGAAGGATCAAGTGAAACCGGTAGCTGATTTGACAGCGAGAGAACATCGGATGCAGCAAAAAGAGTAGAGAGAACGCAAATTAAGAAGTCGATTGAAACAAAAACGTGCTAAAATACTATCGAATCACCTAAGAGAAAACACTCCAGAAGAAACTACTGATGATGAGGCAGTTCTACCGGACCGACCAGAAACACCATCTATCTTAGAAAGCGTTCCTGAGATAGAAGCCCGTTCGCCGTCTAGTTGCTTCAGTGATAGTACGACATTTACGCAGGTGAATTAACTTTTTTGCTAAAGCCACAAGTGATTTTGCGCGTGAGTGGTGGCTGGACAGTCGTTCTACGATAAAAGTGAGTAAAAAATTGCTTATCTTTTGCTAAAGCTTAGAAAAACTCAATAATTTCAACCCCTAACTTTATGCAGAAAAAACCTGCTGTAAAACTTTGTCATTCTAGCCGTGAGATTCAAATTACGGGCTTTTCCAAAACTTTTTACATAAACTCAATCTATGGCGGTTTTATTGGTTCTTTTATATTAACTCAATCAATGGCGGTTTATTGGTTCAACATTTAAAATTATGTTGCCAGTAATAGTGCGTTTTTTTTGCCCAATCATCCAACATTACCATTTTGAGGTAACTTGGGACGGCTTGTCTCAAGTTACCATGTTTGTCTCAAGTTACCAGATATGATGATTTTTACGTTATAAGTAAAATTTCTTACACATTATTTTTTCATTCTGGTTCCTATCATGCCTCGACATTACAACCGCGCTTTGCGCTTTGCTTAGCATTACATGATAATTTAAGATTTAAAGACCAATTTTGTTCGTTATATAGGATCTTTTTTAAATGTTACCTATCCAAGAAAGGATATTTCTGATTTAATGATAATTTAAGATTATTGTGTTCGTTACAGAGAATATTTTTAAATGCAAGAAAGGCCATTTTTGTATAAGTTGAAATTTATAAACATTATTGCCAAAAAAACTGCATAATTAAGTTTTTTATGGGAAATATTAAACTGCACATCAAAAATACTCTTTTGCACAGCAAATATCAGGGCAAAATCTGCGGTCGCTTAGGTGAAGGGTAAAGGGGGTGAGCGAGCGAAGCTCCTTTTATCCTTCGTGTTAGGTTGAGCATGTAAGAACAACAAAAAATACTGAAAAAAATAAACTTAAGTACACATAAAATATTTAAAACATAATTTTTGTTGATCCGTTTTTGCTTTGCAAATCAGTATTTTCGATGTGCGATTAAATACTAGCCGTTTTTTTTGGGTATGACAATAATATTTATAAACTACTTATGACAAAAATATCCTGTACCTATAGTATGTAAGCTTGATCTTAGGCCGAACTTGCTGCCTTAATTGTTACCTAATCAAAAGGACTGATAATAATTACACTAATGATAATTTAAGATTATTTTATTCCACACAGAAGTTATTTTTTATATGTTACCTATCCAAGAAAGGATGTCTTTTTAGGGTTCCGTACCCAACGGGTAAGAACGGAACCCTATTACTAAGACTTCGCTGTCCGTCCGTCTGTCACCAGGCTGTATCTCAAGAACCTAGCTAGCTAGAGAGTTGAAATTTTCACAGATTATGTATTTCTGTTGCCGCTATAACAACAAATACTAAAAAACAGGATAAAATTAATATTTAAGGGGGCTCCCATACAACAATTCTTTCAATACCACATACAAACTTATGGATGCACCTGGTTACGTACATGGAGTGTGAAAGTAACCGCACCAATAACTTTGTAAACAATATTTTGCTGTGTAAAATCCAAACTATTCACTCCACACCATCGCTTCCATTGAACGGTGGTACGGAACCCTTCGTGCGCGATTTAGACTCGCACTTGACCGTTTTTTTTTATTTTAAGTTGATTATTATAAACAAATATAGACTGATTTTGTTTTATTTATAAATACACTTACAATTAAGCAATTATTTACCTAATTTTTAGATTTCAACGATGTTTACGGTCTCAATAATAAGCCTCGTAGTTTGTTTTATAACGAAAGTAAAAATGAGAGAGAATCCATTCATAGGAAACATTTAATGTAGAATAAATTACCAAAAAATATTGTTATCTGTTAAAAAAAATGATAAATTTTATCCAAAAAAATAATAATTGGTAACTTCTTATAAATGTTGTACCCCTTTAAATGTTATCCAAGAAAGGATATCTTTAGCTATTTTTGTTTTTGGTCGATTTTTATAATCAATATTGTCATTCCCAAAAAACAAAACCTGTATAAATTTTAAACGGAAAAATATAATTTTATACATTTTACTTTTTGTTTGTCTAGAGCAGACAATTTATGACTTTATTTGTTTATAAGAGGTGATTTTGACACTATAAATAAGTTCGTTTATAAAAACTACCGAACATTTTGGTTTTGTTCTTTATTTGCATGAAAAATATATTTTCCCCCGATTTTAAGTGATGTTTATAACATGGCAACCGTTTTTATAACCATAAACCTGTCTCAATTTTTTAAATTTGTTTTTCAAACTCGAGATATAGAGGCTTTTGTATCGCTGTCTCAAGTTACCTCAAAATGCCAGGTAACTTGGGACAGCAGGTTTTAAATTTAAAAAAAATAGAAAGAGCTGGCAGATACCCTAAACCATAGACAATCATAAAACTAGAACATCTCACCTGCCCTATAAAATATTAACGTGCGACAAATAAGTAACTATTACGATTACTAAGGCTGCTTACTAATTGAAATGAAAGAGGAAAGCAAAGTTTAGTTTTTAAGCTGAAAACACATTTTATACTTAAGAAAGTTCCTTTGCTACATACTCGTTAAGATAAATAAAGATTTTTAAACGATGAAGTAGTGGGATCTTTAGTTTTAAAACTCTTGATTGATGGTCACTTCCGTGGATCTGGTACGGTCACTTTCAGGGAAGGTTATTTTATTTCAACCCTTTTAATTAGAGATTTTTAACGACAAAATAGTTGGATCATTTTTTAAAAAAAATAAAAACTTTGGTTATGTGAGGATTGTCACTTTCGTGGATTTGGGTCACTTCCATGGAGGGCATTTTTTAAAACCTTTTTATTTTGTATTTAAAAGGCTGCGAGCTCAGTAAGTATTTTTTCCATGACGACCAAGACCAAATCTATTATTGTGCATCATCAATTATATTTGAATATCATTTTCACTTTTTTTAATTTTCTTTCATTTAAAAACGAGAATTACTCATATACTAAAACAGGTCTGCAGGTCTGCGGCATTAGGTATTTTTGAATACTAGTCGGCACCTGGTCCGCAAGTGTTTGGACGTGATCCACCGCGTATCACGTATACGCGGAACGTGATGCGCGCGCCGCCTATTCCCTCCCAGTGACGTACGCGATGCGATTCGCGCATCAAGTATTCGGTGGCTGCAACGATTGTTCGGGATGTTTCGGCAATGTTAAACCGGGTAGTCACTCTGAGATTTTCCGTTTTTTTTTTCTTTTCTTTTTCAAGTAAAGTAAATAATTATCTTATTACTAATTTAACCGTTTCATGATTCCCGTATACTAACCTACTAAAAATCCACAGATTATACAAGGTAGCTATACAATATACATACATTTATAGGTATAAATAAATTTTGCACTTGACTAGGTTCATTCCTTTGTACTTCATATTAAGAAGGTGCAGTGGTGGTCTAGCTAATCTGTGACTTTGATCTGAGCTCGCTTTGCACATATAAACTATTATACGTTCTTCCGAAGTGCATCTCCATTTACCATGGTAACGCCCTAATCTGCTAGAACGTGATTTTACTGGGTACTTTACGGGGTACTAATACTGTTTTACTAGGTGAGGCTCCAAGAACAGGTATATGGATCGAGCATTTTTTCGGACTAGGAACAGGTGGACTATCATAGGTACGAAATTTACCTAGTACGACTCATCTCTACTAATGGCTCTGTGAGCAGGGTCTCCAGATTAGGATTTTTTTCGCAATTTTGGGGATTTTTTTTATTTCCCCATTTCCTTTTTTTTACGCAACATCTTGTATAGAATGAATCCCTTAGTGTGCTTCTCAAATTTGATTGAAATCCGTCGATAAATAACACTACAGCAAACGTCTCCCCTTTCCAAATCCGGACTATAGTGTACAGCAGCAATAGGCAGTGCTCTATAATCCGACAAATTCGATAGTCCGACACTGCCCTGCATAATGTTTGCCGGATTACCGGGGGTCCACTGTATACCTAAGCTAATGTTGAAAATTTACCGTCTTAATCTGGAATAAGTGATGATAATGATTCGGTAGCCGTAAACACTGCGGTAGCTCAGGTGAAGGATATGGGGGGTGAGCGAAGGGAAGCCCCCTTTATCCGTCGTGTTAGGTTGAACGTGTAAGAACCACAAAAATACTTATACTCGTCTAATTATAGTTTTTGTTGTTCTTACATCTTCAACCTAACACGGAGGATAAAGGGGGCTTCGTTTCGATCACCCCCTTTACCCTTCACCTAAGCTACCGCAGTGTTTGGCCCTGATATTAGAAATAGTTTTTTCATCTCAATAAAATTACCCCGCCCCGCTCCCCGCAGTCGCACGAATACTTCGTTTTCAACATTAACTAACTAATGTCCAACATTAACCGAAACGCATCGGCTAATGTGCAGTCTAGCCGATTAAAGATGACATCCGTTATCACAAACGAACATGACTTCGGAAGTTCGGACATTAGTCGAGGCTCGAAATGAATCTTAAGACTAGCCGGCTAAACTTAAGTTTAGCTTGACACCTAGCTTTAGCCGTAACATATATACTCCGCGGAACGAGACGAGTTCATTAGACTCCGACTCCGCGAAAAGAGAACGAGATCGTTACTCCCGCGTCTCCCGGAGTCGGAGTATACTAACAGAGTATACTCCTCGGAGTATACTCCGCGGAGTATACTAACAGAGTATACTCCGCGGAGTATACTAACAGAACCACGTCCGCACCGAAGATGATATGTTCCAGGTTCGATCACTTCCAGGAGAGGATTTGCGAATAATTAGTGCACTTAAAGCGTGCACAAGTGGCTAGCAATACTCTTGGCGTTGCTCGCGAGACCATTTGGCCGTTTTATCCTACAAATTTCCAACAGTAATATCGTTAGGTCCCTCACTTTCCTGCTCTACCAGGTAGAAACCCAAAAACGTGTGTTTTGAGGTTATACAGGTACCCAGTTTTTGTACCCACCCGGCGGGTAAAAGCGGTATTTCAATTTACCCGCTCGATGTTGATAGGTAGGTATGTAGAGGCACAGTCTATGGTAGAGGGTATAAATATTTATAAATACTAATGAGTAACTGATTATGGTTAGGGTTTGAAAAAGGAATTTTCCCTTTCAAGTGTAAATTCATGGCTGAATCTCGCACAGGAAAAGGAAATTCCATTAACTCTACCAGTGCCCGTCAGTGAAGATAGAATCAAGAAACTTTTCGGGGATGTAATTTTTTTAATTTTCGACATATATTTTTTATGCCACAATATACAATATAAAAATACTCTAATCTAATGACAATATTATAACATAGTATCTATAAGTACCAATAACTAAGCATGCAAAAAACTTACTTAAATCGACGCATGATAGTGACAGAATAGAGTATACATGCATAGACTAACTTTTTCGATTAAATTGTTTATGCCTTCGATTTTGAGTACCTACCTACCTATGTAGCCAATTTACCTGGGTTTCTACTAAATAAATAATAAAAACAAAAATAGTATATACCGTATTTGAGGATACATAGGATATTAATAATAATGGATGGACACTATTTTCACACATTGATCTAACCCCAAACTAGGATTCCCTGTATCTTGGGTTCTAGACAACGATGCACATACTTATATAGATAAATATTATACTTAGATAGATAAACAACCATGACTAAGGTACAAACATCCGTTCTCATTAAACAAATATAGGCCCTTGGCTTCGTAGGCAGGGTCACTGCCGACTCGGCCATTCGGGTCGTCATTGGGTAAAGACTATTTGGGTCTCTACTCTACCTTCGTCCATCTATATCAAAGTTTTGTCATTGTCTCCCTTCGTTTGCGCTCTCTGTGACGTGACAGTGACAAATTCACCCACACGCGCTGGCTATCTTATTTATTATATGTCTGTGCTTAGTGCCTTTATGCAGGTGATTCATCGGCCCGTCAGGTAAAATTAACAGGCCTTGTCGTGACGAATCTGACGAGCCCAAGCTCGGTGGTTTTACTAGTAAGCATTCCAGAGATCCCTCTCCCACCTTCGAGCTCCATCATCAGTTGATTACGATGAGATCATCGCCAGGTAAAATAAAAAGGTCTTATCATGACACATCTCATGAGCCCGAACTCGATGGTTTTGCTAGTAAGCATGCCAGAGAACCCTCTCCAACCTTCGAGCTCCATCATCCGATGATGATGATGAGACCTTCGCCAGCTGAATGAATGAATAGGTATTGTTACGACGAATCTAATGAGCCAAATTTGTTGGGTTTACTAGTAATCATCCCAGGCATTTCCAGGGTTCTCGCTCCCACCGAGTGAGGTTCGACCAAATCACCTGTAATGAAAACAGGCGGCGGTGAATTGCAAGCCCCTAGACGCGCTAAGCGCGGATCCAAGCGAGGTTGCTAATTAATTACCTACTCGACTTGCTATGCTAGTCATCATGACAGCTTTTGTCCATTGCCCATTACCTACTCGATTTGCGAACCATGCGTTTCAGGGGGCGGTGTACACTACAGTACAGATACCGCATACCATCGTTATTCGTTAGATACTGGAATTGCTAGCCTTGTGACATTTCTGGAACGGCTAGCCCCTCTTACTACGACATATTTCTGGAACGGCTAGCCCCTCTTACTACGACATATTTCTGGAACGGCTAGCCCCTCTTACTACGACATATTTTCTTAATTTTCATTTAAGTGGTTTTGTGGATTTGATTTCTCGTGTGTTTCTATTAAATTTGTTTTATTTTTGTCATCGAATTGGGTTCTGTCCATTCCTGACTATATCTTGGCTGTATGACCCCCCTGACTTGAAAGCAGGATCCGCCCTTGGGTGTCCCGAAGTATTTTTAAGAACCTACTTAGAGGGTCGCGTCATGAAAAATGTTGGAAAACACTAACTAGAGGTCACGTAGTCAATCAAGATCATGATCATGACGCATGATGAGATGATGAGTGAGAACAATTAGAACGTCGCAAAGTTAGTTAGTAGTAGCATGGACGAATAAAACTAGATTAAATGTATATTGCTAGATAGAGCTACTAGTTCAAAAGTTCTTTCTAGTAAAGGTAGTATCGTGGTGGCGCGCATAATTTAGGAAAGATGGCGGTTTATGCGTTAATTTTCTAAGAAGAAACAAGGCTACGCTTACGCCATCTCTAATTTTTCTTCGATATTACTGTGGATTATACTACGCCGTCACCCTAAGCACGCAGCATCTATTGCATAGTACAGCGACGTCTAGAAATAATACAGGATTTTAGCTTTATAGCAGGGTACGTTTTTTTGTATGACGTTGTCAGTCCTCTAGTCTTATTCGTCCATGGTAGTAGATACCTAACTAACTTGCCCAAAAAGAAGACAAAGTCGTACAATAGTGCATTGTTTAGCAAAATAGGTAAATATATAGTTAGGTAGGTATACGATACCTCTAAGTCAATCAACAAATGGATGGGTATAGTTAGAGTAGATACCAAGCTGCATGACATCCATTCGTGTCCTCCAAAACAAAGGCTGTTTATTTTAAATGTTATGTTAATGCGGTACAATAAATAATAACTTCTAACGAGCCATTGTATGTCCAATACAGTCAAGTGTAGAACAAACACAGGGGCATTCACTGTCATTATTGGGAATGTAATTAAGTAAATACGATAGAGAGACGCATTTAGAACCAATTTTATCATATCAAACATGACGAAATGAAGGTCCAGCCCGCGCCAGGTTTATTGGCTTCTGAACGAGCTGTCACCTGTTACAGGGGTAATACAGGTGACCTGTATGAATCTCTCGTGTTGCCCCCTCCAGACAGCATTCAGAGGCCAACAAAATTGGCGTTACGTGTAGGTACCTAATAAATTATTTGGTTCATCAATAATTTAATCATTTGATTAAATGATTGGGCTAGCCTTTAGAAAGCCGGCCGTTTCAGATGCTTTTGTGGAGTTACAGATGATTTAAAAATACGCGAACCGTCTAAAATAATTAGTCTTCGAGTTTTTTTTTTAAATCGCCATTTCAAGCATTCGGGACCGTGGACACAGAGGAAGGTGGGTATGTATACATTTGCTGTTTTTTTTTAACGTGAGATGTCGTTCAAAGTTCATTGACCACGTGGGAATTGATCTTGACCTTGACCTTTCGTGTTTGACCTTTATTTCGTAGAAAAATCTCAGTTTTGCCGTTTCGGAATAGAAAATCCGGATCAGGGCACCCCACTACCTAGACAGTCCTTCCTAGGCAGTGTTGCAGCTAGACTCAGTGTTTTTTTTATGAGCCGGAGGCGCGGGGGGTGCAGGCGCCGCAGTCCCGTAGTAGCCGGAGCCAAGGCGATTTCGAAATAATAATATCTACGATGTGGGTCACTTTCGTAGCGAAAATTATGTAAACATAACCTTAAAAACTAAGGTATAATAAGTTATTTTTCTCAGGAACGGGGCATTGCCTTTTCATGGGAATGGTGTCAGGGGGGAAGGGGTACTCCCCCGAAATGTTTACCGAAAAATGTACAAAAGTTAAATTTCAAGGTCGATGAGAACGATGTCAAGCGTCAAAAAACCACAAAACTGAGAATTTTCTACAAAATATGCACTAAAGGTCAAGTTAACGTCAAAGATCTCAAGGTTAATGAACTTTGAATGACATCGAGGGTAAAAAATTACATTTTTTTTGCGAAATGTACACGAAAGGTCTAGTTCAAGGTCAAGATCAATGCCCACGAGGTCAGTGAACTTTGAATTTGTCGTTTCCCCAGCCTAGTGTTGCCTACATACCCCCCACGGTCCCGAATGCTTGATAAGGCGATTAAAAAAAATAACGAAAACTAATTATTTCCGACGATTGGCGTATTTTGAAATAGGAAATGTTGAAATTGAAACTGCACATCAATAATACTGATTTGCACAGCAAATATACTGATTTTTACAGCAAATATCAGGGCAAAATACTGCGGTAGCTTAGATGAAGGGTAAAGGAGGTGACCGAAGCGAAGCCCCCTTTATCCTTCGTATTAGGTTGAACATGTAAGAACAACAAAAATACTTAAAACATAAAAAGTGTTTTTGCTGATCCTTTTTTGCTGTGAAAATCAGTATAGGTATTTGCTGTGCGATTAAATACCATCATAAATCATCTATAAATCCAAATAAAGCATAGAAATAATCAGGAAAAGCATCTGAAACGGCCGGCTTTCAAAAGTCCTTCCACTAAGCCTCTGCTGTCCGTCCGTCCGTCCGTCTGTGGAACGCACTTCCCTGCGCTATTAGGTAGGGATAGTCCATCCATTTTCATTTTCAAGAATTTTATGTTAATATATAATATACCTTGATTTCTGTTGCCGCTGTAACAAAAAATAATAAAACTATAACAAAAAACGTTTTTAAGAATTTAAAGTAGTCCTCTTACACGAGATTATTTGTATGGCCATTTTCTTAGCCATTTTGTTTTATTTGTTTATCGCTGAACACTCTCCCGATATTATTGGTATTGAGTTTTGTGCTAAGTTATTTTTCATTAAAAGACTAATAATTGGTCATTCAAATAATATTAATAGTAGATAATATTAAGTTTTTTATCATATTTGATTTTATTTCTGTAAATAAGTTATGTACTCAATTTCTACTTATCTATTTCCTGTTTCAATGAGAAGAGTTTCGTTAATAGGAGTAGGTACATATGTAGTTCAATACTTAAATACGTACTACATACACAAAACTCTTTTTCAATGTTTCGATGTACGGCCTTCAATGTAGTCCTACCTAGTATTTAATGTTTTATTATAAAGAATTAAAAAGGTATTCTCGTACAATTCCGGTACAAAATACTGTCATTTACGTTTTTACGTGTACCTACAATGGTATAACCCTTCGTGTGCGGGTCCGACTATCAAGAATAATAAATAATGTACTCTGTGGGTCCGACGACGTCCTACACGCACTTCACCGGTTTTATTATATAAGACGAATTTTTAAACATTCCATCGTCAATCAGCAACGGGTCCTACGTATGTGATAGGTATCGTGCCTGTTATAGCAAAGGTGTTAGTGTGAAAGTCACAGGATGCAGTGTTTACCTGCTCAACTTCCAGATGTCCTTCGGCACATTGACAATGTTGTTGCCGCCCAGGTAGAGGTACCTAATTGACGTCAGCTCCAGCACTTGTTCCGGGAAGTGGCTCAAACGATTGCCGCTCAAATTAATTTCTCTGAGTGTGTTCTTGTCGACACTAAAACACTTTGGAAGGGACTCGTTAGTCAGAAGATTGTGTTTCGCTATCAGCGAGGTGAGAGGGCAACTCTCCAATACGTCAGGCAGGCTAGTCAGTCTGTTGTTGCTAATGTCCAATATTTTCAGGTTGCGAAACCCGTGTATGGCATCTGGAAGGCTCTGAATCCGGTTGTTGTGCAGCAGACATATTTCGTAATTGTCCGCGCAATTTTTCTCGTCGACTATCCCGCTCAGTTCGGTAGAGAGACCCGAGGTGTCCAGTAATTGTTTGGACAAGTCCAGGGTCTTCTGTTCTCTGCTGTCGCTGTCGCAGCTATCGGATGTGTAGCACTCCATCTTTATTAGTTTTGTTGTGTTTTGCAAATGACTAGGTGTCTTATCAATGCTCTGACAAGAAGGCTCTCAACTCACATTATCAGTTGCGCGCGCGCCGACCCCGACCGCTGGCTCTCGCTGCGTGTACGCGACTGCCTACACTCACTACGTACGGTACGGGTCGCTACGGGCGGGACTGTTTACTGTTTTACTGTCGACCACATGCCACAACGCACGAGCTCTTTACAAGCTGTGTACCTACTGATTTTATCGATATCTGAGAGATGTATGAGCTGCACATAAATTCCGATATTGGGCTCGACTCGATACGGTATCCACTGAGCGTTTTAATGAGACGACTATGAAAGGTTTACAGAAAAAATACGCTATAGATGATGATTCGATTAATCTGTACGGTCTAAATATTTGCGCGGCACTTCACTGTTTGACCTTATCTCTGTTAAAAATTAGCTAGGTGAAGTGAATGCGTATGATAAGCCAGTCCATTTTAATTTTCGTCTGGGGATAATCCTACATTTCTGAGTTCTGAACTTGATAGCCCTGCTTAGGCAAAACATAGATAACTGTAATAAAAAGGGGTTGTTTTTAGTCCGTATACCTCACGAGCTGATTCCCGCTCAATATGTGGGAACCCGGACATAGCAGGGAGGTCTGACTCCTGGACATAAGATTCCATTATTTCCCCTTAAAAAAAAAGCTACCTATTTCATTTAAGATATTAGGCCAAACAACACACAGAGGTTCTGTATAAGAACGGCCACAGCCGCGGCGGGGCGGCGGCGGCGGCGGCGCGGTAGCGGCGCGCGGCGGCCGGTTCTCGTAGTGTAAAAAACAGCACCCCAAAAAGTACACGTCAAACTTTTATTACTTTTTGAAATTCTCATATCTTGCTAACTAACTTTAATTACAACTCGTCATCGTCATCGTTTAACCTTAAGGCGGCGCCAGATAAATTCCAGTATAATATATTAAGATGAAACAATCATCTTTCATCAAATTATATTTTTTTTCGTTACATTTTACCCATAATTTTCATATGCAAATATGGCTTTGAATATTCAAAAAGCCTTATTTTTATAGGCTTTTTAGCGGTGTTGCCTGTGCCTTCATCAACAACTGCGCGCGCCAGAGCGCGTGGAAAAAGAAAAAAGCGCGCCAATTTGCACAAATCTTTGGTAGCGTTTTTATTGACTAGCTTTTTATGTTGGTTAACTTTTTCCGTGTAGCACCATTTCATATTGAAAAATCACCCTGTATAAATTGATAACATAGTCTAGTTGTTTTGCTACGTCCTCCCGCTCTCTTCAACGATATGGTGCAATTTTACGATGACCTTTTGGCTTTTGTTGCGCATTTGCCTGCGTTACGTAGACTATCTTTTTTCTATACCTAGTTAGGTAATATCATATCACTCCGGAAACCGTATATCATATATTTTTTAATACCTAGGCATAATTCATCTAAGCTAGACTGACACACGAAAGCACAGAATAAGCAGTAGTGCCCTAGATCAGTTTTCGTTTGCAAGTTTCCATACTTCTAAACTGGAGCCTTCTTAGAAGTAGCATTTGGCAGATGTCAGATGCGACTTCTAAGAATGGGCCCCCCCACTTTAGTGTTTAGTGTTGAAAAATTCACCACTGCTAATGCTATTTACCGAAGAACCTATTCATTAATGGTTGGGTGGTGTCATGATACGTACCTAGTATCTAATTATATGTCTGTGGTGCCATCTCATGGTGTTTCAGAGGGATTAAAAGGGGTCTGTCCGCCTACACCTTTCTGCTGAATAGGGGCATGGGGCACACCCAACACTAAAATCTGGATATGTTGAATGATGTCCTTGGCTAGTAGTGGCGGGCTGGAAACGTCCAATAGCGCCTTGGTAGTTTTCGACACACTTCCTACACTTGTTTTATGTAAAACCTAATTGTTAAAGAATGGTACTATAGCATTAGTTGTGCTATTAGGCAATAGATGGCAGGACTTATGTTGAAAAGACACGAGTGTTAAAAGGCATAATATTTTGTTGGCACCGTGATCATGTGCGAATCCAAACCAACCATAGACAATGTCCTGTTTTATCGACACTGTATTTTTACTGTAGAAAAATCAATAGATGGCGCTAACTGCCATTGTAATTTTGTCTTTGGATTTCTCATGACGTCACCATCGTTCAGTGATCGAAAGTCCGACCGAAAGCCGAAACTAGCCGAACGAGTACAAGTCAGAGCAACTAAAAATCTGTAGTTCACCTTTGTAGTGAAAAATTTTGAAATTTTATCAAAATGGTATTGTAAAACGTAACTGAGACTATCTTATTTTCGTTGTTTCTGTGCTGTAGTGATATTGGTTTAATTACCACAACTTTGTAATTCATTGGCAAAGTGAGAGAGTTCAGTGCGAGTGCAAGGGTGGTAACGAGAAATGTGAAGTATCTATGAAGTTCAGGATTCTTCTGCCGTTTACTTTACATTATAATAATGAGCGGACGCCCTAGGACCACGTCATTCGCCGAGGGCAGCAAATCCGTTCGAAAGACTTTCGAAAATCAACCACCGAAACCACTCGGAGGCGTAAAAATTAGCAGTAAGTACCTACAATACTAACCATTCTTTTGTCGGCCATCGTGATTCCTTACGTCTGTGACGTATCTCACACTGTCAGTTTTTTATAAGGCTGAAAACTGCCACTAATCGCCTTTTGGTGGAGCTCCAAATCCTCTTGATTTCGAGATTTTGACTGAAATGACAGAGGACATTTATGTCCGCCGCACAGCAAAAATGGCCACAGTCGCTAACGCTTGGGCTTGCCACATATGCGTGACAGCTCCACCACGATACTCTGGCCCTGGACAACAGTTTTTGGGGAAATGCGTCTTAGTTTTAACCATGTTACGAAACACGACGATTGCTTATCTATCGATGACAATTATATCGCGCTGGAGGATTCGCCTAACCTTTAATGATTAAAATATCTAATACTTAGGTTAAAAGTGACGTAATTCTAATATTAAACTACATTTAATACATAAACAACACATTTACATACAGGCACATACATTGCTTCTGGTCCCACACTAGGATACCCTGTACTGTGGGCACCAGAAACAGTGACTTCACACAAATATAAACATCCAAGACCTGGGTTTTTCTATCCTTAACCGGGGATCAATCCCGGGACCTCTTCCATTATAGGCAGAGCCACAACAGCTGCGCCACAGAGGTTGTCATAATAATACCACATGAAGGTATTGGTCTTCAAATTGACTGCTAATGTTTTTATCAGAGCATGAGCTTAACCTTTTTACAGCCCTTGCCATGTTTCTTGGCCTCCGAGCCAGCACCATGCTTGCATCTCTTTTGTACCCATGTGCCCCTACCTCCTACAGGGGCATTCAGAGGCCAACAAAATTGGTGTTATGTGTTCCTAGATATATTCTCTGTTGTATGCATTTCAATGACAAATAACCAGTATGAACATACCAAGCATTATGACCCTCAGGCTAACGCAATTATCAGCTAGACTCAATGCATCAAGCCTTGGAGCAATATGACTTACTACTAACTTCATCCCTCTACTGTTGTTATACCTACTTCAATACTATAATATATAACAACATTTTATGATAAATTATCATAAATACAATCAAGACAATTTTCCTTGAGTCAGTACCTTACTCATTGAGTGGTGTAAAAAGACATCTATTACTGTCACAAGTAAAGTAGGATCCTATATATAAAATTGTATTCACTGTAAGAGAAGTTATCTAATTATGCAAAATACACTGCATAATTAGCTAACTTTTCTTACATTGTTAAATGAGTTGGTACGTAATACACATTTTTTTTGGCATTACTCCAAAAGTTGATCTTTTTATGGCCATAAGTGTTTTCTGTTATAATATCTGATGCTTAAATTTTTTAAACATCATTTTCACCAAAACAAGAATTCTATGTAAGATGTTTAAATCAATTCAATGATAGATAAACCAAATGTGGATTAGGGTTGGTGTAAAAGAACTTTAGTATTAAGACTATTTATTCTTGTCAGAATAAAAATGTTGACAGCTTTATATGGGGACTGTGACTACAATAGAAGTTTTGGGGATACATACATACCACCAGCTGCACCAATTTGACAAATGTTATTTTATGCTTTGCATAATTTGCTTTGATTGGAAGGTGTTTTCTATATGGGTTATGTTTATTCTATTAACAATAAAAAAAAACCTGCCTCAACTTTCAACTAAAGGCAAATCTTGTATCTTTGAAGTTCTATTCTAAAACAGAAAAGTCCTTGCATATGGCCGATTCTGCTCCTTTTTTATTACAGCTTTTCAAACTCCTGCTCAATTGGAATAGACAGGCCTGGATGTTGCCAGGAGTGTGGAGTGGTACTGAGAGAAAGGCTCTATCTGTACATAATACAGGAAGCTACATAGTTGGACAGTCATGGATAACGGTTCCACTTTTAATGAAGGTACATGAGTGACCCTTAAGTGAAGTCACTAACCAAATTCAAAACATTTTCAACTAAGATTGATTGATTCACCTACATTTTATATTCAAACCATGAAGATGCATGCTTTGTACAGTTTAATAGGTATTGCTATTTTCTTTATTTCATTTCCATTATTTGTTTCATTCATCAAATCCTGGCTCCTTGCCATCAACTCCTTAGCCTTACTCCACTTTTGGCAAACAGGACATAATTTATGTCACATGTGATCATTACTAAAAATGATGAATATTATTTTTTCTGCCTACTGTATAAAAAAATATCCATCTGAGAATGAATATTATCTTAAATACTACCTAAATGATAATAAATTATATGTTTTGCATTGCATGTAAAATCTAAAGCGTAATTTTACCAAATGCCTACTGTAGTATTACATAGAATATTATATCAAAGAAAGGAAGAAAAATCAGATATCTTTTTAAAAGCATTATAATTTATTCAGTGCCTTTTTTGGATGTAAACATGTGCAACTAAAACTACAGCAAGTAACATTTGTTAATGTGTGCTAACTATATTAAAAATCATAATTCGGGTTTTAACTGCGATTAATTTGTTCAAGCATTGTAATCTATTCAGTATTGTTTTTGGTTGTAAACATCTACAACTAACACCACAGCAAGTAAGTAATATTTGCTAATATTATTTGGATTTTGTTTTATATATGCAACCAGACCGACCGATGGGCCAAACTAACAACTATCTGGATCCCAAACGCGAAAAGGGGACGTGGTCGAGCCAGAAAGCGCTGCAGTGACGAATTGTAGTACCAAGACAACAACTGGTGGGAGGTAGCCCAGGGGCGTGAAGAGTAGAGGAAGGGAAGAGAGGCCTTTGCCCAGCAGGGGGATGATGTAGGCTAATTATAATAATAATAATAATTCGGGTTTTAACTGGGATTAATTTGGTCCGTGTCGTCGATTTGTAAAAACTGGAGGTCACGTTTTAGGTAATATTTCACCACTTTTATGTAACATGACAGACAGAGAAGAAGCATACCTTATCAACAACGTAAATTCTTACTTATTTCACCTGCAATGTAACTTTAGAAAGTGCCATGGTACTACTGTATATATACCTCACGCCACGAATTAAGAGCGCTGGGCGACATATGTAAGTACATGTATTGAAAAGTGACTACTGCGCATTCAAGGCCACCGCTCAAAACGTGTGGCGCGACCTAAACCTAGTTTGACAATGGAGGCACTTGTGCGTGTGCATTTTTTAAGCGCGCGCTGGCGGCCGTCCTTGGAACGTTGGACCTCGTAGTTATATTAATGAGATCTACTTAGCTGAGGATACTACGTCTCACTGCGTCTTCAACGACTCTAATCTACAGCAGCCGCGAGGCAATATCAACGTATTTACGACCGCGTTATCTTGACCCTTATCAGAGCCACACACTGATCTGGGCAATCGAATCGGGGCCGTACGGAAGAGTCGTGGCAACACTCTCGGTTTCGCGACGCCTTTCGCTCGCCACCGGTCACAGTCGATATCGTCGTGGCGGCCGATGCTTGTTGCGAAATAACCGATTGATTCTGCCAGTCAGTTAGCCGAACTAGCCAGCATTCCACTTCCGCGCGTGTCGGCTTACAGCCCCGTGAACTGTGCGACAGTTTCCGCATAGCAAATGACGCCGAAATCCGCGAGCTAAGTTTTATTCGTGCATTGAAAAGTGAAACGAGCAATGCTCGGGGGGTCAAGGAAGTGCATCGTGTTTGGCGCATTGTCGAGAAGATGCTACGTCGGCGGGGGCTGTACACAGTCAATGCGGACCCGGACAAGAAGCTGGCACGCGGCAAGGCCGCGTCGCAGGTTGCCGCGGTGACCACGACCGGTACATACCAACACCAACCACTATCTGTGATGTGATTATATCGAGTCAAAAAATATCGAGACTATTTAAGGACTCACCTGAAATGCCATTTCCCGTTATAGGTTTTGAATTTTATTACCATGGCATAAGGTTAAAAAACGCGATGCCTCGCGCGTAGTGGCGGTAATGGACCGGATAATGTATCGATTGCTTTTGATGTTGATGTCAACCGTGGTGGGTGTAACTGGAGCGACGTTATGTAGCTATGCCAAGGAACAGTTACGTCCAAATAGCAGGTTAGGAGCTGCCAATCACCATTCAGTGTTTCCGGCGGAGCAATTAACCAGTTCTCCATATCATCTCCCGAGAAGCAATGTTCTAACAGTCCCGTAGCCAGCGGTGTGCCAAGCCATTTATCTCGTGCGTTTGGCATCAACTGGCTGTCATCCGTCGAAATACCCCACTGTGACGCGAGTCGATGCGCTTCTATCGTAACACGGCTGCACCTAGAGTCGCGCTGGATCAATCAGATGATGTCACACTTGCCATTGCTAATTCCCCAGCCCGTAGGTAGAACTGCGTTGCCTACGGGTTAATGCCTGAAATAATAATAATAATATTAATACCTTGGACACTATTTACACACATTGATCTAGCCCCAAACTAGGATTCCCTGTACCTTGGGTACTAGACAACGATACACATACTTATATAGATAAATATTATACTTAGATAGATAAACAACCATGACTAGGGTACAAACATCCTTTCTCATCAAACAAATATTTGCCCCCACCGGGACTCGAACCCGGGACCCTTGGCTTCGTAGGCAGGGTCACTGCCGACTCGGCCATTCGGGTTGTCAAAATGCCTGAAATGAAATACATATTTATTGCATAGCTTAGTAAATTGACACGTTTAAATTTAATGTGTTATCGAATAACGAAACTTTATGCCATGTGAAGTTTACAATCGTGACAAGCGCGATAAGAACCTCTCGTGTCAAGTGTGTGCCCGGCGAATAAAAAAACAACAAAATAAATATTTACGCAATTGTAAGTTCGTATGCTCCAAATTTGACCCAGAATTTTATATGGCACAAAGTGTAAAACCGGTAAAGTGTGAGTTGGAGTAATTTATGTCAATTTCAATTTGATACCTTCACGTGTTCTTGAGAAAAAGGGTACTTCATTGCGATGGTTTTGGATATAATTTTTATTTTTTTTATCAAAGTAGTGCTTTCAGCGCCGTACAACAAAATATTCAAAATAAAGTGTACTTATGTCTATTTACTATGCATGACCGGAAGTGGGCAAAAATTGAGTAACTTATTTAGACATCTATAATAAAATGTGATACAAATAAACATTTAAAGTTTACAATAAATCGAATGAGCAATTATTATTTGTTTCCCGACATAAAACGAAGCACAAAACTCAAACTCCGCAATTAATAATTTTTTCCGGTAACTTCGGATGCATTCTGTTTACCAGAGTTTACCGATGAACGAACAAAACGCCTTTTTTTACACTACTACCAACTCTATGAAAAAAATAACTCTACCTATTACGGTTCATCAGATAGAGCCCGCTGACGGACAGACAGACTGTCGGACATTAGTAAAAGGGTCCCGTTGGGATCACCTTTTTGTATTCCAGAGCCGGATCGCCAAATTGATTATAGACCGATGATCCCAATTATCGCGTTCCACGCTTTTTACGTGTCAGGGAAAAATGCGAGAAAACAATATTTATAATTTAAAAAAATACTCAGTTATTTTTTAAGGCAATCGTCATCGTTACGCCACAGACACTGACAGCTTTGGAAACAAGCCCAGTACTATTATTTAATATTTTGATGGTAGTCATGCCTATTCCTATTTTAGGCTTGTTGGAGTTAAAAATCGGAATCGCCAAAAGTAAGTTCGTATCGAAGCCTTGAAGTGCTATTACTAACTCGATTCGTAACCGAGGAAAATAATAATAACTATCCTAGCCATACCGGATAACTACTTACGTCTAAGGAAATCTTACTTGTCATCGCTGACCTTCGCTCTAACACGCAAACGGAAATCGCAGCGATGAGCCACCGGTGCCCTGGCTGGCATGACAACGGCTCTCCGCACGATGAAAGGGGGTTGCACTTGCGGTAGGCAGTGTTTTGCATGCTCGGTTTCCTGAATATCGTCCAACCTTGGCCACGATGCGTCACAGCAACCGGTCCTGATTATTCCCGACAATAAGCTTTATGCACAATGCCGCGGTTTCGTCTTTCACAGGACAATGAGGAGATGCTTCGTGCCAGCGCCTTACAACAAACAAGTGCATCACAGAGACCGTCCATTGTCTTGAGATAAATATGCTAAGTGCGAGGCGCCTCCGCGTGCTGACAAATCTGTAGGAAAGCTCCCTGAACAATACAGTTACCAAGAACAACGGTAGTACCACTACTGCCACACTAATATTGTGTCGTCGGAAACAAAGTGACCTTTTGATCCAGACCGGAGTGGAAACGAGAGAATTATTGATCTGACTTAAAAGCATCAACGCATAGCATCACGTGCCTTGCTTACTTTATAATGCCTTATAATGTAGAATAGTGAGTTCTAAAGAAGATTTTCTTTACACTGTGAATTTTCATGAAAGATTCTGCAGTGAAAGCGTATCGCGTATGCGTAAGGCCTTCCGCACATGGAGCTACGCGACGGGTATACGACTGCGACTCCCCGTAAACGATGTTCGCCAACTTCAAATTGACCAATCACCTGGCCCCACACTAGGACATCCTGTGTCGTGGGAATCAAAAACAGCGACGTCACAAACATGTAAACATCCAAGACCTATACCTCTCGCTTGCGCAGCCTCGAGCGCAACACCACGAGAGGTCGAGCTGGTCGAGCGACTCCGATTAGAATTTGAAAGTTATCGGAATATGACAAGAGTTACAGAATCGAGCTATAAGGCTCTATTCGATCTATGTCTCAGTCGATGTATCCGATTTGGAATAAAGGTCGTTGCTCTGTGAAACAATTGCGACCTCTCAATTAGTTCGACTTCGTAGGAAACTGGATTGTAAAATTTGCACGTTCTAACATAACATTGGTTTTGTTTTGTGAATCGTTACTATCGGGATTGGGCTAACGCTAAGAACGGACGTTTTTCTGTTCAACTGCTTTTAGATAAGCATGGACGAAGGTTGCGGGATGGAGGGGATTTCCAATCAAACAATAATCTGTCCCACTTTTGGGACAATTTCTGACAGATATGGAAGATAAGGAAGAAAAGACGAAACGTGATTTTTACAAAACCCAAATCATCTGTATTGAGTTTGGATATTCCAGAAGGACAAACTAAAAATAGATATAATGATTCAAACTCGTGTAATAGTCAAACGCTGTATTGACGTAACAAAAGTACAATTAAAAATAAACTGCACCATTTTCTCTCAGTTCCCTATTTGATAAATCAATTCTTCTGTTATTGCCATACAGTGTGTTATTTTATTCGTGTTTGCGGGTGACGTCACAGATAGCCAAATTATCACCTATATGTATAAAGAGTCAAACACGCTCGTCTTTGTCCCCGACCAGGCCAGCCACTTACGACCTGAATGGCCGAGTCGGCAGTGACCCTGCCTACGAAGCCAAGGGTCCCGGGTTCGAGTGCCGGTGGGGGCAAATATTTGTTTGATGAGACGGATGTTTGTACCCTAGTCATGGTTGTTAGTTTATCTATCTAAGTATAATATTTATCTATATAAGTATGTGTATCGTTGTTTAGTACCCAAGATACAGGGAATCCTAGTTTGGGGCTAGATCAATGTGTGTAAATAGTGTCCAAGGTATTATTATTATCAATACAATCAATCATTACAAACTAAAGTGATGCAAAGAGCCATTCTATGCAAGTGCGATTGCGAAGCTCTCAAGCAAGGTGTCATCCAGGGGCCCACTTATCTTATGTGAAACGCATAGCGATAGCATATCGATTTCTCCCAAGGGCGCAAAATGCTGTATTTTTGGCATTCAGCTTCCAAACAAAATAAGCGCCGCCGCCGCCGACAAGCCAAATGCGGCGTTTGGCGCCCTTGGGAACAATCAATATGCTATCGCTATGCGTTTTCCCTAACAGAATAGGGCCCCGGAATGGATACCCTGCTGGTGATAACCAAACCAGTAGCAGTCAGTATTAAGAATATACTGGATAACAAATACCAAAAATTATAATATGACCCAGTCATTTGGTGCGACCGATATATGGTGAACTAGAAATATTTGCGGGGGTTTTGAAATGGGGTGATTTTATAGATAGACTCCACCAACCCGCACTGAGCCAGCGTGGTGGAGTATGGCTTAATATTACTCGTATCCGGATAAAGGCCTGTGCCCCTCGGTGGGGACATTAATAGGCTACATTTATTTTATAGATTGATGTGCCCATTACCGAATGTTTACTAGTTAAAATGGCACCTAAAACAGGTATTTGACAATATCTCTTCTCCAAGTAGTTTTACGGTATCTGTCTTCTAAAAAAAATAAACTAGAGAAAATTTGTTGTTGTCTCTTGGCCGTTGGGTCCCCGTACAATAGGCATGCATTTTTGGCAATATTAGGATTCCGTCCGTACCACAATGAGAAAAATAATGAACCCTTAGGATCAGTTCGTTGCCCGTCTGTCTGTCTGTCCCTGTCTGTCCATTTTCCTTTTTCTCACTTAGACTCGTTTATCCGGAACACGTGAAGGGCCATGTAAAAAAAACAGTATTAAACTAAGAAAACCATTTCGAGATAATTGTATTCCTAACTACATTCCATCCATCATACCCATCAAAAAAATATTAAAGGATTACTGAAATATCCGTACAAAACATAATGAACTTCATATGTCCTCTACGGCTTAGTTAGTTCAAATTCCCTTCGCCGTTAAGTTGACTGTTCTGTAAAACTTTCAAGTATCAAATCAACAGCTTTCCTGTCAGTCGATAACGCAGATTTTAGTTGGAACGTAAACAAATATTGAAATTTAATTTTAATTTTAAATTTCGAAAGCATCTATTGATTGACATATCCAACTCTCTAATTCTTAATATCAGACAACCCGGTAATAAATTACACCTCCCTAAAAATCCATATCTTAAATATAAGTACTTATTCTATCCAATACTACTCGCCATTTTATGTAAGTAATATATCGTATGATTGTTTAATTCGTTAACACATCACAACACAACACACACATGAATCACAGACGCTGGAAATGTAGACACAGTAAAAAATTCACAAAATAAAATAAAAAGTATGATACGTATTTTTAGCGTGGCCCAAACATTGTTAAAATCGTTGTGTGTGGTCCCCCCCCCCCCCCCCCCCCCCTCAATGTCACGCTTCTTTTTTACCAGTGCTGTGTGATCAATTGTTAAAAAAATCGCCGCCAAAAATACAAATTGAAATTATGAAAGGAATTTAATAAATCTACTATAGTTTTGGTTCGATCGTTGAAAGTGGCAAGTGGATGGGGGAACCAAATACACGTGTCGCCATCTATGATTGGCTTTCACCGGCCAACCTCATTGAAATTGGTATCAGAATCAAAATTTCTTAATTACTGTAGATATTTATCATTTTTGCCACTTCTCTACATTGGACCACTGTGGGAGTAGAAGAGCGAAAAACTCGCAGAGATTGATTTTTAGATATCTTTTAAAATTGAACAAATATTACAATATTAATTGTTATAAATAATTCAAAGTTATTAACAACGAGTTCTGTGTTGAGTAAGATTAACCCCATACATTCCCGTCATTGAAGAAATCTTGAACATTGTACTAGAGTGTTGTAGTAGAGAATGCACTGACTTTTGAAAGAATTGCTAACATTCGCGAGTTTTAACCGGGGCGCAACTAGTCTGTGAGTATTTCTTAGGTCCACATTACAGCTGTTGCTAATTTCTTCGTACATACATTATAATTTCAACCGACTTCGGAGAAGGTTCTCAATGTGACTGCTTTATTTTTTGTAATATTTGTTACGCGATTATTCCGTCAATTATAAATCGATTTTGATGATTCTTATTTTGATTGGAATGTCATTCTTCAGAGGTGGTCCCATATAAATTGTATCAAAAATTAAACGCTTTTTGAAAAAATCAACAAAAACAATATATTTATATATAGATGACGGGTTGGCTATAGATATCTTTCACACGGTTTTTACTATTATGACAAAGAAGGGGGGTTATTTTGAAGCTCCCCTATCCCCCTAGTATAGTATTTTTTGCGGAGAAAAGTTTTTGAACAATAAGTGAATTTTGTTAAAATTTGAGGTTATGTTAATATATTTTTTGCTATGAAAGTGACATGATAAGTATGCAACCCGTTGTTTAGGGGTTGGAGGAGAGCTTCCTATGCGGTCTTGTGGCATTTTAGCGTATTTTTTATTGCCGGAGTCTCGGTTTTATTTAATTAAAATTAATGAAACTCAATTCTGCCAAATTCAGCTAGAGTAGGTTATTGTGGCTAAATTTGGCGGGGAGTTCCAGGGTACCGCTCCTCTCCCCTCTACGGGTTACTTTGTGTCACTTTCGTAGCGAAAATTACGTATATTAAGTCAAATAAAAAAAAAATATAATTTATTTCTCAAAAACTAGAAATTACCTCTCAAAAAAAAAATATACTAGGGGGAAAGGAGAACTGCCCCATCCATTGTATGGGAACACCCTTCAATTTTCAAAAACGCGTATGGTTCGTAATTGATTACTAAAGCGGCAATAAAATACACAATTTACCTATTAGGGTTCATGAGATATATCCAGCTGATAAACAGACGCAAGAACGGAATCACGGAATAACGGACGGACAGAGCGGGGGCTTAGTATTAGGGTCCCATCGAGCACATTTCGGCTAAGGAAGCTTGAAAAATGTACCACTTTAACCGCGTGGTGGCGTGGAAATGTATTTATGTCCAAAATGCAAATTAAAGTAGACTTTGCTGCGCTCATACGCTAAAACTATTGACATCACAAAAAGAGGTGGACACAATAATTATAGGATTTTTTCTATAGTTTATTTCATTATACCGACTGTTATATCGTAAAATGAGCCCAAAAGAAGATATTGCCATAAAACTCTTTTAAGGCGCCAATTCCCAATGTGGCGAAACGAGGTGGCAAGGTAGATACTCGGAAATAACAAATCTATAAAATCACCAATTTTCAAAATTCCGTATGACTTCAGACAAAGTTACCAAATGACTAGTAATGGTACTAAAACAAAGTTTCCTTGTTGTAACTTCCATATCCGTCCGCGAGTAAAAGTAGCCAAACCATGCAACAATGGGCGAATTACACCGAGACCTCTAGGTTAATAAATACGGCCGAGTTATACAAACAATTTACATGCGCCGTAAGTACGTTTTGAATTTGCACAATTAGCGCGGCAATGTCTATATCATGTAGGTGGAGGTGGCAGTTAGTTGCCGACCTTTGCGGGGCGGGGTACTATTGTTATTTGTTGTGAGTAGAGAGAGCGTCGCGCCGCCGGCAGTCGAACTCGAGCACTGGTCGCGCCCGCGCGCGAGTCTCTGCCAAGCTGGAGCGATCAGCCGGCCCGGTATGCGTGCAGGGTCTCGGAGACATGACGGTGGGCCTCCGCCCCGTCGGAGACGTGTGCGTGCGCTCCGAGCCCGAGCTGACCTCCCTAGTGCGGATGCTAGATGACGCGGACCACAACAAGGGACAGTTTAACCGCGCCCGCGACAGGATTTCGTCCTTCTGTAGGAAGTTGCGGCGCACCATCAGTGAGTGTCTCGAGCCGTGCTCCCCATTCCATGTGTCATGTTGTATTCAATGTTCTAATACTGCTTTTGTGTTTCTTCGCGGTTGACAGGCGACGTGGAATCACCAATAAAAGCCGAGGTGGCTACTGATAAGAAGGCAGCTGGCCCTCATTGTAAGTGCTAGTTCTGGTGCACCTCATTAGCTCTTGTAGTGTCACACCTTGACTTGTTGACTCTGTCACTTCCTGTGCGTGCGAACATCCTCTGAAGACAGTTTGGTGTAAGATGGCAGATCTGTTGGGGGATACTCGCAGGGTACCTACCTTGGTCCTAGACATCATGCATCCATTGTGTGTTAGTTGTTTGTTCTGATGTTTGGTGTTGTGTGTAGTTTTTCATTGAAGTTTTCAAGATAGATAAAAATATTTTCACTATTACTTGATGTTGGTAACTTGTTAGGTCTGGTCTGGTGATATAGATCTGAATCTGAACCGAGATCCGAAAAGTTCCAGAATCGATCGCCGGACCGGACCTTGTAACAGTGATGCAAGTCGTGATTCGTGATGTAGACATGCCTCTAGCTGTTAAAAAATCTGATAGGCTCTTGGTTATATTTTCCTCTACGGTCTTCCTCGTGCAAAATCATGGTTGCACCCACAATGTATCTGTTTTTGTATGTAAAATAACTCAAATAACTGGGAAGAATAATGTTTTTGCTTTGACTCATTGGCGAAAACAAAGCCGGCTATTTATAATATTAATCTCGAAGTGTAGGGTGACGACTCCTCAAATGCTTTATGTATGCACATGTGCGCGTGCGTCTGTAATGCACAACACAAGTGCAATGCACTGACATCGACTTCGCTTTCTATCAAATAATTATGACTACGTAAAGCGGACGCTTTTCTATTCAATTTACATTTAGTAATTTTGTCATTATAATATCAAATCGGAATAGTCTTCGTACACTATACGTTTTCGAGAAGCCATCAGATGCCTCGTCGTCGGCTAAAGGTTAGGAAATAAAAACGGAAGAAATGAATATGCTTAGGTAAAAGCTTATAAAACAAGGGTGGAGTATGCATGGGTTCGCGTCAATAAGAGTTGCTATGCTATGCTTCGATAGGTGCGGCCGAGACGGGCTCGCAAACCTGATTGTTCCTACAGGTACTGTTGACTTATAATTTGGGAAATAAGACGAACTTTTGCAGCTCATTCATAGAATTCGTAGATCACGACAGAACCTATCTTTAGTTTGTACAGTGTGCTCAAGGGATATAAACTATGATTAGGAAGATAAATCGCTGTGCGTGACCAACACTTTTAGACTTTTTTATAGTACGTGTATTGGTTGTTGTGAATTGCGAGCACAACATATTTTATTGCCTTTTTACGTTGTTTTTCCTGACGTTAATGTATATTTAGAAAGTATAGCAGAAGTTCGATGTCCGAGCAAACTTCGTCCAAGCCAGGAATCGTACAGCTATCTGTAAAATCAATGACAGAATGAAAGTCTGTAGGATATACAATACATACATAGATAGCAACACCAATGCCTAATTTGTTTCCGTGTTCATTAGTTTACTACTTTTGCTATTTCCTACGATGCCTTCCTTGTCCTATCTAAACAACACTTAAAATAAAATACCACTATGCTCCTCCCTTTCTATCGCAAGAGTAGATATTTTGCTTAGTCTTGATCAATCACATCCAGAATATGTCTATTATTTTGTGGCTATTACGATTTGTGGCTTGATAGCTAGCGACACAATTGTCAACAATCAACGCATATGCGCAAGAGTGATCCTACAAGGGTTCCTCTTTCCATTAGGGTACGGAACTCAAGAAATGCACTTTAATGAGTATATCATGTCCTATTGTGGTAAATCCTATCAAGTTAAAGCAGGAAGATGATGATGTAATCCTGCAATCCCTCATCAGGGACATAGTGCTCGAAAAAGAGATTTCCACTTCTCACGATCTTGTGCGGCAGTTTCCAGGTCCTTCCAGTCGAGCCCAGTTGATGCAGCCTCTTTTTCAACTGAGCGCCTCCAGGTGATACGGGGGCGGCCCGGCCTTCTTTTCCCATACCCGGTTCTTCCGTACTTTCCCGTTAAAGCAGGAAGATGAGATAAATCAACTACGTTTTTAGTCACGTAACTGTTGACAGAACAATATTGTTGCCAAAACAACCATGAAACTAATATTCGAAGCGATGTTTTTTATCTAACATTAATCTAATACTTGCTATATTTCGGGATCCAAAAATGATATTAATATATGGTTCTAGAGTAAACGTATTCAAATATCTGGTAAAATATAGTTTGAAATTGTAAAATAATAAACATAAATACAAAACACAAAATTTTAGCACTTCTCTGCCACAGCGACTCACGTAACAAACAGCACATAATACTTTAGTACTACGTAGTAACAGCTATGGTGCTTTATGAGCTGCTATAAACTTTATTTTGCTATAGTTGTGTCTTAAACTTCAACCACCACGAATCGGGGTGCTAATTTTACTGATATACCTACGAGCATAAAGTAATATATTTCCTGTGTTTGTTTTGTTTAGCTGTATTCCTATTTCGCTAAATACCATACTACTACTTACTACCAATTTTAAATCTCAAGAATTCAAATGTACTCTAAATCAAAAGTAAATTTGTATAGTAGATATCCTTTAAAACCAATACGATAGTGCTAAAATTGGGTAAACATTACATACACATGCACATAGACTTAGCAGTATTGATTCATGGGTCCACTTTATAATGTACCGAATGCCCTCTTTATTACTGTAATTAAATCTAAGGTGGCTCGACCACACGTTTACGATATGCATTACGATGTTTCTGTTCTATTCTTGATCGTAAGCCGAGCTAATATTAAAACCGCAAGTTGGTATAGGTTTGTAAGTATGTACTTTCGGTTCTTGCATTGTATGCAGTCCTGCAGTTCTTCGGGAGTTAAAGGGGGACGCGACTGTCGTAATGAACACGTCATAATTTTCTTTATTGCACACAAATGATATATAGACAACCAGACTTACATAAAAATAGTGTACAAAGGCGAGCTTGTTCTGAGATTCACAGAAAAGTAGGAGTGGGTGTGCCCCAGTCAGGTTGCGTTGGTAACAACATGTATGTAGGTTACATACAACTTAATCGTCTATAGCGCCTTCCTAAGTATAGTGAACTCGACTTGACTAGAGTCATTGCTGTGTGGGCTATAAATCTAAATAATCTAGCTGTCATGGTTTTAGTTGGACCGTTTCTATCGATTTACCTATAAATAGCCAAAGGTGGTCTATCATAAATGCTGTAGCAGCGTACGTGAGTGCTAGAAAAGAGAAGAGAACATGTTGCTGGCCCTAGTTTTGAATGTAGCTTTAGAAGAACCGCTTTGACTAAGCTTACTTTAAGTTTGGTATATTAATCTAAGTGAATCGTGTTTAACCTGATAGCGTGATCCAATTAGTTTTTGAACTTCCCTAGTTGATCGATTACTTCTTATGAATTTCTTAGTCATTCCATAGCCAATGTAATGGTCGGTTTCGTTAGGTGAAAATGTGTCGGTGTCATAGGCTGCATCTAGAAATGTAGATAATACACTGCTCTATGTTGAAATAAAGCTTTAAAACACATTACTTAGGGTAGGTAGAAAAACCTACATTTTATGACTGTTACTACGAACGAAATACAAATAAAACTAAAAAATAATAATGAAGTTTTAACTTAACTAAACTAACTTTGCAAACTAAACGCATCAAACTTACGTTTTGATCGTGTACCGATTGAAAATTGTAGATGCTTACATTATTTTGTTATCTGACCATATCTTACAAGGCAGGTCAAAACCGCTGCTTGCTGACAGCTACCTAATAGACTCGGCCGAGGTCAAGGATGGTAAAAAATCCAAGGGTCTCACCGATATCGACCGAGCCTCTTCTGTTAGTTATATACGATGTACAGACAAACCAGTCAGATCGAAGTTTAACATCGACGATAAGGATTCATGTAATGCGATTAGGCTGTAAGCGCTTAAGTCTATGCCGAATACAATTTGTGACACTACCTACCATCATATTTGTTGTTGACAGCTTGAAACATATGTTTTAAATACACGCCTGGCAATTTTAATACAATAGACGAGTAGGTCGTTGGTTTAATTGCTACGCCATAAATTGTGTCACTTGTTATTTTCAACTGTCCATAATTATTTGTTCTATTATTGGACTGTTCTCATTGTCAGTTCTTATTTAGTGGTGATGTAGATAGGTAGGTATGAAGTATTTATATTTTCCTTGCCAAAGCTGAGGCAGGAATTTCCAGGAAAACGTCGTTATTTTCATGCATATTTGTCTGGCACTCTCAGTTATTTTTAGGAATAAAATGAGCCGTATCTATCGACCTTTTTGGATACGGCAGCCGAAGAGAATACTAAGATCTCTCAGAATTTACCAGCTGACAAAATTAAATATTTGGACAACTTTTTATCCAACTGCAACGAAGTAAAATATGTCTATGCGATCGGAGCCACGGGCAGAAAGATACTGATGTACAATAAAAACAATCATTAGATCAACAGAGTAGCTGGTTGTTCCTGTCATTCTAAGGAGAGTAAAAACAAAATTTGAAAAAATATTTAATATGACTATCACTGTTTGCAGATTTTTTCCTTCATGTACGCATAAATGCCCACCTGGATGCCAAATTTCAAGCTTCTAGGTTATCTGGTGGTGGGTTAGGTTTTTGATCAATATCTATAAGCCAGTCAGTCAGTGAATGATAAAAACGGCAGTTTTGGCACGTTAATGAAAACATGGTTAGGACTACATTTCTGAAATTGCGTACCATAAATAATCTCAGGGGCTTTGATGTATAGACCAAATTTAATTGTGGGTTTAACCGTTTTTGAGTTTTCAAGGGGCCATAAGTAGCTGGAAATGGTTCGTGTAATGTGCGTCGCCAATATCTATGCTCGAACTTGGCTTGACACACTGCTGTGTGTCTTGATAAGAGTATTGTCCATAGAGTTAGAACGACGAAGGTGTTTCTTGAGTGATGCTAAATCTATGATATTGTCACCATTTCAGATTATTCCTCCGATAAATGAACTCGTAAGATATTTCTAGCAGAAAAACCGCGTGGTACGCACAGCGCTAAGAGACAACAAGATTATCCGTCTGATTAGCACGCGAGTATTCTCAAAACGTACGCGTGTGCGAACTGCTAGATTAGATACTCATATCCACGACAGACAACCACTAGGGTAACCTCACATCGGTAGTAGAGCTAGAAGTGTAGGATAAGTCTCGCTCAATCGTCAATTCGGTAGAGTAGACACAACCACAATGCCCAACAATAAGAGAGAGCAATGCGGCATGTGGCAAATGACACGCACGAAGCCCAGCGGCACCTCTGAAGCGACCCACTTTACCGTGAAGCGTGCTTTTCCACCCTATATTTAACCCTGTCATGTCCGCGCTGAATATTCCAGTGGCTACCAAAATCGCGTGATCCCCTGGAGCGTGGCGTATCTTTGAAGTTGCGTATCTTCCTTCACACTGAAGAGTTTGATGCTCGGCTACGCCCGCGCCACTCTCAAGAAAATGTGGTTTAGGTGTTCGATCTACGGAATGTGAATGCAAGTTTACCTTTTGTTCGCAAATTCTGATCCGGGAATTTGTTGAATCAGTACAGGTGTAAGTTGCGGAGATGTTATAAGGCGGACGGCAGGTGCATGGCTGTTATTTCAATTACGACATATTATGAAAATCTTAACTCATTAATTATGTAATATGATCTGTTTGAGGTATTACAACTTTTTGTTACGAGGCGCTAGCCATTTCAAGGTGGTTGAGATTTCAATATTTTAGGTTAGATTTGTCAATAGTACTAACTAACTGAAAATCAAAAATTTAATATTCAAAAATTTATGGATAACTTCTCTATAGTATCTCGTTCAGGGTCTTCAAGCAACTATGGAACAGATGGTCAGTATCGCTCGAAAAACGAGTACAAGGTGTGGTTATCTTCCAATATATGGCATGAAGTAACTGCGACCAAATTCTATTTCAATATTGTGTAATCTCTAATAATTATTATCTATTTTTATTTTTATTCGTGATATAATTTCTCTTACCGCAATAATCGAACCACAATACTGTAATAACCGTACTGTTTGTGAGCTAAAACATGGTAATAGATTGCGTATTTCAATAGCGGGGCGTAATGGTCGAAATTTAGTCCGTTGTTATCTGCCGCAGTACGCAGTGGGACAAATATCGTTTGTCGTCGACGAAGCGTCGCGTCGTATTGCTGACATTAATTACAGTTTCCAGTTGCGTTGAACATTCATTCACAAACAGATTTTCATCGGGATCTTTCCAGTAGATATTGCTAGAATAGAACATCCAGGAAACATCGTTGCCATGACATGAAACATTTCGTTAAATATTTGAAAACAATTTCGGTATCTACCTAGTTTTTGTCATTCAAACTACCCGTGAATAGAATTGGTTCCTGTAGTATCCTCTAACCTCGAGTTTGTAACTTTATATCGTCTGCTGCTTTGCTTTAATCAAAGATGAACGTTACTTCAGCTGGCGTCTCAAGTCTGGGAGCGATTGCAGCTTTTATAATCCGATCTGAAGTAATTTCCTCACGATTTGCTGACGTAATTAAATTATTTTCCTTATTTTAGTTTTCCTCGTCGCTATATAGGAAGTTGTAGCATCGGCACGTATATTTCGTTCGTCAAGCTGCTTTTTAAATGTTTTATGGAGAATAGCCATCGATTTATGGTCTTTATTATGTAGATAGATAAGTTACACGTTACGTCTTATTACCTGCACATTAGAGCCTAAAATAGTACTGCAAACTGTAGTTTGTTAAATGAGACTGCTATAAAAGGTTTCCGTCCCAGTCGTTGGGAATGTTGATGTGGATTAGTAGATACCGAAATGTATAGTCTTATTATATACATGACAATTATACGTCCGTATCTGTTGTATAGGCATTTCTTAGTTTTTTGTGCACTTTTTAATGCACTTTGATATTTATTTCAGCATATTCTACATGGTTCCATCAATTATTTCAATTACTCTTATTCAACAAACTAACAAACAAGGTTTAAATACTGGATAAAGTCCGCCGATTGTCCCTAACCTGAGGTTACGATTGCTGAGGCCCCCGCTTAGCAGTCACCGCTCCTACCCTACCACTTAGTCTGATCCGCGATCCTTGCCACTTTCCAGGTAAAGACGGCTCAAAGGTGACGACTGTGGTGGCGACGCCGGGGCAAGGCCCCGACCGGCCGCAGGAGGTGAGCTATGCCGACATGAAGCTCATCGGGAACGGCAGCTTCGGCGTCGTCTACCAGGCCAAGCTGTGCGACACGGGCGAACTCATTGCCATCAAGAAAGTGCTCCAGGACAAACGGTTTAAGGTGAGATGGTGCTTGATTCAAATCAGTTTTTTGGAATTTGCCTCCAGACGGTCTCGTCTAGAGCCATCGCCAGCTTTTCTGGCAGAAGATTGTGCTCCGGCCTTTAATAGATAGATATTATCTATTAACTGCTCAACAACCGAGGGTAGTTGGGACTGATCGCGATTATGAACCCTTTGCCATGGTAATAAAAGTTTAACTAATGCCGGTGGTAACTAAGGAATTAAGGAATATATGGTAGATGTAGATGGACTCTTTTTGTTACATATTGGGCTTATCCATGAATCACGCACATCATGAATAGGGGAAAAACGTGGCTAAATGATAGGGCATTGGAAGTGACATCCTCCGTCATAGATTCTTGAATAGTTCTTCTTAGATAAGAAAATACATGAATGAATGAATACTTTATTGCACAAAACAAACATACAGAGATATACAAAGAAAGATATATGTACAAGAGGCGCGCTTATCTCTATAAAAGAGATTTCTACCAGCAAACCCAGATAGGAAAGGAAAGTGGATTGTGAGAGTAAAACCTATTTGCACAACAAAATTATAAAATACATTTCGCTATTCTAAAGTCAACAGTGCAGTGTCGCTAAATGCCTTAGTAATAAATTAAGAGAGTTAATCCTGCTGCACTGGCGACTATGTGCGCAATGTAGAGAGGTGCACAAAAGCTGGCTCATTAAAAATTAAGTAAACTTGAAGCTACGTTATAGCCGCTGCATCTACTTATCCAAGTTGTGTCAGACAGAACCTAGTAAACTGGGTCACCTCACACATTTGATGAATATGGTTCGTGTATGTCCTACTTATATGAATCCTTATAATTTACGTTATACCTAATGGATTTAACAACAGCACTTTAGAGTGACTCTTGAGTTATAATTGACTTTGAAACATTTGTGGTAAGCTGCAGATTTAGGGGTGGCAAAATTTCCTGTTAATAAAGCAAATGTTTTATTTTTCAGAACCGAGAACTTCAAATTATGCGACGGCTGGAGCATTGTAATATTGTCAAGTTGAAATACTTCTTTTACTCTAGTGGTGAAAAGGTAAATATAAATACATCTACTATGACACGTACCTACAATGTACAAATGTAATTGCCTATCTAATGCTTTACATATCAGTAAAATACTTTAATTTCTTTAAGATAATAATATTATGGGCGTCCCAATTCTATATTATGTTATATGTACGTATTTGTCCATTTGGTCTAAATATACATTATCTCAGCTTAGCTGGGACCATTAACTCCTCTGTAGGAATTAGTTTTCCTGAATATCTAACTTTTGATATGTACGATACAACACGCGTCATTTAATGTAGCCGTTGTGAAGGAAGCGCGACTGAATTTGCTTCCATAGTTTGAATGCGATTCTTAAAACGCTTACATATTGTTGATTTATTTTTATGCAAAAACAAGCGATGCAAGCAAGTGATGAACTGATGAATATCTTGTCAAATCCGAGTTTCCGTAGCCTTGTCGCGTTTTAAACTCCCGGAACCAAGCTACCGACGACCGCAGCTATCTTCACATCTATTACTATGTGCGTTTCATCTATCTGTTCCCTTCGCCGTTAAGTTGACAGAAATGTCAATTTGTCAACTGTCACAAAAAAAAATAACCGGGTGCCAGATTCAGATTCCCCGCTTTCAAATAAATAAGATAGCAGGTGTGTAGGACGCGACACAATACGAAATTATAATACGGCAACGTAATGAAATGAATATTTAGTGCCACCAGTCTACAGAGTCTACACTATACTCTGAATAACTTTGATAACTCCATCCATATACATTTGTATGGAGTTGTCAAAGTTATTCAGATAATAGTATTGACTCGCCTTCGTAATAGTGGCTCAATTAGTTATGACATTTTCTCCCCAACTTTTGGGCAACACGTTTTGCAAAAGCTAACAACACTGGTTTCATTGCTACCAACTTAACGTCGAAGGGAACAGATAGATGAAACGCGCAATAAATGGCGCGTACTATACCAACTTTTGTTTATTGTTATGTTATTTGTGTGTTTTATCCGGTGAAGGCGGCCGTGCTCGCGTCCGTCAGCTCAATGCTAAACGCGATGCAGTCACTCGAAGTCGCAGTATGTTCAACCAATCAGATTGTTGCTAGTCAGCTAGCGAGTCATGCTAGCCTTACACTATACGAGAGGTATATTGGGCGCTGCTTTCTCGACGACGGCGAATGCCTGGTTCACATGGATTTAGTTCTCGAGCAAGATAGATATTTTATGAGCCTACTACACTATGCCCCTCGCGCTGCTCCTCGTTCTGCCGCGATGTTGCCCGTCTGGCCACACACCTGCTGAAATAGCGCAATCATTCGAGACGCCCGACGTGTATATTGGTTGATATTGCCGAAGATTCTGATGGTCCTTTGTGCTCGCGCCAAAAAACCGTCAAAACAGTCAGCGGTGGACAAAACGAGGAGCAGAACGAGGAACACGACGAGTAACGTGGCTACAGTACGTCTCTGCCTCCTTTCCTTCTTACTTCCTACGCTACTCGACGAGTGTGTCAACCAGGAAAATATTGAAGTCAGGCAGTGTTCACTCTCAGGTGTGCGTGAGTTACGTCGCGTGACCGCGTATTTTAACTAACAAAAATAAGGCAAACCGTCTTCTAAAGAGCTAAAATAAACGCCTTAGGATTTAATAGTCCTAAAACAATTCGGGCCAAGCCGTAGTATTTTTGTTTATTAGATTAGCTTCTCTATTAATCTACATTTATATAGACATTCCTACTATTTAGGGATCGTCCACACGAGCAGCATCGCGTCGGCAGCAGGCGACGGCGGGCTTTAAACGTGTTGGCAGCAGTAAAGGGTTCGACAGACCACGGGCGGGACTGAAGCGTTTGGCAAATACTAGAAACTCTACGACGCATGTCACACCAAATGTGAAACCCGCTTTCGAATTTGGTTTTGTGTCAGTATTTTGACCAAATGGCCAAATATCAAATTTATGGTCAAATGACCATAAATTGACAATCGCCCCGCTATCGTCCTGCTCCTGTCCTGCTTGTGGTGTGCGTGCAGCAGCCTTAAAACGTGTCGATAGCAGATTGACGCGTCGGCAGTAGAAGTCTGCGTCACGTGTTAAGCCTGCCGTCGACTGCTGCCGACGCGCATGCTGCTCGTGTGAAGGAGCTCTTAGTTAAGCTGCTGAGCGCGGTATCTTGCTCTAGAGTTAGTTCTTATGTGAACGGGGCATAACGTCAGGTGCAAATTACATCTCCGCGGCCTTTGGCGATACACGTCCAGTGTAACTTGAATACAAAAATACAGTTACATACTTGTGTGCAGAGTTTTAAGTCATCATCAAATCATCTCTCATTTCTCGATTGCGAGTCTGTGAATTTCAATTGATTCTGTCGAAATAACGACGTTTTCGTTTCCTACATACATCGTATTGTGTTTTGTTTGTCTCATCTAACCACACTGTTATTTTTTGTTGGTTTTGTCTCTACATTAGCTTCGATTTGTCTGTTTTCAAGTCTTCAAGTCACTTACTGTTCAAACGAAACTGAATATTGTTTCCTAGGATCTTCCAAATAAAGCTCATTTGTCTGTCAGATTGCATCACTAGTAGTCATTATCTGCTTGTTATAAGGCCGTTATTCCCTTGGAGTAGCTGAAATGAAGAGTTGGTGATTTGACCTGCATTAACAATCTGCTGAGTTTGGATTTTCCTTATTAATTGGTTTGACATACGGTCATCCGATATGTTTAGACATTGCAGTTATTTGACTGTGCCACATACACTATTTCTATTGACTGTGTTATGCTGTTTCGGAGTAGCTAGTGTAATTTGGTGTAATTCACTTAATAGTGATTATTTACGACTTTCGACTGGCCAAAACAAATCAATTGTAATTAATTACTAAAAAAACACTAATGGAGTTCGATGTATAACGTAATGTTTAAATGTTTAATGATGTTACGTAAAATGTATACCCTTTTTGAGAATAATCCTGCCTTTTACGTAAAATTTATACCCTTTTTGAGAATAATTTTAAAATTAAAATCCATCCAAAGAGTGCCAACAGGACCTTTTTACTAAGACTGCGCTGTCCGTGCGTTTGTCTGTTGCCGGCTACATCTCTTGAACTGTAATAGTTAGACACTCGCAGACGAAAGCCCTTATACCTACCTTATACCTCTACACATGGTGGATTCTGAAAGCGCGTATCAAAATCACGCCGAGCCAGAGCGGCAAAACTGTGACGATCCTTCCTCAGAAGGGTTCAGCTGTAAGTAAACCAACTCATACTGCCTATTCCGTGACAGCAGATTAGGCATATATTACGAATTAAACCCATAGACCCCCTCTTAAAAAGATTTCGTAAAATTAAATTAATTTGTTTCGTTTTTACTAAGGAACTACTTGAGCCAAAAAGTTGGTATCGAATATAATTCCAGTTAACCTTCTATTCATGCAGAATACACTTATGAACGTACAGCCAGCACAGGCGTTAGCTGGGACGGCCTACCTTCTACATTACTATGCCTATACAGCTCGGCCCAGTTATCTTTTGTGCAGGTTGTAAATGTGCAAGTATTGTGCTTACTAAACTCCCAATTGTCTTTCCAGAAGGACGAAGTGTACCTGAACCTGGTGCTGGAGTATATTCCCGAGACTGTGTACAAAGTCGCTCGCCACTACTCCAAAGATGAACAAACCATACCCATTAGTTTTATAAAGGTAAGTGTTTTCAAAACGGACAAACTACTGAGAGAGTTGTGAATCATGCTTTATAATCAGCCTCGCTGAAACGAGATTTTATAGATTTTTCTAACAGTTTCTCAGTTTTTTCAATCGACATCCCCGGCGGATGTGTCAGTAGATAAATTTTATTTGCGTGCCATTTCATGTTTTATTCCACGCCCATTCGAAATACATTCAGAGTAAACTCATAAAGTTTTATAGTTGCATAAAATAACTGATATCCAATATGAGATATAAGTATGAATAATATAAGATATAAAGGGTACTATTACCGACGTATCTTGATGGACCACTCAACGTTATAGCGCAATTGGGTGCTATTGATTAATTGTGCTTAGCTAATTGACTGGATATATTTATGACATTATTATTTATAGGAAACAAGGTCATAGTTTCATTTTGTCTCCAGAATTTATCTGCAGCGGGTATAAAGTGGTTTTATTGCTAGTGCAACAGCACACATATTGTTTTAGCCGGAAGCATGTAAATTCTCAAATTTATTCTAACTAGACAATATACCCTTGTTGATATGGGTCACGTCTCCCAATGTTGAGTTACACTTAACTATAATTTTCATTTTATAGTTATATTATTCGCGTGAAGGAATCAATATGATAACTCACGCGGCGAAAGTAACCCAACAATTTAAACAAAGATGTTAATCTTGTAAATGTTCGATCTTGGGTTTCTCTTTTTCCTGTATGAACCGAGATGTATTGATTTGTCATTTTCAGTAGCTCTATCTGGGTTAGTCGCTGGGGCAGGCGATACCAATTAATGATTCAGCTATTTACAAGCTTCGTTCTCGAGTCCAAAGTAAGATGTCGTCGTTAGCTCGAGACTGTACGAGCCCCAGTTAAATTATCCCATTTTCTGAATATATGCGAATGTACCAGTAGGTGTTTCTTTTGTTCATCATGGCGATCATGATTGTAATGCAAGTCCTGTATCTGATATGACCGCCGATCTACAGGTAAGATTCCGAAGCAGGGTTGTGTATTCATTCAGTTGCTTTGAGTTCACGTGCAATCTGTTTCGCCCACGCGTCACTACTGGGGCTCAATTCTGCTAGACGCTGACGATCAACTTTAAATATCCATTATTTGACGTTTGGAGAATCTTGTTGAGGCTATTAATGGTAGAAAATTAGGTTATTGCTAATCATATCAATTAGACATAAACCAAATTACATTTACGATTACAAAATCGTCAGAAATAGGATATCTAAACCGTTGACGGTAGTCGTTGTCCATCGTCGTCGCGTCCTTGTAATTGAGCGGTCATTGTCTACTGGAATGGCTGCGCAGCAGTGCTGCATCAGCAATGCTGCCGCTGCATTGCTGCCGAGTTCTGGACTCACAAAAACCTATAGAGAATGTACGGGCATCAAATCATACCTTTACGCGCCTTCTATCCCACAGCTGTACATGTACCAGTTGTTCCGGAGCCTCGCGTACATCCACTCGCTCGGCATCTGCCACCGGGACATCAAGCCGCAGAACCTGCTCCTCGACCCGAAGACCGGCGTGCTGAAGCTGTGCGATTTCGGCTCGGCGAAGCACCTGGTGCGCGGCGAGCCGAATGTCTCCTACATATGCTCGCGATACTACCGCGCGCCCGAGCTCATCTTCGGCGCAATCGATTATACTACCAAGATTGGTGAGTGCATGTTCCTTCATTCGGTCAGTCCACTCGTTCATTGTTAATAAATCGCAACAAATATACTGTTGCGATTTGTGGCGCTGTGACTTCCAAATTTGTTGAACACATTTACTAAATTTAGTGATCACATGTAGCTTCACAGAACCGTATTGGTTGCTACTCACTTATTCAAACAACTAAAGTAAGGTTTGTTAGGTCACAACTATAACCAGCCCCCGTAGCACATGACCGCGGGGGGGTGTCGCGACGCGGGAAAGTGCGGGACAGAGCTATTTGTAGCGTATAGCGCTGTCTCTCACACCCCGCGGGGATAAACATGCTACAGGTGCTGGAGTCATAGATACTATAATATTATACTATACAGCTAGACATGTTGAACAAAATATGTCACCGAAATAGTTAGAGACGGAGATGCTGCGACAGCATCTTTAGTTCGAGGCCTATCGCTTGGTGCAGCACTATTGCAATGATGAAAATACCACTAAACTTTTATTTACATTTAATAGATTATAAAGATTAATTAAAAGCAACCCATTTGCAATTCCCCTTTGCTGAGCGGAGTGGGGTGACCCCATGTAGTTTAGAATGAAATTTATTTTTGATTTTTGATCTGCGATTAAAAATCATTTGGAATTAAAATTTCTTTTTTTGGATGTAAATTTTTACTCAATTTTGTAAAAAGTTAAACATAAGCCTTAACAAACTAGTCAGTGAAAAATCGCAACCTGACGCAATTTATTGTGTGTGGACTTTTACGCGTAGATATAAACTACGATAACTTGTTAGGTAAGCTGTCACGCTCACTCGCGTCTAGAAGTATGCTCGCTATCTCGCCGGCGAGTGGTGGAGGTGCGCGCCATGTTATCGTGGTTTACAGTCATTCGCTTCTAGACTACGAGCCCAGATGCAATCCGCTAATATCAATCGCGCGCAACGCTAACAAAATGTATACGATTTGACATCTAAGAACGAAAAGTCACGTTTTTCTTTTCAATGATTTATCATTTCATGATATTGTTTTACAAGCCGATATACTCAACTGTTATTGCAAGGCATATTTCCGCTTCGTTAATTTCTGTTAACATGCATCTGTATCAGGTATCTGTCTTCCATCATAACATATTAATGATAACCACATTTAAAATTATATGATCCTCTGTCTTTATAAAAAATATTTCTCTCTCGACTCATCCCAGTTCGTTATGCAACTAGCAAAAACTCACGATGCATTTTCATATCGTACACGAAGATTCCAATTGATTCGCCTCAAGCAACATTGGTTCTTATGTGCACAGCACGGACACTTAAATACAAAGGTTGTAATTATGTACGGTTGCGTGCCGTTACAATGACGATGTAACTTATAGCATAGACCACATATCACTTTTGTTTTCTAATTAAAATTCGAGATGTGTAGCTTACTTATGTACAAATAAATACAGGCTAGCTCAACTCCATTCACTTCTTTCCAAGAGTTGTGTATGGCACCTCCCATCTCAACTGATTTATTTACGAGAACCACTCTACTCTGTCGAATGCGAAACAAAGGAGGGGTTACTATCTAACGAACATCAAAAAATGTCTAACCTAACTTAACCGAAATCCTTACTGAGCACATCCCTCAGTTGCTATTTCGGTTGCCCAATTAGTATTCTGATTGCTAGGTTTAGAATATTACTTCATAAACAAGTAACTGTTATTGTTTGTCCCTTAGACGTATGGAGCGCAGGGTGTGTGGTGGCCGAGCTGTTGCTGGCTCAGCCAATTTTCCCCGGGGACTCCGGGGTCGACCAGCTGGTCGAGATCATTAAGGTGAGGCATGATCATCATTACTAGGGATTTGCTGGCCACGAACCATCTCAAATGCAAGGCTGTGGGAGATGACTGACCAAAAACCCATCGACAAGGAGATCCTAATGAGGAAATGGCGCTGGATTGGACATGCCTTGAGAAGACCAGATAATCATCTGTCCAAACAAGGGTTAACGTGGCAAGCGTTTGGGAAAAGAAGGCCGGGCCGCCCCCGTATCACCTGGAGGCGCTCAGTTGAAAAAGAGGCTGCATCAACTGGGCTCGACTGGAAGGACCTGGAAACTGCCGCACAAGATCGTGAGAAGTGGAAATCTCTACTTCGAGCCCTATGTCCCTGATGAGGGACTACAGGATTACATTATCATCATCATCATCATCATGATGACCCACCGCTGTGCACAGGCCTCTATAGTGTCAACCCTTGCAGTCTTGTGCCAACCGTACCAAGCGAGATCCCGCCGACTCGATGATATCCTCGCTGCAAGAAGAACCATTCACAAACTGCTGACGCTGACGTGCGACTGTTATACTGGTGATATTGAATGAGTACTCTAACGAGAGACAGCGCTTGCATCACTTTGAGCGTCACTCATACTTTGAGTAGATATTGATGGAGATTTTATATAAGCATGCAAGACTAGTTCTAATTTACTCCATTCTCTTAAGACTTGCTATTTAGTTATAAATATTGATGCAACCACCCACACACAACAGCATTAACTAGTCCTGTAGGTAAATCCCAGATGGCCTTGGTGTAGTACTGACCTGGCAATAGATGTCTAGTCTAGACCAAAACTCAGGCGCCAATCGAAATTGGAAATACGCGGCTCGATATCGTGTTTTATTTGTAACATAACAACAGTAAGCCCTTTAGTTTTGTGAGGGCTGCGTAGTTTGCGTCTATGCGAAGCCTTCCAAGTGACAATTAAATGTGGCGTAGCAAAATGATGCGTCATATATGGTAATCTCAGTTAGCAACCGCGTGTTGTATGTCCAGAATGTGTCAGCAATATTGCAATGTTGTTTTAATGTGGTCCTACTTTATTTTCTAGGTCCTGGGAACTCCAACACGAGAACAGATACGAGAGATGAATCCCAACTATACAGAATTCAAATTCCCACAAATCAAGAGTCATCCCTGGATGAAGGTAAATATACTTATTTCTCATTCGCGGAAAAGGCATTGAACTATTTAGGTTTGACAGTATTCTTAAAGAAATTTATATCAACTGCGTAAATAGAAGTCTCTTTCTTTCTAAAATAAATAATGATACACCATGCGCGCATAAAGAAAGTATTTGCAAGTATGCATAAACGTCTTAGCACAAGCAAGGCCCACGTGCGCTCGTGTATGGCAAGATGTCACCTCCACACATATTCTAGTTTATCATGTTCCATCGATCGATTATATGCACATGTATATCTCATGAATCAAAACGCGTGGTGGGTACTTAAAACACCAGTTCATACCAAAACATTGTCATTCAATTTGTAAATTTTATTCAGTTTCAATTTTGATGTATAGTGCAATAGCTAGCTAGCTAGCTACTTCATCATGCAGTCCACAGGCTGTCACTTAGTGTCTGTTCTATTTATACATTCTGTTTCTGATATCAAGCGGCTGATAAATCGGGCACACATCGTTTATAGTGTTGGAGACTCTGCATTTTCTTCCGACGACACATGGACGATGCTTTCTGCTTTATTTATCATGGCATGATCTGGCGCAGATTCTGGCGAGTTAGTTTCTTCACGGTTTAGATGAAGTTGCCATACACTGACAGGGATCTAAAACGTTGTATTTAGGTGTATCATAGAGTAACAGGATTTATTTACATTTTAAGTGTAGGATGTGTAGGCACATACTACATACATAATGTCAGAAGTTTCGGCTTGGAGAGATAAAAATATTAGATGGAAAGTCTATGTAACGTCACAACACATCACAGTCTCTAAGCGTCCTCGTCACAAACACGCGCCAACATCCCAGTTTTAACCGTAGCGCGTCATTTCAGTACTGTCTGGAGCGCATGACTATGAATGCGAAGACGCCCACTGACCACCAGCGAATCAGAGTAAGACGATTTGTGGCGTCCATTAATTGCCTGCATTATCTCTAAGATATCTAGTGCAAGAGTCGATGAAGGCATTTAGTGTTGAATAATCTTTAATGCCGATGACGTTAGCATGAATTGACCAGTCACTGAAGTCGCATTATCTGATAACCGGATTCACAACTGCTACTTAAAGTGTGTATGCCCTTGAATGGCATGCTGGCAATGTGACCCGTTACGGAATACAGCACCAGTATGTCAGTTGAGATGGCGGCAACTTGAAGAGGAGTTTGTGAATTCGGCGATGATCAGCGTAGTTACCGACAGCTAGTATGCGCATCGCGTTTCACACTCAAATGACGGAAATATCTCAGAATGTTTGGATGAAAGTCGGAGACAGTCCGAGATCCTGAGATATTTAGGAGGAGTCGCAATGTCGCAGGTTGTCTCTAACTACACACTATGCTGTTTCCTTACAACAATTTACTACTGTTTGTTGGTGTTCAGTGTGCATTCGTACAAGCAAAATTAAGTGCCTTGTTTCTTAGCTACTTCCAATCTACATTCATACAAGTCTATATTAATATCATGCATTCACTGAAAAAGCTGTCTTGCATCGTTGACATCATCTTCACAGAAAATTAACGAAATTAACGTTTTTTTTTATTAACACATACCTCTGTTTATCTGATAGTATGTTTTGTACAAAAAGCTGCTAACACGGACCTATACCACTGATGTAAATACGATCGCTTTGTATATTATCATCGCTTATCTTCTTGTTCACACAAAATCGTTCTCGACCCCCATTAATTATCTGCGTGTAGGATGGTAGGTAATGTCGTTTAAAATCACATAAATATAGCTTGTTGATTTGTAAAGTGACTACCGACTCGGGGATGGTTATTTACACGACACTGAAGCAAAATAGTAGTTTATGTGACTGCTACATAATGCCTAATTATGTACAGTTACATACATTAGTTTATCTACACACATAATTGATGTGTTCAGGAACCGCATGTTTGACCGGCTTTGTGGCATAGATCATTGCTCTGCAGTTGTTTAGCTTGTTCTATAGTATCAACTTCACAGACAAACTAGGGGCGGCACGCAGGCGGGCGTCGGCGTTCGAAATTTGAATGCCATAATTTGACAAATTTTTGCACATTATGGTCATAATGTACAAAGGACATTGTCCACTTTGTATGGGCGTTTCGGCTAAACGTGAACAGACATTTGAATCGAAACTAACTATTAGGTTTTGTAGTACAGGTTGGTAAGAAACCAATAACAGTAATTATTTTGTGTCAATATGCCTGTGTCGTGAGTTTTTCCTATATGTCTACTGAGAGGTTATGTTCAAATAAATTGACATTTCAATAACAATAACACATCAACAAACGCGGAGTCGGGGTCCATTATAACAAGCCAAAGTAGAAACAAACATATTCACGAATTATCGAAACGGTAAACACAGAACGAAAGGTTTGTATTGTGTTCTGTGGCGTGAGTGACCTGACAATTGTGTATTTTTATTTTTGTCTAGTATTGCCATGAATAAGTAGTTTACCCACAAATCGAGCTTTTTTTTGTCAATTCGAACAACGATTAATGCGACGAATCGCGCATGTATTGTATTAATGCATTTGCATTGATGTACTTTATTTATGTGAAAGAAAAATTGGTACTAAAAGTGCTACTTTAGAGACCACAAAGTGATTTATGTGTAATTGGTGATTTATTAAGTTTTTACATGACAATACCGAAATTAAAATGTCGTCCGGTCGACCGATTAAAGACTGTGTTTCACATAAATTCCCTTTAAGTTTTAACTGTCGATTTACACAACTAGATAATCGAAAATATTCGTAATGGAATTATTTATAATCAGTGGTTATCTCGTATTACCTCGTACATTCTGTCCACGCTTAGCCGAAAATGGACAATGTCCTTTTCAAATAAGAAATGAGTTTTTACCAAATAGTTTTACATTATGCTGGTCGTGGTAACGTGCGGTTTTAAGACGCGGTAAAGAGAGTTCATAAAGACCTGTGTAGATAAAAAATACAACATTAACATAACTCAACATTTACATATATAATGTGTCATTGAATAAACGCATTAACCTTAAACACCCCAACTTATTTTTTTATAATAAAAATATTGAGAAAGAAAAAACAAATATTTGCCTACTATTGTAGAAAATATTTGAGACAAGTTTTTCTGTCATTTCTGACAAATTCGCAACTCTGTGGTGCGTGCGTGCTGCGGCCCGCGAGTTCAATCAAGTTATCCGTCACAATTTTAAGTTAGGTTAGTTTTTTAAGTTAGTTAGCTTACCATAGGATCATCCTAGTAAGTACCTATTTAGAAATAAATCAACGGAAAGATGAAGTAAAACAAACATTTAGGTTAGGTAACTACTAACTACAAAACATCGCAAAAATCTAAGCACTTCGAATTCACCGCCCCCGCCCTTACTAACCGTACGCGTTCGCGCCAAGTTTCTTTGGCTCTGAGCGAGCGGTACCTCTCTCTCACTCGCCCCACCCTTACCCTATGCGTGAAAGAGAGTTCTCGCTCGATCAGAGCCATAAGTAAGGTATCTACGAAATTATCCGTTCGTTTTGCTTAGTAAAGAAAACGAAAACCGGTTTCATTTTGGTGGGCGGCCACCTGCGTGAGCTTCGTTTCAGCGTGAGTAGATTCTGGGCAGGGATCAGTTAAACTGGATGGTCGCGCCTAAGTTAGCTTGGCTATAAAGAGACAGAGCAACAACAATAACTTAAAAAAAAAAGCTATATTCAAAATCAGTGAAATCGACTCTGCTCATGATTTTGAACAAACCAGTTTCTCATTATGCGTTTATTCGATGGCACGTTGTATAGTTTTTTTTTTAGTGAAATCTACATAAAAATTATCAAAGTGTGGCCTTATATCTATTGTTTGCTACTGCGCTCGCTACGTTCGTTTCACTTCGTTGGATTCACAAATAGAAAACGACAACAACTTAAAAACTTTTTTTTTTGTTACAAACGATATCTAAATCCCTGAGGCAGGTGTCACTTCACAAATCAACACCCTGTATCTTCTATATGTACAGGGATCCATGAGAAATTTCCAACACATAAAAGCACTATGTCGCGGATTATAAGCCCCACGAATCTTCAGCAGCACTCTCTACATATCCCCCTAACGTCCTCCGGCCCGCAGGTGTTCCGCGCGTGCACGCCCCCGGACGCGATCTCGCTCGTGTCGCGCCTGCTGGAGTACACGCCGGGCGCGCGCCTGTCCCCGCTGCAGGCGTGCGCGCACTGCTTCTTCGACGAGCTGCGCGAGCCGGGCGCGCGGCTGCCCAACGGGCGCGCCCTGCCGCCGCTGTTCAACTTCACGGATTACGAGCTGGGCATCCAGCCGAGCCTCAACGAGTTCCTGAAGCCGCGCGCCTCGCCCACGCAGCCGGGAGCCGCGGCGGGTGCCAGCGCCGTGTCCCCGTCGCCGCTGCCGCTGCCGGCTCAAGAGGCCTCCGACGCCGCCGCCGGTACGTGACTTGTGCGACTCTTAGAGTAGCGATTGCATTTCACGATCTTTCGCGGCGATGAGCCAAAATTCGACCCGGCGGCAGTTAGCGATGGGGGGATTCTCGATAGCATTCTCGCCGCGAGAAAAAAAATAGGTCTTTATTTAAATATTACAGAAAAATAATTTATGGTTTAAGTGGAGGTACCATTGAGGGCAACCCAGGGACTAAAAAATAATTACTCAAACTGTCGTGTGGCATGTCAAATAGAAAGGCTCGTTGCGAGGCTTACAAACGATTTTTTTCAAAAACCTGATGTGCTGTTTAAAAAAATATTAAGGAAAATACGTAATATCGGTCTTTACTTTAACATAACAGGAATAATAATGATAAATACATTGTTTGGATCGAGAGGGCACCATTTCTTTCAATACCACATACAAACTTATAAATGCACCTGGTTACATACATTAAGTATGAAAGTAGCCGCACCATTTATTTTATAATTCATTAGAGACCTTAGTGAATTTTATAAGTATGACTATGATGCTCTATAGGACAAAACCTAAACACAAAATATAAATAGAGTGCGATAAAAACAAACCCTACCTATTTTAATATAAATTCTTGCTAATTAATCTACCCAGAGGATGGAGAAGCCAGAGTGCTGCTACATCCACCTACATCTAACATTTTAAAATCATAAATGCGTATGGCATACTAAAGGCTTCGTTCTGGACAGACGTGACGTCCTCAGAAATGCCGCACTCGTCGCAATTTGGGGATTCTACCTTCCCCATTAAAAAGCCAAATTTATTCATAAGAAAATGTCCGGAATGAAGCCCTAGAGCAAGTATAACTTTACTCATGGATAACGAGGCTGACACCAATAACTTTGTAAACATCATTTTGATATCTTAACACACAGGAAAATAAAAGATACCTCATTTGTATGCAATAGGCATTAATATCATTGTGCGGTAATACGGAACCCTTCATGCGCGAGTCCGACTCGCACTTCACCTTTTATTTGCCAAAACAAATATGTTAGTACCTACATATACAACTGCGTATAAGTTACTTTGCAAAATATAGCGTCATAATATACGTGTCATAGAATGTTTTGTTGGTTACGTAGCCAAGAATCCATATTTCATGTTTTGTTGGTTACGTAGCCAAGAATCCATATTTCATGTTTTGTTGGTTACGTAGCCAAGAATCAATATTTCATGTTTTGTTGGTTACGTAGCCAAGAATCCATATTTCATGTTTTGTTGGTTACGTAGCCAAGAATCCATATTTCATGTTTTGTTGGTTTCGTAGCCAAGAATCCATATTTCATGTTTTGTTGGTAACGTAGCCAAGAATCCATATTTCATGTTTTGTTGGTTACGTAGCCAAGAATCCATATTTCATGTTTTGTTGGTTACGTAGCCAAGAATCAATATTTCATGTTTTGTTGGTTTCGTAGCCAAGAATCAATATTTCATGTTTTGTTGGTTACGTAGCCAAGAATCAATATTTCATGTTTTGTTGGTTTCGTAGCCAAGAATCAATATTTCATGTTTTGTTGGTTACGTAGCCAAGAATCAATATTTCATGTTTTGTTGGTTACGTAGCCAAGAATCAATATTTCATGTTTTGTTGGTTACGTAGCCAAGAATCCATATTTCATGTTTTGTTGGTTACGTAGCCAAGAATCAATATTTCATGTTTTGTTGGTTACGTAGCCAAGAATCAATATTTCATGTTTTGTTGGTTACGTAGCCAAGAATCCATATTTCATGTTTTGTTGGTTTCGTAGCCAAGAATCAATATTTCATGTTTTGTTGGTTACGTAGCCAAGAATCCATATTTCATGTTTTGTTGGTTACGTAGCCAAGAATCAATATTTCATGTTTTGTTGGTTACGTAGCCAAGAATCAATATTTCATGTTTTGTTGGTTACGTAGCCAAGAATCCATATTTCATGTTTTTTTGGTTACGTAGCCAAGAATCCATATTTCATGTTTTGTTAGCCAAGAATACATCCAGAAATAGGCACCACAATACGATTTTTTAATTCTTTCAAGTTCTCGATAAATTCTGGACTCTCCGGAGAACATTTCTGTTCTCGATAAGAAAACATTCCTTAATCCCATCCACTTCGCCGCGATTGCCTTCCAAATTGATTTGGTAGCCGAATGTGGTGTTGGAAGGATCGCTCCTGTGCTCCCCGAAGGACTGGTCTGGCCTCACTAAACATAAGCAATTATATATAGGCACATACACACTAGGATACCCTGTCTTGAGAACCAGAAACAGCGACATCACACATCTGTTTTTTTTTTTCATCTTCAGCCTGGTTCGAATCGGGACCTCTCGTATGGTAGGCAGAGCTGCAACCTCAGCGCCACAGAGGTCGTCAACTAAACCTAAATGCCAGAAAGGTTCGATCCCCTTTGGACATGCAAGTCGAAAAGAGTTTTTGTGTTACGTTACATTACGTGATTAATTGCTATAGTATTGCTAAATAATAGTTTCATAAAAAAAATCGTGTCATTTATGCAGTAGGGGGATAAAAGAGAATGGAGGAGGTGAGGGCTCGAATAAGCTTCAAATCCCTGTAATGACTATAGTTTTTTTTTCTAGTTTGTGTTGAAAACACTACGCTAGCATCGCCCGCCGCGCATAACTGAGCACCCTGTCTCTCTCTCTCTCTTAACAGCTATCCCACCTCCCGATTTACGCGAATCACCTGATATCGGGAGCCGGACACTAAAACGCATGCCTGAAACGGGGACGGATTGTGAAATGTAATCGGTGCTTAAGTTTATTAATTTTTTAGACTCGAACATTCTCTTCCTCTTCTTGGGTGTATTATAAAATGGCTAGTATTGAATCGCACATCAAAAATACTGATTTGTACAGCAAAAAAGGTTCAACAAAAATACTATTTGTTTTAAATATTTTATGTGTACTTAAGTTAATGTTTTAAGTATTTTTTGTTGTTCTTACATGTTCAACCTTACACGAAGGATAAAGGGGGCTTCGCTTCGCTCACCCCCTTTACCCTTAACCTAAGCTGCCGCAATATTTTGCCCTGATATTTGCTGCACAAATCAGTATTTGTGATGTGCAGTTTAATATTTCCCTTATAAAATCTGACTGATTCCTGTTTGATATTTTGAAAATGTCAGATAAGGACCGTCTCATTTTTAGTCAAGTTTCAATTCCACCTGCCGGCTACACACACCTGTGGCAGTCTCTCACCGGCGCACCGCTTGCTCGGCCGCAGGTCCCCTGGCGTCGGCGGCGGCTGCAGCTGGAGGGGCGGGCACGGCGGCGGATGGCTCCCCCGGCGCCGGCGCCTCGTAGACGCGCCTCCGCCCCTGCCCCCCGCGCCTGCCCTCCCTCACCCCCCCGTGCCTGGCTGGCGAGCGATCTTGTGAAACTGTAGTAGTGTTATCGTCGTACGCTTGAGCTGTCGCAGTCGGTAAGAAGGGTAAATCCGCCGTAGATTTTAAACCGTCGCGATGTGATCGATTTGTTTGTACTTTTGTAAGCTCAAATTCGTCTCTTGCGTGCACGCCCTTGCGGCAGGGTCTGCCTGCGGAGCGCCTCATCGACGGAGCGACGGCTCGTCTCGGTGTAAATCTGTCATCCTTGTGTTGGTTCGCCGCTGTAGTTTCTTGTCGTTATTGTTTTCTAATCCTTGCAAAATTATTAAGGTTTGTTATCACTATTATTCTTGTAATAAATTCTTCTCTTTATTATATCTACATGATGAAAAAATCCCTCGAGTTTGTTTCCTTTCGCGTCACTCGATTGGCGCGTCGTGTACACACGCAATGCATATAGCTGCGTAAATTAGAAACGGTTTACCTAGCTTCGGGTATTGTAATCGGTAGAGATGAGATATTGTTAGTGTTAGTGTATTATTGTGCGGCCCCGGACCCCGGCGGAAGTACGGTACGGTACGGCACGGTACGGCACGTAACGTACGGAAGATCCGTCGACGATGGAACTTACCACTGGCAACTCGGAGTTGCTTACACATACTTGTACATTTTATATTTAGCGTAACTGATCTCTCGAGATAATTTATAATGTGTAATGATAAACTCAGAATATTATGTATTTGTATAAACAATTCAGAAAATATAAATTTTTTAGATTATAAATATTAGATATTGTTTCTCAAGCAACTTTCTATTATACCCGTTTTTATTGAATTATCCACCGCGGATAAATGTATTATCCTTATCACTGTCGATGCCTTTATATAATGGCATAGTTTTTCGATAAACTTGTATTCTACATTCATTATATTTCTATTATGTGAAATGTATAACTGAGAACACTACGACTGCGTAGTCATTTATCGAGACGGAAATGTTTAAATAATGCCACTTTCATTGTTATAGATTTTAAGTACGCAATTATTTTTAAAACATTCTGCACTTCGATTTGGCATACAAATTAGATGAAGTTATTGTGTAACCTATTAAGGATTTACTAATTTAACTTATGATTCGTGGTTTATAATACTAGGGTAGGAGGTTCGCATTCGCAGGCAGCTTAGCTCGGTCTTAGTTGCGTCTCACTCATGAAAGTGCAGCACCTACTATTTGTAACTTGGACCAAGTCACAATCACACATATCTAAGTTAAGCATACGTGCTACCGATACCCACCATAGTCTGTCTGTGCCACATAGCATGGTTCTGTTGGCAATATGTAACATGTGTTTTCCTTGTTCATCTAATGTGGCTAAAAGGCCGTCTTCGCACCATGCAAATGTGGCAAGGACCAGCTTGAATAAGACTATACGATTTTACCAATCATTCACAGACAAGCAGCTTTAGAATTTTGTAGTTCTTTCAGAAAATTATGAAAATCTTATGTTTTGATTCTATCATTTGTTTGTGCCGCTGCAATGTTGACCCGAATATTCTACAGCGAGAAGAACAGTGAGAGTAGGAGAGATCTATTAATCGTTCTATTTAATTGTTCCCTGTACGTTCCGTTGTTTTTCGGGCCAATAATGAAGCGTGGTGAGGGAATACGAGACAGATTGCGTTTAGTCATTGCAACATACAAATTTTATCTCACATTGTTTTATATTACACGAAACACTTAGTTGTAGCCGCATTCGGCTGTGTAGATATGGCGTTCTGCCTGGCATGTTTAGAAGGAGACTCACACTGACCCACGGGTATGAATAGTTGGGAAGTAAATTATTGTAACTTAGCGTATATTGCCAATCGAATGAGCGCGCGTCGCATCAATCTAAAATCACATATAGTAGAGCTTAGTTATGGTCGTTAAGACTATTGATTCGCTGACACCTTTATATCTCGTGTAAATATTATACTATCTTTATGGTATGACTCTGAGTAATGTATTGTATTGGTTAGCGGTGCCTCGACGGCCTTGGGTGGTCCGGCCCGACAAGGCCGTGCAGGCCACTATAGACGCGGTCGAGAGACATAGTAGTCTAGATATGCATATTTTTATTAAGTCTATCATAATATGGATTTTGTAATCAACGTTGCTTCTAAAGACCCTCTGTATAAAAGATTAAGACATACTAGTGACCTGAGATGTATGAAGCGATGTTACTATTATCCCACAGGACTCTCGCTATCACGATTTGCCGTGCACATTTACTACAATGAGAATTTCACATTATTATAAAATTTAAAAGGAATATTTCGTAATGGGGTTATGAGTAAATTATTTAAAGTGAAAAGGGAGTTTTCTAATTGCTACTATAGTAATATTAAATTTAATAGTGAGTGAAATTTGTATTTTGTTTTAATTTGTTTTACTGATTGAATACATCGTAACACCCATATCGTTGTTAGTTATGAATGAAAATAACATAATTATAAAAGTAAATATTAAATGACTAGTAACTGGACTTTTTATTTCAAAAATCACTGTTTCCTGTTCCATTTAATAAGTTCCTGTCCTTACTTTATTACTTGCCCACCACCTTGCTTTAGAGATAGGTAATTAATTCGTAAAAGGTTAACATTACTAAACATCCCAAGTACCTATAAGCAAAAGTTTGCATATAGGTTAGCAACATATCTGTAGCTTGGAGAAAGTAAAAGAGCCCCGTGATATAGTCGGTATCAAGCTTGCTTTTCACGCAGTAGGTGCAGGTTCGAATCCCGGTGCTGACCGTGTACCAATGAGACGGACATCCCCTGTCACGCAAGATTTAATAATGAATGACTGGCTAAAAGTGGGCACAAAGTAAGTGTAGTGAGGTAGCTTTAATAAAGGAAACTTAGTTACCTGGTAAGTATGGATAGCGTGTGGAAAATGCGTTGCACGGAAACAGAAGGTTTGTTGAAATGCCTAATAACAGGTTTGCTGGAAGAAGATATTTCTAGAGATAAGCCCGCATTGGGTATTTGTTTTTGGCCCTAACTCTATCGATCTATGAATTCGTCGATTTGAAGTGGGAATGGAACGGGTTGCGTTTGAATCGGACCAATGGAATCGTTAGCTTGCTGAAGTTCTATGAAATCAACCCGTACAGGCAGCAGCGCTTTCACATGATTTCCGCCACACTCAAAGCCTTTACTCGCAAAAGGGCCAATTTGCTTAAAAGTACAATCAAAACTGATTATACTTTTAAGCAAATTACACATCGTCACGCCTTTTTCTATACGGGGTGGCAGCGGCATCACTTCTTTTAACTTGGCGTGCTAACTCTTGAGGTTAATATTGCCAGTCTCTTGAAAGATCACAATTTGGTCAGCTTCTCTGAAATTAATGTCTTGAGAAGATTTTTGCTCCTTGCACTACCCGGGACGACGTGGAAGGCTGTAGGAACCAAGTATTTCTTTCGGACGTGAGCAACTGCCTTCTTAACTTTACTACCCTTACAAAGATAGTAAAATCTCAAAATCATCAAGGCGATATTAGGTGATGTTAAGTTATGCCCGAGTCTGCTATCCCATCTAGGAAAATGTGTGATATTCTATTTTGCATGACTGTGCTGTGCCATTGCCACTCAGTATGGGAAAGATAGTGACGTATGTCACTTACAGTATTGGTTTTGATTGTACTTTTGCCCTTTTGATGAGTTCGCGTTTTGTGAGTGAAGGCCATAAATTTGGTTCCACCATATAATTCATAGGATTGCTGCCAAGCTGAACTGCTGACTAGAGATAGTAGTGGGTACCCCAACCCAATAATAAAAATATGGTAATCTTTTTTTGGTAAGCCAACACGAAAGTAAGTCAAGAAAGAAATGAACAAGCAGCAAAATCGATGCCGCCGGTAGTCAAGAAACCTACATCCGGTAAAATTGTATTACTATTTTTATTATTAAATCGCTTTTGTCTTAGCTTTACCTGTGTTTGTATGTTACAGAATCTCAACCAGATTTTCATCAACTGCAAAATGTCAATTTGAGCTGAATCTTTGTACATTTATCAAAAACCGATGACAGTACAATAATATGGTAAGTAGGTACCATCAAGCTGGTCTCGTGATGGAGTTCGAAGGGGATGAAAATCCTGGGAAGCTTACTAGTAATCTCATCGAGTTTGGGCTCGTTAGGTTTGTAGTGCCCTGTTAATTTCAACGGAGAATTTGCTCATCATCTGATGATGGAGCTGAAAGGTGGCAGACGAAATCCTTTTATTGGTAGTCATCGAATTTAGTCTCATTAGATTTTTTGTGACAAGTTCTCCATTACCTACTTATTATTTTTACTTACGATTTTCTCATCATCCTGCCTTGATGATGGGGCTGTAAGCTGAGAGTGCACTCTTAAGATGCTTTGTAAACCTAACGAGTTTGAGCTCATTACATTTATCGTGACAAAACCAATCCATGTTAATTTTACCTGGCAATGAGAACCTGATACTTTGGGTACCTACCTACCCAAAATGCCGTTGTAGGTTTTGAATTTGGCATATTTTGATAATGGCATGGCATGGCCATGGCATAAAGTTCAAAATTTCGACCCGTTAAATGTCAAAGGCAATCATGCTGATAATAGAGATTAAAGGGGGACGGAACGCCACCGGAATGCTTGGGCTGTTGTACAGATAAGACTAAAAAGTTGAACTAAAATATTAGTATATTTTTTAAACTACAGAACGTAAATACTGGTGTTGTTTCGTTCCATGCAAACTTTTTGTCGACGGCAATCGTAGGTTATAGGTTAGGTAGGTTATCAAGTTTTTAGAGTGCTACTAACGAATTTAGGGTCCATTTAGCATTTAAGGAATACATTTTATATTGAGCAAAATGGCTATGGATTTCTAGGTTTTAGGGTGTTAGTAACGTTGCAAAACCCTCTATTTTGCATTTCAAGATGGCGACCGCGCCTAATTTTTATTTTTCAACATGGGTACCTATTGATTATAAGGGTTTTTAGGGTATTTGTAAAGAATTTAGGTATAAACACTACTACAACATCAGAATAACAACAATTGGTGAAGGAGTGTCAATATACGTGCACAATGACCTCAAGCATGAATTGTTAGAAGAAAAGTCTGAAAATGACAATTACTATTTGTGGATTAAAATTGAGAAGCTTCCCTGAATATTGGTGTTATATATAAACCAGAGAGAACAAACGACAGCGAATCCCTAGATACATATTCTGACTATCTTTCAAAAAGAAAAAGAGTAATCTTGGAGACTTCAACTATGACCTATTGCCTAATGATAAACCTGTTATGGAATACAAAGATACAGTAAAGGAAAACGGCTACAAGATACTTAATAAAATAACCAAGGAATATTCCACGCGTGAAACATCCACTACTAAGACAATTCTGGATCATGTTTGCACCAATCTAAAGGAGAACTCTTTCCACATGGCACTGATAGACTCCTCTCCGTCCGATCATAGGCAAATATATGTTGAGGTGCATAACTATAAACTCAAAACATTAGAAAGAGTATCCTACGAAGCAACTGACTATAAAAGACCTGATACTTGATAGATACCTGAACATCTTAGAACGAGAACCTCAACTAGAAACCTCTGAATACAAATCTAATGAAAACAATTTACTAGAAGCAGTGACACAGAGTAAAGTTAAAAAACTAAGGTATTACATCCACCGAAGACTGAACGGAATAATAAAGAACTGATATCAGGAATAAACAGAAGAAACTTTCATTGGCAATAGACGAAAATAAACCCAGATGACCAGCAAATCAAGGAAAAGCTTTTGAGTGATAGGAACTTAGTGTCTACAAATATACAAATTGCTTAAAACGAATATTACTATAAATCATTTCAAAACTGTAAAGTGAGTCCGAGAAAAATGTGGCAATTTATAAATACATTATCCAGCAATAGGATGAAAACAGAATCTGTACCGACTAAATTAGATACCCCTACTGGTTCCATTAATGACCCTAAGTACACATGCGAGTACTTCAATTCTTTCTTCTCTAGTACTAGCAAATGACATATTTACAACCCAATCTTGTACAAAAAGCGTAATAACTGAGCCTTTTAGCAAAAGCATCAATCTCTGTACGTTAGAAGGAAAATTTCCTGACTCACTTAAAAAAACAAAAGTCCGCCCAACAAACTAATCTCTAAAAAAACCGATCCCAAAGACTACCGACCAATTTCCGTACTACCGATAGTATTAAAAATCTTTGAAAAGATTCTCTACAACCACCTCGAGAATCACTTTCTTTCAATAATTTTTCTGTACGGCAAACAATACGGGTTCCGTCTCAAATATAACGCTGTATCAGCTGTAGTTGACCTAATAACAACAATCAAACTCAACATAGATAAAAACACATAGCCTAGGAATATTTATTGATTCAAGGAAGGCTTTTGATACCGTCAGTCACGAAATACTTCTGCTTAAACTTAAAGGCGTTGGGATCGCAGGCAGTGCTTTCGACATTTTTAAATCTTACCTTAATGATTGAAGCCAGGTGGTTAAAATTAATGACCACGAAAGCGGTCCTAGGACTGTTTCCTTCGGTGTGCCGCAAGGATCAATCCTGGGACAGCTTCTGTTCCTCATTTACATATTTAGCATCAAAGATATTGGATTAACAATTAACGATATCACTCTCTACGTAGAAGACACGTGCCTATTTTACTTCGGTAACGTTGTCCACATGATAATAGACAAAGCTCAGCAAGATCTAGATACTCTACACCAGTGGCTTAAGAGTTACTTACTCACAATTAATACGTCTAAAACTAAATACTTATTTTTTCTGCTAAAAACAAAGCAATACCTGACCATAAATATCTAACCATAAATCAAGTAACAATAGATAAAACAAATGAAGAAAACTATTTAGGATTAATTTTTGATAGTCATGTAACAAGGAAGCCTCAAATCGAAAAAATAAAAGGTAAATTAACGTCTCTAACCTTGCGTCTCTGAATTTCTCGTTGCCTACCAAAACGTGTACGCTTTAGCATTTATAATTCACTAGTAAAACCCCAAATAGAATACCTAATAGAGATTTGGGGTGCAGCGGCGAAAACAAACCTAGTTCCACTGCACTAAATAAAGTCATTAAAACTCTCTTTGCCTACGATTTATTAACAAGTACGACTAAAATCTATACAGAAACAAAATTATTAAACATATCACAGACATTCAAATATCACACATGCATACTTATACGAAAAATCCTTACAAAAGACATTCATACCTAAATTACTTTCACAAAAAATATAGATCTACGAAGTCGTTTGACTAGACAAGCAAATAACATTGTTATACTACGCCACAGGACAAAATACGGTAAAAACAGCATAGTAGCAGAGGGGTTGCGACTACCGAAGGCTATAAAAGAGGCGAGATCACTACCAAATTATAAAAAACTTAAAAACATACATCTCAAAGTCACCACATTCATAATATAAATATTTACATTTTTCAAGGACTACCCCACTTTAATGTCTCGCTCGATGGAAGAAATCTATTTGTGTAATTATGTATTCGTGTTGTTTCTTTTATTAGTGAATATTGTATTCTTTTAGAGAAATACATATCTTAAACCCCACAAAAATGTTGTCATTTGCGGGGACTTCAACATTTACTTATGAAAGAATAACAATTGGGCGAAAGAATTGAGTTCATTTTTCCAAGGCTTCAACATGAGACTAGAAATAAATGTTCTTACGAGAAGGGATAAGACATGTATTGACAACTTTGCCCATAATGTATCGAAGGGGTGCAAGGGTCGATTGATAGAATTTTGACTATCTGATCATACATCTCAATTGCTTCAAGTATCTGTTAAAAAAATGCAGAATTAAATCATGGACAATTAAGAAAAGACAATTTAGCACTGAAAATCTCGAAATGTTCTTTATCCACTAGCAATCTTTATAATTTTTTAATATTTACGCCACGGATGATTGCGTTGAAGCATATGGAAATTTCCTCAACGATTTTCTCACAGTTTACAATCTTTGTTTCCCACTTGTAAATGTTACAATGAAATCGTCAAAACTACCAAAATGGGTATCCAAACAAAATAAAAAAGTAGCAAAAATCAAAGAGAACTTCTTTGGCACTATAGGAAAAACCCTACTGACGAAAATAGAACTAAATTAAAATTGTATACAACTACATTCAGAAAGATTATTAAGTTAACATAAACAGCCCAGAATTACCACTTTATAAACAACTCTGATTGTAAACCTAAAGCAAACTGGAAAATCATTAATGACGTAAAAAGTAACTCTCCAAAAGAAACAATACATAGATTTAAAACTGATTCCACAAAATTTACAGATCCCCAAGAAATCGCAAATGCATTTAATGACGTAAAAAGTAACTCTCCAAAAGAAACAATACATAGATTTAAAACTGATTCCACAACATTTACAGATCCCCAAGAAATCGCAAATGCATTTAATAACTTTTTCATATCAACAAAATCACCCCCTCAAATGAAAACCGTCTCTTAAATTCCATGTTAATGCCTGTACCTGCTGATATAATAAAAAACATACCATCCTTAAAAAACAAAAACAGCGTAGGTCATGACGGAGTACACACTAAAGCTATTAAGAAAATAACAGAGATCATAGCACCACATTTAATCTTTGTATAAGTAGTGGCCAGTACCCAGACAAATTAAAAGCAGTTGTAGTAAAGCCGCTGTTCAAAAAGATGACAGATGCTCTATGAAGTTCTATAGACCCATTGTTTACTATTTTTTCAAAAATATTGGAAAATGGACTTGAGTCGCATTTGAACAGACATAACATATTAATCGACGAACAAAAGGGATTCAGAAAATAACAAATTTATTGACATGGATATTTTCTTAATACATTTTTATCAAACATTAACACTAATAATGATAATAATAATACCTTGGACACTATTTACATACATTGATCTAGCCCCAAACTAGGATTACCTGTATCTTGGGTACTAGACAACGATAAACATACTTATGTAGATAAATATTATACTTAGATAGATAAACAACCATGACTAGGGTATAAACATCCGGTCTCATCAAACAAATATTTGCCCCCACCAAATAGGCAGGGTCACTGTCGACTCGCCCATTCGGGTCGTCAAAGAACACCGATCTGTGCTATTTATATGGATCTAACTAAAGCATTCGACAACGTTCACCATAAACTATTTCTTAGTAAATTAAAAATATATATATGGCGTAAGTGATAACATCTTAAATCTTTTAGAGTCATACTTAAGCAATAGGCCATAATGCACGAAAATAAGTAGAATATGTCCTAAAACAAAAACCGAGATAAATCATGTATCGCCCTACACGGAAATATCATGCGGGTTTCTTCAAGGTAGTGTCCTTGGGCCGCTATTATTAATTATTTATATAAATGATTTACCGAAAAATATTCCTAACCCTATGATTTTATTTGCTGATAACAGTACAGTAACCATCAAATGCACCAACCCAGTATCTAATTTTGTGTTCAATATGAGGGGAAAATCCTTGAGGAAGTCGTTGAAACGAAATATCTTGGTGTGCGAATTGACCACCAACTAACTTGGAAGGCGCAGACCACCGAGATATGCCAAAAGTTACATAAAGCCACGTATCTCCTGTTCAGATTATCAAAGATTGTGAACAGAGAAACAGTATTGACTCCGTATCATGGTCTTGCAGTATCTATATTATGGTTTGCTGTTATTTTCTGGGGCAACTCTACCGGTAAAGAATCCGTCTTCAAGGCTCAGAAATGCTGCGTAAGGGCTATGTGTCAGCTTAAATGTTATCAAAGTTGTGAACAACCTTGCAAACCCTTAAAATAGTCACCCTTCCATCCCCTTACATTTATGAGGTAGCAATATTTGTAAAAACTAATCCCGATCTCATTGTCAATGTCTCATGCGGCAAACAAAACTCAGTGCGTGTACAAAATGAACACAAGCTACGCCTAAGGCAAGCAATAACCGCACTCATGCATAAAAATATATTAAATATTCAATAAAATACCCAACGACATAAAATGTATGAATCTGATACAATTTAAGCGTAAGTTATTCAAGCTATTAGTCACAAAATGCTTTCATGACATTGAGGCTTTTAAGAATGAAAAATGAATATAATATGTCTATCTAAATTGTTATTATTTTAAGAAATCATTTATGCTTTTACCAAGCTGACGTACTATTACTATTTAATCCCAAATTGACTTTTTGAATTCTCTGCTACTAAACTTATTATTTTATAGTTGATTAATTCCACGCCTCAACCGAACGGGCGTGGAATCTGGTAGGGGGTTGTTTTCACCAGGAGTATCACACGTGGTACTGACCTTTGACGCCGTAGACCGGAATTCGAAAGCTCAATTCGAGGCAGGAATACGGGATAAGGAGCACAAGGGGTGGGGGGAGAGGAGTCGAATCTTACTCTCGTCGTAGCCCGATGCTGTCGCCGTCGCTGCCGAACGCGACGAATTGGGGACCAACCACTTCAAGCTTCACAACACGAAGCGCTCACTCCGATGACGTGAATCTACTTATTCCCGACGATTGTTCCGTGCTTATTATAATTAACACTCCGACCAGGCTCGACACCTGTGTTAGACAATTATTACTACTGAAATACAGCCAAGGCCCGAACGCCATGTGCCGACATTTTTTTTCTTGCAACAAGAAGGTAACCTCTAACTCGTCATCTCGTTTCTATACAAGTGACAGCTGCTAGTTCCGTTTCCGTTCCGAGTCGCGCAACAAGAGGAGGTGCGTTCCGAAGCATAAATATTAAACAGTCACCCGCCCGGACAGGCCCGAACCTGTCCCTAATCAATAGGAAGGCGAGAAAGTGTTGCGACCGCTCTCTTGAGGACCGAGTCCCCCACCTTGACTTCTGCTGATCGAGGCGTGCCATCCCGACCCGTGTACAATTTGACGATCCGTCCTCGTCTCCATCTCAATGATGGCAGGTTCGCATCCTTAATCAGCACCAAATCACCGACTTGAGGGGGGCTCGTCCGGTCAGTCCACTTAAGGCGCTGCTGCAAGATGTGCAAGTACTCAAGGGACCACCGTTTCCAAAAATCTTGAGCCATCTGCTGCAACATCTGCCACCTAGTTAACCGACTTAACTTAACATCACCGAATGGGTATTCTGGCAGGGCGTTAAGGGGCTGACCTATCAGGAAGTGACCCGGCGTCAACGCTTCCAAATCATTTGGATCCGAACTGAGCGGGCACAACGGACGCGAGTTCAGTGTCATTTCAATTTTACAGAACAGCGTCGCAAGCTCTTCAAAGCGTAGAGAGGTCTCACCGATGATCCTCGTCAGGTGCGACTTAGCCGATTTAACCGCAGCCTCAAAAATTCCCCCCCAATGAGGACATCCCGGCGGACTGAAAACCCATTCAATCCCTCGTCGGGAGCAAGCCGTACCGATGGCGTCCTGGTTACCGTTCAGGAATTGAGTGACCTCCTGCAGATATCGCCTGGCTCCGACAAAATTTGTGCCGTTGTCCGAACGGATTAATGTCGGGAGGCCCCTTCGTGAGACGAACCGATCTAGACATGCGATAAATGCCTCTGTAGTGAGGTTGTGCCAGCCATCCCTTATCATCACGGACTAAAGTATCGTCGAGATAAGTTATTGGCTGACACAGAAAATCGACATCACGTACCGGTTTTAGTACGTGATGATTATCGAGGACGATTTATATATAAGAAGAGTTATTTGTTAAATAAAACTAGACTGTAACTGAGCATATTCCAAGCCTTTTATTCCGTCTCCCGTAGTTTGCCACACCGTTGGCAAAGTGGTGACCCCGACGTTTGAATATCAAGCAACCTTCGGTTAAGCAGCAGCATGTCGTCGCCTGTGAAACAGAACCCGTGTGCAGCTACCCTAGAAGTGCAAGCAATCAGCACTTCGTCTAAAATCGCAGATTTCTGGAAGGACAAGCCCCGGTTATGGTTCGCACATTTTGAAGCAGTAACCACCCCCCAGAAGTTAGGTGACGAATCCAAATTCCACCTAGTCCTTACCAAACTAGCCAAAGAGGAAATCGAACAAGCCAGTGACATAGTGATTTCCTTATCAGACAGCGGAAAGTACCAGAAGTTAAAAGACAGATTGATTTCGACATATGAAGAATCCCCGCATCGCAAATTCCAGAGATTATTCACGGACACCGACCTCGGAGACAGAAAACCGTCACAGTTATTAAGAAAAATCAAGGAGCTTGGGGAAGGTCAAATCAACGACGAAACTGCAAAAATGTTTTGGCTAAAACAATTACCGACCTCATTAACCTCAATACTTTCGGCAAATAAAGAGAAAGGAATTGACGATTTAGCCCTGATGGCCGACAATATTTACGAAGTCTCGAGCTTCGAACAAGTTGCTGCGCTAAGCAGGGTCGACGACCCAGTAACGCAACTAACTGCCGAGCTAGCGAAAGTAAAGATTGAGTTAGCTGCAATTCATAATAACAACAATCGTCGGCAGTTTTATCGCAGTAAGCCATTCTCAAGTTCACGGTCACGAAGCCCGTTTCCATTCCGGAGAAACTCGAAGTTATGCTTTTATCATTCACGTTTTGGCAAGAGAGCTTTCAAGTGCGAGGCTCCGTGTTCCTGGAAGCAACAGGGAAACTAAAGCGGGCATGCACTGAGGCGGAGCTGTGTGCTTTTTCACAATTTCATCGCCTATTTATCACAGACAAGAAGACTGGAGAAAAATATTTGATCGATACTGGCGCGAACATATCTGTACTTAAACGCAAGCTGAAGCATTCCGGGAAAACAGATTACTCATTACATGCTGCCAACGGTTCAAAGATCAGCACATATGGAGAACGATGTTGTGCCCTTGATCTCGGGCTTCGAAGAACTTTTAAATGGAACTTCGTGATCGCCGATGTAAATACCTCTATCATTGGAGCAGATTTTCTGGAGCATCATGATTTATGGGTTGATTTACGCAGAAAAAGGTTGATTGACAACACTACCAAACTATCATCCAGAGGTAGAACCATAATAGCAAACCAAGCCACTTTAAGTACCATTGATGGGAGTCTTGTTATCGCAGACTTACTTCGGAGATATCAGCGCATCACCGTACCCACATCTTTGAAGATTAGTCCCAAGCACAACGTTCAACATTTCATAGAGACGCAAGGCCCTCCGGTCGCTTGTAGAGCCAGGCCTCTCCCTCCAGAAAGGTACAGGACGGCTCAAAAGGATTTCCAGGACATGATGAATATGGGAATATGTCGACCGTCAAACAGTTCATGGGCCAGTCCTTTGCATATGGTGAAGAAGAAAAATGGTGAATGGAGACCATGTGGAGATTATAGAGCCCTGAACAATATAACAGTCCCTGACCGGTATCCACTCCCAGGGTTACTAGATTTCACTTACATTCTCGAGGGGAAACGCATTTTTAGCAAAATCGATATCCGGAAAGCATATCATTGCATACCAATGGCTCCAGAAGATATTTCCAAAACAGCCATCATCACCCCCTTCGGTCTTTTCGAATTTCCGAGAATGACATTTGGACTTCGGAACGCCGGTCAGACTTTTCAACGATTTATGGACTCAATATTCAGACATCAAATATCTTCACAAAGCGGCGGAGCATCTTATCAAGAGCCAAAGGATGAAAACATATCAGATTTCACATTTTGTTTCGTCGAAGACATCCTTTGTGCATCAGAAAATGAAGAGCAGCATTGCAAACATTTGGAGATAATTTTCAAGAAATTAGATGAACATGGTCTTACAATGAATCTGGAAAAATGCGAATTCATGAAAAAGGAAATAGATTTTTTGGGGTATCATGTATCCTGTAACGGGATTTCCCCCACTCAAGAAAAACTTGAGGCTATAACCAACTTTCCTAAACCAGAAAAGGTGAACATGTTGCGAAGATTTTTGGGTATGGTTAATTTCTATAGAAGCAGCATCCCAAAAGCGGCATTTTATCAAGCAGAGTTGAACAAATATTTACATGGCTGCAAGAGGAACGATAAGAGTGTAATTAAATGGACCAAGACAGGGGAAGAGTCTTTCGAAAAATGCAAGGAGCTTATGAAAAATTTAGCAAGTTTATCTCACCCTGATAATAATGCATCCATCTCGCTTATGACTGATGCTAGCAATGACTGCGTGGGCGCCGTTTTGCAACAAAAGGAGGATGGTGAATGGAAACCCCTCGGATTTTTTTCAAAAAACCTGACACAGACGCAACAAAAATATTCTACGTAGGATCGAGAGCTTTTGGGTATCTACCTAGCTGTGAAGCATTTCCAAAGACTCGTGATAGGACGAGATTTTACTATCTACACAGACCATAAACCAATCACTTTCGCATTTTCCAAAAAACCAAATATTGATGACCCACCTCGGAGAATTCGTCAACTAGACTATATATCACAGTATAGCACAGACATAAGGCATATTAGCGGATCAGACAACGTGGTTGCAGATGCCTTATCAAGTCGATCGAGGAGGTAATCACTCCTTCAGAAATTGACTTCGAGGAAATGGTCGAATTTCAACGCACGGATGCAAATCTTAAAGAGCTTTTCAAGAAATCAAATCTGACATTATCCAAGTTTAGTGTGCCCGGCAGTAATTCCCAGCTATATTGCGATACCTCAACCGGGCAACCGAGACCGTATGTTCCTGCAGTATTTCGGAAGAAAATTTTCGACGCGATTCATTATTCGCGTCGAATTACTTTGAGTTGAATGACTCAAACCATGTCATCATGTTTCCTGGATGACATGGTTTGAGTCATCCAGGAAAACGAACCACACGAAAAATGATTTCAAAAAGATTTGTTTGGGATAACATGAACAAGGAAATAAACGAGTGGTGTAAAACATGCCTATCATGCCAGAAATGCAAGGTTACTAGGCACACTATTTCACCTATCGGCACATTCATGCCCGCTCAGCGTTTTGAGCACGTGCATATAGATATCGTCGGTCCCCTACCTACAAGCCAAGGTTACAGATTTCTGCTGACTATGATTGACCGTTGCTCTTCTTGGCCTGAGGCATTTCCCTTGAAGGAGATTACTGCGGAAAAAGTCGCTTCATGTTTATTCCAAGGGTGGATCTGCAGATTTGGCCCCCCCCTCCGGCTTTCCTCGGACCGTGGAAAACAGTTCGAATCTGAGCTTATTAAATCCTTGGCGAGGTTAGTGGGAACGGAAAAATTACGAACAACAGCCTACCACCCGCAATCCAATGGAATGGTGGAGAGATGGCATCGTTCGCTGAAGGCGTCTCTCATGGCAAGGAACAGTAAGGAAAATTGGGTAAAAGAATTACCAATCGTACTTCTTGGCCTAAGAAGTTGTTTACGAGACGACACGGGTTTGAGCGCCGCTGAAATGGTTTATGGAGAAACAATAAGGCTTCCCGGGGAATTCTTTGGTGATTCTGGCTTGCGATCAACGTATCACGACTACGTGCAAGATTTGAAACAACGAATATCAAAAAACTGCTCCGTTCCGAGGAGAGAGAATCACCAAAACAAGTATTTCGTCCACCCCGAGTTAAGCTCCTGCTCTCACGTTTTCATCAAGAGAGAAGGTGTCAACAAAGGTCTGATTCCTCCTTATGAAGGGCCTTACGAAGTTCTACGACGAACGGTGAAATATTTCGTCATCAACAAGAACAACACCGTCGACACATTTTCGATTGATAGATTAAAGCCAGCTTTCCTACCAGCAGATCAGCCGAGTTCCATCACGTTCCCGCAACCAACGAGCAAAGCGGAAGACTCAGTTGTCGAGTCAGCACGACCAACAACGTCCAAGTTTGGTCGAAAATACAAACAAACGTTGAGATTCCAACTTTGATGACGGCACTCGTTTGGTATAAATAGCGAATTGGTAAATCATAGAGTATCATTCGCTATTCAGTAAACCAGCAGGAAACGCAACGAAACCACCATGGGCGGATATAACTCCAAGGAACAACTAACCATGACCCAAAACAACGGGATACAAGACGCCACCAAATTGACGGAAAATATCGCCGAGCGGAGGTGATAAAAGAGTTCAACGGTCATCGGGAGATGATTCTTGCGACGCTCGGGATCCTCACCATACTACCGGCCATCGTGTTCTTCATGGTGGCCAAGCGTTTTTTTAACGGAAGAGTTGGCGCCGCACTCCGGAAGATGGGGATTACCTCAGCCTAGCTAGTCGCAATGTATAGTATTATTTAATTTAAATGTTTTCGTGCTTTGTTTTTTTTTACTTTTCCATTTATCGTAATTTAATTAATATTGCCTTTTTGTAAGGGGGGGAGTATCTGTGCCAGCCATCCCTTATCATCACGGACTAAAGTATCGTCGAGATAAGTTATTGGCTGACACAGAAAATCGACATCACGTACCGGTTTTGGTACGTGATGATTATCGAGGACGATTTATATATAAGAAGAGTTATTTGTTAAATAAAACTAGACTGTAACTGAGCATATTCCAAGCCTTTTATTCCGTCTCCCGTAGGTTGCCACAACGTTGGCAAAAGGTCACTGACCACCTCCAAGTGGACTGCCTTCGTGGCCAAGCACACGAAGACGCACAGGTATGCCTTCACTAATCTGGCGTTCCGTAGCTGTGAAGACTTGACCATGAATGGTCCCGTGAAATCCGTTCCGACACCCGCAAAGGGCCGGATTTCGTTAACCCTATCCGAGGGCAAATCGCCCATCTGGGGCTGCATCGTAGCCGCCTTGGCCCGATAACAAGGCAGGCACCGAAATACAACGCTACGCACTAAGCATCTTCCCGATAGAATCCAGAACTCGCGCTGGAGAAACGCCATCAAGGCGTGGCATCCGATATGCCCATTCCGAATGTGTCGATCCTGTATCAACAGTTCGACCAACTTCCCTTTCCTAGGGAGTAACAACGGGTGGCGAGCCGCATAAGGCAGGTTGGCATTCCGCAGCCGACCTCCTACCCTCAGCAATCCTTGAGGGTCAATAAACGGGTTGAGCCGAGCCACAGCTCCCTTCAGTTGGACGCGTCCGCGTCTCAGAATGTCCAATTCGGACTTAAAGTGCACCGTCTGCACGTTCCGTACCAATGCGAACAACGCATGGTTCCGTTCCCGTGGTGTCAGGACCTGTGTCCGCACCCGTTGCGCCTCAGAATTGCGACAATTCCGCGCAAATCGGAAGATCCAGGCGGTCACATTGACCAGCTTGTCGAGCGAGCTGTACCGTTCCAGCAGGCTGAACTCCTCTTCCGGCTCTGGTTGCGTCGTACAGACACCGACTGTCAAGGCGCCGTTCGCCGAGGTAACGCGTGGACTCATTGGCCAATCCGATTCGGGTTGAGTCAACCATTTTGGACCCCACCACAAGGGATGTCCAACCAACTCCGGAGCGTGACACCCACGGACGCACAGTCTGCTGGGTTCATTTCCCCTGGAACATGTCTCCAGATTAAGGGAACCTCCGAATTCAAAATCTGCGAAACCCGATTCGCCACAAAAATCTCCAGCTTGTGAACTGAAGCCTTCAGCCAGCATAACACGATCTGGCTGTCCGTCCAAGCGTAGACCGTATCTTCTAACGCTATTGACCCACGAAGAACCGTTATCGTGTGGTTGAGCAGACGAGTCAGGAGAGCCGCTCCCGAAAGCTCTAATTTGGGAATGGTCAGGCGAGTGCGCAACGGCGCAACCTTGCTCTTGGCCATGACCAACCGCACATCAACCTCCCCCGAGGAGTCGACCGTACGCAGATATACCGCAGCTCCGTATCCCTTCTCCGAGGCATCGCAAAACCCTTGCAGGGTGGCGGTGTATCGTTTGGTGGGGACCAACCTCCTTGGCAGTGAAATCCGATTGATGCCAGGGAGGGTCGAAAAGAACGAGTCCCACTCTGAGCTCAATGACCCGCCGATCGGGTCGTCCCATTTCAGCTCAGCAGACCACAATTGCTGCATAAAACACTTGAGCTGAAATGTTACCGGGGTGATCCACCCGTTTGGATCAAATGTCCTAGCCACCGTTGAAAGGACGTTCCGTTTCGTCCAGACCTTCGGGGAGTCCAACTCGACCCGATACGAAAACATGTCTGACACCGGCTGGTACTGGACGCCTAATACCGACAACATATTTGGATTTTCCAAATTTTCAAAAATGTGGGGATCCTGCTGGTAGTCATCCGAAAGACCAGACAGTAACTCTGGAGAGTTCGACATCCATTTACGGAGCTCGTAACCTCCACCCCGTAAGAGCTCAACGAGTTCGTCCCGACGAGCGAGCGCCTCCTCTACGGAATCTGCACCGGTACAGATATCGTCCACGTAGAGATCCTGCTCCAGGATTGCTGCTCCTCTAGGGAAATTTAACCGTTCTCGATCCGCTAACTCCCGCAGAGTGCGAATCGCCAAATAAGGACTCGACCGTAGCCCGTACGTGTTGGCGTTCAGCTCGTACACCCTGATGGGCTGATCTGGGCTCTCTCGCCACAGTATCAGCTGATACCGTCTATCGTCAGGGTGAATGACCGTCTGCCTAAACATCATCCGGATGTCAGCTACAAACACAACATTGTGTCGACGGAACCGTGTGATAACATCCGCGATGTCATGGTTCAACTTCGGCCCTGAATGCCAACACTGGTTCAGGTTCATGCCGTTAGATGTTGATGCCGATCCATCGAACACTACCCGTATTTTGCCCTCCGGGGTCCTCAAGACCGCGTGATGGGGCAGGAAGCAGTGGTCTTCACGCTTCCAGTCGATACCCGAAACCGACATGTGGCCGAGCGACTCGTATTCCCGCATGAAGTCGACGTACTTCTGCCGGAAAATCCCGTCACGCTTCATGCGTCGTTCCATCGACAGAAGCCGCGTCTCGGCTGCATGGTGTGAACTGCCCAGCGGTGGGCGATCACTCCGGAATGGAAGACGTGTGAGAAATCGACCTGACCGAAGGCGACCAGTTTTGTTCCGATAAAACTGTTCACACTCTTCTTCAACCGGGTCCAACCGGCGGACCGTAGGTGGTTCCTCCACCTCCCAAAACTTCTGTATCACCTCCGAGAGTACAGAACCGAATAAGGGACTACGAGTCGCTAGGCGTGGGGCAGCCGGCATGACCGGACCCATTACCGCATGGCCCAGTCTGGTGTTGACCGAAACCAGACCAGTCGCCTGCAACACGTGGACACCTGACACTAACAGGTATCCCAAGGCATCGACACCCAATGAAATGTCTACTGGGCCCGGAATATCGAACTCCGGGTCAGCCAGTGACAACCCAGCGACCAACTGTCGCACCGAGGGCGACAACCGTACGTGAGGGTGTGAGCCCATCACATTAGGCATGACTAACGCCGTGACCGTCAGATTCACCGATGAATCCACCCGTGACGAGAGAGTAATCCGACATACTCCCTTAACGGAACCGACTTCCGTGTTCCCAATTCCCCGAATGGAATGTGGATACTCCTTTACCGAAATGCCCAACCGTCTTACAAGGTTGCACGAGACTAAGCACCCCTGGGCCCCCGAGTCCAATAGTGCTCGTGCCACACATGATTTGCCGTCCGAACTCCACGCTATCACAGAGGCGGTGGGGAGCATGACCGTCTGTGGAGTGGCGGCACCCTGTAAGTGGGCGGCGTGTATGTACATCAGGGGGTCCCAACCCGCATAATAGGCCCCTCGCTGTCCCGGTATCCGACCATACCGGACGGTGTACGGTGTGCCCGGTGGCCACCGTGGATGGATGGGGGAGAGCGGATCCAACCTGGGGCGCTCTAGGAATGGGGGCGACATCCGACTGTTCGCCTCCCTGTTCGCCTCCCAGAGCGTCGGGCAGGGTGGCGCAGAAGGTGGTGGGCTCCCAGCCTTCGCGCCACTCATAGGTGCCATCTGACACCCGCCCGTAACACGCGGTGAGCCAGCGGCGACCGAACCCCGGCTATCCCGCATGTTACCCCCCGCGCTGCCCCCTTCCCCTCGGGGGGGGGTCCCGTCCGCGGGTACCCCAGTCACCCCGTTGGTGACTCCCGTTGCCCGGAGGGGGACTGGGTCCGGCCCTGGTTGGGCCCTGTGGCCGACCAACCTGAGTCCGGCCCTGGTGACCGTCCGAAGGGCCTGACCGATTCAGGCACAACACGATGTGGTACTTGCCACCACAGCACTCACAGGGGAACGCGCGCGAGCACTCGCTCAGCGGGTGCGGCCCCAAACAACCGAAGCACAATCGGTGGCGGAAGACTACCTTCCTGCGGGCAGCTACCCCGAGCGCCTTAAAGTTGGCGCAACTGGTCACTTCATGACCGGCACTGTCGCAGTGCACACAGCCTTCACCCGACGGCGCGGCATTCAAAACGCCAAATTGTTTCGACCGCCACCCCTCCGTGGGGGCGGGGGGCGCGGCCCCTCCCGCATCCGCGCGGGTTGGCGCTGCACACTGGCCTCCGTATCCAGTGTGTCACATCGCCTGCATTCACCCTCCAAAAAATCCGTCAATTGGACGAGCGTGGGCAGTTCCGAGCTACTGCCCCCATGCAGCTGTTCAAACCGACTTTGAACAGCTGCAGGCAACCGTGACAAAACCATATACAAAACAATATATGACCATTGGTCTACCGGAAGACCAAGGTTCTGAAGGGCCTTAGTGGCCACCAGCACAGGGTTGAGCACCTGTACTCGGATGTCAACATCCCGGGTTACTCTTGGGATGCTAAACAGCTTCCCCAGCTGCGCATCAACCAACCGCCGTTTGTGTTGGTAGCGGTCAAACAATATGGACCGGGCTATCTCATAATTGCCCGCCGTGACCGTTAGGTGACCGACCAACTCCTTCGGTTCACCCCGCAGAGCCATCAATAGTTGGGCCAACTTGTAGGCGTTGTCCAGGTCGTCCCGACCGTGGACCAAACTATCTAATAAATTAATGAATGCCGGCCACTCATCAATTGCCCCAATGAAGGCCGGAATCTCCAGGTGTGGCAGCCGTCCAACAACACCCTTCGGGGGTGGGTCTCCGTTACCCTCCCCGCGGTCATTCCGTCGCGACCGCTTAATTTTCTCCGCGCGACGCACGATGTCGCCCAAGCATTCCATCGCTTGGTCAGCATCCGCGCAGAGCTGTTTCACTGCAGCCACCGAGGCTTCATCCGTAAGCCCGAGAGCTTCAGCCTCCGCAGCCAGCCGACACACCTTCCCGACGCGTGTCATTGCGTCCTCCACACGCTTGAGCAGGACATCGTCCATGTCAGGTCGCTCCACATACTTATGAGTATGGGCGAGCCATC